>CM055117.1:359361150-360574165 GCA_029206835.1 Rana muscosa
CTCAAAAATGCTCAAAAACGCTGGGCACCAGCGTTTAGCATTTTTTGATCCATTGAAAAAAAAAGCTACACTGAAAAACGCTAATAAACGCTAGTAAAAAACGCTGGTAAAAGCTATATTTTAAAGCAGCTTTTTCTGCCAGAAATCTGGCGTTCAAAACGACCGTTTTTGAGCTTCTGTGTACATGGAGCCTAAATATCACACTAAAAGAAAAGACGTTTGCCCTTTTTGACCGTCCATTACCGTTACTGATCTATTTTTCTTTCATAAGCGTGATATTTACCTATATTGTCAAGTTTGTCAATGCTAAGAGAGGGTACATTGTCAGTCAACAAGTTGGTTGATAAAAAGTGGTGGTTGACTTGTTATTGTTCCAGAATACACATACTAATGGCATGGCATTTGTAGTCTCAGCCTGAGCCTGTGCATTTTTCCTATGAATTTGACTGACAATTAAAACTGTTGAACTACTGGTTCTTCCTATCCTATCGCAATAAGCAGAACCCACAAGTATTAGGTATGCTTCTGTAAATAGAAATACTTGAAGAGAATAATAAAACACTCCTATTTGTATCGATTCATTTTAAGGAAAGCACTTCGTGCCAACATGACCCTTGCTCTATTCCACCTACTTCTAGAGAGGTCACCTGTAACACTAAATACCCTCTCTGCAAAGGCTTGAGAAGCTGGCATAGCCAGCAGGTCTAACGCAAAAGGTTTTAGCTGGTGATACAAAGGGGCTGATTTACTAATAACAGTGCGCTGCACTGCTTCTAACCTTAATTGGTGCGCCGGATAACTCCTTCACTGGGCGCAGGAAGCAGCGGCACACTGTTATAGTAAATAGAAATGTCAGCGGCGCTCTATTGAAAATGAATGGTTCCCTATGGGAGCCCATTGATTTGAATAGAGGTCGCCCGGGAAGTCGGATCCGACTTGCGGGCGACTCGTGTGCCGGCTGACACAGGGACAGCGCGACTTTGCGAGGCGACCTGGACACGACCTGAGCGTGCAGCAGCCGCTCAAGTCGTGTCCTAGAGGCGACTAGCCGGCCGAGAATGTGTCCAGCACGATGTGATTGCGCTGGTCCTCGGCAGCCTCGCTGTCCCATGTTTGGTATGAATCATGAAGGGGAACTCCAGGCCAAATTTTAATGAAAAAACCGGCATGGGTTCCCCTCCAGGAGCATACCAGGCCCTTAGGTCTGGTCTGGATTTTAAGGTGAACCCCCTAGGCCGAAAAACGGCGTGGGGGTCCCCCCAAAATCCAAACCAGACCCTTAGGTCTGGTCTGGATTTTAGGGTGAACCCCCTTAAGCCGAAAAACGGCGTGGGGGTCCCCCCAAAATCCAAACCAGACCCTTATCCGAGCACGCAACCTGGCAGGCCGCAGGGGAAAAGGGGGGGGACGAGAGCGGCCCCCCCTCCCTCCTGAACCGTACCAGGCCGCATGCCCTCAACATGGGGGGTTTGGTGCTTCGGGGCAGGGGGGGCAACCTGCGGCCCCCCCACCCCAAAGCACCCTGCCCCCATGTTGATGGGGACAAGGGCCTCTTCCTGACAACCCTGGCCGTTGGTTGTCGGGGTATGCGGGCGGGGGGCTTTTCGGAATCAGGGCGCCCCCTTTAAAAAGGGGGCCCCCAGATGCCGGCCCCCCACCCTATGTGAATGAGTATGGGGTACATCGTACCCCTACCCATTCACCTGGTGGCAAAATAAGTCAATAAAAAAAGACAACACAGGTTTGAAAAGTAATTTATTGGGCAGCTCCGGGGGTCTTTCTGCCGGGCCCCCGCTATCTTCTGCTAGCTCTTTTCCTAGCGGGGGTCCCGGGCTTCCTCGCCGTCTTCTTCCGACTTCGGGGGTCTTTCTGCCGGGCCCCCGCTATCTTCTGCTAGCGGGGGTCCCGGGCTTTCTCGCCGTCTTCTTCCGACTTCGGGGGTCTCTTGTTCTGTTCTCCGGTTGTTCTCCCGCTCTCCGATGCCTTCTCCTCGATCTCCGGTTCTTTCTGCCGGACGCCCCGCTATCTTGTGCCAGCTCTTTTGCTAGCGGGGGCCGGTCTTCTACGTCGCCTTCTTCCTTCTTCTCTTCGCCCGATGTTGACTCGTCGCTCTCCACCGCCGCAATGATCTGTCCAAGCAGCGGTGCCACTTTTATTGGCATGGGGCATGGTCACCGGATGATGCCACCGCTGACCCCGCCCCGTTTCACGTCACAGTCCCATCATTCCCCGGGACTGTGACATCATACGGGGGCGGGGTCAGCGGTGGCATAAGCCGGTGACCACGCCCATGCCAATAAAAGTGGCACGCTGCTTGGCCAGATCATTGCGGCGGTGGAGAGCGACGAGTCAACATCGGGCGAAGAGAAGAAGGAAGAAGGCGACGTAGAAGACCGGCCCCCGCTAGCAAAAGAGCTGGCACAAGATAGTGGGGCGTCCGTCAGAAAGAACCGGAGATCGAGGAGAAGGCGTCGGAGAGCGGGAGAACAACCGGAGAACAGAACAAGAGACCCCCGAAGTCGGAAGAAGACGGCGAGGAAGCCCGGGACCCCCGCTAGCAAAAGAGCTAGCAGACGATAGCGGGGGCCCGGCAGAAAGACCCCTGAAGACGGCGAGGAAGCCCGGGACCCCCGCTAGCAAAAGAGCTAGCAGAAGATAGCGGGGGCCCGGCAGAAAGACCCCCGAAGTCAGAAGAAGACGGCGAGGAAGCCCGGGACCCCCTCTAGCAAAAGAGCTAGCAGAAGATAGCGGGGGACCGGCAGAAAGACCCCTGGAGCTGCCCAATAAATTACTTTTCAAACCTGTGTTGTCTTTTTTTATTGACTTATTTTGCCACCAGGTGAATGGGTAGGGGTACGATGTACCCCATACTCATTCACATAGGGTGGGGGGCAGGTATCTGGGGTCCCCCTTATTAAAGGGGGCTCCCGGATTCCGATAAGCCCCCCGCCCGCAGACCCCGACAACCAACGGCCAGGGTTGTCGGGAAGAGGCCCTTGTCCCCATCAACATGGGGGCAGGGTGCTTTGGGGTGGGGAGGGCCGCAGGTCGCCCCCCCCTGCCCCGAAGCACCAAACCCCCCATGTTGAGGGCACGCGGCCTGGTACGGTTCAGGAGGGAGGGGGCCGCTCTCTCGTCCCCCTCTTTTCCCCTGCAGCCTGCCAGGTTGAGTGCTTGGATAAAGGGTCTGGTGTGTATTCTAAGGGGACCCCACACAATTTTTTTTTTGTTTTTGGCGCGGGGTTCCCCTTAAAATACATGCCAGACCTGAAGGGCCTGGTATGGATTCTGGGGGGACCCCCACGCCATTTTTTTTTCATTTTTTTTGGGGGGGGGTCCCCTTTGAATCCATACTAGACCCAAGGGCCTGGTATGGACCTGGGGGGGACCCCACGCTGTTTTTTGTTTGGTTTTGTTTTTTGAACCGTTTTTTTTTTTTACATTTCCTTTAACAACCAGCTATAAACAGGTCAAACAAAAAATAGCCGCAAAATTGCGGTACTTGCGTTTTGGATGCAGGTTCATTGAATTCTATTACATCCAAAACACTGTTTTTGTCCTGGCAAAAAAAATCTGCAGTTGCGTTTAAAATTGTTTTTTCACAAACCCTCAAAATGCCTTCACACGCCAAAGATTTCCACGTTTCAGACGCGGTACCAGCGTTTAGCCGCATTTTAGCTTAGAAGCGTTTTTAAAGGTGACCTTTTTTTTTACATTGATAAACTCCAAATTTATGGCAAATGAGGAAAAACCATAATATATATATATATATATATATATATATATATTGTGACAGCAGGAAGGTAAAGTCACCTGGTTGCATCCAGGGGGGTAGATATATTTCGCCCAGATTCAGGCTTTACGCCGACTTATACAACTAGGTGGAGAGTTGTATAAGGCTAGTGGGCTCATGGATGACTCATACCTCTAGGGAGAGGGCTGGGCGTCGTGCAGACAGGGAGTTGATGAGACCAGCTGAAGCTTGTCAGCTCATTTAGGCCTCTATAAGAACTCCCAGCTTCATTAGATGTTAGCTCATGCCTGGAACCAGACCTGTGTGGACTGTCTAGGGAGAGTGAACCCCTGTGCGGTGAGACAAAGCCTGTGTGGCTATTTGCTTGGACATTTAAAACCAGGGACTTAGGGACTAGGACAGCACTAGGCTGATCCCAGTTGTTAGTTAGGAAACCTGTATGTTTAGTCAGAGGTCAACTTGACCAGGATTTATTTTGGTTATGTTTCTTTTGCTTTGCTGTGTTTTGTCACTGTAAATAGAAAATAAACCGCACCTTTTTGATTTTGAAAACCACAACCTCCGTTTGCTGGGCCTGTTTTGTGTGGGGAGCCCATCCCGGGGGTCACACACACCCGCTGCCGAGCTAACCCCCTCACAGTTGGTGGAGAACCAGTGGCAGTTTTTTTTTAAGCCAGCATGGAGGAGATACTGAAGCAGCTGGCTCTAGCAAATGCCAATCAACAGCAGACAAATGCAGGTTTGCAAAAGAGCCTTGCAGCTCATCAACAGAGCCTTGCAGCTCAACAACAGAACTTCGCAGCCCAGCAGCAAGCTCATCAACAGAGCCTTGCAGCCCAGCAGCAGACAAACGCAACTTTGCAACAGAGTCTGGAGGCTCAGCAACGAGCCCAGCAGCAATCTGAGGCCCGCTTCATAGACCTGTTGCAGAAGCAAGAGCAGAGACTACAACAACAGATGGAAGCAGTAATGCAGCAACGTCCGCAGACCAGTGAGGAAAGCCGTCCCACTAATACCGCGTCCTTTGGGGTGAGTCGTTTATTGACAAAAATGACTGGAGAGGATGATCCAGAGGTATTTTTGACCACATTTGAAAGGACCGCTGAAAGAGAAAAGTGGCCTGAGGAGCAGTGCGCTGGACTGGTGGCTCCTCTGTTAACTGGTGAATCGCAGAAAGCTTACTATGACCTAGAGCCTAACCAAGCAAAAGACTATGTGATGCTAAAAGCTGAAATATTGGCAAGGCTGGGTGTCACCCAGGCTGTCCGGGCTCAGCGTGTGCATAACTGGACTTTCCAGCTTGGAAAACCCCCCAGGTCTCAAATGTATGATCTCATTCACCTGAGCAGAAAGTGGCTACAGCCAGAGACTTTGTCCGCACCAAAGATTGTGGAACGTGTTGTAATGGATCGGTTTTTGAGAGCTCTTCCTACTGCCATCCAAAAATGGGTAAGCCATGGAGACCCAGAGACGGCCGATGGTCTTGTGGATCGTGTGGAGAAATACTTGGCTACAGAGAACCTGACGGCCTCTTCCAGAGACACTCGGACTTTCCACCCTAAGACCAGACCATCCCCAGGGGCGGATAAGAGGATTCCAAGGGGTGAGGGTGGAGAGAGTGAGAGGGTGGGAGCTCTACCCCAAGTTTGGCGAGAACAGCCTGGGAAATCAGCGGCTCAAGAGGCGGCAAGAAGGATCGTTTGCTACCGCTGCCGGCAAGCGGGACATATTGCAGCCAATTGCCCGGTTGTGGAGGAACCCATGCAGTGTGACTTTCTGACGGGCAGACGTCAGTCGCTGTGTGCGACAGTCGCATGCACTGCCATTCGAGGAACTGAGAAACATTTATGCAAAATGTGTGTTAATGGTAGAAATGTTGTGGTATTGCTGGATTCAGGTAGCCTTGTGACCCTGATAAAGGCTGAGTTAGTTAAAACAGAGGTCTCTGGGAATAGCAAGGTAGCTGTTATTTGTGTGCATGGGAACACCCGAGAGTATCCAGTGACTACAGTGTGTTTCGAGACCCCCAAAGGTACCCTCTCTCATCCAGTGGGCTTAGTATCTCAGTTACCGCATGACGCCATTGTGGGAAGGGATTTTCCGAAGTTCTGGGAACTGTGGGATGATCCTGAGCCCCTCACTGGTGCCCCTATGTACCAGGAATGTGATAGCCAGAACTCCCCTGAGAGTGGTGAGGACTCTCCGGAATTTCCCTTATCAGTATTGGCAGGGGAGACTCAAGAAACTGGAGAGGAGCCCACCTCCTCAGACGAAAACCTACCGTCTGTGGAGTTTTCTGATCTTGAGGTTCACAGGGAAAACTTTGCCACAGAACAGTTGAAAGACCCCGCCCTAATAAAGGCACGGGAAAACGTAGTGAAAATAGATGACGAGTTAGTGAACCCAGATAATACCTGCACTTACCCATACTTCAGCGTAGAGAAGGACCTACTGTATCGGGTGGCAAAAAGGGCAGAAGAAACCGTTGAGCAGCTTGTGGTGCCCAAACCTTACAGGAAGTTGGTGTTGGAGTTGGCCCATGGGCACATTCTTGGAGGTCATCTGGGGACAGAGAAAACCCGAGAGAGGGTATTACAGAGATTCTATTGGCCGGGGGTGATGAAGGACGTAGAAAATTATTGTTCCTCCTGCCCTGTGTGTCAGAGGTTGGCCCCGATGCCACATTTCCGTAGCCCGCTGGTCCCTCTACCCATCATTGAGGTCCCGTTTGAGAGGATCGCCATGGATTTGGTAGGTCCTATAATCAAGTCCGCTAGGGGGCACCAGTACATATTAGTTATAATGGACTATGCCACCCGTTATCCAGAAGCGATCCCTCTCCGAAATACCTCGGCCAAAACCATAGCCAAAGAGCTATCTCTTGTTTTTAGCCGGGTGGGTATTTGTAAAGAACTGCTTACGGACCAAGGTACACCCTTTATGTCCCGGGTTATGAAAGAGCTGTGTAAATTGTTCAAAGTGACGCAATTGCGTACGTCTGTGTATCACCCCCAAACCGATGGGCTGGTTGAAAGATTCAACAAAACCCTAAAACAAATGTTGAAGAAAGTGGTGGATAGAGATGGAAAGGATTGGGACTGTTTACTTCCTTATTTGATGTTTGCTATTAGGGAGGTGCCCCAATCCTCTACGGGATTCTCCCCCTTTGAGTTACTGTATGGGAGACACCCAAGAGGGCTGTTGGATATTGCCAAGGAAACTTGGGAAAGTGAGAGTTCTCCCCACAGGAGTGTGATTGAGCATGTCGCCCTGATGCAAGATCGAATTGCACAGGTAATGCCCATCGTGAAGGAACATTTGGCCCAAGCGCAGTTGGCACAGCAGAGAGTGTACAACCGTGGAGCCAAGACCCGTACCTTTTCCCCGGGGGATAGGATATTGGTACTTGTCCCTACGGTTGAAAGTAAATTCCTTGCCAAATGGCAAGGCCCCTACGAGATAATGGAAAAAGTGAGCGAAGTGAATTACAAGGTCAGACAACCAGGAAGGCGAAAGCCCGAACAGATCTATCACGTTAATCTGTTGAAAGCCTGGAGGGATAGAGAGTCCCTAGTCGCAGACACTTGGTCACCAGCTCAAACTGGTTGCGTGATTCCTGAGGTTGGAATAGCAGCCACCTTGTCACAACCCCAACAACAGGAGGTTAAGGAGTTTGTGCTTCGCAACAAGGAGGTATTCTCTGAGCTGCCGGGACAAACATCTGGGGTAGAGCATGACATCATTACCCCGCCCGGTGAAAGGGTGAAGTTAAAACCCTATCGGATCCCAGAGGCTCGACGGGAGGCAATACGGGAGGAAGTACAGAAAATGCTGAACTTAGGGGTGATAGAGGAGTCCCAAAGTGATTGGTCTAGTCCCATCGTGTTGGTGCCTAAACCGGATGGGAGCTGGCGATTTTGTAACGATTTTCGTCAGTTGAACAAAGTTACAAAATTTGACACCTACCCCATGCCACGTATAGATGAGTTGATCGACCGGCTGGGAACAGCCCGATACATGACGACTCTTGACCTCACAAAAGGGTATTGGCAAATCCCCCTGGCCAAGTCGGCCAAAGAGAAAACCGCATTTGTAACCCCAGACGGGGCGTTCCAATATAAAAGAATGCCGTTCGGGTTACAGAATGCGCCGGCCACATTCCAGCGGAAAATGGACCAGATGCTGAGGCCCCATCGGAAGTATGCTGCGGCTTACCTGGATGACGTAATTGTCCATAGCACAGATTGGGCCTCACATCTGCCAAAAGTGCAAGCAGTCCTGGACTCTGTTCGGGAAGCGGGGTTTACGGCTAACCCCAAGAAGTGTACCATTGGGCAGGAGGAGGCCAAATATCTTGGGTACACCATTGGGAGGGGAGTAATAAAACCCCAACTCAACAAAGTCGAGGCCATCCAGAGTTGGCCACGTCCCAACAGCAAGAAGCAGGTACGAGCCTTTCTGGGAATCGCTGGGTATTATCGGCGATTCATTCCCCACTTTGCTTCTAAGGCTGTGCCCCTAACCAACCTGACGAAGGGGAAAGGGTCGGTCATGATTAAATGGACAACCGAGGCTGAGGCAGCATTCCAATTCTTGAAACAAGCCTTATGTAGCCAGCCAGTGTTGTACTCACCCGACTTCTCTAAAGACTTTGTCGTACAAAGTGATGCGTCAGATGTGGGGTTAGGAGCAGTATTGTCCCAGGTCTGGAACGGGGAAGAGCACCCAGTCATTTACCTCAGCAGGAAGTTGAAGTCCCATGAGGTAAATTACGCCACCGTTGAAAAGGAGTGTTTAGCGGTGAAGTGGGCTCTAGATTCCCTTCGGTACTACCTGCTAGGTAGGCACTTTGACATGGTTACGGATCACGCTCCGTTAAAGTGGATGGCTCAAAACAAGGAAACAAATAGAAGAGTGAATAGGTGGTTCCTGGCCCTCCAGGAATTCAACTTCACAGTAAAGCATCGCCCTGGCGTTCAAATGGGGAATGTGGATGCTTTGTCTCGAGTACATGAATGCCTGATTGCTGGTGTTCCAACCCCGAGGTTAAAACAAGAGGGGGGGGTATGTGACAGCAGGAAGGTAAAGTCACCTGGTTGCATCCAGGGGGGTAGATATATTTCGCCCAGATTCAGGCTTTACGCCGACTTATACAACTAGGTGGAGAGTTGTATAAGGCTAGTGGGCTCATGGATGACTCATACCTCTAGGGAGAGGGCTGGGCGTCGTGCAGACAGGGAGTTGATGAGACCAGCTGAAGCTTGTCAGCTCATTTAGGCCTCTATAAGAACTCCCAGCTTCATTAGATGTTAGCTCATGCCTGGAACCAGACCTGTGTGGACTGTCTAGGGAGAGTGAACCCCTGTGCGGTGAGACAAAGCCTGTGTGGCTATTTGCTTGGACATTTAAAACCAGGGACTTAGGGACTAGGACAGCACTAGGCTGATCCCAGTTGTTAGTTAGGAAACCTGTATGTTTAGTCAGAGGTCAACTTGACCAGGATTTATTTTGGTTATGTTTCTTTTGCTTTGCTGTGTTTTGTCACTGTAAATAGAAAATAAACCGCACCTTTTTGATTTTGAAAACCACAACCTCCGTTTGCTGGGCCTGTTTTGTGTGGGGAGCCCATCCCGGGGGTCACACACACCCGCTGCCGAGCTAACCCCCTCACAATATATATATATATATATAAATAAATGAAATTGCTTCCATTGCATTGTGGACAATCCACAACTTGGGGCAGCTGAAGTGGCAAGTGACACGCTAAATACAACTACACTGCTGTTCTCAGCTGCTCATATCACTCTGGTCTCACTAAATAGCTAAAATCGTAAATAATACTGTTTTTGGAGCTTAGGGCGGCTCCTTATCATATACATGCAAATGTTGTAAAACACGGCATGCAAACGCCACAAAGCGCGCCTTTCTAAACGCCACTTTCAACCTTAGTTCAGAACACTTTGCACCAGCGTCCCGTCTACATGGGGCCTAAAAACGCCTATACTATTTACAGCTCCAAAACGCCATGGTGGCCATGAGGCCATAGGCTAACATGGAGAGATGTTTTTAAGCTGCAAAAAACGCTCAAACAAGCGGTTGGAAAAACGTCCGTGTGCATGTAGCCTTATATTAACCACTTGCGCACTGCCCAGACTAAGTTTCACATTTCAGCGCTGATGCACTTTTCCTGGTGCCTCCATGGCAGCATACCTGTGACAAGCTCCGCCTTGGCTCCTCCCTCAGGACTAGTGAATATTATAAAAGAGTTGGTTAGCACAGTCCCAGCATTCTCCTTTTTTTCCTCATACCTCATGGCAGTGAATTCTGGTCAGACGTCCTTACCTTCTGCATTCGGCAGCTTCCGTCCGGGTTCAAGCCTCTCCCGGACGCAGTCCCTTCTCTTGGGCAGCTAAATGCGCTTATAAGGTTGGGAGTCCCTTCTGTAGGATCTTTTGGGACAAGCAGTTGTCTCTTAACTAAGAGCGTTATCTGCAAGATTGTTTTCAGGCATTAGCTCAATTCTGGCAACAAAGGCAGCAGCTTTTTCTGTATCTTTCTTTTTTTTTTTCTCCCCTTTCCTAGGTTTTTTACCCCCAAACTCTTGTCTTATTTAATTTATGCTTCCATTTATGTTTTCTAGCTCCCCGTCACTTCTCCAGCTCCCTAGGAGCCGCGCGCGCTCAGCGCCGGCATTTTATTTACTTGCGGCGTCTTCCGCATGTGCGCCGGCGGTGCGGGTCTTCCGGGTTCTCGTCTCGGCGGTTGGCGCATGCGCGGTGGATCCGGAGGCCGCGGCGGCCATTTTGGATCAGGGCACAAAGACGTCTTTTGCCCACAAAACGTCAGGCACAGGACAGAGGCGTTCCCTGCCTTTCCTGTTTCAATATGGATCTCTCTAGTGGTCTCAGTGAGACACCTGAGGCCGCAGGAAGAACTACACCGAGAGCTCCAGGGAGAAAATACTGTTTTCCTGGTGCCTCCATGGCAGCATACCTGTGACAAGCTCTGCCTTGGCTCCTCCCTCAGGACTAGTGAATATTATAAAAGAGTTGATTAGCACAGCCCCAGCATTCTCCTTTTTATCCTCATACCTCATGGCAGTGAATTCTGGTCGAACGTCCTTACCTTCTGCATTCGGCAGCTTCCGTCCGGGTTCAAGCCTCTCCCGGACGCGGTCCCTTCTCTTGGGCAGCTAAATGCGCTTATAAGGTTGGGAGTCCCTTCTGTAGGATCTTTTGGGACAAGCAGTTTGTCTCTTAACTAAGAGCTCCACCTGCAGCACATCTTCCAGGCATTAGCTCAATTCTGGCAACAAAGGCAGCAGCTATTTCTGTATCTCTTTTTTTTCCCCCTTTCCTAGGTTTTTCTCCCCCAAACTCTTGTCTTCTCTGATTTATTTTCCATTTTAAATTCTCTAGCTCCCTGTCACCTCTCCAGCTCCTTAGGAGCCGCGCGCGCTCAGCGCCTGTATTTTATTTACTTGCGGCGTCTTCCGCATCATTCTGCATGTGCGCCGGCGGTGCGGGTCTTCCGGGTTCTCGTCTCGTCGGTCGGCGCATGCGCGGTGGATCCAGAGGCCGTGGCGCCCATTTTGGATCAGGGCAGAAAGACGTCTTTTGCCCACAAAACGTCAGGCACAACACAGAGGCGTTCCCTGCCTTTCCTGTTTCCATGTGAATCTCTCTAATGGCCTCAGTGAGACACCTGAGACTGCAGTAAGAACTACACCGAGAGCTCCAGGGAGGAAATACTAATTTGTCTTCAGGTAAGAGATTTTTTAAAGTAAAGGGGAAATGTATACTATATGTTTGTTAAGGGGTTCTTTATTTTTAAATATATATTTGTAGTTAAGGGTTTTAAAAAAAAAAAAAATTATATATTTTTAATAATAATAAAAAATAAATAAAATAAAATATATAGTTGTATTTTTCGAGAACTTAAAAAAAAAAACACACACACCATTTGTTTAGAGGTAAATTCCCCTTAGCCAAATAAGGATCCAGCCAGTTGTGTCTTCTCTATTCGTGTTAGCTGCTGCCTCTGCTAAGCCACTCAGCATGAGCCATTCGCCGCCCGTACAAGATCCTACTCTATTTCTGAGGTAAGGACCTACATCCAGGTAAGCTTACATATCTTAAAAAAAAAAAAAAAAAAAGAGTGCACCGAGGCTGGTACTTTTATGTATTTCAGCCCTATACGCCAGAAGACGTCTAAAAAGACCTCAAGGCGAAATGAGGACTATGATGATTCTAGTCCCAGTAGAGACAGATTGTCCAGGCATCGGGATCATAGAAGTGGCAGGAAGTCATCGGCGCTTTCACGCAAAAAAAAAAAAATTTTTTAAAAGCGCTTCAAAAGCGCCTGAAATCGCTTCAAAGGCGCTCAGTGTTTCACTGGCAGTTTTTCAAGCGCCTCAGTGTGAAAGTGGCCTAACACTCCTGAAGCCGAGATCTCCAGGATGTCAGTCCTGTGGAGACACCCCACTTCCAGACAAAGTGATCTGTCGAAATTGCCCAGCGGACAGAAAGTCCGAAAGCCGGCAAGTGGCGGAGCTACTTAGGAAAGCAGTAAAGAATTCCCTCGCGGAATTGGTAGCCACAATGCCACCGCAACATCTGGCATCTCCTACTCAGGAGCAAACGGCGGAGGCATCCATTCCTGGGCCATCCTCAAGTGAAATCTCACGCCGAACGCATGCTTCTTCCTCTAAACATCAGCAAGAGAATGCCATCTCAAAGGGCCTCTCTGTTGACCTAGATACCTTTTGGTTTTGCTTTCGCCATGGTCCAGCCTTTTTGTGCAGGCGGTAAAGCAAGTGATCGGCTGAGAAGAGACCGACACAGAAGTCTAAGTCATACTTCCCCTTTTTCAAACGCCAGATTACCCTCTTTCCCTCTCATGGGGGAGATCAGGGATGTGATTGAGGAAGAGTGGAAAAATACGGAGAAAAGATTCTCCATTAATCGACTGGGAAAGTTATACCCTCTCTCAGAGGCCGATTCCGCAATGCTGGAGGGCCCTCCAGTGGTTGATGCAGCTGTGGTAAGGTTGGCAAAGAACGTCACATTGCCCATGGAAGACTCGACTTTGTTTAAGGATCCACCAGACAGAAGGATGGATCTTGGTCTCTCAAAAGATGGCGGGCAACACTTGTAAACCTGCGATAGCCCTGACGTCAGTGTCCAACGCCCTATGCGTCTGGACAGATGATATAGAGTTTGCAATCTAACAGGATATCCCAGGGGAGGACATCATCAGGGCCTTATTGGAGCTAAAGCTCCCAGTAGATCTTATTGGTGAAGCCACGATCGATTCAATTCGATGCTCCGCAAGGTCAATGCTCCACACAGTTATGGCCAAACGGGTCTTATGGCTGGAACCCTGGTCAGCAGATACTGCCTCCAAAACATAATTGGTGCAAGGTACCCTTTGACGGAAAAGCCTTGTTTGGGGAGAAATTGGACAAGGCCATCTCTCGCATCATGGGCGGGAAATCGGGCCTGTTACCCCAAGACAGGCGATCCAGGCGCTCCAGGACATTTGCACCCAGATTTCAATACTCCAAGAGTAAGGACTACAGACAGTCCAGACAGGGGAAATGCTTTAGGCAAAATTGGAGAAGCACGCAGTCCACTTTCCTCAAGACCCATAGACAAAGACTTGTGCCCATCCCTCAGGATTCTGCAAAATCCTTTTGACGTCAGGCCATCCCAAGCGATCCCTGTGGGGCCAGACTCAAACACTTCTTGAAGATCTGGGAACAAAGTGTAGGGATCCGTGGGTAGTCTCCACAGTTAAATACGGTCAGTTCTGGACGTTTCTAGACAAAGCCCCCAAAGACTTCTTCTCTCCGACAAGGGTGTCAAGGTGCACCCAAAAAAAAAAACTGAAGCACTAGAGCGATTTCTTCTGTCCTTGCAAAAACAGCAAGCAGTGGTTCCAGTGTCTCCATCAGAAAGATTTTTCGGTTTTTACACCACCCTGTTTCTAGTCCCCAAGAGAAACAGAGGTAGGAGACCCGTGTTAGACCTGAAGAGGCTAAATCGCTATATCTTCCTAAATTTTTTTAAAAGGGAGTCGCTATGAGCGATTATACGTGTAATCCAACCAGGGGATCTGATGTTATCAATAGACTTGCAGGATGTTTACCTGCATATACCAACACTCCCTCCTTTCCAGAAATATCCGAGGTTTGCAGTGGCACCTGTACATCTTAAATTTTGGAGTCTCCCATTCGGCCTCTGCACGTCACCAAAAGTCTTTAGGAAGACCCCAATTGCAATCATAGCCCCTCTAATAGAATTAGGGCCTCGAGTATACCATTACTTAGTGGAACAGAACGGTACAGTATCCCTCCCACCTCAAAAGGTGACATTGACTGTACGACAGATGAAGAAAGTCAGTGTGAGATTCTACCTGTCATACTCGAACTGTCAGAGCCTGATAGGCTGGATGTCGTCATGCATCCCTAGGGTCCCTTGGGCCCATTGGCATTTGAGACATTTCCAGCTGGAGTCCTTGAGGCTGTGGAATTGACGGTATCTATACCAACCCATACATCTGACGACCCTGATGCTCAGGAGTCTACATTGGTGGATGAAGAAACACACACCTATATAATCACGTCCATTAAGACATGTCAACTGGATCACAATTATTACCGATGCCAGTGAAGCAGGTGGGGATCACACTGCAACCAGATCTCAGGGCAAGGAAGATGGTCCTTCCATACAACAGGCCTATTATCAAATATCCTGGAGGTCCAGGCAGCCTACCTTTTGCATTGCTAGTCCTAGTATTCAAGATTACAGGCAAACCAGTTCTCCGAATGGACAACAGGGCTGCGGTGTCCTTATATACACCGACAAGGAGGGACGCGCAGCAGGTCCCTGCTGAAGGAAGTGAAACCATATTCTTTTGGGCAAAAAGGAATCTAAAAGACCTAAGGACAGTCTATCTGCCCAGTCTTCTCAACTCAAGGGCCAACCGCCTATCTCGCAGGTTCGTAGATTCCAACAAATAGTCTCTGCACCCGAAAGTTTTCGACTGGTTAGTGGACCAGTGGGGTCCCCTCGGGCTGGGCCTATTTGCAACAGCATTAAATACCAAGTTTTCAAGGTTTATCTCGAGACTTCCTCATCCCCAGGCAGAGGCAGTAGATGCTCTCTCAGCCCCTGGGCATGCAATCTGGCCTATGCCTTCTCTCCGTGGCCTCTCATTCCAAAAAAACTCCTGTTGAGGCTTATGGTAGAAACCACAACAGAGATAGCGGTCCTACTGTACTGGCCAAGACGTCCCTGGTTCCCCACAGCAATGTACCTGAATACACAGACTTCAGTCAAGGTTCCAATAATACCTTTTCTCCTGTCACAGGGATGTCACACCCATCCAGATTCCTGCAGGTTAAATCTTCACATCTGGCAGATGAAAGGGAAAGATTCCAATCCCTAGGGTGTCCCAACAAAGTTATCAAAACCCTGCTCAGCGCAAGAAAGCCATCCACAAACAGTATATACGATAGGGTGTGGAACAAATTCAGGGCCTTCATGATTGGCAGAAACTGCAATCCAGATTTCCCATTATCCTCTCAAATTCTAAAACTCTTGCAGGCAGGCTTAGACCTAGGTCTTGCTTAAGTACACTAAAGGTGCAGGTAGCGGCAATTTCAGCGGCAACCAGTAAAAGATGGGCTGAGGATTCATTAATAATCCAATTTTTCAAAGCTGTCAAAAAAGATCCGACCACCAACAAAACAATCTTTTCCCACTTGAGACCTTGCTATCATCCTAGAGCCTTTAACCAATCCACCTCTTGCCTCTTCGGAGTCAGCATCGCTTTGGAATCTAACCATGAAGCTATCCTTCTTGATAGCCATAACTTCTGACAGACGGGTTTCAGAGCTCCAAGCTTTAGGAGCGGATCATAATCATATCAGATTATTTCCTGACAAAGTAGAACTCGGAACGGTGCAAGGATTTAGCCTCAAGGTCACATCATCCTCGAACATGTCGGAGCCTTGGGCACTTCCAACATTTTCAGAACAAGACTCAGGTTCTCTTCACGAGCTGGACATTGCCTCCACTTTGAGATGCTATCTGCAGGCTACAGCATCCTTCAGGGACACTATCAGGTTGTTCATAAACAAAGGCAAGGAGGCGTCAGCAGGAACGTTTGCCTCATGGTTCGTTAAACTCATTCACAAGGTGTACAGGGCAAAGGGTCTGGGAGCCCCTTCGATAGTCAGGGCTCACTCCACCAGAACAGTTTCTGCCTCTTGGGTGGCAAGAGCGAATGTATCAATTGAAACTATTTGCAGGGCAGCGACTTGGTCATTCCAACATACGTTTCTGAAACATTACCGAGTAGACCCAGGAGCTCTCTCACCGGTGGAGTTTGGCAGACAGGCGGTCAAATCGGCCTTTGCTTCTTCCTCTAAATGATGATAATAATCTCTTTAAAATAAAACTCTGGGCATCATCCCACCCATATCAGCTAGTTATTTGTCACAGGTATGCTGCCATGGAGGCACCAGGAAAACGGAAAATTGTATCATACTTACCAGTAATTTTCCTTTCCTGGTGCCTATCCATGGCAGCATACAATCCCACCCTCGGTATTCTATATTACGGAGAATGCTGGGGCTGTGCTAATCAACTCTTTTATAATATTCACTAGTCCTGAGGGAGGAGCCAAGGTGGAGCTTGTCACAGGTATGCTGCCATGGATAGGCACCAGGAAAGGAAAATTACTGGTAAGTATGATACAATTTTCCGTTTTTTCTTCAGGTAAGAAATTTCTTAAAATTAAGGGGAAAAGTATACTAGATGTTTGTTTAGGGTTTTTTTTTATTTTAAGTATATATTTGTAGTTAAGAGTTTTAAAAAAATTATTTTTTAATAAAAATAATAAAAAATAAATGTATACATATATAAAATAAAATAGATATTCGTATTTTTCGAGGACTTAAAAAAAAAAAAAACGCACACACCATTTGTTTAGAGGTACGTTCCCCTTAGCCAAATTAGGATCCAGACAGTTGTGTCTTCTCTATTCTTTTACCTGCTGCCTCTGCTAAGCCACTCAGCATGAGCCATTCGCTGCCCGTACAAGATCCTACTCTACTTCTGAGGTAAGGACCTACGTCCAGGTAAGCTTACAAAAAAAAAAAAAAAAGAGTGCACTGAAGCTGGTACTTTTATGTATTTCAGCCCTATACGCCAGAAGACGTCTAAAAAGACATCAAGGCGAAATGAGGACTATGATGATTCTAGTCCCAGTAAAGACAGGTTGTCCAGGCATCGGGATCATAGAAGTGGCAGGAAGTCATCGCTGAGGCGCTTTTCAGGCAATTTCACGCTAAAAACAAAAACGCCCATCTCCATTGAAATGAATTGAAAGCCCTTCAAAAGCGCCTGAAAAGCACTTCAAAAGCACTTCAAAAGCGCTCAGTGTTTTGCTGGCAGTTTTTCAAGCGCCTCAGTGTGAAAGTGGCCTAACGCTCCTGAAGCCGAGATCTCCAGGATGTCAGTCCTGTGGAGACACCCCACTTCCAGACAAAGTGATCTGTCGAAATTGCCCAGCGGACAGAAAGTCCGAAAGCCTGCAAGTGGCGGACCTACTTAAGAAAGCAGTAAAGAATTCCCTTGTGGAATTGGTAGCCACAATGCCGCCGCAACATCTGGCATCTCCTACTCAGGAGCAAACGGCTGAGGCTTCCATTCCCGGGCCGTCCTCAAGTGAAATCTCACGCCGGACGCCTGCTTCTTCCTCTTAACATCAGGAAGAGAATGCCATCTCAGGGGGTCTCTCTGATGACCTAGATACCTTTTGGTTTTGCTTTGGTTTTGCTTTTGCCATGGTCCAGCCTTTTGTGCAGGCGGTAAAACAAGTGATCGGCTGGGAAGAGACCGACACAGAAGTCTAAGTCGTACTTCCCCTCTGTCAAACGCCAGATTACCCTCTTTCCATCTCATGGGCGAGATCAGGGATAGGAAGAGTGGAAAAGATTCTCCATTAATCGACCAGGGAAAGTGATACCCTGTCTCAGAGGCCGATTCTGCAATGCTGGAGGGCCCTCCAGTGGTTGATGCAGCTGTGGTAAGGTTGGCAAAGAACGTCACATTGCCCATGGAAGACTCAACTTTGTTTAAAGATCCACCAGACAGAGGGATGGTTCTTGATCTCCCAAAAGATGACGGGCAACGCTTGTAAATCTGCGATAGCCCTGACGTCAGTGTCCAATTCCCTACGTGTCTGAACAGATGATATAGAGTCTGCAATCTAACAAGATATCCCAGGGGAGGACATCATCAGGGCCTTAGTGGAGCTAAAGCTCTCAGTAGACCTTATTGGTGAAGCCAGGATCGATTCAATTCGATGCTCCGCAAGGTCAATGCTCCACACAGTTATGGCCAAACGGGCCTTGTGGCTGGAACCCTGGTCAGCAGATATTGCCTCAAAGCAGAATTGGTGCAAGATACCCTTCAACGGAAAAGCCTTGTTTGGGGAGAAATTGGACAAGGCCATCTCTCGCGTCATGAGCGGGAAATCGGGCCTGTTACCCCAAGACAGGCAATCCAGGTGCTCCAGGACATTGGCACCCAGATTTCAATTCTCCTAGAATAAGGACTAGAGATAGTCCAGACAGGGGAAAGGCTTTAGGCAAAATTGGAGAAGCACGCAGTCCACTTTCCTCAAGACCCGTAGACAGAGACTCGTGCCTATCCCTCAGGATTCTGCTAAATCCTTTTTGATGCCAGGACATCCCAAGCGATCCCTGTGGGGGCCAGACTCAAACACTTCTTGAAGATCTGGGAACAAAGTGCAGTTATCCGTGGGTAGTCTCCACAGTTAAATACGGTCACTTCTGGTCGTTTCTAGACAAACCCTCCAAAGACTTCTTCTCTCCGACAAGGGTGTCAAGGTTCCCCCAAAAAGACGGAAGCACTACAACGATTTCTTCTCTCCTTGCAGGAACACCAAGCAGTGATTCCAGTGTCTCCATCAGAAAGATTTTCGCTTCTTACTCCACCCTGTTTCTAGTCCCCAAGAGAAACAGAGGTTGGAGACCCGTGTTAGACCTGAAGAGGCTAAATCGCTATAGCATCCTAAATTCAAAGGGAGTCGCTATAAGCGATTATACGTGTAATCGAACCAGGGATCGGATGTTATCAATAGACTTGCAGGATGTTTACCTGCATATACCGACACTCCCTCATTTCCAGAAATACCGAGGTTTGCAGTGGTGCCTGTACATCTTAAATTTTGGAGTCTCCCCTTCGGCCCCTGCACATCACCAAGAGTCTTTACGAAGACCCTAATGGCCATCATAGCCCCTCTAAGAGAATTAGGGCTTCGGGTATACCATTACTTGGATGACCTTCATCTCCGGGCAAAGAATCCAGCCCAGTTAGTGAACAGAACGGTACAGTATCCCTCCCACCTCAAAAGGTGACATTGACTATTCGACAGATGAAGAAAGTCAGTGTGAGATCCTACCTGTCATACTCGAACTGTCAGAGACTGATAGGCCGGATGTCGTCATGCATCCCTATGGTCATTTGGGCCCATTGGCATTTGAGACATTTCCAGCTGGAGTTCTTGAGGCTGTGGAACAGACGATATCTATCCCAACCCATACACCTGATGACCCTGATGCTCAGGAGTCTACATTGGTGGATGAAGAAACACACACCTATGAAATCACGTCCATTAGGACATGTCAACTGGATCACAATTGTTACCGATGCCAGTGAAGCAGGTGGGGATCACACTGCAACCAGATCTCAGGGCAAGGAAGATGGTCCTTCCATACAACAGGCCTGGTATCAAATATCCTACAGGTCCGGGCAACCTACCTTTTGCATTGCTAGCCCTAGAATTCAAGATTACAGGCAAACCAGTTCTTCTCCGAATGGACAACAGAGGCTGCGGTGTCTTATATACACCGACAAGGAGGAACGCGCAGCAGGTCCCTGCTGAGGGAAGTGAAACAATAATCCTTTGGGCAAAAAGGAATCTAAAAGACCTAAGGGCAGTCTATCTGCCCGGTCTTCTCAACTCAAGGGCCAACCGCCTATCTTGCAGGTTCGTAGGTTTCAACGAATAGTCTCTGCACCCGAAAGTTTTGGACTGGTTAGTGGACCAGTGGGGTTCCCTCGGGCTGTGCCTATTTGCAACGGCATTAAATACCAAGCTTTCAAGGTTCTTCTCGAGACTTCCTCATCCCCAGGTGGAGGCAGTAGATGCTCTCTCAGCCCCTGGGCATGCAATCTGGCCTATGCCTTCTCTCCATGGCCTCTCATTCCAAAAAAAAAACTCCTGTTGAGGCTTATGGTAGAAACCACAACGGTGATAGCGGTCCTACCGTACTCGCCAAGACGTCCCTGGTTTCCCCCAGCAATGTACCTGAATACACAGTCTTCAGTCAAGGTTCCAATAATACCTTTCTCCTGTCACAGGGATGTCACACCCATCTAGATTCCCGCAGGTTAAATCTTCACATCTGGCAGCCGAAAGGGAAAGGTTCCAATCCCTAGGGTGTCCCAACAAAGTTATCGCAACTCGGCTCAGCGCAAGAAAGCCATCCACAAACAGTATATACGATAGGGTGTGGAAAAAATTCAGGGTCTTCATGATTAGCAGAAACTGCAATCCAGATTCTCCATCATCCTCTCAAATTCTAAAATTCTTGCAGGCAGACTTAGGCCTAGGTCTTGCTTAAGTACACTAAAGGTGCTGGTAGCAGCAATTTCAGTGGCAACCAGTAAAAGATAGGCCGAGGATTCATTAATAATCCAATTTTTCAAAGTTGTCAAAGATCCGACCGCCAACTAAACAATCTTTTCCCACTTGGGACCTTGCTATCATCCTAGAGTCCTTAGCCAATCCACCTCTTGCCTCTTCGGAGTCAGCTCCACTTTGGAATCTAACCATGAAGCTATCTTGATAGCCATAACCTCCGGCAGACGGGTTTCAGAGCTCCAAGCTTTAGGAGCGGATCTTCATCATATCATATTCTATCCTGACAGAGTAGAACTCGGAACGGTGCGAGGATTTAGCCCCAAGGTCACATCATCCTCAAACATGTCGGAGCCTTGGGCACTTCCATATTTTCGGAACAAGACTCAGATTCTCTTCACGAGCTGGATATTGCCTCCACTTTGAGATGCTATCTGCAGGCTACAGCATCCTTCAGGGACTCTATCAGGTTGTTCATAAACAAAGGCAAGAAGGCGTCAGCAAGAATGATTGCCTCACGGTTCGTTAAACTCATCCACAAGGTGTACAGGGCAAAAGGACTGGGATCCCCTTCGATAGTAAGGGCACACTCCACCAGAACGGTTTCTGCCTCTTGAGTGGCAAGAGCGAATGTGTCAATTGAAACTATTTGCAGGGCAGCGACTTGGTTGTTCCAACATACGTTTCTGAAACATTACCGAGTAGACCCAGGAGCTCTCTCATCGGTGGAGTTTGGCAGACAGGCGGTCAAATCGGTCTTTGCTTATTCCTCTAATGATGATAATAATCTCTTTAAAATAAACCTCTGAGCATCATCCCACCCATATCAGCTAGTTATTTGTCACAGGTATGCTGCCATGGAGGCACCAGGAAAACGGAAAATTGTATCATACTTACCAGTAATTTTCCTTTCCTGGTGCCTATCCATGGCAGCATACAATCCCACCCTCGGTATTCTATATTACGGAGAATGCTGGGACTGTGCTAACCAACTCTTTTATAATATTCACTAGTCCTGAGGGGGGAGCCAAGGCGGAGCTTGTCACAGGTATGCTGCCATGGATAGGCACCAGGAAAGGAAAATTACTGGTAAGTATGATACAATTTTCCGTTTTAATGACAATTGCGCGCTCATACAACACTGTAACCCAATGAAAATGTTTTTTCTTGTTCATACATCACGGGACTAGGGATGAGCTTCGTGTTCGAGTCGAACATACGTTCGACTCGAACATCGGCTGTTCGATCGTTCGACGAAGATCGAACGATTTGGGCCGTTCGCGCCAAATTCGAGTGACGCGAACGGCCCACAATGCACTACGCCATCGTAGTGTCATCCAGGCGCTGTGATTGGCCAAGCATGCACTGTGACCCCCGCATGCTTGGCCAATCACAGCGCCGGCAGCGAGGAGAGCAATGATTGGCCACAGGCAGGATGCCTGTGGCCAATTATTCTTGAGGGGGTTTAGTACACGCCCCACACTATAAAAGGCCGCCAGCGCGGCGGCCTTGTGTAGTGTGTTCCGGAGCAGGGAAAGAGAAGCATAGGTAGGGACAGTGTCATTTTTTTTCCTTTACTAATCCTGGATTCCTTGTGTTTAGGGACAAATAAGGATAGGTAGGGAGAGTGTCAGTGTGTTATTCTGTGCTAAACCTTGTTTGTAGGGACAGAGAGGTACAGTGAGGGAAAGTGTCAGTGTGCTATTCTGTTCTAAACCAATCTTGCTGAACCATATTTGAAATCCTTGAGTTTAGGGACAGAGAGGTACAGTGAGGGAAAGTGTCAGTGTGCTATTCTGTGCTAAATCTTGTTTGTAGGGACAGAGTAGGACAGTGAGTGAAACTGACAGTGTGCTATTCTGTTCTAAACCAATTTTGCTGAACCATATTTGAAATCCTTGAGTTTAGGGACTGAGAGGTACAGTGAGGGAAAGTGTCAGTGTGCTATTCTGTGCTAAATCTTGTTTGTAGGGACAGAGTAGGACAGTGAGTGAAACTGACAGTGTGCTATTCTGTTCTAAACCAATTTTGCTGAACCATATTTGAAATCCTTGAGTTTAGGGACTGAGAGGTACAGTGAGGGAAAGTGTCAGTGTGCTATTCTGTGCTAAATCTTGTTTGTAGGGACAGAGTAGGACAGTGAGTGAAACTGACAGTGTGCTATTCTGTTCTAAACCAATTTTGCTGAACCATATTTGAAATCCTTGAGTTTAGGGACAGAGAAGGACACTCGTGGAAACTCTCAGTGTGCTATTCTGTGCTAAATCTAGTTTGTAGGGACAGAGTAGGACAGTGAGTGAAACTGACAGTGTGCTATTCTGTTCTAAACCAATTTTGCTGAACCATATTTGAAATCCTTGATTTTAGGGACAGAGAGGTACAGTGAGAGAAAGTGTCAGTGTGCTATTCTGTGCTAAATCTTGTTTGTAGGGACAGAGTAGGACAGTGAGTGAAACTGACAGTGTGCTATTCTGTTCTAAACCAATCTTGCTGAACCATATTTGAAATCCTTGAGTTTAGGGACAGAGAAGGACACTCGTGGAAACTCTCAGTGTGCTATTCTGTGCTAAATCTAGTTTGTAGGGACAGAGTAGGACAGTGAGTGAAACTGACAGTGTGCTATTCTGTGCTAAACCAATCTTGCTGAAGCATATTGCAAATCCTTGTGTTTAGGGACAGAGAAGGATAGGCAGGGGACAGTGTCAGTGTCATTGTTGCTAAGCCTCCTGCACAGTATACACCTGAAGGTAGCCCTTATTGCTGTTTTTCCCATCTCCCTGCATTAAAATGTCTGGAAGGCAAACAAGGAGAGGCAGACAGTCAGGAGGCAAAAAAAGAGGGCAAGCAGGCTCTGTGTCTGGGGGCAACAGTGCTGGTCGTGGACGCGGTGCATTGTCATCAGCACATGGCCATGGGACACGCTTGTCCTTCTTTTCGGCAGCTGGACATGTTGAGCCACATCATGCCGAAGACTTGGTAGAGTGGATGACCAAGCCCACCTCATCCTCCTCATCCTCTCTCACCCAGGCTCAGGGTACTGGCAAAGCAGCTGCCAAAGCGTCCTCTTCTCTGGTATCATTATCTTCATTAGTCAATCCTTCCCTAGACCCACCATGTCCTCCTCCTGAGGAGTCCCCCGAACTGTTTGAGCACAGTGTTGGGTACATGCTCCAGGAGGATGCCCAGCGTTTCGAAGGATCTGATGATGATACCCAGATAGAGGAAGGCAGTAGCGTGAGAGCAGAGAGAGGGGATGCTCAAGAAGGACACCAATCTGGCAGTCATGCTCCAGCAGCTGCAGCATACTGCCAGATTGGCTCCAGTGATGAGGAGGGAGGGGATGATGAGGTCACTGACTCCACGTGGGTGCCTAATAGGAGAGAGGAGGAGGAGGAGGATGAGGAGGAGGCACATCTCCAACGAGGCAGGATGCCCTTGGGTGGCCAGCGTATGGGCAGCACACCGACGGAATCACACCGCAGAGCTCCGCCTGTGCAGGGCGCTGCCTCTGCCCGTCATTCAAAAAGTTCTTTGGTGTGGGCCTTTTTTGAGGCGAGTGCATCAGATCGCACAGCTGCTGTTTGCAACATATGTCTCAAGCGTATATCGCGTGGCCAAAACATCAGCCGCTTGGGCACCACATGCTTGATCAGACATATGTTGACCTGCCATGCAGCTCGTTGGCAAGCCTACCTTAAAGACCCACACCAAAGAACAAAGCTGACCTCTTCTTGCACCACATCAGCTGGGATCTCCAACCCCACTATACCTTCAGTCCTCTCTGAAACCTGCTCTGAGAGGAATGAAGGTGTAGAATTAGGTGTGTCACAGCCAAGTACTTGCGGGCACTCTGCTAGCAGTACACCGACGTCCGATTCTAGCAGGCAAATTTCCCTGCCCCAGCTGCTGGACCGTCGAAAGAAGTTCACTCCCAGCCATCCACATGCCCAGCGGTTGAATGCTAGCTTGGCTAAATTGCTAGCGCTTCAACTGCTGCCTTTTCAGTTGGTAGACTCGGCCCCCTTCCGTGAGTTTGTGCAATGTGCGGTTCCTCAGTGGCAGGTTCCCAAACGCCACTTTTTCTCACGGAAGGCGATTCCGGCTCTCTACAGGCATGTGGAAGGCAATGTCTTGGCCTCGCTGGACAGGGCGGTCAGCGGTAAGGTGCATATTACCGCTGACTCATGGTCCAGCAGGCATGGACAGGGACGTTACCTTTCTTTCACGGCCCATTGGGTCACTCTTTTGGCAGCTGGGAAGGATGCAGGACAAGGTGCAGTAGTGTTGGAGGTTGTTCCACCGCCACGCCTCCAAAATGCTACTACTGCTTGTGACACACCTCTCTCCTCCACCCCCTCCTCTTCTTCTTCCTCCATGGCCTCTTCCTGTGGTTTGTCCTCGGAACCAGCGGTGCTCCGTAGGCATTGAAGGGGCTACGCAAGTACGCAGGCAAAAAGATGCCATGCCGTGCTTGCGCTGGTGTGTTTGGGGGACAGGAGCCACACTGGGGCAGAGGTCCTGTCTGCTCTGCAGGGGCAGGCCGAGAGGTGGTTGACGCCACGCCAGCTTAAGCCAGGAATGGTGGTTTGCGACAATGGCACCAACCTCCTCTCCGCCCTCCGACAGGGACAACTGACCCATGTGCCCTGTATGGCTCACGTTCTTAACCTGTTGGTGCAGCGGTTCTTGGGCAGGTACCAGGGCTTACAGGATGTCCTGAGGCAGGCCAGGAAAGTCTGTGTTCATTTCTGCAGATCTTATAATGCCAGTGCTCGCCTGGCTGAGCTGCAAAAGGAGTTGAACCTGCCCAAGAACCGCCTTATATGTGACATGCCCACCAGGTGGAACTCAACGTTGGCCATGCTGCAGCGGCTGCACACGCAGCAGAGGGCCATCAATGAGTACCTGTGCGACTACGGCACCAGGACAGGGTCAGGGGAGCTCGGGTTTTTTTCACCACGCCAGTGGGGCATGATCAGGGATGCATGCACTGTCCTGGCACCATTTGAGGAGGCCACGAGGATGGTGAGCAGTGACAGTGCATGCATCAGTGACACTGTACCTCTTGTCCACCTGTTGGAGCACACGCTGCGTTGAATAATGGACAGGGCACTTGAGGCAGAACAGAGGCAGGAAGAGGAGGACTTCCTTGCCTCTCAAGGCCCCCTTTACCCTGACAGTGTTCCTTCTGTCCCACCCATCGCACAGGAAGAGGAGGAGGAGGAGGAGGAGGAGGATTGTGTCAGCATGGAGGTGGAGGCTGGCACTCAGCATCATCAGCAGCAGTCTTTTAGGGATGATTTACAGTCCCAAGAAACCAGTGGACTTGTACGTGGCTGGGAGGAGGTGGCTGCGGATCATGTCGTCCTTAGTGACCCAGAGGACTCCGGACTGAATGCCTCAGCTAACCTACGCTGCATGGCCTCCCTGATCCTGCAAAGTCTGCGGAAGGATCCTCGTATTCTTCGGATCAAGGAGAGGGACCATTACTGGCTGGCCACTCTCCTTGATCCACGGTACAAGGGTAAGGTTGCGGACCTTATGTTACCGTCGCAGAGGGAGCAGAGGATGAGACAACTCCGGGAGGCCTTGCAGAAAGGTCTGTGCAACGCGTTCCCGGAGACTGGGAGGTTACAAACTCCTGGTCCTGGACAACGAGTTGCTGAGGCTTCGGGCAGTCAAAGAAGGAGCGGTGGGGAAGGTGGCCGTCTGACCGATGCGTTCAGACAATTCTTTAGTCCGCAGCCCCAAAGTATGATCGTTTCCAGCAACCATCGCCAGCGTCTGATATACATGGTGCAGGAATACCTAGGGGCAAGGTCAGACTTGGACACCTTCCCCACCGAAAATCCGCTGGCTTACTGGGTCTTGAGGATGGATCACTGGCCAGAGCTTGCACAGTATGCAATTGAGCTACTGGCCTGTCCTGCATCCAGCGTTCTTTCAGAACGCACATTCAGTGCTGCTGGAGGATTTGTCACGGATCACAGGGTGCGCCTGTCCACCGACTCGGTTGATCGACTGACTTTCATCAAGATGAACCAGTCTTGGATCACCACCAGCTACCACACACCTGATGCTGATATAAGAGACTAATTGATTTTAAAATGTCACATCCCTTCAAGACTGATGCTGAGTTCCTGTGCTGTTATGTTGACTAGCTATCCTCCTCCTCCTCCTCAATGATCCAATTAATGATGATAGCTTGGAAGATCATTTTGGTTTATGGGTGCCGCCATCAGTGGCTAAGGCCCAATTTTTCAGCCCCTGTATAACAGGGGCGTGTAATTACAATTTTTGATGCAATACTTTGCAACAGGCCTCATTGCTGTGCTCCAAGTACAGTATCTGTGAGGGGTTGCAGTGTTGTGCCACCAGTGCCTAAGGCCCAATTTTTCAGCCCCTGTTCAACAGGGGCATGCAATTATAATTATTGATCTAATAATTCACAGCAGGGCCCATTGCTGCGCCCACCAAGAGTAACTGTCAGGCCTTACAGTGTTGTGTCAACACCACCACCACCACCACCACCACCACCAAAGGCCCAATTTTTCAGCCCCTGTTCAACAGGGGCATGCAATTATAATTATTGATCTAATAATTCACAGCAGGGCCCATTGCTGCGCCCACCAAGAGTAACTGTCAGGCCTTACAGTGTTGTGGCACCAGCACCACCATCAAGGGCCCAATTTTTACTACCACTGTTCAACAATTATATGTTATTACAATTCCTGATATAATAGTTGACAGCAGGGCGTTCCAGCACCCACCAAGAGTAACTGTGAGTGCTTACAGTGTTGTGCCAACACCAACACCTAAGGGGCCAATTTCTGCAGAGTATATACGGCAGGTCCCTACTTTCAAACATCCAACTTACAAACGACTACTACTTGCAAACGGAAGAAGACAACAGGAAGTGAGAGGAAATCTACCCCTTGGAAGGAAAATTCTCTCCTGTAAGAATTAATATGGGAGAAAGGTGTCTCCTCTCTACTGATGCTTTATCACCAATCCTTGTTTCAATAAAACCACCACATTTCAAAATCAGTTGTCATTGGGACGCAAAGTGAGGTGAAATGTTCTGAACAGGGGCACAGACAGCAAAACAAATGTTACAGGGGTGATAACCCTTCCCTATGTTTTCCAAAAAGCTTAAAAATAGGTATTTGGGCTGGAGCTACACTTAAACAATGTAGCTGTTCAAAATTACAAACAGATTCAACATAAGAACAAACCTACAGTCCCTGTCTTGTATGCACCACCTGTATACGGTTGTTCAGAGTATATAGGGCCTTTTTTATTTTGTGTGCGGGGTTCCCCTTAATATCCATACAAGACCCAAAGGGGCTGGTAATGGGCTGGGGTAGGGGGGGGGGATGATGGGGTAGCTATGCCATTTTTCTTAAAGATTTTCATCCATATTACCGGGACCAGACATTACATTAAAGCCGCAAGCAGTTTTAAATGGCTTTTTTTTCCTTTAGAAATGTAATTTTGTGCAGGGTCAGTTCTAAACACGGGAAACACGTGGCACTTCACAGGCATACTTTAGACACCCCCCAGGTACAATATTTAAAGGAATATTTGACTTTTTTTTTCTCACTTTATGCATCATTAAAATGACTGCTCCCGGAAAACGTCCGTTTTTAAAACTTCTTTTTGCATTGATACATGTCCCCTGGTGCAGAACCCGGGTTCCCAAACTCTGTTTAGGACAATAACATGGATAATAGTCATTATAATTAGCACTTTAGAATCCGAACGTTCGCATCCATTGTATTTAATAGGGTTCTAATGTTCGTGCGAACTTTCGGTCCGTTCGCGGGTTCTGGTGCGAACCGAACCCGGGGGTGTTCGGCTCATCACTACACGGGACACAGAGCGGCATAGTCATTACTATCTGGGTTATATAGAATTACCTTCAGGTGCTGGCACTGGCAACTTCCAAAACAGGAAGTACCCTCCCCTATATAAGCCCCTCCCATCCGGGAGTACCTCAGTTTTTTGCCAGTGTCTAAGGTGTTGGCCAAGGTTAACATGTATTCATCTGGGCTTGTGTACAGGTTCTCTGTGCCTTAGCAAGCTATTTTGGATCCGACCAAAAAAGCTTCGTAGCTAAACGGTCGGTACCCGGGC
This sequence comes from Rana muscosa, assembly GCA_029206835.1. Classification (NCBI taxonomy): domain Eukaryota; kingdom Metazoa; phylum Chordata; class Amphibia; order Anura; family Ranidae; genus Rana; species Rana muscosa. Next base: position 359,389,781 of record CM055117.1, read on the forward strand.
CTTGCAGAGAAGAACAAGGTTTTGCCTGTAATGCCTCTCTTAGGAGGGCTGGACCCTGGGATCCAGAGCTCTGGTCATACCCAAAACCAAGAGGCTATCTGTGCAGGGTGCTATACAGGTCCAGGGGAGTGGAATCCTTGGGAACCCGGTCCCTGAAGGTCTAGTACAATGCCTGCCGTGAGAGGTGAAGTTTGGGCTTCTGTGGACCAAACAAAGTCCTGCGGCGGGGAAAAGGTAAGTGGGGGCCCTCAGGAACTTGGTTCTATTGAGGGGACCCCCAAGCCTAATATGTCTTTCTGCCTGTTACCTAAAGGTATTCCTGCTAATAGCTGTATATGCCTAAGAAATCCTAGAAATGTCTTTTCATAAAGGAAGTTTTTTAAAAAAAAAAAAAAACTGTAAACCTGGAAATGTTTTTTATAAAAGAGGTTTTAAAAAAAAAAAAAGACAAAAGTGCGGTACCTGTGTTTGTCCACTAGAGGCCGCTGTGGAACGTCTTTTTTTCTTGGGACTATTCCTTCCATGGTGAAAGTCCAGGCAGATGAGTGAGCTCTCTATCAGGGAAGCTGCATTCCTCTGTCATGCTGCCAAGTAGTTTCCTTCCATCCCCGAGTCCTGGTGAAACAGGGACCCTGGCTCCTCTCCCTACATGGCGCCAAGAGCGCACACGTGCACGCGCGCGCACACGCTTTCTTTTATAGATTTAAAAAAAGGGGGCGGAGCCTGGCGGATGACGCGCTCTGTGCGCCTAGCGCTTCTGCGCATGTGCGGGCGTCCCGGCAAGATAAAAGGACTCAGTCCACGCTGCTTGCTATGGACACAGAGCATGAAAAGGAGCTGGTAGCATGGTATAGGGGCTTACAGCGGGTGGTTGATACAGGCATCCCCAGAAAGACGCATTGGTAGACACCCACTGATGTACATAGCAGCAAATTGCATTAGACTATTTCAGTAAAGGGGTGTATTGCGGCTGGAATACCTCAGCTTTGAACTAAGGAATATGCCGCCTAAAAAACTCCGGGATATACCTCTCAGGAAGTGTAGGGGGTCTCCATCGGGCTCTGAGGATCTTGAGCAGTCATCTGCACCTTCCTCCCCTGAAAAATCAGAGGTTAATGCCCATAAGGAACCCCCGGGAGTGCCAGGTACTGCGGCTGTCCTCAGTCCACCTACTCCTGCATATATAACAGGAGGTTTTTGCCTCAACTCTGGAGGGATTGGAGCAGAGATTGGCAGCATTGATCGCTTCTTCTCTACAGGAAAGAAAGCGCGCCAGATCTCCATCACCTCCATCAGAGTGCCTGTTGGCAGAGCAACAGTCCCAGGAAGGGATTGACTTACCTGAAGGGGATCAGGAGGAGGTTAACTCTGTTTTTGAGGAATCGACAGTAGATGAACCATTTTCAGCATCGCAGACTGAAAGATTGTGGGTCCAGACCCTAACTGACATGGTTCGATCTGCATTTAAAATGCCTCTTGTTGAACCATCAACTACTGCTGTCTCCTCATTGGGGTCGCTAAAAGCTCCCCAGATTAATTGCTCCTTTCCAATTCATCCATTATTGGAAGGACTTATATACCAGAACTGGGAACATCCTGATAAACTATTTGTTCCACCTAAGAAATTTCCGGTGATCTATCCCATGGAGGAAAAGTTCGCCCAGAGATGGAATGTTCCTACGGTGGACGCAGCCATCTCTTCTGTGAACAAATCACTGACATGTCCAGTAGATAATGTTCAAATGTTCAAAGATCCAGTAGATAAAAAATTGGAATCTTTATTAAAATCTGCTTTTTCCACAGCAGGGGCTGTTACACAGCCAGCAGTGGCAGCTATTGGGGTCTGCCAAGCTTTAAAGGATCAGATGAAAATGGTCCTGAGGGATTTGCCAGACCAGCAGGCCCAGGCTCTGGCTGATCTGCCTAGAGCATTATGCTTTGCGGTTGACGCCATCAAGGATTCCATCCATCAGGCCTCCCGCCTCATGCTGTCTTTGGTACATATGCGTAGGCTTCTGTGGCTCAAGAACTGGTCTGCTGAGGCTCCCTGTAAGAAGCTCTTAGTTAGCTTCCCATTTCATGGGGAACGCCTTTTTGGCGAAGACCTGGTGTAAAGGTATGTACTTGGCCGAGATGCCGAGAGTGGTTCACCTTTGCGACTTGACGCACTCCACCCCCTGGAGTTGAGACAGGGAGTGGATGGCGAGAAGCGGCACCGGCTACCGGCAGGTGGTGGGTACTTTTAGACGGTCCGGTAGTGTTGAGTAGACTGAAGAAACAGGCTTCAAGCGGGAACTAGTCGGATTGGTAAAGTTCAAACAGCAGGAGATAATGGAAGCCGGTGCAGGTTGAGTCCGGGTTGCAATTGCAAGGTAACAGTCCCGGCTGGGGGTCTAGCACAGTAAAAGGCAACAAGTCCAGAGAATACCGGGAACCAGGCAGGAGTTCAAAGGAAACGCGGAAGTCCAAAAGGTACAAACAGGAGGTCAAGGATTGTAGACAAGCAGCGGATCCGAGTCACAGGCCGAGGGTCAAACACAGGAGAAGGCAGAAGTCCGTATAGCAAGCCGAGGGTCAGGTCCAGGAGAGAGATCAGAGGAGTCAAGCCAGTCCGGGTCACAAGGAGATTTTCAAGATAGTTTTCCAGAGTCTTGGGTATACAGGAAAGCTGACAAACCAGCAACTTGTCAGTGCAACTGGATCTCTTTAAATAGGCCCGCCTGGATTCCTATTGGTGCGCCGCCGCGCATGCGCGCGCGCCGCTGCGTCGGCGCGCGCACCCGAGGACGTAGAAGCGCCGTCCCGCGCACGCGCATGCGCCGAAGCATCATTCCGCCGCGCGTGCGCATTGGGCGCTGATTGGCGCCGTTGGACGGATTTCCCTGACAGTGCCCCCCTCCTAGGGGCGGACTCCGGACGCCCAGACTAGACATCAACTCGGGATGTTCCTGGTGAAAGACTCTAATTAGGCGGGGAGCATGTAGGTTCCTAGATGGTTCCCAAGAGTTGTCCTCTGGGGGATACCCCTTCCATTTGATTAAATACTGCAACTGCCTGCCTCTTTTCCTGCAGCCCAAGATAGATTCCACCACATACTCATCTTCACCATCAACCTCCACAGGTGGAGGAGGTGGCTCATCCCTTCCCGGGAAGGAGCTGGAGACTACTGGTTTCAACAGAGACGTGTGGAAGACCGGGTGTATCCTGTAGGAGTCGGGCAGTGCCAATTCAAAGGCCACAGGGTTGATTACTCGCTTGATTTTAAAAGGGCCTATAAATCTTGGTCCCAATTTCCGTGAAGGGATCGGTAATTTGAGGTTGGTGGCGGAGAGCCATACTTCCTCCCCAACTTTGAAGACTGGATTTTCCTTCCTACCCTTGTCATAGTATCTCTTGTAAGACTCCTGGGAGTTTTGCATCATTTCCTGGAGTCTCAGAAAATTAGATTGAACAAAGGCTATCCGATCTTGAACAGCAGGAACAGAGCTCTCCGGAATGTCATCAGGGAGGAAGGAAGGATGGAAGCCAAAGTTGGCCCAAAAAGGAGTTTGACTGGTGGCTGAATGCACCGAGTTGTTATATGCAAATTCAGCGTAGGATAATAGGGAGGACCAATCGTCTTGTGAGGCTGAGCAAAAACAACGGAGATATTGTTCTAGGGTTTGATTGGTTCTCTCTGTCTGTCCGTTGCTCTGGGGGTGATATGCCGATGATAGGCAAATCTTGACTTCTAAAGATTTGCAAAGTTCCTTCCAGAATTTCGACGTGAATTGAACGCCTCTGTCAGAGGTGATGCTCTTAGGCACCCCATGGAGCCTGATTATCTCCTGAAAGAAGGCTTTGGCTGTATCTGCAGCAGAGGGGGTACCGATCATGGGCACGAAGTGTGCCATTTTGGAGAGGCGGTCAATTACGACCAGAATCGTGGTAAAACCTCCAGAGGGCGGTAGATCTACAATGAAGTCCATGGACACATCTGCCCACGGACGTTCAGGGATAGGCAAAGGTTTGAGTAGTCCCCAACTCTTGGTTTTGGGTCCCTTATACCGTTGGCAACGGGTACAGGAGGCAACATAGGACTTGCAATCTTGTCTCCAACCAGGCCACCAGAAGGAGCGAGAGATTAGTTCCATGGTTTTTTTGGTTCCAAAGTGACCAGCTAGTTTGTGGTCGTGGAAAGTTTTCAGAATCAGTTGCCTTGTTTCCAGAGGGACGAAGACTTTACCTTGGGACCAGAGCAAGTCATTATGCTTCTCTAGGGAAGAGGTTACTTGGTCAGGACAATGCTTAGAGGCGGCTTTTATGGAAGTTAGTAGATCAGCCTGTGGAATGAGCAGAAAGTTTTGTGCTGATAGGATGGTACTTGGTTCCTCTGCTTGAGGGGTCTCGGGAAACATCCTAGAGAGTGCATCCGCCTTCACGTTCTTGGAACCGGGCCTATAAGAGATATGAAAGTTAAACCTGGTGAAGAAGAGGGCCCATCGGGCTTGTCTGGGTCGAAGACGTTTTGCTGTTCTCAGATATTCTAGATTCTTATGATCCGTGAATATCATGACAGGGTGAGGGGCTCCCTCCAGAAGGTATCGCCATTCTTCCAGGGCGAATTTGATAGCTAATAGTTCCCGGTCTCCGACGTCATAATTACGTTCTGGAGAAGTTAATTTACGAGAGGCAAAGGCTACTGGATGAAGAAGGGATTTGGGGCCCTGCCTTTGAGAGAGGATGGCCCCAGTGGCTGACTCTGAAGCATCTACTTCCAGAGTAAATGGCAGTAGCGGATCTGGATGCTTCAATACAGGTGCCGATGTGAATGCATTTTTTAGTTTATCGAAGGCATCCTGAGCTTCCGGTGACCAGTGAAAGCGGTAGCCCTGGCGTGTCAGTTGGGTTATAGGTGCCACAATAGAGGAGAACCCCACAATGAACCTCCTGTAGAAGTTGGCGAAACCTATAAACCGTTGTACCCCTTTCTTGTCTGTTGGGGCTGGCCATTCCTGGATAGCTTTGACTTTCTGCGGGTCCATTGCGACCCCATTGGTAGAAATAATAAATCCCAAAAATTGCACAGTGGTTTTCTCAAAGTCACATTTCTCGGCCTTGAGGTAAAGTCTATGTTCTCGGAGAATAGTGAGGACCTTGATGACATGGATTCGGTGCAGTTCAAGGGAGGACGAAAAAATAAGAATATCATCTAAGTAGACTACTAGGAAGTCGTCCAAGTGTTCACGGAAAATGTCATTGACCAGGTGCTGGAAAGTAGCTGGGGCGTTGCAAAGCCCGAATGGCATGACCAAGTATTCAAAATGACCGAACCTAGATCTAAAAGCCGTCTTCCATTCGTCTCCAGCCCTGATCCGGATGAGGTTGTAGGCCCCTCGAAGGTCCAGTTTAGAGAAGATCCGAGCTGATCGGAATCGTTGGAACAACTCCGGGATGAGAGGAAGCGGGTATCTATTTTTAATAGTAATTTTATTTAATTCCCTATAGTCAATGCAGGGCCTCAGAGTCCCGTCTTTTTTTTCAACGAAAAAGATACCGGCACCGGCTGGGGAAGAAGAGGGGCGAATGAATTTCTTTTCCAGATTTTCCTCAATGTAAGACTTGAGGGCCTTCAACTCAGATTCGGACAAGGGAAAGATGCGGCCGAATGGAATTTTGGAGCCAGGCAGAAGGTCAATGGGACAATCGTAGGGACGATGTGGAGGTAGGCGGTCGGCCTGCTGTTTGTCGAAGACGTCCTGGAATTCTAAGTATGCTGATGGAACATGTGGTAGGTTATCCGGTTGAGGGGTTAAAGTAGCACAGACAGTGGGAAGTGCGGGAAGACAGTGTTGGGAACAATATGAAGAAGTGAAGTTAACTTCCCTTTTGGCCCAGTTTATATGAGGCTCATGTGCTTGTAACCAGGGGAGGCCCAGGATGATGGGAAACATGGGAGATGGGATGAGGTCAAATCGAAGGTATTCTTGGTGGCCTGAATCCGTGATAGCAAGGATGGGTTTTGTTTCTTGCGTAATTACCCCTGAACGAGGCAGGGATCCATCCGCCAGACGAACCTGAAGATAACGGTCCTTGGTTTGCAGAGGAAAGTGAAGTTGGGAAGCAAGTGAAGAGTCCAGAAAGCAGCTGCAGGCTCCTGAATCAATAATCGCCGGTAGGCGGGTTGCTCCTGTTGGTAGCTGTAGAGAAATGGAAAGAACAACATAAGTCTGTGGTAAGCCAGAAACTTGGTAGTTCAAAGTGTCTTTGAGGGTACACTTACTAGGTCTCACTGGGCAGCTCCGAAGGAAATGGCCAGTACCCCCGCAGTAAAGGCACAGATTGGCCTGACGTCTGCGCTGTTTTTCCTCAGGAGAAAGGGGAGGACGAACCAGACCAAGCTGCATGGGTTCAGGCTCGGGAGGAGAAGATGCTGTAGGAACTTGGATGGGTGGGTAGGCAGGAGCTGATCGGGGCAAAGTCCAGTTTGGACGGGTAGTCTGGAAACGCTCGGAACGCCGCTCCCGCAGGCGTCTGTCAAGCTGAGTGACAGACTGGATCAAATCTTCCAGAGTAGTTGGAACGCCAATCCTGGCCAGCTCGTCTTTAAGAGCCTCAGACAGTCCTTGGCGATATTGGTATTTAAGGGCCGTCTCATTCCAGCCAGTGTCAGCTGACCATTTCCGGAATTCGGCTGTGTAGTCCTCCACCGGCCTTCTCCCCTGGGTTAAACTGTGGAGAACAGACTCAGCTGTAGCTGATCGCTGAGGATCGTCATACAGCTGCGCCATACTCTCGAAGAAGGTGTCCACGGAATCTAGTATGGGGCTGCTTTGCTCCATCAGGCCATGGGCCCAGGCCTGGGGTTCGTCGGTTAGAAGGGAGATGACGAACCCCACCTTTACCACTTCTGAAGAGAAAGTCCTGGGTTGAAGGGCGAAGTAAAGAGAACATGCATTTTTGAAAGCCCGATATTTCTTACGGACGCCAGAAAATCGCTCAGGCAGGGGGACCCTGGGTTCAGGGGTAGCCATTACTACGGTGGGATTTGCCTGATTTTGAGACGTGGAGGCAACATTGGCAACGGTAGCAGCTGGTGATGCTGGTCCTGTAGCTCCAGTAAGTAGCTGAAAGCGGCCATCCATTTGGACATAACCTTCTTGTAATTTCTGAACCGCATCGGTTAGTGCGGTGACTTGCTGACATAGGGTCTCGAACGGTGAACGCACCCTGTCGGCCTCAGACATCTGGCTGGTTTGTACTGTAAAGGTATGTACTTACCGAGGCCGAGATGCCGAGAGTGGTTCACCTTTGCGACTTGACGCACTCCACCCCCTGGAGTTGAGACAGGGAGTGGATGGCGAGAAGCGGCACCGGCTACCGGCAGGTGGTGGGTACTTTTAGACGGTCCGGTAGTGTTGAGTAGACTGAAGAAACAGGCTTCAAGCGGGAACTAGTCGGATTGGTAAAGTTCAAACAGCAGGAGATAATGGAAGCCGGTGCAGGTTGAGTCCGGGTTGCAATTGCAAGGTAACAGTCCCGGCTGGGGGTCTAGCACAGTAAAAGGCAACAAGTCCAGAGAATACCGGGAACCAGGCAGGAGTTCAAAGGAAACGCGGAAGTCCAAAAGGTACAAACAGGAGGTCAAGGATTGTAGACAAGCAGCGGATCCGAGTCACAGGCCGAGGGTCAAACACAGGAGAAGGCAGAAGTCCGTATAGCAAGCCGAGGGTCAGGTCCAGGAGAGAGATCAGAGGAGTCAAGCCAGTCCGGGTCACAAGGAGATTTTCAAGATAGTTTTCCAGAGTCTTGGGTATACAGGAAAGCTGACAAACCAGCAACTTGTCAGTGCAACTGGATCTCTTTAAATAGGCCCGCCTGGATTCCTATTGGTGCGCCGCCGCGCATGCGCGCGCGCCGCTGCGTCGGCGCGCGCACCCGAGGACGTAGAAGCGCCGTCCCGCGCACGCGCATGCGCCGAAGCATCATTCCGCCGCGCGTGCGCATTGGGCGCTGATTGGCGCCGTTGGACGGATTTCCCTGACACCTGGATAAGTATATCCAGAAGATTTCCAGTGGTAAAAGTACTCTCTTACCAATTAAAAAGAGGTCTAGGGGTCCATCTTTTAAGAGGACTGCCTCTCCTATCCCTGGGACGTCTGCTACTAAGCAGTTCCGACGGCCCCCTCGGTCAAACTCAGGGGGGTAAAAATCAGGGACAGTCACAGGGTAATAAGAAACCCTGGATCCGAAGAGGTACTAAACCAGCCTCCAAGTCAAGCCTATGAAGGGCTGCCCCCACTCAAACGGGTGGGGGGGAAGACTTCAGTTGTTCGCAGAGACCTGGCGGGAGACGACCAAAGACAGTTGGGTGCTCTCCGCAGTAACTCTGGGATACAAGTTGGAGTTAAAAGAGTCTCCTCCTTCCCATTTTATGTGGTCAGGCATGCCAAAAGACCCTCTGGAAAGAGGGTCTCTCCTAGTGGCGTTAGAACAACTATTGCTCCAAGGAGTAATTATGGAGGTTCCTATGGAAGAGTGGGGGTTGGGTTTCTACTCAAACCTTTTCATAGTCCCGAAACCAAACGGGGACATAAGACCCATATTGGACCTAAGAGTCTAAAAAAATTTCTAAACATCCGGTCCTTCCGGATGGAGTCGATCCGATCGGTCACCGCTGCCCTACAGGGGGAGGAATGGTTAGCCTCGATCGACATCAAAGATGCTTACTTGCATGTTCCCATCTTTCCAGGTCATCAAAAATTTCTACGCTTTGCAGTAGAAGGGCGCCATTTTCAGTTCAGAGCCTTACCATTCGGTCTGGCCACAGCACCACGAGTGTTCACAAAAATTCTGGCCCCACTGTTGGCCGATCTAAGAACACGAGGTGTAACGATAATGGCATACCTAGATGACCTGTTGTTGATGGACCACTCAGTTGCCAAGCTAGAAGTGGTAATTGTCGATACAATCAAGTATCTAGAGTCTCACGGTTGGGTCATCAACCTGGACAAGTCAGCCCTACAGCCAGTAAAAAGCCTGGTATATCTAGGGCTACGGCTGGATTCAGACCAGAGGAAGATTTTCTTACCTCTAGACAAGGTATCCTCTTTGAGGGGCTTGGTCCGTCTGCTTTGTGCAAAAAGACAGCCGTCCATACGCCTGTGCATGAGGCTGCTAGGAAAGATGGTAGCATCATTCGAAGCTGTGCCATACGCCCAATTCCACTCAAGGAATTTGCAGAGGGCCATATTGTCAGCCTGGAACGGAAAAATTCAGGCTCTAGACTTCCCGATGGCTTTGTCCCCCTCCGTTCGGAAGAGTCTCTGCTGGTGGTTGATCCCCCAGAATCTCCAGAAGGGAAAACCCTTCAGTCCGATATCCTGGAAGGTGGTCACTACAGATGCCAGCCTTATAGGCTGGGGGGCAGTACTGGAGCAATGGTCTCTCCAGGGCAGATGGTCAAATGTAGTAAAAACCCTGCCCATCAATCTCTTAGAGATACGAGCAGCCCGGTATGCCCTAGTAGCCTGGACATCCAAACTCCAAGGGTCCCCTGTCAGAATTCAATCAGACAATGCCACAGCAGTGGCATATATCAATCATCAGGGAGGCACCAGGAGTCGTGCAGCCCAGAGGGAAGTAAGTCACATCCTGGAATGGGCAGAAAAGCATGTCCCATGTATATCAGCTGTCTTCATTCCAGGGGTGGAGAATTGGAAGGCGGACTTTCTGAGTCGCCAACAGTTATGCCCAGGGGAATGGTCCCTGCATCCCGAGGTCTTCCGGGCAATATGTCAGCGGTGGGGAACACCGGATGTAGATCTGCTAGCATCCAGATTCAACGCAAAGGTGGACAGATTTGTCTCCCGGACAAGGGATCCCCTCGCTTGCGGCTCGGATGCTCTGGTGTTCCCTTGGGATCAGTTCAGACTGATATATGCATTCCCTCCGCTACAATTGTTGCCTCGACTCCTTCGCAGAGTCAGGTTGGAAAAGAAGCCGGTGATCCTGGTGGCTCCAGCGTGGCCCCGAAGGGCCTGGTACGCGGAGATCGTCAAAATGTCTGTGGGGAGTCCTTGGACCCTTCCACGTCGTCCGGACCTGCTTTCGCAAGGACCGATATACCACCCTTCCTTACTAACTCTAAGTTTAACGGCCTGGCTATTGAATCCCACATCCTAAAGAAGAGAGGTCTCTCTAACTCTGTGGTATCAACTATAATCAATGCCAGGAAGCCTGTATCCAGGCAGATCTACTATAGAGTTTGGAAGGCGTACATCACTTGATGCGAGGCCAGAAAATGGCATCCACGTAAGTACGTTATAGGCAGAATTCTGGACTTCCTACAGTGGGCTGTAGACAGGAAGTTTGCCTTAAGTACTATCAGGGGTCAGGTTTCGGCCTTATCAATACTATTTTAAAGGCCCCTGGCTATGCATTCACTTGTCAAATCCTTTATGCAAGGGGTGACTCGTATTATTCCACCGATTAAAGCTCCCATATGCCCATGGGATCTAAATTTGGTTCTGTCGGTTCTGCAGAAGCAGCCATTTGAACCTTTGCGGCACATTTCCTTGGTTCTACTCACCAGAAAATTGATATTTTTAGTAGCCATATGCTCGGCTAGAAGAGTGTCGGAATTAGCCGCCATGTCCTGTAAAGAGCCATATCTGGTTATTCATAAGGACAGAGTAGTATTACGTCCTCACCCAGCCTTTCTTCCTAAGGTGGTATTGAGGTTTCACTTGAACCAGGATGTGGTTCTTCCTTCTTTTTTCCCCAAACCAAGCTCGGTAGAGGAAAAGTTATTGCATTCTTTGGATGTAGTAAGAGCAGTTAAAGCTTATCTAAAAGCCACTGCTCAGATTCGTAGAACGGATTCTTTGTTTGTTCTGCCGAAAGGCCCCAGAAAGGGTCAGGCAGCATCAAAATCTACTTTAGCCAAGTGGATTCGACAGGTCATAATACAAGCCTATGGCTTGAGAAGTAGACCGCCTCCGTTCAAAGTTAGGGCGCACTCCACGAGAGCAGTTGGAACTTCATGGGCAGTGCATCACCAGGCCTCCCTGGCTCAAATTTGTAAGGCCGCAACATGGTCTTCAGTACACACGTTTACTAGGTTCTACCAGGTGGACATTAGAAGTCAGGAGGATATCGCCTTTGGGCGCAGTGTGTTGCAGGCCGCAAAAGATCCTCATGCCTGATGGCGCCCAGCTTATGTATGGTGTATCCCCCCCCTCATTTGGCATTGCTTTGGGACGTCCCACATAGTAATGACTATGCCGCTCTGTGTCCCGTGATGTATGAACAAGAAAATAGGATTTTTAAAACAGCTTACCTGTAAAATCCTTTTCTTGGAGTACATCACGGGACACAGAGCTCCCACCCCTCTTTTGGGGACACGTATTGCTTTGCTACAAAACTGAGGTACTCCCGGATGGGAGGGGCTTATATAGGGGAGGGTACTTCCTGTTTTGGAAGTTGCCAGTGCCAGCACCTGAAGGTAATTCTATATAACCCACATAGTAATGACTATGCCGCTCTGTGTCCCGTGATGTACTCCAAGAAAAGGATTTTACAGGTAAGCTGTTTTAAAAATCCTATTATTTGTTGGCACACAAATAGAGCTTGCTTTTGGTGCTATTTGATCACCTTTGTGTTTTATTTTGATTTTTTTTCTATAAATACAAAAGACCGAGTTTAAAAAAAAAAGGATATTTTACCCACTTCAGCACTGGGCCTATTCTGGCACTTCTCTCCTTCATGTAAAAATCATAAATTTATGGCTATAAAATTACTTCAAAACACCAAACATTATATATTTTTTTGGAGCAGACACCCTAGGGAATAAGATGGCGGTCATTGCAAATTTTTATCTCGCTCGGTATTTGCGCAATAAATTTTCAAACGCCTTTTGTTTGCTAAAAATATTACAAAACAGTAAAGTTACGGCCAATTTTTTGGTATAATGTGAAAGATGTTGTTATGCTGAGTAAATAGATACCTAACACGTCACGCTTTAAAATTGCGCACACACATGGCATGACACCAAACTTCAGTAATTAAAAATCTCCCTAGGCGATGCTTAAATTTTTTTTACACGTTACCATTTTGGCATTACAGAGGAGGTCTAGTGCTAGAATTGCTGCACTCATTCTAACGCACGCAGCAATAACTCACATGTGTGGTTTGAACGGCGTTTACATATGTGGGCGGGACTTACGTGTGTGTTCACTTCTGAGCGCGAGCTACCGGGGACATGGGCGTTTTTTCTTATTTTTGTTTTTTTGACTTTTTAGTATTTCTTACTCTTTTTTAATTTTTTTAAATTTTTTGGGATCATTTTTATTCCTATTACAAGGAATGTAAACATCCCTTGTAATAGGAATGTGTGTGACAGGTCCTCTTTATGGAGAGATGCGGGGTCAATAAGACCCCGCATCTCTCCTCCAGGCTGGAAAACATGATATTGTTCCAAAAAAAACACCAATCTCATGCTGACAACCAAGATCACGGCTTGGTTAACATACGGGAACACGGCATGATGTCATAACGTCGTGCCCGCGCCTCCGACGGTCATAGAGATGACTGATGACCATCTGGTCACGAGTAGTGATGAGCCGAACACCCCCGGGTTTGGTTCGCACCAGAACCCGCGAACGGACCGAAAGTTCGCACAAACTTTAGAACCCTATTAAATACAATGGATGCGAACGTTCAAAATCTAAAGTGCTAATTATAACGACTATTATGCATGTTATTGTCCTAAAAAGGGTTTGGGAACCCGGGTTCTGCACCAGGGGACATGTATCAATGCAAAAAGAAGTGTTAAAAACGGCAGTTTTTCTGGAGCAGTCATTTTAATGATGCATAAAGTGAAAAAAAAAAAAGTCAAATATTCCTTTAAATATCGTACCTGGGGGGTGTCTAAAGTATGCCTGTGAAGTGCCACGTGTTTCCCGTGTTTAGAACTGTCCCTGCACAAAATTACATTTCTAAAGGAAAAAAAGCCATTTAAAACTGCTTGCGGCTTTAATGTAATGTCTGGTCCCGGTAATATGGATGAAAATCTTTAAGAAAAATGGCATAGCTACCCCATCACACCCCCCCCACCCCAGCCCATTACCAGCCCCTTTGGGTCTTGTATGGATATTAAGGGGAACCCCGCACACAAAATAAAAAAGGCCCTATATACTCTGAACAGCCTTATACAGGCGGTGCATAAAAGACAGGGACTGTAGGTTTGTTCTTATGTAGAATCTGTTTGTAATTTTGAACAGGTACATTGTTTAAGTGTAGCTCCAGGCAAAAAATCTATTTTTAAGCTTTTTGGAAAACATAGGGAAGGGTTATCACCCCTGTAACATTTGTTTTGCTGTCTATGCAGTGTGCACCTGTTCAGAACAGTTCACCTCACTTTCCGTCCTAATGACAAATGTTTTTTGAAAATTTGGGGTTTTTATTGAAACGAGAATTGTTGATAAAGCATCAGTGGAGAGGAGACACTTTTTTCCCATATTAACTCTTACAGGAGAGAATTTGCCTTCCTAGGGGTAGATTTCCTCTCACTTCCTGTTGTATCCTTCCGTTTGCAAGGAGGAGTCGTTTGTAAGTTGGATGTTTGAAAGTAGGGGCCTGCCGTATATACTCAGCTGAAATTTGCCCCTTACATGTTGGTGTTGCCACAACACTGTGAGCCCTCACAGTTACTCTTGGTGGGCGCATGAATGGGCCCTGCTGTGAATTATTAGATCAAGAATTGTAATTACATGCCCCTGTTAAACAGGGGCAGAAAAATTGGGCCTTAGGCACTGGTGCCACAACACTGCAACCCCTCACAGATACTATACTTGGAGCACAGCAATGAGCCCTGTTGCAAAGTATTGCATCAAAAATTGTAATTACACGCCCCTGTTAAACAGGGGCTGAAAAATTGGGAATTAGCCACTGGTGCTGGTGCCACGACACTGCAACCTCTCCCAGATACTCTAGTTGGAGTGCAGGAATGAGCCCTGCTGCAAAGCATTGCATAAAAAATTGTAATTACATGCCCCTGTTAAACAGGGGCATAAAAATTGGGCCTTAGGCACTGGTGCCACAACACTGCAACCCCTCACAGATACTGTACTTGGAGCACAGCAATGAGCCCTGTTGCAAAGTATTGCATCAAAAATTGTAATTACATGCCCCTGTTAAACAGGGGCTGAAAAATAGGGCCTTAGCCACTGGTGCTGGTGCCACGACACTGCAACCACTCCCAGATACTCTAGTTGGAGTGCAGGAATGAGCCCTGCTGCAAAGCATTGCATAAAAAATTGTAATTACATGCCCCTGTTAAACAGGGGCATAAAAATTGGGCCTTAGGCACTGGTGCCACAACACTGCAACCCCTCACAGATACTGTACTTGGAGCACAGCAATGAGCCCTGTTGCAAAGTATTGCATCAAAAATTGTAATTACATGCCCCTGTTAAACAGGGGCTGAAAAATTGGGACTTAGCCACTGGTGCTGGTGCCACGACACTGCAACCACTCCCAGATACTCTAGTTGGAGTGCAGGAATGAGCCCTGCTGCAAAGCATTGCATAAAAAATTGTAATAACACACCCCTGTTAAACAGGGGCTGAAAAATTGGGCCTTAGCCACTGGTGGCGGCACCCAGAAACAAAAATGTTCTTCCAAGCTATCATCATCAATCGGATCATTGAGGAGGAGGAGGATAGTCAGTCAACATAACAGGACAGTCTCTCAGCATCAGCATCAGTCTTGAAGGGACGTGACATTTGAAAATAAATTAGTCTGTTATATCAGCTTCAGGTGTTTGGTAGTTGGTGGTGATCCAAGACTGGTTCATCTTTATGAAGGTCAGTCGATCAACAGAGTCGGTGGACAGGCGCACCCTGTGATCCGTGACAAATCCTCCAGCAGCACTGAATGTGCGTTCTGAAAGAACGCTGGATGCAGGACAGGCCAGTAGCTCAATTGCATACTGTGCAAGCTCTGGCCAGTGATCCATCCTCAAGACCCAGTAAGCCAGAGGATTTTCGGTGGGGAAGGTGTCCAAGTCTGACCTTGCCCCTAGGTATTCCTGCACCATGTATATCAGATGCTGGCGATGGTTGCTGGAACCGATCGTACCTTGGGGCTGCGGACTAAAGAATTGTCTGAACGCATCGGTCAGACGGCCACCTTCCCCACCGCTCCTTCTTTGACTGACCGAAGCCTCAGCAACTCGTTGTCCAGGACCAGGAGTTTGTAACCTCCCAGTCTCTGGGAACGCGTTGCACAGACCTTTCTGCAAGGCCTCCCGGAGTTGTCTCTCCCTCTGCGACGGTAAGATAAGGTCCGCAACCTTACCCTTGTACCGTGGATCAAGGAGAGTGGCCAGCCAGTAATGGTCCCTCTCCTTGATCCGAAGAATACGAGGATCCTTCCGCAGACTTTGCAGGATCAGGGAGTCCATGCAGCGTAGGTTAGCTGAGGCATTCGGTCCGGAGTCCTCTGGGTCACTAAGGACGACATGATCCGCAGCCACCTCCTCCCAGCCACGTACAAGTCCACTGGTTTCTTGGGACTGTAAATCATCCCTAAAAGACTGCTGCTGATGATGCTGAGTGCCAGGCTCCACCTCCATGCTGACACAATCCTCCTCCTCCTCCTCCTCCTCCTCTTCTTCCTGTGCGATGGGTGGGACAGAAGGAACACTGTCTGGGTAAAGGGGGCCTTGAGAGGCAAGGAAGTCCTCCTCTTCCTGCCTCTGTTCTGCCTCAAATGCCCTGTCCATTATTCCATGCAGCGTATGTTCCAACAGGTGGACAAGAGGTACAGTGTCACTGATGCATGCACTGTCACTGCTCACCATCCTCGTGGCCTCCTCAAATGGTGCCAGGACAGTGCATGCATCCCTGATCATGCCCCACTGGCGTGGTGAAAAAAACCCAAGCTCCCCTGACCCTGTCCTGGTGCCGTAGTCGCGCAGGTACTCATTGATGGCCCTCTGCTGCGTGTGCAGCCGCTGCAGCATGGCCAACGTTGAGTTCCACTGGTGGGCATGTCACATATAAGGCGGTTCTTGGGCAGGTTCAACTACTTTTGCAGCTCAGCCAGGCGAGCACTGGCATTATAAGATCTGCGGAAATGCACACAGACTTTCCTGGCCTGCCTCAGGACATCCTGTAAGCCCGGGTACCTGCCCAAGAACCGCTGCACCACCAGGTTAAGGACGTGAGCCACACAGGGCACATGGGTCAGTTGTCCCTGTCGGAGAGCGGAGAGGAGGTTGGTGCCATTGTTGCAAACTACCATTCCTGGCTTAAGCTGGCGTGGCGTCAACCACCTCTCGGCCTGCCCCTGCAGAGCAGACAGAACCTCTGCCCCAGTGTGGCTCCTGTCCCCCAAACACACCAGCGCAAGCACGGCATGGCATCTTTTTGCCTGCGTACTTGCGTAGCCCCTTGAACGCCTACGGAGCACCGCTGGTTCCGAGGACAAAGCACAGGAAGAGGCCACGGAGGAAGAAGAAGAGGAGGGGGTGGAGGACAGAGGTGTGTCACAACCAGTAATAGCATTTTGGAGGCGTGGCGGTGGAACAACCTCCAACACTACTGCACCTTGTCCTGCATCCTTCCCAGCTGCCAAAAGAATGACCCAATGGGCCGTGAAAGAAAGGTAACGTCCCTGTCCATGCCTGCTGGACCATGAGTCAGCGGTAATATGCACCTTACCGCTGACCGCCCTGTCCAGCGAGGCCAAGACATTGCCTTCCACATGCCGGTAGAGAGCCGGAATCGCCTTCCGTGAGAAAAAGTGGCGTTTGGGAACCTGCCACTGAGGAACCGCACATTGCACAAACTCAAGGAAGGGGGCCGAGTCTACCAACTGAAAAGGCAGCAGTTGAAGCGCTAGCAATTTAGCCAAGCTAGCATTCAACCGCTGGGCATGTGGATGGCTGGGAGTGAACTTCTTTCGACGGTCCAGCAGCTGGGGCAGGGAAATTTGCCTGCTAGAATCGGACGTCGGTGTACTGCTAGCAGAGTGCCCGCAAGTACTTGGCTGTGACACACCAAATTCTACACCTTCATTCCTCTCAGAGCAGGTTTCAGAGAGGACTGAAGGTATAGTGGGGTTGGAGATCCCAGCTGATGCGGTGCAAGAAGAGGTCAGCTTTGTTCTTTGGTGTG
This sequence comes from Rana muscosa, assembly GCA_029206835.1. Taxonomy (NCBI): domain Eukaryota; kingdom Metazoa; phylum Chordata; class Amphibia; order Anura; family Ranidae; genus Rana; species Rana muscosa. Next base: position 359,406,943 of record CM055117.1, read on the forward strand.
GGTCTTTAAGGTAGGCTTGCCAACGAGCTGTAGATGAATTGAGCGCACTCTGGACAAGGAAATACAAAAGAAAAACTAAACATAAAACGGTGCGGACGGAGTGGGAATAAAACTGAAATAAGCTGTATAAAAACACACGTTAAAAGTCCATATCAATTAGTCCATGTGTGGAATAGCTTGAAGACTATCCGCAAGGAAGGCTGCCAGCTTACAGATAGAAGTGATCTGAAATAAGACAGGAAGAGGAAAAAAGCAGCGCCTTCTAAGCGTAGTAGTATCAGAAATTTATTAGAGCAATATAAAATACAGCGGCAAGAGATACACTCACAAACGAGTATAGTAAGAGGCTTATCTTTAAAGGTTGTCATCCGCTCGACCCGGGAGCTGCGAATCCTGATGTTACAAGCTGGAGTCCCACGTAGTGGTTAGCGGTGGTAAAAGGAACTTCACTCTCGCGGCCGCAGAGATGGGGAAGAATCCTCACTGGAACACAGCTAGTGGAATCGTCACTTCCGGGTATGATGTCAGCGGGTGATGCGTGCGTTCGAAGCATGCGTGCTTCTTCATCAGGCTGAGCCTGATGAAGAAGCACGCATGCTTCGAACGCGCGCATCCCGGGTCGAGCGGATGACAACCTTTAAAGATAAGCCTCTTACTATACTCGTTTGTGAGTGTATCTCTTGCCGCTGTATTTTATATTGCTCTAATAAATTTCTGATACTACTACGCTTAGAAGGCGCTGCTTTTTTCCTCTTCTTGCCAACGAGCTGCATGGCAGGTCAACATATGTCTGGTCAAGCATGTGGTGCCCAAGCGGGTGATGTTTTAGCCACGCGATATACGCTTGAGACATATGTTGCAAACAGCAGCTGTGCGATCTGATGCACTCGACTCAAAAAAGGCCCACACCAAAGAACTTTTTGAATAACGGGCAGAGGCAGCGCCCTGCACGGGCGGAGCTCTGCGGTGTGATTCTGTCGGTGTGCTGCCCTTACGCTGGCCGCCCGAGGGCATCCTGCCTCGTTGGAGATGTGCCTCCCCCTCATCCTCCTCCTCCTCCTCCTCCTCCTCCTCTCTCCTATTAGGCACCCACGTGGAGTCAGTGACCTCATCATCCCCTCCCTCCTCATCACTGGAGCCAATCTGGCAGTATGCTGCAGCTGCTGGAACATGACTGCCAGATTGGTGTCCTTCTTGAGCATCCCCTCTCTCTGCTCTCACGCTACTGCCTTCCTCTAGCTGGGTATCATCATCAGACCCTTCGAAATGCTGGGCATCCTCCTGGAGCATGTGCCCAACACTGTGCTCAAACAGTTCGGGGGACTCCTCAGGAGGACATGGTTGGTCTAGGGAAGGAGTGACTGATGATGACATTGATACCAGGGAAGAGGACGCTTTGGCAGCTGCTTTGCCAGTACCCTGAGCCTGGGTGAGAGAGGATGAGGAGGGCTTGGTCACCCACTCTACCAAGTCTTCGGCATGATGCGGCTCAACACGTCCAGCTGCCGAAAAGAAGAACAAGCCTGTCCCATGGCCACGTGCTGATGGCGATGCACCGCGTCCACGACCAGCACTGTTGTCTCTAGACACAGAGCCTGCTTGCCCTCTTTTATTGGCTCCTGACTGTCTGCCTCTCCTTGTTTGCCTTCCAGACATTCTAATGGCCTGCAGGGAAATGGGAAAAGCAGCAATACAGGCTAAGTTAAGGTGTAATATGGTCAGGAGGCACACTCCGCCCGCTGTAAGTGCCGCAAAATCCTGTTGGTGTAACACACCAGGAAAAAGCAGCAATACAGGCTAAGTTCAGGTGTAATATGGTCAGGAGGCACACTCCGCCCGCTGTAAGTGCCGCAAAATCCTGTTGGTGTAACACACCAGGAAAAAGCAGCAATACAGGCTAAGTTAAGGTGTAATATGGTCAGGAGGTACACTCCGCCCGCTGTAAGTGCCGCAAAATCCTGTTGGTGTAACACACCAGGAAAAAGCAGCAATACAGGCTAAGTTAAGGTGTAATATGGTCAGGAGGTACACTCCGCCCGCTGTAAGTGCCGCAAAATCCTGTTGGTGTAACTCACCAGGAAAAAGCAGCAATACAGGCTAAGTTAAGGTGTAATATGGTCAGGAGGCACACTCCGCCCGCTGTAAGTGCCGCAAAATCCTGTTGGTGTAACACACCAGGAAAAAGCAGCAATACGGGCTAACTTCAGGTGTATAATGTGCAGGAGGCTTAGCAACAATGACACTGACACTGTCCCCTGCCTATCCTTCTCTCTCCCTGCGCACAAGGTTTATCAAAGTATATGACACTGACACTCTCCCTGCCTATCCTTCTCTCTCCCTGCACACAAGGTTTAGCAAAGAATATGACACTGACACTGTCCCCTGCCTATCCTTCTCTCTCCCTGCACACAAGGTTTATCAAAGTATATGACACTGACACTCTCCCTGCCTATCCTTCTCTCTCCCTACACACAAGGTTTAGCAAAGAATATGACACTGACACTCTCCCTGCCTATCCTTCTCTGTCCCTACACACAAGGTTTAGCAAAGAATAGATTTGACACTGTCCCTGCCTATCCTTCACTTTCCCTGCTCCGGAACACACTACACAAGGCCGCCGCGCTGGCGGCCTTTTAAAGTGTGGGGCGTGTACTAAACCCCCTCAGCTATAATTGGCCACAGGCATCCTGCCTGTGGCCAATCATTGCTCTCCTCGCTGCCGGCGCTGTGATTGGCCAAGCATGCAGGGTCACAGTGCATGCTTGGCCAATCACAGCGCCGGGATTACACTGCGATGGCGCAGTGTATTGTGGGCCGTTCGCGTCACTCGAATTTGGCGCGAACGGCCCAAATCGTTCGTTGTTCGCCGAACGCGCGAACAGCCGATGTTCGACTCGAACACCGAGCTCATCCCTAGTCACCAGTCATCTCCAAATCGTTCTCCGAGCCCCAGATGGCACGGGAGAGCCCGGAGAAGCACCGGATGGCGGCAAGAGGGGGGGGAACGTCCCCTCCCCCGCATATAAGAACGATCAAGTGGCGGAACTGCCACTATGATCATTTTTATTGTGCACAGAATCGCCGGCTGAAAAGAATGATATCTGAATGATGCCTGCAACTGCAGGCATCATTCAGATGTCACCGCCCAAAGCCAAGGATGTCATTTGACGGTGGGCGGTAGGAAACTGGTTAATATTTTTAAAAAAGGTAATTTTTCTTCTTCATTGATGTACACTGATGAGACTGCACTGATGGACACCGATAAGGTGGCAAGGGTGGGCACTGAGAGGTGGCATTGCTATTTGGCACTGGTGGGCAGTGAGAAGTGGCACTGCTAGGTGGCAATGATAGTTGGCAGTGATGGGCACTGATAGGCACTGGCAGCACTGCTAGGTGCCACTGATTGGCACCAGTGGTGGGCATTGATAGGTGGCACTGGCAGGGGCTACTAATTGTCACAGATGATGCAGAATTGCCTCTTCCTCTTCGGGCCCCATGTCCCTTGCACATAAGCCGGTGATTGCCTTTTTTTTATGCTCACGCTGTCAGCACAAGGAGAAAACAAAAACCATTACCCAGCTTTTGTTTACATCACGTGATCAGCTGTCATTTGCTGACAGCTGATCACATGGTAAAGGGCAGGGATCGGCCCCTTACTCGGATCTGTCATCACCCGAGTCTCAGTGACTCTGTGACGACAGTGCGCGCAAAGGGGAGGACGTTTATTGACGGACTCCCGGCAATTGAGGACCATGCTGTGGCCGTCGATCAGTTATAGCGCTGATCTCAAGTGATTAAAGAGGGTCAAAATGGGCCATTGACTTGCATCACAATTCAACTTAGGAATGAGTCTTTGAAAAGTTAAACTAAATAATTTGGCCACTTTATCCTTCCAAATAATTCACTTCCTGTCACATAGCCACACAGGAAGTGAGGGAAAATCCCTAACAATGTCTTTCCTTGGGGACACACAGGTCAGTCTAAATACTTTCCCCATTATGCACATTGCACTCGAGCATATTGCGGGGTACACCACAATTTATTAGGTAGTTTGGACTGTGGGGTTTATTTACTAAAGGCAAATCTACTTTGCACTACAAGTGCACTTGCTGTATATCTGAGGGGGACATGCAAGCCAAAAAAAAAACCCATCTTTGCTTTTACATGATTGTAACATCCAATCACCAGTACTTTCCCTCAGATTTTCAGCAGCTACACTTTTACTGCAGAGTGGATTTGTCTTTACTAAACCCCAAACTACCCAATGATTTGGGGTGTACACAACAAAGTGCTAGAGTGCAATTTGCTTAATGGGGACACTAGTTAGATTGATCTGTGTGTCCCCAAGAAAAGCCATTGGTAGGGTTTTACCTTCACTTCCTGTTTAGCTGTGTGACAGGAAGTGAAACCAATGTTAAGAAAAGGAGACAAAGGCCAAACTACAAAAAAAAAATATTAAAAAAAAAAAAAAACACACACGCAGGGGTTCTAACACTTACTTTGTTTCCCTCAAAATGCCGACAATTAGAATTGTATGGCCTTGAGCTATTTTTAAGTGCAGTGCTCTAAATCAGTGCTTCTCAAGTACCCCCAACAGGCCATGTTTGCAGGTTTTCCTTCATCTTGCACATGTGCTTTAAATCACAGTCAATGGTTTTGATTTTTGGACAGCAATTCTCAATAAGCTAAATTCACAAAACATGTCCTGTTGGGGGTACTTCAGGACTGAGGCTGAGAACCACTGCAGTAAAAAGGGAAAATGTAATACTTACCACTCTGTATTTTTCATTCCCTGGTGACGCTCCATGGCAGCACACAATACAATCCATGCATATACTACCATGAAGGCACCAGGGTAGACAAATCACACCAGTTTTGTTTTGACATGCCAATCAGCTGTCACATCTGTTGCAAAGAAAACACAAAACAAACATCAAAACTTTCCATCTAATTTTACCGTTCAACAAAACAAAAGGGAAGGCAAAATAAAAAACATGGTCAATTTGAAACAGTTACAGACTCAACATCTTGAGCAAATTTTGGCCAAAAAAATGCAGCAGACAATTAAATCAAAGTGAACAAACAACACACATTAACAACATCAGAATTATTTCCAGGGGAACATATCTCCCCCACACCAAAAATATACAATCCACAAAAGTTAACCAATCACTTGTTTTGCAAAGACATATCAAATAAAATACATGTGTTACAAACTCGATAAGGACACCAACATGTACATTTCCCCCCCCCCCCACACTTGCCTCTTCTCAAGGCAAGCGACCGAATGCTCTGTGAGCTTTATATAAAATATGTTTGTGTGCTAATGAGGCAATTGAAAACACATGCACAGTCCATGAAACACCCAAAATGCAAGTTCTCCCAATGTAGAGACTGAAATTCAAAGTGGGTAGACCTGTTAAGGATGTCCTTCAATTTCTAACCCATAAAAACACTCTCTGAGTGAGCATGCCCAGAAATACCCAGGTGCTGTTCACACACAAAAAGCACGCCAAAAAAAAAATAACTGGCTGGGCATGTGCAGAACAACACCAATGCAGCTAGCAAAAAATAACCCCCCCCCCCGTCCCCCCGTCCAAAATTAAGCACATCATCCAGCATGCTACAAAATTAGAGATGGGACAATCACCCCTCCCCCCCACCAACAAAGCCCATTGCAGTCTATGGGAACTGACTTGTTAATTTTGCTAGTCCCCACTTGGCTGGCTTATCTGCTAGTTATTGGCCCTAAAATGGGGGCCCAGGTCCCATCCTAAGGGACATATATCAATGTCATCAATTTGGAAAACACCAAAAACAAAACAAGGAGAAGTGCCTTTAAATATGCCAAATTGCTTAAGGGCCATTTCACACCACATGCAGTGCATTGCGTTTTTTATGCATCCAAAATGCATGGAAAGTTGGTTATATGGCAGTGTTTGTTCCAGTGCGTTCCAGTTCCACCAAAAAAGTAGAACATGCTGCATTTTACCTGCACTGGACTGTACTGGAACACATCAAAACGCATCATAAACGCACTGGAACGCACAGGAACACACCTAAATGCACCAAAAACGCACTGGAACACACTTGTCCTTATCTATGGTTAATAAAAAAGAGGGGTGAAAAAAAAGCACTGGACTGCATCAAAAACGTACCAAAAATGCACTGGAACACACTTGTCCTTATCTATGGTTAATAAAAAAGAGGGGTGAAAAAAAAGCACTGGACTGCATCAAAAACATACCAAAAATGCACTGGAACACACTTGTCCTTATCTATGGTTAATAAAAAAGAGGGGTGAAAAAAAAGCACTGGACTGCATCAAAAACTTACCAAAAATGCACTGGAACGCATGAAAAACGTGCATGCAGAAAAGCACCTGGAACGCATCTGGATTGCGTTTCTATGGTGTGAACTGGCCCTAGTTCACACTATAGAAACGCAGTCTGGGTGCGTTCCAGGTGCTTTTCTGCATGCGCGTTTTTGACACATTCCAGTGCATTTTTGAGGCGTTTTTGATGCAGTCCAGTGTTTTTTTCCCCCTCTTTTCACTTAGGACAAGTGTGTTGCAGTGCGTCTTTGGTGCATTTAGGTGCGTTGCGGTGCATTCCAGTGCATTTTTGGTACGTTCCGTTGCATTTTTGATGTGTTTTACTGGGGTCCAGTACAGTTTTGTACCTAAAAAATGCAGCATGATCAATTATTTTTTGGCTTTCTGAAATGCACTGGAACGGACTGCAGTGGTGTGAACTATGCCATTGGCATTAATGTGATCAACTTTCTTTGCGTTTTTCAGGCATCAAAAAAACGCACTGCACTGCATCCGGTGTGAACTGGCCCTAAATATCATCCCCGGGGGGTATCTATAGTATGCCTGTAAAGTAGCACATGTTTTCCATGTTTATAACAGTTGGAGAGCAAAATGACATTTCTAAAGTAAAATAATAGTCATTTAAAAGTCCTTGCGGCTGTAATGAATTGCTGGTTCCTGTCAATACAGATAAAAGTCATTGAAAGTCTTTGCTAACCAAAAAAAAAATGCGTGGGGGTTCCCCCAAATTCCATAACCAGGCCCTTCAGGTCTGGAATGGATATTAAGGGGAACCCCGCTGCAAAATTTAATTTAAAAAAAATGACGTGGGGTTCCCCCCAAATATCCATACCAGGCCCTTCAGATCTGGCATGGATTTTAAGGGGAACTCCACCCCAAATTTTAAAAAAAATGGCGTGGAGTCCCCCTAAAAATCCACACCAGACCCTTATCCGAGCACATAACCTGGCAGGCCGCAGGAAAAGAGGGGGGGGGACGAGAGCGGCCCCCCCTCCCTCCTGAACCGTACCAGGGGTCTTCCAGATTCCGATAAGCCCCCCGCCCGCAGACCCCCACAACCACCGGGCAAGGGTTGTGGGGATGAGGCCCTTGTCCCCATTAACATGGGGACATCCTCCCCATGTTGAGGGCATGTGGCCTGGTACGGTTCAGGAGGGAGGGGGGGGGCAGCTCTAGTCCCCCCCTCTTCCCCTGCGGCCGGCCAGGTTATGTGCTCGGATAAGGGTCTGGTGTGGATTTTTAGGGGAACTCCACAACATTTTTTTAGAAAATTTGTGGTGGAGTTCCCCTTAAAATCCATGCCAGATCTGAAGGGCCTGGTTATGGAATTTGGGGGAACCCCCACGCTTTTTTTTTTTGGTTAGCAAACACTTTCAATGACTTTTCTCTATATTGCCGGAAGCCGACATTTCATTACAGCCGCGGCTGCTTTTAAATGCCTTTTTTTTCCTTTAGAAATGTCATTTTGCAGGCGCACTGGCAAGTTCAGAGCTGCGCCGGTTCAACTTATGCAAATTAGTTTATGTGACTTGACATTTACTAAGATTTTGCCGGCGCAGTGAACCGGCGCATTTAAACCATTGAAATTCCCGCGCTGAGCTCAAAAAAAACTCCCGCAGCTCGAATCGTACTTGCCGGCGCAGCGGGCTGGTTTTGAAAAAGTTACTTTCCCACTCTATTTTGGGCATATTAGTTATTTGGGCAGGTGTCCCTACACTTCCTCACATCACCCCATGTCACCCCCATTATATTCTCACTTCCAGCTTCTTTATATTTAGTGTTTAACATGCCGTGCGCCAGGTCCCTAGTGGCGCACTGAGCGCCTCCTCCCGTCCGCCGACAACACTATAGTAAATGGGAAATAGGGCTGCGCTACAGGTGCTAATGTTTTGTAAATACCAAAACAGCCATTGCGCACGCAGATGCGCCAATACTCATGCCGCAAACGTTTGGTAAATCAGCCCCATAGTGTCACTCTTTGACAGCCAAAAATCTGTTGCGGTGGTGTACTCCTCACTGATGGCAACTTGGTTCAAAAGCTCTTCCTTATATTTTCTGAACTGCTGCTCTATGCTGTTTGGGGAGATCCTCTGCTTGGGTCTTCTGCGGCATTTAGAAAGAAATCGAAAGACTGGTTGCTTAGATGTGGATGCCGGTGGCGGTGCTTCTTCGACTTCCTGCTATAGTTCTTCTACCACATCATCGTCGGACAATTCCTCAAGGGGTGTGTGTGGCAATGTGGATTTTCTTGCGGCATACTCCTCTGCCTTTTTAAGCAGTTCTTGAATATTCTCATCCGCCACATCAACAAGGGTTTCACAGACGATAGGGTTGACAAAACAAGCAGCTGCTGCAAGTGGAGAGAACATTTCGTCAGTTGGATCTAAGAATGAAGCAAAACGTTGGTTGACACTCTCTTTCATTTTCTGTGCAATTGTGGCAAGGTCTTGGTAGCTAGTGTTCTGTTTAAAGTCCTCAAGATGGCTGAGCAGATCAAAGAGGGCAGGGACGGCCAGGGACATGGACATGGTGTCACTCTGGAGGGTTTTGGTATGTTCTGCAAAAGGCAGCAGTAGGTCATGCAATGATGTGAGCTTTTGCCATTCACTAGGGAGCAAGCTGTCCCATCCCATGCTGTTTGCAATTTGGCAGACTATAGCCCTGTACACACGATCGGTTTTACCGATGAAAACCGTCCGATGGATTTTTTTCATCGGACAAACCGATCGTGTATGGGACCCATCGGTCTTTTTTCCATCGGTTTTAAAAAATAGAACATGTTTTAAAATTTTCCGATGGATCAAAAACCGATAGAAAATTCAGATCGTCTATGGGCAAGTCCATCGGATAAAAAACCCACGCATGTTCAGACTGAATTAGGAGACGGGAGCGTTTGTTCTGGTAAAACTAGCGTTCCTAATGGAGAGAGCACATTCGTCTTCTGCAAGTTATTGCCTCGTTTAATGCAGCGCATTGTTTTTTGCTTTAGAATGGTGTTTAAATGTCTTTTTTGCTGCAGATCTTTATCCCGAGTTCTGACAAACTTATGTTTTTCTTGTTTCTTGTGATCTTCTGAATAATTTGATTTATTCTTAAAGCCAGACCTCACAAATTTACTAAAAAATTTAGAATCCTTTTTTTTTGGGGGGGTTTTTTTGGGTGTCAATTTCTCACAACAACATATGTTTATTGGAGGTTGGTGTCCCTTGTTATTAATTCCACTTTGTATTTAGGAAATGTTATTGCTACTCCCAATAAAAACACATCAGGCAAGTATTTTGGCTGAAATCAAATCTCCATTTATTCTGGCAAAATATATAAATAAAAACGAAGGGCAACAATTGGAAAATTAGCGGAAAATATGAAGTCATTGGACCCCAAAGGCAGACATGACTATGATGAACAATACGATAAACAACAGCATGAAATCAGGAGCAGCAGCCAAAGACATGCATCATCCCAAGCTGTGGTACTCCATCAAACTGCAACTTCTGGAAGAGCAGCTCGAAGCCAGGGAATCACCTTCTGCTCTTCCCTGTACACTTCCCTCCACGCTTCCCTGCAGTGTTCCCTCCACGCCTCTCTGCAGCGTTCCCTCCACGGCCCAGTCCACGCACCTTTGCAGGCCGGGCCACTGTGGGTGATAATGTGGCAGGAGGAGGATGAGAAGGAGGAGAAGGATTGGCCTGATGCGAGAGATAAGTGGCCTCAGTCAGCTGCCCCCTCCCCCCCATGTGTACGGCCGTGTATATAATGTGCTCGCAGAGGGCACGTTGTCCCGCCTCCATTTGGACTAATTTGTCCGCGAGGTAGGCACTAAACCCCTCAACAGGGTTGGGGGGGCCCTCATGATGGCAGCAGCGCCACGGATAATCTTGAGTGACTCCTCCTCCACCTGTGTCATCCACCGATGTTTTTTCAGTCTGATGTGGAGGGGAGCCACTTGTGACACTGTGCTGCCACTAGGCCTGGGGACCTGCTGCATGCCACTTGGCCCTGCCTCCTCCTGGCTGACACTCACCCCTGCCTCCTCCTGCCTGCCACATTCCTGAGCCTCTTCCTCCTGGCTGGCCTCATCCTGTGTAGAAAAAAGGCACATAGTTAGATATTTTGCGGAATCAATCACACACAATTTTGATCTCATGACTGGTGCAATTTGCTTGTTATAAAAATAGAAAAGACTTTAATTCTGTCCCCGTTCTTTTTAGATACTTTAACAATAATTTCTGTCCCCGTTTTTTTTTTGGGGGGGGGGGAGGGGGGGGGGGAATAAATCAAGCTCATCACAATAGTACTTTGAGGCCAATAATTATGTTCTAAAATACTATACCTGGCTGAAGATGCGAAGATCCGGCTCTTCAAGCACAGGTGGCTCCACCTCCCCCTCTGCAGGGGTGGAGGGAAGGGTGGAAGGAACGCTGGAGGGAAGGGTGGAAGGAAGGGTTGATGGAAGGCTGGAAATTGATTCCCTGGCATCAATCTGGTCTTCCAGAAATTGCAGATGCTTGTAGTACCACAGCTTTGGCTGTACTACATTGTCTGCTGCTGCTCCTGATCTCATCGAAGCGCGGAATTCTGTGTATTTTTTTTATATGCATTCCGCATGTTGTTTATCTTATTGTTCATCATACTGTAGTCTGCCTCTGGGACCCAGGGCTTCATATAATCCGCTAATTTTTGAATTGTTGCACGACGTACACCACTCTTGTGGTAAGCTGGATGTTTAATTTCCCACAGGTTGCGGAGTTCTTTATATTTTTCAATAAAAACCAACATGATATCCGGCTCACATAATTTATGCATTGGAGACTGTCTGCAAGTTAAAAACCAAGAAAAAAACAGCAGAGGTCAGATTCCATTCTCTTAAACTCATCCCAATATTGGCCTTTACAATCATGAGCCACTGCAGGCCCAAGTTCCCTTCTTACCTTAGTTGTTGTCTTTTCTGCACTTCCACTCGTTCTTACTCCGCGCAACCCTAATAACTTCGTTCCCATTTTTATACCCTGCCCATGCGTGTAACTCTGCCCGCGTCGCCCGCCCATGACGGTCTTTTCCTGCATTTCCCCGCCCCTTCACGTTCGGGACACAGTGGGATATGACGACATGTCGGTGACACAGGTGGCTTCTTTATTAGCTCCTGGGGTCTTCTTCCGACTTCGGGGGGTCTTCTTCCAAGTTCAGGGATCTCTTATTCTGCTCTCTGGCGTCGTCTCTGCGCTCTCTGGTTCTTCTCCCTATCTCCGGTGCCTTCTCCACGCTCTCCGGTTCTTTCTGCCTTCTGCCGAGCGCCTTCGCTATCTTCCTTCAGCTCTTTTGCTAGCGGGGGCCCGGTCTTCATCGTCGTCTTATTCCGTCTTCTCTCCGCCCGATGTTGACTCGATGCTCTCTGCCGCTATAATGCCGTCTGCGCGGAGCGCAACGACGTATGACGTCACAGTCCCATCATTCCCCGGGACTGTCACGTCATACGGGGGCGGGGTCACCGGGTGGCATCACCCGGTGACCACGCCCCATGCCTATATAAGTCGTTGCGCTCCGCGCACATGGCATTATAGCGGCAGAGAGCATCGAGTCAACATCGGGCAGAGAGAAGAGAGAAGAAGACGACGATGAAGACCGGGCCCCCGCTGGCAAAAGAGTTGGAAGAAGATAGCGGAGGCACCCGGCAGAAGGCAGAAAGCACCGGAGAGCGGGAGAAGAACCAGAGAGCGCGGAGGCGACACCGGAGAGCAGAGGAAGAGACTACCGAAGTTGGAAGAAGACCCCCGAAGTCAGAAGAAGACCCCCGGAGCTGCCAAATAAATAACTTTAAAAACCTGTGTAGTGTGTTTTTTTATTGACATTTTTTCCACCAGGTGACTGGGTAGGGGTACGATGTACCCCATACTCATTCACATAGGGTGGGGGGCTGGGATCTGTGAGCCCCCTTATTAAAAGGGGCTCGCAGATTCCGATAAGCCTTCCGCCCGCAGACCCCGACAACCAATGGCCAGGGTTGTCGGGAAGAGGCCCTTGTCCCCATCAACATGGGGACAAGGTGCTTTGGGGTGGGGGGCGAAGTGCCCCCCCTGCCCCAAAGCACCAACCCCCCATGTTGAGGGCTTGTGGCTTGGTATGGTCTAGAAGGGTCTGGTATCGTCCTGGGGGAAACCTCACACAATATTTTTTTTAATTTTCGCGGGGTTCCCCTTTAAGATTCTCCGCACACGAGTCGCTCCGCAAGTCGGATCATCTTGATCCGACTTCTGGTGCGACCTCTATTCAAATCAATGGGCTCCCATAGGAAACTATTAATTTTGAATAGAGAGAAAAACGCGTCTGAAAGCTAGCTCGGGGAAACGTGCATTGAATTCAATGCAAAACGTGGAAAAAATCGCGTTAAAATGCCGCTTTTTTCCTGGCGTCTGTACTAGCTTTACAGCCCGTTTTTTAAAACGTATGTGGGTATGAGGCCAAAGAAAAAAGGGGGAAAAAAAAGCACTGGACTGCATCAAAAACGTGCATGCAGAAAAGCACCTGGAACGCATCCGGACTGCGTTTCCAAGGTGTGAACTGGCCCAGTTGCGTCTAACCTTGTTTTTCAGAAAGCAAAAAAATGCGTTCAGACGCCAAAGATTTCCACGTTTCAGACGCCAAATGCGGTACCGGCGTTTAGCCGCGTTTTCTTTTCTAAGCGTTTTTAAAGGTGACCTATTTTTTTACATTGAAAAACTCGGTCTTGATGGACGTTCTCCTGCAGAGGGAAGGAAAAAAAAACACATAACCCTGACACAACATATATTTGTTGGAATGAAAAGGTTCCTCCGTGAAGAAACCTCTTCCTCCCAAAGAAGAGTGTGTGTGTGTGTGTAACGGTGCACAACACTGCCACCTGGTGACAGTGTAGCGGTGAAGACACTTGTGCTGAATTCCAGAGGACATCCACTTCTCTGTACTTTGGCCCTAATCTAACTACACCACAAAGTCCATGATTACTTTGCGGGAGGGAAGAAGGGAGAACAACAACAGCAACAGTCCCCCATTCCTCCAAAGAGCACAACACCCGTTAAACTCAGGTACAGTTCCTGGGTTCTTCCGGGAAACAAACCCCAGAAATTTCAGTAAATGCAAGACAAAACGGAGTCTCTTCTTCTACAGGTAGAACCTTGGGTGCGGCAAGACAAGGGGTTTTAGATGCTCATCAAAAGTCTCTACGTGATACTCCACATCCTCCTCCGGGTATTCCCACCCATACTCGCTGGCGACTTTCTGGCAAAACAATCTCTGCAATCTAGACAAGGGAGGCATCGTAGCACGGTCTCCCTCACCTGGCAGGACAATAGGATCCGGATGACGAGGTGCCTTGACCACCTCCGATTTGGGCATGGGAGCCCGCAGCGACAGTCTCCTATCCCCGGTAGCAGGTGCAGGTAACACCGGGAACCGAAGGGCATACAGGGGACTGGATCCCTCCTCAGGCGCTGGTGCCTCCACCCGGGGTGTACTATCCCCTGTAGACATAGGTGGGCCCCTTTTTGCACGGGACGAGGACAGGGGTATCTTGTCCCAGCCCTTTTCAGCAAATAGTTAATCTATTGCAACATCGTCTCCCACATCGGAGACCGACTCCAGGTCAGAGGTGTCATACTCCTCCGCGGGTAGGTAATTCCCTGTAGACGCGGAATAACCCCCTCCTGTGGGCTCCAGTAACTGCGGATCCCCGACACCTCCAACAAAACACCAAGTCCCGTTTCCCGGCTTACCTCGGCTGACACTTGAGCATAGAGGTCCAGGAATGTTCCCACTGGATCCATCCGGGCCAGGTAAGCGCAGGGGTTGTTCTCCATCACGGCCGCTGGAAGCTCTGACCAGACCGATCTTCCTCTTTGGCGGTGGGAGTAAGGAAGCTGTGGTGCCCGAGGCAGCATTCTCGGATTTCTCCTCCAACACTTTGATCGCGACCTCCCCAGAGGTCTCTACAGTGCGCGCAGGGATGGCTGTCCAAGCATTGACTTCTCCTTCAAGAATGGCGGCGCCTGTTGTGCGGCTGAGGTGGAAGACCCGAGGTCTTTCTATGTGTTGCTCCACCTCGAACATGAACTCTCCGCAGGCCTCACAGCGCTCGAATGGCTTTAGCTGAACCACCAGCCCCGAACATCCGGGACAAATCATGCCCAGGGCCTCAACGTCCTTGCAGGTATACAGGGCGAATTGTCCCCGGGGCTTGAGTCGAATCCCCGTATCCGTAATCGAAGCAGCAGTTGAAGTTATCCTCGTGGTAGTAGAGACTGGAACCCATGAGGCATTACTGAACATGGTGACCGCTTGCTGCTCCATCGCGCACTGAAAAACTGGTGCCAAAGTCCCCACGTGTACCTCTTTACATGGCCAGACTCCTCCCCTTTTGTGCACTAGTTCGCAGGCTTTCGCCTCCTCACGCCCACGAACTGAGCGGGGAGGGTGTGCCTCGTGGCGCGCCGACCAACATGGCCGACCTCCTCTGAACTTTTCTGGGGGGTAAAAGTCAAGTTTTGAGAGCTTCAGCTCCATTGACACGGAACACAAATCCCGGACGAGCCCCCACGTGTAGCGGTCTCACCCTCTCTCTCCCTTCTTCTTTACAGCTGGTTTACTCATCTAGGGGAACCAAGGGGGAGGAGTGAGATGCTGCCACCAGCTCACCTCTCTTAGGTGTGTAGAGGTTTGAGCTATGATCTTTACCTTCGGGTCTGTGTCCCTGTCACAGAGATTCCACTTCAAAATGACCAGTAGATAGGTGAATGTAGAACACTTTGCTCCCAGAAAAGTAAGCCCACACCAGGTGACAGTTCAACATCTATATTTATTTCCGCAGAGATAAATATGCCTCCTTGCAAGCAGACAGGTTGAACAAACACAACTTGGTGGGGTGAGGGTTCAGGCACAATCAAAGAATTAAAGTTTTCTCCTGTTCCGTATAGCGCAAACAGGCTTAGCGCACAGTCGCTGCCACCGACTGTGAATTTGGTTTCTGCCACAAACTTTGGTGAAAGTAGAGGCCTCTGCCACAGACCTTGATGATAGGTCTCTGCCACCGACCTGGTTCAGTTGGATCCCCGCCACTTACCATAAGAACATAGAATACCTCTGTTAGGTTAAATGGCCCCTGTCAGGGAAAGACATCCATCCGGACGGTCTCCAGAGGCCCACACCGTCACCGGCATTATGCTGTACCAGCTCTTCGGGAGGGTCACATCTCTGGTCCCTTTACGCCCTGAATTCGGGCACCCAATTCCGGGGGGCACCCTAGGAATACTTCTTCCCTCACGGGACCCAGTGGAAGGTACTGGGCCCCAGGCCTTATTGCAAAGTACCTCACTCCAGGCTTAAGGTGCCTGGGATGGGACTCGACTCCACGTGCCCAGGCCAAAGGCACCTGGACACGGATAAACGGACAGCAGCCCCCAGGCTGAAGGTGCCTGGTGCTCGGCCCTCGTGCGCAAGATGTCCGCCCCCTTTATACCCTCCCCCAGCAAGCACAGCGGGTTCCCCGCCCCGCTGTACTACTGCCGCGAGAGGACAAAAAGGGTACGGCCCTACAATGGTGGTTCAACCCTAGCCCAAGGCGACAGCGCCATCCAGGGGCCGCAGGGAACTGGACACCATTGATATCTTCCACGAACCAAAACGACCATAAAACCCTAGTAATTAGTGCATCTGGGCCATGCTACCGCCCAGACACTTCCCCTAAATATTGATACCCGCTACACTTATTTTTGCTTGGGGATAGAGTGCAGAGGGATTAGAAGTCTGGACAGTTTTTGGGGATGTCTGCACCCGATAGGGTGAAGACAACTCCCAAATTTGGCCACTTTATCCTTCCAAATAATTCACTTCCTGTCACATAGCCACACAGGAAGTGAGGGTAAATCCCTACCAATGTCTTTCCTTGGAGACACACAGGTCAACCTAAATAAGTTTCCCCATTATGTAAATTGCACTCCAGCATTTTGCTGGGTACACCCCAAATTATTAGGTATCTTGGACTTTGGGGTTTATTTACTAAAGGAAAATCCACTTTGTACTACAAGTGCACTTGCTGGATATCCGAGGGGGACATGCAAGGAAGCAAAAAAAACACCATCTTTGCTTCTACATGATTGGATGTTAAAATCACCAGTGCTGCCCCTCAGATTTTCAGCAACTACACTTGTACTGCAGAGTGGATTTGCCTTTACTAAACCCCAAACTACCTAATGATTTGGGGTGTACACAACAAAGTGCTAGAGTGCAATTTGCTTAATGGGGACACTAGTTAGATTGATCTGTGTTTCCCCAAGAAAAGACATTGGTAGGGTTTTACCCTCACTTCCTGTTTAGCTGTGTGACAGGAAGTGAAGCCAATTTTACTAAAAGGGACACAAAGCCCAACCTAAAAAAAAAACAAGCAGGGGTTCTAACACTTACTTGGTTTCCCTCAAAATGCCCACAATTAGAATAGTATTGCCTTGAGCTATTTTTAAGTGCAGTGCTCTAAATCAGTGCTTCTCAAGTACCCCCAACAGGCCATGTTTGCAGGTTTTCCTTCATCTTGCACATGTGCTTTAAATCACAGTCAATGGTTTGGTATTTTGGACAGCAATTCTCGATTAGATAAATTCACAAAACATGTCCTGTTGGGGGTACTTGAGGACTGAGTCTGAAAACCACTGCAGTAAAAAGGAAAATTGAATACTTACCGCTCTGTATTTTTCATTTCCTGGTGACTATCCATGGCAGCACACAATCCATGCATATGCTACCATGAAGGCACCAGGTTAGACAAATCACACCTGTTTTGTTTTAAAATGCCAATCAGCATAGTTAAGCTGCAGCTGTCACATTTGTTGCATAGAAAACAAAAAACAAACATCAAACTTTGCATCAAATTTTATTGTTCAACAAAACAGGACTTGGAAAAAACAAAGGGAAGCAAAAAAAAAGAAACGTGAAGGTAAATTTGAAACATTAGTCACAACATCTTGAGAAAGATTTAGCAAAATAATGCAGCACAGACAATTAAATCAAAGTGAACAAACGACACACTTTAACAACATCAAAAATATTTCAGGGGAACGTATCCCCCACACAAAAAAATACAATCAACAAAAGTAAAACAAACATCTGTTTTGCAAAGACATAACAAATAAAATACATGTATTACAAACTCGATAAAGACACCAAAATGTCCTTTTTGCTGGCCGGCCACACACACAATCTTGCCTCTTTTCAGGGCAAGGGAGAGAATGCTATCTGCAAGCTTTATATAACCTAGGTTTGTGCATGCACAGTCCATGAAACACCCAAAATGCAAGTTCACCCAATGTAGAGACTGAACTTTAAAGTGGGTACACCTGTTAAGGATGTCCTTCAATTACTAACCCAAAAAACACTCTCTGAGCATGCCCAGAAACATCCAGGTGCTGTTCACACACAAAAAGCACTAAAAAAAACCTAAGTTCCTGAGCATGCTCAGACCAACAGAAATGCAGCTAGCAGAAAATATGCCCCCCTTCCCTGTCCAAAATTAAGCACATCATCCAGCATGCTACTAAATTAGAGATGGGACAGTCACCCCCCGGTCCGGGGGCAAACAAAGAGCCTAACATGGGCAAAAGTTATACAACAAATACCATTGCAGTCTATGGGAATTGACTTATTAATTTTGCTAGTCCCCACTTGGCTGGCTTATCTTCTAGTTATTGGCCTTAAAATGGGTATGGGGGCCGGGCCCAGATCCCACCCTAAGGGACATATATCAATGTCACCAATTTGGACAACCCCAAAAACAAAACAAGGAGAAGTGCCTTTAACCACTTCCATACAGGGCTTTTTATACCACTTCAATACCGGGCCTATTCTGGCACTTCTCTCCTACATGTACAAATCATCATTCTTTTGCTAGAAAATTACTCAGAACCCCAAAACATTATATATGTTTTTTTTAACAGACACCCTAGGGAATAAAATGACGGTCGTTGCAACTTTTTATCTTGCACGGTATTTGCGCAATAATTTTTCAAACGCCTTTTTTGGGGGAAAAAAATGGTTTCATGAATTAAAAAACAACAAAACAGTAAAGTAAGCCCAATTTTTTTGTAAAATATGAAAGCTTATGTTACGCTGAGTAAAAAGATACCTAACATGTCACGCTTTAAAATTGCGCACACTCATGGAATGGCGCCAAACTTCGGTACTTAAAAATCTCCATAGGCGATTCTTTGAAAATTTGTACAGGTTACCAGGTTAGAGTTACAGAGGTGGTCTAGTGCTAGAATTGTTTCATTCGATACTTCACATGTGTGGTTTGAACGGCGTTTACATATGCGGGTGGGACTTACGTGTGTGTTCGCTTCTAAGCGCAAGCTATTGGGGACGGGCGTTTAAAAAAAAAAAAAAATTATTTTTTATTTTACTTATTTTTTTTTATTTTTACTTTTTTTTTACACTTTTTTTTTTTTTTACACTTTTATTCCTATTACAAGGAATGTAAACATCCCTTGTAATAGGAATGTGTGTGACAGGTCCTCTTTATGGAGAGATGCGGGGTCAATAAGACCCCGCATCTCTCCTCCAGGCTGGAAAGCATGAGATCAGTGAATTTTTTTTCACAATCTCATGCTTACAGCCGCAATGGCGGCTTTGTTTAGATTTGAGGACCCAGGCGCGACGTCATCACATCGCGCCCGGGCCTCCGACGATCATAGAGATGACTGGTGACCATCTGGTCACCAGTCATCTCTATGCTCATCACGTGACCCACCACCGGCGCCGACGATTCTCTCCGGGTCCCCGATCGCACGGGAGAGCCCGGAGAAGCATCGGATCAAGCGGCGGAACCGCCGCTATGATCGTTCTTATTGTGCGCAGGATCGCCGGCTGGAAAAAAGGATATCTGAATGATGCCTCTAGCTCAGGGGTCTCAAACTGGCAGCCCTCCAGCTCTTGCGAAACTACAAGTCCCATCATCCTTCTGCCTGTGGGAGTCATGCTTGTAACTGTCAGCCTTGCAATGCCTCATGGGACTTTGTAGTTTCGCAACAGCTGGAGGGCCGTCAGTTTGAGACCTCTGCTCTAGCTGCAGGCATCATTCAGATATCCCCCCTCAAACCCAGGACGTCCACCCGGAGGGAGAGAGGGTTCCTGCCGGCGTCATTTTGCTATGGCCCCGTATGGAAGGGGTTAAATATGCCAAATTGCTTAAGGGCCATTTCACACCACATGCAGTCTATTGGGTTTTTTATGCATCAAAAATGCATGGAAAGTTGGTTATATGGTTCTAAATGGCAGTGTTTGTTCCAGTGCGTTCCAGTTCCACCAAAAAAGTAGAACATGCTGCATTTTACCTGCACTGGACTGTACTGGAACGCTGCAAAACGCACTGGAAAGCACCTAAATGCACAAAAAACGCACTGGAACACACTTGTCCTTATCTATGGTTAATAAAAAAAAAGAGGGGTGAAAAAAAGCACTGGACTGCATCAAAAACGTACCAAAAATGCACTGGAACGCATCAAAAACACGCATGCAAAAAAGCACCTGGAACGCATCCGGATTGCGTTTCTATGGTGTGAACTGGCGTTCCAGGTGCTTTTCTGCATGCACGTTTTTGATGCGTTCCAGTGCATTTTTGATGCATTTTTGGTGCGTTTTTGATGCAGTCCAGTGCTTTTCCCCCCTCTTTTCACTTAACCTTAAGGGCCAGTTCACACCAGACGCAGTTCCGTTCAGCTTCATGCGCATTTTTTCTGCATAAGTCAGTTTCCGGTCAGTTTCCGATGCAGAAAATGGAAAATACTGTGCATGCATTTTGTGTAGAAAAAAAGCGCACGGAACTGAACGGAACTGCGTCTGGTGTGAACTGGCCCTAATAAGGACAAGTGTGTTGCAGTGCGTCTTTGGTGCATTTAGATGCGTTCCTGTGCGTTCCAGTGCGTTTTTGGTACGTTCTGGTGCGTTTTTGATGCATTTTACTGCGGTCCAGTAGAGTTCTGTACATAAAAAATGCAGCATGACAATTTTTTTTTTCCTTTCTGAAACGCACTGGAACGGACTTCAGTGGTGTGAACTATGCCATTGGCATTAATGTGATCAACTTTCTTTGCATTTTTCATGCATCAAAAAAACGCACTGCACTGCATCTAGTGTGAACTGGCCCTAAATATCATACCTGGGGGGTGTCTATAGTATGCCTGTAAAGTAGCGCATGTTTTCCATGTTTATAACAGTCCGAGAGCAAAATTAAATTTCTAAAGTAAAAAAATAGTCATTTAAAAGTACTCGCGGCTGTAATGAATTGCCGGTTCCCGTCAATACAGATAAAAGTCTTTGAAAAAAAAATGCATGGGGGTCCCCCAAATATCCATTACCAGGCCCTTCAGGTCTGGTATGGATATTAAGGGAAACTCCGTGCCAAATAAAAAAAAATGGCGTGGGGGTCCCCCTCAAAATCCGTACCAGGCCCTTCAGGTCTGGTATGGATTTTAAGGGGACCCCCGTGCCAAACTTAAAAAAATGGCGTGGGGGTCCCCTTAAAAATCCACACCAGAGCCTTATCCGAGCACTCAACCTGGCAGGCTACAGGAAAAGAGGGGGACGAGAGAGCGCCCCTTCCCCTCCTGAACTGTACCAGGCCACATGCCCTCAACATGGGGAGGATGGTTTGGGGGTCTGTGACCCCTCAAAGCACCATGTCCCCATGTTGATGGGGACAAGGGCCTCATCCCCACAACCCTTGCCGGTAGTTGTGGGGGTCTGCGGGCGGGGGGCTTATCGGAATCTGGAAGCCCTCTTTAACAAAGGGGACCCCCAGATCCCACCCCCCCTGTGTGAAATGGTAATGGGGTACAAATGTACCCCTACCATTTCACAAAAAAAAGTGTAAAAAATTTAAAAAATTACAATAGCCGGTTTTTGACAATTACTTTATTAATGTCTTCTCCTTTCCCCGCTTCTTCTTCTTCCATTTCTTCTTTCTCCATTCGGGTTTCTTCCTCCATCTTGTTCTTCATCTTCCTCTTCCTTCGGTGTTCGCATCCGCATCTTGCTCCTTCTTCTTGTTCCCCGCTTCATTCTCCGGACGATCCACTTGCATTGGAGGTTCCCGCTGTGTGACGCTTCTGTCCTTCTGACAGTTCTCCTCTGAGTCCGCGGCCACCCGGTGACCCCGCACCCTGGCACCACGGGGAAAGCCATAGGGAAGTCCCCGTGAAGTCCATGTGCGTCAGAGGGGGGCGGGGTCACCGGGTGGCTGCGGACTCAGAGGAGAACTGTCAGAAGAACAGAAGCGTCACACAGCGGGAACCTCGAATGCAAGCGAATCGTCCGGAGAAAGAAGCGGGGAACAAGAAGCCGGAGTAAGATGTGGACGAGAACACCGAAGGAAGAAGGAAGAAGGAAGAGGAAGATGAAGATGAAGAACAAGATGGAGGAAGAAACCGTAATGGAGAAAAGAAGAAGATGGAAGAAGAAGAAGCTGGGAAAGGAGAAGACATTAATAAAGGAATTGTCAAAAACCGGCTATTGTAATTTTTAACATTTTTGACACTTTTTTTGTGAAATGGTAGGGGTACATTTGTACCCCATTACCATTTCACACAGGGGGGGGCAGGATCTGGGGGTCCCCTTTGTTAAAGGGGCTTCCAGATTCCGATAAGCCCCCTGCCCGCAGACCCCCACAACCACCGGCAAGGGTTGTGGGGATGAGGCCCTTGACCCCATCAACATGGGGACATAGTGCTTTGAGGACCCCCAAAGCATCCTCCCCATGTTGAGGGCATGTGGCCTGGTATGGTTCAGGAGGGGGGGTCCGCTCTCTCGTCCCCCCCTCTTTTCCTGCGGCCTGCCAGGTTGCGTGCTCGGATAAGGGTCTGGTGTGGATTTTTAGGGGGACCCCACACTATTTTTTTTTAAATTTGCCGAGGAGTTCCCCTTAATATCCATACCAGACCTGAAGGGCCTGGTAATTGAATTTGGGGGACCCCACGCATTTTTTTTTTTAAAGACTTTCAATGACTTTTCGCTGTATTGACGGGAACCGGCAATTCATTACAGCTGCGAGGGCTTTTAAATTACTTATTTTTTCCTTTAGAAATATCATTTTGTGCAGGGACTGTTATATAATGGCAAGTTTAGCAGGTGCGCCCGTTCAACTTATGCAAATGCATTTACGTGACTTGACATTTACTAAGATTTTTCCCGGCGCATTTGAACAAGCGCAAATGTTGCACAGTGCACAAATAGACCTCTCGCAGTTATAAACGTAATTGCAGGCGCAGCAGGCTGGTTCAGAAAAAGTTACTTTCTCATTCTATTTTGGGCATATTTGTTACTTGGGCAGTTGTCACTATACTTCCTCACATCACCCCACATCACACCATTATATTGGTCCTTTCAGCTTCTTTATATTTTGATTTAAAGATGCCGTGCGCCAGGTCCATAGTGGCGCACTGAGTGCCTCCTCCCATGCGCCGAGAACACTATAGTAAATGGGGAATAGCGCTGCATTACCAGCGCAAATGTTTCGTGAAATAAGAAAAATGGGTTGCGCACGCCGATGCGCCGCAACTCATGGTCGCAAATGGTTCGTAAATCAGCCCAAATGTATTTGCAGAACGTTCTTACAAACGCATTTTTATTAAAAAGAATTCACTTTTTTTATAAAAAAAAAAAAAAAAGAAAACAGTAAAGTTACGATGATTTCACACCGAGTAAATTGATACCCAACATGTCATGTTTTGCACATGCTCGTGGAATGGTGACAAACTACAGTACCTAAAAATCTCCATAGGCGACGCTTTAAAAATGTTTACAGGTTGCCTGTTTAGAGTTACAGAGGAGGTCCAGGGCTAGAATTATTGCTCTCACTCTAACATTTGCAGCGATACCTCACATGTGTGGTTTAAACATTGTTTACATATGTGGACGCGACTTGCGTATGCTTCTGTGCGTGAGCTCGGAGGGACAGGACACTTTAAAAAAAAATCGTATTTATTTAACTTTTTATTTTTACACTGTGCCTTCATTTTTTTTATTTTTGGGAAACCCTTTTATTCATATTAAAGAAATAAGCAGGTCAGGTCCTCATTAATGTCAAAAAGACCTCAGATCTCACATTTACACTTTAAAGCAATTTAAAAAAAAACTGAAAATGTATTATCAATACTTACCGTAATTTTCCTTTCCTGATGGCAGTCTACGTGTGGGTTAACCCCTCCTCCTCTCCAATGCTATAGGACCCCCTACCCTATAAGTTTGAGCTCACCGGCAGAGACTGTGTTCCGTAACTAGCCTACTCTTGACCGATGGGGGGGAACTCCGACTGCCATTGAGTCCATCAGGAAAGGAAAATTACGGTAATAAATTTTCCGTTTTCCTGACAGACTCCATGGCAGTCTACGTGTGGGAAATAACTAGCCAAACCACACGGGTGGGTATGATGAACAGAAATAAATTTAATTTGACCCGTCAACCGACAGGATTTACAAACAAAAGATCACAGAAGATAGCGAAGCAGGCTCAACACAGAGAAGTGACATAAAAGGTATTAATGGAGGCCCATGGGGCCGTTTTACAGATAACATCTGGAGCCATATGCTGGACTGCCGCCCATTAAGCCGCTATACTCCTGGTGGAATGTGCCTTCCCTGCCTCCGGAGGAGCCAAGCCCTCAGCTCTATAAGCTTGTTGGATGGACAGGACGATCCAGGCCGCAATCGTTCTGATCGAGGCTCAATTCCCTTTGTTACTGCCAGCGTGCAGGACAAACAGGTAGAAAGAGCTTCTGAAATGGAGGAAGTATCTTGCAGGCATACCCCCAGAATTTCGTCTACGTCCAGAGGATGAATTTTAGTGGACTCCTGGGTCCTAAATGGAGGTAGGATGATTTCATGGATCTTATGGAACCTTGAGGTAATTTTTTGATTTGAGCCGAGCATAGGAATCACCCGGTCCGGAAAGAAGGGCAGAAAAGGTTCTTCGTAACTTAGGGACCCGATCTCCGAGACCCTCTTAGCTGAGGTAACGGCTACTAGGAAAGTGATTTTAGCCAAAGGTCTCTGGTAGAAAGCGGGGAGGACCCCGCGTTACTGAGTTCAGACAGTGAGTTGAGAACAATGGGAAGATCCTAAATGGGGAATCTTGGCCTTCTTTGAGGGCTGAGTTTTAACACCCCATGGAAGAACTGCTGGAAAAAGGGTGAACAGCCCGCGAAGGCCGACAAGGCGGAGACTTAGACTGCAAGAGAGCTGATCGATAGAGATAGATCTAGGCCGGGAAAAGGAAGCTGAAGATATCCTGAGCTTTGGATTTCTACATGATCTGCTCATAGAGGATGAGAAATCGACAGACATGGCCCATATTCCCTATAGACTTAATTCATGCTCATCTCCGTAGAGCTCATGAGAGTGGAAAACACCCTTGAAGCGCACCCGATCCCGAAAGCTGAGCTGGCTCAGGAGGGGAAATCAAGGCTTGTACGGCCAGTAAGGAGCTACTACCACCACTTTGACCGCTTCCTCATGAGGTCTTCGTAAGAACATGAGGATGATTGTGAGCGGTGGAAAGGCGTATTCCCTCTTGAAACTCAATCGATCCCTCAGGGCATCCATACCCGAGGCCTAGCTGCACGACCCCCAAGTGTAATACCTCTTCAACTTGAAGTCGCCGGGGAAGAGAATAGATCCACTTCGGGATTGACTCCCAGAGACATAATCCACTTGAATGTCTGCACCTGAAGAGACCACTCGGTGTCTAAACCGAATACGCGACAGGAAGTCCGCTCGGACATTCTGGACTCCGGAGATGTAAGCCACTGAAATGCCAGTCAGGTTCTTCTGGGCCCAAGACATAATGGGCTCGACCTCCTGGAAAAGTGTGGAGCTCTGAGTGTCCCCAGGACTCTTCATATAGGAGATCGCTGTGGTGTTGACCATTCTTAATGATACTGACTCTTCCTTCCAGAGACGGGAGAAGGACTGAAGGGCACACTAAGCTGCCCGAAGTTCCAGGACGTTCTAGCCTGGGTTGAGAAGATGTGTACCTAACTTGCCTTTAGCAAGATCCGATCTGCAGAGGGTTCCTCAACCGGAACCGCTAGCATCAGTCGTGACCATGACCCATGAGATGGGGGCAATTGAGTGACAAATGAGCAGGTTTTGCGCTGAAGCCACCAGAAGAGGCTGCTCCTCATCGTCAATGATATGTGAATAGGTTGACTGTTGCCCTTTGGCTTCCATTGCTTGCAGAAAACCTGACTGGAAAAAGGGCATAACCTCTGCAGGGACCCCTTGACCATAGGGGTCGTGGAGTCCATTGAGCCGATAATTTTTCGACACTGTGAGGCCCTGTCATGTACCTGGGTATATTTGAACCGGGATCTTCCTGGTCCCACAGCTGCAGCCTTACCTGTTGTGCTACGGAGGAGATCTGGACTTTTGGAAATGTCCTCTCAGTATTAAGCATTACCTTGGACTCACTAGCCTCACCTGTTGCCAGCTGTGGACAATTTTCAATCAAAGCAGCCCATAAAAAGGAAGTGATGCTATCTCTCAGCGCCCGTTTGTGTGGAATAGCTCCCTGGGTGTTGTGACTGCTTTTTGATCTTGATTTTCGTGTTGAACTTCTGCCTGAATTCCTGAGTACTCTCTAGCCTGCTGATTTTGTACTTCACCGCCAGCTCGTGTATGACCTTTGCCTGCCTGACCTCTCTCTGGATTTCGATCGTGTACCGTTTTGCCTGATCTGTTGCCAACCTAATCTGCCTGACTAAGTTTTCGCCTGAATCCTCAGCACACAAGTTCCACTTCGGACACTACCTATCACAGGTACCTAACATTACAAACGGGCCACAATGACAGTGGACCCTTCTGAGATTGTTAATGCGATTTCATGTCAGGGAAAATTGATTGGAGCTCATGAACAGCATCTTTCTTCCCTGGATGCCAAGTTAGATGAACTTTGTACTATGCTTAAATCTTGTTTGCCTGGTTTCTCTGCAATGGTCCAGACTCCGGATCCTACTCCTGCTACGATCCAACCCACCTCTTCTGTACCACCCAAACTTCCCTTGCCTGACAAATTTGGTGGTGATACTGAGGACTGCAGAGGCTTTTTAAATGTTTGCCGTTTGCATTTCCGCAACAACCCTGGGACCTTTAGCACTTTGTCTGCCAAAGTGACTTTTGTAATTTCCTTGTTAATGGGGAAATGGGGAAGGCCCTGGCCTGGGTCTCTCCTTATCTGGAACGCAATGATCCTGTGCTGCAAGACGCTGACAAATTTCTGGCTTCTCTCCAGACTGTATTTGACAAGCCAGATAGAGCTTCTGCAGCTGAATACTCACTCGTGGACATGCAACAAGGCACAAGGTCTGTGGCACAATATGCTATTGAGTTTCGTACCCTTGCTGCTGAGAGTAATTGAGACTCAAGGTCATTACGTGCAGCCTTCCGAAAAGGTCTTGCATATCGCATCAAAGACAAATTAGTCTATAAGGATTCCCCAGAAGACCTAGAGAAATTCATAGAGCTCTGTGTTCGTCTGGATGTCCGGTATCATGAAAGGTGCCAAGAGAGACTTAGAACTCGCAAGTTTCCTAGGCCAGTTTACCGTTTGGCCACTAACTTCCAAGCACCACCTCAGCCAGAACCTGAAATCTCAGTTGAACCCCAAGCACCTGTGGAACCCATGGATGTAAGCCGTCTCCACCTAACTGAGTCGGAGAAACAAAGGAGGCGTGCATTGGGCCTATGCCTATACTGTGGACTTAAAGGACATTTATTATCTGTCTTCCTTTCCCGTTGTCATGGAGGTCCTGCCAGAAGCAGGCGTCCTGGTCTTCCTGATTCTCGGTTGCGCATGCTCCGCCCTGCAGGTGGCGCCAGAGGGGCTATTTAAACCTGTCAATCGCAGACAGTCCCTGCTGTCTGCTCTACAGCGTTGAGTACCTGAAAACCTGATCTGAAGACTTACCTGTGTTTGACCCGGCCTGCCTGTGACTTCTCCAGTTTTCTGCCTGCATCCGACCCCTGGCTTGTTGTGACCTCTCCTCTGTCTGATCCCTCTGTACCTTGCTGCCAGCCAGTTAACCGACCCGGCTTGTCTGACCAAGCTCACTGTTCCTAGTTCCGGTCCAGTCTGCTAAGCTGATCCAGTTTGCTGAGTTCCTGTGTTCCTGGTTCCAGTCCAGTCTGCTAAGCTGATCCAGTCTGCTGAGTTCCTGTGTTCCTGGTTCCGGTCCAGTCTGCTAAGCTGATCCAGTTTGCTGAGTTCCTGTGTTCCTGGTTCCGGTCCCGTCTGCTGAACGATTCCAGTTTGCTGAGTGTTCCTGATTCCAGTTCGACCTGCTGTGTTCCAGTGTGCCTACCAAGTCTGCATACCTACCTTCACCTTGGTTGATCCTGCCAGGCACTCGTACCCCTCCTACCTCCGCGCCTGCTGTTACCTTACCAGGGGCCGCTGGTGGGAGCCGTAAGGGAGGCCTTCCTCTGCAAGTCCGGGCTCATCACCGCTAGGTACGTGACAGTAGCAGACAGCCATGTCTGAGCCCGAGCAGGGAGCCTCACCTATGGAGGAACTATGTCGGCACCTGGCAGGATTGGCTGAAGCGGTCAAGAACCTCCAGCAAGGCTACACCCATCTGGAAGAACAAGTGCAGGTCCTCTCCAACCCCTCTGGAGCCCAAGGGGGATCCCATACCTCTACCTCCACTGCTGGGGCAGGATCCTCACCCACAGTTGTCATGCTTCCTCCGGAGCCCAGGGTCCCTACACCCGAAAGATTCTCCGGGGATCGAAGCAAGTTTAGGGCTTTTCGTAATTCCTGCGAACTCTACTTCGCTCTGCAGCCTCGCACCTTCTCCTTGGAAGCCACCAAGGTGGGCTTTGTGATGTCCCTGCTTTCCGGAGACCCTCAGAGCTGGGCCCACCATCTCTTGGAACGGAAAGATATGGCGTTAAACAACCTTACTGCCTTCTTCGACGCCATGGCTCAGCTATATGAAGATTCCCAGCTCTCAGTAACCGCAGAGACCGCCTTGCGCACCCTTCAGCAGGGGCGCAGAGCAGCAGAGGACTACGTAGCGGAATTTAGACGGTGGAGCGCAGATACCAGTTGGAATGACGCCGCCCTCCGCCATCAGTTCCGCATAGGTCTGTCCGACCCTCTGAAGGACGAGCTCGCTAGGGTTGGCATACCACCAACCCTGAATTCACTAATTGACTTAACAATCCAGATCGACCGACGTCTCAGGGAACGAAGGGCTGAGAGGTCCACGGGCTTCTCCCGCCCGACCTGGATGCTTCCCCGGGCTCCCAGCCATCTGCACCCAGCACCTGTTGCACCTCCAGCCGCTACATCTGACATACCCGAGCCCATGCAGCTCGGAGTGCTTCGTCCTCCCCTCTCCCAACAGGAACGCCAACGTCGCCAAGTGAACAATCTGTGCCTGTACTGCGGGGAACCCGGACACTTCGTTATAAATTGTCCCCTGAAACTTCGTAAGTGTCTTTCAGTATCTTCTGACACTACCAACCCACAGGCCAAGTCCACATCTCACCTTGCTCTCTCTGTCTCGTTACAGCTCCCAGGAAGGACTCTGCAAGTGCCCACTATTATTGATTCCGGGGATTGCAGCTGCTTTATGGACTCAGCCTTTGCCATCAAGCACCAGATCCCTCTTGTCACCAAGACCCATGGACTATGTGTGCATTTGGCTGATGGGTCCATCATTAAGTCTGGACCAGTGGTCCAAGAGACCGCCCCTTTACCCGCTACCATCTCCACCATCTCCGGAACCCACCAAGAATACTTACGCCTGGACATTATCTCTTCCCCATTGTTCCCTGTGATCCTTGGTATACCTTGGCTACAGGTCCACAACCCTACCATCAACTGGGCCACGGGGTTGGTGACCTTTTCTTCTCCTTACTGCCAGCAATCCTGCGGGACACTCAAAACCCCTGGGCCGGCCACCCTCTTATGTATCAATACGGAGGCTGGAATACGGCAATCCATCCCTGAGGTCTACCATGACTTTCTTGATGTGTTTAGCAAACAAGGGGCAGAGACTCTACCACCTCATCGGGCCTATGATTGCCCCATTGACCTACTTCCCGGAGCGGCAATTCCGTTTGGCAGGATCTTCCCGTTAACAGAGGTAGAACAGGGGGCACTAAAAGACTATATCGATGAAAACCTACAGAAAGGGTTCATTCGTCCGTCTACATCTCCAGCCGGTGCAGGCATCTTTTTCGTATAGAAGAAGGATCATACCCTTCGACCCTGTGTGGACTATCGTGAATTAAATAAAATCACAGTAAAAAAACGCTACCCTCTCCCCTTGGTACCGGAACTATTTCAGAGACTGGGAACAGCCATCATTTTTACCAAACTTGATCTCCGCGGAGCCTACAATCTGGTCCGCATCAAGGAGGGGGATGAGTGGAAGACCGCTTTCCGCACCCGATTCGGACATTTCGAGTACCGGGTAATGCCCTTCGGGTTGTGCAACGCCCCTGCCACTTTCCAGTATTTCATTAACGATGTGCTCCGGGACTTCCTAGATCTCTTTGTCATTGTCTACCTAGACGATATACTAATTTTTTCTTCCTCCCTTGATTCCCACCGCAGGCACGTCAGAAGTGTGTTGGCTCGGCTTCGCCAGCACGGCCTGTATGCGAAGGCCGAGAAGTGTGAATTTGAGCTGGAAAGTATATCGTTCTTGGGACTAATTATCTCCAGCGAGGGCATCAAGATGGACCCTCAAAAGATTGCTGCAATCCTGGACTGGCCAGTCCCGGCGGACAAGAAGGGGATCCAACGTTTCGTTGGATTCGCCAACTTCTACCGCAAATTCATCAGAGGGTTCTCAGCCATCATCGCACCCATCACCCAGCTGACCAAACAAGGGATCCGTTTCCACTGGTCCCCTGAGGCCCAAAAGGCCTTTGAGGCCCTGAAGGGTCTCTTTACCTCTGCCTCTATCTTGAAGCACCCAGATTCCTCATTACCATTCGTCCTGGAGGTAGACGCCTCGGAAATTGCGGTAGGAGCAATACTGTCCCAAAGACAGGGGACCAGAGCCTTGCTCCACCCAGTAGCTTTTTTCTCTCGCAAGTTATCTGCGGCAGAGAGGAACTACGACGTGGGGGATCGGGAATTGCTGGTCTGCATTAGAGGAGTGGCGTTATCTGTTGGAGGGGGCTGCCCACCCGATTCTGATATTCACCGACCACAAGAACCTGGAGTACCTGAAGGCAGCGAAAAGGCTAAAACCACGACAAGCCAGGTGGGCGCTCTTCTTCTCCCGGTTCTCCTTCCATGTCACTTACCGTCCCGGTTCCAAGAACATTAAGCCCGATGCCCTCTCTCGGATGTTCCATAAGTCTAAGGAAACCTCTAGTCCAGACACCATTCTTGCTCCTGGAAACTTCCTTCTGCTTCAGGGAGACCTACTTTCCCGGATCAAGCAAGCCTCCACTGGGCAGAGACTCCCCTCCGAACCGGAATTGCAGGCCAAAGATGGGCTGTTTTGGTACCAGAACAGGATCTACGTACCTGAAGAGCTGAGAATAACCGTACTGGAACTCTGCCACGACCATGCGCTTGCCGGGCACTTTGGCGTTGCCAAGACCACCGACTTGGTACAGCGTACCTTTTGGTGGCCTCGGCTCCGCGAGAACTGTAGGAAGTTTGTGGAGTCCTGCATAGTTTGTACCCGAAACAAGGGTTACAAATCCAAGGCCTGGGGACTACTGAGACCCCTACCCATCCCAGACAGACCCTGGAAAATGCTGTCCATCGACTTTATCGTCGAGTTGCCTCCGGCTGAGAGTCACACCACTATCTTCGTGATAGTAGACCGTCTATCCAAGATGGCACATTTCATTCCCATGAAGGGGACTCCCTCAGCTCCCGAAACTGCACAGGTGTTCATCAGAGAGGTCGTCAGACTCCACGGGGTACCAGCCAATATTGTCTCCGACCGAGGGGTACAATTTACCTCCCGGTTTTGGAGATCCCTCTGCAAGGCTCTGGAGATAGAATTGTCACTTTCCTCTGCTTACCATCCCCAGACCAATGGACAGACTGAGAGGACTAACCAGACCCTTGAGCAGTACCTGCGCTGCTTCTCTTCATTCGCTCAGAATGACTGGGTTTCCCTGCTCCCTGCTCCCATTGGCCGAGTTTGCCTATAACAACTCTACGCATTCCGCTACCAAGCAGTCCCCATTCTTCGCAAACTACGGTTTCCATCCTACATTCCTGCCCAATTCCCTTCCTGAATGTACGGTGCCCGCAGTCCAGGAAAAGTTGAACTTCTTTTCATCCAACAACCAACTTCTGCAGGAAACCATGACCAAGACTCAGGAACACAACAAAACAATTTTTGACAGGAAGAGACGGGGTGAATTAATGCTGGCACCCGGCGACCAAGTATGGTTATCCACTTTAAACTTGAGGATGGCATGTCCCTCTAAGAAACTGGGCCCCAAATTCTTAGGGCCGTTTCCAGTCAAAAGGAAAATCAATGAAGTGGCTTATGAACTGGAGCTCCCTGACTCCCTCAAGATCCATCCGGTCTTCCATGTATCTCTGCTGAAGCCCTCGGTTCCCAACCCATTTCCAGGCCGAAGTCCGGCTCTCCCTGATCCTGTCATTGTAGACGGGGAGGAGGAATTTGAAGTGGAAGCCATTATGGATTTTAGAAGAAGGAATAACCAGAACCAATTCCTGATTAAGTGGAAGGGCTACGGACCCGAAGAAAACTCTTGGGAGCCTGAGGAGAACATCCATGCTAGAAGCCTGGTGCAGTCCTTCAAGAGATCTCACCCTGAGAAGTTTGCCAGGATGGGCATCCGGAGGCTGCCCCTTGGGGGGGGGCAATGTCATGGAGGTCCTGCCAGAAGCAGGCGTCCTGGTCTTCCTGATTCTTGGTTGCGCATGCTCCGCCCTGCAGGTGGCGCCAGAGGGGCTATTTAAACCTGTCAATCGCAGACAGTCCCTGCTGTCTGCTCTACAGTGTTGAGTACCTGAAAACCTGATCTGAAGACTTACCTGTGTTTGACCCGGCCTGCCTGCATCCGACCCCTGGCTTGTTGTGACCTCTCCTCTGTCTGATCCCTCTGTACCTTGCTGCCAGCCAGTTAACCGACCCGGCTTGTCTGACCAAGCTCACTGTTCCTAGTTCCGGTCCAGTCTGCTAAGCTGATCCAGTTTGCTGAGTTCCTGTGTTCCTGGTTCCAGTCCAGTCTGCTAAGCTGATCCAGTCTGCTGAGTTCCTGTGTTCCTGGTTCCGGTCCAGTCTGCTAAGCTGATCCAGTTTGCTGAGTTCCTGTGTTCCTGGTTCCGGTCCCGTCTGCTGAACGATTCCAGTTTGCTGAGTGTTTCTGATTCCAGTTCGACCTGCTGTGTTCCAGTGTGCCTACCAAGTCTGCATACCTACCTTCACCTTGGTTGATCCTGCCAGGCACTCGTACCCCTCCTACCTCCGCGCCTGCTGTTACCTTACCAGGGGCCGCTGGTGGGAGCCGTAAGGGAGGCCTTCCTCTGCAAGTCCGGGCTCATCACCGCTAGGTACGTGACACCCGTCCAGTAAAAGGCAGGGTCTAACCAGTGTTGGAGGAGCTGGCTTAGACCTTACAGGTATATCCTCCAAGACCAAGATTATCGTTCTTGCAATTATCCATTTTCCCTCTAAACTTGTCTCCTGTGAGGCTTTTGTGGATTCTGGAGCTGCTGGCAAATTCTTGGACTACACTTTTGCTAAAGAAAATAATATCCCATTTGTTCCAAAATCTAGACCCCTGAACATTACCACCGTGAATGGACAACCCTTGGGAGATGGCATTGTAAAATTTGAGACTATGACAATCACCCTTCAGGTAGGCGTACTCCACAAAGAGGAAGTTGTCTTGTCTCTTATTGATTCTCCACTTCTGCCCGTTATCCTTGCTTACCCATGGTTACAACAACATAACCCTTCTTTTGATTGGGAAAATGGAGAACTAACCTCTTGGGGGTCGTTCTGTCATTCAAACTGTTTGTCTCAAGCCAAAAGACTTTCTGCTTGTATGTTGGCTTCCGTGGCCGTCCCACCTACCTTGCCTCATGTATACCATGCGTTTGCAGACGTATTTTGCAAGCAAAAGGCAAAGGTTTTACCTCCACATCGTTCTTTTGACTGTGCAATTAAATTGATTCCTGGAGCACCTCTTCCCAAAGGAAGGACCTATCCCCTGTCTTTGCCTGAACAAAAATCCATGGAGGAATACGTAAAAGACAACTTGGAAAGAGGTTTTATACGACCCTCTTCTTCTCCAGTAGGGGCAGGTTTTTTCTTTGTTGAAAAAAAAGATGGGGGTCTTCAACCATGCATAGACTATCAAGGGTCAAATCAACGTAAAAGATTCCTACCCTTTGCCTCTCATTCTTGAACTGTTTGATGTACTTAAGGGGGCTGTTATCTTCTCCAAGCTAGAACCTACGAGGGGCTTATAATCTGATTTGAATTAAAGACAGGGACGAGTGGAAGACAGCATTCAACACTCGTAATGGACATTTTGAATATCTGGTTATGCCATTTGGGTTGTGTAACGCCCCTGCTGTCTTCCAACGTTTCAGGAATGACATTTTTCATGATTTCAGCAACAGTTTTGTGATCATCTACTTGGACGACATTTTAATCTTTTCCAAGACTCATCTAGAACACATCTCGCATGTAAAGCAGGTATTGCAATGACTGAGAGAAAACCATCTTTACGCAAAGATTGAGAAATGCAGTTTCCATTAAAGCCGTATTCCTTTCCTTGGATACATTATAAGTGCTGTCGGTTTCCAAATGGACCCTCAAAAACTTTCCACTGTCTTGCAATGGCCCCAACCGACCACTTTAAGAGGGCTCCACAGCTTTCTAGGGTTCGCAAATTACTACAGACGCTTCATCAAAGGGTTTGCCTCCATTGCGGCCCCCCTTACTGCTATGACTAAGAAAAGTACAAATTGCAAGGTATGGTCCTCAGAAGCAGAATCGGCTTTCCAGCAATTAAAAGACATGTTCAGCAAAGCTCCAATTCTTCAGCATCCAAATCTCGATCTCCAGTACATAGTTGAGGTTGATGCCTCTGAGGTAGGAGCAGGTGCCGTGCTCTCCCAGAGACAGCCTAAGTCCGGTAGAATCCATCCTGTAGCATTTTTTTCTAGAAAGTTTTCTCCAGCGGAGATGAATTACGATGTTGGGAATCGAGAACTACTGGCCATCAAATTGGCATTGTCTGAATGGCGACATCTTCTGGAAGGGGCTCCCAAACCTTTTTCTATCCACACTGACCATAAAAACCTACTGTATCTTCAGACTGCAAGACGTTTGAACCCACGTCAGGCTCGATGGGCTCTGTTTTTCTCCCGTTTTAATTTTGTTCTTTCTTATGTTCCTGGGCATAAAAACAAGAAAGCCGATGCTCTTTCCAGACAGTTTGCTACCTCTGAAGAAGACCAACCTACCGAGCAGTATATAATCCCACCTCACAAAATTGTCGCACAGATCTCTACGGCTCTTTCCCAACAGTTACAAGAAACCCAGAATCGTGTTCCCCATGGCTTGAAGATACCACCAGGTTGCCTGTTCGTAGCCCCTAGCCTCAGAAAACCTGTACTCCTCTGGACACATGATGGTGTGTTATCTGGTCATCCTGGTGTCACCATCACTCTTAAGACCTTGCAGCGTCATGTCTGGTGGCCTCATATGAAAAGGGATGTTACTGACTATGTGGCTGCCTGTCCAACTTGTGCTGCTAATAAAGTACCCTGTACATTGCCTACTGGACTGTTACAACCACTTTCGGCACCTCGTCTGCCTTGGACCCAATTGACTATGGACTTCATTACAGACTTACCCAAGGGCATGACTGCTATATGGGTCATAGTGGATCGCTTTTCCAAAATGTCTCATTTTGTGCCGCTCCCGGGATTACCTACAGTGGAAACACTGTCTACTCTCTTTCTTTACCATATTGTGAGATATCATGGCATACCTACCAATGTCGTCTCAGACCGCGGATCCCAGTTTGTTTCCCGATTCTGGAGAGCGTTCTGCAAGAAACTGGGAGTAACGCTTTCACTCTCTACCTCACATCACCTTCAAACAGATGGTCAAACCGAATGCATGAACCAGACCCTAGAAACCTATCTTCGACATTATGTCAATGCCTTACACTCCAACTGGTCTGAGTATTTGCCTTTAGCTGAGTTCACCATTAATTCCCGTTGGCACAGTGCTCTTCATACCATACCATTCTATGCAGCCTTAGGCTATCACCCTCAGACTTTTCCCCTACTTCAGCCTTTATCTGGTGTATCAGCAGCAGATCAGCGGGTGAAAAATATTCTGCTACATTGGAAAAAGATTTGCTTATTACTACGGAAGTCAGCAGGCAAGTATGCGCTTTTTTTCCAACAAACAAAGACGCCATATACCTCCATATGTGGTGGGGGACAGAGTTTGGCTATCAACCAAATATGTGAGACTGAAACAACCTTCTACCAAATTGGGCCCTCGATTCATTGGTCCTTACAGAATTATTACTCGAGTCGGGCCAGTCTCCTATCGATTGAAATTACCCTCCTCTCTCCGGATTCATCCTGTGTTCCACGTTTCCCTCCTCAAAAAAGCAATTTTCAATCGCTACTCCAGAATGCAACAGCTACCTCCTGTTCTTGTTGATGGAAAAAATGAGTTTGAAGTCTCCAAGATTCTTAAAGACAGGGTCGTGGCCTTCGGTATCTGGTTCATTGGAAGGGATATCCCGTCACAGACCGTTCCTGGGTTTCAGCCAAAGATCTGCATGCCCCTTCTCTAATTCGAGACTTCCATGCCTCCTTTCCCACTAAGCCCCGCTAGGCCCCCGGAGGGGTCCACTAGGGAACGGGCCCTGTCATGTACCTGGGAGAATTTGAACCGGGATCTTCCTGGTCCCACAGCTGCAGCCTTACCTGTTGTGCTACGGAGGAGATCTGGACTTTTGGAAATGTCCTCTCAGTATTAAGCATTACCTTGGACTCACTAGCCCCACCTGCTGCCAGCTGTGGACAATTTTCAATCAAAGCAGCCCATAAAAAGGAAGTGATGCTATCTCTCAGCGCCCGTTTGTGTGGAATAGCTCCCTGGGTGTTGTGACTGCTTTTTGATCTTGATTTTCGTGTTGAACTTTTGCCTGAATTCCAGACTACTCTCTAGCCTGCTGATTTTGTACCTCACCGCCAGCTCGTGTATGACCTTTGCCTGCCTGACCTCTCTCTGGATTTCGATTGTGTACCGTTTTGCCTGATCTGTTGCCAACCTAATCTGCCTGACTATGTTTTCGCCTGAATCCTCAGCACACAAGTTCCACTTTGGACACTACCTATCACAGGTACCTTACAGGCCCTCAGCCGTGAAGAGATTAGAGATCACGAAATTCTCCTCTGGATAACCGGGTACTTCCCCGCTGGGAGAGAGATAGTGCTTTCCACCGTAAAAAAACTGGGCCCAAAGTACATCAGGCGCTGGATTGGTTCTGGGTGGCTTTTTCCCAGATTTATTAGCCACCCGAAGCTGGACAAGGTGGAGATTACCTGCTCCCTGTGAACCAGCATCTGCCCTTTGTCTTGGGACAGCAACAGGAGGTCGTCGAAGTAGTGGTAAGACATATCCCTCTCGATCTGATGAGGGCCACTATGGCCAGAGGAAATCTTGAGACTTGGGTGAGGTTGTCAGCCCGAAAGGGAGGTAGATGAACTGTAGATGTTCTTGTCCAACTTGGAACCGGAGGTATTTGAGAAACTCCTTCGCCACCGGAACATGGAGGTAAGCATCTTTTAAGTCGATTGAGAATAGCCAATCGCCTGGCTGTACAGATGGTTGACAGAGTCTCCATTTGAATCTTTCGTATTTTATATACTTTGCTTAGGTAAGTTAGCTCTATCACTGGTTGCCATAAACCGTTTTCATCTGTACTAAGAAGAGGGGGGAGTATACCCCCTGGAATTTTCCGTCCCACACGACGTGTACCGCTGCTCCCTGAGACTTCAGTAATTTGAGGCCACCTAGACGAGCCAGAAGAGGAGTAGACGAGTCTCCCCACCCGAACTGCCTGGGCAGGCACAACCCAAACAGATCTAGCCGGTTCACGATCACCGGACGCCTGGCTCTTAGCGGGCTTTCGGAAGGCCGCTTGCCCTCTGCTCCAATTTTGTATTTTTTTTTAAGTCCCGGCCAGGCCTTTAAGAGCGAGCTTCTCCCGAGCGTTTGGCACCTTCTGTACTGGTAACTCTTCCGATCGAGTAGCCGCCTATCCTGGGGAAGAAGTAACTATAAGGCCCACTTAGCCATGACCGAGGACAACTTAGTCCAAACAAACAGGAGGATCAGATCGATAGAAGCCTCCCCCAAAAATACTGCCGCCAGCTTCAGCTCCTTAACTGCTACACTTCTGGCCAGGTCTTCCGGAATGCCTCTGAGTACGGAGACTGTCCAGGCTTCCCTAACCTTAGCCATAGCTGCTAGAGCCAGAGCAGGTTAACAGCCATCCCGGCAAGCCCATAAACTTTCTTCACTGTCCGAATCCGGAGAAACAACGTAGGGCTGGAAAGGACCCGAATCCTTTTGGGCCACGTCAGCCAAGGAGCCATGTAGAATGGTGGACTGGCTCCGTGTGTGGGATGTATCCCATTTCCTTAGGGATTGCTCTACCACACGTTTCACGAGAGACTCCATATCTTTTGGCCTTTCGTCTCTTTTTCCCTCAACCGCCTTGAATGGAAAAGTTGTGGCCTGGCAAGGTCTCTGTCGTCCAGGACCATGAATTGCTGGACTGATCTTTGGAAGGGCTGAAAAGAAAGATGGGGGGAGGGAATGACACCAAACACAATCTCAATCCCTTGAGTTTGTAACCTCGGCCCCCTCCTCTCGACTGCACATACCTAGTGTGCGAGGGCTGGCCATATGAGGGCAGTGACCTGTCCATAACCCCTGGACAGAACATCAACATAGAATAGGGACACTCTGCGGATGACCCAAGAATGCTACACGCACCGGGGGAAGCCAACCAGAAAGATTAAATATATATATATATATATATATTTTTTTTTTATATTGGCATCATCAAAGGAAATATGTATATTACTAATATTCTTTATTTTTTTGTACAATAGCATAATATGACCATATGTATTATATGTACACGTTTTTTTTAATTTTTTTATTCATTTTCCTCTTAAGGGGAGAAAGGTCATTTACAGAGAACCGCAGACTAGGCTGGGGGGAAGCCGTCGCTCACTGTCTGCGGGGATTCCCGTTCTGACAGGAGATGGCGGGCATTCAAATCCCCCGCCTAGTGACATCACTGCCCCCCCACTTCACGCCTGCGCCAAGGGAGACAGCCGAACGGCGCCTGCGCAGCCGCCGGACAATCCGCCACTCCGCTCACGCGCGAGCCAAGCCTCACTATCATGGAGACCCCGCGCATACGCAGAACGACGGCAGCGGCCGCAACCCAGAAGCACCGCGGCAGCCTGGAACGCGGAAGCGTTCCAAGCGCCGTGAAGGGGGAACGGAGGTACCAGGGAGTACCGGGGAATACCGGGAGTCACACAGAACAACACATAAACAAAGAGGCGACTGCCATGGGAAGAAGTAGAGTGCAGACCTTGCCAGCCGTTGATGCGTCCACCTTCAGGCATACCGAGGCAACCTCCCTTCCATCACTGAGGTATGTACTGGCATAAAAAGCTACACGCCCGCTCGTAGCTGGGCCCCGAGCTGCACCGCATGAATGATATGCCAGATTCCGGATACATTCCCACCGGACGCCAACAGGAACAATCGTGATGTAGGTCCATGGAGGAGGACAAAAAAGGAACACAGTCTCTGCCGGTGAGCTCAAACTTATAGGGTAGGGGGTCCTATAGCATTGGAGAGGAGGCAGGGTTAACCCACACGTAGACTGCCATGAAGTCTGTCAGGAAAAAAAATGTACACATATTTTTACACTTCTGCAGAAGTGGCGTTTGACGTTGCTCCAGTCCTCCAACGGCATAGAGTTGAGTGGGGGCCATCTTGCCCTCATTTGACTTCCTGCCCATCACTACACCGGATTAGATCATTTCTGCTGCTGCTGATCTCTCTGGTAAGTGGGGAAAATTACCGGGAACAGGTTGGGGGGGGGGGGGGGTGGGGTGGCACCTCTCCTGCTGCCCATAAAAGTGATCCTGTGGTGAATACACCACTGGGACCACTTTTATGGGAAACAGAATCGGCCACTGTTTAAAAATATACCAGGTATATGGCGGCTAGCTGCTGCCATACCGGTATATAACTTTAAAGTAGCAACATATATACACGGTGGCCAGTTCGAATGTGCCTAGAGTAAACCTTCTAAAAAAAAATTAACATGTATCAATAAGGAGAGAGAGACAGATATGTTGAGTGTATGTATGTACTTTTATAGTCAAATCACCCCCCTAATGGATTCATGTCACACTGCAAATAACAAAGAGCTCCTCCTCAGAGAAGGTTTGGCGAGGCATGCTGGCAGCAGTATCAATCAACTTCCTCGAAAAAGCTGATTGGAAGAAAGCCTAACAATGAACCAGGAAATAGTCATATTTCCAGGGTCGTGCATCATCTGCATTGAAATTGAGCGTTCGCGCACAGACATTCACATACTACATATTGTGACAGCAGGAAGGTAAAGTCACCTGGTTGCATCCAGGGGGGTAGATATATTTCGCCCAGATTCAGGCTTTACGCCGACTTGTACAACTAGGTGGAGAGTTGTATAAGGCTAGTGGGCTCATGGATGACTCATACCTCTAGGGAGAGGGCTGGGCGTCGTGCAGACAGGGAGTTGATGAGACCAGCTGAAACTTGTCAGCTCATTTAGGCCTCTATAAAAACTCCCAGCTTCATTAGATGTTAGCTCATGCCTGGAACCAGACCTGTGTGGACTGTCTAGGGAGAGTGAACCCCTGTGCGGTGAGGCAAAGCCTGTGTGGCTATTTGTTTGGACTTTTACTAAACCAGGGACTTAGGGACTAGGACAGCACCAGGCTGATCCCAGTTGTTAGTTTAGGAAACCTGCATGTTTAGTCAGAGGTCAAACTGACCAGGATTTATTTTGTTTATGTTTCTTTTTGGCTTTGCTGTGTTTTTGTCACTGTACATAGAGAAATAAACCGCACCTTTTGATTTTGAAAACCACAACCTCCGTCTGCTGGCCCTGTTTTTGTGTGGGGAGCCCAACCAGGGGGTCACACACACCCGCTACCGAGTTAACCCCCTCACAGTTGGTGGAGAACCAGTGGCAGTTTTTTTTAAGCCAGCATGGAGGAGATACTGAAACAGCTGGCTCTAGCAAATGCCAATCAACAGCAGACAAATGCAGGTTTGCAAAGGAGCCTTGCAGCCCAGCAGCAAGCTCATCAACAAGCCCAGCAGCAATCTGAGGCCCGCTTCATAGACCTGTTACAGAAGCAAGAGCAGAGACTACAACAAATGGAAGCAGTAATGCAGCAACGTCCGCAGACCAGTGAGGAAAGCCGTCCCACTAATACCGCGTCCTTTGGGGTGAGTCGTTTATTGACAAAAATGACTGGAGAGGATGATCCAGAGGTATTTTTGACCACATTTGAAAGGACTGCTGAAAGAGAAAAGTGGCCTGAGGAGCAGTGGGCTGGACTGGTGGCTCCTCTGTTAACTGGTGAATCGCAGAAGGCTTACTATGACCTAGAGCCTGACCAAGCAAAAGACTATGTGATGCTAAAAGCTGAAATATTGGCAAGGCTGGGTGTCACCCAGGCTGTCCGGGCTCAGCGTGTGCATAACTGGACTTTCCAGCTTGGAAAACCCCCCAGGTCCCAAATGTATGATCTCATTCACCTGAGCAGAAAGTGGCTACAGCCAGAGACTTTGTCCGCACCAAAGATTGTGGAACGTGTTGTAATGGATCGGTTTTTGAGAGCTCTTCCTACTGCCATCCAAAAGTGGGTAAGCCATGGAGACCCAGAGACGGCCGATGGTCTTGTGGATCATGTGGAGAAATACTTGGCTACAGAGAACCTGACGGCCTCTTCCAGAGACACTCGGACTTTCCACCCTAAGACCAGACCATCCCCAGGGGCGGATAAGAGGATTCCAAGGGGTAAGGGTGGAGAGAGTGAGAGGGTGGGAGCTCTACCCCAAGTTTGGCGAGAACAGCCTGGGAAATCAGCGGCTCAGAGGCGGCAAGAAGGATCGTTTGCTACCGCTGCCGGCAAGCGGGACATATTGCAGCCAATTGCCCGGTTGTGGAGGAACCCATGCAGTGTGACTTTCTGACGGGCAGACGTCAGTCGCTGTGTGCGACAGTCGCATGCACTGCCATTCGAGGAACTGAGAAACATTTATGCAAAATGTGTGTTAATGGTAGAAATGTTGTGGTATTGCTGGATTCAGGTAGCCTTGTGACCCTGATAAAGGCTGAGTTAGTTAAAACAGAGGTCTCTGGGAATAGCAAGGTAGCTGTTATTTGTGTGCATGGGGACACCCGAGAGTATCCAGTGACTACAGTGTGTTTCGAGACCCCCAAAGGTACCCTCTCTCATCCAGTGGGCTTAGTATCTCAGTTACCGTATGACGCCATTGTGGGAAGGGATTTTCCGAAGTTCTGGGAACTGTGGGATGATCCTGAGCCCCTCACTGGTGCCCCTATGTACCAGGAATGTGATAGCCAGAACTCCCCTGAGAGTGGTGAGGACTCTCCGGAATTTCCCTTATCAGTATTGGCAGGGGAGACTCAAGAAACTGGAGAGGAGCCCACCTCCTCAGACGAAAACCTACCGTCTGTGGAGTTTTCTGATCTTGAGGTTCACAGGGAAAACTTTGCCACAGAACAGTTGAAAGACCCCGCCCTAATAAAGGCACGGGAAAACGTAGTGAAAATAGATGGCGAGTTAGTGAACCCAGATAATACCTGCACTTACCCATACTTCAGCGTAGAGAAGGACCTACTGTATCGGGTGGCAAAAAGGGCAGAAGAAACCGTTGAGCAGCTTGTGGTGCCCAAACCTTACAGGAAGTTGGTGTTGGAGTTGGCCCATGGGCACATTCTTGGAGGTCATCTGGGGACAGAGAAAACCCGAGAGAGGGTATTACAGAGATTCTATTGGCCGGGGGTGATGAAGGACGTAGAAAATTATTGTTCCTCCTGCCCTGTGTGTCAGAGGTTGGCCCCGATGCCACATTTCCGTAGCCCGCTGGTCCCTCTACCCATCATTGAGGTCCCGTTTGAGAGGATCGCCATGGATTTGGTAGGTCCTATAATCAAGTCCGCTAGGGGGCACCAGTACATATTAGTTATAATGGACTATGCCACCCGTTATCCAGAAGCGATCCCTCTCCGAAATACCTCGGCCAAAACCATAGCCAAAGAGCTATCTCTTGTTTTTAGCCGGGTGGGTATTTGTAAAGAACTGCTTACGGACCAAGGTACACCCTTTATGTCCCGGGTTATGAAAGAGCTGTGTAAATTGTTCAAAGTGACGCAATTGCGTACGTCTGTGTATCACCCCCAAACCGATGGGCTGGTTGAAAGATTCAACAAAACCCTAAAACAAATGTTGAAGAAAGTGGTGGATAGAGATGGAAAGGATTGGGACTGTTTACTTCCTTATTTGATGTTTGCTATTAGGGAGGTGCCCCAATCCTCTACGGGATTCTCCCCCTTTGAGTTACTGTATGGGAGACACCCAAGAGGGCTGTTGGATATTGCCAAGGAAACTTGGGAAAGTGAGAGTTCTCCCCACAGGAGTGTGATTGAGCATGTCGCCCT
The DNA here is from genome assembly GCA_029206835.1 of Rana muscosa. Taxonomy (NCBI): domain Eukaryota; kingdom Metazoa; phylum Chordata; class Amphibia; order Anura; family Ranidae; genus Rana; species Rana muscosa. The sequence continues at coordinate 359,450,119 of CM055117.1, forward strand.
GATGCAAGATCGAATTGCACAGGTAATGCCCATCGTGAAGGAACATTTGGCCCAAGCGCAGTTGGCACAGCAGAGAGTGTACAACCGTGGAGCCAAGACCCGTACCTTTTCCCCGGGGGATAGGATATTGGTACTTGTCCCTACGGTTGAAAGTAAATTCCTTGCCAAATGGCAAGGCCCCTACGAGATAATGGAAAAAGTGAGCGAAGTGAATTACAAGGTCAGACAACCAGGAAGGCGAAAGCCCGAACAGATCTATCACGTTAATCTGTTGAAAGCCTGGAGGGATAGAGAGTCCCTAGTCGCAGACACTTGGTCACCAGCTCAAACTGGTTGCGTGATTCCTGAGGTTGGAATAGCAGCCACCTTGTCACAACCCCAACAACAGGAGGTTAAGGAATTTGTGCTTCGCAACAAGGAGGTATTCTCTGAGCTGCCGGGACAAACATCTGGGGTAGAGCATGACATCATTACCCCGCCCGGTGAAAGGGTGAAGTTAAAACCCTATCGGATCCCAGAGGCTCGACGGGAGGCAATACGGGAGGAAGTACAGAAAATGCTGAACTTAGGGGTGATAGAGGAGTCCCAAAGTGATTGGTCTAGTCCCATCGTGTTGGTGCCTAAACCGGATGGGAGCTGGCGATTTTGTAACGATTTTCGTCAGTTGAACAAAGTTACAAAATTTGACACCTACCCCATGCCACGTATAGATGAGTTGATCGACCGGCTGGGAACAGCCCGATACATGACGACTCTTGACCTCACAAAAGGGTATTGGCAAATCCCCCTGGCCAAGTCGGCCAAAGAGAAAACCGCATTTGTAACCCCAGACGGGGCGTTCCAATATAAAAGAATGCCGTTCGGGTTACAGAATGCGCCGGCCACATTCCAGCGGAAAATGGACCAGATGCTGAGGCCCCATCGGAAGTATGCTGCGGCTTACCTGGATGACGTAATTGTCCATAGCACAGATTGGGCCTCACATCTGCCAAAAGTGCAAGCAGTCCTGGACTCTGTTCGGGAAGCGGGGTTTACGGCTAACCCCAAGAAGTGTACCATTGGGCAGGAGGAGGCCAAATATCTTGGGTACACCATTGGGAGGGGAGTAATAAAACCCCAACTCAACAAAGTCGAGGCCATCCAGAGTTGGCCACGTCCCAACAGCAAGAAGCAGGTACGAGCCTTTCTGGGAATCGCTGGGTATTATCGGCGATTCATTCCCCACTTTGCTTCTAAGGCTGTGCCCCTAACCAACCTGACGAAGGGGAAAGGGTCGGTCATGATTAAATGGACCCCCGAGGCTGAGGCAGCATTCCAATTCTTGAAACAAGCCTTATGTAGCCAGCCAGTGTTGTACTCACCCGACTTCTCTAAAGACTTTGTCGTACAAAGTGATGCGTCAGATGTGGGGTTAGGAGGAGTATTGTCCCAGGTCTGGAACGGGGAAGAGCACCCAGTCATTTACCTCAGCAGGAAGTTGAAGTCCCATGAGGTAAATTACGCCACCGTTGAAAAGGAGTGTTTAGCGGTGAAGTGGGCTCTAGATTCCCTTCGGTACTACCTGCTAGGTAGGCACTTTGACATGGTTACGGATCACGCTCCGTTAAAGTGGATGGCTCAAAACAAGGAAACAAATAGAAGAGTGAATAGGTGGTTCCTGGCCCTCCAGGAATTCAACTTCACAGTAAAGCATCGCCCTGGCATTCAAATGGGGAATGTGGATGCTTTGTCTCGAGTACATGAATGCCTGATTGCTGGTGTTCCAACCCCGAGGTTAAAACAAGAGGGGGGGGTATGTGACAGCAGGAAGGTAAAGTCACCTGGTTGCATCCAGGGGGGTAGATATATTTCGCCCAGATTCAGGCTTTACGCCGACTTGTACAACTAGGTGGAGAGTTGTATAAGGCTAGTGGGCTCATGGATGACTCATACCTCTAGGGAGAGGGCTGGGCGTCGTGCAGACAGGGAGTTGATGAGACCAGCTGAAACTTGTCAGCTCATTTAGGCCTCTATAAAAACTCCCAGCTTCATTAGATGTTAGCTCATGCCTGGAACCAGACCTGTGTGGACTGTCTAGGGAGAGTGAACCCCTGTGCGGTGAGGCAAAGCCTGTGTGGCTATTTGTTTGGACTTTTACTAAACCAGGGACTTAGGGACTAGGACAGCACCAGGCTGATCCCAGTTGTTAGTTTAGGAAACCTGCATGTTTAGTCAGAGGTCAAACTGACCAGGATTTATTTTGTTTATGTTTCTTTTTGGCTTTGCTGTGTTTTTGTCACTGTACATAGAGAAATAAACCGCACCTTTTGATTTTGAAAACCACAACCTCCGTCTGCTGGCCCTGTTTTTGTGTGGGGAGCCCAACCAGGGGGTCACACACACCCGCTACCGAGTTAACCCCCTCACAATATTTTGCGCATATGTTTGTGCATTAAAAGTTAGTGTGATTATTTTTTTTTACATGTAAACTGGAGTTGCAGAATTTTTAATCAAAAAGTTCAGTTTGCTTGTGTTTTACATTTTTCGGGCTTTTTTCTTCTTAAGCCTCGTACACACGGCCGGGTTTCTCGGCAAGAAAACTGCTGGGAGAGCTTTTTGCCGAGAAAACCGGTTGTGTGTATGGTTTCTCGTCGGGAAAACTGCCAGGAATCTCGACGAGAAAAATAGAGAACCTGATCTCTATTTTCTCGCCGGGATTCTCGTCGGCCTGTTTCCCGACGAGAAAACCGTGCGTGTGTACAAGGCTACATGCTTACCTGTCCCCAGGTAAGCCCTCGCATGCTCGACGAGACTTTGACGCATGCGCAGTAGCTTACAAGGGTAGTGTAGGGTGAAGCAAGATGGCGGCGACGGCATCGAATGTGACGAGCGCATGCTCGTCGTAGTCGATGACGTCACCGCGTTCTTGCCATTCAAAAGAACGTCAGTTCTTTTAAATGGCCGTCTCTATGCACGGCTTTGCAAGAAAAGCTTGCCAGGAATCTCGTTAGGAAAACCAATGTTTTTTTCCTGACGGGATTCCCGGCCGTGTGTACAGGGCTTTAGAGTAAACCTCAAAACATTGGAGACTGCAACCAATACAAACATTTCATGTACAATCTGTGGCATGTAAACTCCCCCTCAATGTAAACCCAAGATAATAAAAAACAGAGAAAGTCTTTGCGTTTCCAACTTAAAGCGGAGTTGCACCCAAAAATGGAACTTCCGCTTTTCAGGAATCCTCCCCCCCTCCGGTATCACATTTTGCACGTTTTAGGGGGGAAGAGGGAGCAGATACCTGTGTAATCCAGGTATTTGCTCCCTTTTCTGGACATAGGTCGCCGCGGCGACCTTCGCCACGTCCGGCACCTTCTCCTTCCCCCCGGCTGGGCTTCACTTCCTGATTCCCTTACCGAAGATGGAGGCGGCAGCACCCGAGAGCCGAGGGACAGATCGGCTTCGGGTGCCGACATCGCAAGCGCCCAGGACAGGCAAGTGTCCATATATTAAAAGTCAGCAGCTGCAGTATTTGTAGCTGCTGACTTTTAATTATTTTTTTGGGGGGCGAAACTCCGCTTTACTGTAAAAAGGAATATCTGATCTGTTTGCAAATAAATGAACACATGCTATGGGGATTGATATCTGAGTTAACCTTTATCATGAAAAAAGACCCTCACACAGAAAAAGCACTGCAAAGCATTTTACAACTTTATTTGAGAAACACAGTAAAACTTCACACAAATTTTTAATTTTTTTTAAACCCCACAAAATGGGAAGATAAAATAAAGGCAAAAATACAGCATTGTGAAAGTGTAACTACTCAACAGTTAGAAAAATCATGTGAAGGTTGCCTATACACAGAAAAACAAACAAAACATACCACATACAAAAGAGCTAACACTGAAGCCTCGTACACACGACCGAGTTTCTCGGCAAGAACCAGCAAGAAACTTGCTGGCAGAGTATTCTTGCCGAGTAAATCGGTCGTGTGTACGCGGCTATCATGTTTCTCGTCAAGAAAACCGACAAGAATCTCGACGAGAAAAATAGGGAACCTGCTCTCTATTTTCTCGTCGAGATTCTTGTCAGCATGTTTCTCGACGAGAAAAGTGTGTGTGTGTACACTTACCTGTTCTCCGGGAAGCCCGCGCATGCTCGAAATGACTTTGACGCATGCGTGGTAGCTTCCTAGGCATAGGTAGGGTGTAGCAAGATGACGGCGACGGCATCGAATGTGACGAGCGCACGCTCGTCGTAGTCGATTACGTCACCGCGTTCGCTCCATTCAAAGAACCGCAGGTTCTTTGAAAGGAGCATGTGTACACTCGGCCGGGACAAGTTTCTTGTCCAAGAATCTCGTCAAGAAAAAACGACAAGTTTTTTCATGACGAGATTCTCGGTCGTGTGTACGAGGCTTGAGGACAAACAGACAAGTTTTTAGGACATAGCTTACAAAATCAAGACAAATGTATATACATTCAAACAGCTAAGTAAGTATATCAAAGAAAAAGGCAAGTCATTATACACACATCCCTCCAACTACATACATATACCTTTCTGTCTTGTGTGTATCATGCTACACTTTATAAGAAATTTAAGGTCAAAATAGGTAACAGCTGAAAACATTTTAGTAAACAATTCTTATTAGTGAAAAGTAACCATGATTTCTGTGACAGGGGGGTCACTTTGGACACAGGGTGAGCCAGGAAACCATGGACATTAAGAATATGGAATGGATTGCTTGAAATTGAAATAGTAATATTAGTCCACAATATGTACTGGTTGTTTTATCCTGAACTCAACAGGTTAATTGAGAGATGTGTTACCTGCCTGTTGTGATGTAAATTAATCTAGAAGGGCTTCTGAAGACCCTTTCAGGGTGAATAGGGATAATTAACTCTATACTTGTGTGTATTGTACTCAGACAGACAGGCTACAAATCCTTTCATTGTGAGATGTGTATTGAAGGTCGTTAGGTTTCTATTGTGTAAAGTCTTTTGATTGGGAGACAAAAGCTAGCCTAACAGGTCATGCATAGTCATTTAAACTGAAGGGGATTAGAACCTGTTGTCTCCTAACAGACGTCAAAATAATGTGTATTGGGTCTTGTTATGTTGTGGGTGGAGCTGGACCATTGTTCATTTTAGGTTAATGCAGTATTGGATGTGTATAAAAGTTACAATGTTTTTTCAATAAACTCAGTCTATCCTGGAAAGATACAGAGTGCGTCTTGTTCTTTTGGAAGGATTAATTTCTATGGGAAGTGGTCTTCTGACTGTGGAGGATCGGCAGTGAATTTGTGTCCAGGAGAGGGAAGATATCTAAAACGGCGTTAACCCCTTGCGTATTTGGGGTGCCGTTACAATTCCCATATATTTTGAATAGTTACTAAAACAATCTAAATTCTAAGCCAAATAAAATCGATGCCTGCATAACAAAGTATACACACAGCAAGGTGGCCTAACTTTAGGCAAATGTACACAAACCACACCCCCCTTATATAACATAGGAGATGTTTTTGGCGCGAAACTGCGCGCATGCGCAATGATAATTCCCACGTGTTGCTTGTTGATTCGCGCATGTGCAATGAAAATTTGTCACTAATGTAGCGGGGTATCGTCTTTCCTAAAGAGACTACAGTTCCCAGCATGCTTTAGGGCACCCAGGGTGCATTTCCCCGTGCAAGGACTGCTGGGGTGGACTTTATAAGGGAGAGGCGGGGCCTGGTTCTTTCTCTTTGGACACTGCCCTCCCAGCAAGAGGATCCCTGCACTGACTTGCTGTGTGCACAAGGCCTGAAGCCTGGGCCTTGTGTCTTTCCAAAGAGCCTTCCGCTCCACAGAGGAGCCTGCGGAGCGTCTGATCCTGTGGCCGAGTGCTGTCATCAGGAGGACCGAAGACCCGGGTGTCGTGGACACTGTGAAGCGAGTCACAGTAGCGGAGGTTGCGGACAAGGACTGGTCCGGTCGGGAGAGAGAGCACCTGCTCAGAGCCACATTACACTATCGTTAGGCCCATTAACTTTATCCAGGCCTATCACAGTGATTTCAGTTACACTCTAGGGAGACTATCTGCTGAACTGAGTTATTAGTCTCCCTGGCAGTACAAAGTTACCGATCATCAATTCTTTGTTGGATTACAATTTGTTCCTGCAAGTGCATCACCCTGTTTTGCTAGCGAAGATTTCTTCCACAGGACTATACCCAAAGCATAGTCAGGCCTGACTGGGTAGTATAGGACATTGTTGGGCGCCATATTTTTGCTCACGAGGGAGGATAGCTGCCGCGGGGTCTGTAAACTGTCTATCACATTGCTGAACGTTAGTGTTTTGATAATTATACTCATATTGCAGGGCTCTGTATGTGACATTGCATACTGTTTTATCCTTTTAACTTTTACCAACAATAAAAATAATAGAGTTAAGTATATTGGTTGTCAGTGTCATTTACTGTGCTATACCATATTGTGGGATTGAGTCATATAGAATATTAGAGTGATTGCAATTCTATCATCCCCTTTACTAACTGTGCCACGAGAGGTTAGAGCCGATTGCCAGGGGTTGACAGCGGTGCACTACAGGGCCCAAAACAAACAAGGCAGCCCTCTTAACTGGGGGTACCGCTACACTTAATTTACTTAACCACTTCATTACCCAGCCATAGTCATATGACGTCCGCAGATGGGATCTCCTAACCTGGGCGGGCATCATATGACGTCCTCGGCTTCCCGCCGCTACTGCGGCCCCCCGGTGAGGGTAATGAGTGGGTGCCGGAACCTAGAAAGCAGCGTGACTGGCTTGATCCAATCACAGCCCCTGGGGGCATGCAGCGCGGCGATCGGGGTTAAGGCTTTTCCCTCGGACAAAGCCCAGCCCGATCAGGGTAAAGAGCCAATGAAATGGCTCCTTACCACGTGACCGGCTGTGTCCAATCACAGCCGGTCACAAATGTAAACAAACCGTAGTGTAAAGGCTGTTGCTGTGCTCTCCTCCTCACACACCGATCCAGTGTGAGGAAGAGATCGAGCTAACAGTAAGTTACACATTTACTGTGATTTTACTGTGCCCAGATTGCCCCCCCTGAATAAAGAGTTCCTGCCATCAGTACCCATCAGAGTACCTGCCATGAGTACACATCAGAGTACCTGCCATCAGTACCCATCAGAGTACCTGCCATCAGTACCCATCAGAGTACCTGTCATCAGTACCTGCCATCAGTACCCGTCAGAGTACCTGTCATCAGTACCTGCCATCAGTACCTGTCAGAGTACCTGTCATCAGTACCCATCAGAGTACCTGCCATCGGTACCCATCAGAGTACCTGTCATCAGTACCTGTCATACTAGCTGTCATCAGTACCTGTCTGAGATCATCAGAGTACCTGTCCATCCATCCCGTCAGAGTACCTGTCATCCCATCTGAGTACCTGTCCCGTGAGCCCATCAGAGTACTTGTCCCGTGAGCCCATCAGAGTACCTGTTTGCAGCTAATTACTACCAAGGTTCAGCCCATTAGTCCCTGACGTTCAGCCCATTAGTTCCTGACGTGCAGCCCATCAGTGTCACCCGTCATACATCCAGAAAGGTATACATGCCAGAAGAGGCATACCAAATACTGAGTCTGACCGATGAGAGCAATGGGGAGCTCTCATCGATAGGGATGAGCAGAACACCCCCCCGGTTCGGTTCGCAGCAGAACATGTGAACAGACAAAAAATTAATTTGAACACGCGAACACCGTTAAAGTCTATGGGACACGAACATGAAAAATCAAAAGTGCTAATTTTAAAGGTTAATATGCAAGTTATTGTCATAAAAAGTGTTTGGGGACCTGGGTCCTGCCCCAGGGGACATATATCAATGCAAAAAAAAGTTTTAAAAACTGTAGTTTTTTCGGGAGCAGTGATCTTAATGTTGCTTAAAGTGAAACAATAAAAGTGAAATATTCCTTTAAATTTCGTACCTGGGGGGTGTCTATAGCATGCCCGTAAAGTAGCGCATGTTTCCTGTGTTTATAACAGTCCCTGCCCAAAATAAAATTTCTAAAGGAAAACAAGTCATTTAAAACTACTCGCGGCTGGGGGCGTTGCCTGCGCGCGAGCTGATGGCAGCGTGACCTCGGAGCTCCTGGAACCCAGGGATAACAGCGGCCCGCAACGAACCACCGGATCACCCTGAAAATCCGCTTCAGCAGTAGTTCTGACCCCAGGAGATTGGGCGTTCATGCCACGGAAGCGCAACATGCCGAGGAAACCGCAGCGTCTGACGGACTTCTTCGTGCTGAGGCACCAGGAAGGTAGGCAAGATGGCGGCGGACCGGCTTCCACGCCGGAGGCCCGACCTCAGAACACATCTAAAAAGGGGTCATCTGCCCACAATACTGTCTCCCCCAACAGCACCGGATCATACATCGCCTCCCCAGTGTCTGGTAGCCCGGCCAAGGCAAAATTTAGGCTGGATGAGGCTGGATGCGGCCTAGCTCCCAGTCCCATCATAGACTCAGGGGATGACACCAGAGAGCTGCCGGATTCGATCGAATCCTTCCCTACTCAGCATCTACCAGTCATGTACACAGTTCTTAAAGATATGCTTCTTTCCCTAAGAAGTTCACTACAGGGAGACATGGTTAACTGCATGCACAAGTTCCATAGAGAGATACGAGCGGTAGAATCTAGAGTAGATCACATCGAGCACAAGATGGGGGAATATGCTGATACTATCAATGACCTGGTGGACTACACAGAAGAGAGGTCGGAGGACAACGAATGGGTTAAGGCCAAGTTAGCAGACCTCGAGGACAGGTCCAGGAGGAACAATTTAAAAATTAGAGGTAATCCTGAGACAGTCCAGCAAGCTGACCTGCGCTCCTATGCAACTGCCCTGTTTCAATCCCTCATCCCTGACCTTTCAGATATGGACGTTACGATTGATAGGATCCACCGTTTGCCCAAACCTACATACCTGTCTGACCAAGTCCCTAGAGACGTGATTCTGCGCCTACACTTTTACCATATTAAGGAACAACTTATGACGGTGATGCGCAAACGGGAGCATATCCCCACGCAACATCAGAATTTGCAGTTCTATGCCGACTTGTCTCAATACACTCTGCAGAAGAGGAAAAATTTAAATACCATCACTAAAGCCCCGTACACACGATCGGATAACCTATGGATTTTCGTCTGATGGATTTGTCCATCGGATATCCGATGAAACTGTTTTCCATCAGTCTTGCCCACACACCATCAGTCCAAAAAACCGACCGTTCCAAACGCGGTGGCGTAAAACACTCCGATGAGCCGAGAAAAATGAAGTTTAATGCTTCTGAGCATGCGTCGACTTGATTCTGAGCATGCGTGGGTTTTTGATCCGATGGACTTGCCCATAGACGATCGGAAATTCCCAACGGTTTTTTATCCATCGGAAAATTTTAAAACAAGTTCTATTTTTTACAACCGATGGAAAAAAGACCGATGGGTACCATACACGATCGGTTGGTCTGATGAAAACCATCCATCGGACGGTTTTCATCAGTCAAACCGATCGTGTGTACGGGGCTTAAGACTTTGAGGAACCACAAAATTGTGTACAGGTGGGGATATCCCACTAAACTGACCATAGTGAAAGATGACCGCACATTCATTGTGGATTCTCTTGACAAGGGCATCTCACTGCTGGAAGACTGGAATATTCTCCCTGAGCAAGCGGTCATGCCCCATTCCACAAAACAACTAAAGCAGTTGGAACCTGACTGGAAAAGTGTTACTAATGGGAATGCTACTTCACACTCTTAATTCCAGATGGTAGTTGAGATGCTACATATATCCTTTCCCTGGGAGGCCTTCCAGGAGAGCCTTTAGGCTTGAACTTACCCCCCATCTTAATGAGCAGCATAAGGCTGCATACAGGATTTTTCTTCCTTTCTGAACGGTTGATAAGGGCAAAACCCTTATGTTTGTTATTTTTCTACCAGTTTTACGGTTGTTTTCCTTTGTTCTTATTTTGTTCCTATTTTCTGTCTCCTCGCCACCGATCAACTGAATTGAACTGCAATAATACATCCTTGGAGGTATAATATCCAGGACTCAGTCCTTGCTCAATATGCCATCGCACTTCTTCTTGGAATGTGAGTACAATTTTATTCACACACTTATCATCATACACAGGAACCCTGCCATTTTCATTTTGGCCACAAGAGGGCACTCTTGCTCGATTAATGAAAATGCTCAACTCTTCAACTCAAATTATCTTTCTCCACACTAATAGGGATAAACTTTCTCTCGATTAAAGCTAATGCCGCGTACACACGATCGTGATTCACGGCGGTGAAAACACCGCCGTTAATCACGGCATGAAAAAAAATGAAAAACGAGGGAACAGCATTTTCCCCCACACACGACCGTTTTTCCCGTCATTTTTTTCTTTGACGAGAAAAACGACCGTCTGTGGGCTCCGTGGCAGCGTCTCCCTATGGGAAAACTGCCGCGGAAAAAAATGATGGAAAAAACGATGAGAAAATTTAGAACATGTTCTAATTTTTCTCGTCGTTTTTTCTGCCGTTTTTCTCAACGAGAAAAACGACATAAAGCCCACAGACGATCGTTTTTCTCGGCGAAAAAAAAAATTTCATTTTTCCCGATGGGAAAAATGATCGTGTGTACGCGGCATAAGGGCTTGAATCACCCTGTCAAGAGGAAATCGATGTGGAAGGAGGCACTCTCCTACAAAAGTGACATCCTCTGTGTGCAAGAAACGCATTTTTGTGACACTTCTCCACCGACTTGTGCCCACAAACAGTTTCCATTTGTTTTCACAGCCAACGCTAGCAATAAAACGAGAGGTGTATTAACAGCCATTAGGGACTCCGTGGCCTTCACTTTACATGGGGTTGTTACAGACACCCAGGGTCGCTATCTGATTGTCATATGCGATCTAAACTCGGTCACTTACACGATTGCAAATGTTTATCTCCCTAATCAACATCAACTACGCTTCTTCTACAAGCTCATGAAGAAGATACGCAAACATCAAAAAGGCTCCCTGGTGGTTTGTGGTGATTTCAATTCTACTCCAGACCCTGCTATTGACTCCTCCCAGGGCGGGAGCAGGAGGGGTCAATCCCTCTTGCAACCCATTCATGCCCAGGAACTTTTTGATGCATGGAGGTGCCTACACGCTGGTGAAAGGGATTTCACCTTCTTCTCACCCCCCCACACAGGGCCGATCCTAGGGTCACAGACGCCTGGGTGCAGAAATATTTCTGGCGCCCCCACGTGGGTGTGGTCATCCTACAAACTCCTCCCCTTTACACGTTTCTATGGCAACGATTCAAACACAGAGATGCTCCCCTAAGAAGTCATCGTTACTCTAGGATCCTCCCATGATCTTTTAACATGTTGCCTTATGGGACATGTATAAACTGCATTGAAGAGCGGTAAAATATTGTAAATATATATATATTTCAAATAGCTTTCTGTAGACATAGTTAATTTGGCTTTCGGAATATATTTCAATTTTCACCCTTGAAATTTCCTTTGTTAAATGCTAGACATTGCGGAGCCCCACGCTGGTGAAGACAATGCCATTGTGTTAATCCCACTCTCGTCAATGAGTCCCATGCTGGGATAATACAATGGACAGAGCCTCACCTATACCTCTATGAAACTTCAAACACAGCTCCTGATCACATAGAGTCACCTGGGTTTGCATGAAAGGGGGCTGACTTATGGGGTAAGCCCTCCAATCATGACCAAAGCTACGCCAACCAATGGGGTATCAGTATAGAGAGATATACTCAGAGAGAGGGAGATGGGAGCGCTCACTTGATGAAAGGATGGCCTAAAGGATGGGTCTAAAGGGGTAACTATGTCAAATGTCTGTCTATGTAACTACTCATGTCAGTACTTTAATGTTTTAGGAGGAATATACTCTATGTTCCTCCATGTAAATACTTTGTATATTTAACATACTATTTCCTGCTTGTCTAAGACTATATAGACAGCTTCTTTATGTTAGATTAGACTTTACCAAATACAGAATAAATGTATATTATGTTAAAACCTTCAAATCTTGTCTAAAAAGAACTCTTATTAAACCTATATCATATCTGTGAGATATTACATCTTAAATATAGAGATTGAAAATCAACAGTGGCGACCAACGAAGTATACAGGACTGAAAGTATTTAATATAATAACAAAATTTGTGTATTAAAGATAGGAGGAGTCAGCTGAGTCAGCTTATCCAATCTATTTGGGAAAAATATAGGTAAATGTTTGGGTTTTATTAGTGGGTATTAGAGTAACTCTAATATGAGGGAGGATACACCACATTATTTTTTAATATCCCGTAAATCATAATTGATAGGAGTACTTTGGATGTACCATTAAAAACCGGTTAATTTAATGGGGAGGAAGTATAGGGATTTTTTGTTTTGATTTTTGATTTTTTTTTTATTGAAGAGAGGACACTAAAAGAGTCCTTGGTTTTGGCGGGAAAAATTTTGTTTTTAATTATTGTTTTTCTGCCTCACTAAGCTTCATTGCTAGCTCTAACCAGTGTGAGTTTGCGTGATGCATTGAAACTTACAAAAGATTTTGGCTTTTGTTGTGTTTTTCTTTTTTTTTTAAACGGTGGGAATTTACAAGCAGTAATATTCTCATTGATGTCAGAAAGTACAAAACTGTGGAAGTTTTACTACTGAAGCTAATATCTGAGATTATTATTAGTGTAAAATAGAGGTGCAATTTAGCATACTGTATTTTATACCTTGATTTTTTTTTTCTTCTTTGGTAAACTGAATTGGGTGTAGCAAATATAGGTGTATACATGGCTGTGTTTACATTTCTATTGCCTACCTAGAGCGGTATACCTATGGTTCCTTTTTTGCGGATCTCAGCACTTTTGGGTTTAGACTTCATTCAGTGAAGATAGTAGGGTTATTTTAAGGCTGGTATCTCCACTCGGGTGCATATTCTTAGGGCTAGACTACTGTGTCCAGTCTGTTCTGTGGGGTATTATTGTATCATCACTGAACTTGTAAATCATGGAGAAATTGATGGCCAGGACTGCTAAAGTTAAAAATAGCGCTGAGATAATAAGAGCAATGGAGGAATCTAAAAACCCATGGCACCATGCACAAGAGTATGTGATTATAAAACTTACAGAGAAAAAATACAGCAAACGTGAGGGCAAGACTGCACTAATTTTTGCGGCCTGTTGGTTAGCTAATAATTATAGGTCATTATTATTGCAAACCATTTCTCTCAAGGAAGATCTAGAAATAGCCCAAAGTAATATCAGTACCCTAAGAGTTTCTAGGATAAGTATGAATGCTAGCCACCAGCAGCCAACAATACAGGGGCTGAAGGCTGCAGACATTAATTGGGAAAAATTATCGCCATCTTCCAGCACAGGGCAGCGGGTACAACCTACACATACCACAGAGGGAAATGCAACCAGTTTGAGGAAATTATCCCAGTCTGGAGTATGTGTTAGTTCCAACAGTTTATTGAAAGGTGAGAGCTCCTTTGAAAGGGCCCCCATTTCTCATACAGCAAAAGTGGTTAATCAGGTTTTAGCCATTGAATATTCTAAGCCTAAAACCACACCAGTTATTAAGAGATGCGTTAATACTTTACAGAAGATAAAATGCTTCACGTGTGGTTTATTCGGCCACATTTCCCAGTTTTGTTCATCTTCTGGTGAAACGATATTAAAGCCAAATACAACAAAGAGGCGTGACGTGGAAGTGTACTCACCTCGCTGGGGTGAAAAGCCTAAGAAATATGAAAATACAAATTCATACATCTCTTCCTCAACTATTAAGGCCAAAAATGAGGCTTTACAGTATGAGATTAGGCAAATGAAACAGGAACGGGATGAGTTTGTGAAAGAATTCCAATCCTTTAAAAGAAGCATTAGGGACTCCTGGAATTTGAAAAAGGGGAGTCATTTTGTCCATTTGGAACCAAACCAGTACACTAAAACGGAATGAATTGCAAGCTAGAAGTTGTTGTTTTTTTAAGAGATCTGGGGCATTTCGTTTCACTAGATCATTGTATTGTTTGCTTTAAATAAGTAATATCTGTTTGGATGCAAGTTATTTTTTTTCAGGGTAAGTGAGTCCTGGAAGTATATGGACATATAAAGCTGTTCATATGCGTAAATACGCGCCTAACAAAAGGTAAGTATAGTATTCCAGGGTGTTGTTTTGTTTTCTTATTCAGTCCCTTAGTATTCTCCCAGAGGCCAGAAACGCCTAGCAATTCATTTGCAAAATACCAAAGCCCTAAAACAAAATCTAGGGAATTTCAATCTAAACGAATGTGTGTGTCTGGAATGGATGTGTATGAACTGTCCAGAGGTAAAACAAGATTTGTGTTTTATGGCCATCAATAAGTGTGATGTCAACAAATAAATAACCTGTGCACAGATACGAGATCTCGAGTCCTATAGTATATAGGAATTTGTTTTTCTCTCCCTTTCCTGTGGTTAGAGTGAAGCTTCATTCACTCTGACACGTGGAAACAACTTAATACATTACCTTATGGCATCTCATGGATTCAGTAGGTCTAGAGGTTTTGTCTTGTTTGTTTTTTTGGGGTTTTTTTTCTCTTTCCTTCCGAATTGACGCATGTGTTGTTAATATGTGTAAAGGTTTAATGTTGACATGGGGTCTTCTTAGACTGTAAGTACTTACAAACCCCACCAGGTTTTCCTATAACTTTTTGTTTGTCAGAGTACAGATATGTGGGGGAGTCGGTGCATGTTTCACTGTACTTACTGTTGAGGGACTCATTACCTCTGTTCCAAGCATATACTGCCAGGTAGCCCATAACAAACCTCTCAGAAGAGGTACAGTGAGGTGTTATTAATGGTTTCGAGTTTTGTATTTTAGGAAGAAATACTTTGTCACACACAAGGACGGATGAACGGACCAAGACTGGTCAAATTTCTTTAAAAACACAGAGGACCTTAAAACATTTTTTTTTTATGTCTTGTTTTAAGGAAAATCCTGCAATGGAATTAATTAGTCAGGCAACCAAATTCTAAATTTTTTTTTGTTGTTTGTGGTCTGTTTTATTAAACAGTGTCTGGCCGCTCGATACAGCTTCCGGTGGCCGGGTGGACTTGCAAATTGATTTTCACTGAGAATCAATTAATATGTTAATCACTACTGTGAGAGGGCATTGCCTTTTGTATAGCTGCAATGTTTAAAGGCAGTTTCAATCATTTTTTTTTTGTTTAACAAAATACAGATTCAACGCTCTTTAACAATTTAAAGGTTGGGGCAGCATTAAATCTGAATTTTTTTTTTTGTTGGTACTTTTACTTTTTTTTTTTTTTTTACCATTTTTTTTTTTTATTACTACCTTTTTTGGTGTAGTTTTTTTTTCACTACTGAAAAAGGGAATATATATATTAATTGTTTTTTTTTTCAGCTGTAATGTTGAAGGCAGCTTCAATTATTTTTTAACACAAGTACAGATTCAATGCTCTTTAACTAGTTAAAGGTTGGGGCAGCATTCAATCTGAATTTTGGGTTTTTACCTTTTTTTTTTGGATCATTTTTTTTTTTCCCTTATCTTTTCTCTTTCCTTTTTCTTTTAAGGAAAACTATTTTTCTTCTTATTTTATTTTTAATTTTTTGTGCTGGGTGATTCTGGAGCTTGGCTCCGCTAGAGTGAAATAAAAAAATAAATAAAAAAAGAGGGGAGTAGGGGGAACGTATATGGGAACATTTATAACAGTTAAAAATGTTGATATAGAACAATAAAACTTCCCTATAGCATTTTGGGGGATGGGACAAAGTTCCAACAGTTTTTCTCTCTTTCAGCATGGGATAATGGTTTTATATAAATGTATGTCATTGTAGCTATTACCAACTATGACAATAGTAACAGTAACACCTGGGTTTAGCAACAGTCATGTGACTCGTTTCCTTGTATATGTGACATAGTGTCCTCTCTACAGTTCTAATATTTGGCAGTCATCATATGTGATTATTGGTATTTCTTTTTCGTACATCACGGGACACAGAGCGACTTAGTCATTACTAATGGGTTATATAGTTTACCTTCAGGTGCTGGCACTGGCAACTTCCAAACCGGAAGTACCCTCCCCTATATAAGCCCCTCCCATCCGGGAGCACCTCAGTTTTTTGCCAGTGTCTAAGGTGTTGGCCAAAGAGTAACATGTGTTTTCACTGGGCTTGCGTACAGGTTCTTTTACGGGCCTTAGTAAGCTGTTCCGGATCCCACCAAAAAAGCTTCATAGCTAAACGGTCGGTACCCGGGCCTTGCAGCAGAAGAGCAAGGTTTTGCCTGTAATGCCTCTCTTAGGAGGGCTGGACCCTGGGATCCAGAGCTCTGGTCATACCCACGACCAAGATGTTGTCTGTGCAGGGTGCTATACAGGTCCAGGGGAGTGGAATCCTTGGGAACCCGGTCCCTGAAGGTTTAATTACAATGCCTGCCGTGATAGGTGAAGTTTGGGCTTCTGTGGACCAAACAGAGTCCTGCGGCGGGGAACAGGTAAGTGGGGGCCCCCAGGAACTTGGTTCTATTGGGGGACCCCCAAGCCTAATTTGTCTTTCTGTCTGTTACCTAACGGTATTCCCGCTAATATCTGTGTATGCCTGTAACTACTGAAAATGTCAAATTTTAATAGTAGTCAAGGAAAAAAAAAAAAAAAAAAAAGAGGACCGCGGTACCTGTGTTAAACCACTAGAGGCCGCTGTGGTCCATTTTTCTTGTGATGTGGATCTTTGGTTTTCTCAAGTCAAAAGATCCAGGCAGTTGGTAAGTTTCTCTGTGGGAATCCACTTCCTCTGCCCTGTTGCTGCGTTCATCCACCGCACAGGCCCTCCGGCAAACTGAGGATATTGGGCATGCTTGTACTGCACCAATCTCCCCTGAGAATTCAGAGGTCAGTAGCCGTAGAAACCCCGCAGGAGTGCCTGGTGCTGCGGCTGTCCCCAGTCCACCTGCTCCTGTATATATAACAGAGGAGGTTTTATCCTCAACTCTGGGAGGATTGGAAGAGAGATTAACAGCATTGATCGCTGCTTCCCTGTCACAGGGAAAGCGCGTCCGATCTCCGTCTCCTCCTTCAGAGTGCCTGTTAGTGGAGGAACAGCCCCACACAGAGATCGACCTACCTGAAGGGGATCAGGATGAGGTTGATTCAGTTATGGAGGAATCAACAGTGGAAGAACCTTTCTCAGCATCTCAGGCTGAAAGATTATGGGTTCAGTCTCTGACTAACATGGTCCGATCAGCATTTAAAATGCCTCTGGCGGAACCATCAACCACTACGGTTTCCTCGCTGGGGTCGCTAAAAGCTCCCCAGGCTGTCTGTTCCTTCCCAATCCACCCTTTATTAGAAGGGCTTATTTACCAGGATTGGGAGCATCCTGATAAAATATTTGCTCCCCCCAAGAGATTTCCGGTGATCTATCCCATGGAGGATAAGTTCATAAAAAAATGGAGGGTCCCTACAGTGGACGCAGCCATCTCTTCTGTGAACAAATCACTGACATGTCCAGTAGATAATGTTCCAATGTTCAAAGACCCAATAGATAAAAAATTGGAGTCTTTACTAAAATCTGCTTTCTCTACAGCAAGCATGGTGACACAACCTGCGGTAGCAGCGATTGGAGTCTGCCAAGCAGTGAAAGATCAGTTGAAACAAGTCTTGAGGGACTTGCCAGATCAGCAGGCTCTTGCCCTAGCTGACCTGCCTAGAGCCTTGTGTTTTGCGGTGGACGCCATAAAGGATACAATCCAACAGGCCTCCCGCTTTACGCTGTCTGTAGTACATATGCGTAGGCTCCTGTGGCTCAAAAACTGGTCTGCTGAAGCTCCCTGTAAGAAACTGCTGGTTAGCTTCCCATTTCATGGAGAACGCTTATTTGGAGAAGATCTGGACAAATATATCCAGAAAATTTCTGCCGGTAAAAGTTCACTCTTACCGGTTAAGAACAAGAGTAGAAGTCCTTCTTTTAAGAGGCCTACTTCTCCAGTCCCGGGCACATCGGCTGTGAAACAGTTCCGACGGCCTCCGCGGTCAAATTCAGGGGGCAGAAATCAGGGACAATCACAGGGTAACAAGAAGCCCTGGATCAAGAGAGGTACAAAACCTCCCCCCAAGTCATGAAGCGTTGCCCCCACTCAATCGGGTGGGGGGAAGGCTTCAGTTGTTCACAGAGACCTGGCGGGACACCATCAGAGACAGATGGGTGCTCTCCGCAGTAAGTCTGGGATACAAGCTGGAGTTAAAAGGCACTCCTCCTGCCCAATTTATGAGGTCAAACGTGCCAAGAGATCCCCAGAAGAGAGGATCCCTCCTTCTGGCACTAGAACAACTATTGCTCCAAGGTGTAATCATGAAGGTTCCCCTGGAAGAAAGCGGATTCGGGTTTTACTCGAACCTTTTCACAGTCCCCAAACCAAATGGGGACGTGAGGCCCATATTAAATCTAAAAGGGCTAAACAAGTTCCTAAATATCAGGACTTTTCGGATGGAGTCGATCCGATCGGTGGCCACCGCCCTACAAGGGCAGGAATGGTTAGCCTCGATCGACATAAGGGATGCTTATCTGCATATTCCCATCTTTCCGGCCCACCAGAAATTTCTACGCTTTGCAGTAGAAGGGCGCCATTTTCAGTTCAGAGCCTTACCTTTCGGTCTGGCCACAGCACCACGAGTGTTCACAAAGGTTCTGGCCCCACTATTGGCCAATCTAAGAACACAAGGTGTAACGATAATGGCATATCTAGACTACCTGCTACTAATAGACCACTCAGTGGAAAAGCTGGAAGTAGCTATTCACCAGACAATCAAGTATCTGGAATATCACGGTTGGATTATCAACCGGGACAAGTCAGCTCTAAGACCAGTCAAAAGTCTGGAATACTTAGGGCTAAGGCTGGATTCAAATCAGAGAAAGATTTTCTTACCTCCAGAGAAGGTGTCATCTTTAAAAGATTTGACCCACTTAGTGGGTACAAAAAGAAAACCATCCATACGCCTGTGCATGAGGCTGCTGGGAAAAATGGTGGCTTCATTCGAAGCAGTACCCTACGGTCAATTCCATTCAAGGAATTTGCAAAGGGCCATACTGTCAGCCTGGAACAAAAAAGTTCAGGCTTTAGACTTACCAATGTCCCTGTCCCCTTCCGTTCGCAAGAGCCTCCATTGGTGGTTGGTGCCCCAGAATCTGGAAAAAGGGAAACCCTTCAGTCCGGTTTCTTGGAAGGTGGTCACTACAGATGCCAGCCTCATAGGCTGGGGGGCAGTACTGGAGCAATGGTCTCTCCAGGGCAAGTGGTCAGAAGCAGAAAAGGCCCTGCCCATCAATCTCTTAGAGATACGAGCAGCCCGGTATGCCCTAGTAGCATGGACATCCAAACTCCAAGGGTCCCCTGTCAGAATTCAATCAGACAATGCCACAGCAGTGGCATATATCAATCACCAGGGTGGCACCAGGAGTCGTGCAGCCCAGAGGGAAGCAGATTGCATCCTGGAGTGGGCAGAAAGATATGTCCCAGCCATATCCGCGGTTTTCATCCCAGGAGTGGAAAATTGGAGAGCGAACTTTTTAAGTCGCCAACAATTATGCCCGGGGGAATGGTCTCTTCACCCCAAGGTTTTCCAGGCAATATGCCAGCGGTGGGGAACACCGGATGTAGATCTGCTAGCATCCAGATTCAACGCAAAGGTGGACAGATTTGTGTCTCGCACAAGGGATCCCCTAGCTTGCGGCTCGGATGCCCTAGTGTTCCCTTGGGATCAGTTCAAGCTGATATATGCATTCCCACCGCCACAATTGTTACCGCGATTAATCCGCAGAATCAGGGTAGAAAAGAAACCAGTGATTCTGGTGGCTCCAGCGTGGCCCCGAAGGGCATGGTACGCGGAGATTGTAAAAATGTCAGTGAGGAGTCCTTGGACCCTCCCACATCGTCCGGACCTGCTGTCGCAAGGACCGATATACCACCCTTCCTTACCAGCCCTAGGTTTGACGGCCTGGCTATTGAAGCCCACATTCTGAAAAAGAGAGGGCTCTCTAATTCTGTGGTATCTACCATGATCAATGCCAGGAAGCCGGTATCCAGGCAGATCTATTATAGGATCTGGAAGGCGTACATTACGTGGTGTGAGGCCAAGAAATGGCATCCACGTAAGTACGTGATAGGTAGGATTTTGGACTTCCTACAGTGGGCTGTAGATAGGAAGCTGGCCTTGAGTACTATCAAGGGTCAGATTTCGGCCTTGTCAATATTTTTTCAAAGGCCCTTGGCTTCGCATTCACTAGTCAAAGCTTTCATACAAGGAGTGATGCGTATTAGCCCTCCGGTTAGTATTCCCATATGTCCATGGGACTTAAACCTGGTTCTGTCGGTTCTACAGAAACAACCGTTTGAACCATTGCAACACATTTCCTTGGTTCTTCTCACCAGGAAATTGATTTTCTTAGTAGCCATTTGTTCGGCTAAAAGAGTATCGGAATTAGCCGCCCTGTCCTGTAAGGAGCCATATCTGGTTGTCCATAAGGACAGAGTAGTATTACGTCCTCATCCAGCCTTTCTTCCTAAGGTGGTATCGAGGTTTCATTTGAACCAAGATGTGGTTCTTCCTTCTTTTTTCCCCAAACCTAGCTCGGTAGAGGAAAAGTTATTACATTCTTTGGATGTAGTAAGAGCAGTTAAAGCTTATCTAAAAGCCACTGCTCAGATTCGCAGAACGGATACTTTGTTTATTCTGCCGGAAGGCCCTAGAAAGGGTCAGGCAGCATCAAAATCTACTTTAGCCAAGTGGATTCGACAGGTCATAATACAAGCCTATGGCTTGAGAAAGAGACCGCCTCCGTTCAAAGTTAGGGCGCACTCCACAAGAGCAGTTGGAACTTCATGGGCAGTGCATCACCAGGCCTCCCTGGCTCAAGTCTGTAAGGCCGCAACATGGTCTTCAGTACACACGTTTCCTAGATTCTACCAGGTAGACGTTAGAAGTCAGGAGGATGTCGCCTTTGGGCGCAGTGTGTTGCAGGCCGCAAAAGATCCTCATGCCTGATGGCGCCCAGCTTATGTATAGTGTATCCCTCCCCTCATTTGGCATTGCTTTGGGACGTCCCATTAGTAATGACTAAGTCGCTCTGTGTCCCGTGATGTACGAAAAAGAAAAAGGGATTTTTATAACAGCTTACCTGTAAAATCCTTTTCTTGGAGTACATCACGGGACACAGAGCTCCCACCCCTCTTTTTGGGACACTTATTGCTTTGCTACAAAACTGAGGTGCTCCCGGATGGGAGGGGCTTATATAGGGGAGGGTACTTCCGGTTTGGAAGTTGCCAGTGCCAGCACCTATAAACTATATAACCCATTAGTAATGACTAAGTCGCTCTGTGTCCCGTGATGTACTCCAAGAAAAGGATTTTACAGGTAAGCTGTTATAAAAATCCCTTTTTTTTATGGTGGTCAGTTTTCTTTTTGCGCCATAACTAAGTTCAAAGAGCATTGCTTGAAGACCATATAGATATACTGGGACTGGTGAGACTCATAGTGATTGGCAAATAGCAGAAAATATAGTACAATTGTACTTAAGAAGTAATTTAGTCTAATCATCCCTGAAGCCACAAGTACCTGGTGACATCACACTTATCCGCATTTTGAAATCATGTTATTTTTGGCTGCTTAGATGACACTGCCTAAATCTGCACAGAGACCTCTTAAAGTTATGACTGCTCCCCTAGCCCGCTAAAGGCAGGACTCATACAGTAGCTACACACGGTAGCCAAGGAGGGAGCTATATGCACAAAAGTTTGGCACCCGCCAAGGCGTTAACCCATCAGGGTGGTATAACTGAACACAGCTGCAGTAAAAGGAGTTTGTGGTGAGTTGCCATGGCAACAAGATCCCCCTGGACACTCAAAGGGTCATACACACACACAGGGGTATTCAGCAGAAGGCGGGGCAGAGTTACTGGCAGGCCTATGACAATGGAGGAAGAAAGATGGGGGATGGAAATCAGACAACCTGGCTTAAGGAGCAACCATTTAAATTTATACACCTGTCAATGGTAAAGGGACTCATATTAGGTCGCAGTATATCTATAACAGTTTTAATCAAAGGTCCTTAATACTTAGAATGACAAGATACGTATTCATTTGAAGGCATATGTCTTAAAAGTACTCGTGTTTTTCCTTCTCTAACTTTGCCCACATTAATAAAGTACAATCACAGAAAGCCAGGAAAGCTGTTCCAAAGGCCATTACTGTATGCTGTATCCAAGTGGAATCACCATGGAAGTCTGTCCCAGAAGCAAGGGCAACATGACCAGATGAACATTATTGACTTTCGCACAAATTATTATTATTGGACGGTTGAGAACAAGGAGCCTCATGTTTATTTATTTTTTTCCCTTCGTTTTTTTTTGTGTTTTGGTATCTTATGATTTTTATTATGGACTTATTACATCCAGAACAAGTGATGACTACCAATACTGGGATCCAGACATATGAACTGTAGAGACGGAAAGTTTAAAAGTTTTGTTTCTTCTCAAAGAGTTTTATTTCACTTCCGAGGGCAAAGCCAAAAGTTCCAAATTTCAAAGCAGATTATACATTACCCATTATTTTAGGTGTGGCTGAGTCTCATATTCTCAACTGGCCACAAGGGGCCATCTGTTGCCTTATGGGACATGTATAAACTGCATTGAAGAGCTGTAAAATATTGTAAATATATATATATTTCAAATAGCTTGCTGTAGACATAGTTAATTTGGCTTTCGGAATATATTTCAATTTTCACCCTTGAAATTTCCTTTGTTAAACGCTAGACATTGCGGAGCCCCACGCTGGTGAAGAAAATGCCATTGTGTTAATCCCACTCTCGTCAATGAGTCCCATGCTGGGATAATGCAATGGACAGAGCCTCACCTATACCTCTATGAAACTTC
Organism: Rana muscosa; assembly: GCA_029206835.1. Taxonomy (NCBI): domain Eukaryota; kingdom Metazoa; phylum Chordata; class Amphibia; order Anura; family Ranidae; genus Rana; species Rana muscosa. The sequence continues at coordinate 359,473,058 of CM055117.1, forward strand.
AAACACAGCTCCTGATCACATAGAGTCACCTGGGTTTGCATGAAAGGGGGCTGACTTATGGGGTAAGCCCTCCAATCATGACCAAAGCTAGGCCAACCAATGGGGTATCAGTATAGAGAGATATACTCAGAGAGAGGGAGATGGGAGCGCTCACTTGATGAAAGGATGGCCTAAAGGATGGGTCTAAAGGGGTAACTATGTCAAATGTCTGTCTATGTAACTACTCATGTCAGTACTTTAATGTTTTAGGAGGAATATACTCTATGTTCCTCCATGTAAATACTTTGTATATTTAACCTACTATTTCCTGCTTGTCTAAGACTATATAGACAGCTTCTTTATGTTAGATTAGACTTTACCAAATACAGAATAAATGTATATTATGTTAAAACCTTCAAATCTTGTCTAAAAAGAACTCTTATTAAACCTATATCATATCTGTGAGATATTAAATCTTAAATATAGAGATTGAAAATCAACAAACAATAAAGAAAATACAGGAAGAGCGTACACTAATGAGACCTGGAGAGGAGTCTCTCTGATTCACACAGAGAGGACTACTGTTAAAGAGTCTGTTAGGAAGAGCCCCCAGACATAGTACAAGAGATGGTCAGAGAGTGCAGACATATTACAGGTGACCGTCAGAGAGTGCAGACATGATACAAGAGACAGTCAGAGACTGCAGACATATTACAGGAGATTGTCAGAGAGTGCAGACATAGTACAGGAGATGGTGAGAGACTGCAGACATAATACAGGAGATGATCAGAGAGTGCAGACATATTACAGGAGAGGGTCAGAGACTGCAGATATAATACAGGAGATGGTCAGAGACTGCAGATATAATACAGGAGATGGTCAGAGACTGCAGACATAATATAGGAGATAATGGCTGATCGGCCCTCTCACCTGACCCAGCGATACAGCAACAACGGTTCCTCTGATCAGGAGTCAGCTCACTCTGAATTGCCCGTACTGACTCCACCAAGTCCAGATCTGTGTTAAGTATAGACTCCCTACTAAGTATAAACCCCTCCCTCAATACAGACCCCCCTCCATTAGTACAGACCCCCCAGGACAAACCACCCCCCTCCATTAGTAGAGACCCCCACAAACCACCCCCCCTCCATTAGTACAGACCCCCCCTCAGGACAAACTACCCCCCCATTAGTACAGACCCCCCCCACAAACCACCCTCCCATTAGGACAGACCACCCCCCTCCATTAGTAGAGACCCCTCCATTAGTAGAGATCCCCCCACAAACCCCCCCCCATTAGTAAAAGGAAAAATAAGGGTGCACCGACCTAGTGAATTACCAATGGCTAGGTTTATTAAAAGTAAATTAAAAGATCATTAATACTCACAAAGCAAGTATAGTAATAGGCACATACACCATTCCATCAAAAGGGATAGATGCCTTCAAAAGGCCTCCTGCTGAAACCAGATAACCAGAGAGTCCAGACGGCATATATTACAGCTACGGCTCGTACAGAACACCCCCCCTCTATTAGTAGAGACCACCCCCCCTCAATTAGTACAGACCCCCCTCAGGACAAACCACCCCCCCATTAGTACAGACCACCCCCCTCCATTAGTAGAGACCCCCCCACAAACCACCCGCCCATTAGTACAGACCCCCCACAAACCATCCCCCCTCGATTAGTACAGACCCCCCCTGGCCCCCACAAACCATCCCCCCTCCATTAGTACAGACCCCCCTGGCCCCCACAAACCATCCCCCCTCCATTAGTACAGACCCCCCCTGGCCCCCACACACCAGACCCCCCCTGGCCCCAACACACCATCACCGCTCTATTAGTACAGACCCCCCTGGCCCCCACAAACCATCCCCCCTCCATTAGTACAGACCCCCCTGGCCCCCACAAACCATCCCCCCTCCATTAGTACAGACCCCCCTGGCCCCCACAAACCACCCCCTTCCATTAGTACAGACCCCCCACAAACCATCCCCCCTCCATTAGTACAGAGCCAGCCTAGCCTCCACACACCAGACCCCCTCCATTAGTACAGACCCCCCCTGGCCCCTACATCCCAGACCACCTCCATTAGTACAGACCCCCCCTGGCCCCCACAAACCATCCCCCTCCATTAGTACAGACCCCCCACAAATTATCCCCCCTCCATTAGTACAGACCCCCCCTCTGGACAAACACAAACCCCACCCGGGCGGCAGCTGGAGAGGACAGTGTGCAGCTGCGCCGCCCAGGTGGAGAAGATTGTGACAGTGAGAACAAATGTCAGGCTGATGCACTGCACTGCACCGTACACAAGGTCACACTGCGCGGTCCCATGTATTGGACGTAGCCGGGGTCACGTGCTCACCTCCCAGTCACTGGGATTGGAGCAGCAGTGCAGTACGTGCTGAGGGGCGGGGCCTGTGTGCGCCTCACTCAGTGACACCCCCCAATTTACCACCAAGTCACCTACAAAGACCCGGATTCTGCCCTTCACAGGGGCCACTATGTCCCCTACATCCACACACCATTCATGGGCCACACACAGGTACACGCATCACTCAGGTGCTGCACTGAGGGAGCCACACACACAGGGGAGGGAGACACACTCACCGCTGGTAGGGTGACCACATTTCCAAACTGCCATTCAGGGACATCCCCCTCTTGAGGGACCGGTTTCGTGGAACAAACTTTTGCCAATGACCGAGGGGGTGGAGGCGACTGGCAGATGGGTGGTGGTGTGCGAGGTGGAATGTAGTCTCTGGAGTTGACGGGGAATTTTTCAGCGGGTGATTTGTTGGGCGAATGGCTGGTGTTAGCACTTTAATCATCCTGACACCATGCTTGATATGGTGTCAGGATGATCAAATCACATTATTTCTGTTACTACATTGTAATATATAATGAAATAGTTCAACTCACCATAATGCAGAATCAGTAGGAACCCTGAGCTTGCCACTTGCCACCAGATGCAGAGTGTCCAATTTGTTCACTGCAACATCGCAGTCCCGCTATAAGTCGCTGTTTGCCACCATTACGAGTAGAAGAAAAATAAAAAAAATTCCATAAATGTTCCATGTAGCTGCTATAACCATATAGGCGCAAACCAATCAATATACGCTTATTGGGATTTTTTTTACCAAAAATATGTAGCAGAACACTTATTGGCCTAAAGTGATGAAGAAATTCGATTTTTTTCAATTTTTTTATTGGCTGTTTTATAGCAGTAAGTTTTTTTTTTTTTTTTCTAAATTGTCGGTCACCGCAGAGGTGATCAAATACCACCAAAAGAAAACTCTATTTGTGGGTACAAAAGGACATCAATTTTATTTGGTTACAGTGTCACTTGACTGTGCAATTGTCAGTTAAAATAATGCAGTGACGTTTTGCAAAAAATGGCCTGGTCATTAAGGAGGGGTAAATCTTCCAGATAGCAAGTGGATAATAAGGACCGTTTCTTTAATGGACTGTTTATAACATGGACCTTCTCTATACATCAGGGACTGCTTACCAAACAGGGATTAGAACTATGATAGTTACACTTGTTAGAGGGACAGAAGACAATAAAAGGACAGAAGGGCTGGTTTATAAAACAGGGACTGTCCCTATTATTCAGGGATAATGTCATACACAGGAGTGGGTGAAGGAGAGGGACTGGTCTCCAGGTCAGGGACTGTCTTTCTGTGTACAGTGACATGCTGTGAGTGGTCGAGCAGTCTCTCTGCACACAGCCACTGTTGTCTCATGTCTCAGTGTAGCACACACACAGGCAGTAGAGATGTACAAACACAGGCAGTAGAGATGTACAAACACACTGACAGCTGTACATTCCTCCCTCCCTCCTGAGCACTCCTTTATGGTTTCCTCACAGTGATTTATGAGTCTTCTAGCACGGACACTGGGGAGCATTTCAAGCTGGCAGGTTAGGGAGGGGGAGGGGAAGAAAGTGACGACAAGGAGGCACAGGCTCATCCATCTAACAAACAGCTCTATAGAACTCCTACAACTCCCTCTGACAATCCAGTGTGGCCCTGGCGGTTACCTTATGGTGTGGGCAGAGGCTGGCAGGTCCCCCCCTACTAGAATAACACTCACTGTGCAGTGTGATTGGGAACATCGCTGGTGTCAGCTGCTCTGTGCTGTGAAGGGTCAGGTGCCCAGTAGAGATCCCCGTGGAGACTGGAAGTAGCAGAGACTCTTCTTTGGGATGCCGTGAGTGGGGCCCCCACTGACACCTAGCCCAGATGCAGTGTCACTTGCCAGAAGATAGAAGAGGTCATCCAGCATGGTGGAGAGCACTATGCGCGGAGGAGGAGGAAGTTAACTCCTCCCGCCGGCGCTCATGGCCCTGGTGCAGGCTCTGCTGAGGTTCAGAGTCCAGGGGGACAGAGGCAGAGCGGGGACCCGCCCGCAGCATTAGCTGACACTTTCTCCAGGAAGCCATCCTTGCCTGTCCGAGCGCCTTCAGTAGGACCGCCCCCCCACTACGTCACCACAGGTCTCTCTCAGTCGGAGAGAGCGGCCTCTGGATACCAACAAGCAGGAGAAGAAGGGAGGGGAGCACTCTGGCGCTTGAGCGCCCCCACCTCTGTGGCGCCTGGGTGAACTGCACCCCTCGCACCCTGTCTAGGATCGGCCCTGCCCCCACAGATCCTATTCAAGGATTGACTTATTCCTAGTAGATTTCCAAACTCTATCTAGAGTATCTTCAGCATCCATAAACACTATCACATGGTCGGACCCAGGGCCGATCCTAGACAGGGTGCGAGGGGTGCAGTTCACCCAGGCGCCACAGAGGTGGGGGCGCTCAAGCGCCAGAGTGCTCCTCTCCCTCCTTCTCCTGCTTGTTGGTATCCAGAGGCCGCTCTCTCTGACTGAGAGAGACCTGTGGTGACGTAGTGGGGGGGCGGTCCTACTGAAGGCGCTCGGACAGGCAAGGATGGCTTCCTGGAGAAAGTGTCAGCTAATGCTGCGGGCGGCTCCCCGCTCTGCCTCTGTCCCCCTGGACTCTGAACCTCAGCAGAGCCTGCACCAGGGCCATGAGCGCCGGCAGGAGGAGTTAACTTCCTCCTCCTCCGCACATAGTGCTCTCCACCATGCTGGATGACCTCTTCTATCTTCTGGCAAGTGACACTGCATCTGTGCTAGGTGTCAGTGGGGGCCCCACTCACGGCATCCCAAAAAAGAGTCTCTGCTACTTCCAGTCTCCACGGGGATCTCTACTGGGCACCTGACCCTTCACAGCACAGAGCAGCTGACACCAGCGATGTTCCCGATCACACTGCACAGTGAGTGTTATTGTCATGGAAACCCTGTCAGGAACAGACGCCCTGGACTTCCTGGTTCCCGCCGCCGCAGGTGACGCCCAAAGGGCTATTTAAACTCCTCACTTGCAGACAGTCCCTGCTGTCTGCTCTACAGCGTTTACCCCAAGTGACCTGATCTGCCTTGTTTACCTGTATCTGACCCGGCTTCCTGTGACCCTCCTGCTATCTGCCTGTACCTGACCATCGGCCTGTTTTCTGACTTCGGTATTGCCTGATCCTTTTGTGCCTCACTGCCTGCCAGTTTACCCGACCCCGGCTTGTCTGACGATCCTGCCTGACCTTGGCTCTTGTTCACCTGCTGCTGCCTAGTGGTTCCAGTTTACCTGCTGTGCCTCCCGGTCCGGGTCATCTGCTGAGTTCCTGGTTCCTGTCTGCTCATCTGCTGGTTCCTGTCTGCTCATCTGCTGGTTCCTGTCTGCTCATCTGCTGGTTCCTGTTCACCTGCTGCTGCCCAGTGGTTCCAGTCTACCTGCTGTGCCTCCCGGTCCGGGTCATCTGCTGAGTTCCTGGTTCCTGTCTACTCACCTGCTGCAGTTCCTGGTTCCTGTCTGCTCATCTGCTGGTTCCTGTCTGCTCATCTGCTGGTTCCTGTTCATCTGCTGCTGCCCAGTGGTTCCAGTCTACCTGCTGTGCCTCCCGGTCCGGGTCATCTGCTGAGTTCCTGGTTCCTGTCTGCTCATCTGCTGGTTCCTGTCTGCTCTTTTGCTGGTTCCTGTCTGCTCATCTGCTGGTTCCTGTTCACCTGCTGCTGCCCAGTGGTTCCAGTCTACCTGCTGTGCCTCCCGGTCCGGGTCATCTGCTGAGTTCCTGGTTCCTGTCTACTCACCTGCTGTAGTTCCTGGTTCCTGCCTCCTCACCTGCTGGTTCCTGATCACCTGCGGTAGTTCTTGATCCTGCCAGACACTCGTACCCCTTCCACCTCCGTGCTTCCTGTTATACCACCAGGGGCCGCCGGTGGGAGCCGTAAGGGAGGCCTCCCTCTGCTAACCGGGCTCGTCACCGTCAGGTACGTGACAGTTATTCTAGTAGAGGGGGACCTGCCAGCCTCTGCCCACACCGTAAGGTAACCGCCAGGGCCACACTGGATTGTCAGAGGGAGTTATATAGAGCTGTTTGTTAGATGGATGAGCCTGTGCCTCCTTGTCGTCACTTTCTTCCCCTCCCCCTCCCTAACCTGCCAGCTTGGAATGCTCCCCAGTGGCCGTGCTAGAAGACTCATAAATCACTGTGAGGAAACCATAAAGGAGTGCTCAGGAGGGAGGGAGGAATGTACAGCTGTCAGTGTGTTTGTACATCTCTACTGCCTGTGTTTGTACATCTCTACTGCCTGTGTGTGTGCTACACTGAGACATGAGACAACAATGGCTGTGTGCAGAGAGACTGCTCGACCACTCACAGCATGTCACTGTACACAGAAAGACAGTCCCTGACCTGGAGACCAGTCCCTCTCCTTCACCCACTCCTGTGTATGGCATTATCCCTGAATAATAGGGACAGTCCCTGTTTTATAAACCAGCCCTTCTGTCCTTTTATTGTCTTCTGTCCCTCTACCAAGTGTAACTATCATAGTTCTAATCCCTGTTTGGTAAGCAGTCCCTGATGTATAGAGAAGGTCCATGTTATAAACAGTCCATTAAAGAAACGGTCCTTATTATCCACTTGCTGTCTGGAAGATTTACCCCTCCTTAATGACCAGGCCATTTTTTGCAAAACGTCACTGCATTATTTTAACTGACAATTGCACAGTCAAGTGACACTGTAACCAAATAAAATTGATGTCCTTTTGTACCCACAAATAGAGTTTGCTTTTGGTGGTATTTGATCACCTCTGCGGTGACCGACAATTTAGAAAAAAAAAAAAAACGTACTGCTATAAAACATCCAATAAAAAAATTGAAAAAAATTGAATTTCTTCATCAATTTAGGCCAATAAGTGTTCTGCTACATATTTTTGGTAAAAAATATCCCAATAAGCGTATATTGATTGGTTTGCGCCTATATGGTTATAGCAGCTACATGGAACATTTATGGAATTTTTTTTATTTTTCTTCTACTCGTAATGGTGGCAAACAGCGACTTATAGCGGGACTGCGATGTTGCAGTGAACAAATTGGACACTCTGCATCTGGTGGCAAGTGGCAAGCTCAGGGTTCCTACTGATTCTACATTATGGTGAGTTGAACTATTTCATTATATATTACAATGTAGTAACAGAAATAATGTGATTTGATCATCCTGACACCATATCAAGCATGGTGTCAGGATGATTAAAGTGCTAACACCAGCCATTCGCCCAACAAATCACCCGCTGAAAAATTCCCCGTCAACTCCAGAGACTACATTCCACCTCGCACACCACCACCCATCCGCCAGTCGCCTCCACCCCCTCGGTCATTGGCAAAAGTTTGTTCCACGAAACCGGTCCCTCAAGAGGGGGATGTCGTTGAATGGCAGTTTGGAAATGTGGTCACCCTACCAGCGGTGAGTGTGTCTCCCTCCCCTGTGTGTGTGGCTCCCTCAGTGCAGCACCTGAGTGATGCGTGTACCTGTGTGTGGCCCATGAATGGTGTGTGGATGTAGGGGACATAGTGGCCCCTGTGAAGGGCAGAATCCGGGTCTTTGTAGGTGACTTGGTGGTAAATTGGGGGGTGTCACTGAGTGAGGCGCACACAGGCCCCGCCCCTCAGCACGTACTGCACTGCTGCTCCAATCCCAGTGACTGGGAGGTGAGCACGTGACCCCGGCTACGTCCAATACATGGGACCGCGCAGTGTGACCTTGTGTACGGTGCAGTGCAGTGCATCAGCCTGACATTTGTTCTCACTGTCACAATCTTCTCCACCTGGGCGGCGCAGCTGCACACTGTCCTCTCCAGCTGCCGCCCGGGTGGGGTTTGTGTTTGTCCAGAGGGGGGGGGTCTGTACTAATGGAGGGGGGATAATTTGTGGGGGGTCTGTACTAATGGAGGGGGGATGGTTTGTGGGGGCCAGCGGGGGTCTGTACTAATGGAGGTGGTCTGGGATGTAGGGGCCAGGGGGGGTCTGTACTAATGGAGGGGGTCTGGTGTGTGGAGGCTAGGCTGGCTCTGTACTAATGGAGGGGGGATGGTTTGTGGGGGGTCTGTACTAATGGAAGGGGGTGGTTTGTTGGGGCCAGGGGGGTCTGTACTAATGGAGGGGGGATGGTTTGTGGGGGCCAGGGGGGTCTGTACTAATGGAGGGGGGATGGTTTGTGGGGGCCAGGGGGGTCTGTACTAATAGAGCGGTGATGGTGTGTTGGGGCCAGGGGGGGTCTGGTGTGTGGGGGCCAGGGGGGGTCTGTACTAATGGAGGGGGGATGGTTTGTGGGGGCCAGGGGGGTCTGTACTAATGGAGGGGGGATGGTTTGTGGGGGCCAGGGGGGTCTGTACTAATGGAGGGGGGATGGTTTGTGGGGGGTCTGTACTAATGGGTGGGTGGTTTGTGGGGGGTCTCTACTAATGGAGGGGGGTGGTCTGTACTAATGGGGGGTGGTTTGTCCTGAGGGGGGTCTGTACTAATTGAGGGGGGGTGGTCTCTACTAATAGAGGGGGGGTGTTCTGTACGAGCCGTAGCTGTAATATATGCCGTCTGGACTCTCTGGTTATCTGGTTTCAGCAGGAGGCCTTTTGAAGGCATCTATCCCTTTTGATGGAATGGTGTATGTGCCTATTACTATACTTGCTTTGTGAGTATTAATGATCTTTTAATTTACTTTTAATAAACCTAGCCATTGGTAATGCACTAGGTCGGTGCACCCTTATTTTTCCTTTTACTAATGGGGGGGGGTTTGTGGGGGGGTCTCTACTAATGGAGGGGTCTCTACTAATGGAGGGGGTGGTCTGTCCTAATGGGAGGGTGGTTTGTTAGGGGGGTCTGTACTAATGGGGGGGTAGTTTGTCCTGAGGGGGGGTCTGTACTAATGGAGGGGGGGTGGTTTGTGGGGGTCTCTACTAATGGAGGGGGGTGGTTTGTCCTGGGGGGTCTGTACTAATGGAGGGGGGTCTGTATTGAGGGTGGGGTTTATACTTAGTAGGGAGTCTATACTTAACACAGATCTGGACTTGGTGGAGTCAGTACGGGCAATTCAGAGTGAGCTGACTCCTGATCAGAGGAACCGTTGTTGCTGTATCGCTGGGTCAGGTGAGAGGGCCGATCAGCCATTATCTCCTATATTATGTCTGCAGTCTCTGACCATCTCCTGTATTATATCTGCAGTCTCTGACCATCTCCTGTATTATATCTGCAGTCTCTGACCCTCTCCTGTAATATGTCTGCACTCTCTGATCATCTCCTGTATTATGTCTGCAGTCTCTGACCATCTCCTGTACTATGTCTGCACTCTCTGACAATCTCCTGTAATATGTCTGCAGTCTCTGACTGTCTCTTGTATCATGTCTGCACTCTCTGACGGTCACCTGTAATATGTCTGCACTCTCTGACCATCTCTTGTACTATGTCTGGGGGCTCTTCCTAACAGACTCTCTAACAGTAGCCCTCTCTGTGTGAATCAGAGAGACTCCTCTCCAGGTCTCATTAGTGTACTCTCTTCCTGTATTTTCTTTATTGTTTGTTGATTTTCAATCTCTATATTTAAGATTTAATATCTCACAGATATGATATAGGTTTAATAAGAGTTCTTTTTAGACAAGATTTGAAGGTTTTAACATAATATACATTTATTCTGTATTTGGTAAAGTCTAATCTAACATAAAGAAGCTGTCTATATAGTCTTAGACAAGCAGGAAATAGTAGGTTAAATATACAAAGTATTTACATGGAGGAACATAGAGTATATTCCTCCTAAAACATTAAAGTACTGACATGAGTAGTTACATAGACAGACATTTGACATAGTTACCCCTTTAGACCCATCCTTTAGGCCATCCTTTCATCAAGTGAGCGCTCCCATCTCCCTCTCTCTGAGTATATCTCTCTATACTGATACCCCATTGGTTGGCCTAGCTTTGGTCATGATTGGAGGGCTTACCCCATAAGTCAGCCCCCTTTCATGCAAACCCAGGTGACTCTATGTGGTCAGGAGCTGTGTTTGAAGTTTCATAGAGGTATAGGTGAGGCTCTGTCCATTGTATTATCCCAGCATGGGACTCATTGACGAGAGTGGGATTAACACAATGGCATTGTCTTCACCAGCGTGGGGCTCCGCAATGTCTAGCGTTTAACAAAGGAAATTTCAAGGGTGAAAATTGAAATATATTCCGAAAGCCAAATTAACTATGTCTACAGCAAGCTATTTGAAATATATATATATTTACAATATTTTCCATTTCAATAAATGTTTATTTTTCAATTCAAGACATGTACAGAAAATCTTAAAAAATTGTTGTTTAAACATGACAAAGGGTTATTTCCAATTGTTTATGTCACAATGTTCTCATCAAGAGATTAAAAAAAAATTAAAAAAAATGAAAAATAGGCATTCAGGGAAGTCACACCCCACCTGGACGCCCCTAACGGGATCATCCTGCGCCCAGGTCAGGCCCCCCCCCCCCAGCCCGCCATCCTCATATGAAACCAATAAAAAGGAACTCGGAATCTTAATGAAGAACAGTACTACACTCATATACAATAACGCCCATCAAATTTAAGACTTGGAAATACCGCAATAAGAACACAGTAAATAATGATATCAAATCTTTGAATCATGTTTAAGCATCGAAACAAAAATAAAATAAAAATAAATAAAACAAAAGATAAAAGAACCAAGAAAAGATAGAATAGAAGAAGAAAGAAATAAGAAGAAATCACATGCCGAACACGAGGCCCTTTAGGAATAAGAGCGGTCAGGGTCATGCCTGACCTTCAAAGAAACGCCACAGAAAACTGCCCAAGGTTCCCATATTGCCTCAAATTTAGGGATTAAATTAGTTGATATGCTAACCATCTTCTCTTGAGCCATAATCCAAGAGATCTTATTGTGTATAGCCTTAATGGATACCCTGGGCTTCCTCCAAGATCTAGCAATAATAATTTTAGTCCCCAGAAGTATAAAGTGAATCAGTTTTCTAGTTGGTTTAGAAACGTTGGGAATATTGTCATTGAGAAGAGCAACAGAAGCTGACCTAGGTATTGAACACGAAGTGACCTTAAATATGAGATTAAAAATTTTCTTCCAGATCGGCCTGATCCTAGGACATTCCCACCAGATATGCACCATCGAGCCCAATAAATGGCAGCCTCTAAAGCAGTTGGGATCCGATTCTGGGTAGATGGATGCAAGCCTGATGGGAGTCATATACCATCTCATGACAACTTTTAAGTTAGCTTCCATGAGGGAGGTGTTCAAAATACTTTGGAATGAGCGAAAGTTGGCCTTTTGCCAGGATCCTAGATCCCAATTTAGCTGGAGGTCATCTTCCCATGCTTTCATGTATGAGGTTTTAGTAGCTGTACAAGTAAGTGAAGAGTAGATGACAGAAATGCCCCCCCTTTGTCCCAATATTTACAATATTTTACCGCTCTTCAATGCAGTTTATACATGTCCCATAAGGCAACAGATGGCCCCTTGTGGCCAGTTGAGAATATGAGACTCGGCCACACCTAAAATAATGGGTAATGTATAATCTGCTTTGAAATTTGGAACTTTTGGCTTTGCCCTCGGAAGTGAAATAAAACTCTTTGAGAAGAAACAAAACTTTTAAACTTTCCGTCTCTACAGTTCATATGTCTGGATCCCAGTATTGGTAGTCATCACTTGTTCTGGATGTAATAAGTCCATAATAAAAATCATAAGATACCAAAACACAAAAAAAAAAACGAAGGGAAAAAAATAAATAAACATGAGGCTCCTTGTTCTCAACCGTCCAATAATAATAATTTGTGCGAAAGTCAATAATGTTCATCTGGTCATGTTGCCCTTGCTTCTGGGACAGACTTCCATGGTGATTCCACTTGGATACAGCATACAGTAATGGCCTTTGGAACAGCTTTCCTGGCTTTCTGTGATTGTACTTTATTAATGTGGGCAAAGTTAGAGAAGGAAAAACACGAGTACTTTTAAGACATATGCCTTCAAATGAATACGTATCTTGTCATTCTAAGTATTAAGGACCTTTGATTAAAACTGTTATAGATATACTGCGACCTAATATGAGTCCCTTTACCATTGACAGGTGTATAAATTTAAATGGTTGCTCCTTAAGCCAGGTTGTCTGATTTCCATCCCCCATCTTTCTTCCTCCATTGTCATAGGCCTGCCAGTAACTCTGCCCCACCTTCTGCTGAATACCCCTGTGTGTGTGTATGACCCTTTGAGTGTCCAGGGGGATCTTGTTGCCATGGCAACTCACCACAAACTCCTTTTACTGCAGCTGTGTTCAGTTATACCACCCTGATGGGTTAACGCCTTGGCGGGTGCCAAACTTTTGTGCATATAGCTCCCTCCTTGGCTACCGTGTGTAGCTACTGTATGAGTCCTGCCTTTAGCGGGCTAGGGGAGCTGTCATAACTTTAAGAGGTCTCTGTGCAGATTTAGGCAGTGTCATCTAAGCAGCCAAAAATAACATGATTTCAAAATGCGGATAAGTGTGATGTCACCAGGTACTTGTGGCTTCAGGGATGATTAGACTAAATTACTTCTTAAGTACAATTGTACTATATTTTCTGCTATTTGCCAATCACTATGAGTCTCACCAGTCCCAGTATATCTATATGGTCTTCAAGCAATGCTCTTTGAACTTAGTTATGGCGCAAAAAGAAAACTGACCACCATAAAAAAAAATACCAATAATCACATATGATGACTGCCAAATATTAGAACTGTGGAGAGGACACTATGTCACATATACAAGGAAACGAGTCACATGACTGTTGCTAAACCCAGGTGTTACTGTTACTATTGTCATAGTTGGTAATAGCTACAATGACATACATTTATATAAAACCATTATCCCATGCTGAAAGAGAGAAAAACTGTTGGAACTTTGTCCCATCCCCCAAAATGCTATAGGGAAGTTTTATTGTTCTATATCAACATTTTTAACTGTTATAAATGTTCCCATATACGTTCCCCCCTACTCCCCTCTTTTTTTATTTATTTTTTTATTTCACCCTAGCGGAGCCAAGCTCCAGAATCACCCAGCACAAAAAATTAAAAATAAAATAAGAAGAAAAATAGTTTTCCTTAAAAGAAAAAGGAAAGAGAAAAGATAAGGAAAAAAAAAAATGATCCAAAAAAAAAAATGATCCAAAAAAAAAAAGGTAAAAACCCAAAATTCAGATTGAATGCTGCCCCAACCTTTAACTTGTTAAAGAGCATTGAATCTGTACTTGTGTTAAAAAATAATTGAAGCTGCCTTCAACATTACAGCTGAAAAAAAAAACAATTAATATATATATATTCCCTTTTTCAGTAGTGAAAAAAAAAACTACACCAAAAAAGGTAGTAATAAAAAAAAAAAATGGTAAAAAAAAAAAAAAAAGTAAAAGTACCAACAAAAAAAATATTCAGATTTAATGCTGCCCCAACCTTTAAATTGTTAAAGAGCGTTGAATCTGTATTTTGTTAAACAAACAAAAAAATGATTGAAACTGCCTTTAAACATTGCAGCTATACAAAAGGCAATGCCCTCTCACAGTAGTGATTAACATATTAATTGATTCTCAGTGAAAATCAATTTGCAAGTCCACCCGGCCACCGGAAGCTGTATCGAGCGGCCAGACACTGTTTAATAAAACAGACCACAAACAACAAAAAAAAATTTAGAATTTGGTTGCCTGACTAATTAATTCCATTGCAGGATTTTCCTTAAAACAAGACATAAAAAAAAATGTTTTAAGGTCCTCTGTGTTTTTAAAGAAATTTGACCAGTCTTGGTCCGTTCATCCGTCCTTGTGTGTGACAAAGTATTTCTTCCTAAAATACAAAACTCGAAACCATTAATAACACCTCACTGTACCTCTTCTGAGAGGTTTGTTATGGGCTACCTGGCAGTATATGCTTGGAACAGAGGTAATGAGTCCCTCAACAGTAAGTACAGTGAAACATGCACCGACTCCCCCACATATCTGTACTCTGACAAACAAAAAGTTATAGGAAAACCTGGTGGGGTTTGTAAGTACTTACAGTCTAAGAAGACCCCATGTCTTCAATTCGGAAGGAAAGAGAAAAAAAACCCAAAAAAAAACAAACAAGACAAAACCTCTAGACCTACTGAATCCATGAGATGCCATAAGGTAATGTATTAAGTTGTTTCCACGTGTCAGAGTGAATGAAGCTTCACTCTAACCACAGGAAAGGGAGAGAAAAACAAAAAACAAATTCCTATATACTATAGGACTCGAGATCTCGTATCTGTGCACAGGTTATTTATTTGTTGACATCACACTTATTGATGGCCATAAAACACAAATCTTGTTTTACCTCTGGACAGTTCATACACATCCATTCCAGACACACACATTCGTTTAGATTGAAATTCCCTAGATTTTGTTTTAGGGCTTTGGTATTTTGCAAATGAATTGCTAGGCGTTTCTGGCCCCTGGGAGAATACTAAGGGACTGAATAAGAAAACAAAACAACACCCTGGAATACTATACTTACCTTTTGTTAGGCGCGTATTTACGCATATGAACAGCTTTATATGTCCATATACTTCCAGGACTCACTTACCCTGAAAAAAAATAACTTGCATCCAAACAGATATTACTTATTTAAAGCAAACAATACAATGATCTAGTGAAACGAAATGCCCCAGATCTCTTAAAAAAAACAACAACTTCTAGCTTGCAATTCATTCCGTTTTAGTGTACTGGTTTGGTTCCAAATGGACAAAATGACTCCCCTTTTTCAAATTCCAGGAGTCCCTAATGCTTCTTTTAAAGGATTGGAATTCTTTCACAAACTCATCCCGTTCCTGTTTCATTTGCCTAATCTCATACTGTAAAGCCTCATTTTTGGCCTTAATAGTTGAGGAAGAGATGTATGAATTTGTATTTTCATATTTCTTAGGCTTTTCACCCCAGCGAGGTGAGTACACTTCCACGTCACGCCTCTTTGTTGTATTTGGCTTTAATATCGTTTCACCAGAAGATGAACAAAACTGGGAAATGTGGCCGAATAAACCACACGTGCAGCATTTTATCTTCTGCAAAGTATTAACGCATCTCTTAATAACTGGTGTGGTTTTAGGCTTAGAATATTCAATGGCTAAAACCTGATTAACCACTTTTGCTGTATGAGAAATGGGGGCCCTTTCAAAGGAGCTCTCACCTTTCAATAAACTGTTGGAACTAACACATATTCCAGACTGGGATAATTTCCTCAAACTGGTTGCATTTCCCTCTGTGGTATGTGTAGGTTGTACCCGCTGCCCTGTGCTGGAAGATGGCGATAATTTTTCACATTTAATGTCTGCAGCCTTCAGCCCCTGTATTGTTGGCTGCTGGTGGCTAGCATTCATACTTGTCCTAGAAACTCTTAGGGTACTGATATTACTTTGGGCTATTTCTAGATCTTCCTTGAGAGAAATGGTTTGCAATAATAATGACCTATAATTATTAGCTAACCAACAGGCCGCAAAAATGAGTGCAGTCTTGCCCTCACGTTTGCTGTATTTTTTCTCTGTAAGTTTTATATTCACATACTCTTGTGCATGGTGCCATGGGTTTTTAGATTCCTCCATTGCTCTTATTATCTCAGCGCTATTTTTAACTTTAGCAGTCCTGGCCATCAATTTCTCCATGATTTACAAGTTCAGTGATGATACAATAATACCCCACAGAACAGACTGGACACAGTAGTCTAGCCCTAAGAATATGCACCCGAGTGGAGATACCAGCCTTAAAATAACCCTACTATCTTCACTGAATGAAGTCTAAACCCAAAAGTGCTGAGATCCGCACAAAAGGAACCATAGGTATACCGCTCTAGGTAGGCAATAGAAATGTAAACACAGCCATGTATACACCTATATTTGCTACACCCAATTCAGTTTACCAAAGAAGAAAAAAAAAAAAATCAAGGTATAAAATACAGTATGCTAAATTGCACCTCTATTTTACACTAATAATAATCTCAGATATTAGCTTCAGTAGTAAAACTTCCACAGTTTTGTACTTTCTGACATCAATGAGAATATTACTGCTTGTAAATTCCCACCATTTAAAAAAAAAAGAAAAACACAACAAAAGCCAAAATCTTTTGTAAGTTTCAATGCATCACGCAAACTCACACTGGTTAGAGCTAGCAATGAAGCTTAGTGAGGCAGAAAAACAATAATTAAAAACAAAATTTTTCCCGCTAAAACCAAGGACTCCTATTTTAGTGTCCTCTCTTCAATAAAAAATAAAATAAAAAATCAAAACAAAAAATCCCTATACTTCCTCCCCATTAAATTAACCGGTTTTTAATGGTACATCCAAAGTACTCCTATCAATTATGATTTACGGGATATTAAAAAATAATGTGGTGTATCCTCCCTCATATTAGAGTTACTCTAATACCCACTAATAAAACCCAAACATTTACCTATATTTTTCCCAAATAGATTGGATAAGCTGACTCAGCTGACTCCTCCTATCTTTAATACACAAATTTTGTCATTATATTAAATACTTTCAGTCCTGTATACTTCGTTGGTCGCCACTGTTGATTTTCAATCTCTATATTTAAGATTTAATATCTCACAGATATGATATAGGTTTAATAAGAGTTCTTTTTAGACAAGATTTGAAGGTTTTAACATAATATACATTTATTCTGTATTTGGTAAAGTCTAATCTAACATAAAGAAGCTGTCTATATAGTCTTAGACAAGCAGGAAATAGTAGGTTAAATATACAAAGTATTTACATGGAGGAACATAGAGTATATTCTAGACATGTGCAATTCGTTTCGTTCCGAATTAGTTTTTTAACGAATTTCGACAAATTCGGTAATTCGGAAATATCCGAATTAACGAAAACTCATTTAACGAATTTTAACGAATATTCGTAAATTCAAATTTACGAATGTACGAATTTACGAATATACGAATTTACCAATGCACGAATTTACGAATGTACAACTATCCGGAAATTCGTAAATTTGAATTTACGAATATTCGTAAAATTGTACATTCGTACAATCGTAAATTAGTAAATTCGGAAATCTGAAATAATAATTAACTAATAACTTAACTATTACTAACTATTCAATTATAGGTATTGTAATTTCCTTTCAAATTTGGCTGTTAGTGAACTTAACGAAGTTACGAATTGTTTTCCGACATAATGAATGCCGTATCTAAACGAATGGAACGTAATGAATTAATTATAATAATAAATAACAATAATAATAATAAAAACGTTTTATTATTATTATTATTAATTTGTTCCGTTCCATTTGTTTAGATGCGGCATTTGTTATTTCAGGTTATGCGTAACTTCAGATAAATTTGTATTCGTTACGTTCGCTAACAGCCAAATTTGAAAGGAAATTACAATACCTATGATTTAATAGTTATTTTTTCAGATTTTCAAATTTTTGGGTTTTCGAAAATATTGAATTTCCGAAATTACGAATGTATAAATTTACGAATGTATAAATTTACGAATGTATAAATTTACGAATGTACAAATTTACGAATGTACAAATTTACGAATGTATAAATTTACGAATGTACAAATTTACGAATTTACGAATTGCGATCATAACGAATGACCCGAAAAACGAAAAAAAAAAAAAACGAATGAAACGAAAACGAAAACTAACGAATTTTTTGGCAGTGCACATGTCTAGTATATTCCTCCTAAAACATTAAAGTACTGACATGAGTAGTTACATAGACAGACATTTGACATAGTTACCCCTTTAGACCCATCCTTTAGGCCATCCTTTCATCAAGTGAGCACTCCCATCTCCCTCTCTCTGAGTATATCTCTCTATACTGATACCCCATTGGTTGGCCTAGCTTTGGTCATGATTGGAGGGCTTACCCCATAAGTCAGCCCCCTTTCATGCAAACCCAGGTGACTCTATGTGATCAGGAGCTGTGTTTGAAGTTTCATAGAGGTATAGGTGAGGCTCTGTCCATTGTATTATCCCAGCATGGGACTCATTGACGAGAGTGGGATTAACACAATGGCATTGTCTTCACCAGCGTGGGGCTCCGCAATGTCTAGCATTTAACAAAGGAAATTTCAAGGGTGAAAATTGAAATATATTCCGAAAGCCAAATTAACTATGTCTACAGCAAGCTATTTGAAATATATATATATTTACAATATTTTACCGCTCTTCAATGCAGTTTATACATGTCCCATAAGGCAACATGTTAAAAGATCATGGGAGGATCCTAGAGTAATGATAACTTCTTAGGGGAGCATCTCTGTGTTTGAATCGTTGCCATAGAAACGTGTAAAGGGGAGGAGTTTGTAGGATGACCACACCCACGTGGGGGCACCAGAAATATTTCTGCACCCAGGCGTCTGTGACCCTAGGATCGGCCCTGGTCGGACCATGCTTCGATCACCCTAACGATTGAGGGTTCTGCTCCCAGCTCCACGACTTCAATGTGGAGAGTTAATTCGTATCTATTGCAACAGAAAGACTCTAAGCTTCACATTGAAAAACATCTGAATGATTTTTTTATGTTAAACGAGGCATCTGTCACTGATCCATTTATATTGTGGAATGCCCACAAAGCATTCAAGAGAGGGATATTCATACAGTTAGGGGCGAGAACGAGGAGGCAGCGGCAGAAACGGATTACTGACCTGACCACTGACATTTTTACACTTGAAACCACTAATAAAAGGAACCCTTCTATACACAACTCCAAAAGGCTGACCCAACTGCGAGGCGACCTCAGGAACCTCCTGCTGGAGGATTTTGAGAGAGCATCTAGGAGACTGAAAATGTTTTACTATGCCATGGGCAACAGAGCGGGGAAACTATTGGCCCACAAATTGAGAGGGCACAGGCACAAAACTAAAATCCCATACTTGCTCCATCCAATTTCCAAACACAAACTCCATCACTCCCAAGATATTGCTGATGCATTTAGCCATTATTATAGTACCTTATATAACTTAAAAGACGATGTTGAAACCCACCAGCCTAATATAGATCTAATCAACCAATTCTTGCAAAAATCAAATTAACCAAGCTCTCCCAAGAACAGTTGGAGTCCTTAAATGTACCCTTCCACACATCTGAGATACAGAGGGTGATTGAATCCCTTCCACCTAACAAATCCCCTGGCCCAGACGGATTTACTGGGGATTATTACAAAACGTTCAAAAATATCTTGGCTCCCCACTTAGAACATATATTCAACACTGCCGCTGCTACCTCGTCTCTTCCCCCAGAAATGCTGAAAGCTATCATTGTCACAATGTCGAAGCCGGGTAAGGACCCCACTTCTCCACCAAATTTTAGACCCATCTCCCTTCTTAATTATGATGTAAAAATTTATGCCAAATTATTAGCCACACGCCTTATTAATATTCTCCAAACCCTGATCCACCCGGACCAAACTGGCTTTACCAAGGGTAGACAAACTACTGATGCAACTCGAAGACTAATAAATATAATTCACTTGACAAATTACCACAAAAGGCCTTCTCTGTTGTTGGCCTTGGACACAGAGAAGGCCTTTGATAGAGTTCATTGGCAATATATGACCCGGGTTCTCTCGGAGTTTGGTTTCTCTGGAAATATACTTTCAGCCATATTGGCCCTCTACTCAAATCCTTCGGCTCAGGTGTTCACCTCCGGAGTACTATCCAAACCATTCAATATAACTAATGGGACCCATCAAGGTTGTCCCTTATCCCCCCTCATATTCAATTTAATGATGGAACCACTAGCCACATGTATCCGCAACCACCCTAATATTAAAAGATTCCCTATACGGGACTCATCTCACACTATTAGTCTTTTCGCTGATGACATCATTATGGTCCTCACAGAGGTGGAGTCCTCCCTGGCTTCGGTACATGCTACTTTGGACATGTTCAATAGAATATCGTACTATAAGGTCAATGAGACCAAATCATACATTTTAGGTCTGGGTATCGACTCTTCAACACGAGATAAACTTCAATCACGTTTTCCATACACTTGGAGTGAAGAGGGAATCAAGTATTTAGGTATCACATTAACGGCCTCCACTGAGGAATTTGCGAAATCGAATTATACACCCTTTTTGCAGGGCTTAAAGAGGAAACTAGAGGACTTGGCTCGGGTGGAACTGTCATGGTCAGGGAGGCTGGCAGCCTTTAAAATGGCGGTCCTACCTCAGTTGCTTTATCTATTTAGGACATTATGTATACCGGTCCCATCCTCTTTCTTCTCCACTGCACAAACTTTAATTAATACGTTTCTTTGGCGAGGAAAGAGGGCAAGGTGCGCCTTTAAAAAACTAGTAGCGAGCAGGAAGGCGGGTGGAGTTGAACATGTACAGTTAAGGGACTATTACATCGCCGCGATCTTGGCCCAGGTGAGGGCTTGGTTCCCTCATCCGGGGACTTTTGTCCCCAGATGGTTGGAGCTTGAAACTGCGCAAACTCCAGGGCATAGCTTATATGATATGCGTCTAGCAAGTAGATATCATACCTTTACGGAATCTGGTCTATCCCCTACAGTAGTGGCCACGTTACGCGCGTGGAAGATTTTAATTTCCCAACGCTATACTGATGGCACAACCAAATCCTTACCTCATACTTTGACTAGCTTGGCTATAGTCATCCCGGACCTTAATTTATCACAATGGACAGCTAAAGGTTTAATATATATAGAGGACTTAATGATAGGACCCACACCCAAGACTTTTAGATCCCTACAATTAGAATATGGTATAGAAGAGAGGGAACAATATAAATATCTTCAACTGACGCACTTCCTCCGCAGTACTCCGCACCCCACGGTGTGCCTGCTGTGGAGGATGGTCCTATACCTCACTAGCACTTTTACTAGGATTAAGGGTATCTCATTATTTTACAATGAGCTACACGACAAGGATAGGTTCCTTAAATCCACACACATCAAGGCTTGGGAAAGAGATATGGAAATGTCCTATACCACGGAGCAATGGCAAAAAGCATTATGTACCACGTATACAGCGACTAAGAGCATCAACCTATGGGAACTTACCCACAAGATATTGCTCCTTTGGTATCTGACACCTTATAGGATCTCTAAATTTGGTCCACAAAACTCCCCACTTTGCTGGAGAGGTTGTGGTGAAACAGGTACACTGCAACATATACTATGGAAATGCCCAGCGATTAGAAACCTCTGGACTCAAACAGCTAAACTAATTCACACATTAGCAGAGGTACATGTTCCACAAACTGAAGGACTAGCAATATTGTCCTTGGACATAGAATCTATACCAAAGGAAATGCAAACTATAATCATTCATATATTGCTGAGTATCAGATTGTCTATTATGAGACATTGGAAAGATAAGAACCCACCATCTTTTTCTGAAATAATTCAAACCACTAACACTCATGCAAATTATGAACTGATGTTCGCTTCTTCCCAGGGCAACTATCACATTATGTATACCAGATGGTATAAATGGCTAGATTGGTATAAGACGCAGTAAAGACTAGAAGTAGCATTGCAACCCTCAAACCTGAATCTACAATATGAGTAAACGATGGCGAGATGAGACACACTCTTTGTTTCTTTTATTTTTCCCCCTCCTTTCTTCCTCTTCCTTTCCATTCCTGTTTTCTTTGTTGCTTGACTTTTCTTTTCTTTTCTTTTCTAATCTTTCAGGCGAAAAGTTAGCTACACATGCCTTATATGTCATATGAATAGAAACACTAGTTGGATATCCTGGATTTCTGATCATTGACTCAAGTTAATTAGTTAGCAGATACAATGCAGCCCTAATTAGTAGGATTGGAAGTCCAAGTTCTTTTTATTTTTTTATGCACTGAACCCAGTACAGCGTAGGAGATGTGGTCTGGGGGGGGCCCTCCTTCCCTGAGTGGCACAGAATGATCCCAGATGGGGTGTCTGGGGGGGGGGGGCGGTTCCTCCTTCCTGTCTTGTTTCATCTGCTTTTTAAAAAGTGCACTGTACACCATCATACTGTAATTGGCTAAATGATAAGCACCTTGTTTGTTCCTCTCTTTGATAATTTATACATAATACCTGGCTTTGCGATAATCCAACGACAGCATTTTATGTTTAGCAAATTCTGATGTATGACAAGCTTCAGTGCCAACTTTTTCTGAGTTATGTATACATGTGTTCTCTTGAAAATTCTTAATAAAAAACTATTGAAATTAAAACTACTCGCAGCTATAAGAGGGCATATCTGGGGTGCTCTGTATGTGATATACCAGGCAGGGGACATATCTGGGGTGCTCTCTATTTGATATAATAGGCAGGGTATATATCTGGGGTGCGCTCTGTGATATACCAGACAGGGTAGACATCTGGGTGCACTGTTCGCTGTGGCAGGCAGTGTCAGCTCGGTGTGTGTGCCCCGTAGTCGGAGCAGGGTGGGGGGATCCGGTGAGCCCTCCCTCCTCCAGCATCTGATCTCAGACGGAGGGGGTGGGCCAACCATCAGTGCCGGGCTCTGCCTGCAGCTTCACTGGGACAGTCACACATGCAGGAGCCCGGAGGGGCCACGATGTGGCCCCTGTGTATGGAGTCATGGCATCCAGAGTGAGCCCCCGAAGGGCCAGGAGATACCTCTTCCTATGTACCCTCTGCCTGTCCTGCACCCTCCTCTGCTACAACCTGCTCCTCCGGGGACACTCCAGCATGCACAGCTGAGGCTACCAGCAACTCAGCTGCCCACCTTACCCTCCAATCCTGGGGGGAAAAAAACTCCTACAGAAGATGCCCCTCTGCCAACCCTCCGGAGCTACTTCCACCTCCCCCAGCACCGATCTACCGTACACTGAGTGGACTGGCAGGAAGCATACTGAACCCTCCCAAATAACGGGCACCCCTCCAAAACCCAGCCAGCCCCACACTCACCCCCCTGCCAACAGCACCACTGCCCTCCGCTACGAGCACCAGAGGCTCCCCCAGGCCATCATCGTAGGGGTTAAAAAAGGTGGCACCAGGGCAGTGCTGGAATTTGGACGCAACGCAGGTTTCCCTTGCGTCAGAGGGGGGCGGGGTCACCCGTACATGTCACTGGGTAACCAGTGTTTCCCGTTGCGTCAGAGGGGGGCGGGGTCACCCACGCACATGACGGGTGGCCCTGCCCTCAGCTATATAAGAGCTATCAGGCTGGAGAGTGTCATTGGTCGGCTGCCTCCCATGGAGGCATGATCGTGTCGGCGTCATTGTTTTTTTGTTTTTTTTTAATAAAGGACTTGTCTCAAGCTGTGTACTGTGGTTTTTAACATTTTTGACACTTTTTTTGTGAAATGGTAGGGGTACAATGTACCCTGTTACCAATTCACATGAGGGGCGGAATCTGGGGGTCCCCTTTGTTAATAAGCCCCCCTCCCGCAGACCCCCACAACCACCGGGCAAGGGTTGTGGGGATGAGGCCCTTGTCCCCATCAACATGGGGACATCCTCCCCATGTTGAGGGTATGTGGCCTGGTAAGGTTCAGGAGGGGGGGCCCTCTCTCGTCCCCCCCTCTTTTCCTGCGGCCTGCCAGGTTGCGTGCTCGGATAAGGGTGTGGTATGGACTTTTGGGGGGAACCCCACGCCATTTTTTTATTTTGGCACGGGGTTCCCCTTAAAATCCATACCAGACCTGAAGGGTCCGGTATGGATTTTGAGGGGGACCCCAAGGCAATTAAAAAAAAATTGAAGGGCCTGATGTGGAATTTGGGGGGAACCAAAGCATTTTTTTTTATTTCGGTTTGGGGTTCCCTTAATATTCATATCAGACTTAAAGGGCCTGGTAATGGACTGGGGGGGGGGGGGGGGGAACCAATGCCGTTTTTTTCAATGACTTTTATCTGTATTGCCGGGACCCGAAAATTCATTATAGCCACGAGTAGTTTTAAATTACTTTTTTTCCTTTAGAAATGTTATTTTGTGCAGTTATAAACACTGGAAACATGCGCTACTTTACAGGCATACTATAGACACCCCCCCCCTCCAGGTACGAATTTTAAAGGAATATTTCACTTTTATTGTTTCACTTTAAGCATTAATAAAATCACTGCTCCCGAAAAACTGCAGTTTTTAAAACTTTTTTTTGCATTGATACATGTCCCCTGGGGCAGGACCCAGGTCCTCAAACACTTTTTATGACAATAACTTGCATATTAACCTTTAAAATTAGCATTTTTAATTTCTCCAATAGACTTTTAAAGGGTGTCCTGCGGCTTTCGAATTTGCCGCGAACACCCCAAATTGTTCGCTATTCGGCGAACGGGCGAACAGCCAAAGTTCGAGTCAAACTCATGTTCGACCCGTATTAGAGAATTCTAGATTTTTAACGTGTATCCTCCCACAGGGTGACACTGTGGATACACTAGTACAAATATGCCACCGTTCCGATATATATGAATTGCTAAACTATGAACTAGTAATTGGACTTTGAAGGCATACAAAGTAGATAAGAGTAAAAAACTAAAGTTTTATTATTACACAAAGAATATGATATATACGACAATCATAAAATATCAACTTAATTGATCAGTAATTATGACTGGTCCAGGTGGGTTATCAATGTGTTATCATACAGTACAGTGTGTTCTCCTTATAACGACTCAACTGAGTACAAAAAACAAAGAGAGAAACTATGATAATATAATTATAAAATAGATAACCAGCAGATGGATCCAGAGGAGATGGAGAACTTGCTCGACATGTTGCGCGTTAGTGTAAACGCTTCCTCAGGAGCATATATATATATATAATTCTATAAAACATACAAAAAACAATACATGAAATATGGGGCTATATAAAATATACATAAAAACATTTTAATACAGAAATTATCTACACACAAAAAATACATATATCACAGCAATTATGTGGCCGAGCACCGATCCCTCCCTCCCTGGGCCCACGTTGGTGGGAGCACAGCCATAGACAGCCCAAGGAGTACATAATTGTAAGTTGTAGGGTATATTTATAAGTATGGTAGAAAAAACCCATTTGTGCAGATAAAACAACTGTTAGGTATTAATTAGAGTAGATATAGAAATGTCATATGTACTTACTTCTGTATAGCGTATTAAGCCAGCGTTGGCAGGTCAACACATCTAACTAGACAGTGGCAATGAATAAATACTATATACCCGGTCAAGAAGATGGTATCTGTAGATAGTAACAATAGAAATTATTTTTATATATATATCATTTGTTTGTGCATGATTTGTCTAGCAGACAACAAGGAAAGGAGAAGAGGAAAGAAGGGGGAAGGGAGGGAGGAGGGGGGAGGGGAGGGGGGGAGTCTATACCCTCTGCTAATTGTATAGTAAGTGACTAATATAATAGAATTATCTATATTGGTCGAGGGAAGGGTATGACGTTGGATAGTGTTGACATATAAGGCATAAAAGTGGGGCTCACCACATTGATGTATTTAAGGTAATTCTGATAGAGCGATCAGTGCTGGTAGGCAGAAAGCCATTGGAGTACACTCCAGCCCTTCCGAATTAGGTTAATTGTTTAGGTATAGCGAGAATGTAGATTCAGATTTTGGTTCAGAATATGAGCTCGTCGAAGGCAGCACAGCAGGATCCGAATGAGAGGAGGAAGTAGTCCATTCAAAAAGAAGACAGTATGAACACCAGGCAGCTACCAGCAGTGCAAACTGCGCTAGACCCCAGGAGGAGACTCCCAGTACAAGCGCTGCTAGACCCCAGGAGGAAAGGCCCAGTACAAGTGTGGGAATTGCATGCCAAATAATTAGGGCCCAAACCCAGCTACTAGATGCCTTGGCAAACCCATTGTGGCTGCCTTCTAGCACAGGGTCAGCCACGATCCTCCCTTTCATAGCACAGCCAGGTGTGCAGGTCCACACTGAAGGTTTTTCCGAAATCGATTGTTTTATTTATTTTTCCCTGACAAATTAGTTCAAGGCATCGTGGACCAAACCAATCTTTTTGCCCAACAATTTATTGAAAACAACCCCAGCTCAAGCTATGCCCGGCCTTTTGAATGGAGACCCCTAACAGTGGAGGAGCCTAAATTGTTTTTAGGCCTAACCCTCAATATGGGGCTTACAAAAGAAAAATTAAGTGCATGCATATTGGTATATCAATCCTATCCACCACATGCCATTTTTTTCCTCTGTTATGTCCAGGTCCCGATATGAAATTATAATGTGCTTCCTGCATTTCAGTGATAACTCACAGTGCCCCCCCCCCGAAATCACCCAAACTTTGATCAATTATATAAAATTTGCCCCCTGATTCATTTTTTCTCCAAGAGGTTTGCCGAACTTTATATCCCTGACAAGAACATCTCTGTGGACGAATCCCTGGTCCATTTCACAGGCCGTCTGGGAATCAAGCAATATATCCCCAGTAAGAGGGTGAGGTATGGGTTGAAACTCAACAAGCTCTGTGAAAGCTCCACCGGATATGTGCACTCATTCCACGTGTACGAAGGCAAAGACTCCCAGCTCCAGCCCCCTGAGTGTCCATCGTACATGGGAATAAGCGGAAAAATTGTCTGGGAGTTGGCATTCCCACTCCTCCAAAAGGGGTATCACATTTACATGGAAAACTACTATACCAGTTTGCCCCTTTTCCGCCACCTATACCTAAAAAAAAACTTTGGCCTGCGGTACAGCAAGGAAACACAGAAAGGGCTTCCCACAGAGGCTAGTCACCACAAGGCTACAAAGGAGGGGAATCGACAAGCTTGAGGAACGAGGAAGTGTTGGCTGTGAAGTGGAGGGATAGGAAAGATGTGTACATCATGTCCACCATCCATGATGACACCTCGGGGGAACTTCGCAGAAGACGCGGTCCCGTTTGAAAGCCTTCCTGTATTCTTGAGTACAATAAATTTATGGGGGGGGGGGGTGGATTTAAATGATCAAATGTTGCAGCCCTATCTATCAACACGAAAATCCCTCTTCTGGTACAAAATTTACTTTTTTCATTTGGCCATGTATATTTCTTTCATCATCTACCAAAAATCAACGGAAACACCCAACACCTTCCCAAAGTTTATTGAAGCCATTGTCACTGCCCTGATCTTTCAACAAGTATCCCCCCCCAGAAAGCATTCGCTCTGATTGTGTCAGCAGACTACATGAGCGCCATTTTCCTGACCATATTCCACCATCAGGATCCTGAAGACAACGCCAAAAAAAATGTTGGGTGTGCACAAAAAGAGGAGTTATGCGGTGTACACACGATCGTTTTTCATGCCATTTTTTAAACCAACGTTTTTCTCGTCGTTTTTTTTCATGTTTCCTCTCAAGCCTGTCTTGCGTACACACAATCATTTTAAAAAACGTTCAAGCAAAGCGCAGTGGCGTACAAAACGTACGACGACACTATAAAGGGGAAGTTCCGTTCTAATGACGCCACCCTTTGGGACGCTTTTGCTAATTTCGTGTTACCGCGTGTTAGTAAAAGTTTGGTGAGAGACGATTCGCGCTTTTCAGTCTTCGTGCTTTGAAGATCGTTTTGTGGAGTTCAGTTTGTGCCTGTGGGTTCGTATCTGTCTTGCAGTGCTTGTAGTCAGTTCGTATCTGTTTATTCAGTGCGTTCTTGTCTGCTCGTTCCTGTTTTTCAGCTTGTTCTTCATAGGCCTTGCTGTTCTTCCGTTGGTTCTTCTAGTTCGTTCTGAGCTGCCGACTGTTATCTAGCCATGTTGCGGCTACGTACTCGTCGTAGAGTTTGTGCTGTAGTTGGTGCCGGGGTTCATGCTGTATCCCGACTCCAGGCCATGAACAGGGTGAGGAGGAGTTCATGGACCAAGAATTGGTTGCTCCAGCGGCACCAGTTCTGTCATATGCCTTTGTTGCGGGAGATCAGGAAGAATAATCCTGAGGACTACAGGAATTTTCTCAGGATGTCTGACCCCGTATTTCAGCATCTGTTGGCTTTGGTGTCCCCAGGGCCGGCCCTACCATGGGACCCGATGGTACCCCGGTCCCAGGCGGCACTTTAAGGGGGGCGGCAAATTGCCGCCCGTCAGCCAGCGACATTCCGTGTCTCCTACTGATTTTCCTTTCCTGTGTCCCCGATTTTCCAGCCGCCATGTTTAGTGTCCGGCGCCCTGTGATTGGACGAATGGGGGTCATGTGCGGCGTGGGGCTGGCCTGTCAGCGATCGCTCTAGAAGTCCCGCCTCCGCACATGACCGCCATACGCCCAATCACAGTGCGCCGGGAAACACGAACATGGTGGCGGGAGACAAGCACTGGAAGTGTGAGCTGTCTTCGCCTCCGCCTGTCCCTCTGCTTTGTTACGGCGCGGTGGAGATGGGATCATGGAGGTGCAGGCGTGCAGCGTCTGACACCATGGAGCGGGCTGCGGGTGGATGGCGCTGGGGGGAAGTTGGGACGCCAAAGCAGTTCTGCACATCCAGTGCTGAGGTCCGGAGGAGAGTCCTGGTGAAGAGCAGACAAAGGTAAGGAGGACTCAAAGGATGGATTCGCACCGAGCTGTGGGGAGGGGGTCGGGTGTGAGTACTGCAGGAAGTAGGACTCCTACTGTAGGAGTCAGGTGGGTCTGTGTAGTAGGTCAGTGTAGGTGTAAGGTCGGTGGGTCAGTGTATGTGTCAGTCAGTGTAATAGTCAGTGTTGCTGTCAGGTCAGTGTAATGTGAGTAGTGCAGGATGTAGGAGTGAGGTAGGTGTCAGGTAGGTCAGTGTAGGTGTCAGGTAGGTCAGTGTAGGGGTCAGTGTAATGGTCATGTAGGTCAGGTGGGTCAGTGTAATGTGAGTAGTTCAGGAAGTAGGGGTCAGTGTAGGGGTCAGGGTAGGGGTCAGTGTAGGGGTCAGGGTAATGGTCATGTGGGTCAGTGTAATGTGAGTAGTGCAGGAAGTAGGAGTCAGGTGGGTCAGTGTAATGTGAGTAGTTCAGGAAGTAGGGGTCAGTGTAGGGGTCAGTGTAGGGGTCAGTGTAGGGGTCAGGGTAGGGGTCAGGGTAGGGGTCAGTGTAGGGGTCAGGGTAATGGTCATGTGGGTCAGTGTAATGTGAGTAGTGCAGGAAGTAGGAGTCAGGTGGGTCAGTGTAATGTGAGTAGGGTAGGGGTCAGGGTAGGGGTCAGGGTAGGGGTCAGTGTAGGGGTCAGTGTAGGGGTCAGAGTAATGGTCATGTAGGTCAGGTGGGTCAGTGTAATGTGAGTAGTGCAGGAAGTAGGGGTCAGTGTAGGGGTCAGGGTAGGGGTCAGTGTAGGGGTCAGGGTAATGGTCATGTGGGTCAGTGTAATGTGAGTAGTGCAGGAAGTAGGAGTCAGGTGGGTCAGTGTAATGTGAGTAGGGTAGGGGTCAGGGTAGGGGTCAGGGTAGGGGTCAGGGTAATGGTCATGTAGGTCAGGTGGGTCAGTGTAATGTGAGTAGTGCAGGAAGTAGGAGTCAGGTGGATCAGTGCATGTGTCACGTAGGTGTGTCAGGGGGTCAGTGTAGGGGTCAGATAGGTCACATGTGTTCAAAAAATGTGCAGCGCTATGTGGTTAAAACCATGTGTGAAATAAATGTTAAACCTTGAAATGTGAAAAATTAATATATGAAAAATTAATTAAAAAGAAAACTAATGCAGAGTCCAAAAAGAACACAACATAGTCCGTGAAGAGTTAATTCCAAAAGCAAATCCATGAAGGGTTAAGGGCTGTAGCCAATAAAGAGACTAGGGTCTAGTGGAGCATAATAAAATAAAAATAAACATTTCTTGATCAGTTTAGGTCGATATGTATTCTTCTACATATGTTTGGTAAAAAAAATGCAATGTGTATATTGATTAGTTCGCGCAAAAGTTATACCGTCTACAAAATAGAGGATAGATTTATGGCATTTTTATTATTATTATTTTTTTTTTACTAGTGTAGCGGGGTCTGGTGATCTGCGATTTTTAGCTAGACTGTGACATTGCGGTGGACAGATTAGACACTTTTGACACTTTTTTGGGACCAGTGACATTTATACAGCGATCTGTGCTATAAAAATGCACTGATTAATGTGTAAATGTCACTGGCAGGAAAGGGGTTAAATGTGTTCCCTGGGAGGTGTTTCTAACTGGGGGGGATGGGACTGACTGTAGGAGGAGAGAGATCTCTGTTCCTAATCACTAGGAAGAGCAGATCTGTCTCTCCTCCCCTGTCAGAATAGGGATCTGTCTGTTTACATTAACAGATCCCCGTTCTGGCTCTCTGGAGCGATCGCGGCCACCAGCCACGCACAGGTCCTTTTATACTCCTTTACATGTATAGAGCCATGACAGGTCCACTTTAGTTATCATGATATAAAATAATGAATGTGGGGTATTTGGTGGGTGTGATTTTTTTTGGGGGGGGGGGCAGCATTTAATTCTTGGTACCAGGCAGCACAATGTCTTGGGCCGGCACTGGGTGTCCCCCTACATTACCAGGCAGGACACCATTATGCGTGAAGCCATCAGTGCTGAGCAGAGGCTCATTGCCACGTTGCGATACCTGGCGACTGGGAGAAGCCTGCAGGACCTAAAGTTCTCCACAGGCATATCCCCCCAGGCTCTGGGTATCATTATACCAGAGACGTGTTCTGCCATCCTTCAAGTTTTGCAGGAGGACTATATTAAGGTAAGTGTTCTTATTTCAAACCTCACATTGTATGTATTTCTTTGTTAATATATTTTTTTTGGTTTATTAGCAGTCCCTAATTCCCATGATTCTTAGCTGCAGGGAATGTCCCCTTTCTCCACATGGTTATTTATTTTTGGGAATGTTTTTATTAGGCCTACATTTAAATTTGCCTTACCTAACCTCTCCAGCATGCTATCCTGGGGCCATACCCACCTTGCCTAGTCATTTCCATGTATTTTATTCTATGCCCTATCATAGTGCTTTACCCTAAACGCACCCTAAAGATTGCCTAGGAATGTTAAATTTTTTTAAACTTCATACAGAATGCTACAGCCTTCATTTGTGATCTCCCCAACTCATCTTCAACCCCCCCCGAAGTTTTTATTTTGGGTTTGTTTTTGGTTTGTTGTTGCTTACTAATAATGTTTTAATTTTTCTGTTTCTCCCAATGTTGGCCATGAATGGTTTTCTTAAATCTGCTTTCAATGTTTTTGTCTCAAAGTATTAATTTATTTTTAATTCCACAGTTCCCTTCTACGCCACATGAATGGCAGAATGTGGCATCTGAGTTTGCCCAACGATGGAACGTTCCGAACTGTGGAGGGGCCATCGACGGCAAACATGTTCGGGTCGTCCCACCACCCCATTCGGGATCCTTTTATTATAATTATAAGGGGTTCCACAGCATCGTCATGATGGCAGTGGTGTCGGCCACCTACGAATTCCTCTATGTGGACGTTGGCAAGAATGGCAGGATGTCTGATGGAGGAGTCTTTGCACAGACGGAGTTTGGGGAACGGCTCCTTTTGGATCAGCTGGCCTTGCCACCAGCGGAGCAGAATGTGGAGGGACTCCCATTTGTCTTTGTGGCGGATGAGGCGTTTGGCCTGGGTCCCCATTTGATGAGGCCATTCCCGCAACGCACCCTCACCCCTGAGAGGAGGGTGTTCAACTATCGGCTGGCCAGAGCAAGAAGGGTGGTGGAAAATGCCTTTGGCATCATGGCCAGCCGATTCCGCCTGTTCCTTACCTCCATCCACCTTGCCCCTTACAAATGGAACCATGTAGTAATGGCTTGTTGTGTGCTCCATAATTTTCTCAGGGTGCATTCAACCAATTCAACCAATTCAATTCAACCAATTATATGACTTGGAGTGGGCCTGAGGCCTCATTATTGGAATCTGAAAATTTAGTGGCCCTGGAAGCTGGCCGTCCAGGCTTGGCCCCCCAAACCGGACGTGAGGTCCGTCAACAATATGTCGATTATTTTGTGGGTAGGGGGGCCATTGATATGCCTGATGAATTTTAACATTATTATTTGTAAAAATAAAACCTTTTTTTGAGAAAATATTGGTTTGGTGTTTTAATTTAATATTCTTTTAGGTCTCTCGTAGGTTTACCTAGTGCACTTGTAGTGCCATATGTATTTTGCATTCTTAATTAGCCTTCATTGTCAGTGTAAACACAAAACATGGATTAGTTCACTTTGCACAACATTTACATAATGAAGCCACAAATTCTTGGTAAGAAAATACTTTTTTTTTTTTAGGAAACTTCCTTTTAAATGTAGATGTCATAAAAATATTTTTGGGGTTAAAACGCATGAACAGCCATGCATAAAAAAAAAAATCTAAAAAAATATCGTGAAAATGTAAACATGTACTATTCATTAAAAACAAACCTGCCAAAACACAGCAAGTTCAATGTTCTTTTGTGTTAAAACATTATACACGCCCAAGCACAGCCATGATATTTTGTAGCCTTTCCTCAACCCGCTTGGTATTTTGCCTGATCTCTATCAAGTCTCCCTTTATTTTTTCAAGGTCACGACAGCAGACCCTGAGGTATTGGATCAGGATCTGGGCACTGTGATGTGTAAACTTTTCGGGGTCTTCGGCCAGAACTGCACCTAAATAAAAAAAAATCATGTAGTATAGAATATGTACGCCTACATCTATTAACCTGCATCTATCTGGTTTGACACTGACCTGTTGTGGTGCCACTTTCCACTTTAACAACTTCACGTTCCTCTCCATCATGTGGTTCTGGGGGTATTGTTGAAGGTGTTGGATTTATAGGCTCATCTGACGTAGCTTTTTGAAGCCCTATGGAGATTGCAATAAAAGGTATAGTTTCATTAGTAACTAATAATTTTTTTGCAACAAAAAACCCTGAAAAATAAATTTGTAAAGATTATTTGGAAGTGTTGTCCATTTTTAAATGTACCCCCAGTGACAACCGGAACACATGACTGGATACATAGCCAAAACCAGAGCATATACTTTTTGAAACAAAGTTTGACACATTGTAACACCCCAAAGTATATACACAGGATCACCTGTGTGTGACACCCTAAAAATTTAGGGGTTTTGGCCCACACTTGTACTACTGCGTTCAGATGTTTAATCAGCTGCTGAGCATTCTCTCTCTTAACATTAAAATGCATACCCTTTTTTTTTTTTTAAATGTCATTTGGAATATAAAAATAAAGCAACTTGTTTACCAAATTTGCTCCCCAAAAAAAAAATTTGAAATTTGGGTGTTCACACTGGATGATCCAAAAACATCGTTTTAGGAACTGTACGGAGAAAGAGGTTTACTACGTCCGTTTACTGTGCGGACGAACATGAAAGTTGGTATCTTTCACTGTACTATATCAAAGTCAAATATACACGACTTAATACAAGTAATAATCTTTAGCAGGGAAAATGAAGAAAAAGTACTTACTTTTTCCTAAAACTTTCTTGATTCTTTTGTATTGGTCGGGCTCCCGCAACTTCAGATCAGACCATCGTTTTCTGAGCTGTTCCTTCGTTCTGCACACCCCGAATTTTTGGTGAAGAGTTTTGACCACTTTGCCCATAATTTTTGTCTTGACAAGATTAGGCCTTTTATACGGCCCATGCTTGGCATCATAATCCTCCCTCCTCAAAATGGCGACCATCTCCACCATTTCCTCGAATGACATGTTGGATGCCTTATATCTCCTGGATCGGGATTTGGGCTCCTCTGGAATTTCCTCCTCTGTAGAGGTAATCTCAGCCACCTGTGTCTCCGCCATGGTGTTAAGCACTACGACGAGCGAGAAGGGGCGGGGAAAGTACAATATCGAACGTCAGGGGTGGGGAAAGCGTGCAGAGTTTCACGCATGCGCAGTGTATATCAAGTGAAGATCCATGTGTCGAACATACGTTCATTTGGCGGGAGAGGGAGTTAGCAACGAACGTGTTGACCAAGGTACATAACATTTTAAGGATTTGGGTTTCATCAGAGGAGGAGATTTGGGGCTTGAAAATCTGTCGAAAATGCTGATTTGATGAATGTTGCCTGAAACATATGTATTTTCTTGTTTCTTGATTTTACAGAGAGAATGAATAGTTTCAAAAACCCAGAGTTTATGGGGGAGTTCATTGATAAATGGAAAGAACTCCCTATCCTTTGGCAGACAAAAAGTGGTGGAAATAAAAATAAAGTGGCCAGGACAGCAGCACTGGAGAGCCTGCTTGCATTTGTGCAAACACAGATACCCACAACAACTCTCCAAGATGTGAAAATCAAAATTGCTACCATTAGGGGGACATACAGGACCCAGAGGAATATGGTCCTGAAGTCCCAGAGGTCAGGTGCTGCAGCAGATAAGGTTTATAAACCCGGTCTGTGGTACTACAGCAAGTTATCTTTCCTGGATGACCAGCTGGAAGTGCGGGAATCTCTGTCCACCCTTCCCCCCAGAGGTCAATCCAGCCTTCCTTGTAGCCAGCCCTCCAGCCTTCCTTGCAGCCAGCCCTCCAGCCTTCCTAGCAACCCTGCTCTGGCTTCCTCTGAGGATCAAGATGAGGTCCTTGAGGAGGCAGATTTGGATATATGGAGCCAGGTAAAGTATTGATATCTACATTTATATGTTACAAAAGTGATGATTTTAAATTGATGTTAGTATTGTTAGGTATTTAATGTTATAAAAAAATTAGGATTTAAAGAGCAAGATACAGTAGTGGTCAAATTTGATGTGGACAAGGCAACAATATCAGGAGGCGGAATCTATGCAAATTTAATAACTTTTAACATTCAATTAAAAAATGCCTGGAGGTGAACAATGTGTGTTATTGATGGTGGCAAAAAATAACAAATGTCCTTTTCTTTTTTTACAGCCAGAGCAGAGCCAGGAAGAGGGTGATGTTGGGGACCAGGAGGAGGCAGGGCCCAGTGGCACACAGGAGGAGGCTGGGCCCAGCACTAGAGCCCAGATGCCTCCCCTGATAATGAAACAACGAGGGCCAAGGAGAGCTAGGCAGGTGGAGGAGGAAACAAGAGCCTTCATAAAAGAGGCTACTGCGGCCCTCAGAGAGGCACCCTCTGCTGAGGAGGGTTTTGCCGCAGTCCTGGCCCATAAGTTAGGCCAAATGGACTTGCGGCAAAAGCTATATAGTGAGAACCTTCTGCTGAAGGTCATTAACAAGGGGTTGCTCGGTGAACTGACCAAGTTCACCAACATCACTGAGGTTGTCCCTACTCCTCCACCTCCTCCTCCTCCTCCTACTACTCCTCCTGCCACAACCTCTCCTCCTGATCCCCAGCCTCCGAGGAAGAAAGCAACAAAGGCTGCAGGGAAGGCTGCAGAGAAGGCTGGAGACAAGGCTACAAGGAAGAGGAAAAAATAATGCCTGCTGTAGTACCACAGACTGGGGACATATATGACTTATCTGCTGCTGTTCCAATCCTGACCTCTGGGAGTTCAAGCCAAGATTGGGCTCCTTTTTTTTTTTTAATTCAATAGTTTGGTTTTCACATCTTGGATGGTTGTTGTGGGGTCCAAAGGATGCACAAATGCAAGCAGGCTCTCCAGTGCTGCCTTCCCCTTTAATTTGTAATGTACCTAAATAAAGGATTCTTTTTTTTGGCTTCAAATACTTGATTATGTGATTTGTATTTCAAAAGAGAGTTTGCTAGGGAGTAGGCAGGGACATTTCAAATAATATTATTGTTATTAACAAGGGACACAATCCTCCTTGAGGCAAAATGAGACAAATTTTGAAGGTTGGTGTGGTAACTTTACACACCAATAATTTAAGAAAAATCAAAAAAATTAAAAAAAAAGAAGCCTACATATATCAAAGAAGCCCAAAAAAAAAATAAAGCTAACTTAATTACTAAAATAAAAAATAAAAAACACAAAAAATTAAAATAAAAATAATTGTGATCTTTACATTTATTTATGAATTTATGAGGGAGATGTGGCTTCAAAAGAATATTTTACAATCATTAGATCAATTAGGAATTACTTAAGAAACAAGTTTGGCATAACTCTCAATGTCATTAGCAAAAGAAGGTAATTATTTAAGCATTATCAAAAGAAGAACAGAATGCGCAGCATTAAAACAATGCTATAAATTCCACCGTGACGAATGTGCCATCTCCATTTCCAACGCTAGCTTTACCAAAACGTGCGCTGCCGTCTCATACTTGATTCTGAGCATGCACGTTTTTTTTCTCCTCGTGAAAGCATACACACTATCGTTTTTCACGTCGTTAAAAAAAACGACATGAAAAACGACGTGAAAAAATAGAGCATGTTCGAAATTTTTAATGCCCGTTTTTCACGTCGTTTAAAATGCTCTGGAGCATACACACGATCGGTTTTAATGCCCATTTTTAAACATGGCATTTTAACGGTATGAAAAACGATCGTGTGTATGGGGCATTAGGAAAGACACCAGTCCCCAATTGTCCCCAATGTCCCTCCCAACCTGGCCTTTGCATCGGAGAATGCTTCAAACACTATCACACTCTTGTAAACTATTAGCCCATATTTCTAATAGACTGCCATTTCCTTGTTTTCAATTTCCGTCCTGAATATTTACCTGGTGCCTCAACAAACCACATCATTGTCTTCCATGTGAACTGACCCTGGCCTGTTTCTCGACTATGCCTCTGCCTGTCGTCTGCATTGTTTATCCGCCATGTTTCTGCCTTTCACGTGAACTGACCCTGGACTGTATCAACTATGCCTCTGCCTACCGTCTATTTCTGCCTTTTACCTGCACTGACCTCGGCCTGTTGACCATGTTTTTGCCTGCCCCTTGGACTGATCCTTTACCCTGCTACACAGGGGTCTCACATATGTGAGGGGCTCCAGAATAGTATTTTGAGTTGAGAAAAACTGTTTTTGGTTTTCTGTTTTCCCAGAACAGGGTCTTGTTGTCCGGAGGCTTCAAAGCGATTTGGGTGGGAGAAGCATCCACCCCTGTCGCCATTCTTTCCTGACTGATGCCCTAAGCTTGATGGTCCTGCCTGCTCCCTGGACAAATACTCTGGCTGTGCTGACCATATCTCTGCCTGCTGCATGTACAAACTATGGACAGTATTGCTGCCTGCTGCATGGACGATCCTTTTGCTGCTGCTGACCACATCCCTGCCTGCTATCTGGACCAATGCTTTGGCTGTGCTGACAACATCTCTACCTGTACTTACTATTCCTGCCTGCTGCCTGTTTTGCTGTCGCTGTCCACATTCCTGCCTGCTGCCTGGACCGATGCTATCCTCTGTGGACCACTGCACTACTAAAACCGCAGGTAATCTTTTCTTTACCCTTTGCTCAGCAGAATGTATTTTGGTTTGTAATTGGTATGTACAGTACATGCTATGTGTTAGAAATATGAAGGGCCTTCAACAATGTGATAGGTTGGCAGGAATTTATGTGTGTAATTTATGCTCCTAGAACGCCTTACGGTGCTACTTCAATGTAGGGCCTCTGTATGTGGCCAGGCTGTGTAAAAGCCTCACACATGTGGTATCACCATACTCAGGAGGAGTAGCAGAATGTATTTTGGGGTGTCATTTTTGCTATGTACATGCTGTGTGTTGGAAACATCTCATAAATGGACAACTTTGTGTAAAAAAAAAATGCGTTTTCATTTTTTTTCCACATTTACAAAAACATCTGGAAAAAAATGAACAGTTCAAAAGACTCATTATAAAAGTTTTTGCGTTATCGGCGCCAATATACTTATACTAAAAATCAGTCTGCTGCAATTGAATAAACCATGCAACCATATGAGTTGAATGAAAGTAATGAAAAAGGAAGTGAATTGCGCTGACTTGTGTATACACCTCTATCCCTGTGTTAATAAAAACAATTAAGGATGTGTGTCATGTGAACTTTGTGCTCTAAACATAAATATATATATATTACGTGCCATCAATAACATAAATTCCTGCTGCGATTTTTAAATTGCTGCTGCGATTTTTAAATTGCATTTAGAGTATGCAAAAAAATGTGCAATCCAATATGCAAAAAAACACCAAACAACTTATGTGCAGTTCATTCAGTCCTTCCAATGTGCTGTATAGAAAAAATATATATATAGGTATACAGAAATCTCCAAAAACATATTTTTCTGCGAAAACAAATGCTCAAATATTCCTATATGAACAATTGCTTCAATCCCGAGTGACTTGCTGAGCTTCCACCTTCACCACATATGTGTCTACACCACCACCGAATAGATTGGTCACTCACCAGATAGGCTAGATTATGCTAGATTATAACCACTCTGTCATCCAGACTTGTCAGCGGTTCCTCCCAATGTACTGATGGTGAATCTTATGCCGCGTACACACGATCGTTTTTCTCGACGGTGAAAACACTGTTGAGAAAATCGACGGGAAAAATGAGGAACGGCTTGTTCCCCTACACACTGCCGTTTTCCCGTCATTTTTTCTCTTGGTCGAAAAAAACAACCGTGTGTAGGCTCCCGGCAGTGTTTCCCTATGGGAAAACTGCAGCGGAAAAAAATGCTGTGAATCACGACGAGAAAAATTAGAGCATGTTCTAATTTTTCTCGTCGTGATTAATGCCGTTTTTTTCGTTGGGAAAAATGACCAAAAGCCTACACACGGTCGTTTTTCTCGTCAAAGAGAAAAAATTACATTTTTCCAGACGAGAACATTACTCTATGATTGCTCATGGAAGACATAAAGGGCCATCATGGTGCAGTTTATCATAAAAAGTTTATTAAAGTTTAAAAGAAATTTCATCCACTCACATGTACAGGTGCCTTTGAGCCGGCACTGAGCTGATCCGCCAATGCATAGAAGATCTATATGTCTGGTCCGCACGTGTGCCCCTATGGTTCCTTCACAAGCTGGATTACATCCAAAGCCTCGCTATGGTCCCAGAAGTGGGAAGCAAATCATCCCGCAGCCTCTATGCATTTTGCATACAATGCATCATCAGGAAGCTCTTTCAAGGAAGTAGTAACAGTTTGTGACAGAAAATATCTTTTGATATTAACCTTTCGGATATATTTCTGGATAGCTATGAATGCTCCAAATTTGCTCATGGGTTCTATACGGAGCAAACTTGAGCCCATGGTCCAGTACAAATTTTTCATTATCAGTGAGTATATTTTTGCGAGATTGAAAATACCAGCATCTCTTACACTCTTTGCCTTTCTTTTTCGTACATCACGGGACACAGAGCGACTTAGTCATTACTAATGGGTTATATAGATACCTTCAGGTGCTGGCACTGGCAACTTCCAAAACCGGAAGTACCCTCCCCTATATAAGCCCCTCCCATCCGGGAGTACCGCAGTTTTTTTGTCTAAGGTGTTGGCCAAAGAGTAACATGTGTTTTCACTGGGCTTGCGTACAGGTTCTTTTATGGGCCTCAGTAAGCTGTTCCGGATCCGACCAAAAAAGCTTCATAGCTAAACGGTCGGTACCCGGGCCTTGCAACAGAAGAGCAAGGCTTTGCCTGTAATGCCTCTCTTAGGAGGGCTGGACCCTGGGATCCAGAGCTCTGGTCATACCCACGACCAAGATGTTTTCTGTGCAGGGTGCTATACAGGTCCAGGGGAGTGGAATCCTTGGGAACCCGGTCCCTGAAGGTTTAAATACAATGCCTGCCGTGAGAGGTGAAGTTTGGGCTTCTGTGGACCAAACAGAGTCCTGCGGCGGGGAAGAGGTAAGTGGGGGCCCCCAGGAACTTGGTTCTATTCGGGGGACCCCCAAGCCTAATTTGTCTTTCTGTCTGTTACCTAACGGTATTCCCGCTAAATATCTGTGCATGCCTGTAACTACTGGAAAATGTAAAATGTTAATAGTAGTCAAGAAAAAAAAAAAAAGGGGGAGACCGCGGTACCTGTGTTAAACCACTAGAGGCCACTGTGGTCCATTTTTCTTGTCATGTGGATCTTTTTCTTTTCAAGTCAAAAGATCCAGGCAGTTGGTAAGTTCTCTGTGGGAATCCACTTCCTCTGCCCTGTTGCTGCACTCATCCACCGCACAGGCCCTCCGGCAAAAAGGGCCCTGGCTCCTAGTCCCTGCTTATTTTTTTAAAAAAAGCGCCGAAGGCGCACGGGCGCGCGCGTGCGCGTGCACGCGCCTCCTATGTAGAGATGAGCGGAAAAAAAAGGGGCGGGGCTGGTGGATGACGCTCGATGCGCGCCGCGGCGCTTCTGCGCATGTGCAGGCGTCCCAGCATGGATAAAAGACACAGTGCAAGTGTCAGCTGGATGCAAACAGAGCTAGCAACAAAACGGTGGCACACAGAGGCGGTTGATGCAGGCATCCCCATAGAAAGGCACTTTAGTGGACACCAGCTGGTATATAGCAGCAACTGTGCTAGACTATTACCAGTAGTGGTGTATGACGACGGGAATACCTCAGCTCTGTGCTTAAAGGATATGTCGTCCAGACGCTCTGGAAATAAGTCTTCCAAGAAGCAAAAGGGGTCTCCATCGGGCTCTGAGGATTTTGGGCATGCTTGTACTGCACCAATCTCCCCTGAAATTTCAGAGGTTAGTAGCCGTAAGAACCCCGCAGGAGTACCTGGTGCTGCGGCTGTCCCCAGTCCACCTGCTCCTGTATATATAACAGAGGAGGTTTTTTCCTCAGCTCTGGGAGGATTGGAAGAGAGATTAACAGCATTGATCGCTGCTTCCTTGTCACAGGGAAAGCGCGTCCGATCTCCGTCTCCTCCTTCAGAGTACCTGTTAGTGGAGGAACAGCCCCACACAGAGATCGACCTGCCTGAAGGGGATCAGGATGAGGTTGATTCGGTTATAGAGGAATCAACAGTGGAAGAACCTTTCTCAGCATCTCAGGCTGAAAGATTATGGGTTCAGTCTCTGACTAACATGGTCCGATCAGCATTTAAAATGCCTCTTGCGGAGCCATCAACCACTACTGTCTCCTCGCTGGGGTCGCTAAAAGCTCCCCAGACTGTCTGTTCCTTCCCAATCCACCCCTTATTGGAAGGGCTTATTTACCAGGATTGGGAGCATCCTGATAAAATATTTACTCCCCCCAAGAGATTTCCGGTGATCTATCCCATGGAGGATAAGTTCATACAAAAATGGAAGGTGCCCACAGTGGACACAGCCATCTCTTTTGTGAATAAATCACTGACATGTCCAGTAGATAATGTTCCAATGTTCAAAGACCCAATAGATAAAAAATTGGAGTCTTTACTAAAATCTGCTTTTTCTACAGCAAGCATGGTGACACAACCTGCAGTAGCAGCTATTGGGGTCTGCCAAGCAGTGAAGGATCAGTTGAAACAAGTCTTAAGGGACTTACCAGATCAGCAGGCTCTTGCCCTAGCTGACCTACCTAGAGCCTTGTGTTTTGTGGTGGACGCCATAAAGGATACAATCCAACAGGCCTCCCGCTTTACGCTGTCTGTAGTACATATGCGTAGGCTTCTATGGCTCAAAAACTGGTCTGCTGAGGCTCCCTGTAAGAAATTGCTGATTAGCTTCCCATTTCATGGAGAACGCTTATTTGGAGAAGATCTGGACAAGTATATCCAGAAAATTTCTGCCGGTAAAAGTACACTCTTACCGGTTAAGAACAAAGTTAGAAGTCCTTCTTTTAAGAGGCCTACTTCTCCAGTCCCTGGCACATCGGCTGTGAAACAGTTCCGACGGCCTCCGCGGTCAAATCCTGGGGGCAGAAATCAGGGACAATCACAGGGTAACAAGAAACCCTGGGTCAAGAGAGGTACGAAACCCCCCCCCAAGTCATGAAGGGTTGCCCCCACTCAATCGGGTGGGGGGAAGACTTCAGTTGTTCACAGAGACCTGGCAGGACACCATCAGAGACAGATGGGTGATCTCCGCAGTAAGTCTGGGATACAAGCTGGTGTTAAAAGACACTCCTCCTGCCCATTTTATGAGGTCAAACGTGCCAAGCGATCCCCAGAAGAGAGGATCCCTCCTTCTGGCACTAGAACAACTATTGCTCCAAGGTGTAATCATGAAGGTTCCCTTGGAAGAATGCGGGTTCGGGTTTTACTCAAACCTCTTCACAGTCCCCAAACCAAATGGGGACGTGAGGCCCATATTAAATCTAAAAGGGCTAAACAAATTCCTACATATCAGGACTTTTCGGATGGAGTCGATCCGATCGGTGGCCACCGCCCTACAAGGGCAGGAATGGTTAGCCTCGATCGACATAAAGGATGCTTATCTGCATATTCCCATCTTTCCGGCCCACCAGAAATTTCTACGCTTTGCAGTAGAAGGGCGCCATTTTCAGTTCAGAGCCTTACCTTTCGGTCTGGCCACAGCACCACGAGTGTTCACAAAAATTCTGGCCCCACTATTGGCCAATCTAAGAACACGGGGTGTAACGATAATGGCATATTTAGACGACCTGCTACTAATAGACCACTCAGTGGAAAAACTGGAAGTAGCTATTCACGAGACAATCAAGTATCTGGAATATCACGGTTGGATTATCAACCGAGACAAGTCAGCTCTAAGACCAGTCAAAAGTCTGGAATACTTGGGGCTAAGGCTGGATTCAAATCAGAGAAAGATTTTCTTACCTCCAGAGAAGGTGTCGTCTTTGAAAGATTTGACCCACTTAGTGGGTACAAAAAGAAAACCATCCATACGCCTGTGCATGAGGCTGCTGGGAAAAATGGTGGCTTCATTCGAAGCAGTACCCTACAGTCAATTCCATTCAAGGAACTTGCAGAGGGCCATACTGTCAGCCTGGAACAAAAAAGTTCAGGCTTTAGACTTACCAATGTCCCTGTCCCCTTCCGTTCGCAAGAGCCTCCATTGTAATGTACCTAAATAAAGGATTCTTTTTTTTGGCTTCAAATACTTGATTATGTGATTTGTATTTCAAAAGAGAGTTTGCTAGGGAGTAGGCAGGGACATTTCAAATAATATTATTGTTATTAACAAGGGACACAATCCTCCTTGAGGCAAAATGAGACAAATTTTGAAGGTTGGTGTGGTAACTTTACACACCAATAATTTAAGAAAAATCAAAAAAAAAAAAAAAAAAGAAGCCTACATATATCAAAGAAGCCCAAAAAAATAAATAAAGCTAACTTAATTACTAAAATAAAAAATAAAAAACACAAAAAATAAAAATAATTGTGATCTT
Source organism: Rana muscosa (assembly GCA_029206835.1). NCBI lineage: Eukaryota > Metazoa > Chordata > Amphibia > Anura > Ranidae > Rana > Rana muscosa. Next base: position 359,516,421 of record CM055117.1, read on the forward strand.
TACATTTATTTATGAATTTATGAGGGAGATGTGGCTTCAAAAGAATATTTTACAATCATTAGATCAATTAGGAATTACTTAAGAAACAAGTTTGGCATAACTCTCAATGTCATTAGCAAAAGAAGGTAATTATTTAGGCATTATCAAAAGAAGAACAGAATGCGCAGCATTAAAACAATGCTATAAATTCCACCATCTCCATTTCCAATGTGCCATCTCCATTTCCAACGCTAGCTTTACCAAAACGTGCGCTGCCGTCTCATACTTGATTCTGAGCATGCACGTTTTTTTTCTCCTCGTGAAAGCATACACACTATCGTTTTTCACGTCGTTAAAAAAAACGACATGAAAAACGACGTGAAAAAATAGAGCATGTTCGAAATTTTTAATGCCCGTTTTTCACGTCGTTAAAAATGCTCTGGAGCATACACACGATCGGTTTTAATGCCCATTTTTAAAAATGGCATTTTAACGGTATGAAAAACGATCGTGTGTATGGGGCATTAGGAAAGACACCAGTCCCCAATTGTCCCCAATGTCCCTCCCAACCTGGCCTTTGCATCGGAGAATGCTTCAAACACTATCACACTCTTGTAAACTATTAGCCCATATTTCTAATAGACTGCCATTTCCTTGTTTTCAATTTCCGTCCTGAATATTTACCTGGTGCCTCAACAAACCACATCATTGTCTTCCATGTGAACTGACCCTGGCCTGTTTCTCGACTATGCCTCTGCCTGTCGTCTGCATTGTTTATCCGCCATGTTTCTGCCTTTCACGTGAACTGACCCTGGACTGTATCAACTATGCCTCTGCCTACCGTCTATTTCTGCCTTTTACCTGCACTGACCTCAGCCTGTTGACCATGTTTTTGCCTGCCCCTTGGACTGATCCTTTACCCTGCTACACAGGGGTCTCACATATGTGAGGGGCTCCAGAATAGTATTTTGAGTTGAGAAAAACTGTTTTTGGTTTTCTGTTTTCCCAGAACAGGGTCTTGTTGTCCGTAGGCTTCAAAGCGATTTGGGTGGGAGAAGCATCCACCCCTGTCGCCATTCTTTCCTGACTGATGCCCTAAGCTTGATGGTCCTGCCTGCTCCCTGGACAAATACTCTGGCTGTGCTGACCATATCTCTGCCTGCTGCATGTACAAACTATGGACAGTATTGCTGCCTGCTGCATGGACGATCCTTTTGCTGCTGCTGACCACATCCCTGCCTGCTATCTGGACCAATGCTTTGGCTGTGCTGACAACATCTCTACCTGTACTTACTATTCCTGCCTGCTGCCTGTTTTGCTGTCGCTGTCCACATTCCTGCCTGCTGCCTGGACCGATGCTATCCTCTGTGGACCACTGCACTACTAAAACCGCAGGTAATCTTTTCTTTACCCTTTGCTCAGCAGAATGTATTTTGGTTTGTAATTGGTATGTACAGTACATGCTATGTGTTAGAAATATGAAGGGCCTTCAACAATGTGATAGGTTGGCAGGAATTTATGTGTGTAATTTATGCTCCTAGAACGCCTTACGGTGCTACTTCAATGTAGGGCCTCTGTATGTGGCCAGGCTGTGTAAAAGCCTCACACATGTGGTATCACCATACTCAGGAGGAGTAGCAGAATGTATTTTGGGGTGTCATTTTTGCTATGTACATGCTGTGTGTTGGAAACATCTCATAAATGGACAACTTTGTGTAAAAAAAAAATGTGTTTTCATTTTTTTTCCACATTTACAAAAACATCTGGAAAAAAATGAACAGTTCAAAAGACTCATTATAAAAGTTTTTGCGTTATCGGCGCCAATATACTTATACTAAAAATCAGTCTGCTGCAATTGAATAAACCATGCAACCATATGAGTTGAATGAAAGTAATGAAAAAGGAAGTGAATTGCGCTGACTTGTGTATACACCTCTATCCCTGTGTTAATAAAAACAATTAAGGATGTGTGTCATGTGAACTTTGTGCTCTAAACATAAATATATATATATTACGTGCCATCAATAACATAAATTCCTGCTGCGATTTTTAAATTGCTGCTGCGATTTTTAAATTGCATTTAGAGTATGCAAAAAAATGTGCAATCCAATATGCAAAAAAACACCAAACAACTTATGTGCAGTTCATTCAGTCCTTCCAATGTGCTGTATAGAAAAAATATATATATAGGTATACAGAAAACATATCTCCAAAAACATATTTTTCTGCGAAAACAAATGCTCAAATATTCCTATATGAACAATTGCTTCAATCCCGAGTGACTTGCTGAGCTTCCACCTTCACCACATATGTGTCTACACCACCACCGAATAGATTGGTCACTCACCAGATAGGCTAGATTATGCTAGATTATAACCACTCTGTCATCCAGACTTGTCAGCGGTTCCTCCCAATGTACTGATGGTGAATCTTATGCCGCGTACACACGATCGTTTTTCTCGACGGTGAAAACACTGTTGAGAAAATCGACGGGAAAAATGAGGAACGGCTTGTTCCCCTACACACTGCCGTTTTCCCATCATTTTTTCTCTTGGTCGAAAAAAACAACCGTGTGTAGGCTCCCGGCAGTGTTTCCCTATGGGAAAACTGCAGCGGAAAAAAATGCTGTGAATCACGACGAGAAAAATTAGAGCATGTTCTAATTTTTCTCGTCGTGATTAATGCCGTTTTTTTCGTTGGGAAAAATGACCAAAAGCCTACACACGGTCGTTTTTCTCGTCAAAGAGAAAAAATTAAATTTTTCCAGACGAGAACATTACTCTATGATTGCTCATGGAAGACATAAAGGGCCATCATGGTGCAGTTTATCATAAAAAGTTTATTAAAGTTTAAAAGAAATTTCATCCACTCACATGTACAGGTGCCTTTGAGCCGGCACTGAGCTGATCCGCCAATGCATAGAAGATCTATATGTCTGGTCCGCACGTGTGCCCCTATGGTTCCTTCACAAGCTGGATTACATCCAAAGCCTCGCTATGGTCCCAGAAGTGGGAAGCAAATCATCCCGCAGCCTCTATGCATTTCGCATACAATGCATCATCAGGAAGCTCTTTCAAGGAAGTAGTAACAGTTTGTGACAGAAAATATCTTTTGATATTAACCTTTCGGATATATTTCTGGATAGCTATGAATGCTCCAAATTTGCTCATGGGTTCTATACGGAGCAAACTTGAGCCCATGGTCCAGTACAAATTTTTCATTATCAGTGAGTATATTTTTGCGAGATTGAAAATACCAGCATCTCTTACACTCTTTGCCTTTCTTTTTCGTACATCACGGGACACAGAGCGACTTAGTCATTACTAATGGGTTATATAGATACCTTCAGGTGCTGGCACTGGCAACTTCCAAAACCGGAAGTACCCTCCCCTATATAAGCCCCTCCCATCCGGGAGTACCGCAGTTTTTTTGTCTAAGGTGTTGGCCAAAGAGTAACATGTGTTTTCACTGGGCTTGCGTACAGGTTCTTTTATGGGCCTCAGTAAGCTGTTCCGGATCCGACCAAAAAAGCTTCATAGCTAAACGGTCGGTACCCGGGCCTTGCAACAGAAGAGCAAGGCTTTGCCTGTAATGCCTCTCTTAGGAGGGCTGGACCCTGGGATCCAGAGCTCTGGTCATACCCACGACCAAGATGTTTTCTGTGCAGGGTGCTATACAGGTCCAGGGGAGTGGAATCCTTGGGAACCCGGTCCCTGAAGGTTTAAATACAATGCCTGCCGTGAGAGGTGAAGTTTGGGCTTCTGTGGACCAAACAGAGTCCTGCGGCGGGGAAGAGGTAAGTGGGGGCCCCCAGGAACTTGGTTCTATTCGGGGGACCCCCAAGCCTAATTTGTCTTTCTGTCTGTTACCTAACGGTATTCCCGCTAAATATCTGTGCATGCCTGTAACTACTGGAAAATGTAAAATGTTAATAGTAGTCAAGAAAAAAAAAAAAAAGGGGGAGACCGCGGTACCTGTGTTAAACCACTAGAGGCCACTGTGGTCCATTTTTCTTGTCATGTGGATCTTTTTCTTTTCAAGTCAAAAGATCCAGGCAGTTGGTAAGTTCTCTGTGGGAATCCACTTCCTCTGCCCTGTTGCTGCACTCATCCACCGCACAGGCCCTCCGGCAAAAAGGGCCCTGGCTCCTAGTCCCTGCTTATTTTTTCAAAAAAAGCGCCGAAGGCGCACGGGCGCGCGCGTGCGCGTGCACGCGCCTCCTATGTAGAGATGAGCGGAAAAAAAAGGGGCGGGGCTGGTGGATGACGCTCGATGCGCGCCGCGGCGCTTCTGCGCATGTGCAGGCGTCCCAGCATGGATAAAAGACACAGTGCAAGTGTCATCTGGATGCAAACAGAGCTAGCAACAAAACGGTGGCACACAGAGGCGGTTGATGCAGGCATCCCCATAGAAAGGCACTTTAGTGGACACCAGCTGGTATATAGCAGCAACTGTGCTAGACTATTACCAGTAGTGGTGTATGACGACGGGAATACCTCAGCTCTGTGCTTAAAGGATATGTCGTCCAGACGCTCTGGAAATAAGTCTTCCAAGAAGCAAAAGGGGTCTCCATCGGGCTCTGAGGATTTTGGGCATGCTTGTACTGCACCAATCTCCCCTGAAATTTCAGAGGTTAGTAGCCGTAGGAACCCCGCAGGAGTACCTGGTGCTGCGGCTGTCCCCAGTCCACCTGCTCCTGTATATATAACAGAGGAGGTTTTTTCCTCAGCTCTGGGAGGATTGGAAGAGAGATTAACAGCATTGATCGCTGGTTCCTTGTCACAGGGAAAGCGCGTCCGATCTCCGTCTCCTCCTTCAGAGTACCTGTTAGTGGAGGAACAGCCCCACACAGAGATCGACCTGCCTGAAGGGGATCAGGATGAGGTTGATTCGGTTATAGAGGAATCAACAGTGGAAGAACCTTTCTCAGCATCTCAGGCTGAAAGATTATGGGTTCAGTCTCTGACTAACATGGTCCGATCAGCATTTAAAATGCCTCTTGCGGAGCCATCAACCACTACTGTCTCCTCGCTGGGGTCGCTAAAAGCTCCCCAGACTGTCTGTTCCTTCCCAATCCACCCCTTATTGGAAGGGCTTATTTACCAGGATTGGGAGCATCCTGATAAAATATTTACTCCCCCCAAGAGATTTCCGGTGATCTATCCCATGGAGGATAAGTTCATACAAAAATGGAAGGTGCCCACAGTGGACACAGCCATCTCTTTTGTGAATAAATCACTGACATGTCCAGTAGATAATGTTCCAATGTTCAAAGACCCAATAGATAAAAAATTGGAGTCTTTACTAAAATCTGCTTTTTCTACAGCAAGCATGGTGACACAACCTGCAGTAGCAGCTATTGGGGTCTGCCAAGCAGTGAAGGATCAGTTGAAACAAGTCTTAAGGGACTTACCAGATCAGCAGGCTCTTGCCCTAGCTGACCTACCTAGAGCCTTGTGTTTTGCGGTGGACGCCATAAAGGATACAATCCAACAGGCCTCCCGCTTTACGCTGTCTGTAGTACATATGCGTAGGCTTCTATGGCTCAAAAACTGGTCTGCTGAGGCTCCCTGTAAGAAATTGCTGATTAGCTTCCCATTTCATGGAGAACGCTTATTTGGAGAAGATCTGGACAAGTATATCCAGAAAATTTCTGCCGGTAAAAGTACACTCTTACCGGTTAAGAACAAAGTTAGAAGTCCTTCTTTTAAGAGGCCTACTTCTCCAGTCCCTGGCACATCGGCTGTGAAACAGTTCCGACGGCCTCCGCGGTCAAATCCTGGGGGCAGAAATCAGGGACAATCACAGGGTAACAAGAAACCCTGGGTCAAGAGAGGTACGAAACCTCCCCCCAAGTCATGAAGGGTTGCCCCCACTCAATCGGGTGGGGGGAAGACTTCAGTTGTTCACAGAGACCTGGCAGGACACCATCAGAGACAGATGGGTGATCTCCGCAGTAAGTCTGGGATACAAGCTGGAGTTAAAAGACACTCCTCCTGCCCATTTTATGAGGTCAAACGTGCCAAGCGATCCCCAGAAGAGAGGATCCCTCCTTCTGGCACTAGAACAACTATTGCTCCAAGGTGTAATCATGAAGGTTCCCTTGGAAGAATGCGGGTTCGGGTTTTACTCAAACCTCTTCACAGTCCCCAAACCAAATGGGGACGTGAGGCCCATATTAAATCTAAAAGGGCTAAACAAATTCCTACATATCAGGACTTTTCGGATGGAGTCGATCCGATCGGTGGCCACCGCCCTACAAGGGCAGGAATGGTTAGCCTCGATCGACATAAAGGATGCTTATCTGCATATTCCCATCTTTCCGGCCCACCAGAAATTTCTACGCTTTGCAGTAGAAGGGCGCCATTTTCAGTTCAGAGCCTTACCTTTCGGTCTGGCCACAGCACCACGAGTGTTCACAAAAATTCTGGCCCCACTATTGGCCAATCTAAGAACACGGGGTGTAACGATAATGGCATATTTAGACGACCTGCTACTAATAGACCACTCAGTGGAAAAACTGGAAGTAGCTATTGTGAGGGGGTTAGCTCGGCAGCGGGTGTGTGTGACCCCCGGGATGGGCTCCCCACACAAAACAGGCCCAGCAAACGGAGGTTGTGGTTTTCAAAATCAAAAGGTGCGGTTTATTTTCTATTTACAGTGACAAAACACAGCAAAGCAAAAGAAACATAACCAAAATAAATCCTGGTCAAGTTGACCTCTGACTAAACATACAGGTTTCCTAACTAACAACTGGGATCAGCCTAGTGCTGTCCTAGTCCCTAAGTCCCTGGTTTTAAATGTCCAAGCAAATAGCCACACAGGCTTTTTCTCACCGCACAGGGGTTCACTCTCCCTAGACAGTCCACACAGGTCTGGTTCCAGGCATGAGCTAACATCTAATGAAGCTGGGAGTTCTTATAGAGGCCTAAATGAGCTGACAAGCTTCAGCTGGCCTCATCAACTCCCTGTCTGCACGACGCCCAGCCCTCTCCCTAGAGGTATGAGTCATCAATGAGCCCACTAGTCTCAGCTGGGCTTCATTAACTCTCTACCTAGTTGTATAAGTCGGCGTAAAGCCTGAATCTGGGCGAAATATATCTACCCCCCTGGATGCAACCAGGTGACTTTACCTTCCTGCTGTCACATACCCCCCCCCTCTTGTTTTAACCTCGGGGTTGGAACACCAGCAATCAGGCATTCATGTACTCGAGACAAAGCATCCACATTCCCCATTTGAACGCCAGGGCGATGCTTTACTGTGAAGTTGAATTCCTGTAGGGCCAGGAACCACCTATTCACTCTTCTATTTGTCTCCTTGTTTTGAGCCATCCACTTTAACGGAGCGTGATCCGTAACCATGTCAAAGTGCCTACCTAGCAGATAGTACCGAAGGGAATCTAGAGCCCACTTCACCGCTAAACACTCCTTTTCAACGGTGGCGTAATTTACCTCATGGGACTTCAACTTCCTGCTGAGGTAAATGACTGGGTGCTCTTCCCCGTTCCAGACCTGGGACAATACTGCTCCTAACCCCACATCTGACGCATCACTTTGTACGACAAAGTCTTTAGAGAAGTCGGGTGAGTACAACACTGGCTGGCTACATAAGGCTTGTTTCAAGAATTGGAATGCTGCCTCAGCCTCGGGGGTCCATTTAATCATGACCGACCCTTTCCCCTTCGTCAGGTTGGTTAGGGGCACAGCCTTAGAAGCAAAGTGGGGAATGAATCGCCGATAATACCCAGCGATTCCCAGAAAGGCTCGTACCTGCTTCTTGCTGTTGGGACGTGGCCAACTCTGGATGGCCTCGACTTTGTTGAGTTGGGGTTTTATTACTCCCCTCCCAATGGTGTACCCAAGATATTTGGCCTCCTCCTGCCCAATGGTACACTTCTTGGGGTTAGCCGTAAACCCCGCTTCCCGAACAGAGTCCAGGACTGCTTGCACTTTTGGCAGATGTGAGGCCCAATCTGTGCTATGGACAATTACGTCATCCAGGTAAGCCGCAGCATACTTCCGATGGGGCCTCAGCATCTGGTCCATTTTCCGCTGGAATGTGGCCGGCGCATTCTGTAACCCGAACGGCATTCTTTTATATTGGAACGCCCCGTCTGGGGTTACAAATGCGGTTTTCTCTTTGGCCGACTTGGCCAGGGGGATTTGCCAATACCCTTTTGTGAGGTCAAGAGTCGTCATGTATCGGGCTGTTCCCAGCCGGTCGATCAACTCATCTATACGTGGCATGGGGTAGGTGTCAAATTTTGTAACTTTGTTCAACTGACGAAAATCGTTACAAAATCGCCAGCTCCCATCCGGTTTAGGCACCAACACAATGGGACTAGACCAATCACTTTGAGACTCCTCTATCACCCCTAAGTTCAGCATTTTCTGTACTTCCTCCCGTATTGCCTCCCGTCGGGCCTCTGGGATCCGATAGGGTTTTAACTTCACCCTTTCACCGGGCGGGGTAATAATGTCATGCTCTACCCCAGATGTTTGTCCCGGCAGCTCAGAGAATACCTCCTTGTTACGAAGCACAAACTCCTTAACCTCCTGTTGTTGGGGTTGTGACAAGGTGGCTGCGATTCCAACCTCAGGAATCACGCAACCAGTTTGAGCTGGTGACCAAGTGTCTGCGACTAGGGACTCTCTATCCCTCCAGGCTTTCAACAGATTAACGTGATAGATCTGTTCGGGCTTTCGCCTTCCTGGTTGTCTGACCTTGTAATTCACTTCGCTCACTTTTTCCATTATCTCGTAGGGGCCTTGCCATTTGGCAAGGAATTTACTTTCAACCGTAGGGACAAGTACCAGTATCCTATCCCCCGGGGAAAAGGTACGGGTCTTGGCTCCACGGTTGTACACTCTCTGCTGTGCTAACTGCGCTTGGGCCAAATGTTCCTTCACGATGGGCATTACCTGTGCAATTCGGTCTTGCATCAGGGCGACATGCTCAATCACACTCCTGTGGGGAGAACTCTCACTTTCCCAAGTTTCCTTGGCAATATCCAACAGCCCTCTTGGGTGTCTCCCATACAGTAACTCAAAGGGGGAGAATCCCGTAGAGGATTGGGGCACCTCCCTAATAGCAAACATCAGATAAGGAAGTAGACAGTCCCAATCCTTTCCATCTCTATCCACCACTTTCTTCAACATTTGTTTTAGGGTTTTGTTGAATCTTTCAACCAGCCCATCGGTTTGGGGGTGATACACAGATGTACGTAATTGCGTCACTTTGAACAATTTACACAGCTCCTTCATAACCCGGGACATAAAGGGTGTACCTTGGTCCGTAAGCAGTTCTTTACAAATACCCACCCGGCTAAACACAAGAGATAGCTCTTTGGCTATGGTTTTGGCCGAGGTATTTCGGAGAGGGATCGCTTCTGGATAACGGGTGGCATAGTCCATTATAACTAATATGTACTGGTGCCCCCTAGCGGACTTGATTATAGGACCTACCAAATCCATGGCGATCCTCTCAAACGGGACCTCAATGATGGGTAGAGGGACCAGCGGGCTACGGAAATGTGGCATCGGGGCCGACCTCTGACACACAGGGCAGGAGGAACAATAATTTTCTATGTCCTTCATCACCCCCGGCCAATAGAATCTCTGTAATACCCTCTCTCGGGTTTTCTCTGTCCCCAGATGACCTCCAAGAATGTGCCCATGGGCCAACTCCAACACCAACTTCCTGTAAGGTTTGGGCACCACAAGTTGCTCAACGGTTTCTTCTGCCCTTTTTGCCACCCGATACAGTAGGTCCTTCTCTACGCTGAAGTATGGGTAAGTGCAGGTATTATCTGGGTTCACTAACTCGCCATCTATTTTCACTACGTTTTCCCGTGCCTTTATTAGGGCGGGGTCTTTCAACTGTTCTGTGGCAAAGTTTTCCCTGTGAACCTCAAGATCAGAAAACTCCACAGACGGTAGGTTTTCGTCTGAGGAGGTGGGCTCCTCTCCAGTTTCTTGAGTCTCCCCTGCCAATACTGACAAGGGAAATTCCGGAGAGTCCTCACCACTCTCAGGGGAGTTCTGGCTATCACATTCCTGGTACATAGGGGCACCAGTGGGGGGCTCAGGATCATCCCACAGTTCCCAGAACTTCGGAAAATCCCTTCCGACAATGGCGTCATGCGGTAACTGAGATGCTAAGCCCACTGGATGAGAGAGGGTACCTTTGGGGGTCTCGAAACACACTGTAGTCACTGGATACTCTCGGGTGTCCCCATGCACACAAATAACAGCTACCTTGCTATTCCCAGAGACCTCTGTTTTAACTAACTCAGCCTTTATCAGGGTCACAAGGCTACCTGAATCCAGCAATACCACAACATTTCTACCATTAACACACATTTTGCATAAATGTTTCTCAGTTCCTCGAATGGCAGTGCATGCGACTGTCGCACACAGCGACTGACGTCTGCCCGTCAGAAAGTCACACTGCATGGGTTCCTCCACAACCGGGCAATTTGCTGCAATATGTCCCGCTTGCCGGCAGCGGTAGCAAACGATCCTTCTTGCCGCCTCTTGAGCCGCTGATTTCCCAGGCTGTTCTCGCCAAACTTGGGGTAGAGCTCCCACCCTCTCACTCTCTCCACCCTTACCCCTTGGAATCATCTTATCCGCCCCTGGGGATGGTCTGGTCTTAGGGTGGAAAGTCCGAGTGTCTCTGGAAGAGGCCGTCAGGTTCTCTGTAGCCAAGTATTTCTCCACACGATCCACAAGACCATCGGCCGTCTCTGGGTCTCCATGGCTTACCCACTTTTGGATGGCAGTAGGAAGAGCTCTCAAAAACCGATCCATTACAACACGTTCCACAATCTTTGGTGCGGACAAAGTCTCTGGCTGTAGCCACTTTCTGCTCAGGTGAATGAGATCATACATTTGAGACCTGGGGGGTTTTCCAAGCTGGAAAGTCCAGTTATGCACACGCTGAGCCCGGACAGCCTGGGTGACACCCAGCCTTGCCAATATTTCAGCTTTTAGCATCACATAGTCTTTTGCTTGGTTAGGCTCTAGGTCATAGTAAGCTTTCTGCGATTCACCAGTTAACAGAGGAGCCACCAGTCCAGCCCACTGCTCCTCAGGCCACTTTTCTCTTTCAGCGGTCCTTTCAAATGTGGTCAAAAATACCTCTGGATCATCCTCTCCAGTCATTTTCGTCAATAAACGACTCACCCCAAAGGACGCGGTATTAGTGGGACGGCTTTCCTCACTGGTCTGCGGACGTTGCTGCATTACTGCTTCCATCTGTTGTTGTAGTCTCTGCTCTTGCCTCTGCAATAGGTCTATGAAGCGGGCCTCAGATTGCTGCTGGGCTTGTTGCTGAGCCTCCAGACTCCGTTGCAAAGTTGCGTTTGTCTGCTGCTGGGCTGCAAGGCTCTGTTGTTGAGCTGCAAGGCTCTTTTGCAAACCTGCATTTGTCTGCTGTTGATTGGCATTTGCTAGAGCCAGCTGTTTCAGTATCTCCTCCATGCTGGCCTAAAAAAAACTGCCACTGGTTCTCCACCAACTGTGAGGGGGTTAGCTCGGCAGCGGGTGTGTGTGACCCCCGGGATGGGCTCCCCACACAAAACAGGCCCAGCAAACGGAGGTTGTGGTTTTCAAAATCAAAAGGTGCGGTTTATTTTCTATTTACAGTGACAAAACACAGCAAAGCAAAAGAAACATAACCAAAATAAATCCTGGTCAAGTTGACCTCTGACTAAACATACAGGTTTCCTAACTAACAACTGGGATCAGCCTAGTGCTGTCCTAGTCCCTAAGTCCCTGGTTTTAAATGTCCAAGCAAATAGCCACACAGGCTTTTTCTCACCGCACAGGGGTTCACTCTCCCTAGACAGTCCACACAGGTCTGGTTCCAGGCATGAGCTAACATCTAATGAAGCTGGGAGTTCTTATAGAGGCCTAAATGAGCTGACAAGCTTCAGCTGGCCTCATCAACTCCCTGTCTGCACGACGCCCAGCCCTCTCCCTAGAGGTATGAGTCATCAATGAGCCCACTAGTCTCAGCTGGGCTTCATTAACTCTCTACCTAGTTGTATAAGTCGGCGTAAAGCCTGAATCTGGGCGAAATATATCTACCCCCCTGGATGCAACCAGGTGACTTTACCTTCCTGCTGTCACACTATTCACGAGACAATCAAGTATCTGGAATATCACGGTTGGATTATCAACCGAGACAAGTCAGCTCTAAGACCAGTCAAAAGTCTGGAATACTTGGGGCTAAGGCTGGATTCAAATCAGAGAAAGATTTTCTTACCTCCAGAGAAGGTGTCGTCTTTGAAAGATTTGACCCACTTAGTGGGTACAAAAAGAAAACCATCCATACGCCTGTGCATGAGGCTGCTGGGAAAAATGGTGGCTTCATTCGAAGCAGTACCCTACAGTCAATTCCATTCAAGGAACTTGCAGAGGGCCATACTGTCAGCCTGGAACAAAAAAGTTCAGGCTTTAGACTTACCAATGTCCCTGTCCCCTTCCGTTCGCAAGAGCCTCCATTGGTGGTTGGTGCCCCAGAATCTGGAAAAAGGGAAACCCTTCAGTCCGGTTTCTTGGAAGGTGGTCACTACAGATGCCAGCCTCATAGGCTGGGGGGCAGTATGGAGCAATGGTCTCTACAGGGCAAGTGGTCAGAAGCAGAGAAGGCCCTGCCCATCAATCTCTTAGAGATACGAGCAGCCCGGTATGCCCTAGTAGCATGGACATCCAAACTCCAAGGGTCCCCTGTCAGAATTCAATCAGACAATGCCACAGCAGTGGCATATATCAATCACCAGGGTGGCACCAGGAGTCGTGCAGCCCAGAGGGAAGCGAATTGCATCCTGAAATGGGCAGAAAGATATGTCCCAGCCATATCCGCGGTTTTCATCCCAGGAGTGGAAAATTGGAGAGCGGACTTTCTAAGTCGCCAGCAATTATTCCCGGGGGAATGGTCTCTTCACCCCGAGGTTTTCCAGGCAATATGCCAGCGGTGGGGAACACCGGATGTAGATCTGCTAGCATCCAGATTCAACGCAAAGGTGGACAGATTTGTGTCTCGCACAAGGGATCCCCTAGCTTGCGGCTCGGATGCCCTAGTGTTCCCTTGGGATCAGTTCAAGCTGATATATGCATTCCCACCGCCACAATTGTTACCGCGATTAATCCGCAGAATCCGGGTAGAAAAGAAACCGGTGATTCTGGTGGCTCCAGCGTGGCCCCGAAGAGCATGGTACGCGGAGATCGTAAAGATGTCAGTGGGGAGTCCTTGGACCCTCCCACATCGTCCAGACCTGCTTTCGCAGGAACCGATATACCACCCTTCCTTACCAGCCCTAGGTTTGACGGCCTGGCTATTGAAGCCCACATTCTAAAAAAGAGAGGTCTCTCTAATCCGGTGGTATCTACCATGATCAATGCCAGGAAGCGGTATCCAGGCAGATTTATTATAGGATCTGGAAGGCGTACATCGCGTGGTGTGAGGCCAAGAAATGGCATCCGCGTAAGTACGTAATAGGTAGGATTCTGGACTTCCTACAGTGGGCTGTGGATAGGAAGCTTGCCTTGAGTACTATCAAGGGTCAGATTTCGGCCTTGTCAATATTTTTTCAAAGGCCCTTGGCTTTGCATTCATTAGTCAAAGCTTTCATACAAGGAGTGATGCGTATTAGCCCTCCGGTTAGTATTCCCATATGTCCATGGGACTTAAACCTGGTTCTGTTGGTTCTACAGAAACAACCATTTGAACCATTGCAGCACATTTCCTTGGTTCTTCTCACCAGGAAATTGATTTTCTTAGTAGCCATTTGTTCGGCTAAAAGAGTATCGGAATTAGCCGCCATGTCCTGTAAGGAGCCATATCTGGTTGTCCATAAGGACAGAGTAGTATTACGTCCTCACCCAGCCTTTCTTCCTAAGGTGGTATTGAGGTTTCATTTGAACCAAGATGTGGTTCTTCCTTCTTTTTTTCCCAAACCTACCTCGGTACAGGAAAAGTTATTGCATTCTTTGGATGTAGTAAGAGCAGTTAAAGCTTATCTAAAAGCCACTGCTCAGATTCGTAGAACGGATACTTTGTTTGTTCTGCCGGAAGGCCCCAGAAAGGGTCAGGCAGCATCAAAATCTACTTTAGCCAAGTGGATTCGACAGGTCATAATACAAGCCTATGACTTGAAAAGGAGACCGCCTCCGTTCAAAGTTAGGGCGCACTCCACAAGAGCAGTTGGAACTTCATGGGCAGTGCATCACCAGGCCTCCCTGGCTCAAATCTGTAAGGCCGCAACATGGTCTTCAGTACACACGTTTACTAGGTTCTACCAGGTGGACGTTAGAAGTCAGGAGGATATCGCCTTTGGGCGCAGTGTGTTGCAGGCCGCAAAGGATCCTCATGCCTGATGGGCCCAGCTTATGTATAGTGTATCCCCCCCCTCATTTGGCATTGCTTTGGGACGTCCCATTAGTAATGACTAAGTCGCTCTGTGTCCCGTGATGTACGAAAAAGAAAAAGGGATTTTTATAACAGCTTACCTGTAAAATCCTTTTCTTGGAGTACATCACGGGACACAGAGCTCCCACCCCTCTTTTTTGGCGACACTTATTGCTTTGCTACAAAACTGAGGTACTCCCGGATGGGAGGGGCTTATATAGGGGAGGGTACTTCCGGTTTTGGAAGTTGCCAGTGCCAGGACCTGAAGGTATCTATATAACCCATTAGTAATGACTAAGTCGCTCTGTGTCCCGTGATGTACTCCAAGAAAAGGATTTTACAGGTAAGCTGTTATAAAAATCCCTTTTTTTCGATCGGCTCCTCCTCCCCCCTCGGGTCCCTCTCCTGCACCTTCTGTAACGATGCTGCCTCCAGAGCCAAGGGTACCCATTCCGGAGAAGTTTTCCGGGGATCAAAATAAGTTTCAGACATTTCGCAATGCCAGCGAGTTGTACTTCTCCCTGCTACCCCTAACGTTCTCCCGGGAGACCACCAAAGTGGGGTTTGTCATCTCGCTCTTGCTGGGGGAACCTCGGTCCTGGGCTCATCACCTGCTTGAAGAACGCCATGTTTCACTGGACTCTTTGCCATCCTTTTTCAAAGCCATGTCGCTCCTTTGTGATGATCCCCAACAGACTTCCACTGCCGAAGCTGCTCTTCATGCGCTCCAGCAAGGCCGCAGAGCGGTTGAGGACTACATAATGGACTTCAGGCGCTGGAGTGCAGATACTCAATGGAACCATGCAGCTTTACGGCATCAGTTCCATTTAGGCCTATCCGAAAGATTAAAGGACGAACTGGCTTGAGTTGCCATACCAGACTCTTTGGAGAACCTAATGACATTGACTATCCAGATAGACCGGCGCCTTCGGGAGCGCACCGCAGAGAAAATGAACCAGCAGACTCGTCCAACCTGGATGTTACCCCGTGTGGCCACGACCACACGTCCTGCTTCCATCAGACCTGTCTCAGCTAGATCTGTACCAACCTCCTTTGAACCAGTGCAAGTCGGTTTAATAAGACCCTCGCTATCCGCTGAGGAACGCTCACGCCGGCAACAACTCAATCTCTGCCTGTACTGCGGGGGAGCCGGCCACTATGTACATTCGTGCCCAGTAAAACCTCAAAGATGTTTGTCCATCTCACCTACCAGTCAACCAGCACCCTCTGCCAATACTACTCACCTGGCCCTTTGCATCTCCTTCCAGCTTCCAGATAGGACTGTGCCTGCTACTGCAATTATAGATTCTGGAGCATGTAGTTGTTTTATTGACCTGAACTTTGCTAACCAACAGCTCATCCCACTCCAGCACAGGGCACAAGGACTTTCCATCTTCCTGGCAGATGGGTCGCGTATTAATTCAGGCCTTGTCACCCAAGAGTCTCCACCCTTGCCCGTAGTCACAGCCACAGGTCATAAGGAACTGTTGAGACTCGATGCAATTGCATCCCCCCTGTTCCCGGTCATCCTCGGCCTGCCATGGCTACAGGCCCACAATCCACAAATTGATTGGGGCACCGGGGAAATAAAGTTCCAGTCTCCTTACTGTCAAGGACATTGCCTGCCTTCTCCTCCTAGGGTGTCTGGCCCTCTGTTGTGCCTGGAATCTGATTCAGAATTACGCTCAAAGGTACCTGAACCATACCACGAGTTCCTAGATGTGTTCAGCAAACGGGGGGCTGAGACTCTTCCTCCCCACCATTCATATGATTGCCCAATTGAGTTGCTGCCTGGAGCTGAGATCCCCTTCGGGCGGATTTTTCCCCTGTCTGATTGGGAACTGGAGGTATTAAAAGAGTATGTGGACGAGAACCTTAAGAGAGGATTTGTTATGTACAGAACGTACCTGATCGTAGAGCCTGACTTGTAGGAGGAGACCTCTCTTACAGCCCTGGCTCAAGAGTCACTGGAGTGAGGACAGTGAACTCGAGAGCGCAGTGAGGTAGGAGTGCCTGGGGTAGATGTAGTGGTTGGCACCGTGGCAAGGTGATGATCCTCCAGGGATGGCTGGAACTGTAGGCAGCAGAGGAGGAGGTTGCAGGTCAGCGACCCGGAAGCCAGCAGGTACAGGAACAGCAGGAAGCTGGAGCAGGGTGAGACAAGCCGGGTAAGGTGCACACAGAGCAGCAGACAAAAGCAGGGTCAGACAAGCCGGGTCGGAGCAGGTAATCAGTCGTAGAAGATTCAGCAGGCCTAAACGTGGTCAGAGGTACAGGCAAGGTCTGGCAGCGGGTAGGCAGATAGGAGATTGAGCAGGGTCAAGACGAGCCAAGGTCAGGATGGAGATATCGGGTGGTCAAGCAGAGCCGGGTCGGTACAGGTAAGCAGATAACAGGTATGCAAATACTGATACAGAGCTACAGATCAGACAGCAATGCATCATTGCAGTTGCTGACCTTTTAAAGACATGATGGCGCCAAATAGTGCTAACGTGCACGCGCACGCACCCGCCTCGCACGTGCGCGCAATTGGCGCACGCGCACTCGATGCGCGACGGTGCACAGGCACGGCTGAATGCTGTTGCCTATTCTGCACAGGAGCACGTGTGCGCATGCGCGCACGCAAGAGCCGTCTTCCCATTCCAGCAGGTCCCTGACAGGATTCATCCAGCCTTCTACTTCTCCAGCAGGGGCTGTAATCTTTTTTGTGGAGAAGAAGGGCCACTCCTTACGTCCTTGTGTGGACTACCGAGAACTAAATAAAGTGACGGTTAAGAACCGATATCCTCTACCCCTGGTGCCCGAGCTGTTTCAAAGACTAAGAACTACCGCTGTTTTTACCAAGCTTGATATGCGAGGAGCCTATAATTTGGTTTGTATCCGTGCAGGGGACGAGTGGAAAACGGCCTTCCGTACGAGATTCAGCCACTATGAATACTTAGTGATGCCCTTCGGCCTGTGCAATGCCCCTGCTACCTTCCAGCACTTCGTAATGATATCTTCAGAGACTGGTTAGATATCTTTGTAATTATTTATCTTGACGATATCCTGATTTTCTCCACATCTTTAGATCAGCACCGGAAACACGTGAAGATGGTACTCTGCCGACTCCTTCAGCACGGGTTATATGATAAACCAGAAAAATGTGAATTCGAGTGGCAGAGTATCCAGTTCTTGGGCCTGGTGATTTCCACAGAAGGGTTCAAGATGGATCCACAAAAAGGTCATATCTGTTCTGGACTGGCCTGCACCCTCAGACAAAAAGGGGGTGCCGCGTTTTGTTGGCTTTGCCAATTTTTACAGAAGATTTATTAAAGGGTTTTCTGCAATCATTGCCCCCATCACTCAGCTAACAAAACAGAACATTCGTTTTCATTGGAACTCCGAGGCTCAGACTGCTTTTGCAACTCTGAAGGGACTTTTTACTTCTGCTCCCATCCTGAGCCACCCAGACCCCTCTCTACCCTACCTACTCGAGGTAGACGCTTCGGAAACAGCAGTAGGGGCAGTTATTTCCCAGCGCCAAGGCCTCAAGGATCTCATGCATCCCATTGCTTTCTTCTCTCGTAAGCTTTCCCCTGCCGAAAAAAATTACGATGTGGGAGATCGGGAACTTTTGGCCATTAAGGCCACGCTTGAGGAATGGCGGTATCTCTTAGAGGGCGCAGCACATCCCATTCTTATTTACACGGATCATAAGAATCTGGAATATTTGAGAACCGCCAAGCGTCTGAAGCCGCGTCAAGCACGGTGGGCGCTATTCTTTTCCAGATTTTCTTTTCACATCACCTACCGGCCAGGATCAAAGAACACCAAGCCAGACGCCCTCTCCCGCATTTTCGACGATCCCAAGGATGCCCCAGTTCCAGATACTATTCTATCTGAAGGTAACTTTCTGCTCATCCAGACAGATCTGATGTCCAGCTTAAAACAAGCTTCAGCAGGAATGCCCAGCCCACCAGGAGTGTCCCTGACACCCAGGGATGGGTTACTTTGGAAGGACAATTACATTTTTGTGCCAGCAAGTTTCCAGACAAAGGTACTGAACCTATGCCATGACCATCCTCTGGCTGGCCATTTCGAGGTCCACAAGACCCTTGACCTGATTCAGCGTATGTTCTGGTGGCCAAAGCTTGAGAAGGGTTGCAAGGAATATGTGAAATCTTGTACTGTTTGTACCCAAAGCAAATCTGCTAGGACCAAGTCCTGGGGTCTTCTCAGACAACTACCAATCCCTGACAGACCCTGGAGCATGATAGCCATGGACTTTATAGTCGAACTACCCCCATCCGAAGGACATACAGCCATCTTTGTAGTGGTCGACCGCCTTTTCAAGATGGCCCACTTCATACCTCTGAAAAGTACGCCTTCTGCCATGGAGACCGCCCGGGTGTTAATTCGGGAGATCATAAGACTACATGGAGTACCAACCAACATTGTATCTGACAGGGGGGTCCAGTTCACCTCTCACTTTTGGAAAGCACTGTGCCAGGCCCTGAAAATTGAGCTATCCATGTCATCTGCTTACCATCCTCAGACTAATGGACAAACCGAGAGGACAAACCAGACCCTCGAGGAGTACATACGTTGTTTCACCACGTTTGTCCAGGACGATTGGGTAGCACTATTGTTGTTGGCAGAATTTGCCTTCAACAATGCCAGCCATTCAGTCACGGGTCAGTCTCCATTTTTTTCAAACTATGGGTTTCATCCTGTCTTCCTGCCTAACATTATCCCTGAATCTCCGGTTATAGCGGTACAGAGTACTGTTGACTTCCTGGGTCGCAACAACAAACTGCTACAAGAGACTACGGTCAAGGCACAGGCAACTAATAAGAGAGTTTATGACAGGAAGAGAAGAGGGGAATTGCACCTCCAACCTGGCGACCAAGTGTGGTTGTCTACTACCAACCTCAGAATGGCTTGTCCCTTGAAGAAACTGGCACCTAAGTTTATCGGACCTTTTCCAATTAAGAGAAAACTGAACGAAGTTTCTTATGAACTTGTCTTACCTGATTCGCTTAAGATCCACCCAGTGTTCCACGTGTCCCTGCTGAAACCCAAAGTACCAGACCCCTTCCCAGACAGGGGATCGGGGCCACCTGAACCCGTAATGGTTGATGGGGACGAGGAATATGAGGTGGAGGCTACTGTAGACTGCAGAAGGAGAGGTAATCGACTGCAATACTTGATCAAGTGGAGGGGGTACGGACCAGAGGAGAACTCTTGGGAGCCCAAGCAGAATGTGCATGCCCAAGAGCTAATCCAGGCCTTCTTTCGCAGCCACCCTCAAAAAAGAGTTATTTTGGGCACCCGGAGGTTGCCCATAAGGGGGGGGCAATGTTATGGACGCACACATCTCTTGGACCCACAACAAGGCTCAGGCGCATCCCCGCTAGTAGGCTTCCAACTGTAAACAGACGTTTGCCATTGCACATGCGCGTGCGCCAATCGCGGAGATCGTGCACGAGCACACGGTGACGCTGCCTTGGCGCCCAGTAGTCTTTAAAAGGGGCTTCTTCTGTCCAGACTCTTGCTGTCTGATCTGCATCTTATCCTGTGACTTGACCCCGAACCTGCACCTGTTGTTACTCTGACTCGGCTTCCTGACCTTGCTGCTATCTCCAGTGCTGACCTTTGGCTTCCTTGACCTCGTCTTGCTCATCTGTCTGCCTGATCCTCCGTTGCCTGATCCAGCCTGAACTCTGACCATCCGCTGCCTGACGCTTCTGCCTGCATCTGATCCGCTGTGCATTACCTGGCTCATCTGACCCTTCTCCTGCCTGCTGCTTGCATCCGCATGCACCTGCATCCTCAGCTGACCTGCATCATCTGACCTGCATCCTCATCTGACCTGCATCCTCAGCCTCCTACAGCGGTCTCCTCATCCAGTCCAGGCGAACCCAGCAGCCACTCATACCCCACTGTGCTCCTTCGGCCACTGTCCCAACTTTAGTGACCTGGGAACCAGGGCTGTATGAGAGGTCTCCCTCTGCACGTCAGGCTCACCTCCAAGGTACGTGTCAGTAACCAAGGATAAACAATAACCAGCGGAAACTTAGGTGAGGAAATAACTTGGAATTGGATTATCCCATGGACAACGGAACAGTCTCATGAGTCACATGGGCAGGCTGTAGAGGTCTCCCGTCAAGAGCCTCAATGGCAAGTGGAGTGTCACGCAGCTGCAGCAGAATCGAGTGCTTTGATACAAAGGCAGCATCAATGAACAGGCCTGCAGCCCCGGAGTCGATTAGAGCCTGTATCTCGACAGAAGACTCAGCCCAAGACAGGGTAACCAAAACCAGGGGCTTATCCTTCTGGGCAACTGGAGACGAAACAATGACACCTAAGGTCTGTCCGTGACAGGACCTCAAGGTTCGGGCGTTCCCTGGACAGGTAGGACAAGACTTCAAAAAGTGACCGGCCTGGCCACAATAAAGGCACAATCTCTCCCTCCTCCTAAGGGCTCTCTCATCCGCAGAGAGACGTGTGAAGCCCAAGTGCATGGGTTCATCTTCACAGACCGGCTCTGTACCAGGAGGCATGGGAGGTGAGGGAGGCAAGGGTGGGACTGCAAAGCTCGGAGACAAATGTACAGGAGGCTTCTGCAAGCTCTCCTTAACAGAGGGTCTTTCTCTGAGTCTGGAGTCAATAAGGATGGCAAATGTAATCAACCTCTCCAGCTTAGTGGGTATAACTCGGGCTGCTATCTCATCCTTGATGTTATCCGAAAGACCATGGGAAAAAAGCAGCCACGAGGGCCTCATTGTTCCAAGCAACCTCTGCTGCCAGAGTACGGAATTCAATGGCGTAATCGGCAACAGTCCTCGTACTCTGTTTGATGGACATGAGGCTCTTGGCAGCAGAAGCGGGGCGTGCGGGAACGTCAAATACTCTTTTGAAGGAAGCCACAAATTCTGGGTAACTTAGGACCACGGGTTTTTGCGTCTCCCATAGAGGGTTTGCCCAGGCCAAGGCTCTCTCAAAAAGCAAAGATATCATGAAACCTACTTTGCTTCTGTCCGTGGGAAACGCCTGGGGCAGCATCTCAAAATATATTTCAACCTGGTTGAGAAACCCTCTGCATTGGACTGGATCACCCCCAAATCACTGGGGAAGCAGGGCGGAACCAGACATACCTCTTATAGAGGAAACACTCAAGGCGGGTGCCTGCAGAGAAACTGGGACAACAGCAGGCTCGGCCTGCAACACAGGTTCTACCGGAGCGGTCACAGTGGGAGATTCCAGACGAGCCGTGCGGCTCAGGAGCGTTTGTAACGCCATGGCAAACTGATCCATGCGGTGATCCAGGTCATCCAATCTGGAAATATTATCAACAAGTGGATTGGCTACATCTTCTGAATTCATGGCCTTCGTCTACTGTCAGAAACCATGAATCAGACCGAGACAGAAGTACAGTTAAATCACACTTGTTTAATAATAATAATAAAAAGGTAAACAGAGTAAGCAGAGTAAACAGAGTAAGCGTAGTCAAAAACATGCCAGAGTTCAGTAACCGGATCGGGTAGTCAGCCAAGCAAATGTCAGAGAGCCAGAGATGAACGTAGTAGTACAGCAAGCAGGATCAGGAACCAGAAGGGACCTTACCAATTCACATAGGGGGGGAGGGCGGGATCTTGGGGTTCCCTTTGTTAAAGGGTTCTTCCAGATTCCGATAAGCCCCCTGCCCGCAGACCCCCACAACCCCATGTTGAGGGCATGTGGCCTGGTACGGTTCAGGAGGGGGGGCGCTCTCTCGTCCCCCCCCTCTTTTCCTGCGGCCTGCCAGGCTGCGTGCTCGGATAAAGGGTCTGGTATGGATTTTTGGGGGAACTCCACGCCATTTTTTTTAAAATTTGGGGTGGAGTTCCCCTTAAAATCCATACCAGACCTGAAGGGCCTGGTATGGATATTTGGGGGAACCCCACGCATTTTTTTTTAAATTTGCGGCAGGGTTCCCCTTAATATCCATACCAGACCTGAAGTGCCTGGTAATTGAATTTGGGGAGACCCCCATGCATTTTTTTTTTTTTACCAATGACTTTTCTGTGTATTGCCGGGAGCCGACAATTCATTATAGCCGTGAGTTTTAAATGACTTTTTTTCCTTCAGAAATGACACTGTGCAGGGACAGTTCTAAGCCCTTGAAACAAGCGCCACTTTACAGGCATACTATACACACACCCTAGGTACGAAATTTAAAGGAATATTTCACTTTTAGTGTTTCACTTTAAGCATTATTAAAGTGGTTGTATAGTCTTTTTTTTTACTTTTACCTACAGGTAAGCCTATACTAAGGCTTACCTGTAGGTAAAAGAAATATCTCCTAAACCTTTACGGTTTAGGAGATATTCCCCTTGCACTGCGCCGCTGACTGCAGCGGCGCATGCGCAGAGGGGATTCTCGGCGAAAGGCCCGGCGGACGCCAGACCTTGCCGGAAAGAAGTCTCCCGCGAGCATGCGCGGGAGTGACGAATCACGGCTCCAGCCACTCACAGCGCTGGAGCCGCGATACCCAGAAGACACGCCAAGGCATAATGTCAGCTGCCTCAGCGTGGACCAGGAGGGACACCGACGCCTCGTTCTAAGGTAAGTATTTCATAATGAGCTTGTATGCTGTGCATACAAGCTCATTATGCGCTTTAAAATCACTGCTCCCGAAAAAACGGCCGTTTTAAAAACTTTTTTTTGCATTGATACATGTCCCCTGGGGCAGGACCCGGGTCCCCAAACACTTTTTAGGATAATAACTTGCATATTAGCCTTTATAATTAGCACTTTTGATTTCGAACGTTCGAGTCCATTGTATTTAATAGGGTTCTAAAGTTCGCGTGAACTTTCTGTCTGTTCGCAGGTTCTGATGCGAACCAAACAGGGGGGTGTTCGGCTCATCCCTAATCATGTACACAGAAATGCAGCTTCCAGCAGAACATGGTCACCAATGTATGTATATGTGGATTGTGGGGTGGGGATGGGTGTTTTGAACATGTGTGTTTTTTAATATTATGTTGGAATGCTTTGTAAGAATAATGACTTAAGTATGTTTCTATAATGTTGCAGATAAAAATGTGATGTGTTGCCTGTTATACACTGAAAGTAAAGCTGTGTGCACTCTAAGCTTTTGACAAATTTTAGATTGTAAGCTCCTATGAGCAGGGCCCTTAAAATCCAATTGCTAAATGTAGCACCATGTATCCTGTCCAATTTTTTTTGAAGCTAGTGAATAAATGTACATAATTTTGTTTCTGCTGGCAAAATAAAAGTACATTATTGAGCTTTGGTGGTTTTTTTTTTGTTCTTTTTAGTTTTTGTGGGTGGTTGTGGTGGTTTTGGCAAAGTGCAATATCTTTTATATTTTATTTCTATATGCATTTGTGCACCAAAAAACAAATCTCTTCGCCCTGGTTCACATTGATGCTACTTTGAAATCGTGCTACTTAACTTGAGCTAGCGCGATTTTAGGTACTACTTGATGGACATCTGTGTGCTTCATACACATATGTCTATTAAAGTCGCACGTGAAATTGGCAAAAGTCATGCAGGAACTACTTTTGCAAATCGGTGCAGCGCCACAAAATTGGGGTTGCATCAATTGGAACAGTGCCATTGCCACAAATAGTCATGCGATTTGATTTCTGAAATTGCATGACAAATCGCCCCAATGTAAACCTAGGCTTCAGCACACCTGCAAGTAAATGATAAAGGTGGGATCTTTATAATGGCTGTGGAGAATTGCAGGTAATGAAATCAGCTGGAGGATAGGCAGTGTTATATGTGTCAGCTCTGGTTCACATTGGTGCGATTTGACATGTCGGATCGGTGGCAATTGCACTGTTATAATTGGTGCGATTTGTATTGATATCAGTGCAGAAACCTACACAGATGTCTCTGATGTTCTCCCCCCTGCAGTCGGGACTGACATGTGGGAATCGTGTGAGTTCAGCTGAACGATTTCCTCCCACTGTCCGTGTGAAGCAGGGCTCAAACTGGGCTTTTTGCCTTTGTAATTCACCTGCTGCTATGCCGGAGACGCCATTTCTTATCAAACTCCCTTAAGTTTACCTTCAAATATCATATGTATGTAGCGGGTATTTGAATTTAGGGATATATAGTATGGAAAAACCTGCGCTAAACCGAAAGTATATTTTAAAAAATGGTGAATAAATAAATGATCCAAAAAATGTGGTGCTGCTGCAAGTAAAACGTTAAAAATACTAAAACTCAAAAGACATGTGTAAAAGGACAAGCGCGCAACCACTGACATTGATTAAATAAAAAATGATGAATATATTACTAATAACACACTATGTGAAAAAAACCACAAGAGAATATATACTGAATCTCAATAGTGAAAAAAAACACAAGAGAATATATACTGAATCTCAATAGTGAAAGTGAAATTGTTCTCCAAAGGCAAATATTAATTTAAAAATTTAAATTATAAAGGTGAGATTGAAAAAAATGTCCACAACACATTTAAATTCCAAAGGTGAAATCCACTTGCTTCATATGGATAAGGGATATCCAAAGGGAGCCTTACTCTATAGATGTTCAGTGATAACAGATAATCTTAAAGCCGCTTACCAGATGGACGGGACCTCAGATCATAGAGGTCACAAAGGCGTGTGCATCAGCCTGCCGGCAGCAATGGTATTCACCTGTTCCTTTATCCCAGGTGGCCTGTCCTCACTCCACCAGGTAATCAGATATCTTGACACACAGTATCCAAAACGAAAAAGGTAGGCGGGAATAGAATCGCTCCAGCTTCCAAGTGTACTCCTAAGAGCTTGTTCAACTCAGCAAGGAAGGATTAAAAAAAGGACTTCATGGTGCAGTATTTTCCAAAAATTCAAAAGGATTTATTGTAAAAACACACAGCAAAAAAGCCAAAATCAAAAAGTCCACATCCAATCCACAAATAGTAAAATAGGCAAAATAGGCAAGGAAACAGCAACGTAACAAGGGTAAAAAAGGTTTCTAATGTTTCCGTATGCTAGTCAGAGAGCAAACATAGACTGCATCAATACATCAATATCCAATACGTGATGACGTTAGGAATCTTGGCTCCACCCGACGCGTTTCCCCAAAAATGGCATCAACTGGGAACGGAGGCTAATTACCAGCTGGTAATTAGCCTCCGTTCCCAGTTGATGCCATTTTGGATATTGATGTATTGATGCAGTCTATGTTTGCTCTCTGACTAGCATACGGAAACATTACAAACCTTTTTTACCCTTGTTACGTTGCTGTTTCCTTGCCTATTTTGCCTATTTTACTATTTGTGGGTTGGATGTGGACTTTTTGATTTTGGCTTTTTTGCTGTGTGTTTTTACAATAAATCCTTTTGAATTTTTGGAAAATACTGCACCATGAAGTCCTTTTTTTAATCCTTCCTTGCTGAGTTGAACAAGCTCTTAGGAGTACACTTGGAAGCTGGAGCAATTCTATTCCCGCCTACCTTTTTCGTTTTGGGTACTGTGTGTCAAGATATCTGATTACCTGGTGGAGTGAGGACAGGCCACCTGGGATAAAGGAACAGGTGAATACCATCGCTGCCGGCAGGCTGATGCACACGCCTTTGTGACCTCTATGATCTGAGGTCCCGTCCATCTGGTAAGCGGCTTTAAGATTATCTGTTATCACTGAACATCTATAGAGTAAGGCTCCCTTTGGATATCCCTTATCCATATGAAGCAAGTGGATTTCACCTTTGGAATTTAAATGTGTTGTGGACATTTTTTTCAATCTCACCTTTATAATTTAAATTTTTAAATTAATATTTGCCTTTGGAGAACAATTTCACTTTCACTATTGAGATTCAGTATATATTCTCTTGTGTTTTTTTTCACTATTGAGATTCAGTATATATTCTCTTGTGGTTTTTTTCACATAGTGTGTTATTAGTAATATATTCATCATTTTTTATTTAATCAATGTCAGTGGTTGCGCGCT
This sequence comes from Rana muscosa, assembly GCA_029206835.1. Lineage (NCBI taxonomy): Eukaryota > Metazoa > Chordata > Amphibia > Anura > Ranidae > Rana > Rana muscosa. The sequence goes on from CM055117.1 coordinate 359,542,768, forward strand.
TGTCCTTTTACACATTTGAATTTAGGGGAAGCATCTGGGTGGTAGTGTAACCCAGATGCACTGATTGCTAGGGAATCTGAGACCCTTTTATGGTTCTTGGAGGACTCTGGTGGTGTGAGGTTCCCTGCGGCCTACAGGTGGCATTGTTGCTGGGGGCCGGGGTTGAACTCACACCGCAAGACTGTGCCTTTTTGTCCTCCCCTGGCGCTGGTACAGCGGGGCGGGGAACCCGCTGTGACGCAAAGGGAGAGGGGATAAAAGGGGCGGATGCCCTTACCACGGGGTTCAGAGTTGGAGGACGCAGCCGCACCCAGACACCTTCAGCTTGGGTGCTGGCATTCCGGAGTTCCAGGCCCAGGTGCCCTTTACCTGGCCGGAGCGAGAGATGGAGTCCATCCCAGGCACCTTTAGCCTGGGGCTCAGTACTATGGCGGATGCCTGGGGCTCAGTACCTTCGACTGAGTTCCGCGAGGGTGGAGGAATCCGAGGGGGCCCGAACTCCTTGGGTGCCCGTGTCTGAGTTTGTGAGGTCTGGTGAGCAGAACTTCTCTGAAGAGTCCGGCGCAGCATTGCTGGTGACAAAGAGGCCTCCGGTACCTCCCTTGGACGGATATCCTTCCCCTGACAGGGACCGAGCTAGCGAAGGTAATTCATGTTCTATTTCACATAGTCAGTGGCAGTAACTATTCGCCACTGGTGATACCACAGTGGTTAGCTTTATCTGGAAGGATTGTGCCTTGGCCTACTCCCATTGAACTGTTGCAAAGGTCCCAACTTGACTATGCTGTATGTCTATTCGCTGAAAGAATAAAACTGTGTTGGACCTGTTCAGTGTGTGGAACACTGGTTACTAGGAGCAAAGGAGTCAAGGACGAAGGACGGGACTTTAGGACACCTACACAAAGCCCGATCTTTCTGGCCTTCACCTCGTCACTATGGAGGACATGGGCCGTGGTGTATCTTATCCCTCCCCCCAGTACTAACACCCCTAGACAGAGACAGACAAGCCGAGAATGAGAAGGGGTGAGAGGGGTGAGGTCGCTACATGTAGAAATACAGATTTGCATATCTGCAAATATTCAAAAATATTACATTCTAATCGTGATTGAGATCAAATATTCGCAGCTGCAATCAACAGAGCGTGGTTTCACCTCCTTACCCGGAAATGAGTCACTGTAATCACCCGGAAGTTCCTGTGCTGGTCAGGATCTCCATCTAGGTGGACATGGCGAGGTCCCTCTTTAGCAAAGAGGAGGTGCTGCTGATTTTCTGGGTAAGTGTAGGATATGTACTTGTGCTTACTCAAGGTGGGGGTGGATTTGGTGTGGGCAGGGCCGGATTAACATAGGGGCTATTGGAGCTGCAGCTCCAGACCCTTTCCTCAAGATAGGCCCATTTGCCCAAAAAAATAAATAAATAAATAAATAAAATAAAAAAAGATCGACTTTGAGGGTTGTAGCTCAGCGACAAGGGGTCACAGAGACCCCACATATATTTGGGAGTATGTAGCTGAAGACCTACCCCACCACTGGTCAAAATATGGGGTTCCTGTCATTTATGGTTCCAGAGATATGGGGCTGCTTGCACAGCCGTCAGAAGCTACATGCAGACACACTCTGCAGCAGACTGAGAGGATGAGCTCACAGTGCTTACAATAATTATTTGTATATTACTTATGGTAATTAACCCCTTGCCACCCAGGCCAATTCTGACACTTCTCTCCTACATGTAAAAATCATCATTTTTTTTTTCTAGAAAATTACTCAGAACCCTAATACATTATATATATTTTTTTTTAGCAGGCACCCTATGGAATAAAATGCTGGACTTTTGCGAAAGAAACTGTTTCGTTCATAAAAAATAAATAAAAAAAAACAAAACACTACAATTTTTTTTGTATACTAAGCAATGCTTTAATTTTTTTTATAGGTTACATGTTTAGAGTTACAGAGGAGGTCTAGTGCTAGAATTATTGCTCTCGCTCTAATAATCGTGGCGTATGTAACCTGTGTGTATCTGTCTCTGATACTAGCCAGTGCCTATCCTGCCACTGACTAATATCTCTCCCCAGCCTGTCCCCACACACCCTCTCACCTGCTGACCTGTGGATGGGGGAATCACTCCTGCAGTGTTATTGTGTTCTGCCAGTGAATACAATGATCAGTGTTGCTAACTATAGCTGGCAGCACTGATTGTTTTGGGAAAAACCTGACAGGCTGGTTGTACTCAAGTCAGATAATAGATTGACTTGTGTAAAACCAGCTAGCCCATACATAGATGGACTATGGCTGGTCTCTGCTTCATTGGCGTAATTTTAATCCATCTATGTCCCGCTTAACCACTGCGCAGTCCCTAAACATCCTTCCACAAACCTTTAAATTTTTCCTTCCCAGATTCCTTCATCCTCCTCACCTGTACATACTCTCCACACTTATATCCTGTACATACTGCTCACTGTCATACCTTACACACTCCTCTCCTGTACATAGTGCCCGCTGTCATACCCTACACACTCCTCTCCTGTACATAGTGCCTGCTGTCCTACACTTCTCTCCTGTACATAGTGCCCACTGTCGTACCCTCCACACTCCTCTCCTGTACATACTGCTTTCTGTCATACCCTCCACACTCCTCTCCTATACGTAGTGCCCACTTTCATACCCTCCACACTTCTCTCCTATACATAGTGCCCACCATCATACCCTCCACACTCCTCTCCTGTACATACTGCTTACCATCCTACTCTCCACACTTCTCTCCTGTACATAGTGCCCACTGTCATACCCTCCACACTCCTCTTCTGTACATACTGCTCTCTGTCATACCCTCCACACTTCTCTCCTATACATAGTGCCCACTGTCATACCCTCCACACTCCTCTCCTGTACATACTGCCCACTGTCATATCCTCCCCACTCTTCTTCTGTACATACTGCTCACTGTCTTACCCTCCACATTCATCTCATGTACATACTACTTAGTATCATACCGTCCACACTCCTCTCCTGTACATACTGCCCACTTTCTGAAACTGCTCTATTGTGCGTAGTGCCAGCTATCATACCCTCCACACTCCTATCCTGTACATACTGCTTGCTGACATACCCTCCACATTCCTCTCCTGTACATACTGCCTATTGTCACACCCTCCACACTCCTCTCCTGTACATACTGCCCACTGTCATACCCTCCACACTCCTCTCCTGTATATACTGCTCATTGTCTTACCCTCCACACTCCTCTCATGTACATACTGCTCAGTATCATACTGTCCACACTCCTCTCCTGTACATACTGCCCACATTCATAAACTCCTCTATTATACATAGTGACGGCTGTCATACCCTCCACACTCCTCTCCTGTGCATACTGCCCACTATCATATCGTCCACACTCCTCTCCTGTACATACTGCCCACTGTCATACCCTCCACACTCCTCCCCTGTACATACTGCCCCCATCATACACTCCACACTCCTCTCCTGTGCATACTGCCCACTATCATACCATCCACACTCCTCTCCTGTACATACCGTCCACTGTGATACGCTCCACACTCCTTTCCTGTGCATACTGCCCACTATCATATCGTCCACACTCCTCTCCTGTACATACTGCCCACTGTCATACCCTCCACACTCCTCTCCTGTACATACTGCCCCCATCATTCCCTCCACACTCCCCTCCTGTACATATTGCTCACTGTCATACCCTCCACGCTCCTCTCCTGTACATACTGTAACCTAATCTTACCCTCCACCCTCCCCTCCTGTACATACTGTAACCCAACCTTACCCTCCACACTCCTCCCCTGTACATACTGCCAACTATCTTTCTCTCCACATATCTCTCCTATACATTCTGCCCCCATCATACCCTCCACACTCCTCTCCTGTTAATACTGCCCTCTGTAATACACCCCACACTTCTCTCCTGTACATACTGCCCACTAGCATACCTTCCACACTCCTCTGCTGTGCATGCTCCCCACTGTCATACCCTTTAAACTCCTCTCCTGTACATAGTGCCTTCTGCCATACCCTCCGCACTCCTCTACTGTACATAATGCCCACTGTTAGAACCGACACATTCCTCTCCCTCACCTGCACATACTTCCCACTTTTATACCATTCATACTCCTCTCCTATGCCTCTTACCCACAAAAATAGTTCTTTAAAATTATTCTAAATATCCTCAATGTTACCAGCTCTAGAATTGGCACACTTTTGTTAGTTCAACTAAAGGAAATCTTCTCAGTCCTCATATTTGTTCTGCCCCATTGTTAGTACTCATTTAATTTTGTGATTACTACTGTGATTTATAGAGGAACATAGGGGATCTCAGCTACTCTAAATATAGCACTTGTAAAAAAAGTGTCCCTGAAAATATTTTTGAATTGTTGGCAACTATGCACTTAGGCACTGCCCAAGGGCCACCGGGTCAGTAGGGGGCCCCATGAGAGGCTCCTGGGATCCTGTGATATTAAAGCAGTAGTAAACATTGCTAACATTACTATTTTTTAGAGGCCCTGAGGTAGGTTATGCCACAATGTACAAGTATGCACAGCATATTAGCACATTAGGGTACACTTAAATTGTCAGACTGAGCCCTCCAGTGCTGCGCTGTGATCAATCTGTGATCTTCACTCGGTCTTCCTTCTGTGTTCTGTGCCTTCGGTCACTTGCCTTGGCCGGGCTGTGTTGATGCCATTCTCACGCATGCTCATGCACATCCTCTCTCTCTCATCCTCCCTCTCTTACCCCTCTCTCTCTCATCTTCCCTCTCTCTCTTTAATTCAATTTGTTATAACTGTAGCGCCCTGCTCCTATTGGGTAGGCGCTAGTTGTAAATTTAGTTGTCTGAGCTGTTGTTTAGTTCAGAATAATTTTGGTAAACTACTGGTTTCTGTTCCAGTCCAGTTGTGTTGCGCGTTTTCCACTTGACTGTGGGTGTCGCTGTCACCACAGGTCAAGGTTGGAAATGCAGCAGGCTGGATGTATTGGGTACCTCTTGCCCAGAAGCAGCTCAGGGGGGTTGGTCCCCCCGCTGTGCATTCTGGGAGAGGGTACTTAAGGGACAGACACCGTCTGGCGGGTCTCTCTGACCTGATGGCTCTCCTGGTCTAAGGTGTGCCGTGGCAGTTTTCCTGCCTCTGGGCCGGCTGGAAGTAGGCCCAGGAGTTTCTGGGACCTACTGATCAGCGGTGGTCCTTTGCTGTCTTGCCTGCGGGGAGAAGCCGAGAAATTGAAGAAACCAGGGGATGACTTTTCCCAGGAGAGGACCGAGAAAAAAGGCTGGTGCCTCGGGAAGAGCTTGGAGACTCAATTGGAGAACGCATCCTGACATATCTACCACACAGTGTTGCCGGTTTGGCAGAAAGAAACCGGTACTGCGTGACTGTACTGAGACTATGTGTATTCTTCAAGTCTGTGGCAGAGAGTATGTTTATTCTTCAAGTCTGTGGCAGAGACTTTTGTGTATTCTTTAGGTCTGTGGCAGAGACTTTTGACTGAGCACCGCAACGGCTGCTAGATCAGTGTGAGAGGCCTATCCAGTGGTTGCTATATCCAGTGTGGAAGCTGTTTGTCCTCTGGAAGGAAAAAAATACCCGTGATGCGCAATGCAAGGTACCTGAATCCCCCCCTAACCTCCATCCCTCTAATTGATATTTAATAAAACCATTGGAAAAGAGACTATGTGTTGGTGATGACATCTGTGGAAACTCTTCAATGGAACCCCTATGATGGATACAGTGGAACAGACAGGTAACGTCAAGACCTAAAAATATAACCAGCAGCTCCTATGCAGGGGGCGGATCCAGAGTCTTTTCTTGGGAGGGGCACTGCTAAAAAATATGTTTTTTTGTGGGAAATTTATCGGGGAAATGGCTGGTGTTGGCGCTTCAATCATCCCGGCACCATGGTTGTTATGGTGTCAGGATGATTGAAGCGCATTATTTATATTATTACATTGTAATATAAAATTAATTAGTTCAATGCAGAATCAGTGGGAGCCCTGAGTGTGTCACTTGCCACACGTTGCGGATTGTCACTTGCCACATCTTGTGGATTGTCACTTGCCACACATTGTGGATTGTCACTTGTACACATCACCTGCCACACCTTGCGGATTGTCACTAGCCACACCTTGCGGATTGTCACTTGCCTGCCACCAGATGCAGATTGTCATTTGCCACGTCACCTGACACAATTTGCGGATTGTCACTTGCCACGTCGCCTGCCACACCTTGCGGATTGTCACTAACTTGCCTGCTAAGGTGTAGTTTTGGTTGTCTCTTACTGTGTCCCAGACTCCCAGAGTCAGGCAGCAGAGAGATAATGTAATCTCTCTGCTGCCTGCACAGTGAGGGCGGAAGTCACTGCAGGAATGCAGGGCAGGCACGGGCGGTGAGAGATGATCTCATCTCTCTGCTCCCCCGCTCCCGGATAGCTGATTGGCCAGCTGCCACACTGAGCCTGCTCTCTCACTCTCACCTGCGCTGCCAACACACTGAGCAGCACGGTCTGCCCACGAACCGCGCCGCAAGAGGAGCCGCCCGCTTTCTTACCCATCTGTGGAGCCGCACGCTATCGCACCTGCCCGCAGAGCGGCCTGACGTGACTCACTGACGTCACTCGTTGCTAGACGCCAAGCGGCCCAGGCGTTAGCAACGAGTGCAGGGAAGAGGCTCCACCCACCTCCTCCTCCGCTCCTGGTATCGTGTCAGTGCGCTGCGTAACTACATTAGACAAGTCTCTCTCTCGGCACTGCTGATCGGCTGATGTGAGAAACTGAGAGACTCAGAGAGGCATCGGCAGCCGCAGAACAAGTACTGTATATACTCGAGTATAAGCCGACCCGAATATAAGCCGAGGCACCTAATTTTACTCCAAAAAACTGGGAAAACTTATTGACTCGAGTATAAGCCTAGGGTGTCCATCTGCATGCCTCACTGTGCCCATGCTTCACTGTTAGGGTTGCCACCTTTTCGTCAAGCCAAACCCGAACACTTCAGCAGCGCACGCCAATTTTTTATTTTTTTTGTAGTACATTCAATGTATTACCTCTGTACAAAGCAATGCACAACAATTTTCTGATTAAATAACATTTCTAATCATATGGAGTTAATTACAGGAGTTCCCCTTTGCATCAGAGTCAACATAGTTCCCCTTCTACATCTGAATCCACAGAGTTTCCCCTTATAGCTAAATCTGCAGGAGAGGTGTGCGGAGGGTATGATGGGGGCAGTATGTACAGGAGAGGACTGTGGTGGGTATGATGGGGGCAGTATGTACAGGAGAGTAGTGTGTGGGTATGATGGGGGCAGTATGTACAGGAGAGGAATGTGGTGGGTATGATGGGGGCAGTATGTACAGGAGAGGACTGTGGAGGGTATGATGGGGGCAGTATGTACAGGAAAGGACTGTGGAGGGTATGATGGGGGCAGTATGTACAGGAGAGGACTGTGGTGGGTATGATGGGGGCAGTATGTACAGGAGAGGACTGTGGTGGGTATGATGGTGGCAGTATGTACAGGAGAGGACTGTGGTGGGTATGATGGGGGCAGTATGTACAGGAGAGGACTGTGGTGGGTATGATGGGGGCAGTATGTACAGGAGAGTAGTGTGTGGGTATGATGGGGGCAGTATGTACAGGAGAGGAATGTGGTGGGTATGATGGGGGCAGTATGTACAGGAGAGGACTGTGGAGGGTATGATGGGGGCAGTATGTACAGGAGAGTAGTGTGTGGGAATGATGGGGGCAGTATGTACAGGAGAGGACTGTGGAGGGGATGATAAGGGCAGTATGTACAGGAGAGGACAGTGGAGGGGATGATGGGGGCAGTATGTACAGGAGAGGACAGTGGAGGGGATGATGGGGGCAGTATGTACAGGAGGACAGTGGAGGGGATGGTGGGGGCAGTATGTACAGTAGAGGACAGTGGAGGGGATGATGGGGGCGGTATGTACAGGAGAGGACTGTGGAGGGGATGATGGGGGCGGTATGTACAGGAGAGGACTGTGGAGGGGATGATGGGGGCGGTATGTACAGGAGAGGACTGTGGAGGGGATGACGGGGGCAGTATGTACAGGAGAGTAGTGTGTGGGTATGATGGGGGCAGTATGTACAGGAGAGGACTGTGGTGGGTATGATGGGGGCAGTATGTACAGGAGAGTAGTGTGTGGGTATGATGGGGGCAGTATGTACAGGAGAGGAATGTGGTGGGTATGATGGGGGCAGTATGTACAGGAGAGGACTGTGGAGGGTATGATGGGGGCAGTATGTACAGGAAAGGACTGTGGAGGGTATGATGGGGGCAGTATGTACAGGAGAGGACTGTGGTGGGTATGATGGGGGCAGTATGTACAGGAGAGGACTGTGGTGGGTATGATGGTGGCAGTATGTACAGGAGAGGACTGTGGTGGGTATGATGGGGGCAGTATGTACAGGAGAGAACTGTGGTGGGTATGATGGTGGCAGTATGTACAGGAGAGGACTGTGGTGGGTATGATGGTGGCAGTATATACAGGACAGTAGTGTGTGGGTATGATGGGGGCAGTATGTACAGGAGAGGACTGTGGTGGGTATGATGGTGGCAGTATGCACAGGAGAGGACTGTGGAGGGGATGATGGGGGCAGTATGTACAGGAGAGGACTGTGGTGGGTATGATGGGGGCAGTATGTACAGGAGAGGACTGTGGAGGGGATGATAAGGGCAGTATGTACAGGAGAGGACAGTGGAGGGGATGATGGGGGCAGTATGTACAGGAGGACAGTGGAGGGGATGGTGGGGGCAGTATGTACAGTAGAGGACAGTGGAGGGGATGATGGGGGCGGTATGTACAGGAGAGGACTGTGGAGGGGATGATGGGGGCGGTATGTACAGGAGAGGACTGTGGAGGGGATGATGGGGGCGGTATGTACAGGAGAGGACTGTGGAGGGGATGACGGGGGCAGTATGTACAGGAGAGGACTGTGGAGGGGATGATGGGGGCAGTATGTACAGGAGAGGAATGTGGAGGGGATGATGGGGGCGGTATGTACAGGAGAGGACTGTGGAGGGGATGACGGGGGCAGTATGTACAGGAGAGGACTGTGGAGGGGATGATGGGGGCAGCATGTACAGGAGAGGAATGTGGAGGGGATGATGGGGGCAATATGGGGAAGGATTTCTTGCGGTGTCTATGGGGTTACCAGGGAGTGATGTTGGGAAGAGGAAAGTGACCATGGAATGATGTCCCTCAGCTGGGGGGGGGGTAGGAAGCAGCTCGGAGTGATGTCTGTATGAAGTGGTCTGGGGGTGATACAAGCTGGGGGGAGTGGGGGGCTGAGAAGTGGTCAGATATTGATCTCTATAATGAAAAAAAAGCTCATCCACTACTATATACAACAATACTGCTGAATGAAAACAATCTGGTAAAAGAAGTACATATGTATGTATTGTAAGCCAGCTCCCAGCACTCTGTATACCTGGATGATGTGAAGTTAATGGATGACCATTCATGTAACACTGTGTTATCCAGGCTCTGAGTCTGTACAACCACATACACACACTGGTTACATGAATGGTCATCATTATCTGGACTGAGGATTTGGGGGTGTTTGTACAGAAGTGTGTTCAGGCCTGGGAGATAGACTGTCAGCTGTGATCCTGCAGACTCCCCACCCCCACACACACTCACTATCTCTTCCGATTCTAATGTCCCCTTCACTGCATCAGTGAAACAAATCTTCCTGAAAGTTTACAGCTTTCCACCCACAGAAACTTGTCACAAACAAAACTCAGCTCACCTCTCCCTGCATGCAGTGTGAACCAGCGTCATCCCGACAGTAGTTCCAGTGAGCTCCGCCTCCCGATTCTCTCACTACACCGCACTAGTAATAGGGGGGGGGGGGGATATCAGTCAGAGATCAGAGAGACCCTGCCTGCAGGAGACTGGAGGGGGGGGGGGGGAGACAGAAAGGAGCTTCAGATCCTCAACACACACCACAGGCAGTGTATTTAGAGGAAATGCCTCTTCTGCTGTCTCCACAGTGACAGGTGTTCTAATGTTCCCCCCTGCACAAATGGTCTATACCTGGTCTGCGGAGACCAGTCACCAGCTAGCCTCCACTGGCCCAATCACAGACCGCTTGCACAGACGTCACATGACCCATGCAGCCAATCTCGTACAGGCTGATGTTACAGTGGGTGTTTAATAGCGGCCGACACGGTAATCGCCGCTCTACATGTTGCTATTATGTGCCCGGGTTTCAGGTGGCTTGAAAACCGGGCACATGTGTCCAAACCCGTACTGTCCGGGTCAAAACCGGACAGGTGGCAACCCTATTCACTGTGCCCATGACTAGACTGATGTTTAACATGGGAGTCTATGGAAGGAGTGCCTGGGTTTAAAAAATCAGTGCTCCCCGGCCGTAGGTCCCCCAGACATCAAACTTTGCACACTTGTAGAGGAGACATGGGGCTACATGTGTTTGGGGTCCAGGGGACCTATGGCCGGCCAGTACCGGGGCCCCAAAGTCCGGGAGATCAGGCGCAAAAAAAAAAAACAGAGCAAGCAAGTGAGTGTGACAGATGGTCTCGGGGGCGGCAATTGCCCTGTTGCCCCCCCTGGATCCGCCCCTGCTTCTACGGGGGTGTGCTACATGTGGGGGCTCGTCCAGGATTTCCCGTTACCGGTCGCAACTCAAGTGAACTGTTTACCGGGAGCCTGTACTACAGAGAGGGCTCTGGACTGAATGAATGAATGACTTGTATAGCGCTACACATGTGAACTGAATCGCCTCTAGGCGCTTTTGCAGCCAGTGTCTGCTTGGCTGGTGCGGTCATTTTACCCCGTAGGATCTCGACACGCTTGGGACACACAGTCATACGCATATATATATATATATATATATATATATATACTGGGCTAATTTGGACAAGATCCAATAACCTTTTTATGCCCATACCCCACTAGCACACCTCACACATCACACACTGCTCTACACAATTGAGTCACCTATATTGGAACATTCACCTTAATACTCCTTCCTTTCTTTATTATTTATTTTCTTACAGCTATGGGCGCCTGGTTTGGCTTAATTTACTTGGCTTCGGCTCCTGCTCCCCCAGCCTCTCTCTCCCATCCCTCCCTGCCTTGGTGCGTGTGGGACATTAGTGCAACCTCTCGTAGGCCTGGAGCCTGTCCATGCGTCTGCGGCCGGGGGCATTTCCACACTGCCCCCCCTCCATGTGGGCCGCCTGGGGTGCTAGCCATGGCCATGGGATCTGCGGTTCTTCAAAACTCAACACAAGGGGAGCCCTCTCCCCCAGCTGTAAATTGGTAATAATACCATTAATACCAAGTACACATATTGCAGATGTTCAATTGTTGATAGGGTTCTTGTTGTCCATAACAATTTCACCTATACAGTGTTTTCATTTCAGAGCATCTCTTCCTTTCCTCTGATGATGACCCAAAGGTCGAAACGCGTCGGGGATCAATTTATTACAGGATATCAATGTTATGTATTGTACATGTACCCATACGGCTGTATTTTAATTATTTTTATGTATATGTTTTATGTACCCATTTGGAGTTCTTGTTATATCTCTAACATTGTAACCCCATGGCATATCTCTTTCAATAAATGATACGCTTTTATATTAATATTGTATTATTATTTGCTGCAACACAAAGCCCCCTGGGGTAACTTTTCCTATCTATAACAATTTGGGGTGTGCAGCACCAATACCCACTGTCAGTATCGCTTTTCCCTGGCTAAAAGATCCAATTAACCTACCAGCATGTCTTTGGAGTGTGGGAGGAAACCGGAGGAAACCCACGCAGACACAGGGAGAACATGCAAACTCCAGGCAGATGGTGTCGTGGTTGGGATTCGGACCATCGACCCTTTTGCTGCTAGGTGAAAGTGCTAACCACTACACCACTGTGCTGCCCTTCAACAACTGTGTTGTTTTCTTTGAAAAGGGGGTAAATTTGCGGATCACTTCTTAGCCGCGTGGACTGTGGGCGGAGCCAAGGAAGGAAAAAACCCGCAAACTACGTGACTAAAGGAACAAGTGGGAGGAGTTCCCGCCTGTTTGCTGCGTGAGACACAGCGTGTGTGTCCGACACTCAACTCAAAAGAGAGTCGCAATACCGCCATGTCCCTAGTTCCGCAGTCTGCTATGGGGCCCATGATGTTTCCTGTGGGTTCCGCTACAGGTGCCACGCTGCCGGGAACTACGCTGACGGACACTGGCATTCTTTTGAAACCCCATGGGCGGTTCGTACTTTACGTGATTGAAGATGTGAAAGCCTTGGGTATGCTGTGCAACAGGTGCGAAGGACTGGCTGTATGTAAACCCCCATCCATTTGTTCGGTGCCTACACTGCGGGGAGTACCTGTTTGCCGTGGAGCAGCCCACCATGCCACCCCGTGCCTACCGGATGGACTGGGTAACGGGCATTGCTACCGAGGAGGCTGCGGCCTTTGCTTCTGCGGCTAGACCTGCGCTTGCCACATCTGCTACAACAATTATTCCAGAGGGAGATGGTGCTGTTACTGCCATTGAGGAGTCATCAGCGGACGTCACTACTGCTGTTACCTCCACTACTGTTACCTCCGCTGCATTTGGTCCCGCTGCACCTGTCCAAATGGAAGTGGGATACGTGAAAGCCTCCCGCGGCCGTGGTCGAGGCCTACCCCAAAGACTACCCGAATCGGATCGAAAAGGAAAGTCTGATTCCTGAGAAGTCCACGACAGGAACGGGTGAGAGATCTGGGGAAAATGCACATATGGGGACTGTATGTAAATATATGCCCGCAGAGGAGTTATGGGACTCTGAATTCGATTCTTTATCAGACATCTCCGGGGACGATGATTTGTTCGAGACCATGTCTCAAGAGATGTTATGGGCCAATGGAGATAATACTGCTTCGGCCTTCACCTTTCCTGAATGGGCAGCTATGGACTCGGGGAAGACATCACCCAGTGTAGAAACCCCAGTTACTACTAGTGAAATCCTGGCCAGAGATACCAGTTCGTTTGGGTCAGGAAAGCTGTCTGTAAATACTCTGGTGCAAAAGTCCCCAGCTTCGTGTATACCTCCTGGACTTGGATTCACCAGATCTTTGCCGAGACTTGCCCGGCTACAAAGAGTACTCAACAAAAGGGTAGCCAGGGTGTACGGCCTGGAATTTCCCTATGTCCCCTGGGAGATCATGCAGGAAATTGAGTCTAGCAGAGAAAAAATGTTACGGTGAGGCTGTTTGGGACTATTTGTCCGTACCTAAACCTTTTAGGAGAACAGGCTGTTCGGCTACTATGGATGATCGCTTCAATGGGTGCCTGTTACACTGGAGTTACGGCCGGCACATCCATGCTGACAAGGTGGTCATCTGCCGCCTAGGGAAGGACAATGTCGTGTATTTTATCACTACCCTGTATAAACAAGGAAAGCCACTGACTTTGCCTGACCCCCGATTTTACTGGTGATCGCTTACAGTGACTGTTCTGGTGTTAAATTTGCAGAGGTGTTCTCAAGGACTGTGGGGTATATAGCTAGGTAGTGCTAGGTTACCGGGAACTTCGGAGTCAAGATTCCTCTACCTGTCTCAGCACTGGCGTTCAAGGGCTTTGGTTATGTTATCCTTCTGCCACTAGGTTGTGGAAGTTTGCCCAGCAAAACTGGACTCTCTCTTTACACTTAGCTACCCACACAGAGAAAATATAATATATATGAGGGAAAGAAAGGCAAATTTTTCAGGAAGTGAGGCTTTGCTTCCTATTGTACAGTAATGTTTGTATTGCTGCCTGTGTGTTTTGTCTTTCAGGTACCCTGGATCTTCTGCCAAACTGCTGTAGAGTGGGTGGTTTAGACAGATAGTCAAGGGGTGTAATGCATGTTGATGTGACTTTATTGTGTATGTTTTAAAAAAAAAAAAAATCTCTGTAAATTTCCTTTTCTTACCCCTCCCCCTCCCTTCCCCATCCAAGTTTTTATGGGATTCAGGTATCGACTCTCAGGAGTGAGAGTCAATTTTTAAAGACGATGAGGACATCATCTGTTGCGGTGGGGGAAGTGTGTAGCGCCCTGCTCCTATTGGGTAGGCGCTAGTTGTAAATTTATTTGTCTGAGCTGTAGTTTAGCTCAGAATAATTTTGGTAAATTACTGGTTTCTGTTCCAGTCCAGTTGTGTTGCGTGTTTTCCACTTGACTGTGGGTGTCGCTGTCACCACAGGTCAAGGTTGGAAATGCAGCAGGCTGGATGTATTGGGTACCTCTTGCCCAGAAGCAGCTCAGTGGGATTGGTCCCCCGCTGTGCATTCTGGGAGAGGGTACTTAAGGGACAGACACCGTCTGGTGGGTCTCTCTGACCTGATGGCCCTCCTGGCCTAAGGTGTGCCGTGGCAGTTTTCCTGCCTCTGGGCCGGCTGGCCCGAGGCCTCGTTGCTGGAAGTAGGCCCAGGAGTTTCTGGGGCCTACTGATCAGTGGTGGTCCTTTGCTGTCTTGCCTGCGGGGAGAAGCCGAGCAATTGAAGAAACCATGGGAGGTCTTTTCCCAGGAGAGGACCGAGCAAAAAGGCTGGTGCCTCGGGAAGAGCCTGGAGACTCAATTGGAGGACACATCCTGACATACCTACCTCACAGTGTTGCCGGATTGGCAGAAAGAAACCAGTACTGTGTGACTGTACTGAGACTATGTGTATTCTTCAAGTCTGTGGGAGAGACTATGTGTATTCTTCAAGTCTGTGGCAGAGACTTTTGTGTATTCTTCAGGTCTGTGGCAGAGACTTTTGACCGAGCACCGCACCGGCTGCTAGGTCAGTGAGAGAGGCCTATCCAGTGGTTGCTATATCCAGTGTGGAAGCTGTTTGTGCTCTGGAAGGAAGAAAATACCCGTGATCTGCAAAGCAAGGTACCTGAATCCCCCCCCCCCTAACCCTCCATCCCTCTAATTGACATTTAATAAAACCATTGGAAAAGAGACTATGGGGGTGATTTACTATAAACAGTGCGCTGCGCCGGTTCATACCTTAATAGGTGCGCCGGATAAATCCTTAATTGAGCGCAGGAACCGGCGGCGCACTGCTATAGTAAATAAAAATTTGAGCGGCGCTCTATTCAAAATGAATGGTTCCCTATGGGAGCCCATTGATTTGAATAGAGGTCGCCCGGGAAGTCGGATGAAGACGATCCGACTCGCGGAGCGACTCGTGTTCCGGTTGACAGAGGGACAGCGCGACTTTGCGAGGCAACTTGGACATGACTTGAGCGTGAAGCAGCCACTCAAGTCGTGTCCTAGAGGTGACTACCTGGCCGAGAATGTCTCCAGCGCGATGCCATCGCGCTGGTTCTCGGCACAAGGGCACTGCAAGCCTCGAGCTCGCTGTCTCCTGTTTGGTATGAATCATGAAGGGGAACTCCACGCCAAATTTTAATTAAAAAACCGGCATGGGTTCCCCTCCAGGAGCATACCAGGCCCTTAGGATTTTAAGGGAAACCCCCCTACGCCGAAAATAGCGTAGGGGTCCCCCCAAAATCCATACCAGACCCTTATCCGAGCACGCAAGCTGGCAGGTCAGGAAAGGGGGGGCGAGCGCGCCCCCCTCCTGAACCGTACCAGGCCGCATGCCCTCAACATGGGGGGGTGGGTGCTTTGGGGCCCCGTATCACGTCACAGTCCTGGGGAATGATGGGACTGTGACGTGATACGGGGGCGGGGTCAGCGAGTGGCATCACTCAGTGACCACGCCCCATGCCAATATAAGTGGGTGCGCTCCGCCCACACAGCATTGTAGCGGCAGACAGCGACGAGGCAACATCGGGCGGAGAGAAGAGGGAAGAAGACGACGATGAAGACCGAGACCCTGCTAGCAAAAGAGCTGGAAGAAGATAGCGGGGAGCCCTGCAGAAGGCAGAAAGAACTGGAGAGCACGGAGAAGGCACCGGAGAGCGGGAGAAGAACCAGAGAGCGCAGAGACGACACCGGAGAACAGAACAAGAGACCCCCCGAAGTTGGAAGAAGACGACGATTAAGACCAGGACCCCGCTAGCAAAAGAGCTGGAAGAAGATAGCGGGGCGCCCGGCAGAAAGACCCCCGAAGTCGGAAGAAGACGACGATGAAGACCGGGACCCCGCTAGCAAAAGAGCTGGAAGAAGATAGCGGGGCACCCGGCAGAAAGACCCCCGAAGTCGGAAGAAGACCCCTGAAGCTGCCTAATAAATTACTTTAAAAACCTGTGTTGTGTTTTTTATTGACTTTTTTTGCCACCAGGTGAATGGGTAGGGGTACAATATACCCCATACTCATTCACATAGGGTGGGGGGGCGGTATCTGGGGTCCCCCTTATTAAAGGGGGCTCCCGGATTCCGATAAGCCCCCCGCCCGCAGACCCCGACAACCAACGGCCAGGGTTGTCGGGAAGAGGCCCTTGTCCCCATCAACATGGGGACATCCTCTCCATGTTGAGGGCATGTGGCCTGGTACGGTTTAGGAGGGAGGGGGGGCCGCTCTCTCGTCCCCCCCTCTTTTCCTGCGGCCTGCCAGGTTGCGTGCTCGGATAAAGGGTCTGGTGTGGATTTTTAGAGGGACCCCCACGCTATTTTTTTTTTAAGTTTGGCGCGGGGTTCCCATTAAAATCCATACCAGACTTGAAGGGCCTGGTATGTATTTTCGAGGGACCCCCACACCATTTTTTTAAAAATTTTGGTGGGGGGGTCCCCTTTGAATCCATACTAGACCCAAGGGCCTGGTATGGACCTGGGGGGGGGGGGGACCCACGCTGTTTTTTTTCTAGATTTTTTTTTTTTTAGATCCGGCAATGTTAATTTTTTTTACATTTCCTTTAATAACCAGCTATAAACAGGTTAAAAAAAAAACGCAAATCGCCGCAAAATCGCGGTACTTGCGTTTTGGATGCGGGTCCATTAAATTCTATTACATCAAAAACACTGTTTTTGGCCTTTCAAAAAAAAATCTGCAGTTGCGTTTAACCTCGTTTTTCACAAAGCCAAAAAATGCCTTCAGACGCCAAAGATTTCCACGTTTCAGACGCGGTACCGGCGTTTAGCCGCATTTTAGTTTAGAAGCGTTTTTAAAGGTGACCTATTTTTTTACATTGATAAACTCAAAAATTATGGCAAATGAGGAAAAAACATTAAATATATATATATATATCCAAAAAAAATCAATTGCTTCCATTGCATTGTGGACAATCCACAACTTGGGGCAGGTGACGTGGCAAGTGGACAATCCACAACTTGGGGCTGCTGACGTGGCAAGTGGACAATCCACAACTTGTGGCAAGTGATGTGGCAAGTGACACGCTAAATACAACTACGCTGCTGCTCTCTCAGCTGCTGATACTCACTCTGGTCTCACAAAATAGCTGAAATGGTTAATAATACTGTTTTTGGAGCTTAGGGTGGCTCCTTATGATGAACTAAACACATATAGATGCAAATGTGGTAAAACGCGGCATGCAAACGCCACAAAGCGTGCCTTTCTAAACGCCGCTTTCAACCTTAGTTCTGAACACTTTGCACCAGCGTCCCGTGTACATGGGGCCTAAAAACGCCTATGCCATTTACAGCTCAAAAACGCCATGGTGGCCATGAGGCCATAGGCTAACATGGAGAGCCGTTTTTAAGCTGCAAAAAACCCTCAAACAAGCGGCTGGAAAAACGTCCGTGTGCATGTAGCCTTATATTAACCAACTTGCTTACTGGCCACTTAAACCCCCTTCCTGCCCAGACCAATTTTCACATTTCAGCGCTGATGCACTTTGAATGACAATTGCGCGCTCATACAACACTGTAACCCAATGAAAATGTATTATTTTTTTTGCACACAAATACAGCTTTCTTTTGGTGATATTTGATCACCTCTGCTTTTTTTTTTTCTATAAATACAAAAGACCGACTAAAAAAAAAAAAAATTGGGATATTTTAACCACTTCAGCACTGAGCCTATTCTGGCACTTCTCTCCTTCATGTAAAAATCATAAATTTATGGCTATAAAATTACTTCAAAACCCCAAACATTATATATGTTTTTTAGCAGACACCCTAGGGAATAAAATGGCGGTCATTGCAAATTTTTATCTCGCTCGGTATTTGTGCAATAAATGTTCAAACGCCTTTTTTTTGGAAAAAAAATGGTTTCATGAATTAAAAAAAATTACAAAACAGTAAAGTTAACCCAATTTTTTTGTATAATGTAAAAGATGTTGTTATTCTCAGTAAATAGATACCTAACATGTCACGCTTTAAAATTGCGCACACTCATGGAATGACACCAAACTTCAGTACTTAAAAATCTCCCTAGGCGATGCTTTAAATTTTTTTACACGTTACCATTTTCGCATCACAGAGGAGGTCTAGTGCTAGAATTGTTGCACTCGTTCTAACGCACGCAGCAATACCTCACATGTGTGGTTTGAATGGCGTTTACATATGTGGGCAGGACTTACGTGTGTGTTCGCTTCTGAGCGCGAAATACCGGGGACATGGGTGTTTTTTTATTTATTTTTTTATTATTTTTTTTTCTTTTTTTTTACTTTTTTTTTTTTTTTACTCTTTTTTTTACTTTTTTGATCACTTTTATTCCTATTACAAGGAATGTAAACATCCCTTGTAATAGGAATCTATTGTGACAGGTCCTCTTTATGGAGAGATGCAGGGTCAATAAGACCCCACATCTCTACTCCAGGCTGGAAAGCATGAGATCGATCAAAAAAATTCACCGATCTCATGCTGACAGCCAAAATCACGGCTTTGTTTACATACGGGAACCCGGCGTGATGTCATAATGTCGCGCCCGGGCCTCCGACGGTCATAGAGACGACTGGTGACCATCTGGTCACCAGTCATCTCTATGCTTCCCATCCGGCGCTGGCCAGTTCGTTCTCCAAGCCCCAGATGGCACGGGAGAGCCCGGAGAAGCGCCGGATGGCGGCGGGAGGGGGGGGGAACGTCCCCTCCCGCCGCCTATAAGAACGATAAAGCGGCGGAACGTTTTTATCGTGCACAGAATTGCTGGCTGAAAAGCATGATATCTGAATGATGCCTGCAACTGCAGGCATCATTCAGATGTCACCGCACAAAAACAAGGACGTCATTTGACGGTGGGCGGTAGGGAAGTGGTTAATATTTCGAAAATTTAGAAAAAAGGTAATTTTTCTCCTTCATTGATGTACACTGATGGGCTGCACTGATGGGCACCGATAAGGTGGCAAGGGTGGGCACTGAGAGGTGGCATTGCTAGTTGGCACTGGTGGGCATTGAGAAGTGGCACTGCTAGGTGGCAACGATAGTTGGCAGTGATGGGCACTGATAGGCAGCACTGCTAGGTGCCACTGATTGGTACCAGTGGTGGGCATTGATAGGTGCCACTGGCAGGGGCTACTGATTGTCACAGATGGCGCAGAATTGCCTCTTCCTCTTCGGGCCCAATGTCCCTTGCACATAAGCCGGTGATTGCCTTTTTTTATGCTCACGCTGTCAGCACAAGGAGAAAACAAAAACCATTACCCAGCTTTTGTTTACATCACATGGTAAGGGGCAGGGATCGGCCCCTTACTCGGATCTGTCATCACTTGAGTCTCAGTGACTCGTTGACCACAGCGCACACGCGAAGGGGAGGACGTCTATTGACGGACTCCCGACAATTGAGGACCATGCTGTGGCCGTCGATCAGTTATAGCGCTGATCTCGAGTGATTAAAGAGGGTCTAAATGGGCCATTGACATGCATCACAATTCAATTTAAGAAATGTGTCTTTGCAAAGTTAAACTAAATGAAATCATTTCTTATTTTTGCTTGGGGATAGAGTGCAGAGGGATTAGAAGTCTAGACAGTTTTTGGAGATGTCTGCACCCCTGATAGGGTGAAGACAACTCCCAAATTTGGCCACTTTATCCTTTCAAATAATTCACTTCCTGTCACATAGCCACACAGGAAGTGAGGGTAAATCCCTACCAATGTCTTTCCTTGGGGACACACAGGTCAATCTAAATACTTTCCCCATTATGTACATTGCACTCCAGCATTTTGTGGGGTACACCCCAAATTATTAGGTATTTTGGACTTTGGGGTTTATTTACTAAAGGCAAATCTACTTTGCACTACAAGTGCACTTGCTGGATATCCAAGGGGGACATGCAAGCAAACAAAAAAAAACACCATCTTTGCTTTTACATGATTGGATGTTACAATCACCAGTGCTTCCACTCAGATTTTAAGCAGCTACACTTTTACTGCAGAGTGGATTTGTCTTTACTAAACCCCAAACTACCCAATGATTTGGGGTGTACACAACAAAGTGCTAGAGTGCAATTTGCTTAATGGGGACACTAGTTAGATTGATCTGTGTGTCCACAAGAAAAGACATTGGTAGGGTTTTACCTTCACTTCCTGTTTAGCTGTGTGACAGGAAGTGAAGCCAATTTTACTAAAAGGGACACAAAGCCCAACCTAAAAAAAACCAAAAAAAACCACAACAAGCAGGGGTTCTAACACTTACTTGGTTTCCCTCAAAATGCCCACAATTAGAATCGTATTGCCTTGAGCTAGTTTTAAGTGCAGTGCTCTAAATCAGTGCTTCTCAAGTACCCCCAACAGGCCATGTTTGCAGGTTTTCCTTCATCTTGCACATGTGCTTTAAATCACAGTCAATGGTTTGGTATTTTGGACAGCAATTCTCGATTAGATAAATTCACAAAACATGTCCTGTTGGGGGTACTTGAGGACTGAGGCTGAGAACCACTGCAGTAAAAAGGAAAATTGAATACTTACCGCTCTGTATTTTTTTTTCTGTCACATTTGTTGCAAAGAAAACACAAAACAAACATCAAAACTTTTCATCAAATTTTATTGGTCAATAAAACAAAGGGAAGCCAAAATAAAAAGCATGGTCAATTTGAAACATTAGTCACAACATCGAGAAAGTTTTCGCAAAATAATGCAGCACAGACAATTAAATCAAAGTGAACAAACAACACACATAAAGGCCCCATGCACACGAGACGCTGTTATTTGTTGTTAAACGCGCGTTCAGAGGCAGTTGGACGCTTTTTTCAACTGCCCCTGAACCCATTCAATGTTATCCTATGTGTCCATGCACACACTCTCGTTTTTTGGCGTTTACAAGCAGTTGCGTTTAACCTCGTTTTTCCAGAAGCAAAAAAATGGGTTCAGACGCAAAAGTTTTCCACGTTTCAGACGCTAAACGCTGCTAAACGCGGCTAAACGCGGCTAAACGCGGTACCGGCGTTTTGTTGCATTTGCGTTTATAAGCGTTTTTAAAGGGGACCTATTTTTTAACATTAGAAATCTCAAAAATGATGGCAAATGATGAAAACTATTTAAAAATATAAAAGAAAACTGTAATTGCTTGCATTGCATTGTGGACAATCCACAACTTGTGGCAGGTAACGTGGCAAGTGGACAATCAACAACTTGTGGCAGGTGACGTGGCCAGGTGACGTGGCAGGTGACGTGGCAAGTGGACAATTAACTTGTGACAGGTGACGTGGACAGGTGACGTGGCAGGTAACGTGGCCAGGTGACGTGGCAGGTAACATGGCCAGGTGACGTGGCAAGGTGACGTGGCAAGTGGGCAATCCACAACTTGTGGCAGGTGACGTGGCCAGGTGACGTGGCAAGTGGAAAATCCACAACTTGTGGCAGGTGACGTGGCCAGGTGACATGGCAGGTAACATGGCCAGGTGATGTGGCAAGTGGACAATCCCCAACTTGTGGCAGGTGACGTGGCCAGGTGACGTGGCAGGTGACGTGGCAAGTGGACAATTCACAACTTGTGGCAGGTGATGTGGCCAGGTGACGTGGCACGTGATGTGGCCAGGTGACGTGGCAAGTGGACAATCCACAACTTGTGGCAGGTGACGTGGCCAGGTGACGGGGCCAGGTGACATGGCAGGTGACGTGGCATTTGGACAATCCACAACTTGTGGCAGGTGACGTGGCCAGGTGACGTGGCAGGTATCGTGGCCAGGTGACGTGGCAGGTAACATGGCCAGGTGACGTGGCCAGGTGACGTGGCAAGTGGACAATCCACAACTTGTGGCAGGTGACATGGCCAGGTGACGTGGCAGGTGACATGGCAAGTGGACAATTCACAACTTGTGGCAGGTGACGTGGCCAGGTGACGTGGCACGTGATGTGGCCAGGTGACGTGGCAAGTGAACAATTCACAACTTGTGGCAGGTGACATGGCCAGGTGACGTGGCCAGGTGACGTGGTAGGTGACGTGGCAAGTGGACAATCCACAACTTGTGGCAGCACTGGCAGGTGACGTGGCCAGGTGACGTGGCACGTGATGTGGCCAGGTGACGTGGCAAGTGGACAATCCACAACTTGTGGCAGGTGACGTGGCAGGTGACGTGGCAAGTGGACAATCCACAACTTGTGGCAGGTGACGTGGCTAGGTGACGTGGCAGGTGACGTGGCAAGTAGACAATCCACAACATGTGGCAAGTGACACGCTAAATACAAGTACACTGCTGCTCTCTCAGCTGCTGCTACTCACTCTGATCTCACAAACTGGCTGAAATGGTTAAAATGTACTGTTTTTTGAGCTTAGGGAGGGTCTATGATGAAACGCTTATAAAGGCAAACGCGGTAAAACGCCGCTAAACGCGGCCGCAAACGCGGCAAAATGTGCGTTTTTAAACGCCGGTTTCAGCGTTTAAAAACATGTGTTCAGCAGCGTTTGCACCAGCGTCTCGTATGCATGGGGCCTTACATCAAAATTATTTCAGGGGAACATTTCCCCCCACACAAAAAATACAATCAACAAAATGAAAACAAACATCTGTTTTGCAAAGACATAACAAATAAAATACATGTGTTACAAACTCGATAAGGACACCAAAATGTACTTTTTGACGGACGGACGGACGGACGGACGGACGGACGGACGGACGGACGGACGGACGGACGGACGGACGGACGGACGGACGGACGGACGGACGGACGGACGGACGGACGGACGCGCGCACACACACTTGCCTCTTTTCAGGGCAAGGGAGAGGATGCTATCTGCAAGCTTTATATAACATAAGTTTGTGAGCTAATGAGGCAATTGAAAACACATGCACAGTCCATGAAACACCCAAAATGCAAGTTCACCCAATGAAGAGACTGAACTTCAAAGTGGGCACACCTGTTAAGGATGTCCTTCAATTACTAACCCATAAAAACACTCTCTGAGCATGCGCAGAAATATCCAGGTGCTATTCACACACAAAAAGCACCAAAAATAAAAACTAACTGCCTGGGCATGCTCAGAACAACACAAATGCAGCTAGCAGAAAATAACCCCCCCCCCCCCCCCCCCGTCCAAAATTAAGCACATCATCCAGCATGCTACAAAATTACAAAATTAGAGATGGGACAAACCCCCCCCCCCCCCACCAACAAATACCATTGCAGTCTATGGGAACTGACTTAACTTTAATTTTGCTAGTCCCCACTTGGCTGGCTTATCTTCTAGTTATTGGGGGTCCCACCCTAAGGGACATATATCAATGTCACCAATTTGGACAACACCAAAAACAAAACAAGGAGAAGTGCCTTTAAATATGCCAAATTGCTAGAGGCATCATTCAGATATCCTTTTGAAGTGCCAGCGATTCTGTGCACCATAAGAACGATCATAGCGGCGGTTCCGCTATAGGCGTTCTTATAGGCGGCGGGAGGGGACAGCCCCCCCTCCCGCCGCCATCCGGTGCTTCTCCGGGCTCCCCCGTGCGATCGGGGACCCGGAGCGAATCTTCCGGCATCGTTGGTGGAGTCACGTGATGAGCATAGAGATGACTGGTGACCAGATGGTCACCAGTCATCTCTATGATCGTCGGAGGCCCGGGCGCGATGTGATGACGTCACGCCCGGGTCTCAAAAATGTAAACAAAGCCGCCGTTGCGGCTGTAAGTATGAAATCAGTGAAAAAATTTTCACTGATCTCATGCTTTCCAGCCTGGAGGAGAGATGTGGAGTCTTATTGACCCCGCATCTCTCAATAAAGAGAACCTGTTACACACATTCCTATTACAAGGGATGTTTACATTCCTTGTAATAGGAATAAAAGTGATAAAAAAAAAAAAAAGTAAAATCATTGTAAAAAATAAATAAATAAGTAAAATAAATAAATAAATAATAATAAAAAAAAAATTAAAACGCCCCTGGTCCGGTAGCTCGCGATCAGAAGCGAATGCACACATAAGTCGCCCACATATGTAAACGCCGTTCAAACCACGCATGTG
The DNA here is from genome assembly GCA_029206835.1 of Rana muscosa. NCBI lineage: Eukaryota > Metazoa > Chordata > Amphibia > Anura > Ranidae > Rana > Rana muscosa. The sequence continues at coordinate 359,567,046 of CM055117.1, forward strand.
AGGTATCGCCGCGTGCGTTAGAGCGCGTGCAACAATTCTAGCACTAGACCTCCTCTGTAATTCTAACCTGGTAACCTGTAAAAAAATTAAAGCGTCGCCTATGGAGATTATTAAGTACCGAAGTTTGGCGCCATTCCATGAGTGTGCGCAATTTTAAAGCGTGACATGTTAGGTATCTATTTACTCGGCGTAACATTATCTTTCATATGTTCCCAAAAAATTGGGCTAACTTTACTGTTTTGTTATTTTTTAATTCATGAAACCATTTTTTTTTTAAAAAAAAGGCGTTTGAAAAATTATTGCGCAAATATTGTGCAAGAAAAAATGTTGCAATGACCGTCATTTTATTCCCTAGGGTGTCTGCTAAAAAAACATATATAATGTTTGGGGGTTCTGAGTAATTTTTTAGCAAAAGAATGATGATTTGTACATGTAGGAGAGAAGTGCCAAAATAGGCCCGGTATTGAATAGGTACAAAAAGCCCTGTATTGAAGTGGTTAAGGGCCATTTCACACCACATGCAGTCCATTGCGTTTTTTATGCATCAAAAATGCATGGAAAGTTGGTTCTAAATGGCAGTGTTTGTTCCAGTGCGTTCCAGTTCCACAAAAAAAGTAGAACATGCTGCATTTTACCTGCACTGGACTGTACTGGAACGCAGCAAAACGCATCATAAACGCACTGGAACGTACAGGAACACACCTAAATGCACCAAAAACGCACTGGAACACACGCGTCCTTATCTATGGTTAATAAAAAAGAGGGGTGAAAAAAAAGCACTGGACTGCATCAAAAACGTAACAAAAATGCACTGGAACACATCAAAAAGGGGATTTTTATAACAGCTTACCTGTAAAATCCTTTTCTTGGAGTACATCACGGGACACAGAGCGACTTAGTCATTACTAATGGGTTATATAGTTTACCTTCAGGTGTTGGCACTGGCCAATTCCAAACCGGAAGTACCCTCCCCTATATAAGCCCCTCCCACCCGGGAGCACCTCAGTTTTGTAGCCAAGCAATAAGTGTCCCAAAAAGAGGGGTGGGAGCTCTGTGTCCCGTGATGTACTCCAAGAAAAGGATTTTACAGGTAAGCTGTTATAAAAATCCCCTTTTCTTTTTCGTACATCACGGGACACAGAGCGACTTAGTCATTACTAATGGGACGTCCCAAAGCAATGCCAAATGAGGGGGGGGTACATAAGCTGGGCGCCATCAGGCATGAGGATCTTTTGCGGCCTGCAACACACTGCGCCCAAAGGCGACATCCTCCTGACTTCTAACGTCTACCTGATAGAATCTAGTAAACGTGTGTACCGAAGACCATGTTGCGGCCTTACATACTTGAGCCAGGGAGGCCTGGTGATGCACTGCCCATGAAGTTCCAACCGCTCTTGTGGAGTGCGCCCTAACTTTGAACGGAGGCGGTCTCTTTCTCAAGCCATAGGCTTGTATTATGACCTGTCGAATCCACTTGGCTAAAGTAGATTTTGATGCTGCCTGACCCCTTCTGGGGCCTTCCGGCAGAACAAACAAAGAATCCGTTCTGCGAATCTGAGCAGTGGCTTTTAGATAAGCTTTAACTGCTCTTACCACATCCAAAGAATGTAATAACTTTTCCTCTACTGAGCTAGGTTTGGGGAAAAAAAGAAGGAAGAACCACATCTTGGTTCAAATGAAACCTCGATACCACCTTAGGAAGAAAGGCTGGATGAGGACGTAATACTACTCTGTCCTTATGGACAACCAGATATGGCTCCTTACAGGACATAGCTGCTAATTCCGACACTCTTTTAGCCGAACAAATGGCTACTAAGAAAACCAATTTCCTGGTGAGAAGAACCAAGGAAATGTGTTGTAATGGTTCAAACGGTTGTTTCTGTAGAACCGACAGAACCAGGTTTAAGTCCCAAGGACATATGGGAATACTAACCGGAGGGCTAATACGCATCACTCCTTGTATAAAGGCTTTGACTAGTGAATGCGAAGCCAAGGGCCTTTGAAAAAATATTGACAAGGCCGAAATCTGACCCTTGATAGTACTCAAGGCCAGTTTCCTATCTACAGCCCACTGTAGGAAGTCCAGAATCCTCCCTATCATGTACTTACGTGGATGCCATTTCTTGGTCTCACACCACGTAATGTACGCTTTCCAGATCCTATAATAGATCTGCCTGGATACCGGTTTCCTGGCATTGATCATGGTAGATACCACAGAATTAGAGAGCCCTCTCTTTTTCAGAATGTGGGCTTCAATAGCCAGGCCGTCAAACCTAGGGCTGGTAAGGAAGGGTGGTATATCGGTCCCTGCGAAAGCAGGTCCGGACGAAGTGGGAGGGTCCAAGGACTCCTCACTGACATTTTTACCATCTCCGCGTACCATGCCCTTCGGGGCCACGCTGGAGCCACCAGAATCACTGGTTTCTTTTCTACCCTGATTCTGCGGAGTAATCGCGGTAACAATTGTGGCGGTGGGAATGCATATATCAGCTTGAACCGATCCCAAGGGAACACTAGGGCATCCGAGCCGCAAGCTAGGGGATCCCTTGTGCGAGACACAAACCTGTCCACCTTTGCGTTGAATCTGGATGCTAGCAGATCTACATCCGGTGTTCCCCACCGCTGGCATATTGCCTGGAAAACCTCGGGGTGAAGAGACCATTCCCCCGGGCATAATTGTTGGCGACTTAGAAAGTCCGCTCTCCAATTTTCCACTCCTGGGATGAAAACCGCAGATATGGCTGGGACATATCTTTCTGCCCACTCCAGGATGCAATTTGCTTCCTTCTGGGCTGCACGACTTTTGGTGCCACCCTGATGATTGATATATGCCACTGCCGTGGCATTGTCTGATTGAATTCTGACAGGGGACCCCTGGAGTTTGGATGTCCATGCTACTAGGGCATACCGGGCTGCTCGTATCTCTAAGAGATTGATGGGCAGGGCCTTCTCTGCTTCTGACCACCTGCCCTGGAGAGACCATTGCTCCAGCACTGCCCCCCAGCCGATGAGGCTGGCATCTGTAGTGACCACCTTCCAAGAAACCGGACTGAAGGGTTTCCCTCTTTCCAGATTCTGGGGCACCAACCACCAATGGAGGCTCTTGCGAACGGAAGGGGACAGGGACATTGGTAAGTCTAAAGCCTGAACTTTTTTGTTCCAGGCTGACAGTATGGCCCTTTGCAAATTCCTTGAATGGAATTGACCGTAGGGTACCGCTTCGAATGAAGCCACCATCTTTCCCAGCAGCCTCATGCAGAGACGTATGGATGGTTTTCTTTTTGTACCCACTAAGTGGGTCAAATTTCTTAAAGACGACACCTTCTCTGGAGGTAAGAAAATCTTTCTCTGATTTGAATCCAGCCTTAGCCCTAAGTATTCCAGACTTTTGACTGGTCTTAGAGCTGACTTGTCCCGGTTGATAATCCAACCGTGATATTCCAGATACTCGATTTGTGAATAGCTACTTCCAGCTTTTCCACTGAGTGGTCTATTAGTAGCAGGTCGTCTAGATATGCCATTATCGTTACACCCTGTGTTCTTAGATTGGCCAATAATGGGGCCAGAATTTTTGTGAACACTCGTGGTGCTGTGGCCAGACCGAAAGGTAAGGCTCTGAACTGAAAATGGCGCCCTTCTACTGCAAAGCGTAGAAATTTCTGATGGGCCGGAAAGATGGGAATATGCAGATAAGCATCCCTTATGTCGATCGAGGCTAGCCATTCCTGCCCTTGTAGGGCGGTGGCCACTGATCGGATCGACTCCATCCGAAAGGTCCTGATATTTAGGAACTTGTTTAGCCCTTTTAGATTTAATATGGGCCTCACGTCCCCATTTGGTTTGGGGACTGTGAAAAGGTTCGAGTAAAACCCGAATCCGCTTTCTTCCAGGGGAACCTTCATGATTACCCCTTGGAGCAATAGTTGTTCTAGTGCCAGAAGGAGGGATCCTCTCTTTTGGGGATCTCTTGGCACGTTTGACCTCATAAATTGGGCAGGAGGAGTGCCTTTTAACTCCAGCTTGTATCCCAGACTTACTGCGGAGAGCACCCATCTGTCTCTGATGGTGTCCCGCCAGGTCTCTGTGAACAACTGAAGTCTTCCCCCCACCCGATTGAGCGGGGGCAATACTTCATGCCTTAGGGGGAGGTTTTGTACCTCTCTTGATCCAGGGCTTCTTGTTACCCTGTGATTGTCCCTGATTTCTGCCCCCTGAATTTGACCGCGGAGGCCGTCGGAACTGCTTCACAGCCGATGTGCCCGGGACTGGAGAGGTAGGCCTCTTAAAAGAAGGACTTTTACCCTTGTTCTTAACCGGTAAGAGTGAACTTTTACCGGCAGAAATTTTCTGGATATATTTGTCCAGATCTTCTCCAAATAAGCGTTCTCCATGAAATGGGAAGCTAACCAGCAGTCTTTTACAGGGAGCTTCAGCAGACCAGTTTTTGAGCCACAAAAGCCTACGCATATGTACTATAGACAGCGTAAAGCGGGAGGCCTGTTGGATTGTATCCTTTATGGCGTCCACCGCAAAACACAAGGCTCTAGGCAGGTCAGCTAGGGCATGAGCCTGCTGATCTGGTAAGTCCCTTAAGACTTGTTTCAACTGATCTTTCACTGCTTGGCAGACTCCAATCGCTGCTACCGCAGGTTGTGTCACCATACTTGCTGTAGAGAAAGCAGATTTTAGTAAAGACTCCAATTTTTTATCTATTGGGTCTTTGAACATTGGAACATTATCTACTGGACATGTCAGTGATTTGTTAACAGAAGAGATGGCTGCGTCCACTATAGGGACCCTCCATTTTCTTATGAACTTATCCTCCATGGGATAGATCACCGGAAATCTCTTGGGGGGAGCAAATATTTTATCAGGATGCTCCCAATCCTGGTAAATAAGCCCTTCTAATAAAGGGTGGATTGGGAAGGAACAGACCGCCTGGGGAGCTTTTAGCGACCCCAGCGAGGAAACCGTAGTGGATGGTGGCTCCGCCAGAGGCATTTTAAATGCTGATCGGACCATGTTAGTCAGAGACTGAACCCATAATCTTTCAGCCTGAGAAGCTGAGAAAGGTTCTTCCACTGTTGATTCCTCTATAAGTGAATCAACCTCATCCTGATCCCCTTCAGGTAGGTCGATCTCTGTGTGGGGCTGTTCCTCCACTAACAGGCACTCTGAAGGAGGAGACGGAGATCGGACGCGCTTTTCCTGTGACAGGGAAGCAGCGATCAATGCTGTTAATCTCTCTTCCAATCCTCCCAGAGTTGAGGATAAAACCTCCTCTGTTATATATACAGGAGCAGGTGGACTGGGGACAGCCGCAGCACCAGACATTCCTGCGGGGTTTCTACGGCTACTGACCTCTGCATTCTCAGGGGAGATTGGTGCAGTGCAAGCATGCCCAATATCCTCAGAGCCCGATGGAGACCCCTTTGGCTTCCTGGAAGATTTATTTCCGGAGCGTCTGGACGACATATCCTTTAAGCACAAAGCTGAGGTATTCCCGTCGTCATACACCAATTTTTGCTGGTAATAGTCTAACACAGGTGCTGCTATATACCAGCTGGTGTCCACTAAAGTGCCTTTCTATGGGGATGCCTGCATCAACCGCCTCTGTGTGCCACTGTTTGTTGCTAGCTCTGTTTGCATGCAGCTGACACTTGTACTGTGTCTTTTAACCATGCTGGGACGCCCGCACATGCGCAGAAGCGCCGCGGCGCGCATCGAGCGTCATCCACCCGCCCCGCCCCTTTTTTTTCATAGGAGGCGCGTGCACGCGCCCGCGCGCGCGCCCGTGCGCCAATGGCGCCCTTTTCGAAAACCAACAGAGGACTAGGAGCCAGGGCCCTTTTTGCCGGAGGGCCTGTGCGGTGGATGAACGCAGCAACAGGGCAGAGGAAGTGGATTCCCTCAGAGAAACTTACCAGCTGCCTGGATCTTTTGAGTTGAGAAAACCAAAGATCCACATTTACAAGAAAAATGGACTACAGCGGCCTCTAGTGGTTTAACACAGGTACCGCGGTCCCTGTTTTTTTTTTTTTTTTCTTGACTACTATTAAAATTTTACATTTTCAGTAGTTATAGGCAAACACAGATATTTAGCGGGAATACCGTTAGGTAACAGACAGAAAGACAAATTAGGCTTGGGGGTCCCCCAATAGAACCAAGTTCCTGAGGGCCCCCACTTACCTGATCCCCGCCGCAGGACTTTGTTTGGTCCACAAAAGTCCAAACTTCACCTATCACGGCAGGCATTGTAATTAAACCTTCAGGGACCGGGTTCCCAAGGATTCCACTCCCCTGGACCTGTATAGCACCCTGCACAGACAGCGTCTTGGTCGTGGGTATGACCAGAGCTCTGGATCCCAGGGTCCAGCCCTCCTAAGAGAAGCATTACAGGCAAAACCTTGCTCTTCTGCTGCAAGGCCCGGGTACCGACCGTTTAGCTATGAAGCTTTTTTTTGGTGGGATCCGGAACAGCTTACTAAGGCCCAAAAGAACCTGTACGCAAGCCCAGTGAAAACACATGTTACTCTTTGGCCAACACCTTAGACACTGGCAAAAAACTGAGGTGCTCCCGGGTGGGAGGGGCTTATATAGGGGAGGGTACTTCCGGTTTGGAATTGGCCAGTGCCAACACCTGAAGGTAAACTATATAACCCATTAGTAATGACTAAGTCGCTCTGTGTCCCGTGATGTACGAAAAAGAAAACGCGCATGCAAAAAAGCACCTGGAACGCATCCGGATTGCGTTTCTATGGTGTGAACTGGCCCTAGTTCACACCATAGAAACACAGTCTGGATGCGTTCCAGGTGATTTTCTGCATGCGCGTTTTTGACACATTCCAGTGCATTTTTGATGCGTTTTTGATGCAGTAGTGTTTTTTTCCCCCTCTTTTCTCTTAGGACAAGTGTGTTGCAGTGCGTCTTTGGTGCATTTAGGTGCATTACGGTGCATTCCAGTGCATTTTTGGTACGTTCCGTAGCGTTTTTGATGTGTTTTACTGTGGTCCAGTACAGTTCTGTACCTAAAAAATGCAGCATGACCAATTTATTTTTCCTTTCTGAAACGCACTGGAACAGACTGCAGTGGTGTGAACTATGCCATTGGCATTAATGTGATCAACTTTCTTTGCGTTTTTCATGCATCAAAAAAACGCACTGCACTGCATCCGGTGTGAACTGGCCCTAAATATCATACCTGGGGGTGTCTATAGTATGCCTGTAAAGTAGCGCATGTTTTCCATGTTTATAACAGTTCGAGAGCAAAATGACATTTCTAAAGTAAAATAATAGTCATTTAAAAGTACTCGCGGCTGTAATGAATTGCTGGTTCCCGTCAATACAGATAAAAGTCATTGAAAGTCTTTGAAAAAAAATGCGTGGGGGTCCCCCAAATTCCATTACCAGGCCCTTCAGGTCTGGTATGGATATTAAGGGGTACTCCGCGCCAAATTTAAAAAAAAAATGGTGTGGGGGTTCTCCATAAAATCCGTACCAGGCCCTTAGTTCACACCACTGCAGAACTAGTGTCCCCTCTCTTTTTCCTCTCTTTCCTATCTTGTCACTTGTTAGTATCCCTCTGTTATCCTATGTTTCTAACCATCTCCCTACCACCTTTGGCCCAGGCCTTTCATTCATGCATACATATTCTTATGCTAATACTTATTGAATCTACTTTACTACTTTAGATGCCTGACAAACATACTTATGTTCACAGCCTATACTTTTTATGGACTAACGAGGTCTCTAAGGATACATCACTACACCATTGCCATGCCTGCTCTCCGTTTGGCCCCTGGTGGGGTCCCTTCTGACTCCGCCCCCTCAGCTCCCTGGTGAGGCACCTGCTGCCGCCATCTTGGAGCCGCACACTTGTAGCCATGGTCAAGCTCAGTGGTGAGTATGGGGACCCACAAACCCTCCTACCCTGTGCCTTTATAACCAATACTGTGCCATATTGCCAAACATATATATATATATATTTTTTCATCCTAGGTACATTGTTACACACATCCACCCCTGAAGAGCGAGCTGGATCTCGCGAAACTAGTCAGGTAGTATGATGCCCGTGTACTCTGACTGTTACTACATTTATGTACCAATATTCCTTGTTTATGTATCTTTTTTAATTGGCAACTGTTGGTGTTATCTATGCATGTAAACAATTTTACTTGAATAAACCATATACTGTATTTACTACTGTTATGTTTACTGGCGGAAACGGTACCCACTTCATTTAAAGTCCCGGGGCGAATCCTTCGTTTTATTATATGTTACAGGGATGGAAGTGTGTTACTGGGGACACCAGACCTTTCCCCTTTCTGAAACAAGAAAAGCTGCTCCAGGTGAGTGAGTCTCTGTTTAATCCCCACACACACTAGTCAGGTGCTAGCCCAGCTCGCATGCTGTGTAACATGAAGAAAGAATTCCGGGTGGCTGCACTTCCAAAAATCCTTTTATTAAAGCTTTATATGACAAGTGGTTGACAAATGGAGCAGGGGACAAAGAGGTAGATGTTTTGCGCAAATGTTAGCGCTTAGTCATTACCAGCATGACTAAGCGATGACATTTGCGTGACACACGTCTACCTCTTTGTCCCCTGCTCCACCTGTCAACCACTTGTCATATGAATCTTCAATAAAAGGATTTTTAGAAGTGCAGCCGCCCGGAATTCTTTCTTCATACAAATACTGCAGCTGCTGACTTTTAATATAAGGACACTTACTGTAATGTACTTATCTCTCCGCCGGGACTCCTGTAATATTCTTATCTCTCCACCGGGGCTCCGAGATCTCAACCAACTCCGTCACAGTCCGATGACTCACATAGACATTACCCGGCTCCACCTCTTCTCCCTACTTAAACAGCCGACACCCTTTGCTTGGTGTTTGTGCTAGGAACCTGACACCAGGTAAATAGCTCCAGCAGCTGATGACCGTCTTCCCTCACTATTGGGTCGGAGAGAGCCCCTACTTCTATCTCACAATTGGGCCGGATACAGCCCCTACTTCCATCTCACTATTGGGCCGGATAGAGCCCCGACTTCCATCTCACTATTGAGCCGGATAGAGCCCCTACGTCCATCTCACTATTGGGCCGGATAGAGCCCCTACTTCCATCTCACTATTGGGCAGGATAGAGCCCCTATTTCCATCTCACTATTGGGCCGGATAGATCCCCGACTTCAATCTCACTATTGGACCGGATAGAGCCCCGACTTCCATCTCACTATTGAGCTGGATATAGCCCGGCTGCCTCCTCACTATTGGGCCGGTCAGAGCCCCTTCAACTTCCAGATTTTGGGCCGGACAGAGCCCCAGTCCTCTCACAGCAAGTATTCCTCCGTATACTATAACCTATTATCCTGTGTACTGCTACTTCACCTAAGTTTCCTCTGGAACTCCATGTTATGACTGTGTACTACCAAACTAAATAAAACCACTAGTATTCCCAAATTATCTGAGTCTCCCTATCTGATTTCTGCCTACTTATAGTTAACTGTTAAGTATATCATATATACCTCAGAAGCTGTGATCCACACCAAACTTTATAGTAACATTGCCTGAAGCGTTACAGATAGCACAAACCCCTCTACCAAATAGAGTAAAATGGATCCATCGCAGGTAGTTAACCACATGGCGGCGTTCAATCAGAGACTTGACGCCCTTTCGCAGATGGTCACTAACCTTTCAACGGAGAACCAAAATCTCAAGTCATATATCACTGAAAGACTCCCTACTCGGGTTATGCCGCGTACACACAATAGTTTTTCTTGCCATTTTTTTTCTTGCCGTTTTTCACGTCGTTTTTTTTCATGTTTCCTCTCAAGCCTGTCTTGCGTACACACGATCATTTTAAAAAACGATCAAGCAAAGCGCAGTGACGTATACCACGTACGACGGCACTATAAAGGGGAAGTTCTGTTCTAATGACGCCACCCTTTGGGCCGCTTTTGCTAATTCCGTGTTACCGCGTGTCAGTAAAAGTTTGGTGAGAGACGATTCGCGCTTTTCAGTCTTCGTGCTTTGAAGATCGTTTTGTGGAGTTCAGTTTGTGCTTGTGGGTTCGTATCTGTTTGGCAGGGCTTGTAGTCAGTTCGTATTTGTTTATTCAGTGCGTTCTCGTCTGTTCGGTCCTGTTTTTCAGCTTGTTCTTCATAGGCCTTGCTGTTCTTCCGTGCGTTCTTCTAGTTCGTTCTGAGCTTGCGACCGTTATCTAGCCATGTTGCGGCTACGTACTCGTCGGAGAGTTCATGCTGTAGTTGGTGCAGGGGTTCATGCTGTATCCCGACTCCATGCCATGAGCAGGGTCAGGAGGAGTTCATGGACCAAGAATTGGTTGCTCCAGCGGCACCAGTTCTGTCATATGCCTTTGTTGCGGGAGATCAGGGAGAATAATCCTGATGACTATAGGAATTTTCTCCGGATGTCTGACCCCGTATTTCAGCATCTGTTGGCTTTGGTGTCCCCCTACATTACCAGGCAGGACACCGTTATGCGTGAAGCCATCAGTGCTGAGCAGAGGCTCATTGCCACGTTGCGATACCTGGTGACTGGGAGAAGCCTGCAGGACTTAAAGTTCTCCACAGGCATATCCCCCCAGGCTCTGGGTATCATTATACCAGAGACGTGTTCTGCCATCCTCCAAGTTTTGCAGGAGGACTATATTAAGGTAAGTGTTCTTATTTCAAACATCACATTGTATGTATTTTTTAGAATGTTTTTTTTGGGGGGGGTTTATTAGCAGTCCCTAATTCCCATGATTCTTAGCTGCAGGGAATTTCCCCTTTCTCCACATGCTAATTTTAGTTTTTGAATTTTTTCATTAGGCCTACATTAACATTTGCCTTACCTAACCTCTCCAGCATGCTATCCGGGGGCCATACCCACCTTGCCTAGTCCTTTCCATGTATTTTAATCTATGCTCCATCGTAGTGCTTTACCCTAAACGCCCCCTAAAGATTGCCTAGGAATGTAACATTTGTCCTAAATTCAGACAGAGTGCTCCAGCCTTCATTTGTGATCTCCCCAACTCATCTTCAACCCCCCCCCCCATTTTTTTTTTTTTTGCTGCTTACTACTAATGTTTTATTTTTTCCCCCAATGTTGGCCATGAATGATTTTCTTAAATCTGCTTTCAATGTTTCAGTCTCAAAGTATTAATGTATTTTGGATTTCATTCCACAGTTCCCTTCTACGCCACATGAATGGCAGAATGTGGCATCGGACTTTGCCCAACGATGGAACTTTCCAAACTGTGGAGGGGCCATCGACGGCAAACATGTTCGGGTCGTCCCACCACCCCATTTGGGATCCTTTTATTATAACTATAAGGGGTTCCACAGCATCGTCATGATGGCAGTGGTGTCGGCCACCTACGAATTCCTCTATGTGGACGTTGGCAAGAATGGCAGGATGTCTGATGGAGGAGTTTTTGCACAGACGGAGTTTGGGGAACGGCTCCTTTTGGATCAGCTGGCCTTGCCACCAGCGGAGCAGAATGTGGAGGGACTCCCATTTGTGTTTGTGGCGGATGAGGCGTTTGGCCTGGGTCCCCATTTGATGAGGCCATTCCCGCAGCGCACCCTCACCCCTGAGAGGAGGGTGTACAACTATCGGCTGGCCAGAGCAAGAAGGGTGGTTGAAAATGCCTTTGGCATCATGGCCAGCCGCTTCCGCCTGTTCCTCACCTCCATCCACCTTGCCCCTTACAAATGGAACCATGTTGTAATGGCGTGTTGTGTCCTACATAATTATCTCCGGGTGCATTCCACAAATTATCTGACTTTGACTGGGCCTGAGGCCACCTTAATGGAAGCAGAACATCTTGTGGCCCTGGAAGCTGCCCGTCCAGGCTTGGCCCCCCAATCTGGACATGAGGTCTGTGACAAATATGTGGATTATTTTGTGGGTAGGGGGCCATTGAAATGCCTGATGACTTTTAACCTTTTAATTTAGAAAAATAAAACATTATTTTTCTCAAAGATTGGTTTTGTGTATAATTTAAATAATGGTTTATGTTTTTCGGAGGTTTACCTAGTGGACTTGTATTGCCATGTGTATTGTGCATTCTTAATTCGCCTTCATTGTCAGTGTAAACACAAAACATTGCTTAGTTCATTTAGCACAACATTTACATAATGAAGCCACAACTTCTTGATACCAAAATACCATTTTTTATTTTAGTATTGGACAAATCCTTTTAAATGTAGATGTCCTAAAAAATTTTTGCTTGTTAAAACGCCTGAACAGCCATGCATACAAAAAAATATAAAAAACTATATCGGAAAAATTTACATTTACTAGTCCTAAAAGGTTCAATGAAAAACATACCTGCCAAAACACAGCAAGTTCAACGTTAATTTAAAAAAAAACATTAGACACGCCCAAGCACAGCAATGATCTTTTGTAGCCTTTCCTCCACCCGCTTATTATTTTCCCTGATCTCTATCAAGTCTTGCTTTAATTTTTGAAGGTCACGACAGCAGACCATCAGGTATTGGATCAGGATCTGGGCACTGTGATGTGTCAAATTTTTGGGGTCTTCGGCCAGAACTGCACCTACATTAAAAAAAAACATGTAGTATAGAATATGTAGGCCTACATCTATTAACCTGCATCTGTCTGGTTTGACACTGACCTGTTGAGGTGCCACTTTCCACTTCCACAACCTCACGTTCCTCTCCATCATGTGGGTCTGGGGCTATTGTTGAAGGTGTTGGATTTCGAGGCTCATCTGACGTAGCTTTTTGAAGCCCTATGGAGATTGCAAGAAAAGGTATATTTTCATTATTAATGTTGATTTTTGGGAGAAAAATAAACCATGAGAAAATAATTTGCAAACATTCTTTTGAAGTGTGGTCCATTTTTCAATGGACCCCCAGTGACAACAGGAACACATGATTGGATACATACCCAACTACATAGCATCTATTTTTTTAAACCAAGTTTGACACATTGTAACACCCCAAAGTATATACACAGGATCAACTGTGTGTGACACCCTCAAACTTTGGGGCTTTTGGCCCACACTTGTACTACTGCGTTCAGATGTTTCATCAGCTGCTGAGCATTCTCTCCCTTAACATTACCATGCATATCCTTTTTTTTTTCAAAAATGTCCTTTGGATTTGATCCCTAAAAATATTTGGTGACCAAATTCGCTACCCCCAAAAAATAAAAGAAAATGGGTGTTCACACTGGATGATCCAAAAACATTGTTTGATGAACTGTACGGAGAATGAGGTTTAATACGTCCGTTTACTTTGCGGACGAATCTGAAAGATGATATCTTTCACTGTACGATATCAAAGACAAACATACACGACATAATACAAGTAATAATCTCTAGCAGGGAAAATAGCAATAAAAAACTTACTTTTTCGTATAACTTTCTTGATTCGTTTGTATTGGTCGGGCTCCCGCAACTTTAGATCAGACTATCGTTTTCTGAGCTGTTCCTTCGTTCTGCACACCCCAAATTTTTGGTGAAGACTTTTGACCACTTTGCCCATAATTTTGGACTCGACCAGATTCGGCCTTTTATACGGCCCATGCTTGGCATCATAATCCTCCCTCTTTAAAATGGCGACCATCTCCACCATTTCCTCGAATGACATGTTGGATGCCTTATATCTCCTGGATAGGGATTTGGGCTCCTCAGGAATTTCATCCTCTGTCGAGGTAATCTCAGCCACTTGTGTCTCCGCCATGTTGCTAAGCACTACGACGAGCGAGAAGGGGCGGGGAAAGTACAATATCGAACGTCAGGGGCGGGGAAAGCGTGCGGAGTTCCACGCATGCGCAGTGTATATCAAGTGCCGATCCATGTGTCGAAAATACGTTCATTTGGTGGGAGAGGGAGTTTGCAACGAACGTGTTGACCAAGGTACATAACATTATAAGGATTTTGGGTTCCGCAGAGTAGGAGATTTGGGGCTTTTATATCTGTCCAAAATGCTGATTTGATGATTGTTGCCTGAAACATATGTCTTTTCTTGTTTTTTGATTTTACAGAGAGAATGAATAAATTCAAAAACCCGGAGTTCATGGGGGAGTTCATTGACAAATGGAAAGAACTCCCTATCCTGTGGCAGACCAAAAGTGGGTCCAATAAAAACAAAACGGCCAGGACAGCAGCACTGGAGAGCCTGCTTGCATTTGTCCAAACCCAGATACCCACAACAACTCTCCAAGATGTGAAAACCAAAATTGCTACCATCAGGGGGACACACAGGACCCAGAGGAATATGGTCCTGAAGTCCCAGAGGTCAGGTGCTGCAGCAGATAAGGTTTATAAACCCAGTCTGTGGTACTACAGCAAGCTCTCTTTTCTGGATGACCAGCTGGAAGTGCGGGAATCTCTCTCCACCCTTCCCCCCAGAGGTCAATCCAGCCTTCCTTGTAGCCAGCCCTCCAGCCTTCCTTGCAGCCAGCCCTCCAGCCTTCCTGGCAACCCTGCTCTGGCTTCCTCTGAGGATCAAGATCAGGCCCTTGAGGAGGCAGATTTGGATATATGGAGCCAGGTAAAGTATTGATATCTCCATTTAGATGTTACAAAAGTGATGCCATTTAAAATGAGGTTAGTATTGTTAGGTATTTTATGTAAAAAAAAATAAGGATTTAAAGACGAAGATACAGTAGTGGTCAATTTTGATGTGGACAAGGCAACAATATCAGGAGGCGGAATCTGTGAGACTTTTCTAAATTTGCACATTCATGTCAAAAATGTCTGGAGGTGAACAATGTGTGTGATTGATGGTGGCAAAAAAATAATAAAGTCCCTTTCTTTTTTTACAGCCAGAGCAGAGCCAGGAAGAGGGTGATGGTGGGGACCAGGAGGAGGCAGGGCCAAGTGGCACCCAGGAGGAGGCTGGGCCAAGTGGCACCCAGGAGGATGCTGGGCCCAGCACAAGAGCCCAGATGCCTCCCCTGGTAATGAAACCACGAGGGCCAAGGAGAGGTAGGCAGGTGGAGGAGGAAACAAGAGCCTTTATCAAAGAGGCTACTGCGGCCCTGAGAGAGGCACCCTCTACTGAGGAGGGCTTTGCCGCAGTCCTGGCCAATAAGCTAGCCCAAATGGACCTGCGGCAAAAGCTGTATAGTGAGACCCTCCTGTTGAAGGTGATCAACAAGGGATTGCTCGGTGAACTCACCAAGTTCACCGACATCACAGAGGTTGTCCCTACTCCTCCACCTCCTCCTCCTCCTCCTACTACTCCTCCTGCCACAACCTCTCCTCCTGATCCCCAGCCTCCGAGGAAGAAACCAACCAAGGCTGCAGGGAAGGCTGCAGAGAAGGCTGGAGAGAAGGCTACAAGGAAGAGGAAAAAATAATGCCTGCTGTAGTACCACAGACTGGGGACATATATGACTTAGCTGCTGTGGTTCCTGACCTCTGGGAGTTCAAGCCAAGATTGGCCTCCTTTTTGGTTTTCACATCTTGGATGGTTGTTGTGGGGTCCAAGGGATGAACAAATGCAAGCAGGCTCTCCAGTGCTGCCATCCCCTTTAATTTGTTATGTTCCGAAATAAAGGATACTTTTTTGGCTTTAAATACTTGACTATGTGATTTGTATTTCAAAAGAGAGTTTGCTAGGGAGCAGGCAGGGACATTTCAAATAATATTATTGTTATTAACAAGGGACACAAACCTCCTTGAGGCAAAATGAGACAAATTTTGAAGGTTGGTGTGGGACATTTACCCAAACATAATTTAAGGAAAAAAAAAAAAGGCCCTGAAAAATGAAGAGGCTAACTTAATTACTAAAAAAAAATGCAAAAAGAACCAAAATAAAAAAAATTATCTTTACATTTCTCCATGCATTTATGAGTGAGATGTGGCTTGAAAATAATATTTTTCTATCATTAAAAAAATTAGGAATTACTTTAGAAACAAGTTTGGCATAACTCTCAATGTCATTATCAAAAGAGGGTAATTGTTCAAGCATTCTCTAAAGAAGAACGGAATGCGCAGCATTAAAACAATGCTATTAATTCAACCGTGACGAATGTGCCATATCGATTTCCAACGCTAGCTTTACCAAAACGAGCGCTCCCGTCTCATACTTGATTCTGAGCATGCACGTTTTTTTTCACGTCGTTAAAGCATACACACTATCGTTTTTCACGTCGTTAAAAAAAACGACATGAAAAACGACGTGAAAAAAGAGAGCATGTTCGAAATTTTTAATGCCCATTTTTCACGTCGTTAAAAATGCTTTTGGAGCATGCACACGATCATTTTTAATGGCCATTTTTTTTAATGGCATTTTTAACGGCATGAAAAACGATCGTGTGTATGGGGCATTACACACCCGGACACTCCTGAACCGAAAATGAGCCCACCAGACATCTTCTCGGGTGATAGGAGAAACTACAGGGAATACATTAACGCCTGTAAACTATTGTTTGACGTGAAGCCACGCACTTATGCCACAAATAGAACAAAAGTTTGCATCTCCTACCTTAGAGGGGAACCCCGAGCCTGGGCTAATACTTTCATAGAGAAAGACGATCCAATCCTAAACTCCTTCACGATTTCAGTGCCGCCATGGATCTTCTATACGATGACCCCAGCAAACAGATCTCCGCGGAGTCTGCCTTTTTTTTTTTTTTTTTTATAATTCAAATTTTATTTGAAATTTTCTTTACATATAATAAACAAACATATGTTACAATTCATATTCTCATATAAACCCTATAAAGGTGGAAATGCCTCCCCACCACAATCTATCCCCATCCCTCCGCCTGCCGCATTGGAAAAAAAAAAAAAAGGGGGGGACCCCCTCCCCCCCTCCTATCTATTCTATGTGGATTTCATGTGCTCTTACAGCTCAGTCTAATTACTGTGCTCTCCATTAGGGATGAGCTCGGTGTTCGAGTCGAACATAGGTTCGACTTGAACATCGGCTGTTCGCGCGTTCGGCGAACAACGAACGATTTGGACCGTTCGCGCCAAATTCGAGTGACGCGAACAGCCTACAATACACTGCACCATCGCAGTGTAATCCCGGCGCTGTGATTGGCCAAGCATGCACTGTGACCCTGCATGTTTGGCCAATCACAGTGCCGGCAGCGAGGAGAGCAATGATTGGCCACAGGCAGGATGCCTGTGGCCAATTATAGCTGAGGGGGTTTAGTACACGCCCCACACTATAAAAGGCCGCCAGCGCGGCGGCCTCGTGTAGTGTGTTCCGGAGCAGGGAAAGTGAAGGATAGGCAGGGACAGTGTCAAATCCATTCTTTGCTAAACCTTGTGTGTAGGGACAGAGAAGGATAGGCAGGGAGAGTGTCAGTGTCATATTCTTTGCTAAACCTTGTGTGTAGGGAGAGAGAAGGATAGGCAGGGAGAGTGTCAGTGTCATATACTTTGATAAACCTTGTGTGCAGGGAGAGAGAAGGATAGGCAGGGGACAGTGTCAGTGTCATATTCTTTGCTAAACCTTGTGTGCAGGGAGAGAGAAGGATAGGCAGGGATAGTGTCAGTGTCATATACTTTGATAAACCTTGTGTGCAGGGAGAGAGAAGGATAGGCAGGGGACAGTGTCAGTGTCATTGTTGCTAAGCCTTCTGCACATTATACACCTGAAGTTAGCCCGTATTGCTGCTTTTTTCCTGGTGTGTTACACCAACAGGATTTTGCGGCACTTACAGCGGGCGGAGTGTGCCTCCTGATCATATTACACCTGAACTTAGCCTGTATTGCTGCTTTTTCCTGGTGTGTTACACCAACAGGATTTTGCGGCACTTACAGCGGGCGGAGTGTGCCTGCTGACCATATTACACCTTAACTTAGCCTGTATTGCTGCATACTGCCAGATTGGCTCCAGTGATGAGGAGGGAGGGGATGATGAGGTCACTGACTCCACGTGGGTGCCTAATAGTAGAGAGGAGGAGGAGGAGGAGGAGGAGGATGAGGAGGAGGCACATCTCCAACGAGGCAGGATGCCCTCGGGGGGGCCAGCGTAAGGGCAGCACACCGACGGAATCACACCGCAGAGCTCCGCCTGTGCAGGGCGCTGCCTCTGCCCGTTATTCAAAAAGTTCTTTGGTGTGGGCCTTTTTTGAGTCGAGTGCATGAGATCGCACAGCTGCTGTTTGCAACATATGTCTCAAGCGTATATCGCGTGGCCAAAACATCACCCGCTTGGGC
Organism: Rana muscosa; assembly: GCA_029206835.1. Lineage (NCBI taxonomy): Eukaryota > Metazoa > Chordata > Amphibia > Anura > Ranidae > Rana > Rana muscosa. The sequence goes on from CM055117.1 coordinate 359,585,202, forward strand.
ACCACATGCTTGACCAGACATATGTTGACCTGCCATGCAGCTCGTTGGCAAGCCTACCTTAAAGACCCACACCAAAGAACAAAGCGGACCTCTTCTTGCACCGCATCATCTGGGATCTCCAACCCCACTATACCTTCAGTCCTCTCTGAAACATGCTCTGAGAGGAATGAAGGTGTAGAATTAGGTGTGTCACAGCCAAGTACTTGCGGGCACTCTGCTAGCAGTACACCGACGTCCGATTCTAGCAGGCAAATTTCCCTGCCCCAGCTGCTGGACCGTCGAAAGAAGTTCACTCCCAGCCATCCACATGCCCAGCGGTTGAATGCTAGCTTGGCTAAATTGCTAGCGCTTCAACTGCTGCCTTTTCAGTTGGTAGACTCGGCCCCTTCCGTGAGTTTGTGCAATGTGTGGTTCCTCAGTGGCAGGTTCCCAAACGCCACTTTTTCTCACGGAAGGCGATTCCGGCTCTCTACCGGCATGTGGAAGGCAATGTCTTGGCCTCGCTGGACAGGGCGGTCAGCGGTAAGGTGCATATTACCGCTGACTCATGGTCCAGCAGGCATGGACAGGGACGTTACCTTTCTTTCACGGCCCATTGGGTCACTCTTTTGGCAGCTGGGAAGGATGCAGGACAAGGTGCAGTAGTGTTGGAGGTTGTTCCACCACCAAGCCTCCAAAATGCTACTACTGGTTGTGACACACCTCTGTCCTCCACCCCCTCCTCTTCTTCTTCCTCCGTGGCCTCTTCCTGTGCTTTGTTCTCGGAACCAGCGGTGCTCTGTAGGCGTTCAAGGGGCTACGCAAGTACGCAGGCAAAAAGATGCCATGCCGTGCTTGCGCTGGTGTGTTTGGGGGACAGGAGCCACTCTGGGGCAGAGGTTCTGTCTGCTCTGCAGGGGCAGGCCGAGAGGTGGTTGACGCCACGCCAGCTTAAGCCAGGAATGGTAGTTTGCGACAATGGCACCAACCTCCTCTCCACTCTCCGACAGGGACAACTGACCCATGTGCCCTGTGTGGCTCACGTCCTTAACCTGGTGGTGCAGCGGTTCTTGGGCAGGTACCCGGGCTTACAGGATGTCCTGAGGCAGGCCAGGAAAGTCTGTGTGCATTTCCTCAGATCTTATAATGCCAGTGCTCGCCTGGCTGAGCTGCAAAAGGAGTTGAACCTGCCCAAGAACCGCCTTATATGTGACATGCCCACCAGGTGGAACTCAACGTTGGCCACGCAGCAGAGGGCCATCAATGAGTACCTGTGCGACTACGGCACCAGGACAGGGTCAGGGGAGCTTGGTTTTTTTTCTCCACTTCTCTTCTGTCCTGGCACCATTTGAGGAGGCCACGAGGATGGTGAGCAGTGACAGTGCATGCATCAGTGACACTGTACCTCTTGTCCACCTGTTGGAACATACGCTGCGTGGAATAATGGACAGGGCACTTGAGGCAGAACAGAGGCAGGAAGAGGAGGACTTCCTTGCCTCCCAAGGCCCCCTTTACCCAGACAGTGTTCCTTCTGTCCCACCCATCGCACAGGAAGAGGAGGAGGAGGATTGTGTCAGCATGGAGGTGGAGCCTGGCACTCAGCATCATCAGCAGCAGTCTTTTAGGGATGATTTACAGTCCCAAGAAACCAGTGGACTTGTACGTGGCTGGGAGGAGGTGGCTGCGGATCATGTCGTCCTTAGTGATCCAGAGGACTCCGGACCGAATGCCTCAGCTAACCTACGCTGCATGGCCTCCCTGATCCTGCAAAGTCTGCGGAAGGATCCTCATATTCTTCGGATCAAGGAGAGGGACCATTACTGGCTGGCCACTCTCCTTGATCCACGGTACAAGGGTAAGGTTGCGGACCTTATCTTACCATCGCAGAGGGAGCAGAGGATGAGACAACTCCGGGAGGCCTTGCATAAAGGTCTGTGCAATGCGTTCCCAGAGACTGGGAGGTTACAAACTCCTGGTCCTGGACAACGAGTTGCTGAGGCTTCGGTCAGTCAAAGAAGGAGCGGTGGGGAAGGTGGCCGTCTGACCGATGCGTTCAGACAATTCTTTAGTCCGCAGCCCCAAGGTATGATCGGTTCCAGCAACCATCGCCAGCGTCTGATATACATGGTGCAGGAATACCTAGGGGCAAGGTCAGACTTGGACACCTTCCCCACCGAAAATCCTCTGGCTTACTGGGTCTTGAGGATGGATCACTGGCCAGAGCTTGCACAGTATGCAATTGAGCTACTGGCCTGTCCTGCATCCAGCGTTCTTTCAGAACGCACATTCAGTGCTGCTGGAGGATTTGTCACGGATCACAGGGTGCGCCTGTCCACCGACTCTGTTGATCGACTGACCTTCATAAAGATGAACCAGTCTTGGATCACCACCAGCTACCAAACACCTGAAGCTGATATAACAGACTAATTTATTTTCAAATGTCACATCCCTTCAAGACTGATGCTGATGCTGAGAGACTGTCCTGTTATGTTGACTGACTATCCTCCTCCTCCTCAATGATCCGATTGATGATGATAGCTTGGAAGAACATTTTTGTTTCTGGGTGTCGCCACCAGTGGCTAAGGCCCAATTTTTCAGCCCCTGTTTAACAGGGGCGTGTTATTACAATTTTTTATGCAATGCTTTGCAGCAGGGCTCATTCCTGCACTCCAACTAGAGTATCTGGGAGTGGTTGCAGTGTCGTGGCACCAGCACCAGTGGCTAAGGCCCAATTTTTCAGCCCCTGTTTAACAGGGGCGTGTAATTACAATTTTTGATGCAATACTTTGCAACAGGGCTCATTGCTGTGCTCCAAGTACAGTATCTGTGAGGGGTTGCAGTGTTGTGGCACCAGTGCCTAAGGCCCAATTTTTATGCCCCTGTTTAACAGGGGCATGTAATTACAATTTTTTATGCAATGCTTTGCAGCAGGGCTCATTCCTGCACTCCAACTAGAGTATCTGGGAGAGGTTGCAGTGTTGTGGCACCAGCACCAGTGGCTAAGGCCCAATTTTTCAGCCCCTGTTTAACAGGGGCGTGTAATTACAATTTTTGATGCAATACTTTGCAACAGGGCTCATTGCTGTGCTCCAAGTACAGTATCTGTGAGGGGTTGCAGTGTTGTGGCACCAGTGCCTAAGGCCCAATTTTTCTGCCCCTGTTTAACAGGGGCATGTAATTACAATTCTTGATCTAATAATTCACAGCAGGGCCCATTCCTGCGCCCACCAAGACTAACTGTGAGGCCTTACAGTGTTGTGTCAACACCACCACCACCACCACCACCACCAAAGGCCCAATTTTTCAGCCCCTGTTCAACAGGGGCATGCAATTACAATTCTTGATCTAATAATTCACAGCAGGGCCCATTCATGCGCCCACCAAGAGTAACTGTGAGGGCTCACAGTGTTGTGGCAACACCAACATGTAAGGGGCAAATTTCAGCTGAGTATATACGGCAGGCCCCTACTTTCAAACATCCAACTTACAAACGACTCCTCCTTGCAAACGGAAGGATACAACAGGAAGTGAGAGGAAATCTACCCCTAGGAAGGCAAATTCTCTCCTGTAAGAGTTAATATGGGAAAAAAAGTGTCTCCTCTCCACTGATGCTTTATCAGTAATTCTTGTTTCAATAAAAACCCCAAATTTTCAAAAAACATTTGTCATTAGGACGGAAAGTGAGGTGAACTGTTCTGAACAGGTGCACACTGCACAGACAGCAAAACAAATGTTACAGGGGTGATAACCCTTCCCTATGTTTTCCAAAAAGCTTAAAAATAGATTTTTTTGGCTGGAGCTACACTTAAACAATGTACCTGTTCAAAATTACAAACAGATTCTACATAAGAACAAACCTACAGTCCCTGTCTTGTATGCACCGCCTGTATACGGCTGTTCAGAGTATATAGGGCCTTTTTTATTTTGTGTGCGGGGTTCCCCTTAATATCCATACAAGACCCAAAGGGGCTGGTAATGGGCTGGGGTAGGGGGGGGGGCTGTGATGGGGTAGCTATGCCATTTTTCTCAAAGATTTTCATCCATATTACCGGGACCAGACATTACATTAAAGCCGCAAGCAGTTTTAAATGGCTTTTTTTCCTTTAGAAATGTAATTTTGTGCAGGGACAGTTCTAAACACGGGAAACACGGGCACTTCACAGGCATACTTTAGACACCCCCCAGGTACGATATTTAAAGGAATATTTGACTTTTTTTTTCACTTTATGCATCATTAAAATGACTGCTCCCGAAAAACGGCCGTTTTTAAAACTTTTTTTGGGATTGATACATGTCCCCTGGTGCAGAACCCGGGTTCCCAAACCCTTTTTAGGACAATAACATGCATATTAGTAGTTATAAATAGCACTTTAGATTTCGAACGTTCGCATCCATTGTATTTAATAGGGTTCTAAAGTTCGTGCGAACTTTCGGTCCGTTCGCGGGTTCTGGTGCGAACCGAACCCGGGGGTGTTCGGCTCATCACTACTCTCCATACTATTTTATTTTAATGAATTCATATCTAGTTATTTAGTGTACAAGTGACCCTTCCCTTAAGAAAAAAAAAAAAAACACCCCTCCTATATTTAGTGTGTATATTATCTATTATCTATTGTCTACTCAATATGTTCGGACCATCAGTCCGATCACTATGTTATGTGTATATTATCTACTTGCTTAGTATGTAAAGTGACTCTTCCTTCCCTTCTCCTTCCAAAAAAAACAAAAAAACAAAAAAAAAAAAACCCCATCTCATAAGAGATGGAATTCCTGCGTTCAGGCAGATGAGGTGGAGACACCGGGGGGGGGGGGGGGGAGGCTATCCCTCCCACATTCATCACAAACTTAACTCCATTACATAAAAAAACAAACAAAAAAAAATAATGTTGCAGTATATCCTAAATGTGTAACATCATGTTCCCTTTGGGGGGGGGGGGGGGGGGGTCCTGGGGTATTATCCTGTCTACACCTTTTATCTCTTCCACTGCTATATTCTTAACCTCTTTCTATTTCTGGGGCATGGAATTCCCATCCTATCCATATTTTCTTATATTCCTCCTGTTGATTTCTTATCTTAGATACCCATCTTTCTGCTTCCATTATTACATCTACTTCCCTTTTCCATTCTATCAGAGTGGGACATGTTGTCTGCTTCCAATACTTAGGTATTCATTTTTTTGCTGCGTTTAGTAAATGCGGTGTTATACTTTTTTTAGATGATTTTATTGCAACCCGGGGTTCCGTGGAACAGAACATGCAGTGGTTTGGACTCTATAGGTATACTTGATAACTTCTTAATCCACGGCATTACCTTATCCCAAAAGCCTCTTATCTTGGGGCAGGACCACCAGATATGCAGAAAAGTGCCTTGCTCTTTACATCCTCTCCAGCAGAGACTATCTGCTGTCGGATATATCTGTGCTAATCGCGTCGGTGTTCGATACCATCTAGTCATAAATTTATATGACATCTCATGAATTGATGAACTTATAGTAGATGAATATGTTGCTTCTATAAAAAAAATTTTTTGTGAATGTGTGACCCAGTTCTTTCTCCCATTCTTGGATAAAATATGGGGTTGTAGTATTTTGTTCACTCAGGACCATTTGTACATCTGGGACAACGGACAACGTGTGCCGGGTTCCCACCTTCCCCGCACACATAGCCTCAAACGTCATCATCGAGTCCCGTGTCCTAATCTGGGGTTCTAGTTTTTTAAAGAAATTGCTCATTTGATTGTATCTCCATCCTGCCATTGCCATGTCTCCTTGTGTTGCTATCAATTCTAATTGTGGTATTAAATAACCTCCTGGAGCATACCTTGAGCACATTGTGTTCCCATTCGATTCCCATGGGCCTAATGCTCCTCTTTCCTCCCCTGGAGGAAACCAGGGATACCCCCCAAAGGGGCCAGTGCTGATGTCCTGGGTGCATACTTGCCATTTTTATTTATTCTGTCCCACACTGCAAGTGTGTTTAATGTCAGTGGTGATGTCCATTTTGACAGTCCCCTAGACTTAATTGGTACCCATGGAGCTCTTGCTAACTTCCTACCAGCCATATTTCCTTCCATCAGAACCCATGCTTTATCCTGAGCATCATGACACCAATTCATGATACGTACTAGCGTCATTGCTTTATAGTAAAGATTTATATCTGGAAGTCCCATTCCTCCCTCCCTTCTATTTCTACGCAGGATGTCATATGCTATTCTAGCATTCCCATCCTTCCAAACAAAGGACGTAAATGCTCTGCAAATTTTAAAAAACAATATTTGAGGTAATGCCATGGGTACAGTGTTTAACATGTATATCAATCTAGGTAGTACATTCATTTTTAAGGTATTAATCCTACCAAACCAGGATAGTGTATGTCCCCTCCATCTATGTAGATCCTCTATTATCTTTACAACCAGGGCCCCATAGTTAAGTTCATACATTAATTTATTATCCGCTGTTATATGTATTCCCAAGTATTACAGTGAATCTTTCTTCCATATAAAGGGATAGGTTTCCTGTAAAGACTTGATCAGAGGTGATGGCACATGGCTGGGTAAGATCATCGATTTCTCTACATTTATCTTGAAATTGGATAGTTCCCCATATCTTTTTACTTCCTGCATCAGTACAGATATTGATTCCTCTGGTTTTGACAGAAAAAATAACAGATCATCAGCGTATGCTGATACTTTGTATTCTTTAGGACCTATTTTCACCCCTGATATTCTTTTATTTGCCCTTACTCTGCATAAAAATGGCTCCAGGGTCAGGGCAAACAATATTGGTGACAGAGGGCATCCCTGTCGGGTGCCATTGCTAATATTAAAGCTACCCGACAAGGTCCCATTCACCTTAACCCTGGCTTTCGGGCCTGCATATAATGCTGCTATCCAGCCTATCATCCGTTCTCCCAGTCCTATTCCCTTCAATACCTCCATCATATATGTCCAGTTTACCCTATCGAATGCCTTCTCGGCATCCATTGATAGGGCTACTCTTGCTTCTTTATTGGGTCCATTCTGCATCCAATGAAGTACCGTATTTATCGGCGTATAACACGCACCGGCGTATAACACGCACCCCAAGTTTAGGAGGGAATTTTAAGGAAAAAAACTTTTAGGAGGGAAATTCAAGGAAAAAAAACTTACATTTAAATGCAGCATGCAGCCTTGCCCAGTGTCCATCTGCAGCCTTGCCCAGTGTCCATCTGTCCATCTGCAGCCTTGCCCAGTGTCCATCTGTCCATCTGCAGCCGTGCCCAGTGTCCATCTGTAGCCTTGCCCAGTGTCCATCTGTCCATCTGCAGCCGTGCCCAGTGTCCATCTGTCCATCTGCAGCCATGCCCAGTGTTCATCTGTCCATCTGCAGCCTTGCCCAGTGCCTTTGCGATCGTGTCAGTCCCGGCGGTTTTTAAAATTTGGCGCCGATTTCTGTGGAGAGGAGCGAGCGGGGCCGAGTGTACTTCGGCTGGACTCGGCTCCTCTCGCAGTTCCGCCCATCTCCACTGACTGCGCCGCTGACGGAGAAAGCAGAGTGTACTTCGGCTAGACTCGTGTCTGCTTACAGTCACAGGCAGGACTGCGAGAGGAGTCGAGACTAGGCGAAGTACACTCGGCTTTCTCTATGTCAGCGGCACAGTCAGAGATGGGCGGGACTGCGAGAGGAGCCGAGTAAAGCTGATTGTACTTCGGCTTCGGCTCCGCTCGCTCCTCTCGCTCGTTTTCAGCAGGGGAATTCGACGGAGTATCGGCGTATAACACGCACCCACGATTTTCCCCTGATTTTAAGGGGAAAAAAGTGCGTGTTATACGCCGATAAATACGGTAAGTGAAGGGCCCGGATGGTGTTATCTTTAGTCTCCCGACCCATCACAAAACCCGTCTGATCCTGGTGGACCAATTGTACTACCTTGTCTTGCAGTCTCGTGGCCAATATTTTAGATAGTAGTTTTATGTCTGTATTGAGGAGGGAAATAGGCCTATAATTTGCACAACATTGTGGGTCCTTCCCGGGTTTTAGCAAAATTGTCACGTGTGCTAGTAGTGGTTCAGAGGGGGGTGGGTTATTAATTCTAATTTCATTGAAATAATCACATAATGGTGCTTTTAAAATATTTGTGAACTTCTTATAATATGCATTTGTTAAACCATCTGGGCCCGGGCTTTTCCCATTAGGTAATTCCTCTATAACTTTTTTTATTTCCTCTATGGTGATTTGTTCCTCCAATTTATTAACCGTTTCCAGCGGAAGAGATGGTAGTACTGAATTTTTTATATAATTTTTTTATATCTTCTACTCGTTTCTCGTTTTCTGCTTTTAATAATGGTGAATGAATATTGTATAAATTTGTGTAAAATTGTTTAAATTCCATTGCTATGGACTTAGTGTCCATTATCTGTTTATTGTTTACTCGTATTTCATTATTTCATGAACATGGGACGAATCTTGCAGAGTCTGCCTTAAAGTGGAGTTCCACCCATTTTTTTATGTTTATCTGTGCTGCATGCCCTTAGCACATAGTTTTCACAATGGGCAATATTATTATTTTTTTTGGATTGTAAATACCTTTTTTTCCGTTTTTCAGCCTAACTTCCTGGTCTTAATAGCCTAGGCTATTATGTCACAAGGCAATTCGCAAGGGTTCCTGGGATATCAGCGTCATGTATCCCATGACTCCTTGTGAATCGCCTCCTACCGAAATCTCGCGTGTTTTGTATGACACTGTCATATTATAATTGTGTGCAGAGAGAGAGAGGAGGTTTCAGAAGTCATCAGAGATGTGTGGGTGGGCGGGACAGAGCAGCTATCGCACACCAGCCAATAGGATGGGGTCAAGGCAGGCCGCTACGTGTATGCGGCTCCGCCCCTTTTCTAAAGAAGCCAAATAATTGAATGGTGTGCTTTGTCCCACCCACCCACACATAGCTGATGACTTCTGAAAGCTCCTCCTCTCTCTCTCGCTGCACACAGTTATAATACAAGACAGTGTGACACAAAACACCAGCTTCCAGCATGCTCAGTCTTATAATATAACTTCTGAAAAATCCCCTCTCTCTCTCTCTCTCCCTGCACACAGTAATAAAATAAGCAGGGCTTTTTTTCAGCCAGAACGAAACCTGAGGCAGCTGTTGAGACACTAAGGTTGTTCTGCAGTGGTCAGAGCTGGGGGGGGGGGGTGTATTTAGATTGGGCACAGTGAGAGCTGTGGGGGGAGATATGGATTAAGCTGAGCTGTAGATAAGGGTGCAGAGGTGACATGTGGAGGGGCAGAGCGATAGTCTGTGGATGGGATGTGCAGAGCAGAGGTGAGATAGTCTGCGGATGGGATGTGCAGAGCAGAGGTGAGAGTCTGCGGATGGGATGTGCAGAGCAGAGGTGAGATGGTCTGCGGAGGGGATGTGCAGAGCAGAGGTGAGATGGTCTGCGGAGGGGATGCGCAGAGCAGAGGTGAGATGGTCTGCGGAGGGGATGCGCAGAGCAGAGGTGAGATGGTCTGCGGAGGGGATGTGCAGAGCAGAGGTGAGATGGTCTGCGGAGGGGATGTGCAGAGCAGAGGTGAGATGGTCTGCGGAGGGGATGTGCAGAGCAGAGGTGAGATAGTCTGCGGAGGGGACACAGACACACAGAACAAGATAAATATATAACAAAAGATATATATATTTCTTGAATAATATTTCTTCTACATGCAGTATATTTACTGGTTCCTGGAGGGGGGAGGGGAGGAGAGGTTTGCATAGATAAGGACAACTTCCGCTGACACTGCCGTTGCTATGGAAACCTGACTTGAAACTTATTACACTGCTTGTGCAGCACTGAGCATGTGCGAGATTTGCAAGTCTGAAATCTAGGAAGACATGCAGTCTGGCTTCTGATGCCCACACTTAAGATGGCCACAGCCTATTTCTAGTTTATAAATGTTCTAAATGTTGTAATAACCTAACAAAACGGACCTCAGTTTACAGACTAACTTTACTAGAATACATTAAGCTTGTGTATTATAGGGGTATTTTTATTTAAAAAGTGTCATTTCGGCTGGAACACCCCTTTAACCACTTAACGACCGCCCACTGTAAATATACGTCGGCAGAATGGCACCGACAGGCAGAATCACGTACATATACGTGATTGCCTTTGTATAGTTGGGGGGTCCGATCGGACCCCCTTCTTTACAGTGGGTGGTCGTTTTACCTTCGGGAGCGATCCGGCATGAGGGGACGGCCGTTCGATTCCGGCCACCCCCTCTCGATCGCTCCCGGCGAATGAGAGAGCTTCCCCTGCCTGCCAGGCAGGAGGAAGTGATGTCATCTCTCCTGCGGCGCTCACATATACCGAGCGCCGTACAGGAGAAGATGCAGGTTAGTGCACACAACACTACACTGACACCAGGACACATAGGCACATAAATCGCCCCCCCAGGCCCCCCCAGACACCCCCAGATCACCCCCCAGATCACCCCCCAGTCACAGTGTCACTGATTGCAGTGACCATTTATTTAGTGATCACTGCAATCAGTGACATTTGTGACTGTAAAAGTGTCACTACATTTAGTTTTAGGTCCAGTGTAGCCCCCTAACCCCCCCTAATAAAGGTTTAACCCCCTGATCACCCCCCAGATAACCCTTTCACCCCCTAACACTGCCGTCGCTAAGCAATCATTTTTCTGATCGATGTCTTAGCGTCGGTGATGCTGATCGGTAGCCAGTATTTTTTTTTAGGTTCGCCGCAGGTTTTTATAGCGTCGGGTACCCCCATATATTACCTAATAAAGGTTTAACCCCCTTGATCGGCCCCCAGGTAACCCTTTCACCCCCTATCACCACTGTCACTAAGCGATAATTTTTCTGATCGATGTCTTAGCGTCGGCGATGCTGATCGGTAGCCAGTAATTTTTTTTAGGTTCGCCGCAGGTTTTTATAGCGTCGGGTACCCCCATATATTACCTAATAAAGGTTTAACCCCCTTGATCACCCCCCAGGTAACCCTTTCACCCCCTAGCACCGCCGTCGCTATGCGATCATTTTTCTGATCGATGTCTTAGCGTCGGTGATGCTGATCGGTAGCCAGTAATTTTTTTTAGGTTCGCCGCAGGTTTTTATAGCGTCAGGTACCCCCATATATTATCTAATAAAGGTTTAACCCCCTGATCGCCCCCCAGGTAACCCTTTCACCCCCTATCACCACTGTCGCTAAGCGATCGTTTTTATGATCGTTGTCTTAGTGTCGGTGATGCCGATAGATAGCCAGTAATTTTTTTTTAGGTTCGCCGTCAGGTTTTTATATAGCGTCAGGTACCCCCATATATTACCTAATAAAGGTTTTAACCCCCTAATTGCCCCTAGTTAACCCTTTCACCAGTGATCATCATATAAGTGTTACGGGTGACGCTGGTTAGTTAGTTTGCTTTTTATAGTGTCAGGGCACCCGCCGTATATAACCCAATAAAGGTTTAACCCCCTGATCGCCCGGCGGGTGATATCAATTAGGTTTTAGCGTCAGAGAGGGTCTGCGTCACACCCCAGGCAGCGTCAGGTTAGTGCCAGTAACGCTAACACCCACGCGTGAAGCATACACCCCCCTTAGTGGTATAGTATCTGATCAGCTCAATATCTGATCTGATCAGATCTATACTAGCGTCCCCAGCAGTTTAGGGTTCCCAAAAACGCAGTGTTAGCGGGATCAGCCCAGATACCTGCTAGCACCTGCGTTTTGCCCCTCCGTCCAGCCCAGGCCACCCAAGTGCAGTATCGATTGATCACTGTCACTTGCAAAACACAACACACATAACTGCAGCGTACGCAGAGACAGGCCTGATCCCTGCGACTCCAGTGCTGTAGGAGGTGATTTCACCACCACAGTTAAAAAAAAAAGCATATATGCCGAAGCATTGGGGCAGCAGGAGCGGAGGAGCGATTTTGCTCCTAATGCCGCGTACATACGGTCGAAATTCCGACGGAGGCTTGCCCGTGGAAAAGTCTGACCATGTGTACGCGGCATAACTTTTGCGAGAAGATGCCCCCATGCTTCGGCATATATAAATGGTGCATGTATGTCCATCATTAGAAGTGGGTGGATGAAGGGCGGTATTCTAATGGTGGGCATACCCACCGATCAATCTTTTTTTTTCGTTCAGCCAACAGGCTGCATGAAAAAAAAGATTACAATACATGTCCAACAAGGACCAGCAACGTACTGGTATGTTGCTGGACTTTGAATGTTTATACCAGAATGATGCCTGCGGGTTTAGGTATCATCTTGGTATCATTCTTTTCAGCCAGCGGCCGGCTTTCATGTAAAAGCAATCCTAGTGGCTAATTAGCCTCTGGACTGCTTTTACAAGCAGTGGGAGGGAATGTCCCCCCCCCGGATATAAAAAGCGCCATTGGGAAATTGGGAAAGCATTTTATCACACCGATCTTGGTGTGGTCAGATGCTTTGAGGGCAGAGGAAAGATCTAGGGTCCAATAGACCCCAGTTTTTTCAAAAAAGAGTACCTGTCATTACCTATTGCTATCATAGGGGATATTTACATTCCCTGAGATAACAATAAAAGTGATAAAAAAATAAAATATGGAAGCAACAGTTTAAAAATAAAATAAAAAAGCAAAATTAATAATAAAAAAAAAAAAAAAGCACCCCTGTCCTGCCCTGCTCTTGCCCAATGGCGAACGCAAGCGTCGGTCTGGCGTCATATGTAAACAGCAATTGCACCATGCATGTGAGGTATCACCGCGAAGGTCAGATCGAGGGCAGTAATTTTAGCAGTAGACCTCCTCTGTAAATCTAACGGGGTAACCTGTAAATGCTTTTAAAAATGTATGTAGTTTGTCGCCAATGCGCGTTTGTGCGAAATTTTAAAGCATGTCGTGTTTGGTATCTATGTACTCGGCCTAAGATCATCTTTTTTATTTCATCAAACATTTGGGCAATATAGTGTGTTTTAGTGCATTAAAATTAAAAAAAAATGTATTTTTTCCCCAAAAAATGCGTTTGAAAAATCGCTGCGCAAATACTGTGTAGAAAAAAAAAATGCAACACCCACCATTTTATTCTGTAGGGCCTTTGCTTTAAAAATATATATAATGTTTGGGGGTTCAACATAATTTTCTTGCAAAAAAAAATATGTTTTCATGTAAACAAAAAGTGTCAAAAAGGGCTTTGTCTTCAAGTGGTTAGAAGAGTGGATGTAAGCTTCCTAATGTTGTGTATAAAATGCCAGAACAGTTCAAAACCCCCCCCGAATGACCCCATTTTGGAAAGTAGACACCCCAAGCTATATACTGAGAGGCATGTCGAGTCCATGGAATATTTTATATGTTGACACAAGTTGCGGAAAAAATAAAAAAAATTTTTTTGCACAAAGTTGTCACTAAATGATATATTGCCCAAACATGCCATGGGCATATGTGGAATTACACCCCAAAATACATTCTGTTGCTTCTCCTGAGTACGGGGATACCACATCTGTAAGACTTTTTGGGAGCCTAGCCGCGTACGGGACCCCAAAAACCAATCACCGCCTTCAGGCTTTCTAAGGGTGTCAATTTTTGATTTCACTTCTCACTGCCTATCACAGTTTCGGAGGCCATGGAATGCCCAGATGGCACAAAACCCCCCCAAATGACCCCATTTTGGAAAGTAGACACCCCAAGCTATTTGCTGAGAGGTATTGTGAGTATTTTGCAGATCTCGCTTTTTGTCACAAAGTTTTGAAAATTGAAAAAAAGAAAAAAAAAAATGTTCTTTCTTCATTTTCAAAAACAAATGAGAGCTGTAAAATACTCACCATGCCTCTCAGCAAACAGCTTGGGGTGTCTACTTTCCAAAATGGGGTCATTTGGGGGGGTTTTGTGCTATTTTGGCATTTTATGGCCTTCAAAACTGTGATAGGTAGTGAGGAGTGAAATCAAAAATTTGCGCCCTTAGAAATCCTGAAGGCGGTGCTTGGTTTCCGGGGTCCCGTATGTGGCTAGGCTCCTAAAAAGTCCCACATGCTTTTTAGGAGCCTAGCCACATACAGATGTGGTATCCCCGTACTCAGGAGAAGCAGCAGAATGTATTTTGGGGTGCAATTCCACATATAACCATGGCATGTGTGAGCAATATATCATTTAGTGACAACTTTTTGTAATTTTTTTTTTTTTTTGTCATTATTCAATCACTTGGGACAAAAAAAAAAATATTCAATGGGCTCAACATGCCTCTCAGCAATTTCCTTGGGGTGTCTACTTTCTAAAATTGGGTCATTTGGGGGGTTTTGTACTGCCCTGCCATTTTAGCACCTCAAGAAATGAGATAGGCAGTCATAAATTTAAAGCTGTGTAAATTCCAGAAAATGTACCCTAGTTTGTAAACGCTATAACTTTTGCGCAAACCAATAAATATACGCTTACTGACATTTTTTTTACTAAAGACATGTGGCTGAATACATTTTGGCCTAAATGTATGACTAAAATTGAGTTTATTCGATTTTTCTTATAACAAAAAGTAGAAAATATCATTTTTTTTCAAAATTTTCGGTCTTTTTCCGTTTATATCGCAAAAAATAAAAATCGCAGAGGCAATCAAATACCATTAAAAGAAAGCTCTATTTGTGGGAAGAAAAGGACGCAAATTTCGTTTGGGTACAACATTGCATGTCCGCACAATTTACAGTTAAAGCAGCGCAGTGCAAAATTCTGAATTCACCTCTGGTCCTTTAGCTACCAAATGGTCCGGGGCTTAAGTGGTTAAGTGCTCTGCGACAGGGTAAACACCCTGTCGAAGATTACATCGCCCAATTTAAACGGTGGGCCATTCAGTCCGAGTGGAACCAGATCACCCTAAAAAATCAATTCCGGCTCGTCTTATCAGAAACCCTGAAGGATGAGTTAGCCCACACTGTAATACCCTCTACATTGGATGCTCTTATACGGGGGCAAGGCGCAGACACTGTGGCTCTTTCCCGAGTGGCTCAGTCACGAGTGATGAGCAGTTTCACCGCCGCAGTTGTTAATTCTGATCATGTCTTCTCTGCTTTTTACAGGTAAATGCCTTCTATCCATCTGTACATGTTTGTCTGCTGATCATTGTGACATTACTGCATAACTTTTGGTAAATGCCTTCTATCCATCTGTACATGCTTGTCTGCTGATCATTGTGACATTACTGCATAACTTTTGGTAAATGCCTTCTATCCATCTGTACATGCTTGTCTGCTGATCATTGTGACATTACTGCATAACTTTTGGTAAATGCCTTCTATCCATCTGTACATGCTTGTCTGCTGATCATTGTGACAATACTGCATAACTTTTGGTAAATGCCTTCTATCCATCTGTACATGCTTGTCTGCTGATCATTGTGACATTACTGCATAACTTTTGGTAAATGCCTTTTATCCATCTGTACATGCTTGTCTGCTGATCATTGTGACATTACTGCATAACTTTTGGTAAATGCCTTCTGCTGCCATATCTTTAACCACTTCCCGCCCCGTCAATAGCAGATTGACGTCCGGGAAGTGGTTGTGTTATCCACACTGGACGTCATATGACGTCCTGCGGGATAACAGCCGCCGCGCGCCCGGGGGGGCGCGCATCGTGGCGATCAGTGGAGCGGTGGGTCAGTCTGACCCACCGCTACACTGATCTCGGTAAAAAGCCTCCGGTGGAGGCTTTTTACCACGTGATCAGCCGTGTCCAATCACGGCTGATCACAATGTAAACAGGAAGAGCCGTTGATCGGCTCTTCCTCACTCGCGTCTGACAGACGCGAGTAGAGGAGAGCCGATCGGCGGCTCTCCTGACAGGGGGGGTTCGCAGTGATTGTTTATCAGCGCAGCCCCCCCTCGGATACCCACACTGGACCACCAGGGAAGCCCCCCAGGACCACCAGGGAACCCCAAGCATGTGGATGGCCATCCACATGCACAAAGAGATAAAAATATATGCCAATCAGTGCCCACAAATGGGCACTGATTGGCACCATCATGGCACAAAAAAAATGCATGATGCCCAGCAATGCCAGCCACCAGTCATCAGTGCCACCTACCAGTGTCCATTAGTGCCACCTATCAGTGCCCATAAGTGCCCGCCTATCAGTGCCCGTCCGTGCCACCTATTAGTGCCACCCATAAGTATCCATCAGTGCTGCCTATAAGTGCCCATCAGTGCCGCCTATGAGTGCCCATCAGTGCCGCCTATGAGTGCCCATCAGTGCCGCATACCAGTGCCACATATCAGCGCCCATCAGTGCCGCCTATCAGTGCCCATCAGTGCCGCCTATCAGTGCCCATCAGTGCCCATCATCGGTGCCACCTCATCGGTGCCACCTCATTGGTGCCACCTCATCGGTGCCCATCAGTGTCGCCTTATCAGTGCCCGTTAGTGCCGCCTTATCAGTGCCCGTCATTGAAGTAGAAAAGGTACTTATTTACAAAAAAAATAAACAGAAACAAAGAAAAACTTAGTTTTTTTCAAAATTTTCACTCTTTTTTATTTGTTATGTAAAAAATAAAAATCGCAGAGGCGATCAAATACCACCGAAAGAAAGCTCTATTTGTGGGAACAAAATGATAAAAAAATTGTTTGGGTACAGTGTTGCATGACCGCGCAATTGTCATTCAAATTGCGACAGCGCTGAAAGCTCAAAATTGGCTTGGGCAGGAAGCTGTATAAGTGCATGGTATTGAAGTGGTTAAACTTCTATATTTAATGCTAACAAACACTCTCCCAATAGCAACATTACTGGTGATTGATTCTCAACCCCATATGGCTTGAGTGATCAAGAGGAGTAATTAGCTTCACGACCCTAGCCTGTGTCTGTAGCTGGTCTGGTATTGGTCATCTCCTCTTCCATATCCTGGTGTCTCAAATCTGACCCCATAATGACTAAATGAGAAATGCATGCCTGCTCAGTCTCCCTATAAATTTAAAGCAGTCTATGGGGTGGCGCAGACGGGGGCAAGGCGCAGACACTGTGGCTCTTTCCTGAGTGGCTCAGTCACGAGTGATGCACAGTTTCACCGCTGGAGTTATTAATTCTGATCATGTCTTCTCTGCTTTTTACAGGTAAATGCCTTCTATCCATCTGTACATGCTTGTCTGCTGATCATTGTGACACATCACTGCATAACGTTTGGTAAATGCCTTCTATCCATCTGTACATGCTTGTCTGCTGATCATTGTGACATTACTGCATAACTTTTGGTAAATGCCTTCTGTTGCCATATCTTTAAACTTCTATATTTAATGCTAACAAACACTCTCCCAATAGCAACATTACTGGTGATTGATTCTCAACCCCATATGGCTTGAGTGATCAAGAGGAGTAATTAGCTTTACGACCCTAGCCTGTGTCTGTAGCTGGTCTGGTATTGGCCATCTCCTCTTCCATATTCAGGTGTCTCAAATCTGACCCCATAATGACTAATTGAGAAATGCATGCCTGCTCAGTCTCCCTATAAATTTAAAGCAGTCTATGGGGTGGCGCAGACGGGGGCAAGGCGCAGACACTGTGGCTCGTTCCTGCGTGGCTCAGTCACGAGAGATGCGCAGTTTCACCGCCACAGTTTAACGAAAGCAGGATAACTAATGCTGGATGAAGATACAACAAGAACTCTGCGCCACTCTGAGACTACAAGCAAACCAGCATTTGATACTTTATATAAAGTCAGATTCCCACTCTCTATCCAATATAATGCTCCTTCTCTAAAGCCTCGTACACACGACCGAGTTTCTCGTCCAAAACTGACAAGAAAAGTGCCGCGAGAGCTTTATTGTCGAGTAAACCGTTCGTGTGTATGGTTTTACGACGAGAAAACTGCCGTGAATCTCGACGAGAAAAATAGAGAACCTGCTCTCTATTTTCTCATCCGGATTCTAGATTTTCTCATCGTGTTTCTCGTCGGCCTGTTTTGCGACGAGAAAATGGTTCGTGTGTATGCTTTTATGACTCTTCAAAAAGCGCGCATGCTCAGAATCAAGTATGAGACGGGAGCGCATCTTCTGGTAAAACAAGCCTTCGTAATGGAGATAGCACATTCGTCACGCTGTAAATTATTGCATCGTTTAAATGTTGTGCATTTAAATCTTCTTTAGAATGTTACAATAATGAAAACTAATGAACTTGTTTTGCTGCTGATATTCACACAGAGTTCTGACTATCTATTTTAAACCTTTTTCATGCTGCTCTTAAGAAGATTTAGCTGTATTATATCGTGCAAGATCTTCTGAATATTTTAATGTTTTATATTTTTTAGACAGATGTTAATTGTAATTTGTCGATGTTTTGATAGTGATCTCCCATTTTATTTTTTAAATTTAGTTGTGTCAAGTTTACACCCTATATTTTTTAAAGAACACCTTTAATGATTTTTTTTTTGGTGTTATCTGTCCCTTTTTTTGGGGGTCAAATGTATCTGCTTACTCCAAAGGTAAATAAATAATTATTATAAAAACACATAGTCAAGTATGAACTTAAAAAAAAAAAACATTTATTCATGTCTTGAACAAAATAAATAGAAGGCAGCGCTGGAGAACCTGCTGCCATTTGTGCATCCATGGGACCCCAGAGCACACATCAACCCTGTGTGGACACTAAAATTGGGAGCTTGAGAAGCACAACAGTTGTGAGCACAATCTGATGCTGGCCTCCCAGAGGTCAGGAACAGCAGCAGGTGATATATATGTCCCAAGTCTGTGGTACTACAACAGGCTGCCTTCTGTCCGACCACAATGAAGCAAGGCCATCACTTCCTCGTCTTCTTGGCAGCCTTCCCTGAAGCCTTCTCTGCAGCCTTCCTTCTGCGTGTGGCTGGAGGCTGGGCCACTGGAGGGGTACTCATGTCAGGAGGAGGAGAAGGAGGTGGAGGAGAAGGGGGTGGTGCAGAAGAAGAAGGTAGAGGTGGAGAAGGAGGTGGAGGAGAAGGGGGTGGCGCAGAAGAAGGTGGAGGTGGAGGAGGAGGTTGAGGCTGGGATAGTTGTGCGACCTCACATATGGCCGTATTGGGGGTAATTTTCTCCATCACCCCCTTGTTCAGCAAGGTGATGAGCAGGGGCTCGCATAGGAGGCGTTGCTCCATGCTCATCACCTTGAACTTGGCCTCAACTAGGCCGGCAATGGCCTCTTCAGGGGATGTGGGCTCCTGGAGGGGGGCATGTGCCTCTCTAATAAGGGCCATTGCTGCCTCACTAGTGGTCCTGTCCCTCCTGCTTCTTTTCGGAAGGCGGATGGGAGGCACCTGAGATCTAGTGCTTCTCCTCGTGCCGGCCACCTCCTGTCTGCCACTGGGCCCTGCCACCTCCTGTCTGCCACTGGGCCATGCCACCTCCTGGCTGACAGTGGGCCCTGCCACCTCCTGGCTGACAGTGGGCCCTGCCACCTCCTGCCTCACAGTGGGCCCTGCCACCTCCTGCCTCACAGTGGGCCCTGCCACCTCCTGCCTCACAGTGGGCCCTGCCTCCTCCTGCCTGACAGTTTCCAGACCCTCCTCCTGGCTGATTTCATCCTGTGTATGAAAAAGGGACATAGTTTTATATTTTGGTTTATTATTTTCACACAAATTTGAGATCATGAATGTAGCAATTTGAATGTAAATCAAGAGAAAAGACAAATATTTTAAGGACTACATCAGATTGACTATTTTGCACCCAATTTATGGCAGACTAATGTCTCTAGATCTTGATTTCACTTTTGTATCCCAAAATAGTTTAGGATTTTCATCTTGACTTCTTTTTCCTGCATTAAGTTTTTCACAATACATTTTCATTTAATACTATACCTGGCTCCAGATGTCCAAATCAGCTTCTTCCAGGATGGCTGCCTCCTCTTGCTCCAGAGAAGGCTCAGGTTGGCTGCAGGGAAGTCTGGGGGGAAGAGTGGACAGTGATGGCCTTGCCCCAATGTGGTCATCCAGAAAGGACATCCTGCTACAGTACCACAAATTCGGGACATACACATCATCTGCTGCTGCTCCTGACCTCTGAGAAGCCAGGACCTTAGAGCGTTCAGTCCTGTATGTGCCTCTCAAGCTCCCAATTTTAGTGTCCACCTGTTTTGCTGTTGCTGTGGGCACCTTGGTATGCACAAATGGGAGCAGGGTCTCCAGCGCTGCTTTTCTTACCCCTTTTTTTCTATGGATGGGGTTTTTTGTTTCCCACAGAGCGGGCAGCTCCCTTACCCGGTCTATAAATTCCGCAAGGAATTCCTTGTCACTTATGAAGACATTCATTTTGGGTCTGCAAGCCAAAAAAATAAAATAAAAAATAATGTGAGGCACACAGTCTAACCTCCTGTGAATCTTAGTCACCATATATATCCTCCAACATTCTCTAGACAGTATAGGCCACCAATTTCTCAAAGTCTACAAATCACATACCTTCGTTCGCACGTCCGTCACTTTTATTCCTCTCTCCGCACACCGAACGTAGTATAGTCACATGTGTGTTTGCTATATATACACCACGCATGCGTAAAACTACTCACACGTCGCTCCGCACACGTCGCCCGCCCATAACGTTCTAAGTAACATCTTTTCCCCGCCCCTTCTCTTTCGGCGCGCAGACAGATATGGCGGATTCACAGCAGGTGTCTGCTAATTCCTCAAATAACGAGGAGGAGACAAGCCCGGAGACTGAGGAAACGTCACGACCAGGGAGGAGATTCAAGGCACCTAATATGTCTTATGCGGAGATGGCGGAGATGGTGGACATATTGCTAAAGTCTGATTATGACGCAAAGCATGGGCCGTATAGCAAACCTGATCGAAGGAAGGCCAAAATCATGAAGAAAGTCGTGAAGAGTCTGAAGAAGAATTTCGGGGTGAAACGATCAAATGAGCAGCTCAGAAAGAGGTGGTCTGACCTCAAACTGAGGGAGTCGGAGCAGTTAAGGAGCATTAAGAGAATGCTTGAAAAAGTAAGTACCTTTTCTCCTATTATTGTATTTCACAACTTGCATGTTGCTCCATGTTATTGCATTTTTCTATTGTACTACCTTACAAAATGTCACAGTTTGAACTTGGCTTGGCACAGTAATCGTTCGTTACAGACACATCGTTCGGCCACTATCCTCGATTTTTATAGATTTTACATGGTTAAAATAATTTACACATCTGCCTGTTTTTCTTCAATAGTTGTTATTACATTGTTGGCTAGATGATGTGTTTGTAAAGAGAATGAAATGCAAACTTTAATCAGTGTAAAGGAGAGGACACTCAGCAGCTGGTTCCACATCTGTACTTTTGAGCACTATAGTGTGGGCCACCAGAACCGCCTTTTTTGGGTGTCCCACACAGGTGCATCAGTGAATTTTTGTGGTGCCTCCATGTATAAAAATTGACAGCCAAAGGTGAATAGTAAAGAAATTATTGTGAAAAAATAATGTCTTCATCTTGAAATCCCGCCCAAACAGACACTTGTACCCCACTTCCAAGCAATTTAGCATGTTTTTATTTTTTATAGAGAATTTCTGTGTGATAACTAGACCTTTTGTTTGATTCTCATAGGGGAGAGAAGACTGGGAGGAGAACACTTCAGGGAGCACAGGAACCCCACACCTTCTAAACAACCCCAACCTCACCAAGACCCACAACCTAAGGATGTTGAGGAAGTTGAAGAGGTGGAGGAAGGAGAAGTGCAGGAAGGAGAAGTGGATGACGTGGTGGAACTGGTCACCACAACAGGTCAGTATCTGTCACCACAGCTTCAGGTAAGAGATGTAGGCCTGCAGAGTTATAATTCCTTTTATTTATTTTTATAGGGGATGTAAATGTTGTGGTGAAAGAAAGTATGCGTTTCTCTGCTGACAGTGCCCTACGAATCATACAGCAAGTGATGGAATGTAGCACAGAACTGGACAGAATTAAGCAAATAATTCATGTGATGGATCAAACCTTTAAAGACATCCTAGATGTTTTGGGGAGAATTGAATAAGGCAACAAAACCCCCATTTTTTGTTTGAGATTGTTCTTCCCCCTTTTTTTATCTTTTAGACTATCAATCCAGCCAAAATTTTAATATGCACACAGTGTGTCAACATGTGCTATCTGCCATCAGGGGATATCCATGTACGTCTTATGGGGGTGCAACCCCTTCCTCGTATCTCAAGTAGGTGAACTGAAGAAGGGGTTGCACCCCCAAAACACGTCCATTGATCACCCCCGATGGCAGATAGCACATGTTGACAATAGGGATCAGGAGTCAAAAATCCCTATTGGAAATTATTTCAAATTGTGTGCATATTCAAATTTTGGCTTGGCCAGGGGTGCCAATACCCCATATTAGGACGGCCAGATAGAGACATATTTTGGGTAATTGAATGTCTCATATTGTCAAGAGGTATCCAATGTTGTAGTTTGTTGAATGCTACAGATGGTTTTGTATTTTCGTAAAAAAAAAAAAGCCGGTTTGTGGCCAGCCCAAAAAAAAATTCAAAATTCTATTTACCATGTGTGTGAATGTGCACAGAGTAAAAAAAAAAACAAAGTGTAGCTTCTTTTTCAAATAAGCTCTAACCTTATTTGTGTATATTTTTGTGGTTCCTAGTGAAATGGTTGGTATTTACTAAAGGAAAATACACTTGGCACTACAAATGCAATAAGACAAACTAGGAGACAGGAAACAAATAAAGTTACAAGATTAAATCAGATTTTTATTGAGTTCTTTCTCCACGAATCTTTACACATGGCCTGATACAGGAATTGCCCCCTACCCGTGAAATATTCCATATATTTCTCCCGAACCTCACGGGCATTTTGGGGGGGCAAGCCAGGACGGGCAGATTCGAGGCCCGGCAGGGTATTGCCATAGGAAAGTCCTGCCTCAGGCAATATTGAGGCCATATAATTACTGGATTTTCGGCTCAGAAAATTATGGAGCACAAAGCAGCATAAAACGACATAGTTTATCTTGTACTCCGCCAAGTGAATAGGAGTCATAAAAAGGCGGAACCGGCTGGCCATTATCCCGAAGGCATTTTCAACGACTCTTCGGGCCCTGGCCAGCCGGTAGTTGAACACCCTCTTCTCTGGGGTCAGGGTCCTCTGGGGAAATGGCCTCATGAGGTGCGGTCCGAGTCCAAAGGCTTCATCAGCCAAAAAAACAAAGGGGAGTCCTTCAACATTCCCTACATCCGGTGGCAATGCAAGGTCGTCACTCTGGAGACGGAGGGCAACTGGATGAAGGATCCCCCATCGGACATCCGGCCATTCTTCCCCACATCCACATAGAGGAATTCATACCGTGCTGACACCACCGCCATCAGCACAATGCTATGAAACCCCTTGTAATTGAAGAAGTAGGACCCAGAACGGGGTGGCGGCACAATGCGGACGTGCTTCCCGTCAATGGCTCCACCGCAGTTGGGGAAGACCCACCGCGTGGCAAACTCCAATGCCACAGTCTGCCATTCCTGTGGCGTGGAAGGAAGCTGTGGAGTCAAACAAGATAAAAATATATTAGTACTTTTGCACATAACATAGCAAGCAGATTATAATAAAATACATTCGAGGCCAACATCAATAAAAATCTCAGTTTAATGTGTTTTTTAAAAGTATAATGGAAGGCTCAAGTATCCTATTCATCACCCACTCTGATGGTCCATTATAATCAAATTTGGGGGGGGGGTAGATGTGTTTGGCCACATGATAGCATTGCAGTGGCGGTGCATCCAGAGTGGGCGCTGGAGTACTGCCCCCTCTCTCCTGCGCTGTCACTCAGAACAATACATAGGTTCATGCCTTGCATTAACCTATGTATTGTCAATGCCGCCCACTATTCAGGTGGATGGCCCCCTGTTGAGGGACGGCCATATGAATAACTGTGGCATTTTCGGGGTGAAAATTGCCTATCAGAGACAGGGGGCAAATAGGCTTGGCGATTACAGCCTGAGGGATGTAATTGGCTTCATAAAAGTTAACCAGGGGACGCAGGGGGGGGGGGGCATTCCTTGGGTAAACACTGACAGGCTCCTCTGCCAATCATGTTCACCAAGTCTGTTTACCGGTAACATGATTGGCTGATGCAACATCGAGGGCAGGAGAAGACATGAAGGAGAGAAGAAGGATGGCGCTGACCAGAAGAAGGTAAGTGCAGGGCTGGGGGGGAACTGGCTGCATTTGAGGAGGCAAAATGGCTGCATTTGAGGAGGCAAACTGGCTGCATTGGAGGGGGCAAAATGGATGCATTGGAGGGGGCAAACTGGTGGCGTTTAATAGGCACAGTCGCAAAAATGGAGGAAGTTTATATATATAATTTGGGGGTGGCCCCCCAAACATTTGGAGCAGCAGTCGCCACTGATGGAGAGGTTAGTGAAGGGAAATATGCATGGAGGTGAAAAAAGTGGCATTTAAAAGCTTCCAGCATGCATGAGGACAAAGGGGACATTCTCAGCATATTAAAATCATGGTAATTAGGGAAGGAGGAAAGAAATACAATACATTATCATACATGAAATACATAAAATGTGATGTTAATGGAGAAAACTTACACTAATATAGTCCTCCTGCAGGACTTGTATAATGGCAGAACAGGTGTCTGGGATTATGAGGCCCAGAGCCTGGGGGGAGATGCCTGTCGTGAACTTCAAGTCCTGAAGACTTCTCCCTGTCGCCAGGTAACGTAACGTGGCGATGAGCCTCTGCTCAGCACTGATGGCTTCCCGCATAACGGTGTCCTGCCTGGTAATATAGGGGGACACCAAAGCCAACAGATGCTGAAAAACGGGGTCAGACATCCGCAGAAAATTCCTGTAGTCCTCAGGATTATTCTCCACGATCTCCCGCAGCAGAGGCATATGGCAGAATTGGTCCAGCTGGAGCAACCAATTCTTGGTCCATGAACTCCTCCTCACCCCGTTCATGGACTCGTCTTGGTCCAAAACAAGCAGACCAATACCAAGCGCCCGCACAGCACGAACTCGACGACGAGAACGTACCCGCGACATGGCTAGGAAACGGTCGTCTTTCAGAACGTACAGAACAGAACGCACTTTAGAACAGCAAGGCCTATGAAGAACGAACTGAAATTCAGAAATAAACGGGCAAGAACGCACTGTAAAACAGATACGACCTGCCTACACGCCCTGAAAGACAAGATACAAACCCACAAGCACAAACTGAACCGCAGAAAACGAACTGAAAGCACGAAGACTGAAAAGCGCGAATCGTCTCTTCCCAAACTTTTACTTCACGCGCGGTAACACAAGATCAGCAAAAGCAGCCCAAGGGGTGGCGCCAGGGAAATCGATCTTCCCCTTTATACTGCCGTCGTGCGTGCTGGACGTGACCGCGCAGAACAACAACGAGATTTGGAATTGTCAGTGTGTACGCATGGAAAGCTTGAGGAGAAACTCGTCAAGGTTAACAAGAATCTCGTCGAGAAAAACGACGTGTTTTTAACGACGAGAAACTCGGTCGTGTGTACGAGGCTTTACTTCTCACATCTGTGTCTTCTATCCCCAAATTATCTTCACTCTACCCCTCCTCTCTACCCTGCAGCATGCACATATCACCCTCACTCCTACCCTCTCCCTACTACTGCATTCATCATCTCCTGCATTTGCTGCACCCACATGCTGACATAAACACCAGGGCCATTAGACATGTGCGCTTATGCACATCCCACTCCCATCGTGTATTCATCACCCTCCTCCTTCTCCTAGTCTCAGGTGACATTTCTCCTAATCCAGGTCCGCCATTTTCCAACTGCAAGCCACATGTCCAATACCCCTCCTCTGGCAACCACCGCAATCCACTCAGTTTAATTTCTATTCCCCTGCTTCCTCAAAGCAGCCCACCAATCTTATGCGCCCTTTGGAACGCCTGTTCCATCTGTAACAAGCTAACATCGGTACATGACCTCTTCATCTCACATGGCTTTAACATACTTGCCATAACCGAAACCTGGCTTCAAAATTTGGACTCCACTTCTCCTGCTGCCCTATCCCATGGAGGCCTCCATTGGACTCACTCCCCCAGACCTAACAGAACGGAGGTGGAGTTGGATTACTTCTATCCCCACAAAGCACCTTCCAAGTCCTTCCAAGTCCTTCCTATCCCTCCCTCTCTATCCCTCTCTTCTTTCGAGATGCACTGTATCCGTCTGTTTTCTCTTATTTCTCTGAGGATTGCAGCAATTTATCGGCCTCCCGGACCAGTATCGTGCTTTCTTGATGACTTCGCTGCCTGGCTACCCTACTTTCTCTCCTCTGAAATACCCACTATCATTCTTGGTGACTTCACCATTCCTGTCAATGTTAACAGCCCAACTACAGCTAAACTTCTCAACTTAACCTCTTCTTTTGACCTTACCCAATGGACACATACTTTCACTCACTCCAATGGTAATACCCTTGACCTTGTATTCTCCCATCTCTGCAATACTGGCAACCTCACCAACATCCCCTTTCCTCTCTCTGATCACAACCTCATCAGTTTCACTGTATCCTTGCCTCCAACCAACCATCCCTCCAGGCAGCAAACAATTACTTGTAGGAACCTTCGCAACTTTAACCCTTCTCTTCTCTATTCTGCTACTGACCACCTATACAACATAATCTCTCCCCTGTCCTGTCCTGTCCTGTCCTGGCCACCTCTGTCTACAACAGTTCGCTCTCATCATCACTAAATACACTTGCTCCTCTAACCACACGCAGAATCAGGCCCCGACCGTTACAACCCTGGCAAACTGACAACACTAGAAAAGAGACATTGCCGTGCTCTTGAACGATTGTGGCGTAAAACCAAATGCCTGCAGGATTTCACCCTGTATAAATCTGCCCTTCTAAAATACAATTCCTGCCTCCATGCTGCCAAACAAGGCTACTTTGTCTCTCTTATTAATACCTTGTCATCCAGTCCCCCGTCGGCTCTTTTCAACCTTTAACTCTCTGCTTCGTCCCCCACCCCCTCTACCCACTAACTCACTCACTGCCCAAGAGATTGCCAATCACTTCAAAGACCAGATTAATGCAATTCGTTAGGACACCTCCACTGTCCGTACATCTTCACCACCCAACATAACTTGCCTAACGGCACTTTCAACACTCTCCTTTTGAATTGGCTACTATTGAAGAGGTTACAAAACTTTTCTCAGATGCCCACCTAACCAATTGTCCCTTGGACTCTGTTCCCTCACAACTACTACGGTCACCCTCACTCACAACTTCAATCTCTCCCTCTCTAGTGGCACCTTCCCCTCCCCTCTAAAACATGCACAGATCACTCCCATACTTAAAAAGCCCTCACTGGATCCCACCAACCTGAACAACTTAAGGCCCATCTCATTGCTCCCATTCACCTCTAAACTTCTAGAACGCATCGTCTACAACCATCTTGGCTCCTCAGTGAAAATAACCTTCTTGACCCCTTACAGTCTGGCTTTCGCTCGCAGCACTCCACGGAAACTGCCTTACTAAAAATCACTAACGATTTACTAACTGCTAAAAGCAACAGCCAGTACTCCATACTCCTTCTACTCGACCTCCCTGCAGCCTTTGATACCGTTGACCACCCGCTCCTTCTCAATAAACTCCATTCCCTTGGCCTCCAAGATTCTGCTCTATCCTGGTTCTCTGCCTATCTATCACAGCGCTCCTTCAGTGTTACCTACAACTCTGTCTCCTCCTCTTCATTGCCCCTTTCTGTGGGGGTCCCCCAAGGCTCTGTTCTTGGACCACTTCTCTTCTCTATCTACACCTCCTCCCTTGGTCACTTGATAACCGCCCACGGCTTTCAATACCACCTATATGCCGATGACACCCAAATCTATCTGTCTACTTCTCACCTCACTCCTTCAGTCTCCTCTCGCATTACTAACTTACTAACTGACATCTCAGCATGGATGTCGCACCACTTCCTTAAACTAAATCTCTATAAAACTGAGTTACTAATATTCCCCCCTGCCCGTGCCCCCCTCCATGACTTTTCCATCAAAATCAACAATGCAACCATCAGTCCCTCCCCTCACGCCAGGGTACTAGGTGTAATCCTAGACTCTGACTTGTCATTTTAGCCTCAAGTCCAATCGTTGTCAAAAGTTTGTAGAATTCACCTCTCTAAAATTCGCCCCTTTTTAACAAATGAAACCACCAAACTCCTCATTCACTCCCTTGTTATCTCTCGCCTTGACTATTGCAACTCCCTTCTTATTGGCCTGCCTCTCTATAGGCTATCCCCTCTTCAGTCTATCATGAATGCTGCTGTCAGACTTATCCACCTTACCAACCGCTCAGTGTCTGCCAAACCTCTCCTCCAATACCTACACTGGCTCCCGATTACCAAGCGAATTAAACTCAAAATACTAACCACAACCTACAAAGCCAACCACAACTCTGCCCCGAGCTACATCACCAATCTTGTCTCCAAACATATTCCAAACCGTCCTCTCCGCTCTTCTCAAAACCTCCTACTGTCAAGCTCTCTCGTCTCCTCCTCCCCCCATGCTCGTCTCCAGGATTTCTCCAGAGCCTTTCCCATCCTCTGGAACTCACTACCTCAACCTCTCCGGCTATCCCCTACTCTTGCTACCTTCAGGCGATCCCTGAAAACTCACCTCTTCAGGAAAGCCTATCACGTCTCCAACTAATCTTTTACCACTTCCATCAGCTCATTTCCCACAGTTACAACCTTTTGTACCACCTGCCTCACCCTATTAGATTGTAAGCTCTTCTGAGCAGGGCCCTCTTAATCCTCTTGTATTTTATTGTATTGTAACTGTATTGTCTCCCTTTTTTATTGTAAAGCACTGCGTAAACTGTTGGCGCTATATAAATCCTGTATAATAATAATAATAATAATAATAATAATACTCCTTAGCATTTCCATTGATAGGAGAATGCGGGAACGGAAAGCTGAGAGACTCTCACGGGTCACCTAGTCGGTTCCTTCAAACCATACTGCCGAGCCCGTGGTACCCATGGAAATCGGTGTAATTAGGGGACCACTTACCCCAGCAGAGAGGTCTAGGCGAAGGTCCCTTCAGCTCTGTATGTAGCTCTGTATGTATTGTGGCGCACCACACCACATCGCTGAAGACTGCCCCATACTCAGAAAGAAAAAAACCCGGTAAATCAACATACCTCTGCAAGCTAATAAACCCCCACTTACCAGATTCTAACTATTTCAAAATTCTTGTCTCTCTGCAGTGGGACCAAACCCGAATTACTCTCGAGGCTATGATTGACACAGGAGTGTGTGGGAACTTCATAGACTCGCATATTGTTAAAACCAAAAAAATTCCTGTATCCACTAAATGCACACCTGTCTCTCTTAGACTTATTGACGGAACTACCTTAACCTCCGGTCCCATCACTACACAAT
This sequence comes from Rana muscosa, assembly GCA_029206835.1. NCBI lineage: Eukaryota > Metazoa > Chordata > Amphibia > Anura > Ranidae > Rana > Rana muscosa. The sequence continues at coordinate 359,614,476 of CM055117.1, forward strand.
CACAACCTCTGCTTATGGTGACAGATTCTACTCATATAGAATACATCTGCTTAGATGTGATACCATCTCCCCATTTTGCCCTCATCCTAGGTACCCTGGCTGCATACCCACAAACCCTCACTACGTTGGGAAGACAGGAGCGTGCTCCTCACTTCTCAATATTGCCAGGAGACATGTTTCAAAGAGACTTCTTTATCACAGGCAGAGTCACTGTCCCCAGCGGAAGTCAACCTGGTACTTACGGCATACCAAGACTTCGCTGATGTTTTCAGCAAAAAGAATGCCGAGCTACTACCCCCACATAGACCATACGATTGCCCAATTGACTTACTCCCTGGCAGCAAAATCCCTTTTGGGCATATCTATTCCTTATCACAACCTGAATTGGCCCATCTAAAGGAATACATAGAAGAAAATTTGCAGAAAGTTTTCATAAGACCGTCCACCGCACCCGCCGCAGCCGGCATGTTTTTCATCCGGAACAAGGGTCAAAGCCTACGTCCCATCATTGATTATAGAGAATTGAACAAGATCACGGTGAAAAACAGATATCCCCTTCCTCTCATCCCAGAATTATTGGATCCTTTGCAAACGACGAAGTTGTTCACCAAACTTGATTTAAAGGGCGCGTATAATCTGGTCAGAATTAGTCAGGGGGATGAATGGAAGACAGCTTTCCGCACCCATCACGGCCTGTACGAGTACCTGATCATGCCCTTTGGGCTGTGCAACGCTCCTGCCACTTTCCAGTTCCTCGTGAACGACATTTTCAGGGATCTCCTTGATGTTTGTCTAGTAGTATATCTAGAAGACATCCTTATATACTCCGACAACATCACAGACCATTGCAAGCATGTCAGATGGGTTCTCTCTAGGTTACGCACACATAATTTATACGTCAAATTAGAAAAGTGCACTTTCGAATCCCACTCCGTCGCATTCTTGGGTTACATAATTTCCAAAAATGGCGTACAGATGGATCCTGGTAAGATAGACTGTATCCAAAAATGGCCTGGACCCCTGAATAGGAAGGCACTTCAAAGATTCCTTGGTTTCGAAAAATTTTATCGCAAATTTCATCAAAAATTTTTCCTTAGTCGTAAAACCATTAACCCAACGAACAAGTATCCACTCCAACTATGCATGGAACGCACAAACTCAGGAGGCCTTCGATACCCTGAAATGTCCCTTCACTATGGCTCCCATCCTACGCTTACCAGACCCTAATCTACAATATATCTTGGAGGTCGATGCCTCCCATCTGGCGTTAGGGGCTATCCTATCCCAAAAATCGTCCATTGATGGACCGCTTCACCCTGTGGCCTACCATTCCCGATCCCTCACTCCCGCAGAGATCAATTACCCAGTAGGGGAAAAAGAGTTGCTAGCAGTGAAATCCGCTCTGGCGACTTGGAGACACCTACTCGAGGATACCTCACTACCCTTTATACTGTACTCCGACCATCAAAACCTTCAATACATTCAGCGTAACAAAACACTCTCCTCCAGTCAGATACGCTGGGCTCTCTTCTTCGATAGATTCCACTTTGTCATCACCTACCGTCCTGGCCCCAAAAATGAAAAGGCTGATTGTCAGAAGGTGTGGAGACACTTGTTAAATCTATTAGTGTCTCCTTCCTAGGCGTTTCATTCCAAAATTCAATAGAGCCAGGTTATCTTCAACAACGGTTGTTTATTCTTCAGAAAGACAAGCAAAAAACAATGCTTACATAATGACAGCTGGTAACACATGGTAAGATGATTGCTTCAGAAGGAGGAATGAGGAATCAGATGGTACAATGGTATATCTTCAAGCAGGGCCCCATCCCCCGCCATCTTCAATGGGTCCCTTCGCCCGACATTCCTAACTCATGTTCAAAACCCTTGGGTTCATATACTGTTTAATAATGTTATGTCAGCATTATTTACATTTAGCATCGCTCCAAGGAAGGTGATGCTACTGTCCACAGAAGTAACACCCACTTGTGTATATTAAGTAACATAACTCCACCCATTGTCCTGACATAGTTCCTTAGAATAGATGTAAATGACCTTTCTCTTGTCCTTAGCAACCCTCAAAATTAACATGTTTCAATAAAGATTTAATTACAACATTCATGTGCTTCATGTAGATTACAGAAACTTTTATCACTTAAAATAGTAATAAATTCAAAATATCTAACACTGATTCACTATCTCGCCTGGAAGAACAATAATGTACACCTGACAGAATTTCCCAAATCATCCCACAGCAGAAGATCTTATGCACCATTTTGACCCTCAAAGAGGAATTTCAGCAGGCCCTAAACTCAGAAAAACCCCCACTGCAGTTAGAGACAGATGAAGAAGGGTTATAACCGGCTGTACCTTCCGACTCCTCTACACTCCTCTACACCATCAAATTCTCTGACTTACTCATGATGCACCCCTAGCTGGGCATCCCGGCATCACCAGGACCCTGGATCTCCTTCGCCAACACTTCTGGTGGCCGAAGATGGAGGAGTCAGTAAGCGAGTATGTGTCCTCCTGCGAGACTTGTGCCCGCTCTAAACACAAATCCCGACCCCTCTCCTCACAACCCTCCCTATTCCCGAAAAACCATGGCAGACCGTTTCACTTGACTTTATTGTGGAATTACCCCGCTCAGGCGTTTAAAACACGACCCTAGTTGCAGTCGACTACCGTACCAAAATGGCTCACTTCATGCCTCTCACAAAACTATCAAACTCCAAAGAGACGGCCGAGATCTTGATACAGCATGTTTTCAAACTCCACGGTATCCCCTCCAGAATGGTGTCCGATCGAGGTTCACAGTTCATCTCCAGATTTTGGAAAGCTCTCTGTCTAAAACTCCAGATTGACCATCGATTATCAACTGCCTACCATCCTCAAACAATTGGGCAAACCGAAAGGGTAAACAGCTGTCTATAACAATATATCTGTTGTTACTGCACTCACCTAAAAAACAATTGGCATGAGTTACTTCCCCTAGCGGAGTTTGCATATAACAACAATACCAGTACTACCACAGGTTATTCACCTTTTTATGATAACTACGGTTTTCATCCCTCCTACATTCCTCAGGAGATTCCTACCAACAACCCAGCGGCTAAAGATTTTGTCAACACCTTAAAAGGACCTCATTCCTCACCTACGTGATAACATCACTAGAGCCCAGAGCAGACAGAAGGCCTACTACGATCTTCACAGGAGAACTCCACCTACATCCAAAATCTGAGATTTAGTATGGCTATCCACCAAACACCTCAACCTGCAGACTCCATCACGCAAATTTAGTGGATTATTCATTGGTCCTTTCCCCATCCACTCAGTGATCAACCCGGCGGCAGAGAGACTGAAACTACCGTCCACCTTACGTATTCATCCGACTTTCCACATCTCCCTGATCAAACCCTACCATCCCAACACCTTCCCAGGTCATATTCCAGCCCCCCTACTGCCGGTTGAAGTTAACGGTCAGGAGGAATATAAAGTCGCACAGATCCTGGACTCCCGTCTATATAGAAACCGTTTACAGTATTTGATCCATTGGAAGAACTAAGGTCCACAGGATGACTCCTGGGAACCCGCCTCCGAGGTTCATGCCCAACGGCTGGTCCACCTCTTCCATTCTCACAATCCTGACAGGTCTGCTCCTTTGGCCCCTGGGAGGGGTCCCTCAGGGGGGGGGGTCCTGTAATGTCCTTATCTTTCCACTGGGACACCTGTAATATTCTTATCTCTCCACCGGGGCTCCGAGATTTCAGCCAACTCCGTCACAGTCCGATGACTCACAGCGACATCACCCGGCTCCACCTCTTCTCCCTACTTAAACAGCCGACACCCTTTGCTTGGTGTTCGTGCTAGGAACCTGACACCAGGTAAATAGCTCCAGCAGCTGACAACCATCTTCCCTCACTATTGGGCCGGATAGAGCCCCTACTTCCATCTCACTATTGGGCCGGATAGAGCCCCTACTTCCATCTCACTATTGAGCCGGATAGAGTCCCGACTTCCATCTCACTATTGGGCCGGATAGAGCCCCGACTTCCATCTCACTATTGGGCCGGATAGAGCTACGACTTCCATCTCACTATTGGGCCGGATAGAGCCCGGCTGCCTCCTCACTATTGGGCCGGTCAGAGCCCCTCCAAGTTCCAGCTTTTGGGCCGGACAGAACCCCAGTCCTCTCACAGCAAGTATTCCTCCGTATACTATAACCTATTATCCTGTGTACTGCTACTTCACCTAAGTTTCCTCTGGAACTCCATGTTATAACTGTGTACTACCAAACTAAATAAAACCACTAGTATTCCCAAATTATCTGAGTCTCCCTATCTGATTTCATGCCTACTTATGGTTAACTGTTAAGTATATCATATATACCTCTGAAGCTGTGATCCACACCAAACTTTATAGTAACATTGCCTGAAGCGTTACACTTACCTGTCCAGGGAGCTTGCAATGTCCTCACCCGAAGCCGGGTGCAGGTGCAGGCGCCGACATCCTTACTAAGGGAAACAGGAAGTGAAGCCTTGCACCTTCACAGCCTGTTTCCTACTGCGCATGTGCGCTTCGCGCAGCACGGTCTGAATGGTCCCTGCAGTCTTCTGGGACCTGTATGTCTCCTAGAAAACAGCAGGGGGAGGAGGAGGGGCTGGACATTGCGTAGTTCGCCGCATGAAGTGCAGCGATCTATGCCCGGAAGTGGGAGCAGATACCTGGATTTGACATGTATCTGCTCCCCCCCAAAAGGTGCCAAATGTGGCACCGGAGGGGGGAGGAATCCAAAGTTCCATTTCTGGGAAGAACTCTGCTTTAAAAATTAAAAGAATCTATGGCTGCAATGCCCCCCCCCCCCTTAGTTATAATCTTATTCCAGCACTAGATGCCTTCAGGCTGAGAGTGCAGCAGTGGGTTTAGAGCATCATGGAGCAATCCCCTGAGGGGTGTCACCATTGTAATAGTGTAATGATGCAGAGAGTCATGTAATGACATCAGAATTGCTCTCTTTTAACATTAAAGACTGGCTGGGGCGTGGCCTGGAGCTTAAAGGGAATGGCAGCAGACTAGCTGAGCTCTGCACCTCCGTGGCTCAAAAACCCCTTCCAGCCTTGATAAAATCGGCGATGGGCAGACGAGACAACGTGCCCACTAGCAACTGACAAAACAGGTCACAATCTACCCCCGGATCCCGCAGAAAACCTGAGATATTTGAGACACAAGCTCTGAGGACAAGGGGACGTGCTGCTGCCAAGATGGCGCTGCTGGAGCATGAGGCTGCACACAGTGAGGACTCAATGTCGGCTTCAGAGAACATGGTAAGAGACACAGACCACTCTGACCACCCACTGCATTTCTCTGAGATGGCAAAATTTGCAGCAGACATTAAAAGTACATTCTCCTCAGCCATCACTGACCTAAGAGCAGACTTTATGGCACTATCAGACCGCTTGTCCCATTCTGAGAGAGCAGAAGCCAAAAGAGACAGAGCGGTGGAGAAGCTGACATCCACAGTCTTATCCCATGCCACGCATTTAATTCTTATTAATAGACATTTAGAAGATTTCGATAACAGAGGACGCAGGGCGAAAATTAGAGTGAGAGGAATACCCGAACATATAGAAGCTGCACAAATCAAACCAACACTCCAAGCAGTCTTTAATGACCTGCTCGATCGCCCTAAGGACACTGACATTGAATTTGTCCAGGCGCACAGGGCCCTTGCACCCCATCCCTCAGATGCAGCTCCACCAAGGGATATAGTTTGCTGTTTACAAAATTTCCCACTAAAAGGAGGAGATATTGGCCTATGACACAGACACGACTGATGTGCTGGCGAAATGGACCGCAGACATTCCCGACCTGGACGAGGAGACCTGGGAGGACTGTGTCTCTTCGTACTTGCCCTCTATGATCGCCTCTAGAGATAGGTTCATACAACTGAAGTTCCTTCATAGGGCGTACTATACCCCGGTTGGGCTGGCCAGGATTTATCCTTCCAGGAGTCCGTTGTGCACCAGGTGTTTGGTGTCACCGGGTTCCTTCTTCCATATGGTCTGGACCTGCCCTAAACTGGCTCCCTATTGGCGGGAGGTGGCGGAGGAGCTCTCGGATCGCTGTGGTGTTGAGGTCCCGCTGGATCCGAGATTGTTCCTCCTCAGCTACCTGGGGGAGGTCGAGGGTGACCGATACGTTAAACTATGTATAACTTTTGCCCTCTTCTATGCTAGGAGGGAGATCCTGCTCCGTTGGAGGAGACCGGAGCTCCCTACTAAATCATCTTGGCTTGAGGCTATTGCTAAGGTACTCCCTCTTTACAGGTTAACCTATGAGAGTAGGAACTGTCCTGCCAAATTTGGAAAGGTCTGGTCGGGCTGGGCCGACACGTCTGGCTGAGATTCCCTCCCACTCAGGGGCGGACTCCCCTGTTCATCTGGATGGGGCTGCCTGGCCTCCCCCCACCGCTCCCCTCCCTATTTTTATCCTCCCCCCCCCTCCCCTTCCATCGCCCTCTATCCACTGGATTTCCCTTGGTTCTTCCCTTTGCTTTGGATGGAGGGGGATGATCACCAGTATGAAGGCGCACTGATGTTCCCCCTTGCTTGAATACCTTCTCCCACTGGTGTTGCTCTCACGAGTTCTGTACCCCCTCGTTGTTATTTCTATGTGCTATTCTGCCTGCTAAGGTGTATTAAGGTTAAAATGCAAATGTTACCCTTACTGTACTGTCATAACGGTGTATGTGTGTTTGTCTTTTTAAAAAAAAAAAAAAAAACTTTCTGTAAAAAGGAGGAGATATTGAACAAGGCCAGGCGCAATGAAAGGATCCTTTTTAAAGCACATGCTGTGACCCTGTTCCAGGATCTATCTCACATAACACTGCAGAACAGACGAGCCATGCGGCCTATGATCACTGCATTGAAAGATAAAGGCATACCATATCGTTGGCGTTTTCCTTTTGCCATGAATGCCACATACATGGGAAAACAATACTACTTAAGAATGCCTGAAGACATCCCAGCTTTTTGTGAACATCTACAGCTTCCCCTGATTGATTTGCCAGACTGGTACAAAGAATTCCGCATTCCATCACAGAGATCATCCCCACCAACTACTCCCCAAGCATCACCTGTTAGGCCTTCATCATCCAAAAAAGCCAAGCCCGACAAATACCCGGGATCCAGTACAAGCAGATAAGCCTACACCTCCAAAGGCATGAGAATACAGGAAAATGCCTAACTTCCTTACCTTATACCTGTCTGTCTCGCTTATCTGGACCATGAGATTTGACTAGTTTCTGCAACCACCACATTGTCTGACCTGACATGCACAGACAGTTTATAGCATCACAAGACTGGCCACAACAAACATGAGAGCCTGTACTGACCTTTCATGGCAGCAATAACCATCCAACTTCACCATAATATAATCTTATTTCTTGAATACAGGAAGTTTCTTAACAGAAAACTCCATAAATGCTTTGACTCCATATAAAATTTCTTGTTCGGGAGTGACATCTACTGGAGGAAACTGGGATGGCATTATTTAAGCCTTTTACAGGCAAAGAAACCTACGGCATATCCAATCACAAAATATATGGCAAGGTTTGAAATATGCTATCGTGAAAGATTTTGGCTGAACATAACTGCCTTTTTTCTTTTTATTTTATTGGTTTGATTACAAGACATGATTATGTAGAGAGAATGATGGAAAATATTTTTTCTTGTTTTTTCTTCTCTCTCTTTTTTCTCTCAATTCCCTTCAGAAACTAGGACAAACTGTCATCTTAAAGTATAACATTGCTTCTGCTTAAGATTTTTGATACAAGGGTGACACCTCATGGTGAAAAGTTGAAATGGCATTAGAGAAGGGAAAACATTGTCTCTTCACAGGTCATAGAGTCTTAAAACAGCAAAGTTGGATGTATATTGACTCGAGTTTCCAGTTATGTATGCCCACTGCTCAGCGTTCTCTGTTTATTTTAATTAATTTAAAATATATGCCAGTTTGAATACAATGCATGAGCTCCTAATGAAAGAGATAGATTTATGGGAAAGGGCAACTGCATGTCTAGCATTTACTAAGAAACTCAAACTGTGCACATAAAATTCTCAGGTGGAGAAGTGGATTCTATATGGTCCAGATCAGTTATGAGCCGGTCGGGAAGATGCTCCCCCGCCTGACTTGTAACCCCCACTAGACTGTCAACAATTATGATGGATCTAGGAGCGAGATGATAGATATCTTCTGATGCCAAATATGTCATTTCTGTAGGTGGGACCTAGTTGGTCCACCCGGAGGGGCGAATATGATGGCATAACTACTCATAGAAGTTACATAACCATTGTTATTACACTCAGTTCGGAGGTATAGACACATGCCCAATTTTACAAGGTTTAACTAAGTTGGAGGGCGCCTGGATGTCCTTAATATAAGTTTAATGGAAAACTGGTGCATGATTGTTGCTATGCACCACTGCTCCACATTGTTTACACTGTTAAAATTTTTATACCAAACTCATGTTATCGCCTCAAAGGCTGGAAGGGGTACATGACTCATTTTATTTTTATATGCTTTAAGATGAGTCATGGGAGTTCACACTCACTATTGTACTTACACCAAGTTACTTGATCAGGTTTTAAGGTATAACTACCCCTGATCCCCTACAGTGACTACCTCCCATTGCTCCCACCAGTGGATGTGGGTTGGCATTACCAACACACACCCACTGTATTTTTCTCCTTAGGATAACACCTGGAGACGTGTTTACTACTTCTCATTGCAAGTAACACTCATCTGGAGAGTTACTATAACCTTACTTTTTCTTTTTCTTACCTTTACCTTTTACTAAAATTTTCTCCTCCTTTTTCTCACCTTTCTCCCTTCCTTCCTCTTCCCATTTTTGCATATATTTTATTTTATCTTAAACACAGACCTTTAATTTGACAGTAGGATATTCACGGTTGTCTCTTAAGTAAATAGATCATAATCTCTGATCTATCAAAATGTCATATACATCGATAAATAACCATTCTTTTGTGATATCCCACAATGTCAGGGGCTTGAATACACCAGAAAAAGAGTATCGCTACTTCGTGAACTACATAAAGCTAAGCCTGCGGTGGTATTTCTCCAGGAGACTCACTTCAAAACAGGTAACATCCCCAAACTACATGACAAACACTATTCACAAACCTTTCACACAACTAACCCCACATCCAAATCTAAAGGAGTTTCCATTCTATTACATAAGAATTCAAAGATTGTTGTTTCACAACAATTAACGGATGCAGAAGGGAGATACATCTTCCTCAAAGGTGAATGGGCGGGGATTTCAATTACGTTGGCCAATGTATATTTTCCTAATTCCGCACAAATCACATTTTGCCAACACGTATTTGATGAACTAAAAAGCTTCGCAACAGGATGCATCGTGTTTGGGGGGGATTTTAACTTAGCTCTGAATCCCTTACAGCACACATCAGATGGCAAATCTAGTGTGCCATATAAAAAACTAAAGAAAATCAAAAAACACTCCTTGCCTCACTCACTTTAATTGACTCATGGCGCTCATGTAACCCAACAGGAAAGGATTTGACATACTTCTCAGCAATACACAACAAATTCACACGCATTGATTACAGCTTCCTTACACAAAGAGACTTACCCCTCTTACAATCAGCCAAGATTGGAATAAAGACTTTCTCGGACCATGCACCCATATCAATGACCTTGCATAATAAAAACAGAAGGCCTGTTTCATATGAGGATGGCGGGCTGGGGGGGGGCCTGACCTGGGCGCAGGATGATCCCGTTAGGGGCGTCCAGGTGGGGTGTGACTTCCCTGAATGCCTATTTTTCATTTTTTTTAATTTTTTTTAATCTCTTGATGAGAACATTGTGACATAAACAATTGGAAATAACCCTTTGTCATGTTTAAACAACAATTTTTTAAGATTTTCTGTACATGTCTTGAATTGAAAAATAAAAATTTATTGAAATTAAAACAGAAGGCCTAGAGCCACAAATTGGAGGTTAAACCCTTCCCTGCTCACTGATATGGCAGACGCAAACAAAATATCAGAAACAATTAAATATTATTTTAAAGAAAACGAGTCGGAAGACATATTACCTATGAACATATGGGAAGCTCACAAATGCGTGGTTCGAGGGGAATTTATCAGGTTGGGGGCTGCAAAAAAGAGAGAAGCTGAAAAAGAACTCTTGGCTTTAACGCAGGCCATAAGTGACATGGAAGCCAAACATAAACAATCTTTAGCAATTGAAACAGCCACAGCTTTACTTGAATTACGGAAAAAACTACAGTCTATTCTGAACCTCAAGGCTCAAAAGATCCTCTTTTCAGGAAGGTTTTTTTTCTATGAACATGGGAATAAATCAGGTAAATTTTTAGCAAAAGCATTAAAAGAAACATTGTTATCCACAAATATTCTAGCTATTAAAACAAAACAAGACCGAATAACTAATGATACTCAAAAGATTGCCCGACGATTCCAAGAATATTATGCAGATCTGTATAATCTACCACCTACACACAAACCCAAAGACCTTACAGGACCAAGAGCAGAAATAATTCACAAATTCCTCACAGATAGCGGACTCCCCACTCTAAATGACACAGACACACAAACATTAGAGGAACCAATAACAGTACTAGAAATGACCGAAGCTATTAAATCCCTTAAATCGGGGAAAAGCCCAGGACCATACGGCCTCACGGCACACTATTACAAGACATCTCTGAAGACTTTTTAAGAGCCCATGTAACGGTATTACCTAAACCTAATAAAGACCCAACAGACTGTGCCAATTACAGACCGATATCCCTACTTAACCTTGACTTGAAATTGCATGCAAAAACACTAGCAAACCGACTAAGACCTTTACTGAATCAACTAATAGGACCAGAACAGGTGGGATTCATGCCTGGCAGGGAAGCCAAAGATAATGTGATAAAAGCTATGAACCTCATACATAAAACACACATAGATAAACACGAAGGCATGCTATTATCAACTGATGCGGAGAAGGCCTTCGACCGAGTGTCGTGGGACTTCCTATTTGCCACATGCTCTCATATAGGTCTAAAAACACATATGCTAACTTGGATAAAGGCCTTATACCACAACCCGACAGCCCAGATCAAAATAAATGGTACACTATCTGACAAAGTAAGAATTCAAAATGGGACTAGACAGGGATGCCCATTATCACCCCTGCTATTCATTCTCACCCTGGAACCACTAACCCGCACTATAAATAAACTACCTGACATTCATGGTTTCAATGTCAATGACAAAATATATAAATGCGCAGCATATGCGGACGATTTACTGTTTTTTATATCCCAACCACATATCACCATGCCCAACTTATGTAACGTATTCTCCCAATATAGCTATATATCAAATTTCAAAATTAATTACAATAAATCCGAAGCTTTGAACTTGACACTACGGGAAAACACACTAAATAATGCAAAAAACAATTGCAAATTCAAATGGGAAACAGAATCCCTCACATACTTGGGGATACAATTAACTCCAAAATTAGACTCAATGTACAAAGTCAATTTTCAACCACTCTTACAAAACATTACCAAAGATCTAGAGAAGTGGACGTTGAATTATTTTTCTTGGTTTGTAAGGGCAGCTATAATTAAAATGTCAATTCTGCCTCGAATACTATATTTTTTCCAAACAGTACCTATACTGCTACCCTCGAAGTTCTTCAAATCCTTACATAGCTTGTTAAGAAAATTTATTTGGGCCTCCAAAAAACCAAGAATCAGTCTGAACTTACTTACTATGAATAAACAAAATGGAGGTATGGGTTTTCCCAATTTTAAAAATTATTACCTAGCTACGCATCTAACTAGAATCATAGATTGAACTTGCCACAATGAGAATAAAGATTGGGTGGGATTGGAGAATAGCATGGGACCTATACCGGTGTCACACACCCCATGGATACCCTGGAACTCATGTCCGAAAATACTGAAACAACATCCCTTTCATAGGGGCAACACTAAAAAAACCTACAAACAATTACTCAGAGACACTCACTCACATCCTCATTGGGGCCACTAACCCCACTGACAACTAACCCTGACTTCCCATTGGGAATGGATGGTTCTATCCGATCTCTTTGCAACAGAAACACACCACTCTTAGTTGCACACTGCTTAAAGAATAACAAAATCAAGTCTCATGTAGATTTGCAAAAGGAAGTAGGACAAATACCCCTACACATCACGGAATATCAACAAATACATGATTTCATCATGAACTCTCAAAGACAAAAACATTTCACTAGACCCTTAACGCCCTTCGAAACCATATGATTTTTGGCTACCATGACCACAAAGAACATCTCCTTAACATACACCTGGTTGCAGTCCTATGATTTACAGGAGCCCAACAGACACAAAATATTCTGGGAAACAACCCTAAAAAGAACCTTTACGAGAGATCAATGGCTACAAGCCTGTGTGTTCGCACACAAATGCACAATCAGTGTGAGATTACAAGAAACTTCATTCAAAATCCTAACAAATTGGTATATCACACCAAACAAATTACACAAATGGTTCTCAACGGTTCCTGGACATTGTTGGCGCTGCAACCGGGAAGAAGGCACCTTATACCACATCTGGTGGGAATGTGACTTGATTAAACCCTTTTGGAACCATTTAATCAAGATCATAAAACACATTACAGAAACGAAAATGTATTTAGACGCAGCTTGCTGTCTTATAAACATCACCAATTGCACCATGAGAAAATACAAAAACTCCTTGACCAGATTCTTAATCACTGCAGCAAAAATAGTGATACCGAGGCACTGGAGAAGTACCGCCGCACCCACGATTAAAGAATGGCTAGAAGAGATACATCTACTCAGAGGTATGGAGGAGATCAGGGCTACATCACAGGAGAATACAGAAAAATTCAATAAAATGTGGCAACCGTGGATCATTTTTAAATACTCTGATTCCTATACCACCTTTACTAGAACATAGACCTTCAAATATAGAGAAATGTGAATGAACAATATCTCTCCTTATTTTTATTTCCCTTCCTTCTATTCCCTTTCATTTCTATCATTATACCTTCTTCTATGGGCTTCTCCCTGAGGTCCACAAAGTTTTACTTTTGTTCCTTTCTTTTTGAGATTAAATAATACATTTTTTCTACAAATATTCAGAGTATTTCTAAATAGACTATCGATGCAATGATCGGTTAATTACGAAGCCACTTCAATGGTTTTATTATTAAAATACTCTACTATTGAACTCAATTATACAATGTTATACTTTTATATGATACTTATGTACAAATGCTAGTATGATTGTACAAATGTTATTATTAAGCATTAATAAAAGCTTAATGGTTTAAAAAAAAAAAACATTAAAAAGACTGGCCACCACCAGGAGAGGATCCAAAAATGACCCTGCATGTCACTTTACCAGCCTAAAGGCTTCTGGAAAAGGTAAGTTTATCAAAAAAGGAAGTATTTAAAGCAAGCTAGGGCAGAATAGTGGCGTAGTTGGTTTGCACTTATGCCTTACAGCACTGGGGTCCTTGGTGTGAATCATGATTAGAAGGCTATCTGCATGGAGTTTGCATAATCTCCCTGAGCTTGTATTGGTTCCCCTGGCTACACCACTTTCCAAAGACATGCTATTAGGGTAGTTAGTACTTGTCTAAATCTACCCTGTGTTGGCTCTTGTCTAAATCCACCCTGTGTGTGGGGGTCCACAAATTCAACTGGCCATATTGGGTCAATGATGTCAAAAGCATTCATGTCCCTTTGTGTATATGCATTTAGGGCCTGGGTATCCCCTGCTTGCATGTCATTGGCCAGGAGCTGACAGATGCCTTCCAGGGTCAAGAAAACCCAGAGATAACCCCAAACTCATCCCTACTAGGGAGCCCAGAATTGGGCTTTAACCCTCTCACACTGCCTCCCAGTGATCCAATAGATAGACGTTAATGCCCAGGGGGTGGTATGGAATCTCTATCATGTAAGTGCTGTGATTGGGAGTGCCATAAGCACACGTTTAGGCTGCGGTGGATGGATATGTGTGGCAGCTGGATGTTGTGCAATTGGCAAGAGGTTGAAGAACAATACAAATCTCAACAAATGTTTCTATGCTTTCTACAGGAGGGGCTGTTTAGATTTCAAATTATAATTTATAAGTTATTTTGGTTCAGTCTCTGAAGCTTCTCTCCAAAGTGAACAGATGCCATGCTGTGTTTTGTCTCTCCACCATTGACAACTACAGTAGGTAGGCTGAGGATACTGAGTGGTTCATAACTTCTCTAACAACTTTTTTAGTTTTTGGACTTGTTCTCCACTTATTCAGCTCTTGGACTTGTTCTTTAACATTAGACGTGTTATTTATTGTTGAAGACTTTTCGTAACTTCTCCAACTACTTATTCATTCATAAAAATAAATACAATTAAAAGGTGCAACACACTAGTCCCTCAGAGGTGACCGTGTAATAAAATCCATAAAAGTGAGGTAGTGAGCTGTCAGAGCCAGGGCGCTCAGTGCTTCTATTCCTTGCTTGTCCTCACTGTTCACCGCTGCAAGATGGGAGACGGCCGTGCAGTTTTCAGGTCTTAGGCCTCGTACACACGACCGATTTTCTCGTCCAAAACAGTCAAGAAAAGTGCCGCGAGAGTTTTTTTGTCTAGAAAAACGTTCGTGTGTATGGTTTTACGACGAGAAACTTGACGAGAATCTCGACGAGAAAATAGAGAACCTGCTCTCTATTTTCTCGTCAGGATTCCAGATTTCCTCGTCGTGTTTCTCGTCGGCCTGTTTTGTGACGAGAAAATGGTTCGTGTGTATGCTTTTACGACTCTTCAAAAAGCGCGCATGCTCAGAATCAAGTATGAGACGGGAGCGCATCTTCTGGTAAAACAAGCCTTCGTAATGGAAATAGCACATTCGTCACGCTAAAACGAACTGAAAGCACGAAGACTGAAAAGCGCGAATCGTCTCTTCCCAAACTTTTACTTCACACGCGGTAACACGAGATCAGCAAAAGCAGCCCAAGGGGTGGCGCCAAGAAAAAAGATCTTCCCCTTTATAGTGCCGTCGTACGTGCTGGACGTGAGCGCAGAGAACCACGAGGAAATTGGAAAATGACAGTGTGTACGCATAGAAAGCTTGACGAGAAAATCGACAAGCTTAACAAGAATCTCGTCGAAAAAAACGACGTGTTTTTTACGACGAGAAAATCGGTCGTGTGTACGAGGCCTCATCCAGAGCGAGGTTTGGAAGGCACGTGGCGGTGCAGGGCTGTAACGTCACTAATATGCGGCGCGTTTCCGAGCTTTCGTACTGCGAGTGGTGTGACAGCCGCGCTCCTTTTTCAAGTATAAAGGATGGGAAGGGGGAGCAGTCTTTTATAGTTTGACAGGGGCGGAGTCAATGGGCGTGCAAATGCAATAGTTGATGTAAACATACGGTGTATCACATACAATATAGGGAACACATAAAAATTTATAAATCTCTCACAATATTACTGAACACAGAGAAAAAGAAAGGGTCATGATGGAATGGATTGCATAAATGCAACGCTAACAAATCAATACATTAAAAACATTAATTAAATCAATTAAAAATGTATTTCTAAAAAATCAAATAAATCAATTAATCACTTCTTCATTCATGTCCATTTGAATGTGGCTACTACTGGATATACCATGGTCTGGGTGAATGAGAACTGTCAGACAGTATGTATTGGATTACTTTAATTATTGTATTTATTTATTTTTTCCATGTGTAAAGCAATATTTATCACAGGCAGAAACTCTTATAAAATGTCATACTCGTTTTTGAACAGTAACAAGTAAGTAACGGTAAGTAAGAGTGTGGACAATCTTGTCTATTTACAAATTTCTAGTGAGAGATGCTTATTATACAGTACAGGTAAGATCTATGGAATGTGTACATGTTGGGACTATGCCTAGGACATGATCAATGGAGTTTTGTTTGGGAGTATCAATACATCAGGGTTAGGAATTTATGTGCTCCACTTCCAAAAGATTCCAAGCTGATCTAGAAAATGTATTTGAAGGATGCACAGAAGATTTTAAAGATGAAGATGTGTACTGGATAGGATGATGGAGGGTTGTAGTGGATGGGATAATATGATGGAGGTTTCTACTGGATGGGATAGGATGGCACCTTAATCCTAAGGGCTGTAGTAGATGGGAAAGTATGATGAAAGTTTGTAGTGGATGGGGTGAGATGATGGAAGTTTGTAGTAGACAGAATGGGTTGATGGAGGTTTGTAGTGGATGGGATAAGATGGGGTGAGATGGAGTTTTTTTTAGTGGATTGGATGGGATGGTGTGATATGATGGAGGATTGTAGTGGATGGGATGGGGTGATCTGATGGAGGTTTGTAGTGTATGGGATGGAATGGGGTGATATGATGGAGGTTTGTAGTGTATGGGATGGGATGATATAATGGAGGTTTGTAGTGGATGGGATGGTGGAGGTTTGTAGTGGATGGGGAAATATTATGTAGGTATGTAGTAGATGGGGTGAGATGATGGAGGGTTGTAGTGGATGGGATGGGATGATGGAATGGGTTGATGGAGGTTTTTAGTGGATGGGATGATGGAGGTTTGCATTGGATGGAATGGGATGGGATGATGGAGGCTAGTGATGAGCCGAACACCCCCGGGTTCGGTTCGCACCAGAACCCGCTAACGGACCGAAAGTTCGTACGAACATTAGAACCCTATTAAATACAATGAATGCGAACGTTCGAATTCTAAAGTGCTAATTATAACAACTATTATGCATGTTATTGTCCTAAAAAGGGTTTGGGAACCCGGGTTGTGCACCAGGGGACATGTATCAATGCAAAAAGAAGTTTTAAAAACGGTCGTTTTTCGGGAGCAGTCATTTTAATGATGCATAAAGTGAAAAAAAAAAGTCAAATATTCCTTTAAATATCGTACCTGGGGGGTGTCTAAAGTATGCCTGTGAAGTGCCACGTGTTTCCCGTGTTTAGAACTGTCCCTGCACAAAATGACACTTCTAAAGGAAAAAAAAGCCATTTAAAACTGCTTGCGGCTTTAATGTAATGTCTGGTCCCGGTAATATGGATGCAAATCTTTAAGAAAAATGGCATAGCTACCCCATGACCCCCCCCCCCCTACCCCAGCCCATTACCAGCCCCTTTGGGTCTTGTATGGATATTAAGGGGAACCCCGCACATAAAATAAAAAAGGCCCTATATACTCTGAACAGCCGTATACAGGCGGTGCATACAAGACAGGGACTGTATGTTTGTTCTTATGTAGAATGTGTTTGTAATTTTGAACAGGTACATTGTTTAAGTGTAGCTCCAGCCCAAAAATCTATTTTTAAACTTTTTGGAAAACATAGGTAAGGGTTATCACCCCTGTAACATTTGTTTTGCTGTCTGTGCCCCTGTTCAGAACATTTCACCTCACTTTCCGTCCCAATGACAACTGTTTTTGAAATGTGGTGTTTTTCTTGAAACAAGGATTGCTGATAAAGCATCAGTACAGAGGAGACACCTTTCTCCCATATTAATTCTTACAGGAGAGAATTTTCCTTCCTAGGGGTAGATTTCCTCTCACTTCCTGTTGTCTTCTTGCGTTTGCATTTAGGAGTCGTTTGTAAGTTGGATGTTTGAAAGTAGGGACCTGCCGTATATAATCTGCAGAAATAGGCCCCTTAGTTGGTGTTGGCACAACACTGTAAGCACTCACAGTTACTCTTGGTTGGTGCTGGAACGCCCTGCTGTCAACTATTATATCAGGAATTGTAATTACATATAATTGTTGAACAGTGGTAGTAAAAATTGGGCCTTTGATGGTGGTGCTGGTGCCACAACACTGTAAGCCCTGACAGTTACTCTTGGTGGGTGCAGCAATGGGCCCTGCTGTGAATTATTAGATCAAGAATTGTAATTGCATGCCCCTGTTGAACAGGGGCTGAAAAATTGGGCCTTTCGTGGTGGTGGTGGTGGTGGTGGTGTTGCCACAACACTGTAAGCCCTCAGAGTTACTCTTGCTTGGTGGGTGCAGGAATGGGCCCTGCTGTGAATTATTAGATCAATAATTGTAATTACATGCCCCTGTTGAACAGGGGCTGAAAAATTGGGCCTTAGGCACTGGTGGCACAACACTGCAACCCCTCACAGATACTGTACTTGGAGCACAGCAATGAGCCCTGTTGCAAAGTATTGCTTCAAAAATTGTAATGACACGCCCCTGTTAAACAGGGGCTGAAAAATTGGGCCTTAGGCACTGGTGGCACAACACTCCAACCCCTCACACATACTGTACTTGGAGCACAGCAATGAGCCCTGTTGCAAAGTATTGCTTCAAAAATTGTAATTACACGCCCCTGTTAAACAGGGGCTGAAAAATTGGGCCTTAGCCACTGGTGGCGGCACCCATAAACAAAAATGATCTTCCAAGCTATCATCATCAATCGTATCA
Source organism: Rana muscosa (assembly GCA_029206835.1). Classification (NCBI taxonomy): domain Eukaryota; kingdom Metazoa; phylum Chordata; class Amphibia; order Anura; family Ranidae; genus Rana; species Rana muscosa. The sequence goes on from CM055117.1 coordinate 359,633,004, forward strand.
TTGAGGACTCGGAGGAGGAGGATAGCCAGTCAACATAACAGCACAGGCACTCAGCATCAGCATCAGTCTTGAAGGGATGTGACATGTTAAAATCAATTAGTCTGTTATATCAGCATCAGGTGTGTGGTAGCTGGTGGTGATCCAAGACTGGTTCATCTTGATGAAAGTCAGTCGATCAACCGAGTCGGTGGACAGGCGCACCCTGTGATCCGTGACAAATCCTCCAGCAGCACTGAATGTGCGTTCCGAAAGAACGCTGGATGCAGGACAGGCCAGTAGCTCAATTGCATACTGTGCAAGCTCTGGCCAGTGATCCATCCTCAAGACCCAGTAAGCCAGAGGATTTTCGGTGGGGAAGGTGTCCAAGTCTGACCTTGCCCCTAGATATTCCTGCACCATGTTTATCAGACGCTGGCGATGGTTGCTGGAACCGATCATACTTTGGGGCTGCGGACTAAAGAATTGTCTGAACGCATCGGTCAGACGGCCACCTTCCCCACCGCTCCTTCTTTGACTGGCCGAAGCCTCAGCAACTCGTTGTCCAGGACCAGGAGTTTGTAACCTCCCAGTCTCTGGGAACGCGTTGCACAGACCTTTCTGCAAGGCCTCCCGGAGTTGTCTCATCCTCTGCTCCCTCTGCGACGGTAAGATAAGGTCCGCAACCTTACCCTTGTACCGTGGATCAAGGAGAGTGGCCAGCCAGTAATGGTCCCTCTCCTTGATCCGAAGAATACGAGGATCCTTCCGCAGACTTTGCAGGATCAGGGAGGCCATGCAGCGTAGGTTTGCTGAGGCATTCGCTCTGGAGTCCTCTGGGTCACTAAGGACGACATGATCCGCAGTCACCTCCTCCCAGCCACGTACAAGTCCACTGGTTTCTTGGGACTGTAAATCATCCCTAAAAGACTGCTGCTGATGATGCTGAGTGCCAGCCTCCACCTCCATGCTGACACAATCCTCCTCCTCCTCCTCCTCCTCCTCCTCTTCCTGTGCGATGGGTGGGACAGAAGGAACACTGTCTGGGTAAAGGGGGCCTTGAGAGGCAAGGAAGTCCTCCTCTTCCTGCCTCTGTTCTGCCTCAAGTGCCCTGTCCATTATTCCACGCAGCGTGTGCTCCAACAGGTGGACAAGAGGTACAGTGTCACTGATGCATGCACTGTCACTGCTCACCATCCTCGTGGCCTCCTCAAATGGTGCCAGGACAGTGCATGCATCCCTGATCATGCCCCACTGGCGTGGAGAAAAAAAAACAAGCTCCCCTGACCCTGTCCTGGTGCCGTAGTCGCACAGGTACTCATTGATGGCCCTCTGCTGCGTGTGCAGCCGCTGCAGCATGGCCAACGTTGAGTTCCACCTGGTGGGCATGTCACATATAAGGCGGTTCTTGGGCAGGTTCAACTCCTTTTGCAGCTCAGCCAGGCGAGCACTGGCATTATAAGATCTGCGGAAATGCACACAGACTTTCCTGGCCTGCCTCAGGACATCCTGTAAGCCCGGGTACCTGCCCAAGAAACGCTGCACCACCAGGTTAAGGACGTGAGCCACACAGGGCACATGGGTCAGTTGTCCCTGTCGAAGGGCGGAGAGGAGGTTGGTGCCATTGTCGCAAACCACCATTCCTGGCTTAAGCTGGCGTGGCGTCAACCACCTCTCGGCCTGGCCCTGCAGAGCAGACAGGACCTCTGCCCCAGTGTGGCTTCTGTCCCCCAAACACACCAGCGCAAGCACGGCATGGCATCTTTTTGCCTGCGTACTTGCGTAGCCCCGTGAACGGCTACGGAGCACCGCTGGTTCATAGGACAAACCACAGGAAGAGGCCATGGAGGAAGAAGAAGAGGAGGGGGTGGAGGAGAGAGGTGTGTCACAACCAGTAGTAGCATTTTGGAGGCGTGGCGGTGGGACAACCTCCAACACTACTGCACCTTGTCCTGCATCCTTCCCAGCTGCCAAAAGAGTGACCCAATGGGCCGTGAAAGAAAGGTAACGTCCCTGTCCATGCCTGCTGGACCATGAGTCAGCGGTAATATGCACCTTACCGCTGACCGCCCTGTCCAGCGAGGCCAAGACATTGCCTTCCACATGCCGGTAGAGAGCCGGAATAGCCTTCCGTGAGAAAAAGTGGCGTTTGGGAACCTGCCACTGAGGAACCGCACATTGCACAAACTCACGGAAGGGGGCCGAGTCTACCAACTGAAAAGGCAGCAGTTGAAGCGCTAGCAATTTAGCCAAGCTAGCATTCAACCGCTGGGCATGTGGATGGCTGGGAGTGAACTTCTTTCGACGGTCCAGCAGCTGGGGCAGGGAAATTTGCCTGCTAGAATCGGACGTCGGTGTACTGCTAGCAGAGTGGCCGCAAGTACTTGGCTGTGACACACCTAATTCTACACCTTCATTCCTCTCAGTGCATGTTTCAGAGAGGACTGAAGTTATAGTGGGGTTGGAGATCCCAGCTGATGCGGTGCAAGGAGAGGTCCGCTTTGTTCTTTGGTGTGGGTCTTTGAGGTAGGCTTGCCAACGAGCTGCATGGCAGGTCAACATATGTCTGGTCAGGCATGTGGTACCCAAGTGGCTGATGTTTTGGCCACGCGATATACGCTTGAGACATATGTTGCAAACAGCAGCTGTGCGATCTGATGCACTAGCCTCAAAAAAGGCCCACACCAAGGAACTTTTTGAATGACGGGCAGAGGCAGCGCCCTGCACAGGCGGAGCTCTGCGGTGTGATTCCGTCGGTGTACTGCCCTTACGCTGGCCACCAAAGGGCATCCTGCCTCGTTGGAGATGTGCCTCCTCCTCATCCTCCTCCTCCTCCTCTCTCCTATTAGGCACCCATGTGGAGTCAGTGACCTCATCATCCCCTCCCTCCTCATCACTGGAGCCAATCTGGCAGTATGCTGCAGCTGCTGGAACATGACTGCCAGATTGGTGTCCTTCTTGAGCATCCCCTCTATCTGCTCTCACCCTACTGCCTTCCTGTAGCTGGGTTTCATCATCAGACCCTTCGAAACGCTGGGCATCCTCCTGGAGCATGTACCCAACACTGTGCTCAAACAGTTCGGGGGACTCCTCAGGAGGAGGACATGGTGGGTCTAGGGAAGGAGTGACTGATGATGAGTCTGACATTGATACCAGGGAAGAGGATGCTTTGGCAGCTGCTTTGCCAGTACCCTGAGCCTGGGTGAGAGAGGATGAGGAGGAGGAGGAGGGCTTGGTCATCCACTCTACCAAGTCTTCGGCATGATGTGGCTCAACATGTCCAGCTGCCGAAAAGAAGGACAAGCGTGTCCCATGGCCATGTGCTGATGACAATGCACCGCGTCCACGACCAGCACTGTTGCCCCCAGACACAGAGCCTGCTTGCCCTCTTTTATTGCCTCCTGACTGTCTGCCTCTCCTTGTTTGCCTTCCAGACATTCTAATAGATGGCCTGCAGGGAGATGGGAAAAAAGCAATAAGGGCTACCTTCAGGTGTCCTTCTCTGTCCCTTTACTTAAGGATTTCTAAATATGGTTCAGGATGATTGCTTTTGCACAGAATAGCACAACGACAATTTCCCTGACTGTCCAAAAAACAAGGATTTCAAAGATGGTTGATGAGGAATGCTTTAGCACACTATAGCACAAGGAGAATTCACTCACTGTCCTTCCCAGTCCCTAGAAACAAGGACTTGCACAGTGAAAGAAACTGACACTCTCCCTACCTAGAGTTTTCTGTCCCTAGAAAAAATGTTTTTTTTAAGCACACTATAGCACAAGGAGAATTCACTCACTGTCCTTCCCAGTCCCTAGAAACAAGGACTTGCACAGTGAAAGAAACTGACACTCTCCCTACCTACAGTTTTCTGTCCCTAGAAAAAATGTTTTTTTTAAGCACACTATAGCACAAGGAGAATTCACTCACTGTCCTTCCCAGTCCCTAGAAACAAGGACTTGCACAGTGAAAGAAACTGACACTCTCCCTACCTACAGTTTTCTGTCCCTAGAAAAAATGTTTTTTTTAAGCACACTATAGCACAAGGAGAATTCACTCACTGTCCTTCCCAGTCCCTAGAAACAAGGACTTGCACAGTGAAAGAAACTGACACTCTCCCTACCTACAGTTTTCTGTCCCTAGAAAAAATGTTTTTTTTAAGCACACTATAGCACAAGGAGAATTCACTCACTGTCCTTCCCAGTCCCTAGAAACAAGGACTTGCACAGTGAAAGAAACTGACACTCTCCCTACCTAGAGTTTTCTGTCCCTAGAAAAAATGTTTTTTTTAAGCACACTATAGCACAAGGAGAATTCACTCACTGTCCTTCCCAGTCCCTAGAAACAAGGACTTGCACAGTGAAAGAAACTGACACTCTCCCTACCTACAGTTTTCTGTCCCTAGAAAAAATGTTTTTTTTAAGCACACTATAGCACAAGGAGAATTCACTCACTGTCCTTCCCAGTCCCTAGAAACAAGGACTTGCACAGTGAAAGAAACTGACACTCTCCCTACCTAGAGTTTTCTGTCCCTAGAAAAAATGTTTTTTTTAAGCACACTATAGCACAAGGAGAATTCACTCACTGTCCTTCCCAGTCCCTAGAAACAAGGACTTGCACAGTGAAAGAAACTGACACTCTCCCTACCTACAGTTTTCTGTCCCTAGAAAAAATGTTTTTTTTAAGCACACTATAGCACAAGGAGAATTCACTCACTGTCCTTCCCAGTCCCTAGAAACAAGGACTTGCACAGTGAAAGAAACTGACACTCTCCCTACCTACAGTTTTCTGTCCCTAGAAAAAATGTTTTTTTTTAAGCACACTATAGCACAAGGAGAATTCACTCACTGTCCTTCCCAGTCCCTAGAAACAAGGACTTGCACAGTGAAAGAAACTGACACTCTCCCTACCTAGAGTTTTCTGTCCCTAGAAAAAATGTTTTTTTTAAGCACACTATAGCACAAGGAGAATTCACTCACTGTCCTTCCCAGTCCCTAGAAACAAGGACTTGCACAGTGAAAGAAACTGACACTCTCCCTACCTACAGTTTTCTGTCCCTAGAAAAAATGTTTTTTTTAAGCACACTATAGCACAAGGAGAATTCACTCACTGTCCTTCCCAGTCCCTAGAAACAAGGACTTGCACAGTGAAAGAAACTGACACTCTCCCTACCTACAGTTTTCTGTCCCTAGAAAAAATGTTTTTTTAAGCACACTATAGCACAAGGAGAATTCACTCACTGTCCTTCCCAGTCCCTAGAAACAAGGACTTGCACAGTGAAAGAAACTGACACTCTCCCTACCTAGAGTTTTCTGTCCCTAGAAAAAATGTTTTTTTTAAGCACACTATAGCACAAGGAGAATTCACTCACTGTCCTTCCCAGTCCCTAGAAACAAGGACTTGCACAGTGAAAGAAACTGACACTCTCCCTACCTACAGTTTTCTGTCCCTAGAAAAAATGTTTTTTTTAAGCACACTATAGCACAAGGAGAATTCACTCACTGTCCTTCCCAGTCCCTAGAAACAAGGACTTGCACAGTGAAAGAAACTGACACTCTCCCTACCTACAGTTTTCTGTCCCTAGAAAAAATGTTTTTTTAAGCACACTATAGCACAAGGAGAATTCACTCACTGTCCTTCCCAGTCCCTAGAAACAAGGACTTGCACAGTGAAAGAAACTGACACTCTCCCTACCTAGAGTTTTCTGTCCCTAGAAAAAATGTTTTTTTTAAGCACACTATAGCACAAGGAGAATTCACTCACTGTCCTTCCCAGTCCCTAGAAACAAGGACTTGCACAGTGAAAGAAACTGACACTCTCCCTACCTACAGTTTTCTGTCCCTAGAAAAAATGTTTTTTTTAAGCACACTATAGCACAAGCACAAAACACACTGACACTCTCCCTACCTATCCTTCTCTTTCCCTAAACTAAAGGAATCCAGGTTAAGCAAGAAAGAAATAAAAGTCACTGTCCCTGCCTATGCTGCTCTTTCCCTGCTCCGGAACACACTACACTAGGCCACCGTGCTGGCGGCCTTTTATAGTGTGGGGCGTGTACTAAACACCCTCAGCAATAATTGGCCACAGGCATCCTGCCTGTGGCCAATCATTGCTCTCCTCGCTGCCGGCGCTGTGATTGGCCAAGCATGCGGGGTCACAGTGCATGCTTGGCCAATCACAGCGCCTGGATGACACTGCGATGGCGTAGTGCATTGTGGGCCGTTCGCGTCACTCGAATTTGGCGCGAACGGCCCAAATCGTTCGATCTTCGTCGAACGATCGAACAGCCGATGTTCGAGTCGAACGTATGTTCGACTCGAACACGAAGCTCATCCCTAATGGAGGCTTAAATCAGCTAGCAGGCAGACAGAGACAATGGGGGTGATTTACTATAAACAGTGCGCTGCGCCGGTTCATACCTTAATTGGTGCGCAGGATAAATCCTTAACCACTTGACCACCGGGCACTTAAACCCCCTTAATAACCAGACCAATTTTCAGCTTTCGGTGCTCTCACATTTTGAATGACAATTACTCAGTCATACAACACTGTACCTATATGAATTTTTTGTCCTTTTTTTCACACAAATAGAGCTTTCTTTTGGTGGTATTTAATCACCGTTGGTTTTTTTTTGCGCTATAAGAGAAAAAAAGACTGAAAATTCTGTAAAAAAAAGATTTTTTTTTCGTTTCTGTTATAAAATTTAGCAAATTACTATTTTTTCTTCATAAATTTTGGCCAAAATTTATACTGCTACATATCTTTGGTAAAAATAAGTACAAATTGGTGCATATTATTTGGTCTTTGTGAAAGTTATAGAGTCCACAAGCTATGGTGCCAATATCTGAAAATTGATCACACCTGAAGTACTGACGGCCTATCTCATTTCTTGAGACCCTAACATGCCAGAAAAGTACAAATACCCCCCAAATGACCCCTTTTTGGAAAGAAGACATTCCAAGGTATTTAGAAAGAGGCATTGTGAGTTTTTTGAAGTTGTCATTTTTTCCCACAATTCTTTGCAATATCAAGATTTTTTTTTCTCTTTTTTTTTTTTCACAAAATTGTCATATTAGCAGGTTATTTCTCACACACAGCATATGCATACCACAAATTACACCCCAAAACACATTCTGCTATTACTCCCGAGTATGGCGATACCACATGTGTGAGACTTTTACACAGCGTGGCCACATACAGAGGCCCAACATGCAGGGAGCACCATCAGGCGTTCTGGAGCACCCAGGCCAATTCTGACATTTCTCTCCTACATGTAAAAATCATCATTTGTTTGCTAGAAAATTACATAGAACCCCAAAACATTATATATGTTTTTTTAGCAAAGACCTTAGAGAATATAATGGTGGTCGTTGCAACTTTTTATCTCGCACGATATTTGCGCAGCAATTTTTTTAACGCGTTTTTTACGGAAAAAAAATGTTTTGTGCTAAAAAAAAAAAAAAAACAGTAAAGTTAGCCCAATGTTTTTACATAATGTGAAAGATGAAGTTACGCCGAGTAAATAGATACCTAACATGTCACCCTTCAAAATTACACACGCTCGTGTAATGGCGCCAAACTTCGCTACTTAAAAATCCCCATAGGCAACGATTTAAATATTTTTACTGGTTACATGTTTTGAGTTACAGAGGAGGTCTAGGGCCAGAATTATTGCTCTTGCTCTAACGTTCGCAGAGATACCTCCCATGTGTGGTTTGAACACCGTTTTCATATGTGGGCGGGACTTACGTATGCGTTCGCTTCTGTATGTGAGCTTACTGGGACAGGGGCGCTTAAAAAATATATATATATTTTTTTATTGTTCATTTTACTTTATTTATTTTAGTTTGACATGTTTTTCCACCCCAAAAATTTTTTTGATCACTTTTATACCTATTACAAGGAACGTAAACATCCCTTGTAATAGGAATATGGCATGACAGGTCCTCTTTACAGTGAGATATGGGGTCAATAGGACCCCACATCTCACCTCTAGGCTGGGAAGCCTGAAAAAAAAACAAAAAAAACAAAAAACAATCCTGGCTTTGATCATAGCGGTGAGTCGGTAGAAGCACCGGAGGGTGGCGGGGGGGGGGACATCCCCTCTCGCCTCCCGTAAGAATGATCAAGCGGTGGAACAGCCGCTATGATTGTTGTTATGGTGTAGGGAATCGCCGGCTGAAAAAGCTGATATCTGAATGATGCCTGTAGCTGCTCCCATCATTCAGATATCCCTGCACATAGTCAAGGACGTCATATGACGGCCGGCGGGCAGGAAGTGATTATTGCAGAGTATTGCCGGGTATTGCGGAGTATTGCCGGGCATTGCGGAGTATTGCTGGGCATTGCGGAGTATTGCAGGGCATTGCGGAGTATTGCAGGGTATTGCATGGGGTATTGCACAGGGTATTGCAGAGTATTTTGCAGAGTATTGCGCAGGGTATTGCAGAGTATTGCACCAGGGTATTGCAGAGTATTGCACCAGGGTATTGCAGAGAATTGCACCAGGGTATTGCAGAGAATTGCACCAGGGTATTGCAGAGTATTTTGCAGAGTATTGCGCAGGGTAATTTGCAGAGTATTGCGCAGGGATGGCTGAGCAGGGATGGATGGATTGCTGGATCTGTGACTGCAATTGTCACAGATCCAGCCCACAGCTGACATGGGGGAGGGAGCTGACATGATCCGCTCCCTCCCCTCTCCTCTCACACTGTACCGATCAATACAGAGAGGGGAGAGAGGAACCGGCGTCATCACATGACGCCGGTCTGTTTACAAGTGATTGCTCCGTCATTTGACGGAGCGATCACGTGGTAAACGGCCGCTATGAGCGGCGATTTACCGCGATTGGTGATGCGCCGGGTCCTCTGGACCCGGCGGTCACGGAGATTCCTGTGTGCGCGCCCCAGGGGGCGCGCGGGAGCGCAATTCTGGGAGGACGTTATATAACGTCCTCCCAGAGTTAAGCAACCACCTTGTCGACGTTATTTGTCGGCAGGTGGTTGCCAAGTGGTTAATTGAGCGCAGGAACCGGCGGCGCACTGCTATAGTAAATAAAAATTTGAGCGGCGCTCTATTCAAAATGAATGGTTCCCTATGGGAGCCCATTGATTTGAATAGAGGTCGCCCGGGAAGTCAGATGAAGACGATCCGACTCGCGGGGCGACTCGTGTGCCGGTTGACAGAGGGACAGAGTGACTTTTGCGAGGCAACTTGGACACGACTTGAGCGTGAAGCAGCCACTCAAGTCGTGCCCTAGAGGCGACTACCTGCCCGAGAATGTCTCCAGCGCGATGCCATCGTACTGGTTCTCGGCACAGGGTACTGCAAGCCTCGCGCTCGCTGTCCCCTGTGTTTGGTATGAATCATGAAGGGGAACTGCACGCCAAATTTTTATTAAAAAAACAGCATGGGTTTCCCTCCAGGAGCATACCAGGCCCTTAGGTCTGGTATGGATTTTAAGGGAAACCCCCTACACCGAAAAACAGCGTGGGGGTCCCCCCAAAATTCAAACCAGACCCTTATCCGAGCACGCAGCCCGGCAGGTCAGGAAAGGGGGGGCGAGCGCGCCTAGGCCGCATGCCCTCAACATAGGGGGGTGGGTGCTTTGGGGCAAGGGGCGCCCTGCGCTCCCCCACCCCAAAGCACCTGCCCCCATGTTGATGGGGACAAGGGCCTCTTCCCGACAACCCTGGCCGTTGGTTGTCGGGGTCTGCGGGCGGGGGGCTTTTCAGAATACGGGAGCCCCCTTTAATAAGGGGGCCCCCAGATCCCAGCCCCCCCACCCTATGTGAATGAGTATGGGGTACATCGTACCCCTACCCATTCACCTGGTGGAAAAAAGTCAATAAAAAACACAACACAGGTTTTTAAAGTAATTTATTAGGCAGCTCCGGGGGTCTTCTTCTGACTTCGGGGGTCTTTCTGCCAGGCGCCCCGCTATCTTCTTCCAGCTCTTTTGCTAGCGGGGTCCCAGTCTTCATCGTCGTCTTCTTCCGACTTCGGGGGGTCTCTTGTTCTGTTCTCCGGTGTCGTCTCCGCGCTCTCCGGTTCTTCTCCCGCTCTCTGGTGCCTTCTCCACAATCTCCGGTTTTTTCTGCCTTCTGCCGGGCGCCCCGCTATCTTCTTCCAGCTCTGTGTCCTGGTACGGTTCAGGAGGGAGGGGGGCCACTCTCTCGTCCCCCCCTCTTTTCCTGTGGCCTGCCAGGTTGCGTGCTCGGATAAAGGGTCTGGTGTGGATTTTTAAGGGTACCCTCACGCAATTTTTTTTAAGTTTGGCGCAGGGTTCCCCTTAAAATCCATACCAGACCTGAAGGGCCTGGTATGGATTTTGGGGGGACCCCCATGCCATTTTTTTTCATTTTGGTGTGGGGGGGGGTCCCCTTTGAATCCATACTAGACCCAAGGGCCTGGTATGGCCCTGGGGGGGGGGCCCACACTGTTTTTTTTCTAGATTTTTTTTTTTTTTTAGATCCGGCAATGTTTATTTTTTTTACATTTCCTTTAGCAACCTTAAACAGGTTAAAAAAAACGCAAATCGCCGCAAAATCGTGGTACTTGCGTTTTGGATGCGGGTCCATTGAATTCTATTACATCCAAAACACTGTTTTTGGCCTGGGAAAAAAAAAAATCTGCAGTTGTGTTTAACCTCGTATTTCACTAAGCCAAAAAATGCCTTCAGACGCCAAAGATTTCCACGTTTCAGATGCGGGTACCGGCGTTTAGCCGCATTTTAGTTTAGAAGCGTTTTTAAAGGTGACCTATTTTTTTACATTGATAAACTCAAAAATTATGGCAAATGAGGAAAAACCATAAAAAATATATATATCCAAAAAAAATGAAATTGCTTCCATTGCATTGTGGACAATCCACAACTTGGGGCAGGTGACGTGGCAAGTAGACAATCCATAACTTGGGGCAGCTGACGTGGCAAGGGGACAATCCACAACTTGTGGCAAGTGATGTGGCAAGTGACACGCTAAATACAACTACACTGCTGCTCTCTCAGCTGCTGATACTCACTCTGGTCTCACAAAATAGCTGAAATGGTTAATAATACTGTTTTTGGAGCTTAGAGCGGCTCCTTATGATGTTTCCTAACTAAATGCATATAGACGCAAATGTGGTAAAACGTGGCATGCAAACGCCACAAAGCGCGCCTTTCTAAACGCTGCTTTCAACCTTAGTACTGAAGACTTTGCACCAGCGTCCCGTGTACATGGGGCCTAAAAACCGCCTATGCCATTTACAGCTCAAAAACGCCATGGTGGCCATGAGGCCATAGGCTAACCTGGAGAGACGTTTTTAAGCTGCAAAAAACGCTCAAACAAGTGGCTGGAAAAACGTCCGTGTGCATGTAGCCTTATATTAACCACTTGCTTACTGGCCACTTAAACCCCCTTCCTGCCCAGACCAATTTTCAAATTTCAGCGCTGATGCACTTTGAATGACAATTGCGCGCTCATACAACACTGTAACCCAGTGTAACCCACTGTAATAGAGCTTTCTTTTGCTGCTATTTGATCACCTCTGCGTTTTTTTTCTATAAATACAAAAGACCGACTAAAAAAAAAATAATTGGATATTTTAACCACTTCAGCACTGGCACTTCTCTCCTTTATGTAAATATCATAAATTTATGGCTATAAAATTACTTCAAAACCCCAAACATTATATATGTTTTTTTAGCATACACCCTAAGGGAATAAAATGGCGGTCATTGCAAATTTTTATCTTGCTCAGTATTTGCTCAATAAATTTTCAAACGTCTTTTTTTTGGAAAAAAAATGGATTCATGAATTAAAAAAAATACAAAACAGTAAAGTTAGTCCAATTTGTTTGTATAATGTGAAAGATGTTGTTATGCTGAGTAAATAGATATCTAACATGTCACCCTTTAAAATTGCGCACACTCATAGAATGACACCAAACTTCAGTACTTAAAAATCTCCCTAGGACGATGCTTTAAAAAATTTTTACACGTTACCATTTTCGCATTACAGAGGAGGTCAAGTACTAGAATTGTTGCACTCATTCTAACAAACCTTTTTGTTTTTTTGATCACTTTTATTCCTATTACAAGGAATGTAAACATCCCTTGTAATAGGAATCTATTGTGACAGGTCCTCTTTATGGAGAGATGCAGGGTCAATAAGACCCCACATCTCTCCTCCAGGCTGGAAAGCATGAGATCGGTCAAAAAAATTCACCGATCTCATGCTGACAGCCGAGATCACGGCTTTGTTTACATACGGAACCCGGCGTGATGTCATAACGTCGTGCCCGGGCCTCCGACGGTCATAGAGATGACTGATGCCCACAATTAGAATCGTATTGCCTTGAGCTATTTTTAAGTGCAGTGCTCTAAATCAGTGCTTCTCAAGTACCCCTCACAGGCCATGATTGCAGGTTTTCCTTCATCTTGCACATGTTCTTTAAATCACAGTCAATGGTTTTGTATTTTGGACAGCAATTCTCGATAAGATAAATTCACAAAACATGTCCTGTTGGGGGTACTTGAGGACAGAGGCTGAGAACCACTGCAGTAAAAAGGAAAAATGAATACTTACCGCTCTGTATTTTTCATTTCCTGGTGACTATCCATGGCAGCACACAATACATGCATATGCTAGCATGAAGGCACCAGGGTAGACAAATCACACCTGTTTTGTTTTGACATGCCAATCAGCTGTCACATTTGTTGCAAAGAAAACACAAAACAAACATCAAAACTTTGCATCAAATTTTATTGGTCAACAAAACAAAGGGAAGCCAAAATAAAAAACAATTCAATTTGAAACATTAGTCACAAAATGTACTTTTTGCCAGGACACGCACACACACACACTTGCCTCCTTTCAGGGCAAGGGAGAGGATGCTATCTGCGAGCTTTATATAACATAGGTTTGTGTGCTAATGAGGCAATTGAAAACACACGCACAGTCCATGAAACACCCAAAATGCAAGTTCACCCAATGTAGAGACTGAACTTCAAAGTGGGTACACCTGTTAAGGATGTCCTTCAATTACTAACCCATAAAAACACTCTCTGAGCATGCCCAGAAATATCAAGGTGCTGTTCACACACAAAAAGCACCAAAAAAAAAAAACGAACTGCCTGGGCATGCTCAGACCAACACAAATGCAGCTAGCAGAAAATAACCCCCCCCCCCCATCCAAAATTAAGCACATAATCCAGCATGCTACAAAATTAGAGATGGGACAAACACCCCCCCTACCAACAAATACCATTGCAGTCTAGTCCCCACTTGGCTGGCTTATCTTCTAGTTATTGGCCTTAAAATGGGGGCCCAGGTCCCACCCTTTTTATGCATCAAAAATGCATGGAAAGTTGGTTATATGGTTCTAAATGGCAGTGTTTGTTCCAGTGCGTTCCAGTTCCACAAAAAAAGTAGAACATGCTGCATTTTACCTGCACTGGACTGTACTGGAACGCAGCAAAACACATCATAAACGCACTGGAACGCACAGGAACACACCTAAATGCACCAAAAACGCACTTGTCCTTATCTATGGTTAATAAAAAAGAGGGGTGAAAAAAAAGCACTGGACTGCATCAAAAACATACCAAAAATGCACTGGAACGCATCAAAAACGTGCATGCAAAAAAGCACCTGGAACGCATCCGGATTGCGTTTCTATGGTGTGAACTGGCCCTAGTTCACACCATAGAAACGCAGTCTGGGTGCATTCCAGGTGCTTTTCTGCATGCGCGTTTTTGACACGTTCCAGTGCATTTTTGATGCGTTTTTGATGCAGTCCAGTGTTTTTCCCCCTCTTTTCACTTAGGACAAGTGTGTTGCAGTGCGTCTTTGGTGCATTTAGGTGCGTTCCGGTGCATTCCAGTGCATTTTTGGTACGTTTCGTTGCGTTTTTGATGTGTTGCGGTCCAGTACAGTTCTGTACCTAAAAAATGCAGCAAGACCAATTTTTTTTTCCTTTCTGAAACGCACTGGAACGGACTGCAGTGGTGTGAACTATGCCATTGGCATTAATGTGATCAACTTTCTTTGCGTTTTTCATGCATTAAAAAAACGCACTGCACTGCATCCGGTGTGAACTGGCCCTAAATATCATACTCGGGGGGTGTCTATAGTATGCCTGTAAAGTAGCGCATGTTTTCCATGTTTATAACAGTTCAAGAGCAAAATGATATTTCTAAAGTAAAATAATAGTCATTTAAAAGTACTCGCGGCTGTAATGAATTGCTGGTTCCCGTCAATACAGATAAAAGTCATTGAAAGTCTTTGAAAAACAAAAAAAAATGCGTGGGCGTCCCCCAAATTCCATTACCAGGCCCTTCAGGTCTGGTATGGATATTAAGGGGAACTCCACGCCAAATAAAAAAAAAATGGCGTGGGGGTTCCCCACAAAATCCGTACCAGGCCCTTCAGGTCTGGTATGGATTTTAAGGGGACCCCCGCGCCAAACTTAAAAAAAAAAATAGCGTGGGGGTCCCCCTAAAAATCCACACCAGACCCTTTTCCGAGCACTCAACCTGGCAGGCCGCAGGAAAAGAGGGGGGACGAGAGAGCGCCCCCCCTTCCTCCTGAACCGTACCAGGCCACATGCCCTCAACATGGGGAGGATGTCCCCATGTTGATGGGGACAAGGGCCTCATCCCCACAACCCTTGCCGGTGGTTGTGGGGGTCTGCGGGCGGGGGGCTTATCGGAATCTGGAAGACCCCTTAAACAAAGGGGACCACCAGATCCCGCCCCCCCCCCGTGTGAAATGGTAATGGGGTACAAATGTACCCCTACCATTTCACAAAAAAAGTGTCAAAAATGTTAAAAATGACAATAGCCTGTTTTTGACAATTCCTTTATTAATGTCTTCTCCTTTCTTCCATCTTCTTCCATCTTCTTCTTCCATCTCCTTCTTTTCTCCATTCGGGTTTCTTCCTCCATCTTGTTCTTCATCTTCCTCTTCATCTTCATCTTCATCTTCCTTCTTCCTTCGGTGTTCTCGTCCGCATCTTGCTCCGGCTTCTTGTCCCCTTCTTCTTTCTCCGGCCGCTCCGTTTGAATTCGAGGTTCCCGCTGTGTGACGCTTCAGTTCTTCAGTTCTCCTCTGGATCTGCTGCTATCCGGTGGCCCCGCCCCTCTCTGACGCACATGGATTTCACGGGGACTTTCCCCGTGGTGTCAGAGGGGGGCGGGGCCACAGGGTGGCAGCGGACCCAGAGGAGAACTGAAGAACTGAAGCGTCACACAGCGGGAACCTCAAATTCAAGCGGAGCGGCCGGAGAAAGAAGAAGGGGACAAGAAGCCGGAGCAAGATGCGGACAAGAACACAGAAGGAAGAAGGAAGATGAAGATGAAGAGGAAGATGAAGAACAAGATGAAGGAAGAAATCCGAATGGAGAAAAGAAGAAGATGGAAGAAGAAGATGGAAGAAGAAGATGGAAGAAGAAGATGGAAGAAGAAGATGGAAGAAAGGAGAAGACATTAATAAAGGAATTGTCAAAAACCGGCTATTGTCATTTTTAAAATTTTTGAAAATTTTCTTTGTGAAATGGTAGGGGTACATTTGTACCCCATTACCATTTCACACAGGGGGGTGGGATCTGGGGGTCCCCTTTGTTAAAGGGGTCTTCCAGATTCCGATAAGCCCCCCCCCCGCAGACCACCACAACCACCGGGCAAGGGTTGTGGGGATGTGGCCCTTGTCCCCATCAACATGGGGACATCCTCCCCATGTTGAGGGCATGTGGCCTGGTACAGTTCAGGAGGGAGGGGGGTGCTCTCTCGTCCCCCCTCTTTTCCTGTGGCCTGCCAGGTTGTGTGCTCAGATAAGGGTCTTGTGTGGATTTTTAGGGGGACCCCCACGCTATTTTTTTTTAAGTTTGGCGCGGGGGTTCCCCTTAAAATCCATACCAGACCTGAAGGGCCTGGTACGGATTTTGAGGGGGACCCACACGTCATTTTTTTTTTAATTGGCGCGGAGTTCCCCTTAATATCCATACCAGACCTGAAGGGCCTGGTAAATGAATTTGGGAGGACCCCACGCATTTTTATTTATTTTTTATCAATGACTTTTCTCTATATTGACAAGAGCCGACAATTCATTGTAGCTGCGGGTGTTTGTAAATGCCTTTTTTTTCCCTTTAGAAATGTCATTAGTCCATAGGTCCATAGGTCCATAGTGGCGCACTGAGCGCCTCCTCCCGTGTGCCAAGAACACTATAGTAAATGGGGAATATTGCTGCTCTACGGGCACAAATGTTTTGTAAATACCAAAACAGCCGTTGCGCACGCAGATGCGCCGATACTCATGGCGCAAACATTTCGCAAATCAGCCCCAATAGGTCTTAATTAACACAATTAACAATAGGACTGCATCTTATGGGTATACAATGGGGATGGGAGAGACACACATTTGTGTATTCTGTCCACTAGACAAATCATTAGAAAAGAAACCATGTCCCAGCAGTCTAATAATATTAATATCTGCTATGAGTCTCGCAGTGTAAAGCAGTCATTGTTGGTGATAGGGCAGCTAGGCCATAAACATGGATCTTGGGCCTAGATTTCCAGAGTCTGTATGTTTTGGGGAGACATGAATTTGATATCATCAACAAGACCAGTCTACGGGTCCCCCAGGCACCCACCTCCCAAAGTGTAGTGGGTAAGAGGCTTGCTCCTAGTCCTCTGCAAAAGCCCCTGTCCTTGTTAGGTCTGTCACCAGGGACGTTGCTAGGTCTAAAAAAAATCTAGGGCTAGAGCCCATAGCAGCGAAGTAAAGAAAGTCATATGGTTGGGCGGGCATACACATGTATATAATATACGTGTGTGTGTATATATATATATATATATATATATATATATATATATATATATATATATATATATTGTACAGGACGCCAAGGTTGGGTCCTGGACGGGTGCTATATAGCACCAGTATTTGGGTTGTGGTCCCTTTAGGGGAATTGTGTGTGCAATTCCCGGCAATAAAATTAATCCAGAGAAGACTGGCTCGCAGCCCTCTCTGTCTTGATAGAGAGTCATTTGGGGCCCTGAATTTTGGAGGCTCTAAAGTGATATTCGGGTGGGAAAGAGCCCCCACCCCTGACCACTGGGAGTCAGCACACAGGGGGTTAAAGGCTTCCAGGGAACAGCTCATAAGACAGGAAGTGGTGCTAAAGGTGATAAGGAGAAGTATGGGATTGCACCTGTTGTGATGAGTTGTGTGTCTGCTGGAAGCTGCTAAGGATTCAGCAAGGACTCTTGAAGTTCTGGGGCAAAGACCCATCCTCAAAAACTGTATATACCTTTTCTTTAATTTGTTTTGTGCTGAAGACAAGCAGACTTTATTTTATGCTGAAGCTAAGCGGACTTTGTTTCATAGTTTTTTTTGTGTGCTGAATGAAGCTTTATTTTTGGTTTGTTTACAAATAAAAGCCTTTTTGTTCAAGATCAAATGGTTTATGCACTTGGTCCCGTGGAGCTATAATCCCCAAAAGCATACAACTGGTGTCTTGGATGCTGGCAAAGTGCATTTGCAGCCACAAAAACCATTTAAAACTAAAAACTGACATTTAAAGAGACAGTGTGCTTATGGCATGTCTTGGGTGAAATCAGCTCACACATTGCAAGCAGCAGGCAAAGGCATGGAGGAGGACATCAAGGCTTTGGCATAAGCCACTGTGACCCAGCAGCAGGCTTCAGCAGATGCAAATTGTTGCCATGAGGAAGCAATGGCTCAGCAGCAGCAGGTCCTGGCACAGGCTATAGTTGCACAGCAGGAAAGCACACGGCTGCTAGCCGCCCAGTTTACGGCCCAGCAGGAGTCCACTCAAGCACAGGTGGCTGCCTTGCAGGAGGCGGTACAGCGGCTGGCTCAGGGATGAGAGCAAGCGTTCGTTGCCGCTGGCAACCAAGTGTCCGTGAGAGCCAGCCATTTTTTACAAAAACAACACCCAGCGATGACGTAGAGGCCTTTCTCACTACCTTTGAAAGGATAGCAGAGAGAGAGGGGTGGCCCCATGACCAATGGGCTGGCATCCCCTTTTTTCACCGGTGACCCACAAAAGGCTTATTTTGACCTCCCATCTGAGCACATCAGCGACTATGAGCGGCTGAATGCAGAGATCCTGGCCCGCCTGGGAGTGACCACAGCCGTCCGGGCTCAGAGGGTGCATCGCTGGCGGTACAAACCTGACCGACCACCCAGGTCTCAAATGCACGAACTAGTACAGCTGGTAAAAAAATGGCTGCAGCCGGAAAAGTTGTCGGGCCCACAAATGGTGGAACGGGTGGTGATGGACTGGTACCTGCGGTCCCTGCCAAAAGACCTACAGCGCTGGGTAAGCCATGGAGACCCTGCAACTGCTGACCAGCTGGTTGAGTTGGTTGAAAGGTATACCATGGTAGAGGACCTGCTTGGGCCTGCCAAGCCTCGGGAACCCACACCAAGGCCAACCTGACCGGCCACAGCACCTAGGAGAGAAGCCCTGCCAGACATAAGAACCCGCAAACCTGCGTCAGCTTCTGCAGAAACACGAAGGTTGGTTCCTGTCCCAAGGATGATGGACCTACGGTGTTGGCGATGTCGGTCCTGGAGGCATACCCGGGCACAATGCCCCCTGCAGGAGGAGCCTATGGACTGTGGGACTGGTCGGAGAAGCTCCTATGTGCAAAATGCGTGTGCCACTCATCTTTATCTGGCTGCAGGACGGTTCGAGTGTGAAGTGTGGGTGAACCACCTTCCTGCCAGGGCTCTACTGGACTCCGGTAGCATCGTAACACTTGTACATGCCAGGGTGGTCAGGAGACTCGGCCCAGTAAATAAGACTTAACGGGTAGTGTGTATCCATGGGGACACCAGGGAGTACCCCCTGGTCCCGGTGACAGTTTCCTATGGCCATACCTCAGTTACACAAGAGGTTGGGGTGGTATAAAGTTTAATACATGACATCATAGTGGGGCGGGACTGTCCACTATTTCTCGAACTATGGAACCAGGTACAGATGGGGCTGCCTTGAGAACTGGGCCTGGAAGAGACAGAGTCTGAGAGGTCCGAGCCTGAAACCTCCACAACACACCCCTCTAATATGGAGATACCCGTCACCAATAATGAAATTGCAGAGAATGCTAATGTGGATGATAATGCCCCTGTTCCAGGTCTCAAAACTGAGTTGATCTCTGAGGGGGGGGGGGGAAGTCTTCCCGTTACAAGTTATGCTGGGAGAGGATGATGAGGAGCTCTCCCCGGTTGAGGAGGATGAAGGGGAAACATCCTCGAGGCCAGTGCATCCAGACCTGGATGTATCCAGGGGTGCATTTGGCACCGCCCAATTACAGAATCCTACCTTGGTCAATGCTCGAGAGCAGGTTTCTCTTATTGATGGGGTCTCACAAATGCCAGGTGCAGATCAGAGGTTTCCTCATTTTGTGTTGAAGGGGGACTTGGTATATCGAGTGGCTGAGAGCCGAGGGGAAACTGTAGAGCAGTTGCTGGTTCCCCAACCGTATAGGTGGATTCTCCTTGACCTAGCCCACAACGACGCACTGGGAGGACACCTGGGGGCGGAGAAAACAGAGGCCAGGATAACCGACCGGTTTTACTGGCCGGGGGTGAAGGCCGAGGTTAAAAGATATTGTGCATCTTGTCCCATTTGCCAGTTAACTGCCCCAGTGCCCCACTATAGGAACCCTCTAGTACCCTTGCCAATTATTGAGGTCCCATTCGAGCGGATCGCTATGGATCTTGTGGGATCCCTGGTAAAGTTGGCAAGGGGGCACCAATACATATTAGTCATCCTAGATTACGCAACTAGGTATCCAGAATCAGACTCTTTGAGGAAAACTTCCTCTAAGGCCATTGCCCGGGAATTATTTCAAATGTTCTCACGAACTGGGTTCCCCAAAGAGATACTGACGGACCAGGGCACCCCTTTTATGTCAAAGGTGATGGCGGACTTGTGCAAACTGTTTCAGATTAAGCAGTTGCGGACGTCCGTCTATCACCCGCAGACCGATGGCCTAGTTGAGAGGTTTAATAAAATAAAAGTCCATGTTGAAAAGAGTGGTCCAGAAAGACGGGAAGGATTGGGATATATTACTCCCTGCCCTGTTTGCCATCCGGGAGGTTCCACAAGCATCCACAGGCTTCTCACCGTTTGAGCTAGTGTATGGACGAAGGCCCCGGGGGTTGCTCGATCTAGTAAAGGAAACGTGGGAAAGTGAGTCCTCACCGCATAAAACCGTGGTAGAGCATATCTCTCAAATGCGAGAGAGGGTGGCTAAGGTGATGCCGCTGGTGAGGGAGCACATGCAGAAGGCTCAGGATGCCCAAATAAGAGTGTATAACTGGTAGGGATGAGCCGAACACCCCCGGGTTCGGTTCGCACCAGAACCTTCGAACGGACCGAAAGTTCGCGCGAATTTTCGAACCCTATTCGTTATAATGGACGCGAACGTTCGAAATCAAAATTGCTAATTACAACGGCCAATATGCATGTTAATGTCATAAAACAGGTTTGGGGACCCGGGTCCTGCCCCAGGGGACATATATCAATGCAAAAAGAAATTTTAAAAACTAAAGTTTTTTTGGGAGCAGTCATTTTAATGATGCATAAAGTGAAAAAAAAAAGTGAAATTTTCCTTTAAATATGGTACCTGGGGGGTGTCTAAAGTATGCCTGTGAAGTGGCATGTGTTTCCCGTGTTTAGAACTGTCCTTGCACAAAATGACATTTGTAAAGGAAAAAAAGAAGCCATTTAAAACCACTTGCGGCTTTAATGTCATGTCTTGTCCTGGCCGCCATATGGCTGAAAATCCTTGAGAAAAATGGCATGGCTACCCCATCACCCCCCCCCCCCCCACCCCAGCCCCTTTGGGTCTTGTATGGATACTAAGGGGGACCCCGCACCCAAAATAAAACCCTATACCTACAACCCTATATACTCTGAACAGCAGTATATAGGTGGTGCAAACAAGACATGGACTGTAGGTTTGTTCTTAAGTAGAATCTGAACAGGTACATTATGAAGTGTAGCTACATCCCAAAAAAATCAATTTTTAAGCTTTTTGGAGAACATAGGGAGGGGTTATCACCCCTGTAACATTTGCTGTCTTTGCACATCTGTTCAGAACATGTCACCTCACTTTCCGTCCCAATGACAAATGTTTTTGGAAAAGTGGGGTTTTAATTGAAACAAGGATTGGTGATAAAGCATCAGTAGAGAGGAGATACCTTTTTCCCAAATTAAATCTAACAGGATAGAATTTTCCTTCCTAGGGGTAGATTTCCTCTCACTTCCTGTTTTCTCTTGCCGTTTGCAAGTAGGAGTCGTTTGTAAGTTGGATGTTTGAAAGTAGGGGCCTGCCGTATATACTCTGCAGAAATTTGCCCTATTAGATGTTGGTGTAGCCACAAGACTGGTGGGCACAGGAATGGGCCCTGCTGTGAGTTAATAGATCAAGATTTGTACTTGCATGCACCTGTTGAACCGGGCAGAAAAATTGGGCCTTTGGTGGTGGTGGTGGACGGTGTTGCCACAAGACTGTAAGCCCTCACAGTTACTCTTGGTGGGTGCAGGAATGGGCCCTGCTGTGAGTTATTAGATCAAGATTTGTAATTGCATGCACCTGTTGAACAGGGCAGAAAAATTGGGCCTTTGGTGGTGGTGGTGGTGGTGGACGGTGTTGCCACAAGACTGTAGGCCCTCATAGTTACTCTTGGTGGGCGCAGGAATGGGCCCTGCTGTGAACTATTAGATCAAGATTTGTAATTACACGCCCCTGTTAAACAGGGGCTGAAAAATTGTGCCTTAGGCATTGGTGCTGGTGCCACAACACTGCAACCCCTCACAGATACTGTACTTGGAGCACAGCAGTCACACCTGTTGCGAAGCATCTTTTTAAAAAATTGTAATTACACGCCCCTGTTATACAGGGGCTGAAAAATTGTGCCTTAGGCACTGGTGCTGGTGCCACAACACTGCAACCCCTCACAGATACTGTACTCTGAGCACAGCAATGAGACCTGTTGCAAAGCATTGCCTAAAAATTGTAATTACACGCCCCAACAGGGGCTGAAAAATTGTGCCTTAGGCACTGGTGCTGGTGCCACAACACTGCAACCCCTCACAGATACTGTACTCTGAGCACAGCAGTCACACCTGTTGCGAAGCATCTTTTTAAAAAATTGTAATTACACGCCCCTGTTATACAGGGGCTGAAAAATTGTGCCTTAGGCACTGGTGTGGTGGCATGGATCATTGAGGAGGAGGAAGAGGATAGTCAGTGAACATAACAGGACAGTCACTCAGCATCAGCATAGGCAGTCTTGAAGGGATGTGACATTATAAATTATTCCGTTATATCCGCTTCAGGTGTCTGGTAGCTGGTGGTGATCCAAGACTGATTCATTTTTATGAAGGTCAGTCGATCAACCGAGTCGGTGGACAGGCGCACCCTATGATCGGTGACAAATCCTCCAGCAGCACTGAATGTGCGTTCGGAAAGAACGCTGGATGCAGGACAGGCCAGTAGCTCAATTGCATACTGTGCAAGCTCTGGCCAGTGATCCATCCTCAGGACCCAGTAAGCCAGAGGATTTTCGGTGGGAAAGGTGTCCAAGTCTGACCTTGCCCCTAGGTATTCCTGCACCATGTATATCAGACGCTGGCGATGGTTGCTGGAACCGATCATACCTTGGGGCTGCGGACTAAAAAATTGTCTGAACGCATCGGTCAGACGTCCACCTTCCCCACCGCTCCTTCTGCTACTGACCGAAGCCTCAGCAACTCGTCGTCCAGGACCAGGAGTTTGTAACCTCCCAGTTTCTGGGAACGCGTTGCACAGACCTTTCTGCAAGGCCTCCCTGAGATGTCTCATCCTCTGCTCCCTCTGCAACGGCAAGATAAGGTCCGCAACCTTACCCTTGTACCGTGGATCAAGGAGAGTGGCCAGCCAGTAATGGTCACTCTCCTTGATCCGAAGAACACGAGGATCCTTCCGCAGGCTTTGCAGGATCAGGGAGGCCATGCAGCGTAGGTTAGCTGAGGCATTCGGTCCGGAGTCTTCTGGGTCACTGAGGATGACATGATCGCCAGCCACCTCCTCCCAGCCACGTACAAGTCCACTGGTTTGTTGGGACTGTACATCATCCCTAAAAGACTGCTGCTGCTGATGCTGAGTGCCAGGCTCCACCTCCATGCTCACACAATCCTCCTCCTCCTCCTCCTCCTCCTCCTCTTCCTGTGTGATGGGTGGGACAGAAGGAACATTGTCTGGATAAAGGGGGCCTTGAGAGACAAGGAAGTCCTCCTCTTCCTGCCTCTGTTCTGCCTCAAGTGCCCTGTCCATTATCCCACGCAGCGTATGCTCCAACAGGTGGACAAGAGGTACAGTGTCACTGATGCATGCACTGTCACTGCTCACCATCCTCGTGGCCTCCTCAAATGGTGAGAGGACAGTGCATGCATCCCTGATCATGCTCCACTGGCGTGGGGAAAAAAAGCCAAGCTCCCCTGACCCTGTCCTGGTGCCGTAGTCGCAAAGGTACTCATTGATGGCCCTCTGCTGCGTGTGCAGTCGCTGCAGCATGGCCAACGTTGAGTTCCACCTGGTGGGCATGTCACATATTAGGCGGTTCTTGGGCAGGTTCAGCTCCTTTTGCAGCTCAGTCAGCCGAGCACTGGCATTATAAGATCGGCGGAAATGCACACAGACTTTCCTGGCCTGCCTCAGGACATCCTGTAAGCCTGGGAACCTGCCCAAGAACCGCTGCACCACCAGGTTGAGGACGTGAGCCATACAGGGCACATGGGTGAGCTGCCCCTGTCGCAGGGCGGAGAGGAGGTTGGTGCCATTATCAGAAACGACCATTCCTGGCTTAAGCTGGCGTGGCGTCAACCACCTCTCGGCCTGCCCCTGCAGAGCTGCCAGAACCTCTGGCCCAGTGTGGCTCCTGTCCCCCAAACACACCAGCGCAAGCACGGCATGGCATCTTTTTGCCTGCGTACTCGCGTAGCCCCTTGTACGCCTACGGAGCACCGCTGGTTCCGAGGACAGAGCACTCGAAGAGGACATGGAGGAAGAAGAAGAGGAGGGGGTGGAGGAGAGAGGTGTGTCACAACCAGTAGTAGCATTTTGGAGGCGTGGTGGCGGAACAACCTCCAACACTACTGCACCTTGTCCTGCATCCCTCCCAGCTGCCAATAGAGTGACCCAATGGGCCGTGAAAGAAAGATAACGTCCCTGTCCATGCCTGCTGGACCATGAGTCAGCGGTAATATGCACCTTACCGCTGACCGCCCTGTCCAGCGAGGCATGGACATTGCCTTCCACATGCCAGTAGAGAGACGGAATCGCCTTCCGTGAGAAAAAGTGGCGTTTGGGAACCTGCCACTGAGGAACCACACATTGAACAAACTCACGGAAGGGGGCCGAGTCTATCAACTGAAAAGGCAGCAGTTGAAGTGCTAGCAATTTAGCCAAGCTAGCATTCAACCGCTGGGCATGTGGATGGCTGGGAGTATACTTCTTTCGACGGTCCAGCAGCTGGGGCAGGGAAATTTGCCTGCTACAATCGGACGTCGGTGTACTGCAAGTACTTGGTTGTGACACACCTAATTCTACACCTTCAGTCCTCTCAGAGCAGCTTTCAGAGAGGACTGAAGATATAGTGGGGATGGAGATCCCAGCTGATGAGGAGCAAGGAGAGGTCCGCTTTGTTCTTTGGTGTGGGTCTTTTATGTGTGCTTGCCAACGAGCTGCATGGCAGGTCGACATATGTCTGCTCATGCTTGTGGTGCCCAAGCGGCTGATGTTTTGGCCACGCGAGATACGCTTGAGACAAATATTGCAAATAGCAGTGGTGCGATCTGATGCACTCGTCTCAAAAAAGGCCCACACCAAAGAACTTTTGTGATAATGTGCAGAGGCAGCGCCCTGCACAGGCGGAGCTCTGTGGTGTGGTACAGTTGCTGTGCTGGCCTCTAGCTGGCCTCCAGGGGGCATCCTGCCTCGTTGGACATGTGACGCTGCATCCTCCTCCTCCTCCTCCTCTCTCCCTTCAGGCACCCACGTGGAGTCAGTGACCTCATCATCCCCTCCCTCTTCACCACTAGAGCAAACCTGGCAGTAAGCTGCAGCTGGTGGAACACTACTGCCAGATTGCTGTCCTTCAGCATCCCCTCTCTCTGCGCGCACACTACTGACTTCCTCAAGCTGGGTATCATCATCCGAGCCTTCGAATCGTTGGGCATCCTCCTGGAGCATGTACCCAACACTGTGCTCAAACAGTTCGGGGGACTCCTCAGGAGGACATGGTGGGTCTAGGGAAGGGGTGGCTGATGATGCCATTGAGTACGCGTTGGCAGCTGCTCTGCCAGTACCCTGAGCCTGGGTGAGAGAGGATGAGGAGGATGAGGAGGGCTTGGTCATCCATTCTACCAAGCCTTCGGCATGATGCGGCTCCACATGTCCAGCTGCCGAAAACAAAGACAAGCGTGTCCCATGGCCACGTGCTGATGACGATGCACGACCACGTCCACGGCCAGCACTGTTGTCTCTAGAAACAGAGCCTGCCTGCCCTGTGTTCTTGCCTCGGCACGCTCTGCCTCTCCTTGGCGGTCTTCCAGCCATTGTAGTCGGTAGTGTATATAGTATAAAAAATAGAACTCCTATGTGTGCTCACAACACACTGTAGGTCCTATGGGTGCTGACACTAACACACTATAGGTACTATGTGTGCTGCTGACAAGAAAATATAGGAGCTCTGTTTGCTGCCACTAACACACTAGAAGTCCTATGGGTGCTGCTGAGAAGAAAATATAGGAGCTCTGTTTGCTGCCACTAACACACTAGAAGTCCTATGGGTGCTGCTGAGAAGAAAATATAGGAGCTCTGTGTGATGCCACTAACACACTAGAAGTCCTATGGGTGCTGCTGAGAAGAAAATATAGGAGCTCTGTGTGATGCCACTAACACACTAGAAGTCCTATGGGTGCTGCTGAGAAGAAAATATAGGAGCTCTGTTTGCTGCCACTAACACACTAGAAGTCCTATGGGTGCTGCTGAGAAGAAAATATAGGAGCTCTGTTTGCTGCCACCAACACACTAGAAGTCCTATGGGTGCTGCTGAGAAGAAAATATAGGAGCTCTGTGTGATGCCACTAACACACTAGAAGTCCTATGGGTGCTGCTGAGAAGAAAATATAGGAGCTCTGTTTGCTGCCACTAACACACTAGAAGTCCTATGGGTGCTGCTGAGAAGAAAATATAGGAGCTCTGTTTGCTGCCACTAACACACTAGAAGTCCTATGGGTGCTGCTGAGAAGAAAATATAGGAGCTCTGTGTGATGCCACTAACACACTAGAAGTCCTATGGGTGCTGCTGAGAAGAAAATATAGGAGCTCTGTTTGCTGCCACTAACACACTAGAAGTCCTATGGGTGCTGCTGAGAAGAAAATATAGGAGCTCTGTTTGCTGCCACTAACACACTAGAAGTCCTATGGGTGCTGCTGAGAAGAAAATATAGGAGCTCTGTTTGCTGCCACTAACACACTAGAAGTCCTATGGGTGCTGCTGAGAAGAAAATATAGGAGCTCTGTGTGATGCCACTAACACACTAGAAGTCCTATGGGTGCTGCTGCGAAGAAAATATAGGAGCTCTGTTTGCTGCCACTAACACACTAGAAGTCCTATGGGTGCTGCTGAGAAGAAAATATAGGAGCTCTGTTTGCTGCCACTAACACACTAGAAGTCCTATGGGTGCTGCTGAGAAGAAAATATAGGAGCTCTGTGTGATGCCACTAACACACTAGAAGTCCTATGGGTGCTGCTGAGAAGAAAATATAGGAGCTCTGTTTGCTGCCACTAACACACTAGAAGTCCTATGGGTGCTGCTGAGAAGAAAATATAGGAGCTCTGTTTGCTGCCACTAACACACTAGAAGTCCTATGGGTGCTGCTGAGAAGAAAATATAGGAGCTCTGTTTGCTGCCACTAACACACTAGAAGTCCTATGGGTGCTGCTGAGAAGAAAATATAGGAGCTCTGTGTGATGCCACTAACACACTAGAAGTCCTATGGGTGCTGCTGAGAAGAAAATATAGGAGCTCTGTTTGCTGCCACTAACACACTAGAAGTCCTATGGGTGCTGCTGAGAAGAAAATATAGGAGCTCTGTGTGATGCCACTAACACACTAGAAGTCCTATGGGTGCTGCTGAGAAGAAAATATAGGAGCTCTGTTTGCTGCCACTAACACACTAGAAGTCCTATGGGTGCTGCTGAGAAGAAAATATAGGAGCTCTGTTTGCTGCCACTAACACACTAGAAGTCCTATGGGTGCTGCTGAGAAGAAAATATAGGAGCTCTGTGTGATGCCACTAACACACTAGAAGTCCTATGGGTGCTGCTGAGAAGAAAATATAGGAGCTCTGTTTGCTGCCACTAACACACTAGAAGTCCTATGGGTGCTGCTGAGAAGAAAATATAGGAGCTCTGTTTGCTGCCACTAACACACTAGAAGTCCTATGGGTGCTGCTGAGAAGAAAATATAGGAGCTCTGTTTGCTGCCACTAACACACTAGAAGTCCTATGGGTGCTGCTGAGAAGAAAATATAGGAGCTCTGTGTGATGCCACTAACACACTAGAAGTCCTATGGGTGGTGCTGAGAAGAAAATATAGGAGCTCTGTTTGCTGCCACTAACACACTAGAAGTCCTATGGGTGCTGCTGAGAAGAAAATATAGGAGCTCTGTTTGCTGCCACTAACACACTAGAAGTCCTATGGGTGCTGTTGGGGTGCAATGCTGTGCTAACAGCACTGCGGTTGGTACTACTGCAATACTGTACTAACAGTAAGCACGCACCAGACTAATCCCCAGCAGCAGCTAATAACACACTAACTGTGCAATCAGCAGCAATGAACGATCAATGACTTAGGTAGCAATGGTTTAGCAAAGAAATAGCCAATGGTTTAGCAAAGAAGAGCAAATCTTTCAGTATCAAGCAAAGACAGAATCAGCAGACTAATCTCTCCTAAAGCCGGAACTCATGTGACCGGGGCCGATGGCGTGGCGGCCTTTTAAATGGTGGGGCGTGTACTAAAGCCCCTGAGCTGTAATTGGCTACAGGCGTCCTGCCTGTAGCCAATTATTGCTCTCCGAGTTTCGGGCGCTGTGATTGGCCAAGCATGCGGGGTCACAGTGCATGCTTGGCCAATCATCAGCCAGCAATGCACTGCGCCGGCCGCGCCGGCCGCAATGCATTGCGGGGCCGCTCGCATCACACGAATGTGATGCGAACGGCCCAAATAGTTCTGGGCTCGACGAGCGAGCGAACGCCCGATGCTCGATTCGAACATGGGTTCGAATCGAGCACCGGGCCCATCCCTAATAACTGGTCGGCTAAAATTAGACAGTTTCAAGTAGGAGACCGGGTGGCTGTTCTAATACCCACGGTGGAGAGCAAATTCTTGGCCAAGTGGCAAGGTCCGTTTGAGGTAGTAGAGAAAGTGGGTGAGGTGAAGTACAAGGTACACCAGCCAGGGAAAAGAAAACCATACCAAATCTATCACGTAAATTTGTTGAAACCCTGGAGAGACAGAGAACAGGTATCCGCGGTGGTAGGGGTACAGTCAGGGGACCATGCAGGGATCGGCCTGGTGCAGGTTGCTGCTACCCTAACTAGGCCCCAAACCCAGCAAGCAAAAGAGTTTCTGCAAAGAAATAGGGACATGTTTTCAGGGTTGCCCGGTCTCACCAACGTCATCAAGCATGACATTGTAACCGGGCCCAATGTAAAAATCCGGTTAAAGCCTTACCGTATACCAGAAGCTCATAGGGTGGCAGTATCTGAAGAGGTTAAAAGAATGCTCGAGCTTGGAGTCATTGAAAAGTCACAGAGCGAGTGGTCGAGTCCAATCGTTTTGGTACCCAAACCCAATGGCACCCTCCGCTTCTGCAAAGACTTCAGAAAACGTAATGAAGTCTCCAAGTTTGATGCATATCCCATGCCACGGGTAGATGAGCTAATTGAGAGGTTGGGTCCTGCCAGGTATATCACCAAGCTGGACCTCACAAAAGGGTACTGGCAGATTCCCCTGACCAAGGAAGCCAGGGAGAAAACAGCCTTCTCTACCCCGGAAGGCCACTTCCAATACAAAAGGATGCCATTTGGTCTACACTCTGCCCCCGCCACGTTCCAAAGGGCCATGGACAAAACTTTGCGTCCACATCAACGGTAAGCTTCCGTCTACCTAGATGACATAGTCATCTTCAGCAATGATTGGGAGTCCCATCTTCCCCGGGTTCAGGCAGTCGTAGACTCCTTGAGAAGAGCTGGGTTCACCATCAATCTGGAGAAGTGTTCCATTGGGGTGGAGGAAGCCAAGTACCTAGGGTATATTGTGGGTAGGGGGCTGGTGAAGCCCCAAATGAGTAAGGTGGAAGCCATACAGGACTGGCCCCGTCCCCTAACCAAGAAGCAGGTCAGAGCGTTTTTGGGCATAGTTGGCTATTATAGGAAGTTTGTCCCCAACTTTGCCACCATTGCTCCAAGGGCAGAAAGTCAGTTATGATAAAGTGGAATGCCGAGGCCGAAAAAGCTTTTCAAAAGCTTAAGATGGCATTGTGCCAGGATCCGGTGCTTGTAGCTCCGGATTTTGCAAAGGATTTTGTAGTGCAGACAGATGCTTCAAGTGAAGGGTTGAAAGCGGTCCTGTCTCAGGAAATCAATGAGGAAGAGCACCCTGTAGTTTTTCTTAGTGAGGAAGCTGACGGCAGCTGAGAAAAACTACGCTGTGGTAGAGCGGGAGTGTCTTGCCATCAAGTGGGCTTTGGACTCCCTACGATATTTCCTCCTAGGTAGGAGGTTTCGCTTAGTGTCAGACAGGGATGAGCCGAACACCCCCCTGTTCGGTTCGCACCAGAACCTGCGAACAGACAAAATGTTCGTGTAAACTTTAGAACCCTATTAAATACAATGGACTCGAACGTTCGAAATCTAAAGTGTTAATTATAAAGGCTAATATGCAAGTTATTGTCCTAAAAAGTGTTTGGGGACCTGGGTCCTGCCCCAGGGGACATGTATCAATGCAAAAAGAAGTTTTAAAAACGGCCGTTTTTTCGGGAGCAGTGATTTTAATAATGCTTAAAATGAAAAAATAAAAGTGAAATATTCCTTTAAATTTCGTACCTGGGGGGTGTGTATGATATGCATGTAAAGTGGCGCATGTTTCCCGTGCTTAGAACTGTCCCTGCAAAAAATGTCATTTTTGAAAGAAAAAAAATGCATTTAAAACTGACTCGCGGCTATTAATGAATTGTCGGCTCCCGGCAATACATACAAAAGTCATTGAGAAAAAAAAAAAAAAAAAGCGTGGGGGTTCCCCAGAATTCAATTACCAGGCCCTTCAGATCTGGCATGGATTTTAAGGGGAACTCCACCCCAAGTTTAAAAAAAAAATGGCGTGGAGTCCCCCTAAAAATCCATACCAGACCCCTTATCCGAGCACGCAACCTGGCCGGCCGCAGGGGAAAAGGGGGGGACGAGAGAGCGGCCCCCCCTCCCTCCTGAACCGTACCAGGCCACATGCCCTCAACATGGGGAGGATGTCCCCATGTTGATGGGGACAAGGGCCTCATCCCCACAACCCTTGCCCGGTGGTTGTGGGGGTCTGCGGGCGGGGGGCTTATCGGAATCTGGAAGACCCCTTTAACAAAGGGGACCCCCAGATCCCGCCCCCCCCCCATGTGAATTGGTAACGGGTACATTGTACCCCTACCATTTCACGAAGAAAGCGTAAAAAAAATGTTTAAAAAAACACACAAACACCTTGAAAAAGTCCTTTATTTAAAAAAATAAATAAATAAACATTCCAGCGGTGAAATCCAGTGTCCCGCGGCGATCCCGATGTCCAGCGCTGTCCTTCATTGGTTGTGCCTGAGCGGACCTGATGGGGAACTCCCTCTCAGTATTTTAAATGTATAGACCCGCCCCTTCTAATGTTCCCCATCAGGTCCGCTCAGCGGACGAGATGCAGAACATGAGAAGGGGCGGGTCTATACATGTATTACCAAAGTGAGAGCAGTTCCCCATCAGGTCCGCCCCCTCGGTATGTCAGACCCGCCTACGTCATTGGCTTGAGCGGGGAACTTCCTTCACTATGTAAATTTAAATTACATAGTGAAGGAAGTTCCCCGCTCAAGCCAATGACGTAGGCGGGTCCGACATACCGAGGAGGGGGACCTGATGGGGAACTGCTCTCACTTTGGTAATACATGTATAGACCCGCCCCTTCTCATGTTCCGCATCTGGTCCGCTGAGCGGACCTGATGGGGAACTTTAGAAGGGGCGGGTCTATACATTTAAAATACTGAGAGGGAGTTCCCCATCAGGTCCGCTCAGGCACAACCAATGACGGACAGCGCTGGACATCGGGATCGCCGCGGGACACTGGATTTCACCGCTGGAATGGGTTTTTTTTTTTTTTTTTTAATAAAGGACTTTTTCAACGTGTTTGTGTGTTTTTTTAAACATTTTTTTACGCTTTCTTCGTGAAATGGTAGGGGTACAATGTACCCCTTACCAATTCACATGGGGGGGGGCCGGGATCTGGGGGTCCTCTTTGTTAAAGGGGTCTTCCAGATTCCGATAAGCCCCCCGCCCGCAGACCCCCACAACCACCGGGCAAGGGTTGTGGGGATGAGGCCCTTGTCCCCATCAACATGGGGACATCCTCCCCATGTTGAGGGCATGTGGTCTGGTACGGTTCAGGAGGGAGGGGGGGCCGCTCTCTCGTCCCCCCCTTTTCCCCTGCGGCCGGCCAGGTTGCATGCTCGGATAAGGGGTCTGGTATGGATTTTTAGGGGGACTCCACGCCATTTTTTTTTTAATTTGGGGTGGAGTTCCCCTTAAAATCCATGCCAGATCTGAAGGGCCTGGAATGGATATTTGGGGGAACCCCACGTCAATTTTTTTTTTATTTGCGGCGGGGTTCCCCTTAATATCCATTCCAGACCTGAAGGGCCTGGTAATTGAATTCTGGGGAACCCCCACGCTTTTTTTTTTTTTTTTATCAATGACTTTTGTATGTATTGCCGGGAGCCGACAATTCATTAATAGCCGCGAGTCAGTTTTAAATGCATTTTTTTCTTTCAAAAATGACACTTTTTGCAGGGACAGTTCTAAGCACGGGAAACATGCGCCACTTTACATGCATATCATACACACCCCCCAGGTACGAAATTTAAAGGAATATTTCACTTTTATTTTTTCATTTTAAGCATTATTAAAATCACTGCTCCCGAAAAAACGGCCGTTTTTAAAACTTCTTTTTGCATTGATACATGTCCCCTGGGGCAGGACCCGGGTCCCCAAACACTTTTTAGGACAATAACTTGCATATAAGCCTTTATAATTAGCACTTTAGATTTCTCCCATAGATTTTTCGAATTTGCCGCGAACACCCCAATTTGTTCGCTGTTCGGCGAACGGGCGAACAGGCAATGTTCGAGTCGAACATGAGTTCAACTCGAACTCGAAGCTCATCCCTAGTGTCAGACCACACTCCCCTTACCTGGATGAGGCAGAACAAGCACACCAATGCCAGGGTAACAATGTGGTTCCTTTCTCTCCAGGAGTTCAATTTCACAGACCCGGGAGACAACATCAGAATGCTAATGCCCTCTCCTGAGTCCATTGTATGATGTCAAGTGGTGCCTCCAACACCTCCCCGTTGAGGCAGAGGGGGGGGTAATTACAGGACGCCAAGGTTGGGTCCTGGACGGGTGCTATATAGCACCAGTATTTGGGTTGTGGTCCCTTTAAGAGAATTGTGATAGTGTTCAAGGGTCACCCAGAATGGGTGAGGAATTCCCTGCAATAAAATTAATCCAGAGAATACTGGCTCGCCGCCCTCTCTGTCTTGATAGAGAGTCATTTGGGGCCCGGAATTTTGGAGGCTCTAAAGTGATATTCGGGTGGGAATAAGCCTTCATCCCTGACCACTGGGAGTCAGCAAACAGGGGGTTAAAGGCTTCCAGGGAACAGCTCGTAAGACAGGAAGTGGTGCTAGAGATAGTGAGGAGGAGTATGGGATTGCACCTGTTGTGATGAGCTGTGTGTCTGCTGGAAGCTGCTAAGTAGGGATGAACCGAACACCCCCGGTTCGGTTCGCACCAGAACCTGCGAACGGACCGAAAGTTCGCACGAACTTTAGAACCCTATTAAATACAATGGGACTCGAACGTTCAAAATCAAAAGTGCTAATTATCAAGGCTAATATGTAAGTTATTGTCCTAAAAAGGGTTTGGGGACCCTGGTCCTGCCCCAGGGGACATGTATTAATGCAAAAAAAGTTTTAAAAACTGACGTTTTTTCGGGAGCAGTGATTTTAATGATGCTTAAAGTGAAAAAAAAGTGAAAAATTCCTTTAATTAACATACTTGGGGGGTGTCTATAGTATGCCTGTGAAGTGGCACGTGTTTCCCGTGTTTAGAACTGTCCCTGCACAAAATGACATTTCTAAAGGAAAAAAGTCATTTAAAACTGCTTGCGGCTTTAATGTAATGTCTGCTCCCGGCAATACGGATGAAAATCATTGAGAAAAATGGCATAGGTACCCCCCACCACCCCCCAAGCCCATTACCAGACCCTTTGGGTATTTGTATTCAGATAAGCTTTAGGTGCACACTGTGCAAAGGACACTAAAACAAAATATTGGCGGTCCCTGCCTCACTGCCTGTTTTTTTATGAGAACACCAGAAATTGTATTCAGATAAGCTTTAGGTGCACACTGTGCAAAGGACACTAAAACAAAATACTGGAGGTCCCTGCCTCACTGCCTGTATTTGTATGAGAACACCAGCAATTGTATTTAGATAATCTTTAGGTGCACACTGTGCAAAGGACACTAAAACAAAATACTGGAGGTCCCTGCCTTACTGCCTGTATTTGTATGAGAACACCAGTAATTGTATTCAGATAATCTTTAGGTGCACACTGTGCAAAGGACACTAAAACAAAATACTGGCGGTCCCGGCCTCACTGCCTGTATTTGTATGAGAACACCAAAAATTGTATTCAGATAAGCTTTAGGTGCACACTGTGCAAAGGACACTAAAACAAAATACTGGTGGTCCCTGCCTGTATTTGTATGAGAACACCGGCAATTGTATTTAGATAATCTTTAGGTGCACACTGTGCAAAGGACACTAAAACAAAATACTGGAGGTCCCTGCCTCACTGCCTGTATTTGTATGAGAACACCAGCAATTGTATTCAGGTAAGCTTTAGGTGCACACTGTGTGTCATAGAAATCCTGTCAGCTACAGGATTCCTGGACTTCCTGATTCCCAATCTCAGGCACGTCCGTGCGCGGGCGCGCGCACGCACTTAGCGGGGGCGTGTGCACGCTCCACAAAGCGCGCCAGAAGGGCTATTTAAACATGCCTGTGACAGACAGTCCCTGCTGTCTGCTCTACAGCGTGTAGTACCCAAAGAGACCTGATTCGTGAATTTACCTGCATCCGACCCGGCTTACCTTGACCCTTCCAGTTTCCTGCCTGCCTCTGACCTCCGGCTTTGTTTGACCAATCTTCTGCCTGATCCTCCAGTACCTTGCCGCCAGCCAATTCTACCGACCCGGCTTGCCTGACCAATCTCTCCAGTTGCTGTGTCCTGGTTCCAGTCCAGTTGCTTGTTCCTGGTTCCAGTCCAGTCAGCCTCATCAGTTCCAGTCCAGTTGCTTGTTCCTGGTTCCAGTCCAGTCTGCCTCTTCAGTTCCAGTCCAGTTGCTGTGTTCCTGATTCCGGTTCAGTCTGCCATACTTCCTGGGTGCCTGGATCCGTCCCAGTCTTCAGACTCTACTCTACCTTGATCCATCCTGCCAGGCACTCGTACCCCTTCTACCCTCGTGCCTCCTGTCTTCAGTACCAGGGGCCGCCGGTGGAAGCCGTAAGAGAGGCCTCCCTCTGCAGATCCGGGCTCGTCACCGTCAGGTACGTGACAGTAGCAGACAGCCATGTCTGAGCCCGGGCAGGGAGCCTCACCTATGGAGGAACTCTGTCGGCACCTGGCAGGTTTGTCTGAAGCAGTCAAGAGTCTTCAACAAGGCTACACCCGCTTGGAAGAACAAGTGCGGGCCCTCTCCAATCCTTCTGCCATCCAAGAGGGGCCCCACGCCTCTGCTTCTACAGCCGGAACAAGTTCCTCACCCACAGTGGTCATGCTTCCTCCTGAACCTAAGGTTCCTACACCCGAAAGATTTTCCGGGGATCGGAGCAAGTTTAGGGCCTTCCGGAATTCGTGTGAACTGTACTTTGCCCTACAGCCCCGTACCTTTTCTCTAGAGGCCACCAAGGTGGGGTTTGTGGTCTCTTTGCTCGCTGGAGACCCTCAGAGCTGGGCCCACCGTCTCTTTGAACAGAAGGATGTATCACTAAACAACCTCGCTGCTTTTTTCGATGCCATGGCCCAGCTATACGAAGATCCCCAACTCTCAGTAACCGCAGAAGCCGCCTTGCGTTCACTTCAACAAGGACGCAGACCTGCGGAGGACTATGTGGCAGAATTCAGGCGGTGAAGTGCGGATACCAATTGGAATGATGCCGCCCTCCGCCATCAGTTCCGCTTAGGACTTTCCGATTCCTTGAAGGACGAGCTTGCTAGAGTCGGTGTACCACAGACACTCAACCTGTTGATTGATCTAACCATCCAGATTGACCGACGTCTGAGGGAACGGAGGGCTGAGAGGACCACTGGCTTCTCCCGCCCAACCTGGATGCTTCCTCGGGCTCCTAGTCACCTGTACTCGGCTCCTGCTACACCTCCAACTCCCACATCTGACACGCCTGAACCAATGCAGCTCGGGCTCCTTCGTCCATCCCTCGCTCCTGAGGAACGCCAGCGCCGCCGAATAAATAATCTGTGCCTGTACTGCGGGGAACCCGGACATTTCGTTAGAACCTGTCCCCTGAAGCTTCGTAAGTTTCTTTCAGTTTCTTCTAACATGACTAACCTACAAGCCAAAACCACATCTCACCTTGCCCTCTCTGTTTCATTACAGCTCCCAGGAAGGACTTTGCAAGTACCCGCCATTATTGATTCCGGAGCATGCAGCTGCTTTATGGACTCAACCTTTGCCATTAAACACCAAATTCCCCTTCGTACCAAGACCCACGGACTTCGTGTCCATCTGGCTGATGGTTCCGTCATTAAGTCCGGACCTGTGACCCAGAAGACCACTCCTATACCCGCTACCATCTTTACCACCTCTGGAACCCACCAAGAATACTTATATCTGGACATCATCTCTTCTCCATTGTTTCCCTTGATCCTTGGTATGCCTTGGTTACAAGCCCACAATCCCACTATCAACTGGACTACGGGAATAGTTGCCTTTCCTTCTTCCTATTGCCAGCAGTCCTGTGGCTCATATAAACCTCCTGGGCCGGCCTCGTTACTATGCATTGATACAGAAGATGGCACCCGTCAATCCATCCCAGAAGTTTACCACGACTTTCTTGATGTATTTAGTAAACAAAAGGCAGAGACTCTACCGCCCCATCGGGCCTACGATTGCCCCATCGACCTACTTCCTGGAGCAAAGATTCCGTTCGGTAGAGTCTTCCCTTTAACTGAGGTAGAACAAGGGGCTCTAAAAAATTATGTTGATGAGAACTTGCAAAAGGGGTTCATCCGCCCTTCCACATCCCCAGCAGGAGCAGGCATCTTTTTTGTAGAGAAAAAGGACCACACCCTTCGACCTTGTGTGGATTACCGGGAATTGAATAAAATTACAGTAAAAAAATCGCTACCCTCTCCCCCTGGTACCAGAGCTATTTCAGAGACTAGGAACTGCCACCATCTTTACCAAACTTGACCTCCGCGGAGCCTACAACTTGATCCGTATCAAAAAAGGGGACGAATGGAAGACTGCCTTCCGTACCCGGTATGGACATTTTGAGTACTTGGTAATGCCATTCGGGTTGTGTAACGCCCCTGCCACTTTCCAGTATTTTATCAACGATGTTCTACGGGACTTCCTAGACCTCTTTGTTATTGTTTATCTTGATGATATCTTAATTTTTTCTTCCTCCCTTGATTCTCATCGCAGACATGTCAAAAATGTGTTGGGTCGGCTCCGCCAGCATGGCCTGTATGCGAAGGCCGAAAAATGTGAGTTCGAGCAAGAGAGTATATCATTTCTGGGGTTAATCATTTCCAGCGAGGGCATCAAGATGGATCCTCAAAAGATTACCGCAATCCTGGACTGGCCAGAACCGGTGGACAAGAAGGGAATCCAACGTTTCGTTGGATTCGCCAACTTCTACCGCAAGTTCATCAGGGGGTTTTCAGCTATTATGGCACCCATTACTCAACTCACCAAGCAAGGAACACGTTTTCACTGGTCTCCTGAAGCCCAAGAAGCTTTTGAACGCCTGAAGGCCCTATTTACTTCGGCCTCTATCTTGAAACACCCAGACTCCTCACTACCATTCGTACTTGAGGTAGACGCCTCCGAAATAGCGGTAGGAGCAATACCTGCGATGCTTCTCCTCTTTTGCTCAGGACAACTGGGTTTCCCTACTTCCGTTGGCCGAGTTTGCGTATAACAATTCCATTCACTCCGCTACCTGCCAGACTCCTTTCTTTGCAAACTATGGTTTTCATCCTACTTTTCTGCCTAATTCCCTTCCTGAGTGTCCTGTACCTGCAGTCCAGGAAAAGTTAAATTTTTTCTCGGTCAATAACCAGCTTCTACAAGAGACCATGACCAAGACTCAAGAACGCAACAAGACAATCTATGACAAGAAGAGACGGGGTGAATTAGTGTTGGTACCCGGCGACCAAGTATGGCTATCTACCACAAACCTAAGAATGGCATGCCCTTCTAAAAAACTGGGCCCCAAATTTTTAGGTCCATTCCCTGTTAAGAGGAAAATTAATGAAATAGCTTATGAATTGGAACTTCCTGACTCTCTTAGAATCCATCCAGTCTTTCATGTCTCTCTCCTAAAACCCACAGTCTCCAATCCGTTTCCAGATCGGAAGCCGGATCACCCTGATCCGATCATTATTGACTGTGAGCAGGAATTCGAAGTAGAAGCTATCATGGACTTCAGGAGAAGAAATAACCAGAACCAATTCCTAATTAAATGGAAGGGCTACGGACCCGAGGAAAACTCATGGGAACCCGAGGAGAATATCCATGCCAGGAGTTTGGTACAGGCTTTCAAAAGGACTCACCCTGGAAGGTTCACCCGGCTGGGCATCCAGAGGCTGCCCCTTGGAGGGGGGTAATGTCATAGAAATCCTGTCAGCTACAGGATTCCTGGACTTCCTGATTCCCAATCTCGGGCACGTCCGCACGCGCTTAGCGGGGGCGCGCGCACGCTCCACAAAGCGCGCCAGAAGGGCTATTTAAACATGCCTGTGACAGACAGTCCCTGCTGTCTGCTCTACAGCGTGTAGTACCCAAAGAGACCTGATTCGTGAATTTACCTGCATCCGACCCGGCTTACCTTGACCCTTCCAGTTTCCTGCCTGCCTCTGACCTCCGGCTTTGTTTGACCAATCTTCTGCCTGATCCTCCAGTACCTTGCCGCCAGCCAATTCTACCGACCCGGCTTGCCTGACCAATCTCTCCAGTTGCTGTGTCCTGGTTCCAGTCCAGTTGCTTGTTCCTGGTTCCAGTCCAGTCAGCCTCATCAGTTCCAGTCCAGTTGCTTGTACCTGGTTCCAGTCCAGTCTGCCTCTTCAGTTCCAGTCCAGTTGCTGTGTTCCTGATTCCGATTCAGCCTGCCATACTTCCTGGGTGCCTGGATCCGTCCCAGTCTTCAGACTCTACTCTACCTTGATCCATCCTGCCAGGCACTCGTACCCCTTCTACCTCCGTGCCTCCTGTCTTCAGTACCAGGGGCCGCCGGTGGAAGCCGTAAGAGAGGCCTCCCTCTGCAGATCCGGGCTTGTCACCGTCAGGTACGTGACACTGTGCAAAGGACACTAAAACAAAATACTGGAGGTCCCTGCCTCACTGCCTGTATTTGTATGAGAACACCAGCAATTGTATTCAGATAAGCTTTAGGTGCATACTGTGCAAAGGACACTAAAACAAAATACTGGTGGTCCCTGCCTCACTGCCTGTATTTGTATGAGAACACCAGCAATTGTATTTAGATAAGCTTTAGGTGCACACTGTGCAAAGGACACTAAAACAAAATACTGGTGGCCCCTGCCTCACTGCCTGTATTTGTATGAGAACACCAGCAGTTGTATTCAGATAAGCTTTAGGTGCACACTGTGCAAAGGACACTAAAACAAAATACTGGAGGTCCCTGCCTCACTGCCTGTATTTGTATGAGAACACCAGCAATTGTATTCAGGTAAGCTTTAGGTGCACACTGTGCAAAGGACACTAAAACGAAATACTGCAGCTCCCTGCCTGTATTTGTATGAGAACACCAGCAATTGTATTTAGGTAAGCTTTAGGTGCACACTGTGCAAAGGACACAGTACACTAAGTGAAAATACTGCAGCTAGCACAATCACCTGCCTGCCTGTCAGTATATTATGAAGAGAATAACAGGAACGGTTCTAGCTAAACTAAATACAGTGTATAAATATATATATACACAACACCTAGGATGCATATATATCCTCTACACACTGTAAC
This sequence comes from Rana muscosa, assembly GCA_029206835.1. Taxonomy (NCBI): domain Eukaryota; kingdom Metazoa; phylum Chordata; class Amphibia; order Anura; family Ranidae; genus Rana; species Rana muscosa. The sequence goes on from CM055117.1 coordinate 359,672,631, forward strand.
TGCAGCTAATTGACTCGCCTGCCTGCTCTATCTAACTCAAAATAAATGACACTGTCTCTCTCTCTCTCTGTCTTTAACCATCATAACACAGTACACAAGGCCGCCACAGAGGCGGCCTTATATAGTGTGGGGCGTGTACTAAACCCCCTGAGACATAATTGGCCAAAGCCACCCTGGCTTTGGCCAATTATGGCTCTCCGTTTTTTGCGCGCTGTGATTGGCCAAAGCATGCGGGTCATAGTGCATGCTTGGCCAATCATCAGCCAGCAATGCACTGCGATGCCGCAGTGAATTATGGGCCGTGACGCGCCACTTGAATTTGGCGCAAACGACCCATAATGTTCGAAATTCGACGAACGATCGAACAGCCGATGTTCAAGTTGAACATGGGTTCGACTCGAACTCGAAGCTCATCCCTACTGCTAAGGATTCAGCAAGGACTCTTGAAGTTCTGGGGCGAAGACCCATCTACAAAAACTGTATGTGCCTTTCTTTCATTTGTTTTGTGCTGAAGACAAGCAGACTTTATTTTATGCTGAAGCTAAGCAGACTTTGTTTTAGGCCCCTTTCACATGGACGGCAAAATTGCCGCAGTAAAAAGCCTGTTTTTTGTTCTTTGAAATTCAAGGCTTCAGGCAATGCGATTAGCTGCATTTGTACATTGCGATTACCTGCGTATACAAGCGTTTATTTGCGGTTGCGTTTAGCTGCGGTTAGTTGTTCCCATAGCAACCTGTTTATTTATTTTTTTTGTCCCTTGGATCTAACCATGATGCATTTCGGTCCTCTGCCATCTATTTCCTGTTTCTTTGTTCACTTGCTGAGTGTGTGTTGGAGTTTAGAGGTGAGAGGAGTGATCGGTGTGTTGTGCCTGAGATTTGCAAAAATGAATGCAAATATGATGAGTTTGCTGGCGATGCTCATGTTGCTGATGATGAGGATGAAGAGGAGAAGACAGATCCAGTCTAGGCGACATCCCCGCCGTTACTGGGTCCATCCCCTAACCTCACAGCGTCTATCAATTGGCTACTTTGCCCTCATGTTCGGTGAGCTGCGGACCCATGGGGACAAGTTCTACAATTATACTCGGATGTCCGTGGCAAGCTTCGATGAGCTGTTGGAACTCTGTAGAACACGCCTGAGCAGAACCAGGACCAACATGAGAAGAAGCATTAGTGCAGAAGAGCGGCTGCTACTTACTTTAAGGTAGGTTTTCCATATCTTGAACAGATGCTTTAAATTCATGTACATGCAGGTGTACCAATATTATTGACAATAGTGTGTATGTATGTTCTTGCATAATATATAGCTATAAATATATGTGTCTTTTTTGTATTGCAGATACCTTGCCACTGGTGCCAGCTTCACCTCCCTTCATCATCAGTTCCTAATGGGAATTTCTACTGTATCGACAATAGTCCATGATACATGTCAAGTTATATGGGAAGAGCTGAAAAGCAGTGTCATGCCGGAACCAACATCCAGTCTGTGGGAGGAAATATCTGAGGAGTTTTGGGAGAAGACCAACTTCCCAAATTGCATTGGGGCTTTAGACGGGAAACATATCCGTCTCATCAAGCCACCAAACTCTGGTTCCCGTTATTTCAACTATAAAAAATATTTCTCCATTGTCCTCCTGGGGCTCAGTGATGCCAACATGCGGTTCATTGCTGTGGATGTGGGAGCTTACGGGAGTTCTGGAGATTCCAGAATTTTCCGTAATTCTATGATGGGCCAGCGATTGGAAAATAGTGAATTCAATGTGCCACAGTCAAGGCCTCTTCCTGGTACTGCTGTGCCGGATCTTCCTTTTGTTGTGCTGGGAGATGAGGCATTTGCCTTATCCACCCACCTTCTCAGGCCCTATACGAGGCATGGTCTCACTGACAGGAGGCGCATTTTTAATTACCGTCTCAGTAGAGCCCGGAGAATGGTGGAGTGCGCATTTGGCATTTGCACTGCCAAATGGCGTGTTTTGATGACAGCCATGCACCTAGAAGTGGATCATGCGGTCAATGTTGTTTTGGCATGTTGTGTTCTCCACAACTATTTGAGGGGTAAGGAGATCGTGCCCACCGAATCCCGTTAGCGTTACCTGTTTCCGCAGAACACAGAGGTCGTGTTACTGCCACTCGTCCCACGAATCAAGCTCTACAAGTGCGTGAGGATTTCACAGATTTTTTTTTGACAGAGGATGGACAGCTCCCATGGCAATATGACCATTTGTAAAGAGATCTTTGTTAGCCATGTTATATCAACCTTATATTACAGTTTAAATTTGTTCTTGAAATAAAGTAGTTGACAATTTTTTACAATTAAATTGTTTTTATTTTTATATCTTTGCCATGTTAAATAACAAAAAGGTAGAAAAAATAGACAAACCTTACAAAACATTGAATGCTTGCATGTATAGAAAACTATTTTTTCAATTCCTTAGGAATATAGAGAATTTTCTTCTATTTTCAAGTATAAATTGACTCTGTAACCCCCCCCCCCCTAAAATATAGAGTATTTCTAAAGTGCTGTTAACCATATGTTTGACTATATGTGGACACTGTGAGTGCAGTAAACAGCTTTGAAACATTTTTTCACAACTTTACGAACTGTTGTGTAGCGGCTGTTTGATAACAATGTCCAAATGTAAGCAAAGAATTTAAAAAGGTTTTTTAGTGCTTAAAGCTGACCATACACCTATAGATTATCTGCATAATGTCTATGATTAGATGGAATTATATTTGTCCATGTACACTGCACTGTGTAGATGGGGGGGAGGGGATCTCCCACTGGGCCAAGCTTCAGTATCTTTCTAGTCGTCCGAGTAGCAAGATATGGAAGCTTGGAACAGTGGGAGATTCTTACATCTGCACAGTTTAGCGGAGATGGAGGAATCTGTTCCACTTTTTCCATCTGAACATAGAAAAACATAAGATAACCTATAGGTGTATGGCCAGTCTGCTGAGGCATGGCCCCATAGAGAAAGTGTCAAAACCCTAACCTTCGTCACCTTAATTTTGATTTCGCCATGTATGCTGCACTGTGTAGATTGGGGGATCTCCCACTGGGCCAAGCTTCAGTATCTTTCTAGTCGGCCATGCTGGCTCTCAACCTAAACAATGCTTTGGTACTGTGAGAGCCAGCGTGGCGGAGTAGCAAGATATGGAAGCTTGTAACAGTACAGTACAGTTTCTTACATCCGTACAGTTCAGCGGATATTGAGGTAGGTATCAATAAAATTCAAGTAACAAAACATAAAAAAATTAAACAGTAATATAACAAATTAAAAGGTCAAAACTACAAGTTTTCATACACCGGATAAGGGGGACGCAGGGAAGAGTGGCTTGGTTCAGTGCCAACATCTATGGGTGATCCTGATCCTGATTGGGAAGATGAGGGTGAAGTAACTGGGTGTGGCTGCACGTGCATCCTTTGATAACCAGGATTAGGTGGGTAAGGTGTATACATCGGTGGGGGTCCTGCATAAGGATTAATGGCAGGTGTTGTGTCATGGAACTGCTGATTGGCCATTGGTCGACTCAAAGAGCCACTGGGTGAATTAAAACCCATAGCCCATGGCTGAAATTTTGGATATGGGCGTTGCTCTTTGCAAGCGGATACAATATACGTTAAATAGGCATGTATATCACCCCTGACCTCAGTGCGCTTATCAGGAGGAATCTCCCTGACTACACAAAGCAACATTCTCAAAAACATAACATCTGGGTCTGAGATATTGAGAAATTCATCATCTTTGGCCTGGTTTTGCGATTGGTTTCTCATTTCAGCTATAATACGGTTAAAATATTCCTCAAAAGGTGTCTCTTGTCGAGTACGTTTTTGACGGCTGGTGGAAGTAGACTGTCCTCTCCTACCTACATTTGCCTGCAAATAGATCAAATATATAGATTATGCTTCTGATGTTGAGATCACACTTACATAATAATAAACATGATGCTTGCACAATTATTAAAGTCGTGTCCGAGCTTGCAACACCTGTTTTCAGTAGATCAGACACAGGCACTTGTTTTAGCCCCGAAAACCTGTTGTCACTGTATTGGCAGCCAGAAGACCACCAAAACTGTTTTTACAATGTTTCAGTTCATGAATGAAGAGAAGCCGCTGTCTTCTCTTCATTCATTTTCAGCGCAGCGGAGGCTGCTGAGAAAGGGACTGGGGAATCTGTGTCCCTAGTCCCATTCCCTGTCTCAAAGGGAAGATGTCAGAGGTCTGTTAAGACCCCTGATATCTCACGAAAGAGAGGGCTGAAAAAAAAAAAGAATAAAATAAAAATTGTAAAAAAATATAAAAACTAAAAGAAAACACACACTGACACTGCCCCCCCCCCCCCCCCCCATTAAAAAATGAAAGCATTGTAAAAAAAATAATTGTAAAAACCATCATTGTGACGTTTTGAAAGTACATACCACAGGTTCTTCACTGGATGGTTGATATTCTTGGGATGAAAGTGACTCTGAATTGGTTTCTTGACTGGTGTCTGCGTCATCTGGTGACGAACTTTCACGTCTTGCGCTTGCTCTCTCAGGAACACTTGACACAGTTCTAATAATAACAAAATTACAAGTTTAAAAATAACATGAATACTGTCATGTGTACACTACAGAATAGCCCTCTATATAGAGCAGGGTGGGTTTAGACACCTTTCACACTGGAGCGGTGACGCAACCAAAAATCCTGATAGCAGCATCCTTGGAGTGGTGAAGGAGCGGTGTGTATACCGCTCCTACACCTCTCCAGCCCACTCAAATCATTAGGACAGTGCGGCTTTACTGCCCACAAATTTGTTAAAAGTAAAATATATAATATATATACTTACGAGCGCATCTCGGTGGTGCGCCTCAAAAAAGACAAAGCCTCTGCATGGGGGTTAGCCCTGCGACGAGTTGAGGGTGCTCCGCTTCTCTCCGCACACTTCTCTTCATTAACTTCTTTCTTGTACCGGTCACGTAGGGACCTCCAACGTGTATAAACCTCTTTTCCTGCAATATATATATCAAACATAACGCATGTTAGGAAAAGTCTAGAGAGTTCTGCTCACCCCCCCCCCCCACCCTAGAAAAAACTTAAGGGAAGACACCAACCATTTAATTTCCCATTTTCAAATTAGGTTTGTTTGCAGCTATGATACATGTGTACCCTGCTTCATAGACACAACAAACATTGCACTCACCTCGGTTATCCTGCTCAGTGGGAGACATATTGTCCCAGTTCGGTGTGACAAATTTGTATACTTCCTCCCACTTGGATCTCTTCAACACTCGATCGGCATATCCTGGGCATTCTGAGTCCCATAACTCTGGTCGGGAATGCACAAGGGATATTATGGCCTCATGTGATATATCTCGCGCCGCCATGCTGCCTTTTCCTCTTTCCAATATCCCTCTGAACTTCCTGTGTCATTTCCCAGGTACACCTACTGGTTATGATGCGCTTCCGGGTGATTTTTTTTTTCTCACGCTGCTATCCGCAGCTGACTCAAAAGACTGCGATTACATGCGGTTGTTTGCAGATAGCTGCGCTACATCGCACCTGGACGCATTCAATTCTATTTTTTCTATTTGCACGGAACCGCATGTAACGAAATCGCAGCTAAACGCTGTGTGTGAATGGGGCCATAGGAAAGCGTTGTGTGCTTTTAGCTGCGGTAGAAAAATAGAAAATCCGCAGCTAAAAGCACCATTCTATCTGTCCGTGTGAAAGGCCCCTTATAGTTTTCCTGTGTGCTGAATGAAGCTTTATTTTTGGTTTGTTTACAAATAAAAGCATTTTTGTTCAAGATCAAATGGTTTATGCACTTGGTCCCGTGGAGCTATAATCCCCAAAAGTTTACTATATATGTATATATATATATATATATATATATATATATATATATATATATATATATATATATATGAAACAATATATCTCACCTCAGATTTTTTAATTTCTACTAATGGCTGGGGACATGGTACAGGATAGCCGTCTATTAGTATACAGGATTTATATAGCGCCAACAGTTTACGCAGCGCTTTACAATATAAAAGGGAGACAATACATTTATAATACAATAAAATACAAGAGTAGGGATGAGCCGAACACCCCCCCGGTTCGCACCAGAACCTGCGAACGGACCGAAAGTTCGCGCAAACTTTAGAACCCTATTAAATACAATGGACGCGAACATTCTAAATCAAAAGTGCTAATTATAACAGCTAATATGCAAGTTATTGTCCTAAAAAGGGGTTGGGGACCCGGGTCCTACCCCAGGGGACATGTATCAATGCAAAAAGACGTTTTAAAAACGAAGTTTTTTCGGGAGCAGTGATTTTAATGATGCATAAAGTGGAAAAAAAAAGTGAAATATTCCTATAACCGCTTCAGCCCCGGAAGAATTTACCCCCTTCCTGACCAGAGCACTTTTTGCGATTCAGCACTGCGTCGCTTTAACTGACAATTGCGCAGTCGTGCGACGTTGAACCTAACCAAAATTGACGTCCTTTTTTCCCCACAAATAGAACTTTCTTTTGGTGGTTTTTTATTTTTTGCGCTATAAACAAAAGAAGAGTGACACATTTGAAAAAAACGCAATATTTTTTACTTTTTGATTTAATAAATATCACATTTTTTGTTTTTTGTTTTTTAAATTTTCAAGTTTAGACCGATACGTATTCTTTTACATATTGGTAATTTTTTTTTGCAATAAGCGTATATTGATTGGTTTGCGCAAAAGTTATAGTGTCTACATAATAGGGGATAGATTTATGGCATTTTTATTTAATTTTTAATTTTTTACTAGTAATGGCGGCGATCTGCGATTTTTTATTGTGACCGTGACATTGCGGCGGACACTTTTGACACGTTTTTGGGACCATTCACATTTATACAGCGATTAGTGCTATAAAACTGCACTGATTACTGTGTAAATGTGACTGGCAGGGAAGGGGTTAACACTAGGGGGCGATCAAGGGGTTAATATGTTCCCTATTGAGTGATTCTAACTGTAGGGGGAGGGGACTCACAAGGTGAGGAGACCGATCTGTGTTCCTCTGTACTGGGAACACACATTGGTCTCCTCACCTCTGACAGGAGGCACCGGGTCACGAGCGGTGCCGCGGGTACGCTTGCGCGCCGCCGGCGGCGCGCGCGCGCCCCATAGACGGCCGGAAAAAAGGACGCCATATGACGCCCGCCCGGAGGGAGGGAGGGTTCCTGCCTGCGTCATATGACTATGACCCGGTAGGAAGGGGTTAAATATCGTACCTGTGGGGTGTCTAAAGTATGCCTGTGAATCGGCACGTGTTTCCCGTGTTTAGAAATGTCATTTTGCGCAGTGACAGTTCTAAAGGAAAAAAAGTCATTTAAAACTGCTTGCGGCTTTAATGTAATGTCTGGTCCCGGCAATATGGATGAAAATCATTGAGAAAAATGGCATGGGTGTCCCCCCACCCCCCCCAGCCCACTACCAGCCCCTTTGGGTCTTGTATGGATATTAAGGGGAACCCTGCACCCAAATTTTAAAAAAGGCCCTATATACTCTGAACAGCAGTATACAGGCGGTGCGAACAAGACAGGGACTGTAGGTTTGTTCTTAAGTAAAATCTGTTTGTAATTTGGAAGAGGTACATTTTTAAAGTGTAGCTCCAGCCAAAAAATCTATTTTTAAGCTTTTTGGAAAACATAGGGAAGGGTTATCACCCCTGTAACATTTGTTTTGCTGTCTGTGCACCTGTTCAGAACATTTCACCTCACTTTCCATCCCAATGACAAATGTTTTTTGAAAATTTAGTTTTTTTATTGAAACAAGGATTGGTGATAAAGCATCAGTGGAGAGGAGACACCTTTTTCCCATATTAACTCTTACAGGAGAGAATTTCCCTTCCTAGGGGTAGATTTCCTTTCACTTCCTGTTGTCTCCTTCCGTTTGCAAGTAGGAGTCGTTTGTAAGTTGGATGTTTGAAAGTAGGGGCCTGCCGTATATACTCTGCAGAAATTTGGCCCTTAGGTGTTGGTGTTGCCACAACACTGTAAGCTCTCATAGTTACTCTTGGTGGGCGCTGGAACGCCCTGCTGTGAACTATTATATCAAGAATTGTAATTAAATGCCATTGTTGAACAGTGGTAGGAAAAATTGGGCCTTTGTTAGTGGTGGTGGTGCTGGTGTAAGTCCTCACAGTTACTCTTGGTGGGCGCAGGAATGGGCCCAGCTGTGAAATATTAGATCAAGAATTGTGATTACATGCTCCTGTTGAACAGGGGCAGAAAAATTGGGCCTTAGGCACTGGTGCTGGTGCCACAACACTGCAACCCTTCATAGATACTGTAGTTGGAGCACAGCAATGAGCCCTGCTGCAAAGCATTGCATCAAAAATTGTAAATACACGCCCCTGTTAAAAAGGGGCTGAAAAATTAGGCCTTAGCCACTGGTGGCAGTGCCCAGAACCAAAAATGTTCTTTCAAGCTATCAGCATGATTATTGAGGAGGAAGAGGATAGTCACTCAGCATCAGCATAGGCAATCCTGAAGGGATCTGACATTTAAAAAAAAAATATTTGGTTACATCAGCATCAGGTGCTTGGTAGCTGGTGGTGATCCAAGACTGATTCATTTTTATGAAGGACAGTCGATAGACCGAGTCGGTGGACAGGCGCACCCTGTGATCGGTTACAAAGCCTCCAGCAGCACTGAATGTGCATTCCGAAAGAACGCTGGATGCAGGACAGGCCAGTACCTCAATTGCATACTGTGCAAGCTCTGGCCAGTGATCCATCCTCAAGACCCAGTAACCCAGAGGATTTTCGGTGGGAAAGGTGTCCAAGTCTGATCTTGCCCCTAGGTATTCCTGCACCATTTAAACCAGACGCTGGCGATAGTTGCTGGAACCGATCATACCTTGGGGCTGCGGACTAAAAAATTGTCTGAACGCATCGGTCAGACAGCCACCTTCTCCACCGCTCCTTCTTTGACTGACCGGAGCCTCAGCAACACGTCCAGGACCAGGAATTTGTAACCTCCCAGTCTCTGGGAACGCATTGCACAGACCTTTCTGCAAGGCCTCCCGAAGATGCTTCATCCTCTGCTCCCTCTGCGACGGCAAGATAAGGTCCGCAACCTTACCCTTTTAACATGGATCAAGGAGCCAGCCAGTAATGATCCCTCTCCTTGATCGCACGAATACGAGGATCCTTCCGCAGGCTTTGCAGGATCAGGGAGGACATATAGCGTAGGTTTGCTGAGGCATTCAGTCCAGAGTCCTCTGGGTCACTGAGGACAACATGATCCGCAGCCACCTCCTCCCAGCCACGTACAAGTCCATGGGTGTCTTGAGACTGTAATTTATCCCTTGAAGACTGATCCTGAGTGCTAGGCTCCACCTCCATGCTGACACAATAATCCTCCTTCCTGTGTGATAGCCGGGCCAGCAGGAACACTGTCTGGATAAAGGGGGCCTTGAGAGGTAAGGAAGTCCTCCTCTTCCTGCCTCTGTTCTGCCTCAAGTGCCCTGTCCATTATGCCACGCAGCATGTGCTCCAACAGGTGGACAAGAGGGACAGTGTCACTGATGCATGCACTGTCACTGCTCACCATCCTCATGGCCTCCTCAAATGGTGCCAGGACAGTGCATACATCCCTGATCATTGCCCACTGGCGTGGGGAAAAAAATCCAAGCTCCCTTGACACTTTCCTGGTGCCATATTGCAACAGATACTCATTGATGGCCCTCTGCTTCGTGTGCAGCCGCTACAGCATGGTCAACGTAGAGTTCCACCTTGTGGGCATGTCACAGATTAGGCGGTTCTTGGGCAGGTTGTAATCCTTTTGCAGCTCAGCTAGCCGAGCACTGGCATTATATGACCGGCGGAAATGCCCACAGAGTTTCCTGGCCTGCTTCAGGACCTCCTGTAAGCCCGGGTACCTGCCCAAGAACCGCTGCACCACCAAGTTAAGGACGTGAGCCAAACAGGGCACATGGGTCAGTTGTCCCTGTCGGAGGGCGGAGAGGAGGTTGGTGCCATTGTCGGAAACCACCATTCCTGGCTTAAGCTGGCGTGGCGTCAACCACCTCTAAACCTGCCCCTGCAAAGCTGACAGAATCTCTGCCCCAGTGTGGCTCCTGTCCCCCAAGCACACCAGCTCAAGCACCGCATGGCATCTTTTTGCCTGCATACTTGCGTAGCCCCTTGAACGCCTACAGAGTACCGCTGGTTCCGAAGACGAAGCACAGGTAGAGGCCATGGAGGAAGAAGAAGAGGAGGGTGGAGGAGAGAGGTGTGTCAGAACCACCAGTAGTAGCATTTTGGAGGCGTGGTGGCGGAACAACCTCCAACACTACTGCACCTTGTCCTGCATCCTTCCCAGCTGCCAGCAGAGTCACCCATTGCGCCGTGAAGGATAGGTAACGTCCCTGTCCATGCCTGCTGGACTATGAGTCAGCGGTATTATGCACCTTACCGCTGACCCCTCTGTCCAGCGAGGCCAAGACATTGCCTTCCACATGCCGGTAGAGAGCCGGAATCGCCTTCCGTGAGAAAAAGTGGCGTTTGGGAACCTGCCACTGAGGAACCGCACATTCCACAAACTCACGGAAGGGGGCAGAGTCTACCAACTAAAAAGGCAGCAGTTGAAGTGCTAGCAATTTAGCCAAGCTAGCATTCAACCGCTGGGCATGTGGATGGCTGGGAGCGAACTTCTTTCGGCGGTACAGCAGCTGGGGCAAGGAAATTTGTCTGGTACAATCGGACGTCGGTGTACCGATAGCAGATTGTCCGCAAGTACTTGGCTGTGACACACCGAATTCTACACCTTCATTCCTCTCAGTGCAGGTTTCAGAGAGGACTGAAGGTATAGTGGGGTTGGAGATCCCAGCTGATGAGGAGCAAGTAGAGGTCCGCTTTGTTATTTGGTCTGGGTCTTTTAGGTACGCTTGCCAACGGACTGCATGGCAGGTCGACATATGTCTGGTCAAGCACGTGGTGCCCAAGCGGCTGATATTTTGGCCACGCGAGATACGCTTTAGACATATGTTGCAAATGGCAACGGTTTGATCTGCTGCACACGTCTGAAAAAAGGCCCACACCAAAGAACTTTTGGAATAACACGCAGAGACAGCAGCGCCCTGAACATGTGGAACACTGCGGTGTGATGCAGTCGGTGTGCTGCCTTTAAGCTGGCCCCTGGAGGGCATCTTGCCTAGTTGGAGATGTGCCTCCTCCTCCTCCTCTCTCCTATCAGGCACCCATGTGGAGTCACTGACCTCATCCTCCCCTCCCTCCTCATCACTGGAGCAAATCTGGCAGTATGCTGCAGCTGGGGAATATGACTGCCAGATAGCTGTCCTTGTTGGGCACCCCCTCTCTCTGGGCTCACATTACTACCCCCTCTCTCTAGGCTCACGTTACTGCCTTCCTCCAGCTGGGTTCCATCATCGGAGCCTTCAAAACGCTGGGCATCCTCCTGGAGCATGTACCCAACACTGTGGTCAAACAGTTCGGGGAACTCCTCAGGAGAACATGGTGGGGCTAGGGAAGGAGTGACTGATGCCATTGAGCCAAGGGAAGAGGCCGCTTTGGCAGCTGCTTTGCCAGACAAAGTACTCTGAGCCTGGGTGAGAGAGGACGAGGAGGATGAGGACGGCTTGGTCATTGACTCTACCAAGTCTTGGGCATGTTGCGGCTTAACATGGCCAGCTGCCGAAAAGAAGGACAAGCGTGTCCCACGGCCACGTGCTGATGAGGATGCACCGTATCCACGACCAGCAGCACTGTTGCCTCTAGACACAGAGCCTGTTTGCCCTCTTTTATTGCCTTGTGACTGTCTGCCTCTCCTTGTTTGCCTTCCAGACATACTAATGGTGGCCTCCAGTGAGATGTAGCTGCACAGAGGTGGGATGTATATATATACACACACATATATATATATATATATATATATATATATATATATATATATATATATATTGTGACAGCAGGAAGGTAAAAAGTCACCTGGTTGCATCCAGGGGGGTAGGTTTATTTCTCCCAGATTCAGGCTTTATGCCGACTTATACAACTAGGGAGAGAGTTGATGAAGCCCAGCTGAGGCTAGTGGGCTCATGGATGATTCATACCTCTAGGGAGAGTGCTGGGCGTCGTGCAGGCAGGGAGTTGATGAGACCAGCTGAAGCTTGTCAGCTCGTTTAAGGCCTCTATAAAAACTCCCAGCTTCATTAGGTGTTTGCTCATGCCTGGACCCAGACCTGTGTGGACTGTCTAGGGAGAGTGAACCCCTGTGCGGTGAGACAAAGCCTGTGTGGCTATTTGTTTGGACATTTACTAAACCAGGGACTTAGGGACTAGGACAGCACCAGGCTGATCCCAGTTGTTAGTTAGGGAAACCTGCATGTTTAGTCAGAGGTCAAGCTGACCAGGATTTATTTTGTTTATGTTTCTTTTTGCTTTGCTGTGTTTTTGTCACTGTAAATAGAGAAATAAACCGCACCTTTTGATCTGGAAAACCACAACCTCCATCTGCTGGGCCTGTTTTTGTGTGGGGAGCCCATCCAGGGGGTCACACACACCCGCTACCGAGCTAACCCCCTCACAGTTGGTGGAGAATACAGGCAGTTTTTTTTAAGCCAGCATGGAGGAGATACTGAAACAGCTGGCTCTAGCAAATGCCAAATCAACAGCAGACAAATGCAGGTTTGCAAAAGAGCCTTGCAGCTCAACAACAGAGCTTCGCAGCCCAGCAACAAGCCCAGCAGCAATCTGAGGCCCGCTTCATAGACCTGTTGCAGAAGCAAGAGCAGAGACTACAACAACAGATGGAAGCAGTAATGCAGCAACGTCCGCAGACCAGTGAGGAAAGCCGTCCCACTAATACCGCGTCCTTTGGGGTGAGTCGTTTATTGACAAAAATGACTGGAGAGGATGATCCAGAGGTATTTTTGACCACATTTGAAAGGACTGCTGAAAGAGAAAAGTGGCCTGAGGAGCAGTGGGCTGGACTGGTGGCTCCTCTGTTAACTGGTGAATCGCAGAAAGCTTACTATGACCTAGAGCCTGACCAAGCAAAAGACTATGTGATGCTAAAAGCTGAAATATTGGCAAGGCTGGGTGTCACCCTGGCTGTCCGGGCTCAGCGTGTGCATAACTGGACTTTCCAGCTTGGAAAACCCCCCAGGTCTCAAATGTATGATCTCATTCACCTGAGCAGGAAGTGGCTACAGCCAGAGACTTTGTCCGCACCGGAGATTGTGGAACGTGTTGTGATGGATCGTTTCTTGAGAGCTCTTCCTACCGCCATTCAAAAGTGGGTAAGCCATGGAGACCCAGAAACGGCCGGTAAACTTGTGGATCGTGTAGAGAGATACTTGGCTGCAGAGAACCTGACGGCCTCTTCCAGAGACTCTCGGACTTTCCACCCTAAGACCAGACCATCCCCAGGGGCGGATAAGATGATTCCAAGGGGTGAGGGTGGAGAGAGTGAGAGGGTGGGAGCTCTGCCCAGGGTTTGGCGAGAACAGCCTGGGAAGTCGGGGGCTCAAGAGGCAGCCAAAAGGATTGTTTGCTACCGCTGCCGGCAAGCGGGACATATTGCAGCAAATTGCCCGGTTGTGGAGGAACCCATGCAATGTGACTTTCTGACGGACAGACGTCAGTCGCTGTGTGTGACAGTCGCATGCACTGCCATTCGGGGAACTGAGAAACATTTATGCAAAATGTGTATTAATGGTAGAAATGTTGTGGTATTACTGGATTCAGGTAGCCTTGTGACCCTGATAAAGGCTGAATTAGTTAAAACAGAGGTCTCTGGGAATAGCAAGGTAGCTGTTATTTGTGTGCATGGGGACACCCGAGAGTATCCAGTGACTACAGTGTGTTTCAAGACCCCCAAAGGTACCCTCTCTCATCCAGTGAGGTTAGTATCTCAACTACCGCATGATGCCATTGTGGGAAGGGATTTTCCGAAGTTCTGGGAACTGTGGGATGATCCTGAGCCCCCCACTGGTGCCCTTATGTACCAGGAAGGTGATAGCCAGAACTCCTCTGAGAGTGGTGAGGACTCTCCAGAATTTCCCTTGTCAGTATTGGCAGGCGAGACTCAAGAAACTGGAGAGGAGCCCACCTCCTCAGACGAAAACCTACCGTCTGTGGAGTTTTCTGATCTTGAGGTTCACAGGGAAAATTTTGCCACAGAACAGTTAAAAGACCCCGCCCTAATAAAGGCACGGGAAAACGTAGTGGAAATAGATGGCGAGTTAGTGAACCCAGATAATACCTGCACTTACCCATACTTCAGCGTAGAGAAGGACCTACTGTATCGGGTGGCAAAAAGGGCAGAAGAAACCGTTGAGCAGCTTGTGGTGCCCAAACCTTACAGGAAGTTGGTGTTGGAGTTGGCCCATGGGCACATTCTTGGAGGTCATCTGGGGACAGAGAAAACCCGAGAGAGGGTATTACAGAGATTCTATTGGCCTGGGGTGATGAAGGACATAGAAAATTATTGTTCCTCCTGCCCTGTGTGTCAGAGGTCGGCCCCGATGCCACATTTCCGTAGCCCGCTGGTCCCTCTACCCATCATTGAGGTCCCGTTTGAGAGAATCGCAATGGATTTGGTAGGTCCTATAATCAAGTCCGCTAGGGGGCACCAGTACATATTAGTTATAATGGACTATGCCACCCGTTATCCAGAAGCGATCCCTCTCCGAAATACCTCGGCCAAAACCATAGCCAAAGAGCTATCTCTTGTTTTTAGCCGGGTGGGTATTTGTAAAGAACTGCTTACGGACCAAGGTACACCCTTTATGTCCCGGGTTATGAAAGAGCTGTGTAAATTGTTCAAAGTGACGCAATTGCGTACGTCTGTGTATCACCCCCAAACCGATGGGCTGGTTGAAAGATTCTACAAAACCCTAAAACAAATGTTGAAGAAAGTGGTGGATAGAGATGGAAAGGATTGGGACTGTCTACTTCCTTATTTGATGTTTGCTATTAGGGAGGTGCCCCAATCCTCTACGGGATTCTCCCCCTTTGAGTTACTGTATGGGAGACACCCAAGAGGGCTGTTGGATATTGCCAAGGAAACTTGGGAAAGTGAGAGTTCTCCCCACAGGAGTGTGATTGAGCATGTCGCCCTGATGCAAGATCGAATTGCACAGGTAATGCCCATCATGAAGGAACATTTGGCCCAAGCGCAGTTGGCACAGCAGAGAGTGTACAACCGTGGAGCCAAGACCCGTACCTTTTCCCCGGGGGATAGGATATTGGTACTTGTCCCTACGGTTGAAAGTAAATTCCTTGCCAAATGGCAAGGCCCCTACGAGATAATGGAAAAAGTGAGCGAAGTGAATTACAAGGTCAGACAACCAGGAAGGCGAAAGCCCGAACAGATCTATCACGTTAATCTGTTGAAAGCCTGGAGGGATAGAGAGTCCCTAGTCGCAGAAACTTGGTCACCAGCTCAAACTGGTTGCGTGATTCCGGAGGTTGGAATAGCAGCCACCTTGTCACAACCCCAACAACAGGAGGTTAAGGAGTTTGTGCTTCGCAACAAGGAGGTGTTCTCTGAGCTGCCGGGACAAACATCTGGGATAGAGCATGATATTATTACCCCGCCCGGTGAAAGGGTGAAGTTAAAACCCTATCGGATCCCAGAGGCCCGACGGGAGGCAATACGGGAGGAAGTACAGAAAATGCTGAACTTAGGGGTGATAGAGGAGTCCCAAAGTGATTGGTCTAGTCCCATTGTGTTGGTGCCTAAACCGGATGGGAGCTGGCGATTTTGTAACGATTTTCGTCAGTTGAACAAAGTTACAAAATTTGACACCTACCCCATGCCACGTATAGATGAGTTGATCGACCGGCTGGGAACAGCCCGATACATGACGACTCTTGACCTCACAAAAGGGTATTGGCAAATTCCCCTGGCCAAGTCGGCCAAAGAGAAAACCGCATTTGTAACCCCAGACGGGGCGTTCCAATATAAGAGAATGCCGTTCGGGTTACAGAATGCGCCAGCCACATTCCAGCGGAAAATGGACCAGATACTGAGGCCCCATCGGAAGTATGCTGCGGCTTACCTGGATGACGTAATTGTCCATAGCACAGATTGGGCCTCACATCTGCCAAAAGTGCAAGCAGTCCTAGACTCTATCCGGGAAGCAGGGTTTACAGCTAACCCCAAGAAGTGTACCATTGGGCAGGAGGAGGCCAAATATCTTGGGTACACCATTGGCAGGGGAGTAATAAAACCCCAACTCAACAAAGTCGAGGCCATCCAGAGTTGGCCACGTCCCCAGGTACGAGCCTTTCTGGGAATCGCGGGTTATTATCGGCGCTTCATTCCCCACTTTGCTTCTAAGGCTGTGCCCCTAACCAACCTGACGAAAGGGAAAGGGTCGGTCATGATTAAATGGACCCCCGAGGCTGAGGCAGCATTCCAATTCTTGAAACAAGCCTTATGTAGCCAGCCAGTGTTGTACTCACCCGACTTCTCTAAAGACTTTGTCGTACAAAGTGATGCGTCAGATGTGGGGTTAGGAGCAGTATTGTCCCAGGTCTGGAACGGGGAAGAGCACCCAGTCATTTACCTCAGCAGGAAGTTGAAGTCCCATGAGGTAAATTACGCCACGGTTGAAAAGGAGTGTTTAGCGGTGAAGTGGGCTCTAGATTCCCTTCGGTACTATCTGCTAGGTAGGCACTTTGACATGGTTACGGATCACGCTCCGTTAAAGTGGATGGCTCAAAACAAGGAGACAAATAGAAGAGTAAATAGGTGGTTCCTGGCCCTACAGGAATTCAACTTCACAGTAAAGCATCGCCCTGGCGTTCAAATGGGGAATGTGGATGCTTTGTCTCGAGTACATGAATGCCTGATTGCTGGTGTTCCAACCCCAAGGTTAAAACAAGAGGGGGGGGTATGTGACAGCAGGAAGGTAAAGTCACCTGGTTGCATCCAGGGGGTAGGTATATTTCTCCCAGATTCAGGCTTTATGCCGACTTATACAACTAGGGAGAGAGTTGATGAAGCCCAGCTGAGGCTAGTGGGCTCATGGATGATTCATATCTCTAGGGAGAGTGCTGGGCGTCGTGCAGGCAGGGAGTTGATGAGACCAGCTGAAGCTTGTCAGCTCGTTTAAGGCCTCTATAAAAACTCCCAGCTTCATTAGGTGTTTGCTCATGCCTGGACCCAGACCTGTGTGGACTGTCTAGGGAGAGTGAACCCCTGTGCGGTGAGACAAAGCCTGTGTGGCTATTTGTTTGGACATTTACTAAACCAGGGACTTAGGGACTAGGACAGCACCAGGCTGATCCCAGTTGTTAGTTAGGGAAACCTGCATGTTTAGTCAGAGGTCAAGCTGACCAGGATTTATTTTGTTTATGTTTCTTTTTGCTTTGCTGTGTTTTTGTCACTGTAAATAGAGAAATAAACCGCACCTTTTGATCTGGAAAACCACAACCTCCGTCTGCTGGGCCTGTTTTTGTGTGGGGAGCCCATCCAGGGGGTCACACACACCCGCTACCGAGCTAACCCCCTCACTATATATATATATATATATATATATATATATATATATATATACACATATATATCTGTAGTGATAATGCAGCTATCAGAATAAACTGCCTGCTGTGGTATTAGTATGGGAAAAGCAGCAATTGTTTTCAGTTAGTTTTAGGTGAAAACTGTCCAGAGGACAAAGTACACTGAAAGTACTTGCAGCTCTCTGCCTGTGGTTTTATTATGAGAACACCACTATAATAGTCACTAACTGTATTCAGGTAAGCTTTAGGTGAACGCTATGCAAAGCACACAGTACACTAAGTGAAACACTGACTGTCTGCAGCTAGCACAATCACCTGCCTGCCACAGTATAGAGAAAGCCAGGAACGGATCTGGCTAAACTGAATACAGTGTATAAATATATATACAACACCTAGGATGCATATATATCCTCTACACACTGTAACTGCAGCTAACTGACTCACCTGCCTGCTCTATCTAACTCAATATAAATGACACTGTCTGTCTCTGTAATCTCTCATTAACCACTTGACCACTGGGCACTTAAACCCCCTTAATAACCAGACCAATTTTCAGCTTTCGGTGCTCTCACATTTTGAATGGCAATTACTCAGTCATACAACACTGTACCCATATGAATTTTTTGTCCTTTTTTTCACACAAATAGAGCTTTCTTTTGGTGGTATTTAATCACCGTTGAGTTTGTTTTTATTTTTTGCGCTATAAGAGAAAAAAGACTAAAAATTCTGTAAAAAATTTTTTTTTTTCGTTTCTGTTATAAAATTTTGCAAATTACTATTTTTTCTTCATAAATTTTGGCCAAAATTTATACTGCTACATATCTTTGGTAAAAATAAGTACAAATTGGTGCATATTATTTGGTCTTTGTGAAAGTTATAGAGTCCACAAACTATGGTGCCAATATCTGAAAATTGATCACACCTGAAGTACTGACGGCCTATCTCATTTCTTGAGACCCTAACATGCCAGAAAAGTACAAATACCCCCCAAATTACCCCTTTTTGGAAAGAAGACATTCCAAGGTATTTAGAAAGAGGCATTGTGAGTTTTTTGAAGTTGTAATTTTTTCCCCACAATTCTTTGCAAAATCAAGATTTTTTTTTCTCTTTTTTTTTTTTTCACAAAATTGTCATATTAGCAGGTTATTTCTCACTCACAGCATATGCATACCACAAATTACACCCCAAAACACATTCTGCTATTACTCCCGAGTATGGCGATACCACATGTGTGAGACTTTTACACAGCGTGGCCACACACAGAGGCCCAACATGCAGGGAGCACCATCAGGCGTTCTGGAGCACCCAGGCCAATTCTGACATTTCTCTCCGACATGTAAAAATCATCATTTTTTTGCTAGAAAATTACATAGAACCCCAAAACATTATATATGTTTTTTTAGCAAAGACATTAGAGAATATAATGGTGGTTGTTGCAACTTTTTATCTCGCACGATATTTGCGCAGCAATTTTTTTAACGCGTTTTTTACGGAAAAAAAATGTTTTGTGCTTAAAAAAAAACAAAACAGTAAAGTTAGCCCAATATTTTTGCATAATGTGAAAGATGAAGTTACGCCGAGTAAATAGATACCTAACATGTCACCCTTAAAAATTGCACATGCTCGTGGAATGGCGCCAAACTTCGCTACTTAAAAATCCCCATAGGCGACGCTCTAAATATTTTTACTGGTTACATGTTTTGAGTTACAGAGGAGGTCTAGGGACAAAATTATTGCTCTTGCTCTAACGTTCACGGTGATACCTCACATGTGTGGTTTGAAAACCGTTTTCATATGTGGGCGGGACTTACGTATGCGTTCGCTTCTGTATGCGAGCTCACGGGGACAGGGGCGCTTAAAAAAATATATATTTTTTTTATTGTTCATTTTACTTTATCTTAGTTTGACATGTTTTTCCGCCCCAAAATTTTTTTTTGATCACTTTTATACCTATTACAAGGAACGTAAACATCCCTTGTAATAGGAATATGGCATGACAGGTCCTCTTTACAGTGAGATATGGGGTCAATAAGACCCCACATCTCACCTCTAGGCTGGGAAGCCTGGAAAAAAAAAAAAAAAAAACAATCCTGGCTTTGATCGTAGCGGTGAGTCGGTAGAAGCACCGGAGGGCGGCGGGGGGGGGACATCCCCTCTCGCCTCCCGTAAGAATGATCAAGCGGCGGAACAGCCGCTATGATTGTTGTTATGGTGTAGGGAATCACCGGCTGAAAAAGCTAATATCTGAATGATGCCTGTAGCTGCTCCCATCATTCAGATATCCCCGCACAAAGTCAAGGACGTCATATGACGGCCGGCGGGCGGGAAGTGGTTATTGCAGAGTATTGCCAGACATTGCAGGGCATTGCGGAGTATTGCAGGGCATTGCGGAGTATGGCAGGGTATTGCACGGGGTATTGCACAGGGGGTATTGCACAGGGGGTATTGAAGAGTATTGCGCAGGGTATTGCAGAGTATTGCACAGGGTGTATTGTGCAGGGTATTGCAGAGTATTGTGCAGGGTATTGCAGAGTATTGCGCAGGGTATTGCGCAGGGTATTGCGCAGAGTATATTGCAGAGTATTGCAGAGTATTGCGCAGGGTATTGTGCAGGGTATTGCGCAGGGTATTGCAGAGTATTGCAGAGTATTGTGCAGGGTATTGTAGAGTATTGCAGAGTAATGCGCAGGGTATTGTAGAGTATTGCAGAGTATTGCGCAGGGTATTGCAGGGTATTGCAGAGTATTGCGCAGGGTATTGCAGGGTATTGTGCAGGGTATTGCAGAGTATTGCGCAGGGTATTGCAGAGTATTGCGCAGGGTATTGCAGAGTATTGCACCAGGGTATTGCAGAGTATTTTGCAGAGTATTGGCAGGGTATTGCACAGGGATGGCTGAGCAGGGATGGATGGATGACTGGATCTGTGACTGCAATTGTCACAGATCCAGCCCAGTGCTGCTGCCATGATTCGCTCTCTCCCCCTCTCCTCTCACACTGTACCGATCGGTACGGAGAGGGGAGAGAGGAACCGGCGTCATCACATGACGCCGGTCTGTTTACAAGTGATTGCTCCGTCATTTGACGGAGCGATCACGTGGTAAACGCCCGCTATCAGCGGCGATTTGCGATGCGCCGGGTCCTCTGGACCCGGCGGTCACGGAGATTCCCGTGTGCGCGCCCCAGGGGGCGCGCGGGAGCGCGATTCTGGGAGGACGTTATATAACGTCCTTCCAGAGTTAAGCAACCACCTTGTCGACGTTATTTGTCGGCAGGTGGTTGTAAACTGGTTAAACAACTCCAACACACAACACAAGGCCGTCGACGCTGTTGTATGCGTACTGCTGGGGAGTGTCATACAACATTAACGACACCCCCATTTCAGCTCGCATATCGCACTGCGAACTGACAGTTCGGATATGAATTGGATCGCATAGGTGTGAACACCCATGCGATCCGATTCTGGTGCGGACCAAAAAAAAGGCCCTGTGCGTGTTTGGTCCGAATGCGGTGCAATATCAGCCATACTATCTGTATGGCTGAAATCGCATTGCACGGACATCGCATGTGATTTGCACTGCAGTGCGGTGCGAATCACATGCGATATCGCACAGTGCACTAGTGTGAACCGGCCCTAAGACAGGGACTGTCCCCATCAATCAGGGAGATGCCATACACAGTAGTGGGTGAAGGAGAGGGACTGGTCTCCAGGTCAGGGACTGTCTCTCTGTGTACAGTGACATGCTGTGTATACAGTGGGTGAGTAGTCCTTCAGCATACAGCCAGTGTTGTCTCATGTCTGAGTGTAGCACACACATAGGCAATAGACATGTACACACACACTGACAGCAGTACACCAACGTTCATGGTCCTCTCCCTCACAGTGCTTTATGACACTTCCAGCACGGCCACGGGGTAATCTAAGCAGGCAGGTTAGGGAGGGGGGAGGTGAAGAAAGTGCCCGACAAGGAGGCACGTGCTCAAGGCTCATCCATCCATCAGACAGCTCTATAGAACTCCCTCTGACATTCCCGGCAATTCTCGTTCTGGAGAGGGTAGAGGCTCCCCCCCCAGAAAAACACTTACTTTGTGATCGGGACATTGCTGGTTCTGGCTGCTCCGTGCTGTGAAGGGTCAGGTGCCCAGTAGCAATCCCCTGTGGAGGTGAAGTAGCAGACTCCAGCCTGGTTCTTTGGGATGCCGGGAGTGGGGTCCCCTACTGACCTGGTCCAGATGCTGTGTCACTTGCCAGAAGATAGAGGAGGTGGGTGGATGTCCGTAGTGGAGAGGACTAGGCGCTGACTTTGAATGCTGAGCAGGGAGTCGCAGCTATGATGTCACTGGTTGCTAGACGTCAGGCGGCCCTACCAACCAGTGACCAGTAGATAGAGTATGAGGTGGAGGCAGCGTGAGCACCAGTGCTATGGCAGACTTGCTCACTCCGTTAGCTACGGTATTGTCCCGGAATGAAAGTATCCATTACACATGGTCAACCAATAAGAGACTCGGGGCTATAGGCCCCAGATTCGGGGCTTTAGCCCCAGAAGCCACCCCCTAGCAACGCCACTATCTGTCACACTCTGTAATGATAAAATCAAAAGATCCTGTGGGCCTCCACTCCTCTATTAACTGATAGATATATAAGTCAGTCGCTAGCGTTAAACACGTCTCATTAATTTGTGCAAAAGCAATAAAGTAAAAAAATATGCTGCGCTGTCTTTTGCACAGAAAACCAAGACAGGTATATCAAATAAAGTGATATAGTGCAATATAAATGAAACAAATCAAAATTAAAAACAATAATTTCATAAATAAATAAAGTGACAATAGTGCAGTGAAAGTGCTATTCATTTACCTTGATAATCATAAATCACTTATATTTGCTGTATCATAAATATGACAAAGTAAAGGGACTATAGTGCAATAAAGTGCTGATAATGTGACATAATAATCATGTAACACTGTGACCAGGAGTAACAAAGTGCTGCTGTGCATGTGTGTGATATCCAATTATTTAATACAAACAATTTTATTTGAGAGTAAAGGGCAATAACAATATGCGTCAATTACAGATAATAATTAACATATGTAACAGCTGTAAGATTGGGGGTTGTTAGCTCTCGTAGTAGATGCGTTTTTCAGTGATGCAAGCCAGTCAGCAACTCTGTTTAAGGGCATGATAGCCCATTTTTATTTAAAAGCACGAAAGTTCACAAACACATCTGTAGTATTCACAGGGGGGTTCCACCATTCCTGTATCTTTCATACTAACAGTAGCCTCGTAGCTTTACCTTCTAGCGATCCAGGCCTTTAGCCTAGGCCTGACGGTCTGTTCCTCAGACCCACACAGTGTCCAAGAGTTTCAGCTTTCTCCTAGCTTCTCCTGGTCAGCACCTTTTGTTGCTGTATCACTAACGGTGTCTGCCTCCTGCAGACATGCACCGCCTTTGACTCTACTTCAGAGGATGAGAGCCCACTCGGCTCTCATGCACACAGACTTCCTCTCTCTTGGGTGGAGCCCTGTTCCATAATCACCTCTGACTCCACTTCAGAGGATGAGAGCCCACCTGGCTCTCATGCACACAGACTTCCTCTCTGTTGGGTGGAGCCCTGATCCGTAATCACCTCTGAACTAAATAGCCCAAGACACAGCTGTTCCATCAGCGTGTCTTTCTTTACCAAATGTGGCAATAACCAACCCTCTTGAAGGTCGCAGAAAGTCGCACCCTCACATACCCTCCCCCCTTGTTTCGAACCGGAGGGAGGAACACATGATCCCGTCACCATAAACGGGACACCTCTGTGCCAGCCATTGGCTGCGTAGGCCCATTTCTTTTTTGGGGTATGTGTCCACCAGCACCTCACCTTGGCGCCTCTGTGCCAACTATCCGTAGCAGTAGTCCTAATCTGCCCAACCTTTTCTCTAAAGGGGCACTCCACCCACATCTTCTTCCGGGTGTACTTCCACCAGCCCTTCTTACTGCACCATGGGCTCTCACTAATCTCTCTATCCCTTCTACCTTTTGGCCTCAGGACCCTTCTTTTTCCTCCCACAGACCTACTCTCCCGGGACTGTTGGGGACCCACTTTCATGACATCTGTCAGGGACTGGCCACTCTCACTACCTGACGCAACATTAACCATCAACACTTGTTTCTCCGGTTCACCAACCCCTGTGTGGTCACTCTTGGCCACCAAACCATCTGTGATTAATAACATATCCTCAATAGCAATGTTCCACAAGGGGTTATTCAACACAATATGGTCATTCGGACCTCTTGTCCTGTTTGCTAGGACAGTGTCTATGGAGGGACCATCTACAGGCAAGCAGTTACTCCCTATGGGACCGTCCCGTAGTTTCACATCGCCCCCTGTTGTCCAACACTCCAATAACAATTGTCCTACCAATGCACATGTTCCACCACATTTTCCAACACCAATCTCTTTAACCATTTCGGTGTCCACTGGTACCTCAACCAATAGCTCAGAGATGTCTGACAGTGCTCCACAGTGCTTCTCATACATATTTCCGTTACAGTTACCATTACTGTTATTTCCTGTCAAAGTGTCTCCCGGTACCTCAAACTGCACCTCTCTGCGCGTGATGGACTGAATTCCCACTACTGCCACGTCCGTTCTGGGCCCTTCCTTTACATGAGGTGTAGCCGGTGAGACAGTACGCGCGCCACTTACCAACCACTGCTCAGCCGCACCTCGGACCGCACCAGCAGGAATACACCCCATCACACCCGCATACGGAGAGACTTCCACTATGTCTAATATCTCTAATTTCTCAAACAATTCCCCTGAGCGCCTTCCGCACATAACCGCCGCTGGAAGCACTCTCGCGGAGAACTGCGAGACAACTTTCCACAAAAGCAACCAACAGTGTAGCAACCAATTCTCATCAACATTGAATAACAACGCATGTATCACCTGCGTCCACCGATTGGTATTATGCAGTACCATGTCGCCCTTCTGCTGTGGATACACGCAGGTGTATATTGGAAAGATTCTCACCAATTCCCACAACATCTCAGAAATTTCTAGACATGCCGTATCTAAACAGAGAACTCTAGGAACTTGACCTTTACCAACGACGTGGAGGGACTCATTTGCCAAGGCGTGAGAGGCCGGGACACTTAAAAAGATCTCTACCTCAGAGGCAACTAACAAAATTTGTGGCTCCCTCCGAGCACTGCCAATCGCATGCATCACACTCATCCTCTCACCTTCAGCAACACTGAGCACTTCCAAATCGCTATCCACTACCTCATCAATCTCACAATCAACATTACTCATCTCTTTTGCTGTGGACAAAACCTCTGCTATGTATGCGCCCTTTTCAGATCCTTCCAACTGGAGAGGGTTAATTTCTGCAAAAGCCAACGCACCCGTGTCCACCGGCCCTGCAGCCTCTCTATTTAGCATAGCAGAAATTGTGTCCACTCCACTGTTACCCACTAAGCCTTCCTTGTTTAAATGCACTTGTGGCAAAACATTTTCAAACACAACAGGCTGCAATAACATAACTTCACCACTTTGCTCGGGTGGCGCTTCACCAAACCCATGAGGACTGTCAGCAGCGACAGACCGCAACAACTCATCATCAGTACAAGAAATTTCAAACATTTGAGTTTTACCATTTTTCTCATCACCAAGGTCAAGTACCCTCTTATCTATCAGAGCGGCACCACAGTTGTCCCAGGCAGCCTCTGGCTCCAACACATAGAGCTCCCTGGAGGTTTCTAAGGACACCTCTGCAGCCTTAGATACTGTTGCCAAGGGGAATCGCATATCCTGCTTAGCGATCACCCCTACCTCTTTAAGCATCACATTACCATCAGCACATGTGTCATCAGCATTCATAAACATAGCAGTTTTATAAACTCTATCAAATTGTCCTTTATCAAAACGCATGGCACCCTGCGTGCCACTCAGCACACCACCCTTCCTCTCCAAAGGAATTATTTTGCCCACTAGGGCGTCTTCACAGTTGTCCTGGGAAACCACTTGCCTCACCACTGCAGGCTCCTCGATGGTTTCCCTTGGCAACTGCACAGCACCTGTCACTAGGGAACATGGCATACAAACTGCTTTGGTCACCCCTATCACATCCTTTCCAGCACTCCGCTGGATTACCTTAGCTGTACCCAGAGTCCATATGTCCCTTTCAATTTTTGACCTCGCTGCAAGCAGGGTTTTAACCTGTGTCTTCCCACTGATCTGGGCAGCACACTGCAGCAAGTTCACTTCTCCACCTTCAGTGGATCTCCGCTCTGGGGTCACTTCATTGTGAGCAACCACACAGTCAACCTTTCCCCTGATTTTAACAGGAACAGTCTTACCATTCTCTTTAGCATGGGTTGAAGACTTCAATTTAGGGCGTTGTCCCTTCTTTGCCACGCTCTCACAAGATGACGCCCCCTCCTGGAAACAGGGTAACATTACATCCCTCTTGGATTTTCCATCATCGCCTGCAGGCAAAGCATTAAGCCCAACAACACGATCAGCAGCTGTATTCCACAAGCTTGGACAAGAAACGATCCCGTGGCCCAGCTGACCACATTCCAGGCATGGCACTTGGCGACTTTCTCCTGTTGCTAAGGGAGACGGCCCTCTCCCACCATGCAGACTTTTACTGGTATCTCTAAGAGGACGGTGGTATACCTCCTCTCTGTAGCTCCTCCTTTCTGAAAACACACTTTCTCCGGTTGCTATGGGAGACCACATTCTCCCCGCTGATTTCTTCCAGCGCTCTCTAGACTGGACTGCTCCTAGATAATGATCGTAGTCATCTCGGTTACTATACATCCCACGGTACACCTCCTGGTACTCCTCCATCAGAAAAGGTTGCACCAACTCAACCCAGCGATTTCTGGGCCATCTTCTGTAGGAAGCAATCACCGCGAACTCATCCAAAAAGTCCTCAACACATTCCGAAGGCAACATAGGCCGTATGAAGTCAGCTGTACGGATTTCTGCTTTGTTGCCATGGGCAACCACACCCATCTGCTCACTCTTTACACTCAGAGCAGGCTTATCATACCTTTGCTTTGGTGAAGCCTGGGACAAAGGGCATTTAGAAACTTCATGCCCCCACTCACTGCACCGCAAACAGCGCACTTGGTTCTTAACCCTTTGCACATTGATAGCTGGCCATCTTGCACCAGCGTTGCCAGGGGCAACAACATGTCCTTCCCTTTTGACTTGGTTCAGTGCAGCCAAGTGTCGCCTGCACCAATCCACTGCAGACTCAGACTCTGGTGAACTCTCCATACTTGCAGTCACCTGTGCACTCCTTGCACCAGTGTTGCTAGAAACAACACCCGCTCTGTCTCTCATTTCCGCAAACATTGCTTCCTTTTCACACAGAAAAATTTTGAAGTCCTGTCTTCAAGACTTTGCAAACAGCACACTTTCACATGTAGACTTTACACTCTGCTTGAGCTCACTTCCACAGGCACATCACCTGTATACAACACAGTCCATTAATTGAACTCCTGTGCAATGCAGTTCGCCTGGCTGCCACACACAGCTAGCAGCAGTTCACTGCAGAAAACTTTAACTTTTCCTTCAGATAGGCTGTTCATCACAGTATTGCTGTTAAACACACAGTTTCTTTTTACTCACTGTTTTTGGTATGCGAGGATCTGGAACTCTTCCAAAAACTGCCCAAAGCAATATCTCTACCACTTGTAAGATTGGGGGTTGTTAGCTCTCGTAGTAGATGCGTTTTTCAGTGATGCAAGCCAGTCAGCAACTCTGTTTAAGAGCATGGTAGCCCATTTTTATTTAAAAGCACGAAAGATCACAAACACATCTGTAGTATTCACAGGGGGGTTCCACCATTCCTGTAGCTTTCATACTAACAGTAGCCTCGTAGCTTTACCTTCTAGCGATCCAGGCCTTTAGCCTAGGCCTGACGGTCTGTTCCTCAGACCCACACAGTGTCCAAGAGTTTCAGCTTTCTCCTAGCTTCTCCTGGTCAGCACCTTTGTTGCTGTATCACTAACGGTGTCTGCCTCCTGCAGACATGCACCGCCTTTGACTCCACTTCAGAGGACGAGAGCCCACCTGGCTCTCATGCACACAGACTTCCTCTCTGTTGGGTGGAGCCCTGATCCGTAATCACCTCTGAACTAAATAGCCCAAGACACAGCTGTTCCATCAGCGTGTCTTTCTTTACCAAATGTGGCAATAACCAACCCTCTTGAAGGTCGCAGAAAGTCGCACCCTCACATACCCTCCCCCCTTGTTTCGAACCGGAGGGAGGAACACATGATCCCGTCACCATAAACGGGACACCTCTGTGCCAGCCATTGGCTGCGTAGGCCCATTTCTTTTTTGGGGTATGTGTCCACCAGCACCTCACCTTGGCGCCTCTGTGCCAACTATCCGTAGCAGTAGTCCTAATCTGCCCAACCTTTTCTCTAAAGGGGCACTCCACCCACATCTTCTTCCGGGTGTACTTCCACCAGCCCTTCTTACTGCACCATGGGCTCTCACTAATCTCTCTATCCCTTCTACCTTTTGGCCTCAGGACCCTTCTTTTTCCTCCCACAGACCTACTCTCCCGGGACTGTTGGGGACCCACTTTCATGACATCTGTCAGGGACTGGCCACTCTCACTACCTGACGCAACATTAACCATCAACACTTGTTTCTCCGGTTCACCAACCCCTGTGTGGTCACTCTTGGCCACCAAACCATCTGTGATTAATAACATATCCTCAATAGCAATGTTCCACAAGGGGTTATTCAACACAATATGGTCATTCGGACCTCTTGTCCTGTTTGCTAGGACAGTGTCTATGGAGGGACCATCTACAGGCAAGCAGTTACTCCCTATGGGACCGTCCCGTAGTTTCACATCGCCCCCTGTTGTCCAACACTCCAATAACAATTGTCCTACCAATGCACATGTTCAGAAAGTCGCACCCTCACACAGCGTATGAATACAGAAATATTGCATAGCCTATCGTAGGGTAATATGTAGAGAGGGCCTTAAGGGCCATCTTGGTACACTGTCAGCTAGATTGTCACATACAGTGGTCTACAGGGGGAGACCATCCAATGAGAAGAACCAAAAAAGCCTTTTAGGGGTCTAGTGGGCGTCTCCTCAAGCTTATGACACTACTATTGCGAAGATAACTGGTGAAAAAATGAATAAACCATGAATCAAACAAATTAACCAAAAATCAGAATAGAAAAGGAGGTTACGGGAAACCAGTCTGGAAACAGTTGTCTTTAATGCAGTCTATTTTTGGGATACTGCCCCACCCTAGCAAAGGTGTCCTAAGTGAGCTCAGGGGGACCAAGACTTCCACTTCAACTCGTATATAGGCACAGTGTCCCTGATAGTGTGGAAAATGTTCTCCATGAGTTGTATGGCCGCCATACGTTTAAGAACCTGATCCCATGAGACCCCTGGGGTCAAAGCAATGGTCCAATGGACCGCAGAAAAGAGCGAATTGTCTAGTTTTTGTTCCGGGGAAGTGGAACCAGGAATTTCTGCAAAAAATAAGCACATTTGATGAGTCAGAGTTGGCAGAATCCCTGTGATAACAGCCACTTTGGAGGCT
This sequence comes from Rana muscosa, assembly GCA_029206835.1. NCBI lineage: Eukaryota > Metazoa > Chordata > Amphibia > Anura > Ranidae > Rana > Rana muscosa. Next base: position 359,701,732 of record CM055117.1, read on the forward strand.
ACGTTCTGCCAAATATCTTTGAGTGCTTTACAACTCCAGAAAATATGTAAGTGAGTCCCCTTTTCTGGGCAACCTCTGAAGCAGTTTTCTGAAACAGTGGAGAAAAATTTGTGTAATTTAGAAGGTGTGTAGTACCATCTCGTGTGTAATTTCACCACTGTTTCCTTTACTGCCACTGACTTTGTGCATTTATGCATATTAGTGATCCTGTCAGACCACTCCTCCGGGAGGCTACCTGACCGGTCTCCGCCTCCCATCAGAGCATGGCTGCAGATTTTTCTGGGAGGTCGAGGCCACCCAAGTAGTTGTATAGCAATGAGATCGTCCCCCTGTCTCTGGACGAGGGTCCACACAGGTCTTCGAATGTAGTGATGTTGTTAGCTGTATTTCGGGGGTATTGAGTGTTGAATAAATGCCTAATTTGTAGATATTTGTAAAATTCCATCTTGGGTAGGGAGTGGGAGGTTTGTAGGGTTGTAAAAGAGCAGATTACCCGATCCTTTTGTAAGGAGTCTAGGGTAATTACGGTCTTTCGAGATCCACAGGGAGAAGGCCGTAGAAGAGGGGAATGCTGCTTTGAATGTGGGGTCCCCAAGAAAGGATGTTAACCTGGGACAGGATGGAAAAAGAGAGGACCTCCTCTTGTATAGAGACCATAGGTGTAGGGATTGTCCTACTACCGCATTTAAGATGGATATATCTTTGGGGCGAATTGAGGTGGCCCATAATAGTCCAGGTAGGAAATACAGGGCTATTGAGATCCGCTCGAAGCGGAGCCAGGGGATTCCGTGTGGGGGGGGTGTGCCATTGTGCCAGCTGCACCAATCTGGCAGAGAGGTAGTATAACCAAAGGTTCGGTAATCCCAGCCCGCCCATGGTTTGTGGTCTATATATCATCTTCCTGCCTAGGCGGGGGTTTTTATGTTGCCAAACAAAGTTATTAATGTCCCTTTTGGATTAGATCTATCATCCGGCGAGACACGTAATTGGGGAGGGCCCTGAAAAAAAATAGTAGCTTAGGGAGTATGGACATTTTCACTGCCTGAATTCTGCCTAAAAATAGTAATGTGGTATGGGCTCCATGTGTGCAATAGTTGTCTAATGCTAGTAAATGCAGGGGGATAGTTAGCTAAGTATAGCTTATGGAGCGTGGGGGCTAATTTGACGCCTAGGTACGGCAACATTTGTCCATCCATTGCAAAACCAAAATTTGATTGGATAGATAAAGATATGTCTTCGGGGAAGTTTATAGAGAGGGCAGAGCATTTAGAGAGGTTAACCCCCCCAGTCCTGAGAGTTCTTGGAAAGTACTTGGAGTAGATAAAAGATTGGGAATGGACACTATCGGGTCAGTCAGGAACATTAGGACATCATCTGCGTACAAACTAAGTTTGAACCCCAGCAGAGCATGATCCAATTTGCTACAGCAGGGGAAAAAAATTCCTTCCTGATCCCCTGAGAGGCAATCGGATTTTACCTATAAATGTCAGTACCCAGTTATATTATATACATTTAGGAAAGAATCCAGGCCTTTTTGAAAGCAATCTACTAAGCTGGCCAGAACCACCTCTTCAGGGAGTCTATTCCACATTTTCACAGCTCTTACTGTGAAGAAACCTTTCCGTATTTGGAGATGAAATCTCTTTTCCTCTAGACGTAAAGAGTGCCCCCTTGTCCTCAGTGTTGACCGTAAAGTGAATAACTCGACACCAAGTTCACTATATGGACCCCTTATATATTTGTACATGTTGATCATATCCCCCCTTAATCTCCTCTTCTCAAGAGATGAATAAATTCAGTTCCTCTAATCTTTCCTCATAGCTGAGCTCCTCCATGCCTCTTATCAGTTTGGTTGCCCTTCTCTGCACTTTCTCCAGTTCCCCAATATCCTTTTTGAGAACTGGTGCCCAAAACTGAACTGCATATTCTAGATGAGGTCTTACTAATGATTTGAACAGGGGTAAAATTATATCTCTCTCTCTGGAGTCCATACCTCTCTTAATACAAGAAAGGACTTTGCTCGCTTTGGAAACCGCAACTTGGTATTGCATGCCATTATTGAGCTTATGATCTACCAAAACCCCCAGAACCTTCTCCACTATGGATCCCCCCAGTTGTACTCCCCCTAGTATGTATGATGCATAACTATTCTTAGCCCCTATGTGCATAACTTTACATTCATCAACATTAAACCTCATCTGCCACATAGTCGCCCAATTAGACATGCATCGAGGTCAGCTTGTAAATTGGAGACATCCTGTAAGGACGTTATTCCACTGCATAGCTTAATGCAAAAATGGGAAGAAATTCTGGACAGCCGCACTCCAAAAAAGTTGTTGCCTTTTATTCAAAAATGGACATCAAAAATACATGCCACAGCAGAACAGAACGGACAGAAGAGCTGACGCATTTCACACTAACACACAGTGCTTAGTCATAGCTAATAATCACAGAAATGAATAATGTTTAAATACTATTTCCTTTTGGACCATGTGACCAGAAAATTTGCTTAATTGATTGTTTGATCAATTGAATTCAATTGATCACCTGAAATCTTGACACATTCTGTGAGCACAATCCAGTCTTAAACAGCAAGTGTGATTATATAATGTGCCATAATCGATCCTATGTGCAAGAATATATGTGAAACATATAATAGAACTAAATGAATAAATCTAAAATCTTGAAACAAAAAGTATGATATAATATAATATAAATATTTGCATGTGTATATACATGAGCCTCTACATGCCCATATAACAGTGGATGTATTGTAAGTGTGAATATTCAATTAGTGAATAGGTGAAGAGGTTAAAAAACATGGAAATAAATAGATAAACGAATAAATAAATGAATAAGTAATTAAAGTGAATCTATGTGACCGTGTCTATTTATTTATCAAACCAAATAGGTGAATGTTATTTATTCCTAACTCATCTAGGTATATATATTTAGCTGGGTAGTGAACACATGAAAGGGTGGGATCTATGTTGTGCCATCTGTGTGGAGACCCCACTCCCTACATGTGTGTAAATATGATGTGTTAATAATAATAATAATAATGTAGCACTTACCTCCATTTAAGGGACCGGCTGGTTTTGTTTTGGGTCTGCAGCAATTACCTCTCTAGAGTGGATCCCTTAGCTCCGTTGTCTAGGCAAAACAATCTCTTGTAATAAGGCCAATGTCCACACAGAAATAAAACCTAATCAGCAAGGCTTTATTCTTTTTCTTTGAGTCAACTTGAAGAGAGAGTAGGAAGTTGAAAGAAGAAGGGGAAGGTTCAGGCACGCAACACTTAAGGTTCAGTGTCTATATTCGTCGCCACTCAAGCCTGAGTGGGTATTGCTCACCCGTATAGTCCCTATGAGAGCGGTCCTAGCAGCCGGGATCGAGCATGGATATCAGAGACAATGAATCCCTCTTTAGGCAAGTTTCCAGGCCTCTTACCGAGACAGCAGTACCGTCGCTAATCTCCTGGGACTGATCCTTTCCTTAAGATGGGCCCCCTACAAGCGGGCAGCCTGGGATCCTTCTCAGAAGTGTAGGCCCACGCCAGTGGAGCTGGGCCCACGATGCAGCAACAGGGCCTCGGGCTGAAGGTGCTCAAGGCCTAAAACCCTCGCGCACCTCGAGCCATTCGGGCCACGAGGCACACTTACTGGACCAGAGGTCCCCCCCTTGCGCTTTGGGGTCCCCTAGGAATTGCCTCACGCCTAATGGCGTCTGCCCCTTATGTACCATCTCCCAGCACACACAGCGGGTTGACCACGCCCACTGCACAGCTTCTGAGAAGGGACACCAAGATGCTGTGATACCCCCGTAGTTTAACCTATGCCGGCGGTGACAGTGCCACCTACAGGCAATGGAGAACACTACCGCCAGGCAGTATCACACCCAGAGCAGAGCAATATTGAATCATTGATTGGTCTGAGCCCAACTACCGGCTCAGACTACCCCTACATTTTCACATAGCGCCCCCAAATATTGGGGGGGGGGCGCTACACACACCCCCCTCTAGAAGAGACACTGTCCCCAGTGGCTAGGGAAACCAAAAACCCTTCAGTCCCGAAGGCTGTTGATTTACTCAATAAACGACAAAAAAAAAATTTGAACAGGTGCCTGAACCAAAATTTTTGGGAAGGGAGAAAGAAGAGGAAAAAAAACCACACAGATAACATTACATCTCCAGATACTGACATTTCTTAGAAATATACATTCCACCCATCACTAACTATCTATCCCACCCCATTCTCCGGTGGTGTTGATAGTTGCTCCAATACCTGCAAGAAATCACAAACATGCATAGAAACATTATAACATCCTATCACTAATATCCTACACAAATTTAGAAGTAAACTGCCTCCCCTATAAAGTTTTGTTATGCTAAGCCTAGCATAAAATAGCATAAAGACAAAAAACAAAAAAACATCCTAATCCTAAGTACTTTCCTATCAGTGCAATTTTTTTTTTCTACAGACCACTGCCATCTAGTGTTGACAGAACTTCAACATTCCATAGAAGTTACGCATGGGACTGTAACATAACATACCAAACATCCCACATCTTGACCACGGCGTCTCCCCACCATGACACACTAACTACCCCAAGTTCAGTTAGAGGAAAACAGTCCTTTGTTTGAGGAGAGAGAAAAAAAAACAACAAGCTCTCCACTTTTGTTTTTCTCTTTATGAGTAGACATCCCCTTTTCAGCAGGGGCAAAGTCATTCTGATCCAGGGCACGGTTTATCCGTGCAGAAACAGGATACAAAAGCAAAAACAAGTTCCTGTCTTTAAATGTTTAAAGATAAAACCTTGGATGCGGAAGAGTCACTAATCTTCCTCGCTCATCCCGAGTGGTGATGGAATGAACAACATCTTCTTCTCATTCACTACAGATAACCACCCGGTCAGCGTAGATATGCCGGCCGTAGCTCCAGATCCGCCGAAAAACGTGAAATTCCTCTGTTATAAGAAAATTTTCCTTTCTGCGGCGAGTATCTGAATTAGCCAGGTGATCCCAAATGGCTTCATTGTACGATTGTTCCCTAATGTCCTCAATTTTTTCATGACATCCTGAGGCACATAAGGGAACTCAAGACCATACTCCTTACTTACACGGTCCATCTATATTTTCTGTAACCGGGCAAGTTTCGGCAATGTCCTCTGGTCTCCCGTTCCGGGCAACACACACGAGTCGGATGGTGGTCTTGTTACAGACCTGACAGATTTATAGGAAGTTCCTTTCTTAGCTGCCAAAGTACATCTAATACCACCCGGGGCCCTTACTAGTGTTGTCGCACCTACAGAGTCCTTAGCTCCCAACTCTTTGTAGCGGCAAGTAAGAGTAACAACCGCATACTGGTCCCGCAACAGTTCCCGGGCCTCGGCTCCGGACGCGGCCTCTTTATTACAGGGCATTGGCTTCTTCCCTCTGCCCGATAAACTGACGGGAACAGTCCTAAACACTTGTCTTTCAGCCTCCTTACCGTCACCTTTTGTGGACTTCTCGGGCATCCTCCCGCTCTCGAGGTCCGGTTCTGGTAGGCGCTGGGGCAGGCTTCGACCGTGGCCGCGGGAGGCCTTGACATATCCCACATTTCGCTTCGCTGGCGGGATATGAACTTTGGTAGTGGCAGAGGCAGCGTCCGCTGCGGTGTCCACTGATAACGCTGCAGTCTCAGGGGCATCCTTCCTTGAGACACTCGCAGTAGCAGAGGTGATGCGCGTGGGCTCGGCTATAGGAGCGTAGGTGTCCTCCTCCATAGTGACAATGCCCGTGACACAATTCACCCGGTAAACCCGGGGCTACTCAGAGGGCTGGTCCACCTCGAAGAGGAACTCTCCACAAGCTGAACACCTTCCAAACGGGCACAGTTGCACGGCCAGTCCATGGCATTTGGGACAGAGCATGCCCAGGGCCACCGCATCTCGGCAGGTGTACAAAGCGAAATGGCCCTGGGCTTTGAGCCGGATCCCGTATCCATGAGCAGGGCTGTGAGTGGGGCAACGTCCATAGTAGAAGGCATCGAGAACATCCGGGGTCCCGATAAAGCTGAGGTACATGGGAATGCAGACATGTTGCTCACTCTCACTCGAACCAACTCTCTCTGTCTCTTGGCACCAATACACCCACGTGTGACTCGCGGGTGGCGGGAACTCCTCCCCTTTTTCTCTTCCTGCACGTAGCTCGCGGGCTTTTCTTTTTCTGGACACGCCCATGAACTACGCAGTTGGAAAAAACACAGTTCTGTGCCCCTTAACCCTTTCTTCTCACCCAAAGTTCAGTAACACAGTCCAACTCCTCCAATGGCCGACTTTCCAATCCACATAGAAAATAATCCACTCGTGCAAGAGGTAGCCACAAATCTCGGACGAGCCCCCACGTGTAGCACTACCCCCGAAGGAGCTGCTGGCTTTGTTTGGGTCTACGTTCTGCCTATCAACCCCAAAGTTTGGCTCAAACCCTCCCTTGGCACAACTGGACCACACAATGATTGTGAAACCCACTGTTGACTGGGAACCACAATGATATCATAAAATTATATAACTTACAATTAGATATGGTTACCTTATGCTGGCCACGTGTCCACAATGAATAATATAGAACTCCACACAGTTTCCTGCTTAACCAGAATCAATTTTACTCAGTGGTAAAAGACAGAAAAATTAAACAGAGGCACAGTTGACTTGTGCAGGGCCCTGCAAAGTCAATGATGTAAATATATATATGACAGTAATAAAACACTGTCTTAATGCACACTTTCTACATAAGTAACAGACCTATGCTCGCAAGCTCCCCCTAATGGGCAATATTGTACCCGTGTCCCGTCACTATCAGTTCAGTGTACAGATCCTTCAGTAGCAGGAGTCTTCGCTAGCAATCTTTGGTGCACATAACATTTTGTATTCCAACAAGTATGGGAAAGTCAGAAACAACATCCAAAGTAATTACCAATCTATATGACTTGCGGGCAACACAGGCGCCAATACTTCAAATACACTGCCACTGCGGGATGCAATGTGTCCTTGCACATGGCGTGTTAGCTTTCCAAAGAAACAATGGTGGCAAGCCTATAAGGCCCACCTCCCTGTGATTCAGTTAATTGTCGTTGGGCAGGTGCCCTTCTCACCAAACAAGGCCTCGGTTCTCTGGTATGCTCCGCAACTTGCAGTCTCCGATCCTCCACAGAGCTGTAGTAGGTGTCAATGGATGGACAACTCTGGTTGCTGTGGAGTGTGAGCTGGACACCCACGATGAGGATCCCTCTCACGAGATTAGACAGGCAGGCTCTGGCGATGGTGGGCCCAGGCTTCTTGGGCCTAGACACACTGGAAGCCGGCCTCAATGCAGGCTTCCTTCTTGATAGATGGCCGTGTCCCAAGAGACAGAATGTAACTCCTCCCTTCCTTTAAATAACCTCTCCCAGCAGGCTGTGCGGTGATGCAGTGCACCCTGGTAGCACAGCTGCACTGTGGGTAGTATAGTCTGATTCACAATGCATTGTTTTAATATCATTGAAGCAAATAATTTACTGCAATATAACAAATTGAACACCGGAGGGAGCTAAGTTCCTTCTTAATTGTCAAACTGTAGTCTATATCTACATTGCAAAGTGGAACCTTGCTACACACTCCCCCCGCTTAAAATCTTTGGTCCCCAAAGACGACAACAGTTTGTAACCTGGTACATGCTTTGTCAATACATGCAGAGAAATTTTCAGTAAAGCCGTGTACACACGATAGGACTGTTTTCATCGGACAAACCGATCGTGTATGGGCCCCATCGGTCTTTTTTCCATCGGTGTTTAAAAATAGAACATGTTTTAAATTTATGGTTAAAAAAACGATAGCAAATTACTATCGTCTGTTGGGAACTCCATCGGATAAAAAACCCACGCATGCTCAGAATCAAGTCGACGCATGCTCAGTAGGGATGAGCCGAACACCCCCCCGTTCGGTTCGCACCAGAACCTTCGAACGGACCGAACTTTCGCACAAACTTTAGAACCCTATTAAATACAATGGACGCAAACGTTCAAAATCTAAAGTGCTAATTATAACGCCTAATATGCATGTTATTGTCCTAAAAAGGGTTTGGGGACCCGGGTCCTGCCCGAGGGGACATGTATCAATGTAAAAATAATCTTTTAAAACGTCGTTTTTTCGGGAGCAGTGATTTTAATGGGGGGTGTATAAAGTATGCTGGTGAAGTGGCACGTGTTTCCCTTGTTTAGAACTGTCCCTGCACAAAATGACATTTCTAAAGGAAAAAAAGCCATTTAAAACTGCTTGCGACTTTAATGTAATGTCTGGTCCCGGCAATATGGATGAAAATCATTGAGAAAAATGGCATGGCTACCCCATCACCCACCCCTCCCCCAGCCCATTACCAGCCCCTTTGGGTCTTGTATGGATATTAACGGGAACCCCGCACCCAAAATAAAAAAAGGCCCTATATACTCTGAACAGCAGTATACAGGCGGTTCAAAAAAGACACGGACTGTAGGTTTGTTCTTAAGTACAATCTGTTTGTAATTTGGAACAGGTACATTTTTTAAGTGTAGCTCCAGCCAAAAAATCTATTTTTAAGCTTTTTGGAGAACAATTGGGAAGGGTTATCACCCCTGTAACATCTGTTTTGCTGTCTGTGCACCTGTTCAGAACATTTCACCTCACTTCCCAATCCAATGACAAATGTTTTTGAAAAATGTTTTTTTTTTTTATTGAAACAAGGATTGGTGATAAAGCATCAGTGGAGAGGAGACACCTTTTTCACATATTAACTCTTACAGGAGAGAACTTGCCTTCCTAGGGGTAGATTTCCCCTCACTTCCTGTTGTCTCCTTCCGTTTGCAAGTAGGAGTCGTTTGTAAGTTGGATGTTTGAAAGTAGGGGCCTGCCATATATACTCTGCAGAAATTTGCCTCTTAGGTGTTGGTGTTGCCACAACACTGTAAGCCCTCACAGTTACTCTTGGTGGGCGCTGGAACGCCCTGCTGTCAACTATTATATCAGGAATTGTATTTACATGCCACTGTTGAACAGTGGTAGGAAAAATTGGGCCTTTGGTGGTGGTGCTGGTGCCACAACACTGTAAGCCCTCACAGTTACTCTTGGTGGGTGCAGGAATGGGCCTTGCTGTAAAATATTAGATCAAGAATTTTAATTGCATGCCCCTGTTGAACAGGGGCTGAAAAATTGGGCCTTAGGCACTAGTGCTGGTGCCACAACACTGCAACCCCTCACAGATAGTGTACTTAGAGCACAGCAATGAGCCCTGTTGCAAAGTATTGCATCAAAAATGTAGGCTTTAGGTGAATGCTATGCAAAGCACACAGTAGTACACTAAGTGAAACACTGACTGTCTGCAGATAGCACAATCACCGGCCTGCCTGTCACAGTATAGAGAATAACTGTATCCAGGTGAGCTTTAGGTGATCGCTATGCAAAGGACACAGTAGTACACTAAGGCCCCTTTCACACTGGGGCGGTTTGCAGGCGCTATTGTGCTAAAAATAGTGCCTGCAAACCGAGCCTAAACAGCGGCTGCTGTCTCTCCAATGTGAAAGCCGAGGGCTTTCACACTGGAGCGGTGCGCTAACAGGACGTGAAAAAAAGTCCTGCTAGCCGCATCTTTGGAGCGGTGAGAGGAGCGGTATGTTTACCGCTCCTACACCGCTCCTTCCCATTGAAAGCAATGGGAAACCGCGGAAATACCGCCCTTAATGCGCCTCTACAGAGGCGCATTGCAGGCGGTATTAACCCTTTTTCGGCCGCTAGCGGGGGTTAAAACCGCACCGCTAGCGGCCAAATGCCTCCACAATTCCGACGGTATAGCGCCGCTAAAAATAGCGGCGCTATACCACCACCACACCCACCGCCCCAGTGTGAAAACACTGAGGCTGGTTTCAAAACCGCCTGCAAACCGCCCCAGTGTGAAAGGGGCCTGACTGTCTGCAGCTAGCACAATCACCTGCCTGCCTGTCACAGTATAGAGACTAACAGGAACGGATCTATCTAAACTCAATACAGTGTATAAATATATATACAACACCTAGGATGCATATATATCCTCTACACACTGTAACAGCAGCTAACTGACTCACCTGCCTGCTCTATCTAACTCAATATAAATGACACTGTCTATCTCTCTGAAACTGCCTCTTTCACAAACGCCAACACACTACACAAGGCCGACTTCCAGGCGGCCTTATATAGTGTGGGGCGTGTACTAAACCCCCTGAGCCATAATTGGCCAAAGCCACCCTGGCTTTGGCCAATTATGGCTCTCTGTTTTTTCCGCGCTGTGATTGGCCAAGCATGCGGGTCATAGTGCATGCTTGGCCAATCATCAGCCAGCAATGCACTGCGATGCCGCAGTGAATTATGGGCTGTGTCACGCAACACAAATTTAGCGCGAACGGACCATAAAGTTCGTTCTTCTTTGAACGCCCGATGTTCGAGTCGAACGTGTGTTCGACGCGAACGCGAAGCTCATCCCTAATGCTCAGAAGCATTGAACTTCATTCTCAGCTTATCGGAGTGTTTTACGTCACCGCGTTTGAAGCGGTCGGTTTTTTGACTGATGGTGTGTGGGCAAGACTGATGGAAGACAGTTTCATTGGATTTCCGATGGACAAAACCATTGGATTAGAATCCATAGAATATCCGATCGTGTGTACAGGGCTTTAGTGTATATATACATAGTGCAAGACAGTTCACATTTGTAAAAGAACCAGGCAGAGGAACCCCCCACCAAGCTTTGGAGAGGAGATTGTCTTGCCTACAGGCCACCTTAACTGGTACGGCCCAACCAGATGTGCTAGGGGGTGAGCTAGGGTTGTCCTCCACCAAATTTGCAGTGAAAGAACTAGGCGTATCAATTGTCCTTTTAAAAGTGAGAATGGCTTCTTCAGAGCATTCACCCAGTTGATCATAAATCAGTCTTTTGGGAGGGTGAATGACTCTTCTTTCTCTTTGTTCCTTAGGTGCTAGGGTCTCATGAGTGATACTCTGTTTCTTTTCCTTCTTGTTCAAGTACACTGGACTCTATGTCCGCTGGAGTATCCAGTTCCTCTTCTGAAAAAGATGAGACCTCTTCGGAGTCTCCCATTGGCAGAGACTCCACATCGTTCTCTAATTCCTCAGTGAGTATACTGTGAGGCACAAACTCAGGGGCCTCTGGTCGGAGAGTTCTACTGTCAGTTACTTCAGGTGAGGGTAGAGGAGAGGTCATAGATTCTGATTGCTGAGATGACCACAACCAACCTGGCTCTACCCATTCATCCTCACAGTCTTCATTTTCTATGTCCTGAAGTGTTGACTGAGATCTGGTGACTGGTCGAGACCCTCGAGAGGTTGAAGGTGACTGTTGTGAAACTGACACTGGAGGTAGGCGGACTGCTTCAGAGAGGGGCAGCAGGTGATTCCGATGCCAAGTCTTTAGTAGGCCTACACTCCCTTCTGGTCTGATCTGATATACTGGGAGGCCTGGTAACTGCTTGCAGATGATGTATGGTTGTGACTTCCAGCGGTCAGCTAACTTATGTTTTCCAGGGATACCCAGATTTCTTAGTAACACTCGGTCCCTTGGCTGCAAGTCTTGTACTCTTGTGATGGAGTTTATAAAATGATTATTTTATATGAATGATCTTTCTTTATATTATCCATTCAAACATTGATATTTTATTGTATCCTTTATTATTCTTGTTATTTCTTTGTTTCATTATGTTTTGGTGTATGGGTTTGGAAGTTTAGTGTGGGTTAAATGACTCTTGTGTTCGACTGCTCACATGGTTTGCTGCCCACCCCTTAAGGAATGTTGGAGTGATTAGCCACCCTTCTGAGAATGTGTTTGCAAAGGACACACACACACACACACAGATATATTTGTACAATAAGAAGCTTATTGATGTTTATACTTGGAACCAGAAAGTTAATGTATGCTAACTAAGGATATAAGTTAGAAAGTATTATCATGTGTGTGTTCTAATATTCATGTAGCAAGATGAGAAAACATTAGTATTATTTTCCTTGATTGAAAGTTATGGCTAAGATATTCATCTCAGAGTGAAGACAAAACAGATGTTTCTTCCATCCCCCATTGCTTAATTCAGTCCTTTAACTTACTCCATCCGGCCCAACCCACCGTGTAAAGGAAAATGGCTGCGGAAGCCCTGGAATGTGAAGACACGTGGAAGAAATAGACTTGAGAGGAAGACGGCCATATATGGAATCAGCCAATCATATGTACATGTTTGTGATGACGATTGCTTGTGTCACTCTGTCTATATAAGCTTCAACTGAATAAAGGAGTGGTCTCTTGAGCCACACATGAGAAGGAAGCTATACTGATGAGTCTGATTTCAGTGTGCAATCCTTAACCCCTTGTCCACCGCCCACCGTTAAATGACGGCGGGCAGAAGACACTCTCGTTCTGACAGGACGTCATATGACGTCCTGCCTTTAAAACGAGCTAGGGGGCGCACACGCGCCGCATTGCTGGGGACCCGATGCGCGTGCCCGGTGGCCGCGATGGCCGCTGGGCACCCGCGATTGCTCAGTACCAGAGCAGGAAAGTGGATCTGTGTGTGTAAACACACAGATCCACGTCCTGTGAGGGAGAGGGGACCGATGGCGTGTCCCTTGTACATAGGGACAACCATCGGTCACCTACCTCAGTCAGTCCTCTCCCCCCACAGTTAGAACACATTGAGGAAACACATTTAACCCCTTCCTCGCCCCCTAGTGTTAACCCCTTCCCTGCCAGTCACATTTATACAGTAATCAATGCATTTTTATAGCAGGGATCGCTGTATAAATGTGAATGGTCCTAAAAATGTGTCAAAAGTGTCCGATCTGTCCGCCGCAATATCGCAGTCACAATAAAAATCGCAGATCGCCGCCATTACTAGTAAAGAAAAAATGCTATAAATCGATCCCCTATTTTGTAGACGCTATAACTTTTGCGCAAACCAATCAATACACGCTTATTGCGATTTTTTTTTTTTTTACCAAAAATATGTAGAAGAATACGTATCGGACTAAACTGAGGAAAATTTTAATTGAAAAAAAAAAATGGATATTTATTATAGCAGAAAGTAAAAAATATTGTGTTTTTTTTTCAAACTGGATGCTCTTCTTTTGTTTATAGTGCAAAAAATAAAAACCGCAGAGGTGATCAGATACCACCAAATGAAATCTCTATTTGTGGTAAAAAAAGGACGCAAATTTCGCTTGGGAGCCACGTCGCACGACCGCGCAATTGTCATTCAAATTGTGACAGCGCTGAAAGCTGAAAAATGGCTTGGGCAGGAAGGGGGTTTCGTGCCCGGAAGGGAAGTGGTTAAGGCACATATGCCCTAATTTTAGCATAAATTCGGACCAGCCGCAGAATAGTGAATAGATTCTGGTATTGGACCAGAGATCTTCTATTACAATTGGCTCTCAACGTGGGTTTCTGGGCTCCGTTCTCGGACCAGAGCCGACCTAGCTATGGATGTCAGCGGATGGAGATGTGTCTACTGGGACGAGGCCTGATCATCTTCGATACACGGTAAGTGGATACTGTTCTATTCCTTACTTGTGTTATTCCGGTTCAGACACCCTCCCTTTCGCTCACATTCAGTCGGCTCTTCCGAGATCGGCTGTCACGTACCTGGTAGGTGAGCCCGACGTGCAGGGAGTGGCCTCTCGTAGACCTCTGGCTCGAGAACCCCTGATAGAGCAGACAGGGGCTCAGCAGGGCAAAGGAGCACAAGTGCCTGGCAGGAACTGAGGCAGGTGGAAGTAGAAGCAGCAGACTGCAGTGGTGGATAACTGATGGGAGACGTGCAGCGGCCCGCAGCAGGCACTAGAGGGTCAGGAAGCAGACTTGGTGAAGACAGGCCGGGTCAGACACAAGCGGGCAGATGAGTACAAAGCAGGATCCAAGAATAGTTAAAGTCCAGGCCGGGTCAGTGTATCAGGCGGGCAGCAAACTGGTTAGAGGAGAAGGCAGAAGAGAAGTCGGGACGAGCCGTGGTCAGAGGCGGGCAGCAGACAGGAGAAGCCAGGGGAAGCCGGGTCAGGTACCAGAGCAATTAGATCAGAGGTTCAGGTAACAAGGGTCTTCAGGAAACGCTGTAGACCGGACAGCAAGGATGCAGAGTGACAGCTCTCTTTAAATAGGCAGTCTTTGGCGCCAAACTGCGTCATAGGCGCGCGCTATCGCGCATCCGCGCGCGCCCGCTCGCCACTATCGCGTGCCCGCGCACGCTCGTTTGCCGCTATCGCGCATGCGCCGAACGGGTCTGCCTGTGCATAGAGATTCTGAGACCCCGATTGCTGGGATGAGTGAGAGAACGTCTTTCCTGACATTGCCCCCCTCCTATGGGCAGCCTCCGGATGCCCAACTGAGCCAGCCTACCTGGGTGAGACCTTTTGAAGGCCGTGATCAATCTTTTGGCATGAATGTTGGTTTCCGGTTCCCAGGAATTTTCCTCGGGGCCATAGCCCTTCCATTTAACCAGATATTGGGTTTGGTTGCGTCTCTTCCTGCAGTCCAGGATAGACTCGATTTCGAACTCTTCCTCACCATTGATGAGCACGGGCTCAGGAGGGCCAATACCTCGATTGGGAAAGGGATCTGGGACTGCAGATTTGAGTAGCGACACATGGAATATCGGGTGTATCCGAAAAGATTCCGGTAATTTCAGCTCGTATGCCACGTCATTAATTTTCCTTGTTACAGGGAAGGGACCCACAAATTTGGGGCCCAGTTTCTTAGAGGGGCATGTCATCTTTAGATTCACTGTGGACAGCCAGACTAGATCTCCGGGTGTAAGGTTAAGTTCCCCCCTCCTCTTTTTGTCGAACACCTCCTTATTATGCGCCTGAGTCCTTGCCATTGTCTCCTGAAGCAACTTACTGTTGGTACTGAGGAAGTTCAGGGTATCCTGGGCGGCTGGGACCGCACACTCTGGAATATTATTAGACAGGAACAGAGGGTGGAAGCCGTAGTTCGCAAAGAACGGTGACTGCTTGGTCGCTGAATGAACGGAATTGTTGTAGGCGAACTCGGCGAGGGGTAATAGTGGTACCCAGTCGTCTTGAGAGAAGGAAGAGAAACAGCGCAAATATTGCTCCAGGGTCTGATTTGTGCGTTCCATCTGACCATTGGTCTGGGGATGATAAGCTGAAGAGAAGGAGCTAGCTCAGACCTGGACTGTGCTTATCTAACGCTAGCTCCTGCCAGAACTTGTGTACCTTCTGTGTTCTATCCCCAACCAACCCGGCACTACCAGACCTTCCAGCAAGATTCCTGCACCTGCTGGTGGCCAGTGCCTCTTTGTGCCATCCGCTCCTTGTCTCAACTCCAGGGGGCAGAGTGCACCGAGTCGCAAGGGTGAACCGCTCTCAGCATCTCGGCCTCGGTAAGTACGCACCTGATACCAGCTTTCATCACTTACTTATTATATACATTTTGTGTTATGGACATCATTGGTCACTTATCACATTTGTGTGGACTTTAATTGGTTTCAGATTTATATACAGTATTATACCATATATTTTTTTGCACTTGTTGAACCTAGATGTCTTCTTAGGTTTTTTGAACACTTAGCGCTTAATTTTTTCACCGTCACTGTATTTTTTATGTTAGTCACAGTATTTTGCAGCAGCTGTTTGTGTTCACGATTTATAAGACTAGCGCACATTTTTTTAATTTTGTAAATTCATTGACTGTATTTTTGCTGCTGTCTTTTTTATCACTAACTTTTTAGTTGGTATACCAATATGGATGTCTTTGACTATAGGACACCAAGGTCATTAAATACGGATGGTGTATTCATTAATGCCGGATCAGACACTGAGGTCAGCGGTATGTTCCTCAGGCTTAAAAACCTGATGACGACCAAGATTCATATTCAGTGGGATGTGGCATTTTTGGAACAGTACATCAAGGAGGCGATGGTCCCTAGGGGTCTCCGCTGGGATGTGTCGCCTCAACAGGGAGACACTGATTTGGAGTCTTGGTTTCATTATTTTAATGAGACAGGGATGAAACTCCTAGTCTTTTTAGTTGATAAAAAACGTTCGAGACTAATCCTGATTGATAAGGAAATTAGGGATCTGAAAGAAAAATTGACCCCTTTTAAAACGTCTCTAGAATATATTTCCCTCTCCACAGTTTTGAAAGGACATTTGGAGAAGGAAGAAAAAGATCAAATATTGAAGAAACAAAAGAAATATAACAGAGACATTACTGATTATAAATCCAATCTCGTCTTCAATTGGCAGAAGAAGATCAATTTGCTTCTGCCTTCTGAGAATGAGATGGAAGTCACAGAGCAGGATGTTCTTAATGATGATAGGACACTCACATTTGCACCCGCAGTTAAGGAAGGTCCACTTAGGCCCTCCATTCCTTCTAAAGTTAAAACACCTAGAGGACTTGAATCTCGGCAGAAACCCTTGGTCCAGAACTCTAATGTGACCTATCCCCCCCAGACTAGGGGGAGGGGTCCTAGAAATAGGGGTAGGGGTTCTTTCAGAGGACATCGCAGTGATGTGCGACAATCTGAACGGGGCTAACCAGAGGACTCCCAACAGTATTGGAGTCCAAAGAGAACTCGGGTTGGTTGGCATGACCGTCGAGATGAATACCATTGAGATGGATATGACAATCATTATCGAACCCCCACTCGTAATTTTAATAGACCCCATCCATCACGTGAGAACTATACACGAGATAATCATTCAGATTATCTTGGAGATTACGACAGAGACGAGGATCTCTTCACTCGGTCTCCTTATAACTATAACCAGAATCAGCCAGGTCCTTCCCAGCATTCGGGTTTTCACAGGACCCTTCAGGACTACCCAGGAAGTCCAGAAGGAAAAGAGGGGTCAGAGGTGGGAGGAAGATCCAGAGCAAAAAGACCAAGAACGTAAGGGGTTCAGGTGTCTTCAATCTGAGCTCGGTCGTATTGACGGACGAGGAGAAGTTAGTCCTGGATAAGGGTCTGAAATATGTTCCATCCAGGCATTTAAACAAATTCTCCACCTTTTGTAGACGTCCACAAATTCGTCCGAAAGCTCAGTATCCAGAGACACTTTCTGTCCCCCACTCTGGATACAGTTTCCTCCGCCTCCACAACTAATGACCCACATGTACATACAGGACTAGCAAACCCTTCCCTGTTCAACCCTCCGGGTAACATGGCACCTTCTCTGAGTGTGTTTTGCAGCCTGGTTCTACAGGACTTAGAGAAATTGCCAAATAAAAAGATACACATGGATACTAAAATGAGGAGGGGTTTGAAGCAGTTATGTGAACAAAAAGACCTTATAATCTGCCCCGCGGATAAAGGTGGAGCTATTGTAGTGTTGGACAAAGTTAGCTATGTCGGGGAAATGAATAGGATTCTAAGTGACGTAGAAACCTACGTCCCCATACATACAGACCCGACCTTACGTTTCAAAAAAGCATTGGTAGAGCTTATTGATGAGAGTTTTGCTTTAGGGATTTTGGACAAAAAAAATAAAAAAATTTGATACCTGTGGCACCAAGGATTCCTGCGATATATTACCTCCCCAAGGTTCATAAAGATCCTGTCAATCCCCCTGGCCGCCCTATAGTCAGTGGGATTGACTCGGTCACAGCCAGGATTGGTAAATATGTAGATTTGCATTTACAGCCATTGGTGAGAGGTGTTCCTTCATATTTGAAGGATACAGGTGACACCATCCGTCTATTACAATCTGTCCAATACCAAGAAGGTTTTTTTGTCACGGCAGATGTGGCTGCATTATATACCTGTATACCCCACGAGTTAGGCTTCGAGGCAGTAGAGCACTACTTGTCTCAGAGTACTTCATTACCAATTATTCAGCGTAATTTTATTATGCAACTACTCAGGTTTGCAGCCACACACAATTATTTTTGGTTTCAAAAGATGTTTTATTTACAAACAAAAGGAGTTGCCATGGGGGGCAAATTTGCGCCTAGTTTGGCCAACCTCTTCATGGCCAAATGGGAGGAGGATGTCGTCTATGCCCAACAGAGAGCAGAGTTGGTCCTGTGGGCTAGATATATAGACGACATCCTCCTCCTATGGAAGGGTGACCATGACTCCCTTAACGACTTCATGGTGTCACTTAACTCTAACGATAGAGGTATTCGATTGAGCCATGAGGCTAGTCTTACCTCGATCCATTTTTTAGATCTGGAAATTAAAGTGGTTAATCACCAGTTAGAGTTTTCTACATATTTTAAACCTACTGACCGCAACGGTTATATTCCCATGGATAGCGGTCACCATCCCCAGTGGCTTAGCTCGATTCCTCTGAGTCAGTTCCTCCGATTGCGGAGGAACTGCACGAGGATTGAAGATTTTGCCACTCAGGCTTCCATCCTTAACCCCTTCCATACCGGGCCATTATAAAATGACGCCGGCATGGACCCCTTCTCCCTCCGGGCGGACGTCATATGACATCCTGCCCTTCTCGTCGCTACTGCGGGTCCCTGGGGGCCCGCATCGCGGAGATCGGTGACGAGGCGTGTCACTCAAACACAGCCCATCC
The DNA here is from genome assembly GCA_029206835.1 of Rana muscosa. Lineage (NCBI taxonomy): Eukaryota > Metazoa > Chordata > Amphibia > Anura > Ranidae > Rana > Rana muscosa. The sequence goes on from CM055117.1 coordinate 359,720,299, forward strand.
CCGATCAGTGTAAAGAGACAATAAAATTTGGCTCTTTACCACGTGACCGGCTGTGTCCAATCACAGCCGGTCACAAGTGTAAACAAAAAGCACTATAACGGCTGTCTCTGGGTTCTCCTCCTCACACACTGATCCTGTGTGAGAAGGAGAAATCCAAACAGTAGTGAGCTAGTGTCAGTGAATTAGTGTCTGTCAGTACTGTGCCCAGATTACCCCCCTTCGAATAAAGAGTACCTGTCACCGCCCCATCAAAAGTACCTGAGTACCTGTCACCCCCCATCAAGAGTACCTGTCACCCCCCATCAAAAGTACCTGAGTACCTGCCACCCCCATCAAGAGTACCCTTCACCCCCCATCAAAAGTACCCGGGTACCCATCACCCCCCATCAAGAGTACCTGAGTATCCGTCACCCCCCATCAAGAGTATCTGAGTATCCGTCACCCCTATCAAAAGTACCTGAGTACCCGTCACCCCCCATCAAGAGTACATGAGTACCAGTCACCCCCCATCAAGAGTACCTGTCGCCTCCATCAGGAGTACCTGAGTACCCGTCACCCCCCCATCAAAAGTACCTGAGTACCCGTCACCCCCCCATCAAGAGTACCTGAGTACCCGTCACCCCCACCAGGAGTACCTGTCGCCTCCATCAGGAGTACCTGAGTACCCGTCACCCCCCATCAAAAGTACCTGAGTACCCGTCACCCCCCATCAAGAGTACATGAGTACCAGTCACCCCCCATCAAGAGTACCTGTCGCCTCCATCAGGAGTACCTGAGTACCCGTCACCCCCCCATCAAAAGTACCTGAGTACCCGTCACCCCCCCATCAAGAGTACCTGAGTACCCGTCACCCCCACAAGGAGTACCTGTCGCCTCCATCAGCAGTACCTGAGTACCCGTCACCTCCATCAGGAGTTACCCGTCACCCCCATCAGGAGTACTGTCACCTCCATCAGGAGTAACTGAGTACCCGTCACCCCCCATCAAGAGTACCTGAGTACCCGTCACCCCCCATCAAGAGTACCTGAGTACCCGTCACCCCCCATCAAGAGTACCTGTCGCCTCCATCAGGAGTGCCTGAGTACCCGTCACCTCCATCAAGAGTACCCATCACCTCCATCAGGAGTACCCGTCACCTCCATCAGGAGTACCCGTCACCTTCATCAGGAGTACCCGTCACCTTCATCAGGAGTACCCGTCATCTCCATCAGGAGTACCTGTTCCGTGAGCCCAGCAGTGCCTGACACGCAGCCAATTTCTAGCTGACGTACAGCCAATTAGTCCCTGTCGTGCAGCCCTGTAATACAGCCACCATGTCCAGAAGATTATACACCCCAGAAGAGGCATACCAAATGCTAATCCAGAGCGATGAGAGTAGCGGGGAGCTCTCACCCCCCCAGTACAGTTCTGATCCGATCCGCAATACGAGTCTCCCAAAAGCAGTACATCCGAATCGGAGGAGGAAGTAGTCCGGCCAAAAGGAAGACGGTCGGAACTCCAGGCAGCTACCAGCAGCACCGAACACCCCAATGGCCAATCAGCAAATGCCAACGGCGCTAGACCCCAGGAGAAGAGGCCCAGTATAAGCGCTGCTAGACACCAGGAGGAAAGGCCCAGTACAAGCTCTGGATTTCCACGCCGAGGAAGAAGGGCCCAAACTCATCTTCCGGACGGCTTGGCCAACCCATTGTGGCTGCCTTCTAGCACAGGGTCAGCCACAATCCCCCCTTTCACAGAACAGCCAGGTGTGCAGGCCAACACCAAAGGTTTCTCTGAAATCGATTTTTTTTTATTTTTTTTTCCCTAATGAGTTCCTTCAAAGCATCTTAGACCAAACAAATCTTTTTGCTCGTCATTACATACAAAACAACCCCAACTCATGCTATGCCCGCCCTTTCGAATGGAGACCCCTAACAATGGAGGAGCTCAGATTGTTTTTAGGCCTTATACTGAACATGGGGCTTACAAAAAAAAATGAACTTCATTCATATTGGTCTAAAAAGCCCATCATCCATATGCCAATTTTTTCAGCTGTGATGTCCAGGTCCCGCTTTGACATGATCATGCGGTTCCTGCATTTCAGTGACAACTTGCAGTGCCCCCCCCGAAATCATCCGGACTTTGATAAATTGTTTAAAATTCGCCCCCTAATAGTTTTTTTTAATAAGAGGTTTACCGAACTTTACATCCCGGAACAGAACATCTCTGTGGACGAATCCCTGGGCCATTTAACAGGCCAGCTGGGAATCAAGCATTAAAACCAGTAAGAGGGCGAGGTACGGCTTGAAGCTCAACAAGCTCTGTGAGAGCTCCTCCGGATATGTGAATGCCTTTCGTGTGTACGAAGGCAAAGACTCCCGGCTCCAGCCCCCTGAGTGTCCATCGTATATGGGAATAAGCGGGAAAATTGTATGGGAGTTGGCATTCCCACTCTTTCAAAAGGGGTATCCTATATACATGGACAATTACTATACTAGTTTGCCCCTTTTTCGCCACCTATTCCTGAAGGACACTTTGGCCTGTGGTACTTCAAGAAAAAACAGGAAAGGTTTCCCACAGAGTTTAGTCACCACAAGGCTACAAAGAGGGGAATCGGCAAGCCTGAGGAACGAGGAAGTGTTGGCCGTGAAGTGGAGGGATAAGAAAGATGTTTACATCATGTCCACTATCCACAATGACACCTCGTTGGAACTTCACAGAAGACGCGGTACCGTTCAAAAGCCTTGCTGTATCAACGAATACAATAAGTTAATGGGGGGGGTGGATTTAAACGATCAAATGCTGCAGCCCTATCTTTCAACACGAAAGTCTATATTCTGGTACAAAAAAGTTGCAATATACTTCTTACATATGGCCCTTTATAATGCATACGTCACTTATCAAAAATCAACAGAAATGCCCATCCCCTTTATCAGATTTATCGAAAATGTTGTCACTGCCCTAATCTATCAGCAAGGCTCCGCCCCACAAAGAATTCGCTCCGATTGTGTCAGCAGACTGCATGAGCGCCATTTTCTTGACCATTTCCCACCATTAGCAACCGGAAGAAGACGCCAAAAAAAATGACGGGTGTGCAGCAAAAGTGGAATTAGGAGAGACACCAGTTACCATTGTCCCGACTGTCCCTCCCAACCTGGCCTATGTTTAGGACAATGCTACAAGCGATATCACACTCTCGAAAATTATTAGCCAAAATTTCTATAAGACTCCGGGCAACCAGAACCGGGTTTGGTTGCCCGGAGGCTTCAAAGCGATTTGGGTGGGAGAAGCCTCTACCCCTGTCCCCATTCTTTCCTGACCGAGGCTCTAAACTTTTTTTGTTTACAAACGGTTTATTGAAAAATAAGTCTCAATACAATTTTATCTGTACATTGGTTTGAGGTACATCACAAAAAAAAGGGTGCAAAAAATATCAGCATAATTTATAAATAGCAGTGACATAAGAGGGAAGGATACAAATAATGGGAAGTATAGCTGAATCAATGGTAAAGTCTTGTACATCTCTATAATGTCTGATGGATTTGTTTGATGAGAAAAGAATAAAATAACATAATAATTAAAATAAGAATCGGAAGCGTCAACCTGTAGTTCCATGAATTAACAGGGATAGATCCCAAGGTTTCCATTTATTATCATATATGTCCATAGTGTCAAATAAAATGTGATGAATATGTTCTGAAAGTTTGATGGCCAGCATGCGATCCATAATTTGAGACCATGGTACAGTAGATGAATGCCAGTTTAGAGCAATAGCCCAGTGTATTGAACCGAACAATGTGTGTATTAGCCTGGTATGTGCTATAGAAATATCAGGAATAGGATAGAAAAGGAGGCACATTTTAGATGTCAGTTCAATTCTTCTACCTATTATTTGTTCTATTTTGTTTTTAGCTTGTTGCCATGTAGTTTTGAGGTGTGTGCAGTCCCAGAATGTGTGTGTAAGGGAACCCTGTGTTGGGCATCCTCTAAAGCATAGGGGAGATGTTGTTGGATAGAATGAGTTGATTCTGTCTGGGGTGAGATACCACCTATACTGAAGTTTTATGGCGGATTCTCTGATGGATGCCGTTTTGGTGCATTTTCGTAAATTGTTAATCATAATGTCCCATTGTTCTACAGAGAATGACTCATTCAAGTCTGCTTCCCACTGGGACATCTGATGTGTTTTATCTGGTATGGCGTGTTCATTTAGGTTTATATAAAGTCTGGAAATTATACCCCTATCGCAAGGTGACGCAAGACATATTTGTTCAAAAATCGTGAAAGGGGTTTTAAGGGTGAGTGAAGCCTCGTACACACGGCCGATTTTCTTGCCGTAAAAAACACGTCGTTTTTTTCGACGAGATTCTTGTTAACCTTGACGATTTTCTCGTCAAGCTTTCCATGCGTACACACTGACATTTCCCAAATTCCTCATTGTTCTCCGTGGTCACGTCCAGCACGTAAGACGGCACTATAAAGGGGAAGATCTATTTCCCTGGCGCCACCCCTTGGGCTGCTTTTGCTGATCTCGTGTTACCGCGTGTGAAGTAAAAGTTTGGGAAGAGACGATTCGCGCTTTTCAGTCTTCGTGCTTTTCAGTTCGTTTTCTGCGGTTCAGTTTGTGCTTGTGGGTTCGTATCTTGTCTTTCAGGGCGTCTAGGCAGGTCATATCTGTTTTACAGTGCGTTCTTGCCCGTTCGTTTCTGATTTTCAGTTCGTTATTCATAGGCCTTGCTGTTCTAAAGTGCGTTCTGTTCTGTACGTTCTGATAAGACGACCGTTTCCTAGCCATGTCCCCTGTACGTTCTCGTCGTCGAGTTCATGCTGTGCGTGCGCTTGGTGTTGGTCTGCTTGTTTTGGACCAAGACCAGTCCATGAACGGTGTGAGGAGGAGTTCATGGACCAAGAATTGGTTGCTCCAGCGGGACCAATTCTGCCATATGCCTCTGCTGCGGGAGATCGTCGAGAATAATCCTGAGGACTACAGGAATTTTCTGCGGATGTCTGACCCCGTTTTTCAGCATCTGTTGGCTTTGGTGTCCCCCTATATTACCAGGAAGGACACCGTTATGCTGGAAGCCATCAGTGCTGAGCAGAGGCTCATCGCCACCTTACGTTACCTGGCGACAGGGAGAAGTCTGCAGGACTTGAAGTTCACGACAGGCATCTCCCCCCAGGCTCTGGGCCTCATAATCCCAGACACCTGTTCTGCCATTATACAAGTCCTGCAGGAGGACTATATTAGGGTAAGTTTTCTCCATTAACATCACATTTTATGTATTTCATGTATGCTAATGTATTGTATTTCTTTCATCCTTCCCTAATTACCATGATTGTAATATGCTGAGAATGTCCACTTTGTCCTCATGCATGCTGGAAGCTTTTAAATGCCCCTTTTTTCTCCTCTATGCATATTTCCCTTCACTAACCTTTCCAGCAGGGGCGTCTGTTGCTCCAAATGTTTGGGGGTCCAACCCCAATTTTAGGAACTAAACTTCCTCCTTTTTAGCGACTGTGCCTATTAAACGCCACCAGTTGCCCCTTCCAATGCAGCCATTTTGTCCCCTCCAATGCAGCCATTTTGTCCCCTCCAATGCAGCCATTTTGTCCCCAGCCCTGCACTTACCTTCTTCTGGTCAGCGCCATCCTTCTTCTGTCCTTGATGTCTTTTCCTGCCCTCGATGTTGCATCAGCCAATCATGTAACCGTAAAACAGACTTGGTGAACATGATTGGCAAAGCAGCCTGTCAGTGTTTACCCAAGGAATGTCCCCCCCCCTGCGTCCCCTATTTTACTTTTATCAAGCAAATTACATCCCTCAGGCTGGATTTTGCAAGCCTATTTGCCCCCCTGTTTCTGATATGCAATTTTCACCCCCTAAATGCCGCAGTTATTCATATGGCCGTCGCTCAACAGGGGGCCATCCACCTGAATAGTGGGCGGCATTGACAATACATAGGTTCATGCTAGGCATGAACTTATGTATTGTTCTGAGTGACGGGCACAGGTGAGAGGGGGCAGTGCTCCAGCGCCCACTCTGGACGCACCGCCACTGCAATGCTATCCTGTGGCCAAACACATCTACCCCCCCCAATCTTTGTTAGAATGGACCATCACAGGGGGTGATGAATATGAAACATGAGCCTTCCATTATACTTATTAAAAACACCTTAAACTGAAATTTTTATTGATGTTGGCCTCTAATGTATTTTCTTATAATCTGCTTGCAATGTTCTATTTAAAATTTGTAATTTTTTTTCATCTTGTTTGACTCCCCAGCTTCCTTCCACGCCACAGGAATGGCAGACTGTGGCATCTGAGTTTGCCACGTGGTGGGACTTCCCCAACTGCGGTGGTGCCATAGACGGGAAGCACGTCCGCATCGTGCCGCCACCCCGTTCTGGGTCCTACTACTTCAATTACAAGGGGTTTCATAGCATTGTGCTGATGGCGGTGGTGTCAGCAAGGTATGAATTCCTCTATGTTGATGTAGGGAAGAATGGCCGGATGTCCGATGGGGGATCCTTCATCCAGACGGAGTTTGCCCTCCGTCTCCAGAGTGACGACCTTGCATTGCCACCGGATGCAGGTAATGTTGAAGGACTCCCCTTTGTTTTTTTGGCTGATGAAGCCTTCGGACTTGGACCGCACCTCATGAGGCCATTTCCAGAGAGGACCCTGACCCCAGAGAAGAGGGTATTCAATTACCGGCTGGCCAGGGGCCGAAGAGTCATTGAAAATGCCTTCGGCATAATGGCCAGCCGGTTCCGCCTTTTTATGACTCCCATCCACTTGGCGGAGTACAAGATAAACTATGTTGTTTTATGCTGCTGTGTGCTCCATAATTTTCTGTGCCGAAAATCAAGTAATTATATGGCCTCAGTATTGCCTGAGGCTGGACTTTCCCATGCCAATCCCCTGCCAGGCCTCGAATCTGCCCGTCCTGGCTTGCCCCCCCCAAAATGCCCGTGAGGTTCGGGAGAAATATATGGACTATTTCACGGGTAGGGGGGCAATTCCTATGCCAGGCCATGACTAAAGAATTGTGCATAAAAAACTCATTAAAATTATTTTTTAATCTTGTAACTTTGTTTGTTTCCTGTCTCCTAGTTTGTCTTAGTGCATTTGTAGTGGCAATTGTTTTTTCCTTTAGTAAATAACAACCATTTCACTATGCAACCCAAAAAAATACACAAATAAGGTTAGAGCGTATTTGAAAAAGAAGCTACACTTTGTTGGTGTTCAAATATTTTACTCTGTGCACATTCACACACATGGTAAATTTTTTTTTTTTTTTTAGTTTTTTGGCTGGCCACAAACCGGCAATTGTTTTCTTATGAAAATACAAAACCATTAGTTGCATTCTAAAAAGTACAACATTGGATACCTCTGAGCAATATGAGACATTCACTTACACAAACTATGTCTCTATGTGCCCGTCCTAATATGGGGTATTGGCACCCCTTGCCCAGCCAAAAACTGAATATGCACACATTTTGAAGTAATTTCCAATAGGGAGTTTAGACTCCTGATCCCTATTGACAACATGTGCCATCTGCCATCAGGGGTGATCAATGGACGTGTTTTGTGGGTGCAACCCCTTCTTCAGTTCACCTGCTTTAGATACAAGGAAGGGGTTGCACCCCCAAAAGCCGTACATGGATATCCCCTGATGGCAGATGGCACATGTTGACACACTGTGTGCATATTCAATTTTTGGCTGGTTTGATTGTCAAAAATACATTAAAAGGGTGAATAACAAACTGAAAACAAAAATGGGGGTTTTGAGGCCTTATTCAATTCTCCCCAAAACATCTAGGATGTCTTTAAAGGTTTGATCCATCACATGAATTATTTGTTTAATTCTGTCCAGTTCTGTGCTACATTCCATCACTTGCTGTATTATTCGTAGGGCACTGTCAGCAGAGAAACGTGTACTATCTTTCACCACAACATTTACATCCCCTAAAATATAAAAAAAAGGTATTATAACTCTGCAGGCCTACATCTCTTACCTGAAGCTGTGGTGACAGATACTGACCTGTTGTGGTGACCAGTTCCACCACGTCATCCACTTCTCCTTCCTGCACTTCTCCTTCCTCCACCTCTTCAACTTCCTCAACACCCTCAGGTTGTGGGTCTTTGTGAGGTTGGGTTTGTTTCGAAGCTGTGGGTTTCATGTGCTCCCTGGAGTGTTCTCCTCCCAGTCTTCTCTCCCCTATGAGAATCAAAAAAAAGGTCTAGTTATCACACAGAAATTTTCTCTAAAAAATAAAAACAGGCTAAATTGATTGGAAGTGGGGTACAAGTGTCTGTTTGTGCAGAATTTCCACATGAAGACATTATTTTGTCTAAAAAATATGTTTAGTATTCACCTTTGGCTGTCAATTTTGAGACATGGAGGCACCACAAGATTTCACTGATGCACCTGTGTGGGACACACAAAAAAGGCGGTTCTGGTGGGCCACACTATAGTGCTCAAAAGTACAGATGTGGAACCAGCTGCTGAGTGTCCTCTCCTTTACACTGATTAAAAAGTTTGCATTTCATTCTCTTTACAAACACATCATCTAGCCAACAATGTAAGAACCACAATTTTATCAAAACAGGCAGATGTCTAAATTTAAGCCTGAAAAATAATCAAAAAACGAGGATAGTGACCGAACGATGTGTCTGTAACGAACGCTTACTGTGCCCAACAAAGTTCAAAATATTACATTTTGGAAGGGAGTACACTTGTAAAATAAATAAACTTGGAGCAACATGTAAGTTGATAAATACATTAATAGCATTAAAGTTTCCAAAGTAGTTACTTTTTCCTAGCATTCTCTTAATGCTCCTTAACTGCTCCGGCTCCCTCAGTTTGAGGTCTGACCACCTCTTTCTGAGCTGCTCATTTGAGCGTTTCACCCCAAAATTCTTCTTCAGACTCTTCACGACTTTCTTCATGATTTTGGCCTTCCTTCTATTAGGTTTGCTATACGGCCCATGCTTTGCATCATAATCCGACTTTAGCAAGATGTCCACCATCTCCGCCATCTCCCCATAAGACATATTAGATGCCTTGAATCTCCTCCTTGATCGTGACGTTTCCTCAGTCTCCGGGCTTGTCTCCTCCTCGTTATTTGAGGAATTATCAGACACCTGCTGTAAATCCGCCATATCTGTCTGCATGGCGAAAGAGAAGGGGCGGGGAAAAGATGTTAGTTAGAACGTCATGGGCGGGCGACATGTGCGGAGCGACGTGTTCAAATTTTGACGCATGCGTGGTGTGTATATAGCAAACACACATGTGCTATACTACGTTCGGTGTGCGGAGAGAGGAGTGCAAGTGACGGACGTGCGAACGAAGGTATGTGAATTTGTGACTTTGAAAAATTGTTGCCCTATACTGTCTTGAGAATGTTGGAGGATATATATGGTGAATAAGATTTTAAGGAGGTTAGACTGTGTGCCTCACATTAGTTATATAATTTTTTTTTACTTGCAGAGTAAATGAATGTCTTTATTAGCGACAAAGAATTCCTTGCGGAATTTATAGACCGGGTAAGGGAGTTGCCCGCTCTGTGGGAAACCAAATACCCCATACATAAAAAAAAAGGTGTGAGAAAAGCAGCGCTGGAGACCCTGCTCCCATTTGTGCATACCAAGGTGCCCACAGCCACAGCAAAACAGGTGGACACTAAAATTGGGAGCTTGAGAGGCACATACAGGACTGAACGCTCTAAGGTCCTGGCTTCTCAGAGGTCAGGAGCAGCAGCAGATGATGTGTATGTCCCCAATTTGTGGTACTACAGCAGGATGTCCTTTCTGGATGACCACATTGAGGCAAGGCCATCACTATCCACTCTTCCCCCCAGACTTCCCTGCATCCAACCTGAGCCTTCTCTGGAGCAAGAGGAGGCAGCCATCCTGGATGAACCTGATTTGGCCATCTGGAGCCAGGTATAGTATTTATAGAAAATGTATTGGGATAAACCTAATGTTTGAAAAATATGTCAAGATGACAAACATAAACTATTTTGTGTTCCACACGTAAAATCAAGATCTCTAGACATTAGTCTTGCCTAAATTGGGTGCTAAATAGTCAATCTGATGTAGTTGTAAATGTTTGGAAATGTATTCTTGATTTACATTCAAATTGCTACAATCTGGATCTGAAAGTTGTATGAAAATAATAAACCAAAATATTAAACTATGTCCCTTTTTCATACACAGGATGAAATCAGCCAGGAGGAGGGTCAGGAAACTGTCAGGCAGGAGGAGGTAGGGCCCACTGTGAGCCAGGAGGAGGCAGGGCCCAGTGGCAGCCAGGAGGTGGCAGGGCCCAGTGGCAGCCAGGAGGTGGCAGGGCCCAGTGGCAGACAGGAGGTGGCCGGCCCGAGGAGAACCACAAGATCACAGGTGCCTCCCATCCGACTTCCCAAAAGAAGCAGGAGGGACAGGACCATGAGTGAGGCAGCAATGGCCCTTATTCGAGAGGCCCATGCCACCCTCCAGGAGCCCACATCCCCTGAAGAGGCCATTGCCGGCCTAGTGGAGGCCAAGTTCAAGGTGATGAGCAGGGAGCAACGCCTCCTATGCGAGCCCCTGCTCATCACCTTGCTGAACAAGGGGGTGATGGAGAAAATTACCCCCAATACGGCCATATGTGAGGTGGCACAACTATCCCAACCTCAACCTCCTCCTCCACCTCCACCTTCTTCTTCTGCCCCACCCCCTTCTCCTCCACCTCCTCCTCCACCTCCACCTTCTTCTTCTGCCCCACCCCCTTCTCCTCCACCTCCTCCTCCACCTCCTTCTTCTGCGCCACCCTCTTCTGCGCCACCCCCTTCTCCTCCACCTCCTCCTCCTCCTGACAGGAGTACCCCTCCAGTGGCCCAGCCTCCAGCCACACGAAGAAGGAAGGCTGCAGGGAAGGCTTCAGGGAAGGCTGCAGGGAAGGCTGCCAAGAAGATGAGGAAGTGATGGCCTTGCTTCATTGTGGTCGGACAGAAGGCAGCCTGTTGTAGTACCACACACTTGGGACATATATATCACCTGCTGCTGTTCCTGACCTCTGGGAGGCCAGCATCAGATTGTGCTCAGAACTGTTGGCCTTCTCAAGCTCCCAATTTTAGTGTCCACACAGGGTTGATATGTGCTCTGGGGTCCCATGGATGCACAAATGGCAGCAGGTTCTCCAGCGCTGCCTTCTCTTTTTTTTTAAAAACATGAATAAATGTTATTTTTGTTTAAGTTCATACTTGACTATGTTTATTTAAAAAAAAAAAAAATTTAGCTTTGGAGTAAGCAGATACATTTGACAGCCAAAAAAAGGGACAGATAACAACCCCCCAAAAAACAATAAAATAATAATGTAAAAAATATAGGGTGTAAAATTTACAATTAAAAAAAACAAATATACGGGGGCGTGTCCTAGACATGGAGCTGTGAGGACGTGTCTGTTCCCAGCTCCGCATCCACCGCAGCACAGATCACAGCATACCGGAGAATCCGAGCCTGAAAACGGCTCAGGATATGTCCCAACGTCGGCGGAACACAAACCAGGACCCGGGGGCTAATAAATCCAAACAGGGGCAGCTGGATTCGTACCTGTACGGGACCCGAGGGAAGGCGACCGAGAAACCTAAGATGGCGCCGGCCGGGAAGTCAGCTAAGCCTCATGCAGCACCACAGACGCAGCCTGTGCAGCCAGCAGCATCCCCTGCATCCCCACGGCTATCCCCTGAAATGGTGAGTGACTCTGCACCCCCAGCATCCCCGGGATCCACAGCTTCCAAGGCAGGGGGATCAGACATAGCTGACTTCATGGAAGATGGGGACATTAAAAGACACATCTGGTCACTCCCCACAAGAGAAGATCTGGAAAGGTTCACTTCCAGGGTGGAAAAGGCCTTTAAGGAAGATATAGCTCAGCTTAAAGAAGACACAACACACCTGGGTAACAGGGTGGAGACACTGGAGCAAAGACTAGATGAAACCCTTCCCACCATATCAGAGCTCCAAATGCGATGCACAGCCCAGGACCACAAACTAGATGCACTATTGTCGCAACTTGACGATTTTGAAAATCGCAGCAGGCGTGCGAACATCCGCATACGTGGACTACCTGAAGCTACGGCCCCCAAAGATATAATCCCCTCTCTGGTTGGGATATTCAGAGAAATACTGGATCTCCCTAATACAGTACCCGTCGAGATCGACCGGGCTCACCGAGCCCTGAAACCCCCCTCGCAAAATGCTGATAACCCCAGAGACATTATATGCAAATTGCACAAATACACCCTTAAAGATCACATCATGCAAAAGATGCGCAATAGACCCTTTTTTGACTTTGACGGTGCCCACCTCTTCTTCTACCAGGACATTTCGAGACGCACCCTCATGCAACGTAGAGCCCTAAAACCAGTACTGGCGGCTCTACAAGACGCAGGCCTGCCCTACCACTGGGGTTTCCCATTTTATCTACAAGCGACTAAAGATGACCGCACGGTAACCTTACGCACAAAGGATGACCTCCCACACTTCCTTTCGGTGCTCGGTCTGGGCTTGGTGGACTTTCCGGACTGGCGCGGAGACGGCGAGATGATGGGACTCTCAGCCACTAGACCCCCCCAACCCTGGATGCAGATGCCGCAAAGGCGCAACAGGAGACGCAGTCACAACCGCCAAGGGAGAGATGCATCGCCTGACCACTCGGCCTCGAGAGACTGATGTCCCAAGCTAGAGCCGACGCCGCCAATCATCCTGCCAGCTAACCTGGAACTATCTTACTCCCCAACAACACCCACCTTCCGGGCATGACAGGGGCTGAACATTGGTGCTGAACATTCCCCCCCTCATCAGGAACTATTCTACAATGCCTACAGGACTGCCCGAAGTTCCTGACAAGAGCCCGTGAGGGGAACATTTTCATCAGGCTTAATCTCTATCCCTAGGGCCCTAGCACACCCCCCCATGGCCTGTACCTCATAGGCAGCACTTACCCGACTCCACGAAACCCCCTCCTACATGGGCACTCACGCCCAGATACCCGGTACTTCAGGACACCCTTCCAGAGGTGGTTGCGGAGCGGACCCCCCCCTTCTGTTTGTTTTTGTTTTCCGTACTTACCTCCATGCTGGCCCACGACCCCCCAGTAGGCCCCCCACATACGGGTATTGATCCCATTTGGGATAACAGGCCCAGGCCAGGTGGGTCCCCCATGCTGGGGGCACCCCCGGGCCTCGACCTGCAGTTTTTTCCAACAGTTAGTTGGTTTTTTGTAACAGTTTATTTTAACACTGTACTTCTTGATGTTAACCTCTCTCTTCTTCCTTCCCACCCTCTCCCTTTTTCTCTTGTTCTCTCTCTCGCCTTTCCCTCAGTTTGAATCCGTGTAAACCGCCGCAGCTCGCGCCGGACCGCACCGCCAAGGGAAAAGATAACACACTGTACGACGACTCCATGGCAGAGGTTAAGGTAATCTCATACAATGTCCGTGGCCTTTGCTCCCCCAACAAACGTAGCAAACTGTGGTGGGAATTGAAGAAGATGAGGGCCCAGATAGTTCTCTTGCAGGAGACGCACTTCACCCATCAATCAGTTCCCAAACTGCCCACTCACCTCTATAACCAGTGGTTTGTAAGCACATCGCCAACTAGCAAATCCAGAGGCACAGCGATTGCTGTCCAAAAAACACTGCCCCCTACAACCCGGAGGTACCCTTATAGACCCTCAAGGAAGGTATGTTTTCTTAAAAGGTACCATCGCAGGTACAAAATACACTTTTGCCACCATCTATGCCCCTAACTCAAACCAACTGACCTTTTTGGATAAAGTAATGGAACGCCTGGCGGAATTCAAGGAAGGCCTACTAGTCCTGGGTGGCGACTTTAATATCAGCCCCGACCCCTACTAGATACATCACACGGGCGGCCCTCACACACAAACGCCTTCCTCAGGCACTTCCGAAAGTCTCTCCAAACTGCGGGTCTGGTAGATAGCTGGAGGATACTCCATCCTAAAGATAGGGACTACAGCTACTACTCCAAGGTCCACGACGTTTACACCAGAATAGACATGTTATATATTGATCGGCCCTCTTTGGAACTGCTGCAGCGGTCGTCCATCGGTAATATAACAATATCTGATCATGCCCCGATTATTCTCACTCTCGACTTGCCCCCAGGTGCCCACAGGACCTGGACATGGCGACTTAACGAAAATCTGTTGGACGACCCTGTAGTAGAGTCGAGGATAGCAGAAACTTTGCAACACTATTTCCTAGAAAATACCACTGCAGACCTGCAAGAGGGAACAATATGGGAATGCCACAAGGCAGTCGTAAGGGGAGCGCTGATTGCCCTGGGCACCAAAATCAAGCGGGAACGACAGGCCGATTTCGATAGAGTACTTACCGCACTCCAGCAGGCGGAACTTAAGCACAAACATAACAGCGACCTCGAGACCCTTAAAAAATTGACAGAGCTTAGGGACATATTTTCGCGTCTACTGGAAAGACAGGCACAGAAGCAGTTAAGGTACTTGTCACACAAATATTACGAACAGGGTAATAAGTGTGGCCGCATGTTAGCAAGAGCACTACGGAAAAAAAGAGCCCAAACACAAGTACAGAAACTTTGCTCTCCCTCGGGAGACTTGGTGTACAAATCTTCCCAAATTGCTGCAGGGTTCCGTGACTATTACGCAACCTTATACAACCTAAACGCTGACGTGGCCCCGACCGACAATGCGGCCAAAGCAAGTACAATACATAAATACTTACATACTAATGGGTTGCCTCCCCTGACCATAGACCGACAAACTGAACTAGATACCCCCATAACCGTTGAAGAAATAGTATCCACAATAAAGGCACTCCCCAACGGCAAAAGCCCAGGCCCGGATGGCTACACTAAGGCGTACTATAAAAAATTCTCCCAGATACTGGCTGGCCAGATGTGCAAATATTTCAATTCCCTGACAAAGGGCAACTGCATCCCCCCAGAAGCCCTGTTAGCGCATATATCGGTTATACCAAAAGAAGGGAAAGACCCAACCACCCCACAAAGCTATCGTCCCATATCATTACTAAACACTGACGTAAAAATACTGGCAAAGATTCTGGCAAACCGATTAAAACACCTTATACCCCAAGTGGTCCACTTAGACCAAACGGGATTTATCACAGGAAGAGAAGCCAGGGACAACTCCATACGAGCGATCCACCTCATTCACTGGGCCAGGAAACAGGCAAACCTCCCCCCCTACTTAATTCTCTCCACGGATGCCGAGAAAGCATTTGACCGCATAGATTGGTCCTACCTGCGTTCGGTTCTCACTGCATGGGGTTTGGGCTCCAACATGTTACATTGGATACAGGCCCTGTACACAAAACCTAGCGCACAGGTCAAAGTAAACGGTATGCTCTCATCCACATTCCCGATTAGGAATGGCACGAGACAGGGGTGCCCGCTGTCGCCCCTCCTCTTCGCACTAGCATTGGAGCCTTTGCTACGTAGAGTGAGAATGAACCCAGACATAACGGGCCTGACGGTAGGGAAGGTAGAGCATAAACTTTCTGCATATGCAGATGATGTATTATTACACCTGACAAACCCCCTGACCTCACTACCCGCCCTGTTGAAAGAGCTCCAACACTTCGGGACGATTACGAATTTCAAAATTAATTATTCAAAGTCTGAAATTTTGCCCATACAACTGCCCCCGAACATGACTGACATACTGAAAACAAAATTTCCCTTTACATGGGCCAAGAATTCTCTTCGCTACCTAGGCATACAATTGACTGACAGCTTTGACACGCTATACACGATGAACTACCCCAAGTTGATATCGGAGGTTAAACAAGACTTGCTACACTGGACGAAAACCGCATTCACATGGCTAGGGAGAGTAAATGTGATAAAAATGAATGTTTTACCCAGAATCCTGTTCTATATGCAAATGCTCCCTATATTCCTACCCAAAACCTTCTTTAACCACATATCCCACATGCTCACTAAGTTCATATGGAACTCCCAGAAACCGCGTATAGCTATGGGGGTTCTGAGACGCCCAAGGCGCTCTGGTGGCTTGGGGGTCCCGGACCTACAGAGGTACTACCAGACTATAATTCTCCAAAGATTGCTTAATTGGCGATTTCATGACCAAACCAAACTTTGGGTCACAATGGAGAAGTATGTGGCAGGAAGGAACCTAGCCTATGCACCCTGGCTCCTGAGGGAGCACAGGGGGCTATCGGATAACACATCCCCTCTGACACTTCTGACACTCAGGGCTTGGGACAAACTTAACCGAACGAGAAGCTTAGCCCCCCCTATGTCACCTTTGGCCCCACTGGGAGGGTTCCTTTGGTTCCCCCCTGGGGAAAACGCAGATTTCTTTGGTACATGGGTCGACGATAGGAATGCTAGTTGTGGGAAACTACTGCGGAACGGCAAACTGATACCCTACGACTCCTTGACAGACAGAACGGGGAAACCACAACTGAACTTCTGGAAATATAGACAGTTGCACCACTTTTTCGGGATAAACAGTAGCTCGATGAGAGACCTCACGACACTCACACCTTTCGAGGGCCTGTTCGTAGCGGACGAGCCGGTCCCGCGGATGGTGTCGGAACTGTATCAACTGTTGGGGCCCTCGGCCCCCAAACCCGCCTGCATACGGCTATGGGAAAGAGAACTGGGGCAGGAACTCACGAGTTCCCAATTGTCACATACCTGTATCAGATGACACACTCTAGCTCTGCAGACTCCAAAATGCAAGAAACAAATTACAAATTGTTATCACGCTGGTACAGAGTGCCAGCAGACTTGGCGAGAATGTACCCCAATAGCTCCGACCGGTGCTGGCGGGGATGCGGAGGCCGGGGAACCCTCCTACACATATGGTGGGACTGCCCCATGATCACTCCGTACTGGGAGGATATTCAACATCAGATTAAGGAAGTCCTGGGAGTAGATATCCCCCTCTCTCCGGTCCACTTTCTCTTGCACGTCCCTTCCATGCCCATGAGTCGTTACAAAAAAAACGCACTCCCTCACCTACTAGACGCCGCTAGACGGCTACTTCCTATTCTCTGGAAGACAACGCAGATACCAAATAGGGAGGAATGGATATGCAGGACGAATCAGATCAGGGTAGCGGAGGAATGGATTGCAACCTGTAGGGGCACTAGAGAGAAACACACGGCCAGGTGGGCTCTCTGGACAGATCACTTCTCTGCTCACAATCACGTCCCCTCCAGTCTGGATGAATCTCTTCTACGAATAGCAGATCCGGCTATGGGTCATGGTGGGACGATAAAGAATACCTGATGCTAACCCATCAAGGGGGGAGACATGGGCCACGGACAGTGAACCACTGTGCGATGGTCCCTGCTTTTTCCACCACATGACGAACGAGCGGCTAGCGGTCCGGTGCGGGCAAGGTAGACCCTATGGGCGCAAAAAGGTGAGACACTGAATTCCCCCCTTCTCCCCATTTTCTATCCCAGTCCCCCCCCTCCTTTCCTGAGTCCACTCTAATGACGGAACCTGAGGTCCTTATCCCCTTGTCTCGGTCAACTTCTATTTTCTTTCCCCCCACTGTAATTTTTCTATCTCTTTTCTATGGTTGTCTATTACAATGATTAGGGCGGATGAGACTGATAGTAGCAGTCCGTAAACAGTTGTGGTGTCTGCTCGTGGTGTGGCCGGGCCTGTGCGCACGAGTGCCCTGGACAGTGGCACCGATGATGTGCAGTTGCGTGATGGGGGTGGGGGGGAGTTGCGGACCCGGGCGGGGCGCCGGGGGAGGTTTGATGGAGGCCCTAAAGGGCCCCCCTCGCTCGGTGTGGCGTTCGGGGAAGGTCATCCCTGGGGTTGGCTGCCGCGGCTCCCCCCGCCCCCCCCTAAATATGTAGCCGGCTCGGGCCGTCCCGCGGGCGGATGCTAACTTTTCAGGAGCAACAATTCCTTGAGCCATGACTGCTCCATCTGCAAAGAACACCCTCGCATTGTCTTGTTATACAGATAATAGTTGTTGTTGATATGAAAATACTACCTTATTGCTGTGTTACGCTTGACACAAATAAAATACTATTTACAAAAAAAAAACAAGATATGGTCCTGTTGGTTTGCCTTTAAATTTTCAGCAGCGTATGCAGATATTATGAACCAACAGGGATAGTTGGGAAAAGTAGACAGGCACTTCAATTGGTGTACTGTAGAGGCTGGACACCCCCCCCTTTTATCTCTTTCTCTTTTTCTATTTTCTTACTCTTCTTCCATTTCTCTCTTTTCTGTTTTTCTTTTATTGATGTATAGTTTTTGTTTGTTAAAATTAAGGTTCTGTTGTTTGGAGGTATGTTGCCCCCGGATGAGACATTTATAGTGTATGTGGCACCGCGTTTAAGCCCTATGAACTATTTGGCTCAGACATAATGTCCGGCCCTTCATCAAAACGCTCAATGAGAGTATTTAAAGGAGTAGTAAAGTTACATGTTTTTTCACCTTAATGCATCCTATGCATTAAGGTGAAAAAACATTCAACAATACCGCCCGCCCCCCGAGCCCCCGTTTTTCTTACCTGGCCCCTCGAAAGTCCCATGCTCGTCCCCGTCATCCTCTTCGTTTTTCTGCCTGGCCGCCGATTGGCTACACTGGATAGATTGAAAGCAGCGCAGCCATTGGCTGGCGCTGCTGTCAATCACATCCAATGACGCGGCACGCCGGGGGGCGGGGCCGAGTGATACAGTCGGCGGCTATGGCCGCCGCTGTATCACGGGAGCGCGCCCGCAATCACTCCACACCATGCGAGCTCACTCGCATTAAGGTGTGGAGTCCTTGCGGGGAGGAGCCAAGACAGCCGCCGAGGGACCCCAGAAGACCAGGATCGGGGCCACTGTGTGCAAAACGAGCTGCACAGTGGAGGTAAGTATAACATGTTTGTTATTTTTAAGCAAAAAAAAAAAAAGCTTTAGTGCTCCTTTAATATGTTCCTATGGGTGGCCCTTGCCACACGATGTGCTGTAATACCATTGTATATGACATGTGGATATAATGTACCTCTTTTGGTTTTCTTTTTCCAGTTACATGCTTTATACCTTCTAATAAAAACGTATTAAACAAAAAAAACAAATATACAATGGGAGATCACTAGCAAAACATTGCCAAATTAAAATTAACATCTGTTAGAAAAATCTAAAACAGTAAAATATTCCGAAGATCTTGCACGATAGAATACACCTAAATCTTCTTAAGAGCAGCATGAAAAAGGTTAAAAAAACATAGTCATAACTCTGTGTGAATATCAGCAGCAAAAGAAGTTCATTCGTTTTGATTTAATGTAACATTCTAAAGATGATTTCAATGCACAACATTTAAACGATGCAATAATTTAGAGCGTGACGAATGTGCTATCTCCATTACGAAGGCTTGATTTAGCTGAAGATGTGCTCCCGTCTCATACTTGATTCTGAGCATGCGCGCTTTTGGAAGAGTCGTAAAAGCATACACACGAACCATTTTCTCGTCACAAAAACAGGCCGACGAGAAACACGACGAGGAAATCTTGAATCCTGCGCAGGTTCTCTATTTTCTCGTCGAGATTCACGGCAGTTTTCTCGTCGTAAAACCATACACATGAACGGTTTTCTCGACAAGAAAGCTCTCGCGGCACTTTTCTTGACGGTTTTGGACGAGAAACTCGGCCGTGTGTACGAGGCTTGAGAAGTGTTTTTGGTAGAAAAGCTTGATGTTATTATAGTCGGCGCGTTCAGTTTCTGTAAGTTTATGTTCTGCTAGCAAATCTGAGAATGAACAAAATGAATTATTTTTTGTGAGCGATTTTAGGTTGGATAGTTTGAGGAGTTGCCATATAGAATATTGATTTGAGTTTAGGTCATGGGGTGTAAAGAGGTGATCCCCTATGAAAGAGGCTAGTGGGGGAATTTCCGACGAGATGTTGAATTTATGTTTTTGTCTGTGCCATAATAGTAAGTTTTGGTGTACTACTTTGTTGAGGTGGCCAATTCTTTGGGTTTTGATGGATTTGGACCAAGGAAGGCCTTGGAGGTGGTGTGGTAGAACAGATTGTTCCTCAAATGATAACCACGGTATATGGTTGGATGGTGCATACCATTGTGCAAGCTGTGTGTATCTAGCTGAAAGATAATATAACCATAGGTTGGGTATACTCAGCCCTCCCTTCGATTGAGGTCTGAACATCATAGCATATCCAAATCTGGATTTTTTATTTTGCCATATGAACTTGTTAATCTCTCTCTGTATGGAATCTAGGGTGTTTTTAGGTACCAAGAGAGGAAGTGCTCTAAAGAGGAATAGTAGCTTTGGTAGTATAACCATTTTTGTAGCAACTATCCTACCCATAAACGAGATGTGGTATGTTGACCATGATTTGAGTAAATCTCTGATATTTTGGAATATTCTAGGGTAATTAGTATGGTATAGGGTCTTGTAAGATGGGGTGATGTGGATGCCTAAATATCTAAAGGATACTGAACACCATTGAAAAGGATATTTTTCTTTCAATATAGAAATCAAATCATGGGGGCAGTTGATTGGAAGGGCTGAACATTTGGCTAGGTTTATACTTAAACCTGTGAGGTCATGAAATGTATATAGAATTTTGATGAGGTTTGGTAGTGAAATTAATGGATCAGTGAGGAACAAAAGGATGTCGTCTGCATAGAGACTTAATTTAAATTCTTTTGAACCTTTTGTGTACCCTTTAATGTTAATATTATTGCGGATGGCGCATGCAAGGGGCTCAATAGCGAGAGCAAATAGGAGTGGGGATAAAGGGCAGCCCTGTCTTGTGCCTTTGCTGGGTGGGAAAAACTCTGAATTGTGGCCAGGGAGTTTGATACGAGTGTGTGGATCGTGGTATAGGGCTTTAAACCCATGCAGAAATTCATTCCTTATACCGTACCTGGGGAGAAGTGAGTTTAAGTAGGACCAGCTGACGCTATCGAAGGCCTCATGTATGTCTAAACTAAGTAGCAGTGTGGATCTAGTGTGTAGGTTGGAGTCTTGGATGATATTTGTTACTAGTCTTATATTATCAGTGATAGGGATGAGCTTCGAGTTCGAGTCGAACTCATGTTCGACTCGAACATTGCCTGTTCGCCCGTTCGCCGAACAGCGAACAAATTGGGGTGTTCGCGGCAAATTCGAAAAATCTATGGGAGAAATCTAAAGTGCTAATTATAAAGGCTGATATGCAAGTTATTGTCCTAAAAAGTGTTTGGGGACCGGGGTCCTGCCCCAGGGGACATGTATCAATGCAAAAAGAAGTTTTAAAAACGGCCGTTTTTTCGGGAGCAGTGATTTTAATAATGCTTAAAATGAAAAAATAAAAGTGAAATATTCCTTTAAATTTCGTACCTGGGGGGTGTGTATGATATGCATGTAAAGTGGCGCATGTTTCCCGTGCTTAGAACTGTCCCTGCAAAAAGTGTCATTTTTGAAAGAAAAAAATGCATTTAAAACTGACTCGCGGCTATTAATGAATTGTCGGCTCCCGGCAATACATACAAAAGTCATTGATAAAAAAAAAAAAAAGCGTGGGGGTTCCCCAGAATTCAATTACCAGGCCCTTCAGGTCTGGAATGGATATTAAGGGGAACCCCGCCGCAAATAAAAAAAAAATGACGTGGGGTTCCCCCAAATATCCATTCCAGGCCCTTCAGATCTGGCATGGATTTTAAGGGGAACTCCACCCCAAATTAAAAAAAAAATGGCGTGGAGTCCCCCTAAAAATCCATACCAGACCCCTTATCCGAGCACGCAACCTGGCCGGCCGCAGGGGAAAAGGGGGGGACGAGAGAGCGGCCCCCCCTCCCTCCTGAACCGTACCAAGCCACATGCCCTCAACATGGGGAGGATGTCCCCATGTTGATGGGGACAAGGGCCTCATCCCCACAACCCTTGCCCGGTGGTTGTGGGGGTCTGCGGGCGGGGGGCTTATCGGAATCTGGAAGACCCCTTTAACAAAGAGGACCCCCAGATCCCGGCCCCCCCCCCTATGTGAATTGGTAAGGGGTACATTGTACCCCTACCATTTCACGAAGAAAGCGTAAAAAAATGTTTAAAAAAACACACAAACACCTTGAAAAAGTCCTTTATTAAAAAAAAAAAAAAAAAAAAAACCATTCCAGCGGTGAAATCCAGTGTCCCGCGGCGATCCCGATGTCCAGCGCTGTCCGTCATTGGTTGTGCCTGAGCGGACCTGATGGGGAACTCCCTCTCAGTATTTTAAATGTATAGACCCGCCCCTTCTAAAGTTCCCCATCAGGTCCGCTCAGCGGACCAGACGCGGAACATGAGAAGGGGCGGGTCTATACATGTATTACCAAAGTGAGAGCAGTTCCCCATCAGGTCCGCCTCCTCGGTATGTCGGACCCGCCTACGTCATTGGCTTGAGCGGGGAACTTCCTTCACTATGTAAATTTAAATTTACATAGTGAAGGAAGTTCCCCGCTCAAGCCAATGACGTAGGCGGGTCTGACATACCGAGGGGGCGGACCTGATGGGGAACTGCTCTCACTTTGGTAATACATGTATAGACCCGCCCCTTCTCATGTTCTGCATCTCGTCCGCTGAGCGGACCTGATGGGGAACTTTAGAAGGGGCGGGTCTATACATTTAAAATACTGAGAGGGAGTTCCCCATCAGGTCCGCTCAGGCACAACCAATGAAGGACAGCGCTGGACATCGGGATCGCCGCGGGACACTGGATTTCACCGCTGGAATGTTTATTTATTTATTTTTTTAAATAAAGGACTTTTTCAAGGTGTTTGTGTGTTTTTTTAAACATTTTTTTTACGCTTTCTTCGTGAAATGGTAGGGGTACAATGTACCCGTTACCAATTCACATAGGGGGGGGGGGCGGGATCTGGGGGTCCCCTTTGTTAAAGGGGTCTTCCAGATTCCGATAAGCCCCCCGCCCGCAGACCCCCACAACCACCGGGCAAGGGTTGTGGGGATGAGGCCCTTGTCCCCATCAACATGGGGACATCCTCCCCATGTTGAGGGCATGTGGCTTGGTACGGTTCAGGAGGGAGGGGGGGCCGCTCTCTCGTCCCCCCCTTTTCCCCTGCGGCCGGCCAGGTTGCGTGCTCGGATAAGGGGTCTGGTATGGATTTTTAGGGGGACTCCACGCCATTTTTTTTTTAAACTTGGGGTGGAGTTCCCCTTAAAATCCATGCCAGATCTGAAGGGCCTGGTAATTGAATTCTGGGGAACCCCCACGCTTTTTTTTTTTTTTTTTTCTCAATGACTTTTGTATGTATTGCCGGGAGCCGACAATTCATTAATAGCCGCGAGTCAGTTTTAAATGCATTTTTTTTCTTTCAAAAATGACATTTTTTGCAGGGACAGTTCTAAGCACGGGAAACATGCGCCACTTCACATGCATATCATACACACCCCCCAGGTACGAAATTTAAAGGAATATTTCACTTTTATTTTTTCATTTTAAGCATTATTAAAATCACTGCTCCCGAAAAAACGGCCGTTTTTAAAACTTCTTTTTGCATTGATACATGTCCCCTGGGGCAGGACCCGGGTCCCCAAACACTTTTTAGGACAATAACTTGCATATTAGCCTTTATAATTAACACTTTAGATTTCGAACGTTCGAGTCCATTGTATTTAATAGGGTTCTAAAGTTTACACGAACATTTTGTCTGTTCGCAGGTTCTGGTGCGAACCGAACAGGGGGGTGTTCGGCTCATCCCTGATCAGTGAGTTGCCTTTCTGGGATAAAACCTGATTGATCCGGGTGAATTAAGGGTGGGATGACTGAGGCCAATCTGTCTGCTAACATCTTACTGAAAATTTTGAGGTCATTATCTATGACTGAGATTGGGCGGAAGTTCTGTGGGATGGAGTGGTCTAGATTTGGTTTAGGTAATAGGGACATATTAGCTAGGAGCATTTCAGAAGGGAATTGGTTGCCTTGTAAGATATGATTAAATAGTTTAACGAGGTGGGGAATTAAAATTGATGCAAATTTTTTGTAATATGATGTTGAAAAGCCATCTGGACCTGGAGCCGTGGAGGTCTTTAAAGAACTTATTATCCTATTTATTTCTATTTCTGAACAAGGTGCATTTAACGCCTCAATTTGCTGGGTCGATAGAGTGGGTAGAGGAATTTCATCGAGCCATTGTGTCGAGGATAGTTTTGGGGAGTTTTGAGGAGAGGATAGAAGTTCCTTATAAAAATTCAAAAAGATTTCCATGACTCCTTTAGGATGGGAGATTAAGTTGCCTGCAGCGTTTCTTAGTTTATAAGCGTGGGGAGGTTTCATGGATTGGTTCAATTTTCTAGCAAACATGGTGGATGAGGAGTTGCTGTATAATAAGAATCTTGCCTTGGACCATCTAAGGGCTTTTTCTGTGTCTGAAGTTAGTAATGTGTCAAGTGCTGTACGTTTTTCTTGAATTTGTTTTAGTAAGTCGCCAGAAGGGGATTGGCTGTGTTTATGGTATAGCTTGTCTAGATCTCTGGTTAGTGTTTTTATGTCAGTTAGTTTCATCCTATTTTTAGTGGATGCCATCTTGATTAGATGGCCTCTCATGACAGCCTTATGGGCCATCCATCTTGATGTGGGAAGAATGTCTGGAGAAGAGTTAAGTGTAAAGTACTCTTCCATGTCGCTTGTAAGCTGTTGTATATTTCGGTGGTCTGTTAATAGTGCGTCATTGATGCGCCATTTATGTGGTGTATTGGCAAGACCTATGTTTGATGTGGTAAAGGATACGATCTGATGATCCGACCAGGGACAAGAGTGGATGTCAGCATTTGATGAATTAGCTACTAAAATTGGGGTGCAAAAGATGTAATCAAATCTAGCGGAGCAATCATGTGGGTGTGAGTAAAAAGTGTAATTTCTAATACCTATGTTATGTGCTCTCCATGTGTCAATGAGTTGGTGGTTATGTAATGTGTGGTTTAATGTTTTGGGGAAGGCTTTAGATGAGGGTGCAATTCTGCTTCTATCTAAGGTTGAATGTGCAGCTAAATTGAAGTCTCTGCCTACAATCAAATGGGGGGAGGAGTATTTATCTAATATATCAAAGAAATTTGAAAAAAAAGATGCGTGAGCATCATTAGGTGCGTATACAGAGGCTATTGTGACATTACGTCCTCCTATGGAACCCATTACAATCAGAAAACGACTCTCTGGGTATATAAAGACATTTTGGGTTTCAAACACTAAGGAATTTTTAATAAAAATAGCTGTGCCTCTTGTCTTAGAATTGAATGTTGTGTAATAGAACTGACCGTATGCTTTATCAAAGAATTTGGGGTGCTTGGCTGCCGCAAAATGCGTTTCTTGCACTAATATAATATCCGCACCTAGTCTTTTATAATGGGGGAAGGCTTTTTTCCTTTTTTGGGGAGAATTTATGCCATTAACATTGTGTGAAATTACATTAAGTCCCATTTAAAATGTATGGGGGAATGCTCTGGCATGATAGAAGGTGATACCAGATAGTTATTTTTGAGTAATGAATAATGAAAACAAAATATGATGAAAGATTGGCAACATGCCGAGCACCCCAATATGTAACTGTATTGTATGTAAGTACAAAACTTGAATAAAAATATGATGTTGACGTGTTCATCCTTTGTATGAAATCTTTACCAAACCAGTATCCCTTAAATCTGTTTTTTATGTGAGACTTGAGAACATTGGAACACAACAAGAAAAACCGGAAGAACATTATTTCAAAATTTCTAGAGTAACTAAACATGTTACTTAAATTGCTGTAAAACTGAAAATAGTGAATATAAAATAACAAGGGGTCAGGCTGAAAGAAACAGTTTGACTTGAAAACAATATCCTTTGGACAGAAATGTCCAAATCTCACCATGGGAGTCTTGCCGATATGGGCGGCTAAGAATAGGGTCAAAAGCATCAAAAAATGTGCTATGAGATCCATATCTAGACTCCAAAAGTGAGAGGGGGGACAATCTAGCGGAGGCGGAGAGACTAAGCAACTCTCTATTTTTATCTATATCATTTTCGTTTTCTTCTTTCTTCTAACCCTCCTCTCCATCCCTCTCATCCAATAAGTTGAATATTTTTTTGCGTGCATGCATTGTAAAAATACCAACTAACTAAGACACATATATAGCAGGATTTTTTTTTTTAAATACACGCCCCCAAGTGTAGTGAGTGAAGGGAGAGAAAAGGTTTCCTTAATTTTGGTGCAGTTTATCTGGATTCACTGATCCTCTGTATGAGGGAAAAAAAAAAGGGGGGTAGATAGATGCAACTTCGTGTTTTTGCATAGCTCAAAGAAGGGTTGAGGGGTATCATCTTAATTATGCATACTATTATGGGCCAGCATATCGTGTAGTTGAAATTAGAGATAATGAACTAACATGATGCGTTCTTCATTCCCTTCTCCTCTCCCTTTCCCTTTAAGTTAGAAAGTTGTAGAGAAGAAATAAACAATAAAGAATTACTTGAAACGTCTTTCATGTGATACTAAATCGCATCTGAATGCAAAGGGTCTAAGTAGGAATTAAAACCCTTTTTCCCCCCCTTTTTTTTTCCGCGGACCAGCAAATCGCAAAAATACGGAAAAGAAACAAAAAGGAGGACAAATTTTTCTTAAGCGACTCTCATGGGTTGGCAAATCGCATTGGATGATCTCATTCTTCTTTGATCGCGTCTTGAAGAGGGAGTGGCCCAAATGGGTGATGACGAGTGTGGTGTAGATGGTGGTCTTGGGTTTACTTCCGGATCTAGTAGTCCTAATTTGAGCAAGAGCTCTTTGCCTTCTGCGACATTTGTAACAGAGTAAATGGTGCCAATATGAGGAACAATTAGTCTGAAAGGAAATCCCCACCTGTATCTGATATGGGCAGATTTTAGGATTGATGTTATCTCCCTCATCTTGCGCCTTCTTTCAAGGGTGGCTTGTGAGATGTCAGGATATATTTGAATCCTTGTTCCATCAAACTCCATGTTGTGTGAGTTTCTGGCGGCCCTTAATATATTCTCCTTTGTGATAAAGTCCTTCATACAAAGAATAATGTCACGAGGAGGTTTGTCTACAGGGGGTTTGGGTCGTAGAGCTCTATGGATTCTATCACATGGGAAGGCCTGTGATGGGGTGTCAGGAAGGAGAGACTGGAATAGTTTTGAGACAGCAGGCAGTAAATCTGTTACAGACTCAGGAACCCCGCGTATTCTTAAGTTGTTCCTTCGGTTCCTGTTGTCCAAATCCTCCACATGCATTTGAAGATCGGAATAGTTTTCAGCTAGTAGCTCAAAGTTTTTTCTCAGATCATTGTGGGCTAATGACAATTCATCATGCTTTGTCTCTAACAAGTCTGTACGCCCTCCCAGGGAAGCTATCTCCTGTTGTAGTGTGCAAGTGGATGCCTTTAGTTCTGAATGGAATTTGTTTGCCAGCTTGTCATACATGATAGAGAGACTAGCGTCTAGATCAGCTTTAGTGAGCTGTGGGGGGAACTCACTTACTTGTTTGGGGGAAGCTGTTTTCTGGGAGGCATGTGAAGTTGCCGGAGAGGCCTGTGGAGAGGGATGGGCGCTTTCCTGAGACATCTTGCCTTTCACTTTTGATCGAAGTAAAATGTTGATTGGAGAGTGTTTTGAACGGCGACCACGGGTTCTGTAGTTTCCAGGCATGCACGGATGTATCCTGCAAGGGTGAAGGTGATTATTGGGTGGTTTGTATGTGCATCAGCCTCACGGGCACGCTATGTTCCTCCCTGATCAGCGGAGCTGTTATAAAGAGCTGCCGTCCTGCATCGCGCCTCGCATGCGCCCCCACTTGAGGATATGAATTTTAGTTCATCTTGTCACCTTAATGCAGGTGAGGAGGTGAGGGGACCCTCCAACCATGGAGCGCTGTCTCCTGTTAAGTTCCCCCAACAGCCCTAGAGAGAGCTGGTTGAGGGCCGGATTGTAGAGTCAGCGGCTGGCCAGGGATCCCGGTTCAGGCAGTGGACGATTTATGGGGAGTTCAAAAACAAGGATGGGAGGAAGTCTCCACTGATGTTGACCTCTGGAGATGCTCTTTCAGGCCAGGCTGCTTTAATTGTGTTTAGGGGAGTGAATCTTCTGCAGAGGGATAAGGGAGTGCTCTATAAATTTGAGGCCGGGTGTAGCAAGATGACTGCCTAAGAGGGCTATGAGATCCGGGCTGCCACTGAAATCCACCAATAGGGAGGAATCCCACCCCAGTCCACTACCAGAGCACTGAACTAATTGATCTGGGAGCCAAGGCAGGGGGACAGGGTCTGTAACATGCTGCAGGGGGATTCTGGAAACTTCAGAGGTGTACCAAGATGGCCGCCGTGCACCAGCAGCACAGACTTCTGACTTTTGTATATAATGGGAAGCAGTGTTTAAAAGCTTCCCCGGCTGTGCCAGGGTCCAGGAAGGGTGGCTGGGTAAAGGCTGCTAGGAGATCCTCAGAAGCGGCCCGGCCCTGCCGCGGCGCGCTCCCGCGGGGAACTCCTTCAGGAAACACTGGGGATTCTCGGGCCTAACTAGGCCGCATCAGCCGCGGCCTCCACAAGTGCCCCCGAGAAGCAGCTTCTGCTCCGGATCGCTGGAGGTATGTGGGTGACTGTCAGGGAGGGATGAGAGCTGGTCCCCTACCTCCAATCTGCCGCAATCAGTTTTTCTCTGGAAGGCCTTGGGCCTGCAAGATGGCGGCGGCCTCAGGAGCTGGATGCGGTTAATCCCGGGAGTTCCCCAGCGTCCTCCGGCCGAAATGCCCAAAAATAAAAGTGTGGAACACTGCAGGGGATCTAGCTGAGTAGGATGGGATGCTTTGTAAGCATGGATGGGTTTTAAAGAATGCCGATGGTGAAGGATGGTACCTGGAGCTCCCCCGAGGCTCTAAACTTGATAGTCCTGCCTGCTGCCTGGACCAATACTCTGGCTGAACTAACCATATCTTTGCCTGCTGCATGTACTATGGACAGTATTCCTGGCTGCTGCATGTACTATGGACAGTATTCCTGGCTGCTGCATGGATGATCCTTTCACTGCTGCTGACCACATCCGCCTGCTACCTGGACCGATGCTCTCCTCTATGGACCACTGCACTACTAAAACCGCAGGTAATCTTTTCTTTACTCTTTGCTCAGAAGAATGTATTTTGGTTTGTAATTGGTATGTACAGTACATGCTATGGGTTAGAAATATGAAGGGCCTTCAACAATGTGATAGGTTGGCAGGAATTTGCGTGTGAAATTTATGCTCCTAGAACGCCTGGAGGTGCTACTTGGATGTTGGACTTCTGTATGTAGTCAGGCTGTGTAAAAGTCTCACACATGTGGTATTGCCATACTCAGGAGGAGTATCAGAACGTATTTTGGGGTGTCATTTTTGCTATGTACATGCTATGTGTTAGAAATATCTTATAAATGGACAACTTTGTGTAAAAAAAATGTGTTTTCATTTGTTTTCCACATTTTCCAAAAACTTCTGGAAAAAAATGAACCATTCAAAAGACTCATTATGCCTCATAGATTATACGTTGGGGTGTTAGCTTTCCAAAATGGGGTCATTTTGTGGGCGTTTCTATTGTCCTGGTGCTCCAGGGCTTTCCAAAGTGTAACAGGTGGTTGAGAGATTAGATGTGTAATTTATGCTTCTAGAACGCCTGAAGGTGCTACTTCAATGTTGGGCCTCTGTATGTGGTCAGGCTGTGCAAAAGTCTCACACATGTGGTATTGCCATACTCAGGAGGAGTAGAAGAATGTATTTTGGGGTGTCATTTTTGCTATGTACATGCTATGTGTTAGAAATATCTTATAAATGGACAACTTTGTGTAAAAAAAAATGCATTTTCATTTTTTTTCCACATTTTCCAAAAACTTCGGGAAAAAAATGAACCATTCAAAAGACTCATTATGCCTCATAGATTATACGTTGGGATATTAGCTTTCCAAAATGGGGTCATTTTGTGGGCGTTTCCATTGTCCTGGTGCTCCAGGGCCTTCAAAATTGTGATAGGTTGTCATCTAATAAGATGTGTAATTTCTGCTCCTAGAATGCCTGGAGGTGCTACTTACATGTTGGGCCTCTGTATGTGGCCAGGGTGTGTAAAGGTCTCACACATGTGGTATCGCCATACTCAGGAGGAGCAGCAGAATGTATTTTGGGGTGTCATTGTAAGTATGCATGTGCTGTGTGAGAGAACTAACTTGTTATTATGACAATTTTGTGTAAAAATGAAAAAAAATGAAAAAATTCTTCATGTTCCCAAGAATTGTGGGAAAAAATGACAACTTCCAAAAATTCACCATGCCTCTTACTAAATACCTTGGAATGTCTACTTTCCAAAAAGGGGTCATTTGGGGAGTATTTGTACTTTCCTGGCTTGTTAGGGTCTCAATAAATGAGATAGGCCGTCAGTACATCAGGTGTGATCAGATGTGATCAATTTTCAATGATTGGCACCATAGCCCGTAGCCTCTATAACGTTCACAGAGACCAAATAATATACACTAATTTGGGTTATTTTTACTAAAGATATATGTAGCAGTATACATTTTGGCCCAAATTTATGAAGAAAAATGATTTCTTTTCAAAATTTTAAGATAGAAACTAAAAAAAAGTGTTTTTTTTTTTTAAAATGTTCTCTCTTTTTTTGCTTATATTACAAAAAATAAAAAACCTAGCACTGATTACCACCAAAAGAAAGCTCTGTTTGTGAGAACAAAATGATAAAAATTTTGTTTGGATACAATGTAGCATGACTGAGTAATTGTCATTCAAAGTGTGAGAGTGCTGAAAGCTGAAAATTGGTCTGGGCAGGAATGGTGTATAAATGCCCTGTATTGAAGTGGTTAAGGGGAGATTTGTAGAAAAGGGTTACATCCCTGCAGAATTAGATACTGAAATTGATCAGATCTCACAGATCGATCGGACTTCATTACTCCAAATTGTCCCTAAAAAACCGAGAGATGATAACTTTAGGTGGTCTTTCTTCACCACATACTCAGCTCAGTCCAGGCAGATCAGAGAGATTCTCAAAAAGCATTGGGGTGTTCTTCAGAATGACCGTCTTCTGGGACCAGTTCTCCCTGTGCATGCTGGAGTCATTTTTAGGGGAGCAAGGTCGGTACAGGGCCAAATTGTGCCCAATATTATTGACCCTCCCAAGAGAGTTTACTTTCTTCAGAATTGTACGGGCTACTATGCGTGCCGCAAATGTAATATTTGTTTGCATAATACCTGTGGTAGGCGTAAGAGTGAGACTTTTCAGTCTACTGTTACCTTACGTGTATATCACATGAAACGCTTTACCGCATGTGCAACCAAATATATTGTTTACCTTTTGACTTGTCCGTGCCGTAAACAGTACGTATGGCGTACCATCAGGACGTTTAGCATTAGAGTTAACGAACACATTACCAATATCAAGAATGGGAAACCTGATCATACTGTTTCACTGCACTATTTGGAAACACATAACCGTGACCACAAGGGAACACAATTTCTGGCCATTGACCAGTTTGTGTCCCATTGGAGGGGAGAGTCTCGCATTAGAGGGGTATCTCGTTTAGAGACGTATTGGATTTACGAACTTCGCACATACTCACCATTTGGAATGAACGTCGAATGGGATATCAACTCTTATCAATCAAGCTTAGACTCTCCTCATTATGTCATACCATTTGGTCAATTCTATATATTTTTTCCCTGAAATAAATATTTTTTCTCGTCCTTTTTTCTCTAGCCCCACAATTGGGGATGTTTTTATTATTCTCTGGATCCATGTGTATCTTTAGTGTTAAATTTTTATGCGTATTTTGTCATTGAGGGTTCTTTAGTAATTCATTTTATATTTAGAATTCCTGGGCTCTGTATTATAATACAGAGTCATATATATCCATTGTCTTTTGCATTTTTGTATTCTAGTTAATGGCCACAAGATGGCAAGGTTTTGCTTTAATACACGCCGCCCTGACTTCATTGAGCGTGCGCGGGACGGTTGTGGCCGCATCTTGCCATTTGCGGAGACTGGCGTCATGAGTCGTGACGTTTTTACGACGCGTCGTCATGACGCTTTGTCATTCTTGGCAGCGTCCCGCCCGCACATGCCCATTTGCTGCTTTTGGCAGCGGGCGATTTCCTCATGCGCGTGCGGGACCATTGTAGCCGCAGTTTACTATCCTATGATATGGCGCCATGCGTCGTGCGTCGTGATGCCATTATGATGCGCCGCCATGACGTACAGCTATTGAGAATGCCGTTCCGCCGGCGCATGCTCAATGCCATTTTTTCATACATCCATGGCCTCATACAGCAAGAGAGAGACGCTCTCTGCTGACAGCAGAGCCCGGTGATTATTTCATTTAGCCTATGGCAGGATGAGGAGGTTAAGTGTAAGTTCATTACCGCCCACTTCCTTAGCTGTCTTTTTGGTGGGCTTTTAGCACAGGTTTTGGTTGGTTCTTGACCATGCACTTCCGGGTTCAAACTGATGATGGTCTGCTGGTGCAGTTGTGATTGGCTGTACCTGGGAGGCTGCGAGATCATCGGATCATGTGATGAACTCTCCTCCAATGACTGACCGGTTTTGATCCTGTTTGCTGATTGCAGAGTTCCAACCAAAAATTAAAGTGTTGTATTATAAATATCGGGCAGTGAGTGGGAGCAGGTTGATGCCCCTGTAGAAGTATTTTTATACGAAACACGTAGGGATGGTATAAACCACTCCATTTGTTGCCTTATTTTATTTGTTTATATGTGATCACTTTTATATTGATGGTTTTATTCAATAAACCCTCAAAACGGATTTACACGATTGGAGTCCCTCCCTCCTTTTTGTTTCCTTTTTTATGGCATGGTGAATCCATTATTAGGAAGTTTGGCCTTCATTGGCTCCTTATGATCTGACTGAGCCTTTTTCCATTGGCCATCCCTCCAATATCGGTTAGACCACCGGGATGGTGGGTCCTTCGAGAATCTTATCACGATTCTAGACACGGTGACCGTGACCAATATCGTTTGGCTGTGGACTTCGATCCGGGATCTCCGAGGGTGAAAGTCTTCAGGCAAGCCGCAGAGTCTGCCCCGTGGAATTCCTATGCCTCTACGATTCACTGTCACTGACAAGTGGGTCCACTGGCTCTGGTAAGAGTACCCCATTCATTTCCATTTTTTGAAGAGCTGCTTAATGATCTACTTGGTCTCCAACCCAGCTTTCATCACTTACTTATTATATACATTTTGTGTTATGGACATCATTGGCCACTTATCCCATTTGTGTGGACTTTAATTGGTTTCAGATTTATATATTATACCATATATTTTTTTGCACTTGTTGAACCTAGGTTTCTTCTTAGGTTTTTTGGACACTTAGCGCTTCATTTTTTCACCCTCACTGTATTTTTTATGTTAGTCACATTATTTTGCAGCAGCTGTTTGTGTTCACGATTTATAAGACTAGTGCACATTTTTTAAATTTTGGCTGTTATTTATGTTGTGTTTTGTCCTGTGTTGACTCGAATGTGGCTATTTCGGCGGACTGTCTGTGTGTGACGGAGAGACACAATATTTCCTTGCCGGGCTGGCCCTGGTTCAAGAGAGGGTAGATTAATTATGTGCGCGGGATTCCTTGTCCGTATTCTTTAGTAAGATTCGGATTGAAGAGAGAGGCGCAGGGTAGATTAGATTAAATAGATATATATGTGTGTATGGAGTCACTGGATTTCCTTGCTAAAGTTTCAATTTTTGATGAAGCGTCGTAGTTCATAGAGTTCGTAGAGATGTTGACTCCATTAATTTAGATATATATAAAAGGATCCAGGTAGGTTCGGGGTTGAATTTTACCTCCATACAGACAGCGGAGCTGACATAGCGTGTCATATTCTAATCCTGTGTACCGTATATACTCGAGTATAAGCCGAGTTTTGTGCTGAAAATGCCCCCCTCGGCTTATACTCAAGTCACCTTTTTGCGCCTGATCTCCTGGAGTTTGGGGAGCCGGTACCGGCTGGCCGTAGGTCCCCTGGACCCCAAACATGGCACACATATAGCCCCACTCTTCCTTTACAAGTGTGCAAAGGTTCTTGGCCGGGGGACCTACGGCCGGGGAGCACCGATTTTTCAAAACCGGGCACCCCTTCCATAGACTCCCATGTTAAATGGTCATTTCTCTGGTGACTTTGGGGACCCGGTACCGGCCGGTCGTAGGTCCTCTGGACCCCAAACTTGGCAAACATGTAGCCCCACTCTTCCTCTACAAGTTTCATGTCCGGGGGACTTACGGCCAGGGAGCACCGATTTTTCAAAGCCAGGCACCCCCTCCATAGACTCCCATGTTAAACGTCAGACTAGTCATGGACACAGTGAGGCATGGACACAGTGAGGCATGGACACATGGACACAATGAGGCAAAGTGAGGCACACCCTAGGCTTATACTCGAGTCAATAAGTTTTCCCAGTTTTTGTGGTAAAATTAGGTGCTTCGGCTTATATTCGGGTCGGCTTATACTCGAGTATATATGGTATGTAGTTATTGTCTGTTTTTTGTCCTATCTGTACATGTGGAGGTGCTTGGGGTTTTAGTTAAGCTGATAGGAGCTTGGCAGATATTACAGTGTTTCGAGTAGTGCAGTTTTGCCTGTCTTTTAGAGCTCATTTTGGGACCGGAGCTGACACGCAGGCAGATAGCTCCCACCTTTCTGTTTCACAGCATTTAGAGCACTGTGTGGAGGGAGTCAAATTTTACGCCCTCCCTTTCTCTCCTAGTGGGGGCTTGCTTCCTATTCTCTGAGAGAATAAAAAAAAATAAAAAAAATAAAGGAATGGTTTTTAAACTGTACTGCTGCTGTCCTTTTTCCAAGACGTTTAACCCTTTCGCATCCCTTCTAGCCTCTGACTGATTTTTTAACCCTGAGTGTACTTTTTCAATCTGCGGTCAGGAGTTTTTTTACGTTTGCTGTCTATTTTTAGGCTGAGCTTTTGCTCCATAGCTATTTGAAACTATTCACAGGATATAGTTACATAGTGGGACACTGATCAAAAATATGAGTAGGCAGAAGTCTTTTCTTTTTGCCATTTAGGATTATTGAAGTGTGGTTTAACATGTGCTTGACTAATTCAATATAGTTATGCTTTGGAGGGCTTTTGATGCTATCTGCAGTATGTATTAAATCCCCTTCTAAAGCACGGGTGAGATATTTTATGTCATATCTCCTGACATTGACTTTAAGTCTTGGCATTGGATTGCTTATAGAATATGTTGAACCATTAATTCATTCCAAATTTAACATGAGTGTTGTTTGATTCATCACACTTTTTGTTTATGCCTTTTAAGAAGTTAAGCAATCTGTTTGTCTTGAAAAAGATAACCTAGTGTCATATTAATAAAGAGTACTTACCTTCCGTGCAGTACCAGAACGAGGTTTCACAAGGGTTACTAGGTTTTGAATGTTCTAGTAGCATTTATGTGTTGAACTTTGCATAGGGCTTGCATAGAAATGTATGTCCATATTATCTGAACGAGAACAAAGCCTGCCTCCACCCTGTCCTGGTAGCCATTACTGGGCGCGTGAGGAATGTGGGAGGTCCGGACCCCCACACCCTGACCCGCCCCGGGCTCTGCCCCTCATGTAGTTGTAAGGCGAGGGACCTCCTACAGAAGTCCCTCCCCTTGCGAGCAGGCCTTCCTCCACCCTTATCCCAGTCATCCTTACCCCTTTGCCCCCTGTGCCCTGTGTTGAATGCAGATGGCAGCTTTTACTGCCCACCGGTCATTACCCTGTGATGCTTTCAATACCAGGTTACATTACAAATCGCATTATCGCATACTATCAAGTGCTTTCGTAGCGGGTGTGAGGGGGTTAGCTCGGCAGCGGGTGTGTGTGACCCCCGGGATGGGCTCCCCACACAAAAACAGGCCCAGCAAACGGAGGTTGTGGTTTTCAAAATCAAAAAAAAGGTGCGGTTTATTTTCTATTTACAGTGACAAAACACAGCAAAGCCAAAAGAAACATATAAACAAAATAAATCCTGGTCAACTTGACCTCTGACTAAACATACAGGTTTCCTAACTAACAACTGGGATCAGCCTAGTGCTGTCCTAGTCCCTAAGTCCCTGGTTTTAAATGTCCAAGCAAATAGCCACACAGGCTTTGTCTCACCGGACAAGGGTTCACTCTCTCCAGGACAGTCCACACAGGTCTGGTTCCAGGCATGAGCTAACACCTAATGAATCTGGGAGTTCTTATAGAGGCCTAAATGAGCTGACAAGCTTCAGCTGGCCTCATCAACTCCCTGTCTGTACGACGCCCCACACTCTCCCTAGAGGTATGAGTCATCCATGAGCCTACTAGCCTCAGCTGGGCTTATACAACTCTCCACCCTAGTTGTATAAGTCAGCATAAAGCCTGAATCTGGGAGAAATATATCTACCCCCCTGGATGCAACCAGGTGACTTTACCTTCCTGCTGTCACATACCCCCCCCTCTTGTTTTAACCTTGGGGTTGGAACACCAGCAATCAGGCATTCATGTACTCGAGACAAAGCATCCACATTCCCCATTTGAACGCCAGGGCGATGCTTTACTGTGAAGTTGAATTCCTGGAGGGCCAGGAACCACCTATTCACTCTTCTATTTGTTTCCTTGTTTTGAGCCATCCACTTTAACGGAGCGTGATCCGTAACCATGTCAAAGTGCCTACCTAGCAGGTAGTACCGAAGGGAATCTAGAGCCCACTTCACCGCTAAACACTCCTTTTCAACGGTGGCGTAATTTACCTCATGGGACTTCAACTTCCTGCTGAGGTAAATGACTGGGTGCTCTTCCCCGTTCCAGACCTGGGACAATACTGCTCCTAACCCCACATCTGACGCATCACTTTGTACGACAAAGTCTTTAGAGAAGTCGGGTGAGTACAACACTGGCTGGCTACATAAGGCTTGTTTCAAGAATTGGAATGCTGCCTCAGCCTCGGGGGTCCATTTAATCATGACCGACCCTTTCCCCTTCGTTAGGTTGGTTAGGGGCACAGCCTTAGAAGCAAAGTGGGGAATGAATCGCCGATAATACCCAGCGATTCCCAGAAAGGCTCGTACCTGCTTCTTGCTGTTGGGACGTGGCCAACTCTGGATGGCCTCGACTTTGTTGAGTTGGGGTTTTATTACTCCCCTCCCAATGGTGTACCCAAGATATTTGGCCTCCTCCTGCCCAATGGTACACTTCTTGGGGTTAGCCGTAAACCCCGCTTCCCGGATAGAGTCTAGGACTGCTTGCACTTTTGGCAGATGTGAGGCCCAATCTGTGCTATGGACAATTACGTCATCCAGGTAAGCCGCAGCATACTTCCGATGGGGCCTCAGTATCTGGTCCATTTTCCGCTGGAATGTGGCCGGCGCATTCTGTAACCCGAACGGCATTCTCTTATATTGGAACGCCCCGTCTGGGGTTACAAATGCGGTTTTCTCTTTGGCCGACTTGGCCAGGGGAATTTGCCAATACCCTTTTGTGAGGTCAAGAGTCGTCATGTATCGGGCTGTTCCCAGCCGGTCGATCAACTCATCTATACGTGGCATGGGGTAGGTGTCAAATTTTGTAACTTTGTTCAACTGACGAAAATCGTTACAAAATCGCCAGCTCCCATCCGGTTTAGGCACCAACACAATGGGACTAGACCAATCACTTTGGGACTCCTCTATCACCCCTAAGTTCAGCATTTTCTGTACTTCCTCCCGTATTGCCTCCCGTCGGGCCTCTGGGATCCGATAGGGTTTTAACTTCACCCTTTCACCGGGCGGGGTAATGATGTCATGCTCTACCCCAAATGTTTGTCCCGGCAGCTCAGAGAATACCTCCTTGTTGCGAAGCACAAACTCCTTAACCTCCTGTTGTTGGGGTTGTGACAAGGTGGCTGCTATTCCAACCTCAGGAATCACGCAACCAGTTTGAGCTGGTGACCAAGTGTCTGCGACTAGGGACTCTCTATCCCTCCAGGCTTTCAACAGATTAACGTGATAGATCTGTTCGGGCTTTCGCCTTCCTGGTTGTCTGACCTTGTAATTCACTTCACTCACTTTTTCCATTATCTCGTAGGGGCCTTGCCATTTGGCAAGGAATTTACTTTCAACCGTAGGGACAAGTACCAGTATCCTATCCCCCGGGGAAAAGGTACGGGTCTTGGCTCCACGGTTGTACACTCTCTGCTGTGCTAACTGCGCTTGGGCCAAATGTTCCTTCACGATGGGCATTACCTGTGCAATTCGGTCTTGCATCAGGGCGACATGCTCAATCACACTCCTGTGGGGAGAACTCTCACTTTCCCAAGTTTCCTTGGCAATATCCAACAGCCCTCTTGGGTGTCTCCCATACAGTAACTCAAAGGGGGAGAATCCCGTAGAGGATTGAGGCACCTCCCTAATAGCAAACATCAGATAAGGAAGTAGACAGTCCCAATCCTTTCCATCTCTATCCACCACTTTCTTCAACATTTGTTTTAGGGTTTTGTTGAATCTTTCAACCAGCCCATCGGTTTGGGGGTGATACACAGATGTACGTAATTGCGTCACTTTGAACAATTTACACAGCTCCTTCATAACCCGGGACATAAAGGGTGTACCTTGGTCCGTAAGCAGTTCTTTACAAATACCCACCCGGCTAAACAGAAGAGATAGCTCTTTGGCTATGGTTTTGGCCGAGGTATTTCGGAGAGGGATCGCTTCTGGATAACGGGTGGCATAGTCCATTATAACTAATATGTACTGGTGCCCCCTAGCGGACTTGATTATAGGACCTACCAAATCCATGGCGATCCTCTCAAACGGGACCTCAATGATGGGTAGAGGGACCAGCGGGCTACGGAAATGTGGCATCGGGGCCGACCTCTGACACACAGGGCAGGAGGAACAATAATTTTCTATGTCCTTTATCACCCCCGGCCAATAGAATCTCTGTAATACCCTCTCTCGGGTTTTCTCTGTCCCCAGATGACCTCCAAGAATGTGCCCATGGGCCAACTCCAACACCAACTTCCTGTAAGGTTTGGGCACCACAAGCTGCTCAACGGTTTCTTCTGCCCTTTTTGCCACCCGATACAGTAGGTCCTTCTCTACGCTGAAGTATGGGTAAGTGCAGGTATTATCTGGGTTCACTAACTCGCCATCTATTTTCACTACGTTTTCCCGTGCCTTTATTAGGGCGGGGTCTTTCAACTGTTCTGTGGCAAAGTTTTCCCTGTGAACCTCAAGATCAGAAAACTCCACAGACGGTAGGTTTTCGTCTGAGGAGGTGGGCTCCTCTCCAGTTTCTTGAGTCTCCCCTGCCAATACTGATAAGGGAAATTCCGGAGAGTCCTCACCACTCTCAGGGGAGTTCTGGCTATCCCATTCCTGGTACATAGGGGCACCAGTGGGGGGCTCAGGATCATCCCACAGTTCCCAGAACTTCGGAAAATCCCTTCCCACAATGGCGTCATGCGGTAACTGAGATACTAAGCCCACTGGATGAGAGAGGGTACCTTTGGGGGTCTCGAAACACACTGTAGTCACTGGATACTCTCGGGTGTCCCCATGCACACAAATAACAGCTACCTTGCTATTCCCAGAGACCTCTGTTTTAACTAACTCAGCCTTTATCAGGGTCACAAGGCTACCTGAATCCAGCAATACCACAACATTTCTACCATTAACACACATTTTGCATAAATGTTTCTCAATTCCTCGAATGGCAGTGCATGCGACTGTCGCACACAGCGACTGACGTCTGCCCGTCAGAAAGTCACACTGCATGGGTTCCTCCACAACCGGGCAATTGGCTGCAATATGTCCCGCTTGCCGGCAGCGGTAGCAAACGATCCTTCTTGCCGCCTCTTGAGCCGCTGATTTCCCAGGCTGTTCTCGCCAAACTTGGGGTAGAGCTCCCACCCTCTCACTCTCTCCACCCTCACCCCTTGGAATCCTCTTATCCGCCCCTGGGGATGGTCTGGTCTTAGGGTGGAAAGTCCGAGTGTCTCTGGAAGAGGCCGTCAGGTTCTCTGTAGCCAAGTATTTCTCCACACGATCCACAAGACCATCGGCCGTCTCTGGGTCTCCATGGCTTACCCACTTTTGGATGGCAGTAGGAAGAGCTCTCAAAAACCGATCCATTACAACACGTTCCACAATCTTTGGTGCGGACAAAGTCTCTGGCTGTAGCCACTTTCTGCTCAGGTGAATGAGATCATACATTTGAGACCTGGGGGGTTTTCCAAGCTGGAAAGTCCAGTTATGCACACGCTGAGCCCGGACAGCCTGGGTGACACCCAGCCTTGCCAATATCTCAGCTTTTAGCATCACATAGTCTTTTGCTTGGTCAGGCTCTAGGTCATAGTAAGCCTTCTGCGATTCACCAGTTAACAGAGGAGCCACCAGTCCAGCCCACTGCTCCTCAGGCCACTTTTCTCTTTCAGCAGTC
Source organism: Rana muscosa (assembly GCA_029206835.1). Classification (NCBI taxonomy): domain Eukaryota; kingdom Metazoa; phylum Chordata; class Amphibia; order Anura; family Ranidae; genus Rana; species Rana muscosa. Next base: position 359,760,738 of record CM055117.1, read on the forward strand.
CTTTCAAATGTGGTCAAAAATACCTCTGGATCATCCTCTCCAGTCATTTTTGTCAATAAACGACTCACCCCAAAGGACGCGGTATTAGTGGGACGGCTTTCCTCACTGGTCTGCGGACGTTGCTGCATTACTGCTTCCATTTGTTGTAGTCTCTGCTCTTGCTTCTGTAACAGGTCTATGAAGCGGGCCTCAGATTGCTGCTGGGCTTGTTGCTGAGCTTCCAGACTCTGTTGGTGAGCTTGCTGCTGGGCTGCAAGGCTCTGTTGATGAGCTTGCTGCTGGGCTGCGAAGTTCTGTTGTTGAGCTGCAAGGCTCTTTTGCAAACCTGCATTTGTCTGCTGTTGATTGGCATTTGCTAGAGCCAGCTGCTTCAGTATCTCCTCCATGCTGGCTTAAAAAAAAACTGCCACTGGTTCTCCACCAACTGTGAGGGGGTTAGCTCGGCAGCGGGTGTGTGTGACCCCCGGAATGGGCTCCCCACACAAAAACAGGCCCAGCAAACGGAGGTTGTGGTTTTCAAAATCAAAAAAAAGGTGCGGTTTATTTTCTATTTACAGTGACAAAACACAGCAAAGCCAAAAGAAACATATAAACAAAATAAATCCTGGTCAACTTGACCTCTGACTAAACATACAGGTTTCCTAACTAACAACTGGGATCAGCCTAGTGCTGTCCTAGTCCCTAAGTCCCTGGTTTTAAATGTCCAAGCAAATAGCCACACAGGCTTTGTCTCACCGGACAAGGGTTCACTCTCTCCAGGACAGTCCACACAGGTCTGGTTCCAGGCATGAGCTAACACCTAATGAATCTGGGAGTTCTTATAGAGGCCTAAATGAGCTGACAAGCTTCAGCTGGCCTCATCAACTCCCTGTCTGTACGACGCCCCACACTCTCCCTAGAGGTATGAGTCATCCATGAGCCTACTAGCCTCAGCTGGGCTTATACAACTCTCCACCCTAGTTGTATAAGTCAGCATAAAGCCTGAATCTGGGAGAAATATATCTACCCCCCTGGATGCAACCAGGTGACTTTACCTTCCTGCTGTCACACGGGTTTTAAAGAACCGATACGGATTGGGCTGATAGTGGCCCGACCAGAGTAGTACAGGACGTTATATCAGTGAGCGAGCTTATCCTTCCACACTCTCTTCTGTCTGGGGTGCCCCTGTCTGCAAAAATATTTTCGTTGTCATAGATTTAGCGTGAGCTGAAGCCATACAGCCCATTCCACCCCCCCCCCCGGTGATGTTAAGGCTCTACATGCTTTTTTGGGACTGATCTCTTACTGAAGAGCCTGGATAACCGCGGCTTCCCTTCTTATGCAACCCCTGTATGACAACCTACCATGTGTCCCCTTTGCGCTGTCCGCAGAAGCGCTCACTAACTTTCATCTTTTGAAAAAGACAATTAGCACTGCTCCTGCACTTGGACTCCCTGATAATGGAAAGCCCTTTAGCCTGTTCATATCTGAGATGTAGGGCCATGCTTCAGGGGTGTTGACACAAGGTCATGGACTCCGTAACCGCCCCATCGGTTACTATTCCACCCGCCTGGACCCAGTTGCCAGAGGAGGCCCATCATGTCTCTGAGCTGTTTTTGCTGCCCAAGCCCTGCTGGACTAAGCTTCTGACATTGTTGTGGCCCATCCCCTTCTGTTTCTTGCCCCTCACTATTTCTCTGCCATTCTGTATCAGGTGCAACCCAAGTATTTGTCCTCTGGTTGCGATGCAGTTTCCTCATGCCTGACGGTGTGACTCTACTTCGATGCCAGTGACTCTACCCTGCTACTCTCCTTCCTCTTGTCCAAGGGGGGTATTATGACATGTCTCTGGACAAACAGGAAGAAGAGAACTCAGATCTACCTGCTCCTACCCGAGATGAAGATGGACATGATTGCTTTGAACTCATGAAGGCAGAAACCACCTGTCTACCCTCTGTTCTGGATGCCCCAATCCCAATGCCTCAACTCACCTTGTAGCAGTACGGGTGGATGATCTTTGGACTGTAGGGACCTGCCCATGTCTCCCCAGAGCTTTGTACCCAGCTGTGGTGCAATGGGCCCATGGAGCAACCCATCTTTCAAAGACTTTGATGAACTCACTTATAAACAAACATGTAGCTCCAGAAATAACTACTTTGACTAATCAATACTGCAAGTCCTGCCACACTTGCTTAGCATGCAACACTGGAAGGCTAGAGAAACCACCCCAGAAACACTCAGCTAGACCGCTCTACCCCTTCCAGAGGATACAGATTGATCACATACAAATGCCAAAGGGTGGTAGATTTGAGTATGCTCTGGTGGTGGTAGACATGTTCTCAGGATGGCCAGAGGCTTATCCAGTCGCAAATCAAATGGCGAAAACCACGGCTAAGGAATTGCTTTTAGAGGTGGTTTGCAGATATGGGGTACCTGAGGTGATAGAGAGTGATCAAGGTCCTGCGTTCACTGCTACAGTCACAAAAGAAATATGGTCGGCCCTAGGTACCACATTAGCGTATCACACACCTTATCACCCTCAGAGTAGTGGGAAAGTGGAAAGAATGAAACAGACACTTAAGTCCCGAATGCTAAAAATGGCCAAGGACACAGGTATGTCCTGGCCAGAAAGCCTGCCAATAGCCTTATTCAGCGTACGATATTCTCCAAGGGGGAAGCATTCTTTATCCCCTTTTGAAATCTTGTTTGGAAGAGCCCCTAGATTAGGTTGTTATTATCCACAACAGTTGCAATTACAGTCTGATACTTTGATAGATTATGTGACCGCTCTTGCAAAAGAATTAACTAATATCCATGCACGAGTATTCTCTTCCATTCCAGATCCTGATTTAGATACCGGTACTCACAGCATACTTCCTGGTAATTGGGTGATGGTTAAGAAGTTACTCCGAAAACATTAATTGGAGCCAAGATATAATGGTCCATTCCAGGTGTTGTTGACAACAGCCACTTCAGTTAAGTTGGCCGGAAAAAACACTTGGATTCCCACTGCAAAAAGGCTCCAGTTCCTTAGGACCGTGCACCACCCGCATCAGAATGAAACTATATATCTTTTTTCTTATAGCAACTGTGCACGCACAGGAGGTGGCTATCAAACAAATAGATGGTGTAACACAATTTTGGTATAATTCATCAGACACACATGTAGCTACCTTCATATTTGATCTCTGTATTATAATCTTTCCCCCTCCATTTAACTGGCAGTGTAGCTTGTTCCGGACGCAGATCACCTCCGGAAATATATATATATATATGTGACACAGCAGACTGTGACCACTGGGAATCTGTGGGTTGGAATACAGGGGATGACTGGGGATATAAGCCACAGAGTGCCCTGAACAGGAAAGACAAATATAGAGAGTCATTACTCAGCAGACTGACCTTATTAAAAACAGGCTATGGTCAAGTCATGATGTGGAAAAGGGATATAGCATGAAACTCACTCTGACCATAAGAAATCCCAGTCCTACGGATGCAGGCACATATGTTATGGGAGTACGGTATGATGGGGAGAATAGGGGACCAAGTGGACAGTTCCAAGTTAAAGACATGTATAATTCATCTGAATGGGAGGCCCTTCAACCAACAAGTGATCCCCTTAAACCACATGTACATATGCGCACCCTAGAAGATATGGTGGCCATAGCTGATCCCACATTTGAAGACACGATGGCAGCAGAGACTGGTTTCTCGGATGTCAACCTGTGGCTCTAATGGATGAGGTATAGTGTAGGGAAACATAACAGGTCCAACTGTTTTGTGTGTGGTGGAGCTAGACCCCATTTGGGAACAGTGCCATTAAACATACCTCCCACTCAAGAGGAGTGCTTTCTGAGCCTGTTTACCAATACTTCCACTGATTCCTCCCAGTGCAAAACATGGAAAAGAGAATATCCCATAATAACTAAGACATCCAAGACCGTGGAGAGTATTACTATATATCCTGGTAATTACACATGTTATGGGAACTACCAGGGAATAGGGAAGTTCTTAGGGAACTTCTCTATGGGATACTGTGCCTCCTACAGTAGTGTATCCACAGATCTGGTGCAAAATCAAACTCAGTCTTTGGGAGACGTGTATTGGATCTGTGGGGTAATGAAGATTAGGACTAGGTTACCAGGCCGATTGGACAGGGGAATGTGCACTTGCTAAAGTCATAATGCCCCTGCACATCTTTTCGGGAGGTGACCTAGTAGTAAAAGGGGAGCACTTATCTGAATCCAGCAGGAAGCGTAGAAGTGCCCCAGCTGGTAGTTTTGACCCCCATGTATATATAGATGCCATAGGGGTCCCGGGGGGGGGGTCCCAGATGAATTCAAAGCAAGAGATCAAGTAGCTGCAGGTTTTGAGTCCCTGATTCCCATAATCACTGTAAATAAGAATGTATATTGGATTAATTAAATTTACTATAACCAACAGAGGTTTGTTAACTATACCAGGGATGCACTCCAGGGTTTAGCTGAACAACTAGAGGCCACTTCACAAATGACTTTTCAAAATCGAATGGCTTTAGACATGATTTTAGCTGAAAAGGGGTGTGTGTGTAAAATGTTGCCTGGGACAAGTACATGTTGTACGTACATTCCGGCAATACAGGCCCAAATGGTAAGGTAACCTTGGCCATTAAGAAATTAGAGGATCTCTCAAAAGAGTTAAAAAGAAATTCGGGACTGACCGATCCCTGGGATCAGTATTTTGGGCGGATGAGTGGATGGCAACACATTTGTACTCAAATAGGCATAGCAATTTTGATGCTGCTTACATTAGTTGCGATAGTGGTTTGCTGTATGCTGCCCTGTATGAAAAAGCTGTTAGAAAAGGCAGCTGAAGAGGTGACTCCTACTTTTTTGAATTTAGGTGATATTAGAGATCCAATAAAGGAGGATGAGGGACCGTATGCTCCATTGCAGTCCTTGCCTGTTAATAATACATACAACATTCTCAAATGATAAGGGAAAGAATAGTGTCCTATGTTTATCCTTGTCTGCTGGTTTCCCCGACCTTTGGCTTATTCTTTTACTGTCCTCCTGTAGCCTACTAAGAGCGTGAGCTGGGTGACTCTGGGGACCGCAACCTGGAGCTAGCTGCAGCCCAAGCCATCCTCACCACTAGAGGCTCTGGTGGACACCTGCTGGCTCTTAGACTCGGCGCCCTGGGGAATCTTATTCTCTAGCTCCCTGTGGGATCTGTGTTGGTTCTTTGGTGGACCTGCCTTTCTTAACCACCCAGAGTTCCATTCACAGTAGTCAAAAGTAAATATTCTGATGTTGAGAGGGGCGAGTAAGGTCATATAGCATAGGGACAGTACTGATAAAATAATCATTTTAAGGGGGGACTGTGATGGAGTTTATAAAATGATTATTTTATATGAATGATCTTTCTTTATATTATCCATTCAAACATTGATATTTTATTTTATCCTTTATCATTCTTGTTATTTCTTTGTTTCATTATGTTTTGGTGTATGGGTTTGGAAGTTTAGTGTGGGTTAAATGACTCTTGTGTTCGGCTGCTCACATGGTTTGCTGCCCACCCCTTAAGGAATGTTGGAGTGATTAGCCACCCTTCTGAGAACGTGTTTGCAAAGGACACACACACACACACACACAGATATGTTTGTAAAATAAGAAGCTTATTGATGTTTATACTTGGAACCAGAAAGTTAATGTATGCTAACTAAGGATATAAGTTAGAAGTATTATCATGTGTGTGTTCTAATATTCATGTAGCAAGATGGGAAAACATTAGTATTATTTTCCTTGATTGAAAGTTATGACTAAGATATTCATCTCAGAGTGAAGACAAAACAGATGTTTCTTCCATCCCCCACTGCTTAATTCAGTCCTTTAACTTACTCCATCCGGCCCAACCCACCGTGTAAAGGAAAATGGCTGCGGAAGCCCTGGAATGTGAAGACACGTGGAAGAAATAGACTTAAGAGGAAGACAGCCATATATGGAATCAGCCAATCATATGTACATGTTTGGGATGACGATTGCTTGTGTCACTCTGTCCATATAAGCTTCAACTGAATAAAGGAGTGGTCTCTTGAGCCACACATGAGAAGGAAGCTATACTGATGAGTCTGATTTCAGTGTGCAATCCTTAAGGCACATATGCCCTCATTTTAACATAAATTCGGACCAGCCGCAGAATAGTGAATAGATTCTGGTATTGAACCAGAGATCATCTATTACAATTGGCTCCCAACGTGGGTTTCTGGGCTCCGTTCTCGGACCTTGAGGTCAAAGTTTCTCTTATTCCTCAGCCCCTTTTGGTCTGACGTAGCTTGGGCTTTCTCATAGGCCGTTTTCAGACTTCTCCGTAACCGATCTACATACCCCTTGTGGGAAGTTGCTGATGCATGATCAAGGGATACACCAAAGGCCAGATCCACTGGTAGTCGAGCTTCTCGCTCAAACATCAAACGGTATGGGGAGTATGCAGTTGCATCATTTGCAGTGCTGTTGTAGGCATGCACAATGGCAGCTACATGCTTGCTCCAGTATAAAAATATACTAAAGCGCTAAAATGGTGCAAAAGCAATCAAATGTGTGAAATAAACCAAGGATAACTAAATGATTCAGCTGCAATCAATCAATGTGTCTGATAACATATAAGTGAAATTGCAATGTGATATTGATGCGCTGTAAATCAACTCTAAGTGAACCAATCATAACATATACATTAAATAAATAATGTGACCAAGATGCAAAATACACAAATAACCAAATGTGCAAACAGTGCTAAAATGAATGTGCACTCAGTGCTAAATAAGTGTGCTGAATAAGTAATTTGCGGAGACCCTAATAAGGATCACTCATAACAATGAGCAGACAAACAAATGCACTTAAAAAAGACCTGCTACTGGCAGGCTACTGCACGCCAAACACTCAGAATATTAACAAATGAGAAAATCACAGTCCTTTAAGTGTTGGCCAAACAGAGCACTCCTTCACTTAATCCCACTCCTCCAGTCAATCACAGATCAGCACAGCTGTCAGATTGGGGATCTTGAGAAGTCTTGAATGTACCTCATAAACATGGACCATGGAAGACAAAAGGAAAAAAAAAAAAACCTCATTGCGCAGTGCTCACATACAAAAATTTAATGTTAAGCACACAGCGCTTTCACTCATGTGACCAAAAAGGGTTATATCACATAAACAGCCACCGTTCAGCTCAGTATAAGCTTCTCCTTCACAGCTCCAGCTGGGAACACATCCGAGTGCCGCTGGCAGCATGATTAGGCTCCTCCCCCTACGCATTGCGGCACACGTCACGTGACTTAGTCACGTGTGACGCAACGCGTAGGGGGAGGAGCCTAATCACGCTGCCAGCGGCACTCGGATGTGTTCCCAGCTGGAGCTGTGAAGGAGAAGCTTATACTGAGCTGAACGGTGGCTGTTTATGCGATATAACCCTTTTTGGTCACGTGAGTGAAAGCGCTGTGTGCTTAACATTACATTTTTGTATGTGAGCACTGCGCAATGAGGTTTTTTTTTTTTCCTTTTGTCTTCCATGGTCCATGTTTATGAGGTACATTCAAGACTTCTCAAGATCCCCAATCTGACAGCTGTGCTGATCTGTGATTGACTGGAGGAGTGGGATTAAGTGAAGGAGTGCTCTGTTTGGCCAACACTTAAAGGACTGTGATTTTCTCCTTTGTTAATATTCTGAGTGTTTGGCGTGCAGTAGCCTGCCAGTAGCAGGTCTTTTTTAAGTGCATTTGTTTGTCTTCTCATTGTTATGAGTGATCCTTATTAGGGTCTCCGCAAATTACTTATTCAGCACACTTATTTAGCACTGAGTGCACATTCATTTTAGCACTGTTTGCACATTTGGTTATTTGTGTATTTTGCATCTTGGTCACATTATTTATTTAATGTATATGTTATGATTGGTTCACTTAGGGTTGATTTACAGCGCATCAATATCACATTGCAATCATGCTTGCTCCAGTGCTGCTTCTTTTCCGAGCTTAGAGTTCCCAACATGTCCAGAGGGGTTCGGTTAAAACGCTCTGGCTGAGCATCCCCCTGGGGGTGATATGGAGTGGTTCTAGTCTTCTTGATGCCCAGCAAGTCTAACAGCTTCTTTATGAGATTGCTTTCAAAGTCTCTCCCTTGATCTGAGTGGATACGTTGGGGTAATCCATAGTGGACAAATAATTTCTCTACTAGGACTTTTGCCACTGTTGAAGCTTGCTGGTCTCTCGTTGGGTATGCTTGGGCATATCTGGTGAAATGGTCAGTTACTACCAAAACATTCCCTTGTCCACTCAGGTCAGGCTCCAAGCAAAGTAAATCAATGCACACCAGATCCATGGGTCCCTGACTCTGAAGATGGCCCATTGGGGCAGCTCGTGAGGTAGGGTCTTCCTCTGAATACACCGGATACAGGAGTGACAGTAACCTTCAACTTCAGCCCGCATGCAGGGCCAGTAGAATCTGTCTCTCACTAGATGGAAGGCTCTTTCAGGACCCAGATGACCATGATTGTCATGGAGAGCAGTTAAGACTGTTTCTCTGTGCTTCCTGGGCAGGAACAACTGCCACTTTTCTTCCGGACCATCAGAGGGGCCCCTTCGGTAGACCACCCCTTGATGTAGTTGCAATTGGTCCCACTCTCTGTGTAACAGTCAAGCCTTTTTTGGAGAGTCTGTGAGAAACATATCAGGACATCGGTCCTCCAAGGCCTTCAATACTAATCTTCCAAGAGGATCTTCCATTTGGTCCTTGCTCAGATCCTTTTTGGACAGCTTGGGCAGGCCTTCTTCTCCCACTTGGGTCACGTTACAGTAACGTTTGGGTACTCCCACAGCCGAAACTCCAATCTCTTCGGCTCCGGACCCCCCTCCAGCCTGAAATTCCATTTCCTGATATAGGGCTCGCACTCTTTCTGGGGTCAACTGGGCCCATTCCTCGGTGGGGTCACTGGTTTGACTGGTTCTGGGGCATCATCTTCTCCTTCGCTCCTTAGTAATTCATTGAGGGGCCGGGCAATCTTGGCAAACCCCTCCACAAACCTTCTGTAGTAGGAGCAAAACCCCAGGAACGACCGAAGCTCGGTCACATTAGTGGGTCTCGGCCAAGAGGTAACAGCATCCAGTTTTTCAGGGTCTGTGGCTATCCCCTCTGCAGATACGATGTGGCCTAGGTAATGGACTGTGGGCTGGTAGAATTGGCACTTCTCTAAAGAAAGCTTCAGGCCTTCTTCATGGAGCCTCTTTAAGACCTTTTTCAACCGCTCTTCGTGCTCTTCTAGAGTTCTACCAAACACTATAATGTCGTCCAGATACACCAGCACCTCGATCAGATTCATGTCTCCCACCGTTTTCTCCATTAGTCTTTAAAAAGTGGCAGGGGCTCCTGACAACCCCTGGGGCATGCGGTTGAACTCAAAGAAACCCACTGGGGTGATGAAGGCTGTTTTCTCTTGATCCTCAGCGTGCATGGGAATGTGATAGTATCCACTCTTTAGATCCATCACACTGAACCACTTGGCCCCTAACAAACTCTGCAAAGCATCTTCTATTCGGGGAGTGGTGTACTGATCAGGAATGGTTCTTCTGTTCAGTATTCGGTAGTCGATACACAGCCTCAGTGACCCATTTTTCTTCCAGACTACCACTATTGGAGAGGCGTAAGGGCTCCTGGACTCTCAGATAATCCCCGTCCTCTTTAGTTCTGCCAATTGCTCACGCAGGTCTTCTAGGTCACCCAGGGGAACCCGTCGGAATCTCTCTCTAAAGGGTTTATCTTCCTGTAGGCAAATCTTGTGGGTGGCACTCTTCGCACACCCCACATCAAATTCATTTTTAGAGAATATCTTCTGCCATCGAGCAAGTTGGGCCTTGGCCCTCTGCTTCCATTCCGGTGGGAGGGTTTCATCTTCAGAGCAGAGCTTCTCTACTGTGACATCGCCCCTGTCTTCTTTTTTTAAATCAGATGGAGCAACTGGGGTGGCTTGGTTCACTTGACCCAACAGCATCCTGGCCGGTACTTTCACTGGTGTGGTAGTAGTATTTCTGATGCTTACTAAGACCTTCCCGTGACGTTTCTTAAGGGCCTTCAATGGAACCACTTTGGGAATTACTTCTATCCCTTTTTGTTTTTCCTGTGGATCCGGTTCAAGGACGATAAAGGGGCCTGGTTGTTTCCAGGTAAGCTTGACAGAAGCTCTTAAACAAGTCACCTCTCCTGGTTGTAATACCTTCTCCGTTCTATCCAGCTTCCAGATCTTTCCAACCCCTTCTGCTGGGGCCTTTTGCTCCAGCACTAGGCACTGGTAGACTTGCTGTAACATGGGATGGACTCTTGTTGTTGAGGTATCCTGCTCCTGGGCTAAAGGTGTCAGCAGTCTCCTGACTAGGTCAGTGTTGGTCCCTATGATGAGAGAACTCTTGCTGGCTCCTGGCGGCTGAGAGCAGATCACTGCCAAGGTGTCAAAGGTCTCTGCTCCTCCCGCCACTGAGGGGTCAAAGGATAGTTTGATTGGAAGGTATCCATCATAGGGGAAACTTTGTGTCCTAATGCCCCATATATCCAGGTCTTCCAGCTTCTATAGTGGCAGATGTCTGAGATGCTTGTTATAGAAGTCTCTATACAGAAGAGTCATTTGAGCTTCAGTGTCTAGGAGGGCCTTTGTGTAAATTCCTTCTACCTGGATTGAGACTACTGGGGAGGGCCCCACTAATTTGGCAGGAAGTTTCCTTGGAGTGGCCTTTGTGTTTGGCTCTGTTATCTGCACCCTTACTCCTTTCTTCTTGTGGTTTTTGCTGGATCTCGACCCCTGTTGGGCCCGGCGTGCACTGATCTCCCGCCGTTGAACAGTTTGAGTTGTGGAACGGGAGGTATTGGGTCACTCAGAGGCAATAACGGGGGTGTTTGGCCAAGGTCTGTATCCCCGACGTTGGCTCCTTGCGTCATTGAATTTCTTGGAGTTAGCTGAGACTGGTGGGCACCCGGTTGACTCCTTCACCGGGGCCCTTTGAAGTTTTCCGCCGGCTTGCGATTTTGGGATGCAGCTTTCTCCGGGCTTGGACATACTTCTCTGACATGTCCGACTCCTCCACAATTGAAGCAAGTTATTAGCCTCTTAGGTTTCTTCACTGGCTCAGCATTGAAGTTGAGGGACTTCTTGGGCTCCTCGGGTGTGTTTCTGTTGGGTAGAGCAGTTGCCTGGCTGGCCAAGATGGACACCATTTCTATTAACTGTGACACCTGAGTCTTTAAGAGCTCAACCTGAGAATCACCTTCTTCAGCACTTATCACTCTGACTCGGGCAGTTGGTTCAGATTGTTGGCTCTTCTTTTTGTTGTCCAACATGACCTCTTCTTCCCTGACCATACGGTTTAGGTCAGGATACTCCAGGATGCCACCGCCATGATGGGTTTGCAACAGTATGGCAATGGGGTCTAAAGGTTGGGCATCCCTTATAACCTGTTGTGCACGGGTCTCATCCACTCTCCGAGGATCCATCCCTTTTTTTAACAGGATCTGATGTATGATTTTGTCCAGGCGCCTTATGAATTCAGACAGTTTCTCTCCCTCCTTCTGGTAACAGTGCTCCAGTTGGTAGAGAAGTTCAGTAACTTTTTCAGTCCGGCCAAACACATCCTGCAGGATATCCAGGTAATCCTGTGCAGTGCAGTCTTTCTTACTGAGCTTGAGGTTACGTATGGCCTCTAGGGCAGGCCCCTTTAAACTCTCTGTGATCCTTTGCTTCTTATGTTGTTCGGGTATTTCCCACTCTTCCAGGGCCTGAGTGGCGTGATCTAGCCACTCTTCGAATCCATCTTCCACTGAAGGCACTGGCTGCTTCCCAGAGAATGTCCTGAGCTTCCTGTATCCAGTCATCAGGTAGTCTGAGGAATCCTTCTTACATTTAGCAATTTCCCCCAGAACAGCACATAGTTCTGGCCCAAGGGTAGTCAATGGTGATGAGCTGGAACCCTCTTTTTGTCCATTTTGCCCTGTGCTGGGGCCTTCTTGGCTAGCAAAGGTAGGGCCTTCTCCTGAAGCTACTGGGTGTATCAGGAAGAATTCTACTTGATTGGCAGTCTTTATACTAGCGTCCTTGAAGTGATCAGAAACTCCCTTCTTCCATTCACACAATGCATAAGTGTGTGGGTTGATAGTGTCTGTCCTTATATCAATCACCCATGGTTTTCTGTCCGTAGACAGTGTTCTCAAGGCTGGGAGTAGCTGCTCCTCTGTCCATACTTCTCTTTTAATTTCAATCACCAGACCGTTGCCAAGGAGGATGTTTTCCTCCTTACACCACCGGGCTGCAGCAGCAGGGTCCATTGCTGTATTGACAAGGGTTCTGTCTAGGGGAGGTTGTTTGCAGAACTGTAGAAAACTCAGACGAGCCCCCACGTGTAGCACTTACCCCCATTTAAGGGACCGGCTGGTTTTGTTTTGGGCCTGCAGCAATTACCTCTCTAGAGTGGATCCCTTAGCTCCGTTGTCTAGGCAAAACAACCTCTTGTAATAGGGCCAATGTCCACACAGGAGTAAAACCTAATCAGCAAGGCTTTATTCTTTTTCTTTGAGTCAACTTGAAGAGAGAGAGAGTAGGAAGTTGAAAGAAGTAGGGGAAGGTTCAGGCACGCAACACTTAAGGTTCAGTGTCTATATTCGTCGCCACTCAAGCCTGTGTGGGTATTGCTCACCCGGATAGTCCCTATGAGAGCGGCCCTAGCAGCCGGGATGGAGCACGGATATCAGAGATGATGAATCCCTCTTTAGGCGAGTTTCCAGGCCTCTTCCCGAGACAGCAGTACCGTTACTAATCTCCTGGGACTGATCCTCCCCTGGACTCCTTTCCTTAAGATGGGCCCCCTACAAGCGGGCAGCCTGCGATCCTTCTCTAAAGCGTAGGCCCACGCCAGCGGAGCTGGGCCCATGATGCAGCAACAGGGCCTCGGGCTGAAGGTGCCCAAGGCCTAAAACACTCGCCCACCTCGTACCATGCGGGCCACGAGGCACACTCACTGGACATGAGGTCCCCCCCCTTGTGCCTTGGGGTCCCCCCTGGAATCGCCTCACGCCTAATGGCATCTGCCCCTATGTACCCTCTCCCAGCATGCACAATGAGTTGACCACGCCCACTGCACAGCTGCCGAGAAGGGACACCAAGGTGCTGCGATACCCCCCATAGTTTAACCTATGCCGGCAGTGATATTGCCACCTACAGGCAACGGAAAACACTACCGCCAGGCAGTATCACACCCAGAGTAGAGCAATATTGAATCATTGATTGGTCTGAGCCCAACTACCGGCTCAGACTACCCCTAAATTTCCACATAGCGCCCCCAAATATTGGGGGGGGCGTTACAATAATAATGATGGTGTAGGCCCCAGTGATATAAGTGTACAGATTACGTTACTAGGATGAGTAACATATATACTAGTTTGAGGTGGTCTGTGATTGTATTTAGAACTCAATGTCACTGCCCGCTTTGAGGCAGAAGGTGCTGGTGTGCACACTTGCACACTACCATCTCTGCTATTCCCCATTATTTAGCTTTTTTACCTAATATTACGATACTGGCGTGCATATACGGTTACAGAAGTCGGTGCAAGTGACATTGGGTGAGGGCTCTGCTTATACTTTATATGAACACTCATCCTTTATTTTAATAGTTGATCCACAACACCTAGTATACTCATATTACAATTACAGTAATTAAGCAATTAAGTCATTAGTTGAGTGGACATACTTTGATAGGACAATGTTGTTCGTTAATGCACATTTTCTATCTAGTGCTAATTATATATAAAAAGTTTTTATATATTATATATATATATTTTTAAATGTTTGTGTTTATATATTTTAGTGGTTTGAGTTACGATGTTAAATGAACTAATTTGAATACAATTTTTTAACCTCTTCACCTACTCACTAATTGAATATTCACACTTACAATACATCCACTGTTATATGGGCATGTAGAGGATCATGTATACACACATATTTATATTATATCATACTTTTTGTTTTACGATTTTAGATTTATTCATTTAGTTCTATTATATGTTTCACATATATTCTTGCACATAGAATCGATTATGGCACATTATATAATCACACTTGCTGTTTAAGACTGGATTGTGCTCACAGAATGTGTCGAGATTTCAGGTGATCAATTGAATTCAATTGAGCAAACAATCAATTAAGCAAATTTTCTGGTCACATGGTCCAAAAGGAAATAGTATTTAAGCATTATTCATTTCTGTGATTATTATCTATGACTAAGCACTGTTTGTTAGTGTGAAACGTGTCAGCTCTTCTGTCTGTTTTGTTCTGCTGTGACATGTATTTTTGATGCCCATTTTTGAATAAAAGGCAAAAACTTTTTTGGAGTGCGGCTGTCCAGAATTTCTTCCCATTTTTGCATTGTTACATGCATTGCCAGCACCTGGGGCTTCTAATCTGGAGGTAAGGCATTTACTTTTGCTTGAACTTCCTGGAGCGGTAATATCCCTTTCTCTACTTGATTCCTGGACTTTGCATACTGTATATACCCTTCACCAGCTCGGAGGTCCTGAATACACACGAATCTTCTCTTCAAAACTTCCAGATTCTACACTTTTGAGAAGCCTGCCTAAGTATGGATAACACTACATCTACTTTGCCTGCAGCAGAAGTCGGATATAGCAGTCCGTTGAGATTGCAACCACAGACACACATGTTACAACCAGCTGACGGTAACGATGTCTCTTTGATACGCCTTTTCAGAAAGCTTAAACATTTAATGGCTAAAGAGATAAGGTCATATTGGGACATCAGTTTTCTGACGGAATATATAACTCTGGCACAGTGTTTGAAGTGATACATGTAGAGAGACAGCACAAACCATTACTGTACACAAGCCCTGTTTACTGAAAGACCCAGCAGAAACAGGAAACACAACACAGGAAGAAGTACAACAGAAGTACAACAGAGATGCACCATAGAGTTGCATTTAAAGAAACATATCATCCATAACATCTCCCCCTTTTAGTGTTAATAAATGATGAACATTGTGAAATTCAAAAGAGACACAGCAATAACACTACATTCTACAGGTTAAGTCTCATAGGTGGTTTTGAACATCTACCACTACGGGTGAAGACTGGCCCTTGTGCAAGGATTCCTTTAGCCCTCTCTGAAGTTACTGGGCTCCTCTCATCACGTACTGGCATGCTCTGCACTTGATAGCTGTCGGGTATACTTGCTTGCCCGTTACTGTCATTGCCGATGGTATGAGGCATTGCCTCTGTACATGCCTCACTGTCAATGGGTGAGTATGTCCTTGTGATACTGAGTGAGTCTGATCTATCAACTGGATACTGAGAATCAGGCTGCTCTGCCACTCTCAAATCCACTCGAATTGCGGCGATACAGAGTTCCTTCAACGTCCACAAGATAGGAGCATGGTGCAACCTTTTGCAGACAAGTACCTAGTTCTCCAACGGCCTGTTTGGTCTCCAGGTAATGGTTTCATATGGATTCTTTCTCCAATATTCAATTCTGGCAAATCTCTGGCCGATGTGTCATATCGTGCCTTTGACACTTGTCTCTTAATCCTTAACTTTCCTGGAACACCTTGTATAACAGAGGGTTCAAGCAGCCTATTTGCTACTGGTAAGGAGGTCTTTAATCTCCTTGACATCAGTCTTTGTGCCGGGCTACTATCCATGCCTTCAGTCGGAGTGTTTCTCCAATGTAAAATGGCAGAGGTGACCAAGTGTTTTATATCCTCTACTGCCTGGTCATGCTTGGGAAGCCAGTGCCAAAATGCATCTTTGTCCAGAAGTCGCCTTAGTGGCTCACACACCTCAGATAAGTGTGGCAGGAATTTCGCTAGGTATGTAACAAAGCCAATAAATCTCTGTAGCACTTTGGCATCAGCAGGTTGTGGCATGTCTACAATGGCTTTAATCTTATCCGAGTCAGCTTTTAAGCCTTGTATACAGGATCCATGGAAACGGACTTCTTCCACCTTGAACTGAAATTTCTTCACACTAAGCCTCAGCATCACTTGCCTACAACGATCCAGTAGCGCTATTAACTTTTCATCATGGTCTTGCTCAGCTTCCTCATCTGTATTACCGCAGCCAACTATAAGAATGTCATCAGCTATTGGCTCAATTCCTTGAAGACCACCTAATAGTTCATGCTGCTTTCGCTGGTATACCTCCGGCGCTACAGAGACTCCAAATGGTAGTTTGAGCCATCTCTTTCTGCCCCAAGGAGTCCAGAACGTGGTCATGTAGCTTCTCTTTTCATCCAGTTTGCACTGTAAAAAGGCACCTCTAGCATCCACAAGTGTGAAGACACATGCTTTAGGTAGTTTGTGCAAAATATCATCGAGTGTTGGCATTAAGTAGCTTGGCATTAACTAGTGTGACCGTTTCAGGGCCATATTCAGAAACTTGGGATCAATGCATATTCTGATCTTCTCAGGCTTTCTGATAACAACCATGTTACTGATCCAATCTGTAGGCTCTGTTACTGAAATTAGATGTCCTTCAGCTTCATATTTATCTAGTTGAGCTTTAACCTGTGGCTTAATGGCGATAGGCACATTGCGTGGGGCACATTGCAAAGGTTGAATGGTAGGATCATAATAGCTTATGAGGCTCACATCAAGAAGGAAAGAAGGCAGGAAGTGACAGATTTATTAGAGAAAATCAATGTACTGGAGATTAAACATAAAAAAAACCTTGACCCCTTAAGCCCCGTACACACGATCGGATAACCTATGGATTTTCGTCCGATGGATTTGTCCATCGGAAATCCGATGAAACTGTTTTTCATCAGTCTTGGCCACACACCATCAGTCAAAAAACTGACCGTTCCAAACGCGGTGACGTAAAACACTCCGATGAGCCGAGAAAAATGAAGTTAAATGCTTCTGAGCATGCGTCGACTTGATTCTAAGCATGCGTGGGTTTTTTAACCGATGGACTTGCCCATAGACGATCGGAAATTCCCATCGGTTTTTTATCCATCGGAAAATTTTAAAACAAGTTCTATTTTTTACAACCGATGGAAAAAAGACCGATGGGTACCATACACGATCGGTTGGTCTGATGAAAACCATCCATCGGACGGTTTTCATCAGTCAAACCGATCGTGTGTACGGGGCTTTAGAGATCCAACAACTAGGGAACCTTCAAGCAGAACTCGCACAATGTCTAGATCGAAAAATTAATAACAAATGCAGATACTTTGCTCATAGAGCATAAGAGCAAAGGAACAAATGCGGTCGGCTACTGGCTAAACAACTTAAAAAGCAACAAGAATCTAGACATGTCCATAACCTGTTAAGTCGAAACAAAAAGATAGTGGAAACCCAGGCCATAGCAAAAGAATTTCATAGATTCTATGAAACACTATATAATATCCAGACACCCGAGACTTCACAAATAGAAAATAGGGAGGACCAAAGAAGGTAGGAGATACGAGAATATATTAGGGAATCATCAATGCCCACCCTATCGGAGATAGTTACCGCAGAAATGGAACATCCAATTACAGTTGAAGAGTTGAGCAGAGCAATAGCAGCCTTGCCGATAGGGAAAAGCCCTGGCCCAGATGGCTTGACAAATATTTACTATAAAAAATGTTCTTCTGAGTTGATAAGACCATTATGTAATTACTTTAATACAATTAATGCGACTAATCCGTTGCCATCAGAAGCCCTGTTGGCGTACATTACTGTACTCCCAAAGGAAGGGAAAGATCCACAGAATTGTGCCAATTACAGGGCTATTTCTCTGCTCAACTCGGACACTAATCTGTTGGCCAAAATCCTAGCACTACGATTGCAAGAACATATCGGGGGGCTAGTGCATGGAGATCCGACAGGTTTTATGAAAGGACGTGAGGCAAGGGATAACACCATCAGGGCACTTCATCTTCTTCATTGGATGAAATATGGCCCAGAGAAAGCCCCAAAGATCGTTCTATCAATGGATGCTGAAAAGGCTTTCGATAGGATGAACTGGGGCTTTATGAGTGAAGTCCTGAGGGGGTGGGCCTGGGTGAATGCATGATGGGATGGATAATGGCCCTTTATGCGAACCCAAGAGCAAGGGTTAAAGTAAACGGTACAGTATCAGACTATCTTAACATACGAAATGGCAAAAGCAGGGGTGCCCACTTTCACCATTAATATTTGCTATAATATTAGAACCATTTCTTTGTAAGATCATAAGCAATGGGGAGATATTAGGGACATGTATTGGGGATGTGGAACACAAAGTATCGGCTTATGCTGATGACTTATTATTCTATCTTTCAACAACACAGGCATCCTTAACAGCTCTTATGCAGGAAGTAGGCAGATATGGGTACCTATCTAACTTTAAAATTAATTTTGAAAAATCAATACTTTTACCCAGCCATGTACCTCAAGAGATGGCAAGGACGCTGAGGAGGGCATACCCCTTTGTATGGAAGAAGGACTCCTTGTTCTATTTGGGGGTACAAATCACGCAGATCAAAAAATATTATATGATCTTAATTATGCATCCCTAATGGCCAGGATAGTGGGGGACCTAAAGAAATGGACAGGACAATACCTAACATGGTTTGGAAGAGTGAGTGCCATTAAAATGTGTATACTACCTAGAATTATCTATATATTACATACAGTCCCGGTTAGACTACCAGAAACCTTTTTTAAACAGATACGGAAGGCTTTTGTAGCATTTGGCTTATGACATCCTACGCAGAAGTAAGGCAGAGGGAGGAATGGGGTTGCCAGACATATCAGTGTATTATAAGGCAATGTCGCTGGTTCAAATTTTGAACTGGTGCCATGACTCCACTAATAAAATGTGGGTCCCACTAGAAAAAACAATAGCAGGGAGGAACCTTGCAGGGGCCCCTTGGATCCCGAGTACGTTAAGAGGACTCTCGAAATGGACATCTCCCCTGACTTAGAACTCTTTGTTAATATGGGATAAGTTGAATAAAACAGGAGAGTATTCCCCCCAGGTGTCCCCCCTAGCTCCACTGGAGGGATTCCCATGGTTCCCGCCAGGGGAGAGAGGGGGATTCCTGGGGGCATGGGGTTGGGATGGAGATACCATGTGTGGTAAATTTGCCCCGCGGGGAACCTTGGCAGCCTATTCAGAACTGGTTGCGGCCCTAGGGAATATACCCACATCAGGTTGGAGATACTATCAAATGACAGGTTTCTTTAACAAGATGAAACCTCTACTGTGATCATTAAACTCAAATACGGTGTTTGAGGGCCAGTGTGTGCGCTTGAGGGACGCTAGGCATTTGTTATCTCAGATGTACAGATTGATACTAGGAGCCCAAAAGAGTACAGTCCCATACTTTATAAGGGAATGGGAAAGAGAGTTAAATAAAGAACTGTCAGAGGAACAAATTAAAAAAATTATCAAATCAACCTATTTTACATCTATAAGTTCGTACGTTCAGAAAATGGCTTATAAATTTATGACAAGGTGGTACAGGACGCCAGTAAGATTAACTCAGATGTACCCAGCGGCAGATGCCCGGTGTTGGAGATGATATGAGCAGAGGGGTACATTTCTCCACTTGTGGTGGGAATGCCCCAGGATTAAAACATTCTGGTAGGGATGAGCTTCGAGTTCGAGTCAAACTCATGTTCGACTCAAACATTGCCTGTTCGCCCGTTCGCCGAACAGCGAACAAATTGGGGTGTTCACGGCAAATTCGAAAAGTCTATGGGAGAAATCTAAAGTGCTAATTATAAAGGCTTATATGCAAGTTATTGTCATAAAAAGTGTTTGGGGACCCGGGTCCTGCCCCAGGGGACACGTATGAATGCAAATTTTTTTTTTTTTAAACGGCCGTTTTTTTGGGAGCACTGATTTTAATAATGCTTAAAGTGAAACAATAAAAGTGAAATATTCCTTTAAATTTCATACCTAGGAGGTGTGTATGATATGCATGTAAAGTGGCGCATGTTTCCCGTGCTTAGAACTGTCCCTGCACAAAGTGTCATTTTTGAAGGAAAAAAAGTAATTTAAAACTCACTCGCGGCTATTAATGAATTGTCGGCTCCCGGCAATACATACAAAAGTCATTGATAAAAAAAAAAAGCGTGGGGGTCCCCCAGAATTCAATTACCAGGCCCTTCAGGTCTGGAATGGATATTAAGGGGAACCCCGCCGCAAATTAAAAAGCGTGGAGTCCCCCCATAAATCCATACCAGACCCTTATCCGAGCACGCAACCTGGCAGGCCGCAGGAAAAGAGAGGGGGACGAGAGAGCGCCCCCCCCTGAACCGTACCAGGCCACATTCCCACAACCCTTGCCCGGTAGTTGTGGGGGTCTGCGGGCGGGGGGCTTATCGTAATCTGGAAGACCCCTTTAACAAAGGGGACCCCCAGATCCCGCCCCCCCTATGTGAATTGGTAAGATGTACATTGTACCCCTACCATTTCACGAAGAAAGTGTCAAAAAATGTTTAAAAAAAACACACAAACACCTTGAAAAAGTCCTTTATTAAAAAAAAAACAAAAAAAAAAACATTCCAGCGGTGAAATCCAGCGTCCCGCACCGATCCGATGTCCAGCGCTGTCCGTCATTGGCTGAGCCTGAGCGGACCTGATGGGGAACTTCCTCCGCAGTCTATTACATGTATAGACCCGCCCCTTCTAAAGTTCCCCATCAGGTCCGCTCAGCCAATGACTAGGTGTAAGGCTGAGGACCTGATGGGGAACTTTAGAAGGGGCGGGTCTATACATGTAATAGACTGCGGAGGAAGTTCCCCATCAGGTCCGCTCAGGCTCAGCCAATGACGGACAGTGCTGGACATCGGATCGCCGCGGGACACTGGATTTCACCGCTGGAATGTTTTTTTTTTTTTAATAAAGGACATTTTCAAGGTGTTGGTGTGTTTTTTTTTAGTTTTTTTTTGACACTTTCTTCGTGAAATGGTAGGGGTACAATGTACCCCTTACCAATTCACATAGGGGGGGCCGTGATCTGGGGGTCCCCTTTGTTAAAGGGGTCTTCCAGATTCCGATAAGCCCCCCGCCCGCAGACCCCCACAACCACCGGGCAAGGGTTATGGGGATGAGGCCCTTGTCCCCATCAACATGGGGACATCCTCCCCATGTTGAGGGCATGTGGCCTGGTACGGTTCAGGAGGGGGGCGCTCTCTCGTCCCCCCCTCTTTTCCTGCGGCCTGCCAGGTTGCGTGCTCGGATAAGGGTCTGGTATGGATTTTTGGGGGGACTCCACGCCATTTGTTTTTTAATTTGGGGTGGCGTTCCCCTTAAAATTCATGCCAGATCTGAAGGGCCTGGTATGGATATTTGGGGGAACCGCACGCATTTTTTTTAAAATTTGCGGCGGGGTTCCCCTTAATATCTATACCAGACCTGAAGGGCCTGGTAATTGAATTCTGGGGGACCCCCACGCTTTATTTTTTATTTTTATCAATGACTTTTGTATGTATTGCCGGGAGCCGACAATTCATTAATAGCCGCGAGTGAGTTTTAAATGACTTTTTTTCCTTCAAAAATGACACTTTATGCAGGGACAGTTCTAAGCACGGGAAACATGCGCCACTTTACATGCATATCATACACACCCCCTAGGTACGAAATTTAAAGGAATATTTCACTTTTATTTTCTCATTTTAAGCATTAAAATCACTGCTCCCGAAAAAATTGCAGTTTTTAAAACTTCTTTTTTGCATTGATACATGTCCCCTGGGGCAGGACCCGGGTCCCCAAACACTTTTTAGGACAATAACTTGCATATAAGCCTTTATAATTAGCACTTTAGATTTCGAACGTTCGAGTCCATTGTATTTAATAGGGTTCTAAAGTTCACGCGAACATTCTGTCTGTTCACAGGTTCTGGTGCGAACCGAACAGGGGGGTGCTCGGCTCATCCCTGCATTCTGGTTATCAATCGCACCATGGATTGAGAGGTTGACCCCTAGACCTATGGAGTTTACGCCCCTATGCTTCCTATTCCATGGAACACCCGGCTCCTTTAAAACCTACAGGAAGAGTATCACACCACTCTTATTGAACGCAGCTAAATTATTAATCCCCAGATTTTGAAAACAGACCGCCTGTCCAACACTAAAGGACTGGAAAAAGGAGGTCTACCATATAATGGAAGCCGAAAGGTGGACGCAAGTAGTGAAAGACAAAAAAGGGGAATTTGATAAGACATGGGCAGGCTGGATACAGTGTGCACCTGAGATGGGCTGAGGATAAGAGACATGGAGTGGGAAAGCAGGGGGCATAGCAGATCCATAAGGATCCCCAGTATAGTTGCTTATGGTTTCAGCTATAGAAGAATAAAGAGCCGAACCATGAACCTTGACCAGGATTGATATATTTTCCTATTGATTGATTGATAGTGTGGAGTGAGATGCCTACCCCTAATTAGGAGAGAGAGAGGGAGTTAAGTCACGTTGAAATAGTGAGGGGAGGGATGGGAAGGGGGAGGATGATAAGGAATAGGGCACACACAGGAGAAGAGGGATTTAAAGTAGTATTTGGACATAGATTGTACATAGATTGTACATGATCACTGCGAGGATATCACCAATTTTTTTTTGTTTGTTTGTTTATTTATTTATGGGGGAAGAGTAGGTCAGGAGGATCGCTTGAATGTAAACACAGGTGACGATATCACAAGGTATAATCATCTGTTTTTAACACCATGGCCATTAGTGGCCTCTTAGAGCCCATTCACACAGGGGCGTCTTTGGATCCGACTCCAAATCGCCCCAGGTCGCCCCTAGTCGCCTCAGGTCGTGCTGGCTGAAGAAATCAATGTAAGTTAATGGAGCCGTCCTTATGCACACTACTGCAGTCGCTCCGACTTCAAAAAAGGTCCTTGTACTACTTTAATCCGACTCCTAGGCCACCTGTAACCATTCATTTCAATGGGAGTCGCCTCTCACTGTCTTAATAGGAGCAACTCTCCAGGATGAAAACATACCGTATTTACTTAAAATCAGGGGAAAATCGTGGGTGCGTGTTATACGCCGATACTCCGTCGAATTCCCCTGCTGAAAACGAGCGAGAGGAGCGAGCGGAGCCGAAGCCGAAGTACAATCGGCTTTACTCGGCTCCTCTCGCAGTCCCACCCATCTCTGACTGCGCCGCTGACATAGAGAAAGCCGAGTGTACTTCGGCTAGTCTCGGCTCCTCTCGCAGTCCTGCCTGTGATTGTGAGCAGAGCCGAGTCTAGCCGAAGTACACTCGGCTTTCTCCGTCAGCGGCGCAGTCAGTGGAGATGGGCGGGACTGCGAGAGGAGCCGAGTCTAGCCGAAGTACACTCGGCCCCGCTCGCTCCTCTCCACAGAAAACGGCGCCAAATTTTAAAAAACGCCGGGACTGACACGATCGCAAAGGCACTGGGCAAGGCTGCAGATGGACAGATGGACACTGGGCACGGCTGCAGATGGACAGATGGACACTGGGCACGGCTGCAGATGGACAGATGGACACTGGGCAAGGCTGCAGATGGACAGATGGACACTGGGCAAGGCTGCAGATGGACAGATGGACACTGGGCAAGGCTGCAGATGGACAGATGGACACTGGGCAAGGCGGCAGATGGACAGATGGACACTGGGCAAGGCTGCAGATGGACACTGGGCAAGGCTGCATGCTGCATTTAAATGTAAGTTTTTTTTCCTTGAATTTCCCTCCTAAAAGTTTTTTTCCTTAAAATTCCCTCCTAAACTTGGGGTGCGTGTTATACGCCGGTGCGTGTTATACGCCGATAAATACGGTACATTTATCAGGCAAAGCTCTCCCTCCCCCCTCCCTCCCACAGAGCTGATTCTTGTTTGATTGGCCACTGGAATGTCTCCTGTCCTGCAGGCAACTTGGAGTTGCCTTGTAAATAGCTCCAGGTCGCGCTGTGATTCATACTCAGGTCGTGTCTGAGTTGCCTCATTAAATCGCACTGGAAGTCGTGTTGCCCCTGTGTGAATGGGCTCTTATGAGGTCTGGGTAGAGGGGAATTAATAAACACGTGGAAGTAGGAGAGGGGATCCCTCCCCTATTTCCTTTTTTTTTTAAGCTTGTTTGTTGTCACTTAGGTTGGGGAAATAGGCCATGGGGGCCGCTACACACAATTATGGGTAATTAATACTTAACCACGAGGCACAATATACATACACATATTTTTTTTTCTCCACATTAAAAAAAGAATAGTAATTATGGCCATCGGTGGCCTTTTTGGAAGTAGGAGGGGGCGTTGTTTAAGTGACACAGAAGGACACAGTAGGAGAACACACGACTGAAGTAGAGGGAATGGAGTGAGTAGGGATAGAGCAGACTTACTCCTCCGCAGCCAGGGATGGCGTGGAGGGAGAAGGGGAAAAATAGGATTTTTATAACAGCTTACCTGTAAAATCCTTTTCTTGGAGTACATCACGGGACACAGAGCGACATAGTCATTACTAATGGGTTATATAGATACCGTCAGGTGCTGGCACTGGCAACTTCCAAAACCGGAAGTACCCTCCCCTATATAAGCCCCTCCCATCCGGGAGCACCTCAGTTTTGTAGCAAAGCAATAAGTGTCCCCAAAGAGGGGCGGGAGCTCTGTGTCCCGTGATGTACTCCAAGAAAAGGATTTTACAGGTAAGCTGTTATAAAAATCCTATTTTCTTTCTCGTACATCACGGGACACAGAGCGACATAGTCATTACTAATGGGATGTCCTAAAGCAATGCCAAATGAGGGGGGGGATACACCATATATAAGCTGAGCGCTATCAGACATGAGGATCTTTTGCGGCCTGCAACACACTGCGCCCAAAGGCGACATCCTCCTGACTTCTAACGTCCACCTGGTAGAACCTAGTAAACGTGTGAACTGAAGACCATGTTGCGGCCTTACAGATTTGAGCCAGGGAGGCCTGGTGATGCACTGCCCATGAAGTTCCAACTGCTCTCGTGGAGTGCGCTCTAACTTTGAACGGAGGCGGTCTCCTTCTCAAGCCATAGGCTTGTATTATGACC
Source organism: Rana muscosa (assembly GCA_029206835.1). Lineage (NCBI taxonomy): Eukaryota > Metazoa > Chordata > Amphibia > Anura > Ranidae > Rana > Rana muscosa. The sequence goes on from CM055117.1 coordinate 359,785,750, forward strand.
TGTCGAATCCACCTGGCTAAAGTAGATTTTGACGCTGCCTGACCCTTTCTGGGGCCTTCCGGCAGAATAAACAAAGTATCCGTTCTGCAAATCTGAGCAGTGGCTTTTAGATAAGCTTTAACTGCTCTTACTACATCCAAAGAATGCAATAACTTTTCCTCTACCGAAGTAGGTTTGGGGAAAAAAGAAGGAAGAACCACATCTTGGTTCAAATGAAACCTCGATACCACCTTAGGAAGAAAGGCTGGCTGAGGACGTAATACTACTCTGTCCTTATGGATAACCAGATATGGCTCTTTACAGGACATAGCTGCTAATTCCGACACTCTTTTAGCCGAACAAATGGCTACTAGAAAAATCAATTTCCTGGTGAGAAGCACCAAGGAAATATGCTGTAATGGTTCAAATGGTTGTTTCTGTAAAACCGACAGAACCAAGTTTAGATCCCATGGACATATGGGAATATTAACCGGAGGACTAATACGCATCACTCCTTGTATAAAGGCTTTGACTAGTGAATGCGAAGCCAAGGGCCTTTGAAAAAATATTGACAAGGCCGAAATCTGACCCTTGATAGTACTCAAGGCAAGCTTCCTATCTACAGCCCATTGTAGGAAGTCCAGAATCCTACCTATTACGTATTTACGTGGATGCCATTTCTTGGCCTCACACCAGGCGATGTACGCCTTCCAGATTCTATAGTAGATCTGCCTGGATACCGGCTTCCTGGCATTGATCATGGTAGATACCACAGCATTAGAGAGCCCTCTCTTTTTTAGAATGTGGGCTTCAATAGCCAGGCCGTCAAACCTAGGGCTGGTAAGGAAGGGTGGTATATCGGTCCTTGCGAAAGCAGGTCCGGACGATGTGGGAGGGTCCAAGGACTCCCCACAGACATTTTTACAATCTCCGCGTACCATGCTCTTCGGGGCCACGCTGGAGCCACCAGAATCACTGGTTTCTTTTCTACCCTGATTCTGCGGATTAATCGAGGTAACAATTGTGGCGGTGGGAATGCATATATCAACTTGAACTGATCCCAAGGGAACACTAGGGCATCCGAGCCGCAAGCTAGGGGATCCCTTGTCCAAGAGACAAACCTGTCCACTTTTGTGTTGAATCTGGATGCTAGCAGATCTACATCCGGTGTTCCCCACCGCTGACATATTGTCCGGAAAACCTCGGGATGAAGGGACCATTCCCCTGGGCATAATTGTTGGTGACTTAGAAAGTCCGCCTTCCAATTCTCCACTCCTGGAATGAATACCGCAGATATGGCTGGGACATATCTTTCTGCCCATCTCAGGATGTAATTTACTTCCCTTTGGGCTGCACGACTCCTGGTGCCCCCCTGATGATTGATATATGCCACTGCTGTGGCATTGTCTGATTGAATTCTGACAGGGGACCCTTGGAGTTTGGATGTCCATGCTACTAGGGCATACCGGGCTGCTCGTATCTCTAAGAGATTGATGGGCAGGGCCTTTTCCGCATCCGACCATCTGCCCTGGAGAGACCATTGCTCCAGTACTGCTCCCCAGCCTATAAGGCTGGCATCTGTAGTGACCACCTTCCAGGAAATCGGACTGAAGGATTTCCCTCTTTCCACATTCTGGGGAACCAACCACCAGCGGAGGCTCTTGCGAACGGAAGGGGACAAGGACATTGGTAAGTCCAGAGCCTGAACTTTTTTGTTCCAGGCTGACAGTATGGCCCTTTGCAACTTCCTTGAATGGAATTGACCGTAGGGTACTGCTTCGAATGATGCCACCATTTTTCCCAGCAGCCTCATGCACAGGCGTATGGATGGCTGTCTTTTTGAACCCACTACGTGGATCAAATCTCTCAAAGACGACCCCTTTTCTTGAGGCAAGAAAAATTTTCTCTGGTCTGAATCCAGCCTTAGCCCCAAGTATTCCAGACTTTTGACTGGTTTTAGGGCTGACTTGTCTCGGTTGATAATCCAACCGTGATATTCCAGATACTTGATTGTCTCGTGAACAACCACTTCTAGTTTTTCCACTGAGTGGTCTATCAGCAACAAGTCGTCTAGATATGCCATTTTCGTTACACCTCGTGTTCTTAGATTGGCCAATAATGGGGCCAGAATTTTTGTGAACACTCTTGGTGCTGTGGCCAGACCGAAGGGTAAGGCTCTGAACTGAAAATGGCGCCCTTCTACCGCAAAGCGTAGAAATTTTTGGTGGGCTGGAAAGATGGGAATGTGCAAATAAGCATCTTTGATGTCGATCGAGGCTAACCATTCCTCCCCTTGTAGGGCAGTGGCTACCGATCGGATCGACTCCATCCGGAAAGTCCTGATATGTAGGAATTTGTTTAGCCCTTTTAGATTTAATATGGGCCTCACGTCCCCGTTTGGCTTCGGGACTGTAAAGAGGTTTGAGTAAAACCCGAACCCCCATTCTTCCAGGGGAACCTCTATAATTACTGCTTGGAGCAATAATTGTTCTAGTGCCAACAGGAGGGATCCTCTCTTCTGGGGATCCCTTGGCACGTTTGACCTTATAAAGCGGGAAGGAGGGGAGTTTTTTAACTCCAATTTGTATCCCAGATTTACTGCGGAGAGCACCCATCTGTCTCGGATCGTGTCCCGCCAGGTCTCTGTGAACAACTGAAGTCTTCCCCCCACCCGATTGGGTGGGGGCAACCCTTCATGCATTTGACTTTGGGGGAGGTTTTGTACCTCTCCTGCTCCAGGGCTTCTTGTTACCCTGCAATTGTCCCTGATTTTTACCTCCGGGATTTGACCGAGGAGGCCGTCGGAACTGTTTCACAGCCGATGTCCTAGGGACTGGAGAAGCAGGCCTCTTAAAAGAGGGACCTCTAACTCTATTTTTAACCGGCAAAAGTGTACTTTTACCGCTGGAAATTCTCTGGATATATTTGTCCAGGTCTTCCCCGAATAAGCGTTCACCATGAAATGGGAAGCTGACCAGCAATTTTTTACAGGGAGCTTCAGCAGACCAGTTTTTGAGCCATAGAAGCCTGCGCATATGTACTACAGACAGCGTAAGGCGGGAGGCCTGATGGATTGAATCCTTTATAGCGTCCACCGCAAAGCATAAGGCTCTAGGTAGATCAGCTAGGGCAAGAGCCTGCTGATCTGGCAAGTCCCTTAAGACCTGTTTCAACTGATCCTTCACTGCTTGGCAGACCCCAATAGCTGCCACTGCTGGTTGTGTCACCAATCCTGCTGTAGAAAAAGCAGATTTTAATAAGGACTCCAATTTTTTATCTATTGGGTCCTTGAACATTTGGACATTATCCACCGGACATGTCAGTGATTTATTCACACAAGAGATGGCTGCGTCCACTGTAGGGACCCTCCATTTTCTGATGAACTTATCCTCCATGGGATAGACCACCGGAAATCTCTTGGGGGGAGTAAATATTTTGTCAGGATGCTCCCAATCCTGGTAAATGAGCCCTTCCAGTAAAGGATAGATCGGAAAGGAACAAACAGTCTGGGGAGCTTTTAGCGACCCCAACGAGGAGACAGAAGTGGATGATGGCTCCGCAAGTGGCATTTTAAATGCTGATCGGACCATATTAGTCAGGGACTGAACCCATAACCTTTCAGCATGTGATGCTGAGAACGGCTCTTCCACTGTTGATTCCTCTACAACCGAATCGACCTCATCCTGATCCCCTTCAGGTAGGTCGATCCCTGTATGGGACTGTTGCTCTGTTAACAGGCACTCTGAGGGAGGAGACGGAGATCGGGCGCTTTTCTCCTGTGACAGGGAAGCCGCGATCAATGCTGACAATCTCTCTTCCAGCCCTCCCAGAGCTGAGGAAAAAACCTCCTCTGTTACATACACAGGAGCAGGTGAACTGAGGACAGCCACAGTACCAGGTACTCCTGAGGGTGCTCTACGGTCACTAACCTCTGATTCTTCAGGGGAGACTGGTGCAGCCGAAGCATGCCCAAGATCCTCAGAGCCCGATGGAGACCCCCTATTCCTCCTGGAATTTCTAGTCCCGGAGTTTTTAGACGGCATATTCCTAAGCCACAAAGCTGAGGTATTCCAGCCGAAATACACCAGTTACTGACAATAGTCTAGCATAAATGCTGCTATAAGAAACAGTTGGTGTCTACTAATGTGCCTTTCTAGGGGATGCCTGTATCAACCGCTTGCTGTATGCCTTCTTTAAATGTTGCCAGCTCTGTCTCTGTACTTCATAGCCAGCTCACCACACAAAATTGTGGTTTTTAACATGCTGGGACGCCCGCACATGCGCAGAAGCGCTGCGGCGCGCACAGAGCGTCATCCCCCAAGCTCCGCCCCCTTTCCCGGCTCACCTCTATATATAGAGGCGCGTGCACGCGCGCGGCCACGTGCGCCTTCGGCGCTAATTTTGAAAATGGAAACCAGGGACAAGAGCCAGGGCCCCTTTGCCGCAGGCCGGGGGATGGATGAGCATTGCAACATGGCAGAGGAAGCAGTTTCCCATAAGAGAACTCACCATCTGCCTGGACTCGCTCTGATGAGAAGAAACTAGTCCACATGACAAGAAACGTTCCACAGCGGCCTCTAGTGGACAAACACAGGTACCGCAGTCTAATATATTAAATATATATATATATAAAAATTTTTTTTTTTTTTTCTTGACCACCATTAAAAATTATTACATTTTTTTAGTAGTTACAGGCATGCACAGAATTTTGCGGGAATACCATTAGGTAACAGACAGAAAGACAAATTAGGCTTGGGGGTCCCCCAATAGAACCAAGTTCCTGGGGGCCCCCACTTACCTGTTCCCCGCCGCAGGACTTTGTTTGGTCCACAAAAGCCCAAACTTCACCTATCACGGCAGGCATTGTAATCAAACCTTCAGGGACCGGGTTCCCAAGGATTCCACTCCCCTGGACCTGTATAGCACCCTGCACAGAAAACATCTTGGTCGTGGGTATGACCAGAGCTCTGGATCCCAGGGTCCAGCTCTCCTAAGAGAAGCATTACAGGCAAAACCTTGCTCTTCTCTGCAAGGCCCGGGTACCGACCGTTTAGCTATGAAGCTTTTTTGGTCGGATCCGGAATAGCTTACTGAGGCCCAAAAGAACCTGTACGCAAGCTCAGTGAAAAACACATGTTTCTTCTTGGCCAACACCTTAGACACTGGCAAAAAACTGAGGTGCTCCCGGATGGGAGGGGCTTATATAGGGGAGGGTACTTCCGGTTTTGGAAGTTGCCAGTGCCAGCACCTGACGGTATCTATATAACCCATTAGTAATGACTATGTCGCTCTGTGTCCCGTGATGTACGAGAAAGAAAGAGGGAATTATTTTATTTTTTCATGTTTTTTTTTTCTTTCCTATTCCTTTTTTCTTTTTGGGGGGGATAACATAATTGATAAACTTTTGATAAGACAATTTTGTACCTGGTTCTTTCCTGTAAGGTTCATTTGTGTCTTATGTAAATGATGTAATATAAGAATGTACAATGCTGAATGGAAATGTTGAAGTTTATAATAAAACAAAAATTTGATTATAAAAAAAAAGAATGGTAGGATGATGCTTACTATGAGTAAGCATCATTTGATGTGAAACATGTTAGCTAATTTTTGATCAGAGTGTTGTGATGTGCAGTGTATGTTTTGGATTCCTGGACCTGAAATAAAGGCTTTTTATCTTGGGGTGCTACTATCCAGAAAAATCCTTTTCCTATTTTGCTCATACTTGCATTCCTTGCACCCTTGGTTGCTGGGAGGAGGTCGTTTGGAGGATATCTACACCTGAGCGGCTCCCTTTCTCTGCAGGGCCGTCTTTACCGCAGGGCAAAACGGGGCAGCTGCCCAGGGCCCTGTTACTGTTAGGGGCCCAAAGCAGAGCCGCCCGTTATGCCCGCAAATCGGCGCTGAAAATCCCCAGACAGACAGTGTCGGTGTCACTCACTGTCATCAGCAGCGCACCGCGCAGCCAGTGCCAGTGCTGCATTTTTTTTAAGATCGAGGAGCCGGAGCGGCCCGGCCACGGGTGGGAGTTCCACTGATGCTCTGGCGTGGCCTTGCTATGCGTGCAGCATGCGCAGTGTTCACTGACCAGTCACCAGTGTACCTGATCAGAGGAGCAGGGAAGGAGGAGTGAGATCAGACTCAGAGTGAGACCACAGAGTGGAGTGCAGCTGCCTGGTGGTTCCTGCTTGTTGCTTACTACTTAGGGTGACCAGACGTCCCCGGTTTCAGGGGACAGTCCCCGGATTGAGGACACTGTCCCCGGACCAAGTCTGTCCCCGGTTTTGTCCCCGGATTGGATTTGAACAGGGGTTGGGGGGCAATTTCAAAGACAATCAGTGCAGAATAAAAAAAAAAAAATCTGAATTACACCCACTTGCTCCGCCGCTTATACTAGCTTAGGGGGGGGGGGGTGTATTTTTTCCATTATCTGTGCCCCTTTCTGATGATCATGTGCTGGTCGGAGTGGAGGAAATATTTCTTCAGTTTCGGGCACCCATTCAGCTCGCATGTTCTTCTGCCTTGGCTCAAGTCCCGGCAAGCCGCCTTCCTGCTTATCTCCTTGCCTTCCCTGGTGGAATGATCTTCCTCCTCTCCCCACCCAGTAGTAGCCGGGGCCCGGGGTGTAAGACTTGACAGGCTGTGAGGCGGGCGGCGGCGGTGGCGGGCAGAGAGCCGCTGATTGCCGCCATTACTAGTAAAAAAAAAAATATGTCCCCGGATTTCATTTTTAAAATCTGGACACCTTATTACTACTAGTCAAGTGAAAATACTAGGCTAGCACTAGCAGTATGTGTATGTGTCAGTCAGACTGTCACTGTAGAGAATTAATCGGACTCGGAGGCTGGAGCTGAGCTTGCCAGGACAGGACAAGGTAAGGTCTTCTTTCTCCTCCACTGGCTCCCTAACCCCATGCCATGTGTAAATAGAAGAACTTTTTAAAACACTGACCAGACCTGCAATGCATGCCATGTGACATGGCATGCATTGCAGGTCTGGTCAGTGTTTTAAAAAAAGTTTTTCTATTTTACACATGGCATGGCAACCCCATGGAGACAGCAATAATTGTGCGTCGCCAGGCATAAAAGCCAAAGTTAAAAACATGGGTACAAACAATTATAGATACATTACAAATGCAATACATCCATAAAACAGCAGTGATGGTAGTGGTAAATAATACTCCTGGGCCCGCCGCGAGTATATCCAGATGTTTGGCATGGCTGGGACACGCAAACGCGGTCTGGCAGCTTGGGGCAGTGGTCATACTTTTTGGAAGGTACCTCAACTGCTGTGGTGTTCACTATCATTCTTCTTTTTCCATCAAGGTAAATTCTTCATTCAGTAATAATATGTGTGGTTATACAACCTCCAAGACAAAGCAGACTTTTATACTACATATTCCATGGGTCCTCAAACTATGGCCCCCGGGCCGCCAGTGTGATTTACCCTGCCCGGCAGTGTGATTTACTATTTTTCGCCGCCCGTCGCCGCCGCTAGAGGTCCGTGGCCGGCGGAGATAATGTCTCCGCCGGTGGCCATTTTCCAGAAGACCACAGATGAGTTATAAATGAGAAGGGAGCCTGCCGAGTGGCTACAATAGAAATGGAGTTGCAGCACCGCCCACCCCCCGCCCCCGGTCTGTCTGTCATCTGTGACCTGTTGTGGAAAGGGGTGGTGCAGCTCAATTTTTATTGTAGCCACTCGGCAGGCTCCCTTCTTGTTTATAACTCATCTGTGGTCTTCTGGAAAATGTCCGCCTGTAATTTGTTCCCCCTCAGCCTTCAGTAATAGCGGCAGAGACACCGCTGCTGGAATATAGAAGGGCTCCAATGGGGGGGGGGGGGGACACCTGAGATGTAAGGAAGCACTTCGCTGGGGACAGTGACACCTGAGATGTAAGTAGAGTTGCCACCTCATCCCTTTAAACCCGAACACATATGAATTACACAGGTTCTGTGGTTGATTAAGGTGATAATTAAACTCACTTAGTGCCTCATCTGCATTTAATTAGCCTCAGAACCTGTGTAATTCATGGGTGTTCAGGTTTAGGCCTGGTTCACACTGGTCCGACAAACACTCCGACATTAGGAGCTCATGTCGCATGACGTGTGAAAATCAATGTTTCCCTATGAGAGCCGTCTTAACTGGTCCGACACAAGTCGGTCCAACATTAAAAATGCTCCCTGTACTACTTCTGTCCGACTTTGATCCTACTTCAGCCCATTGAATATCATTGAAGTCGGATCAAAGTAGGATCCTTGTCCTAACCATCTGACATTTGACATCCGACATGGTGATTACAGCAGCAGTAAAAGGAATTTATCTCACCCTGGGATTGTTTTGATTGGTCAAAGGACAAGTCAGACTAGCACAATGTCGGATCAAAGTAGTATCCTGTTCATGAATGTCGGATGGATGTCGGACCAATGTAGGATCAATGTAGGACTGATGTCGCAGAGCAAAGTAGGATGAAAGTCGGATGAATGTCGTGTCGTATCAGTGTGAACCCAGCCTTAAAGGGATGAGCTGGCAACACTAGATGTAAGGAAGCACTCCGCTGGGGACAGTGACACCTGAGATGTAAGGAAGCACTCCGCTGGTTGGGGACACCTGAGATGTAAGGAAGCACTCCGCTGGTTGGGGACACCTGAGATGTAAGGAAGCACTCCGCTGGCTGGGGACATTGACATCAGAGCCCCCACTGATTCTGATTCTGCATTATGGTGAGTTGAACTATTTAATTTTATATTACAATGTAATAATAATAGAAATAATGTGCTTCAATCACTCTGACACCATAACAAGCTTGGTGCCGGGATGATTAAAGCGCCAACACCAGATGTTTGGAGTATCTTTATCTGCTGATTGTTAAACTTTCTGGAATACACATATTTCTATTGTGGTTGGGGGGAGACTGTGATGGGGGGGGAGTCTGTTATGGGGGGAATCTTATAGGGGGATCTGTGAGGGGGTAGTTTGTTATGGGAGATCTGTGATAGGGGGGTGTCTGTTACGGGGGGGGGGCTTTGTGATGGAGAGGAGTTTTGGGGGCTTTGTGATGGGGAGATTTGTGATGGGGGGGTCTGTGATGGGGATCTTTTATGGGGGGCTTTGTGATGGATGACCTTATATGGGGGCTTTTTGATGGGGGGGATCTGTGATGGAGGATCTGTGATGAGGGGGTTCTGTGAGGAGGGGGTTCTGTGAGGAGGGGGTTCTGCGATGGGGGAGGGGGTTCTGTGAGGAGGGGGTTCTGTAATGGGGATGGGGTTCTGTGAGGAGGGGGTTCTGTGATGAGGGGAGTCTGTGAAATACTAATAAGTTTATGTTGATTAAAATTGTTTTTTATTTTAAATATTAAATAGTTTTTTCCTGTCTTTTTGCACTACAAATAAGATGTGTGCATAGGAATTTGTTCATATTTTTTTAAACTATAGTCCAGCCCCCCAACAGTCTGAGGGACCGTGAACTGGCCCTCTGTTTAAAAAGTTTGAGGACCCCAGAGTCATATACGAACATCTTTTATCTGTTCATAATGACACAATTTCTATACTACGTTTGAGGACGCAGTACTACCCCTTGGCCCACCACAATCCATAGATCAAACTATATATTATATTTTACAGCACAGTACTTTGCACATATATACATATTACAGCAAGACTAATGCATTCATCACATATATCCATACATTACTTTTATGTTTTAACAACTTTTTACATTCAGCATACCTTGCCACCACTATGCCATATGATACACATGTACTGTCATATATATATTTTTTAGATACACCATCCTTTTGGGGCCATCATGACCACTGGCCAGGTACTTCCAAGCAGACCTTACTGTTCATCCGGACCTCTTAACGTGGCAGTGTCCGCGTGCCTCGCCCCCCCAGCTCCCGAGCTGGATATACGAATTGCTGCCACCCTGGTATGCAGTAACTGGCTCTCTAGCCCAGAGTATTGGTGAGTATGAGGTCTCTCCTTTGGTCTGACTCCCTCCACCATCCCTTATGCCTTTATGCAACAGTGGTACTCATCTATCATTTTTACCCTCCCACAGATACTATGATCATGCATCTGCCCCTGAGGAAGCGAGCGGAGCTCGCGAAACGTGTAGGGCAATATTGATGCCTCTGTATGTATGTTCATGTTGAATATCTACACCGTTTGTTGGCTACTCACATACTGTGTCAACATGATACTCCTCTTTATGAGCTTTTTTATATGCATAATTTGACTGGCCTAATTATTTACCACTACCATCACTGCTGTTTTATGGATGTATTGCATTTGTAATGTATCAATAATTGTTTGTACCCATGTTGTTAACTTTGGCTATTATGCCTGGCGAAGCAAAATTTTTGCTGTCTCCGTTTTGTTATACTGCATTCTTGTCAACCAATAAACTGATTTTATTCCATTGGTGTGAAAATGTGCCTACTCTCTCCCACCTCATCTATAGTCCCAGAGCGATTTCTCTCTTTTTTGGTTCACCATTAGGGATGGAGGTGCTAGAGTGGTCACACCAGACCTGTTCTCTCTTTTTTGTAAGTTTTAATACTGTTTGTTTAATTGCTATGTGTTGTTGTTAATTGTTCTATTATTTATGAATATTTTTTTTGTGTTACCTGACAACGTGGCTATTTATTTTACACACAAAATATGTTGATTTTCACTTTATTACTGAAAGTTATTAAGATATTAACATATAAGTGCTACTGCAGTTAGCGAGTATGTTAGAAGGCTGGCCGCAGGCTAGCCTGAATTTGTAGGAGGAGTCTGTGGGCTATTTATCCCCCCTCCTCTCTCCTCTCCTGCGTCGGCGGGGTTTCTGGGTCCAGCCATGACGTCATTTCCGGGTTTCGCGTCACTTCCGCTTTTCGTCACTGTGCGGCGGTCGGCTGCAGGAGTCGGGGCCAAGCCTTCTTGTTCCAGGATTCATGCCAGGTTTTTTCATTCTGGGGGGCCGCCCGCCCGCCGCCACTGCTTTGGCTCACGCCGGGCTTCATAGGGGGCACCCAGCATTGGTGGAAGGACCGCCCGCTCCTTCTTCCCACACTCAAGCCGGGCGTCAGGGGGGGGGTGTCGCCTTCACTCCTTCTACTCATACCTCCCGCTCGCCTGCTTATTTCTCCTGGTGCGCACGCTAGGTGTCAGGGAGAGGGGGGGGTGTTGGTGGTTGTCCTGGTATAGTATCTCCTGATGGTTTCCTCTCCCGGGCTCACGCTGGACATCGTGGGTGGGGTGGGGGGTGGTGCTCGCCAGCTACCTACCTTCCTTCCTCTCCGGTGCTCATGCCGGCTGTATCAGGGGGCCGCCCGCTTCTCCCGGGGTACACACCGGGCATCATTGAGGGGGGGCCGCCCGCCACCTACCTTATCTTGCTCATGGGGGGGCGCACCTCGGCTGTTCCTAGCTTAGTCTCCGGAATCTGCCTTGCACCCCCGCCTGGCTGCTCGCTTGCGCCGTTTTTCTCCGTCTTGGGGCCTTAGTTTTTACCCCCAGCCTGCTGTTATTTCCGGCACGGGTGCGGGGGGAATGTTCCTTGTCCCCACCGAGGCTCCATCCAGTTTCATCCCGCATGGTCGGGGGGGCCACCTGCCATCCACCCACTCCTCCTCCAAGCTCACTCCGGCATCTGCAGGGCTGCCCGCTCGTCCACTCCTCCTTCCGGGCTCACCCTGCTTCATGAGGAGAATCCATCCATCCACTCCTCCCAGGTTATTGCGGGAAGCTTAGGGGGGGGGACATCCATCCATCCATCCATCCATCCACCCTCCCTCTCCGCCAAGGCCCCACCCGGGTGCTCGCGGTGGGGGGTTTCCTTCTGGCATCTTGGGGCCGCCCGTCTGCTTCTCTGGGGCTCACGCCGGGGGAGGGGGTCCATCCTTCCATCCACCTACTTAACTTCCCAGCAAGGCGGCCGGGAGTCTAGTGGTGGTTCACTGCACCAGTGGAGGGGGACACCGGTCAGTTGGTGAGTATTCCACATGGTGCATTGTTCGGGTCGTATCGCACAGGTAGGTCGCACCCCACTGACATCGCCTTATGTTTTTTCACAGGGAGTGTCATTGTGTTCATCTTTCTGCATCCTCATACGTTTCCACGTTTCTATCACTGTACATGTTATGCAGGGGGGGGGGCGTCTGTTTCAGGGGAGTCTGTCCGCTCACTCACGGGACTCGTTCGGCTTATCCTGTTCGCCAGGCAGCATGGGGGGGGGGCGTCAGTTCACCCTTCCCACACCTCAGGGCGCTCACTCCTCTGGGCTCGCTCTGGCTGGCGGCCGCCGTGAGGCGGGGCAGCATGGGAGGGGGACCATCCTCCTGCCCTGCTTTTTCCTCCCAGTGCTCGCTGGGCAGCAGTGAGGCGGGGGGTGGCGGCTTCAGCTGTGGTTACTGGTTTGGATGGGAGAGGGGGGGCGGGGGACTGCTCGCTGCACGGCAGGGTGGCCTTGGCATCCAGACCTTGGTCCAGGTCATCCCATCCCCATATCCTCAGCTATGCCAGTGAGGATATGCTTGGCTGGGTGTGTCCTGGCATGGCTCTGTGAGCCAGAGTTGCAAGCCAGCCGAATCTTGGCTCGGACCCAGTCTACCTTGGGGGTCACTGGTGGTATTGTCAGTTGCTGGGCTGTGTTGGCTTACGGGGGGCGTATGTCCACCCACCTCTCCAGGGGTACGCTGGAAGCATGGGGGGGGTGTCCACCGTTTCTCCGGGGTCACCCTAGCAGCTTGGAAGGGGTTGTCCACCCACGTCTCCACAGGTCACGTCTGGCAGTTTTCCGTGCGTTATTCTGGGGGTGTCCTGACTTGGCTCTGCGAGCCGGGGGGGCTAGCCAGCCGCATCTTGCTCAATGTATCCAGTCTACCTTGAGGTCTCTGAGCCAGGGGTGGGGGGATGCTGTTCAGGTAAAGGGGGTCTGTTTGGTGGAGTAGCTTTACTTCCACGATCGTTCGGGTATTCATGCGTCACGTGGTTTCTGTCTTAGCGGTTCTGGCGGCAGCATGTTGCTTTCAGCGGCCTGGGAGCGTTTTGCTGTCATGGCTTTTCCGGTCATGGCGTGTTCCTGTCGTAGCGTTTTCCTGTCATGGCGTTTTTTCCTGTCAGCTTGTGCAGGTTTCAGCTTACACCGGTAGCTGTTTTTCTTCGTTCAGTTCCGTATCATCTTACTTCCGTAGGTTTCATCGCACTTTTGTAGGTTCTTGCATTCCTGGTTCAGTTGGCTAGGTTTCACATCTCGGTTTCTGTCACGTCTACAGATCCTTACGGGCTCAGGTTTTTTCGTTGGTCTTGTTCTTTGACCACAATCTTCTCGCCCGTTACGTTACGTCATACGTTTGCATTCGTTTCATTTCATCTGCAGGACTAACCACCACGGTCTGTGGGTACCCAGGTCCTGAGGTTTCAGTTTCTACGATCTGTCATTGTGTAATAGTTTCCCTGCGCTCTCTCACGTCACACGCCGGGGGGGGGGTCGTTTTTCAGGTTCATTTATACTATGGTCCCACCTTCACTGCTTATGTCTTCGCTCGGGGGTTGGTACAGAGGGGGTTGTGTTTTGTCTTAGCATATTTTACCCCAGCGTGTTTCAGTATAGCAGGTCGGCCAGTCCAGCATGTTCTGTCATAGCTTGGCGGTGCCGTGCAGTCACCGCTCGCACCCACAGCCGTTGCAGCGTTGTTTGTTTTCCTTGTCTCGTCACACCGTTCGTTCAGGTTCTTGCATACCGGGGGTAGTTAGCCAGGGTGCGCTTCTCAGGATCTGTCACGTCTACAGATCCATATGGGCTGAGGTTTCGTTTTGAATTGGTTGTTGACCACAATCTTCTCGCCTGTATACCATACGTCATACGTGCACGTTCATTCTTACGCCTATACAACCACTACCCGCCACGGTCCGTGGGTACATCGGCCCTGAGTGTTTCGTTTTTAATTACCTGTCTCTGCGCGGCAGGTTACTCGGGCTCACTTACTACACACACTTGCTACATACTCTAGGGTGGGTTCTGTCGTCAGGTTCATTCACGCGCTGAGGTCTGGTCATTTCTGTTCACATCTTGTCCCAGGCAGGTACAGAGGCGTGGTGTCTTGTGTCTGGTTGTCTGTTGTCTTTTTCTTTGTATGTTAGGGTTGGGGCAGGCTGCACGTTTCGGCGACATCACAGGCAGGTTCATCCCTTCCACTCCATGTGGGGGTTTCTGACCAGGGTGGTACTCCGCCGGTGGGGAGTTGGTCGTTCTTGGCTCTGCGTGGCGGTGAGTCAGCTCAGGGGTTTCCTTTTCCAGCCACTACTGGGTAGGCGGTACATTTCAGTTTGTTTCCTGTTCTGTCCTAGATACCAGAACGATGCATACTCTGGGCCGTATTCTTAGCGCAGTTGGATGCGGGCCAATCAGGCTCCCCACGGCCTCTCATGTTCACTGGACAGGTTGTATGTGTTTTAACTCTCTTGGGCAGGGTGTCAGCACACCCCAGCTCCTGCATTTCGACAGGCAGTTCAGCATCTCCTTGGTTCCGGGTTTGGCAAGCCTTCGGTTCTACAGGCCCAGCCGGTTCCGAGGGGAGCTCTCTGTCACTCGGGTAGGTTGGGTCATGCCATGGCTGGTTCTGTGCGGTCATCGGGGCGTATCGTTTCAGCGTGTTGGCATCGTCCATCCACTCCTGCAACACTTCTTTCAGGTATCCGGCTCTTAGACCCCCCTTCACTCCTGTCAGTTTGTCCTTTTTGGCATCTCTCCCTCTCACGTCCCCTTACCATGTATGGACGGTTAGGCCAGGGGTTGTAGGTATTCACGGAGATACTCATCTTTCATCCTGGTGGCTGGGCACAACCCTTATTCCCTGGGGCTCCTCGGGACAGCCCTTGTTCCGTTTCTCCAAGTGTCCGCTCGCCACTAGCGGTTCGTTCCCATGTCTGTTTTTTGGTGTAGGCTTATCCAGTCAGGTACGGGAGAGACGGTTGGTTTCTGGGCAGGTTTTAAGTTCTGTCGGATAGGGCCCTTCTAGTCTTCATTCTTAGGTCGCTGGTTTCTGCTATCGTAATGGATACTTACCAGTCCCAATCATTGACGTCATCCAGACGGTTTGTTACCTGCCCTTCTTCTTTTCAAAACTCACCTAGTCCGGGTCTTTTTGCCCACTTTTAGGCATACTGACCAGCAGGCTTTGGCACAACTCAAGCCTTAGGTAGTTAGGGTATCACATTCTCAAGTGAAGACTCTGACTATGCACTAGTGAAGACTCTGACTACAAGTTAGAAGGCTGGCCGCAGGCTAGCCTGAATTTGTAGGAGGAGTCTGGGGGCTATTTATCCCCCCTCCTCTCTCCTCTCCTGCATCGGCGGGGTTTCTGGGTCCCCACCCACCCGTTCCCCCTTTTGCATACAATCATTTACTTACTTCATTTCTTCAGTCATACTCAGGGTATGCCCACTTTTAGGCATACTGACCAGCAGGCTATGGCACAACTCAAGCCTTGGGTAGTTAGGGTATCACATTCTCAAGTGAAGACTCTGACTATGCACTAGTGAAGACTCTGACTACAAGTACTGTTATAGATCTAGCTAAGGACTTGTTTGTGGACCATTTTTATTTTGAATTTTTTATAATTCTATGTGTGTGTCTGTTTTTTGAGATGTTGGGGTAAAGAGCAAAATTTAATTGGGGGGGGCAAAAAAAATGTTTGCCCAGGGCCCAAACCATATTAAAGACGGCCCTGAGTGCGACATATTTCAATTGCTGCTTGTAGATCTAAATCATGTTTCCTCAATAGGTGGCGGCGTGTGCTTTCACTGGTGATACCCAAAACTATTTTATCACGAATAAGTTCATCCAGAGGCGGCTCTAGGCTTTGTGAGGCCTTAGGCAAATCTGAGACATGAGGCCCCACTCCCGCCCATAATGGGAAAAATAATTCAAGCGATAGAAATTAACTGTATAAATTGCATATATTAAGAGTTTTAAAGTCTATGAACTATGAATTCACTGTTTATAGAATTTTCTCTAACCAACTCTTCTTTAATCAAATATATATTTCTTTTTCGTACATCACGGGACACAGAGCGACTTAGTCATTACTAATGGGATTATATAGATTACCTTCAGGTGCTGGCACTGGCAACTTCCAAACCGGAAGTACCCTCCCCTATATAAGCCCCTCCCATCCGGGAGCACCTCAGTTTTTTGCCAGTGTCTAAGGTGTTGGCCAAAGAGTAACATGTGTTTTCACTGGGCTTGCGTACAGGTTCTTTTATGGGCCTCAGTAAGCTGTTCCGGATCCGACCAAAAAAGCTTCATAGCTAAACGGTCGGTACCCGGGCCTTGCAGCAGAAGAGCAAGGTTTTGCCTGTAATGCCTCTCTTAGGAGGGCTGGACCCTGGGATCCAGAGCTCTGGTCATACCCACGACCAAGATGTTTTCTGTGCAGGGTGCTATACAGGTCCAGGGGAGTGGAATCCTTGGGAACCCGGTCCCTGAAGGTTTAATTACAATGCCTGCCGTGATAGGTGAAGCGCGTCCAATCTCCGTCTCCTCCTTCAGAGTGCCTGTTAGTGGAGGAACAGCCCCACACAGAGATCGACCTACCTGAAGGGGATCAGGATGAGGTTGATTCGGTTATAGAGGAATCAACAGTGGAAGAACCTTTCTCAGCATCTCAGGCTGAAAGATTATGGGTTCAGTCTCTGACTAACATGGTCCGATCAGCATTTAAAATGCCTCTTGCGGAGCCATCAACCACTACTGTCTCCTGGCTGGGGTCGCTAAAAGCTCCCCAGACTGTCTGTTCCTTCCCAATCCACCCCTTATTGGAAGGGCTTATTTACCAGGATTGGGAGCATCCTGATAAAATATTTACTCCCCCCAAGAGATTTCCGGTGATCTATCCCATGGAGGATAAGTTCATACAAAAATGGAAGGTGCCCACAGTGGACGAAGCCATCTCTTATGTGAATAAATCACTGACATGTCCAGTAGATAATGTTCCAATGTTCAAAGACCCAATAGATAAAAAATTGGAGTCTTTACTAAAATCTGCTTTCTCTACAGCAAGCATGGTGACACAACCTGCAGTAGCAGCTATTGGGGTCTGCCAAGCAGTGAAGGATCAGTTAAAACAAGTCTTAAGGGACTTACCAGATCAGCAGGCTCTTGCCTTAGCTGACCTACCTAGAGCCTTATGTTTTGCGGTGGACGCCATAAAGGATACAATCCAACAGGCCTCCCGCTTTACGCTGTCTGTAGTACATATGCGTAGGCTTCTATGGCTAAAAAACTGGTCTGCTGAGGCTCCCTGTAAGAAATTGCTGATTAGCTTCCCATTTCATGGAGAACGCTTATTTGGAGAAGATCTGGACAAGTATATCCAGAAAATTTCTGCCGGTGAAAGTACACTCTTGCCGGTTAAGAACAAAGTTAGAAGTCCTTCTTTTAAGAAGCCTACTTCTCCAGTTCCTGGCACATCGGCTGTGAAACAGTTCCGACGGCCTCTGCGGTCAAATCCTGGGGGCAGAAATCAGGGACAATCACAGGGTAACAAGAAACCCTGGGTCAAGAGAGGTACGAAACCTCCCCCCAAGTCATGAAGGGTTGCCCCCACTCAATCGGGTGGGGGGAAGACTTCAGTTGTTCACAGAGACCTGGCAGGACACCATCAGAGACAGATGGGTGATCTCCGCAGTAAGTCTGGGATACAAGCTGGAGTTAAAAGACACTCCTCCTGCCCATTTTATGAGGTCAAACGTGCCAAGCGATCCCCAGAAGAGAGGATCCCTTCTTCTGGCACTAGAACAACTATTGCTCCAAGGTGTAATCATGAAGGTTCCCTTGGAGGAATGCGGGTTCGGGTTTTACTCAAACCTCTTCACAGTCCCCAAACCAAATGGGGACATGAGGCCCATATTAAATCTAAAAGGGCTAAACAAATTCCTACATATCAGGACTTTTCAGATGGAGTCGATCCGATCGGTGGCCACCGCCCTACAAGGGCAGAAATGGTTAGCCTCGATCGACATAAAGGATGCTTATCTGCATATTCCCATCTTTCCGGCCCACCAGAAATTTCTACGCTTTGCAGTAGAAGGGCGCCATTTTCAGTTCAGAGCCTTACCTTTCGGTCTGGCCACAGCACCACGAGTGTTCACAAAAATTCTGGCCCCACTATTGGCCAATCTAAGAACACGGGGTGTAACGATAATGGCATATTTAGACGACCTGCTACTAATAGACCACTCAGTGGAAAAACTGGAAGTAGCTATTCACGAGACAATCAAGTATCTGGAATATCACGGTTGGATTATCAACCGAGACAAGTCAGCTCTAAGACCAGTCAAAAGTCTGGAATACTTGGGGCTAAGGCTGGATTCAAATCAGAGAAAGATTTTCTTACCTCCAGAGAAGGTGTCGTCTTTGAAAGATTTGACCCACTTAGTGGGTACAAAAAGAAAACCATCCATACGCCTGTGCATGAGGCTGCTGGGAAAAATGGTGGCTTCATTCGAAGCAGTACCCTACGGTCAATTCCATTCAAGGAACTTGCAGAGGGCCATACTGTCAGCCTGGAACAAAAAAGTTCAGGCTTTAGACTTACCAATGTCCCTGTTCCCTTCCGTTCGCAAGAGCCTCCATTGGTGGTTGGTGCCCCAGAATCTGGAAAAAGGGAAACCCTTCAGTCCGGTTTCTTGGAAGGTGGTCACTACAGATGCCAGCCTCATAGGCTGGGGGGCAGTACTGGAGCAATGGTCTCTACAGGGCAAGTGGTCAGAAGCAGAGAAGGCCCTGCCCATCAATCTCTTAGAGATACGAGCAGCCCGGTATGCCCTAGTAGCATGGACATCCAAACTCCGAGGGTCCCCTGTCAGAATTCAATCAGACAATGCCACAGCAGTGGCATATATCAATCACCAGGGTGGCACCAGGAGTCGTGCAGCCCAGAGGGAAGCGAATTGCATCCTGAAATGGGCAGAAAGATATGTCCCAGCCATATCCGCGGTTTTCATCCCAGGAGTGGAAAATTGGAAGGCGGACTTTCTAAGTCGCAAGCAATTATTCCCGGGGGAATGGTCTCTTCACCCCGAGGTTTTCCAGGCAATATGCCAGCGGTGGGGAACACCGGATGCAGATCTGCTAGCATCCAGATTCAACGCAAAGGTGGACAGATTTGTGTCTCGCACAAGGGATCCCCTAGCTTGCGGCTCGGATGCCCTAGTGTTCCCTTGGGATCAGTTCAAGCTGATATATGCATTCCCACCGCCACAATTGTTACTGCGATTAATCCGCAGAATCCGGGTAGAAAAGAAACCGGTGATTCTGGTGGCTCCAGCGTGGCCCCGAAGAGCATGGTACGCGGAGATCGTAAAGATGTCAGTGGGGAGTCCTTGGACCCTCCCACATCGTCCGGACCTGCTTTTGCAGGGACCGATATACCACCCTTCCTTACCAGCCCTAGGTTTGACGGCCTGGCTATTGAAGCCCACATTCTAAAAAAGAGAGGTCTCTCTAATCCGGTGGTATCTACCATGATCAATGCCAGGAAGCCGGTATCCAGGCAGATCTATTATAGGATCTGGAAGGCGTACATCGCGTGGTGTGAGGCCAAGAAATGGCATCCGCGTAAGTACGTAATAGGTAGGATTCTGGACTTCCTACAGTGGGCTGTGGATAGGAAGCTTGCCTTGAGTACTATCAAGGGTCAGATTTCGGCCTTGTCAATATTTTTTCAAAGGCCCTTGGCTTTGCATTCATTAGTCAAAGCTTTCATACAAGGAGTGATGCGTATTAGCCCTCCGGTTAGTATTCCCATATGTCCATGGGACTTAAACCTGGTTCTGTCGGTTCTACAGAAACAACCGTTTGAACCATTGCAGCACATTTCCTTGGTTCTTCTCACCAGGAAATTGATTTTCTTAGTAGCCATTTGTTCGGCTAAAAGAGTATCGGAACTAGCCGCCATGTCCTGTAAGGAGCCATATCTGGTTGTCCATAAGGACAGAGTAGTGTTACGTCCTCATCCAGCCTTTCTTCCTAAGGTGGTATCGAGGTTTCATTTGAACCAAGATGTGGTTCTTCCTTCTTTTTTTCCCAAACCTACCTCGGTAGAGGAAAAGTTATTGCATTCTTTGGATGTAGTAAGAGCAGTTAAAGCTTATCTAAAAGCCACTGCTCAGATTCGTAGAACGGATACTTTGTTTGTTCTGCCGGAAGGCCCCAGAAAGGGTCAGGCAGCATCAAAATCTACTTTAGCCAAGTGGATTCGACAGGTCATAATACAAGCCTATGGCTTGAAAAAGAGACCGCCTCCGTTCAAAGTTAGGGCGCACTCCACAAGAGCAGTTGGAACTTCATGGGCAGTGCATCACCAGGCCTCCCTGGCTCAAATCTGTAAGGCCGCAACATGGTCTTCAGTACACACGTTTACTAGGTTCTACCAGGTGGACGTTAGAAGTCAGGAGGATGTCGCCTTTGGGCGCAGTGTGTTGCAGGCCGCAAAGGATCCTCATGCCTGATGGCGCCCAGCTTATGTATAGTGTATCCCCCCCCTCATTTGGCATTGCTTTGGGACGTCCCATTAGTAATGACTAAGTCGCTCTGTGTCCCGTGATGTACGAAAAAGAAAAAGGGATTTTTATAACAGCTTACCTGTAAAATCCTTTTCTTGGAGTACATCACGGGACACAGAGCTCCCACCCCTCTTTTGGGGACACTTATTGCTTTGCTACAAAACTGAGGTGCTCCCGGATGGGAGGGGCTTATATAGGGGAGGGTACTTCCGGTTTGGAAGTTGCCAGTGCCAGCACCTGAAGGTAATCTATATAATCCCATTAGTAATGACTAAGTCGCTCTGTGTCCCGTGATGTACTCCAAGAAAAGGATTTTACAGGTAAGCTGTTATAAAAATCCCTTTATTACACGCATATTTCTCCATTTACATGAAGGTCAGGTTAATATAACCCAGCCAGCACAGAGCTCCCCTGTATATCAGAGTCTGCAGGATTCCCCCTTACAGTGCAAGGGAACTCTGATATAAAGGGGAATGCTGCGGATCATGATCTAAAGGGGAACTCTAATGTAAGGGAGGGGGGAAACTCTGGTGACCAAAGATTACCTTTATATCAGAGTCCACTGCATTCCCCTTTACGTCACAGTGTTCCAACTTGCATTTAAAATGGGAACTCTAATGTAGAGGGGGCTCTGGAGCACCTTCCGCAGAGTGAGAAAGTCATAGACATGATACAAGAGATGGTCAGAGACTGCAGACATCATACAGGAGATGGTCAGAGACTGCAGACATCATACAGGAGATGGTCAGAGACTGTGCAGACATGATACAAAAGATGGTCAGAGGCTGCAGACATGATACAAGAGATCACCCATCAAATGCAGCCACTGTGCCCATCAAATGCAGCCACTGTGCCCATCAAATGCAGCCACTGTGCCCATCAAATGCAACCACTGTACCCATCAAATGCAGCCACTGTACCCATCAAATGCAACCACTGTGCCCATCAAATGCAGCCACTGTACCCATCAAATGCAGCCACTGTACCCAACGCTGTATCCTGGCCTAGGCCAACAAGGCCCAGGCCTAGGGCAGCACTTTGCAGGGGGGCAGCACGGAAAAAGTCCCCACAGGCTTTCGCTACACTGTTAGTGTAGCGCCAGTCTGATGGGGCGGACTGGGCTGAGAGGCAAATTAGTCTAGCGCCCCCATAAAGCAGCCGCACTGCTTCCAGTATGCGGGAGGCCGGCATTCCGCAACTGTGGGTGGGGGCTGCTTCTAACTTTGACTATCCTATCATCCTGGACCACAAACCTTCCTCACTGTGCTAAATATTTTCTGCTGCACCATTGGCATATATATTCTTAGTCCTCTCCATAAAATTATCAGAAATTTGTGCTTAAGGTAGAACTATAGGCAACACTTTTTTTTTCAGTTTGGATAGAGTAAGGGAGGGTTATAGCCCCTGTCAGTTTATTTTTTATAGCCCCTGTCCCATTGCAGAGATTTCCCTTCACTTCCTGCCCCATACCCAAACAGGAAGTGAGAGGAAATCTATTTAAATTAAGGGAATCCATTGCCTCAGGCTCTCAGAACTAGTGTCTCCGCTCAAAAATTTCAGAGCGGGTCTTAAACTGAACGGGGTGTGGACTTGACAGGATGGGGTGGGTCATATTTAAATTAGGGGGTGCACGAGCTTAGTAAGGCCTAGGGCAGCACAAAACCTAAATACACTACTGACTGTACCCATCAAATGCAGCCACTGTACCCATCCAATGCAGCCACTGTGCCCATCCAATGCAGCCACTGTGCCCATCAAATGCAGCCACTGTGCCCATCCAATGCAGCCACTGTGCCCATCCAATGCAGCCACTGTGCCCATCAAATGCAGCCACTGTACCCATCAAATGCAGCCACTGTACCCATCCAATGCAGCCACTGTACCCATCCAATGCAGCCACTGTGCCCATCCAATGCAGCCACTGTGCCCATCCAATGCAGCCATTGTGCCATCAAATGCAGCTACTGTGGCCATCCAATGCAGCCACTGTGCCCATCCAATGCAGCCACTGTGCCCATCAAGTGCAGCCACTGTGCCCATCAAATGCAGCCACAGTACCCATCAAATGCAGCCACTGTGCCCATCCAATGCAGCCACTGTACCCATCAAATGCAGCCACTGCGCCATCAAATGCAGCTACTGTGGCCATCCAATGCAGCCACTGTGCCCATCCAATGCAGCCACTGTGCCCATCAAGTGCAGCCACTGTGCCCATCAAATGCAGCCACAGTACCCATCAAATGCAGCCACTGTACCCATCAAATGCAGCCACTGTGCCCATCAAATGCAGCCACTGTACCCATCAAATGCAGCCACTGTACCCATCAAATGCAGCCACTGTGCCCATCAAATGCAGCCACTGTGCCCATTCAATGCAGCCACTGTACCTATCAAATGCAGCCACTGTACCCATCAAATGCAGCCACTGTGCCATCAAATGCAGCCACTGTGCCATCAAATGCAGCCACTGTGCCCATCAAGTGCAGCCACTGTGCCCATCAAATGCAGTCACTGTTCCATTAATTGCAGCCACAGTGCCCCATTTATCCACATCTCTTGTGGGGTGCCTAGAGCCACCCCTTTTGTGGCAGACAGCATCTGTTTTATTGGGGGGGGATATGTGCTAGGGGGTTTTGGGAGGGGAGAAGACGTGCTGGGGGTGGATTTCATATCCAAGCCCCCTTGTAGCACAAGTCCTAAAGTGCCCCCTAGCACACAGTGGTATCACTAGGGTTGGTGTCACCTGGTGTGGCAGAACATGGTGTCACCCCCCCTGCACTTAGCAGGCTAGTGCGTCGGTGTGGCTCTCCCCCTTAATCTGCCACAATGGATGGAGCAGGTATGGGATTGAGGGGGAGGGGGAATAGAGTTGGAATGGGATCGGGGGAATGGATAGAGCCAGAATGTGATTGAGTTGGGGTGGATGGAGCCGGGATTAAATGGGGGGTGGATGGAGCTGGGATGGTATTGGGGTGGGGTGGATGGAGCTGGGATTGGATTGGGGGATGGATGGAGCCAGGATGGGATTGGTGGGGGCTGAATGGAGCTGGGATGGTATGGGGGATGGATGGAGTTGGGATTGGATCGGGGGGATGGATGGTGCTGGGATGGGATTGGGGTTAGGTGGATGGAGCCGGGATTGGATGGGGGGTGGATGGAGCTGGGATGGGGGGGTGGATGGAGCTGGGATGGTATGGGGGATTATATGGAGCAGGGATGGTATTGGGGTGGGGTGGATGGAGCTGGGATGGGATGGGGGGTGGATGGAGCTGGGATGGGATGGGGGAGGGATGGTATGGGGGATTGGATGGAGCTGGGATGGTATTGGGGTGTGGTGGATGGAGCCGGTGTTCTAACATCCTGGGTCCCCCATCAGATAGTGCCCATGTAAGACTGCACATGCGCAATCGGAGATGACGGAGATCTCCGAGACTGAACAGCTGTTCCATCAGCTATAGTTGGAGCATGCGCAGTTAACACACGCTCGCTCCCGCCGCTCGTTGTATCAGATGGGGACCCATCTAGATAGAAGAGCGCTGACCGCGCTTAACTCAATACAGCAAGGGGCGGGATGGTTATATAAAAGGGGCGGGTGTATTATTGAGGACCCATCTCGATAGGAGAGCGCTGGCCGCGCTCAGTCAAATACAGCAAGGGGCAGATATGATTATACACGCAGAACGAGCGGCGGGAGCGAGCGCAGGGAGCGAGCGCAGGGAGTGAGCGCGGCCAGCGCTCTCCTATCGAGATGGGTCCTCAATAATACACGCGCTCTCCTATCGAGATGGGTCCCCATCTGATAGCGGCGGGAGCGAGCGCCATGTTAACTGCGCATGCTCCAACTACGAGCATGCGCAGTCTTATCCGGGCACTGATAGGGGACCCAGAATGATAGGACACCGGGATGGGATGGGGGGTGGATGGAGCTGGGATGGGGGGATAGATGGAGCTGGGATTGGATCGGGAGAGGGGGATGGATGGATATCTTCTCCCCCAAATCACTCCAAGTGAACTCTTTGCTTGTCCCTGTCCCTCACCCTCTTCTGCATGCCACCATCCTCGAGTCCGACTCACTTTTAGATTAATCAGACTGTCAAGACCAGCGTGCTCTCGGTACAGGTAGTGTGCCTCCTTCCCTCCTCCTCTGACCTCTGTCCTGTGCACAGGAAAACATTACAGCACAGGAGGAGGAGGGGCGGCTTCAGTTCTCTCCGCTCTGCAGTGCACTCACTGCACTGTGTGTGTGTCACGCAGCTGGGGAGAGATGCCGGGCCGGCTGCAATACACAGTAAAGTGGAAGCTTGCGGCGTGCGGGAATGGAGACACCCCGCACAAGCCGCGGGCATTGCCGCTGGACTCTGATTCGCCGGGACTCTGGATCATATTGCAGGACGGTCCCGGCGAATCATCAAGGTTGCGGTATGGGCAAATTAGGCAGCCGCGAGGCGAGGCCTCTTTAAAGGGGCGAGGCCTAAGGCGACCGCCTAATTAGAGAGCCGCCTCTGAGTTCATCTCTCAGAGAGCCATACAGCTTGCAGCTTTTTCTCTTAGCCGTGTGACAAACCTGTCTATTGTTTCACAGTCTTCTTGCTTACAGCAGCCAAATATATATCTTTCATAGATGACATTTTTAGAGGGTCTGAAGAAAGCTTCTAATGCATCTGGAATGGTTTTGGTGTCACTCTTTTGCTCCCCTGTGAGGTTCAGATTATGCTTGTAAACATGGAGGCATTCACTGCCCATCACCCTCCTCAGTGTGGCTGCTTGCACTGCTGCAGGCTTCTCATTTAACCCTGTGGCTAGGCAAACTCATCCCTGAAATTGTCCCAGTTACTGCCGACATCTTCACTCACCCTCATTGCCTCAGACAGTGGAATGCTGTTAGCTGCCATGATGCTGTTTTCCTTGCTGCAAAAACTCAGCATCCAGGACAGGACTGCAATTGTAAGGAGGCACAATCCGTTCCAAGAACACTCACATCAAGGCTGGCAGGCTCTCAGCATCAAATGTGTAGAAAGAGCATGGATCCAGAAAAACTTCTGACATCATGTTTGAAGTGATACATGTAGAGAGACAGCACAAACCATTACTGTACACAAGCCCTGTTTACTGAAAGACCCAGCAGGAACAGGAAACACAACACAGGAAGAAGTACAACAGAAGTACAACATAGATGCACCATAGAGTTGCATTTAAAGAAACATATCATCCATAACACACAGATTCCACGGTGGTTAAGGATTAAAAAATTTCCTACCTCAGTATTGTTCAATGAGGAGCTCAAAAAGGAATGGACTGACACACTTGATACATGCTCCTTTAAACTTATGAACATTTTGAAGTGGAAACATTACAAGCAGAGATGACATCAATACAAAAAGACCTTTCTGTTTTACAGACCCATGCAGGATTCGGTTGGATGGACGTTTAAACAAAAAATTGGACAAAATGGAAAAATCTGTCATAGACAATAAGAGAGGCAAAATGACCCGAGACCGAATAGACTATGAGAACAAAAAAGACTATACATGGAAGAAATCTAAATTTTTTCCGGCCCGATCACGCAGAAATCAGGGTAAACAGGTGAGCTTTTCTGACCAAGAAAGCGAACCAGCTAATGATACTTTGGCTCACACGGCATCAGATTCATCGCTGGAACGACCCACGACGTCTATGGGGTCAGCTTGGCCAGGTGATAACCGTAATCCAGGAAACCCTCGTGGATCCAGCAAAAAAGCAAAAAAGAAACCGACCATAAGAAAACAAGGAGAGGAGGCAGGAGACACAAAGGCTCCAAAGAACACTCATTACACGCTACGAGGCAAAACAAAACGGTAAGAGCCGGTTCACACAGGGGCAACATGACTCTTTGGAGGCGACCTGGAAGCGACCTGAGCCTGCACCACAGCGCGACATGGGGCGACTTACAAGTCGCCTCCAGGACAGGAGAAATTCCGGTGGCCAATCAACCTTGAATCAGCTCTGTGGGAGGGAGGGGGGAGGGAGGGGTTTGCCTGAGAAATGTATGTTCTCTTCCTGGAAAGTTGCTTCTGTTAAGACAGTGATCCGACTTCTGAGGCGACTTCCATTGAAATCAATGGGTACAAGTTGCCTACAAGTCACCTAGAAGTCGGATTGAAGTCGTACAGGAACCTTTTTTGAAGTCGGAGCGACTGCAGTAGTGTACATTAAGACGGCTCCATTCACTTCCATTTGTTTTAAAAACAGCGCGACTTGGGGCGACTTGAAGTCGCCTCCCGAGTCGCCCCTGTGTGAATCGGCTCTCACTTCAAATGTTTTGAACATTTCAAATAGGATTTTATGCAATGAAGAAACCAGCCTATTAGCAAAGGGATTGAACTTTTGTCCTAGCAGACATTTTGACCTTTTTGGGACACTGTTGGATGTTAATAAGTTTTCTCGTCGTCTTACACTTATAAAACATTATTTTGAATTTCCACTGGATGGAAAGGAAAGTTATTCGGGCAGTTCCAAGACAGGTAAGTCCCCTCCTTCTCCTCATATGTTTACAGAGGTCTGTGCATTGCAAGACCTAGTTGAATTGGCATCGGAGTCCAATCCATCCCCCATCGATCCCACTGATACTCATAACAAAATATTGTTTAAGCTTAGATCGGATTTTTATCCGGTGGCATTGAGGGGGAAGGATTTGGATCTCTTCCAGAAAATGGTGGAGAGGGACCTTACTCATCTGGCTCAGAATTGTCGCATGGGCCCTATGGCTAGTAATCTGTCTGAGATAGAGAGACATGCTCTGAAGACTTTGGTAGCAGACAATAGCATTGTAATTAGAAATGCTGATAAAGGAGGTACTGTAGTTGTGTTAGACTCTGATGTGTATAAAAATTAAGATTTACGCATAGTAGCCCTCCAAGAAACCCATTTTTCAGCTCGATCAACCCCTAAATATTTCAGTTCGTGGTATCCTCAGGTGTTTACCGCCACTGCTGTGTCTAAGCATCGGGGAGTCCTGATAGCCCTTCATAATTCCCTCCCTTTCACTATGACCTCTGAGATAAAAGATCCTGAAGGTCGCTATATAATTTTAGTGGGCTTGCTACAAGATGTTGAAACTACAATTGTTTCCTATTACGCCCCTAATCACAACCTAAACCCTTTTTTTCGCACCTGTTACAGGTGATCCGTACACACTGCAGGGGTACGCTGTTTATGTGCGGTGATTCTAACTTAGTGCTACATCCACATTTAGATAAATCTCCGTATGCCCCCGAACAATTCTCTCCCTCCTTACGCTTTCGTACTCTACTTCAACAAGCTTCATTGCTTGACACCTGGAGAGAATGTAATCCCTTAAGGAAAAATTACACATTTTATTCGTACCCACACAAATCCTTTTCTAGGATCGACCATATATTTATCCCAGTCTCATCCACCCCAATATTGCTTCGCTCCAGTATACAACCTATTACATGGTCGGACCACTGTGTAGTAGTTACCACGGTCTCCTCCCTGATCCCACAATCCAAAGATCGGACCTGGTGTATTAATGATGCCCACCTGACAAACCAGTCGTATTGCTTTGATATTCAGCTGGCCCTTAAGTAATATCTTTTGCATAATTCCACCCCTGGCATCTCCCTTGTTTTACTCTGGGAGGCACACAAGCCCGTAATTTGCGGCACCTGTATTTCTGTCTCTACCCACCTTAAGCGTGATGAACCTAATAGAATTGTCTTAGAAAAAACTAAGGCTGAATTGGATCTGCTTTTGGCCGAATCTGCTGACAAAGCTATATGCAGATCCAACCATACAATCTATAACAAGGCCAATAAACCGGATACTTTCCTGGCATTGCGCCTTCGTTGTCCGGAATGGACCCACAAGCCTATCAGACTCAAACTGGCTAAAGATATCCATACCAGCAATCCTGTTAAAGTGCTCTCTGAGTTCTGTAGGAGACTATCTGATTTGTATGAGGCAAAAACGTCTTTCCCTCTTACACAGGCGGAGGAAGCCTTATTTAAAAATATCTCTTTACCCACACTATCAGATTCCAACCGTGAGTCCATGGAGAGTCCTGTCACGACTGAGGAAGTCCTTCTCGCTATCAAAACACTCAAGCCTCATAAAAGGCCTGGCCCTGATGGCCTCTCCAGTACTTACTTTAAAAAGTTTGCTGCTACTTTAGCCCCCCTTCTTGCAAAAACTTTTAATGCTTTACTTAAAAATCATTCCTTTGGCCGAGACACAGCTATTATATCAATGATCCCCAAGCCCAACACTGGCAGTTCCCTTTGGTCTAACTATAGACCTATTTCCCTGCTTAATCTCGATATAAATTTTTTGGCTAAGATTATGGCATTGCGCCTTAATCCAATCATAGGTGGTTTAATCCACAAAGACCAAGTGGGCTTTATGCCCCGAAGGCAAGCAGGCGATAACATTCGGCGTGTAATTCTGCTCCAACATCTTGCTTTATCCCGTAAAATTCCCATGCATCTCTTGTCTCTCGATATAAGGAAGGCTTTCAATACGGTTTCCTGGCCGTATCTGCACTATGTATTACAGAAATGGGGTTTTGGCCCTAACTTCTGGCAATGGATTAACTCCCTATATAACCAACCACAAGCTTATGTTAAATACTCAGGGTTCCGTTCGGATAGCTTTCCTATACAGCGAGGTACGAGACAAGGCTGTCCCCTTTCTCCCCTAGTTTTCTCCCCGAATATTAAAGGTTTAGATGTCGCCTCCACCACCCATAAAATATGTCTATTTGCTGATGACGCACTCTTATTTGTAACCTTCCCGCATACTACCCTGCCAAACCTAATCCATGACCAGTGTACTCGAGATACCTCCCCACACCTTACCCCTACCAGTTTACCCCTCTTAACCACTATCTTAACTTATCCAATCTATAGTAATTTAGACCACACCGGAATTGGAGTATAAAATGGCCACAACAGCCTTTTTATTAAAACCATATCATGTAAAGAACTCCAATATAAAATATATATTTTCAATAACTTTATTAACACAATTTTACCATTATAACTCCCAGTCTGTTGGTCTCTGACGGCACCCCAAAACTTTTGAACCCCTTTTTACACCAATACACTGCGGTACAAAATTTTTGAACCATACCAGGCCTCCAGCCGTATAACAGCTCGGAGACAACCCCTTCCCGCAGTGCAACCATACCCGTACTCCAGCGGACACCATTCCACTGGAATACACCAGAGGGGCACATACCACCGATGAGCCCCCACCACTTTAATACCATCTGTTTTCTGCCACCGTCAAAGACCAAAGACACCGCCAACACACAGCTGTTATGACGACCTTCTCCTTCACAACCTGAAAGACAAGAAAACAATAGCCAGAAAAACACCAAAACAACAGGGAGGGTGGGTGGGAAAAACTTCCTCTCCTTTCTGTCCCCACACAAAATGATGCCGAGTGCACCCGCCTCCAGCTATTTAAAGTGCCCCTCCCCTCACATTAAAATTCACCTCTGCCTCCACCCACTCACTTCTTCACCAAATGTTAACCCCGTCCTGTCTGTACTCTCCACCTCGTCATGCATGGCCCTTCATTATATTCTTTTTTGTCTCTTCATTCCGGGCCTCCCTTGACCAGTGTACTCGAGATACCTCCCCACACCTTACCCCTACCAGTTTACCCCTCTTAACCACTATCTTAACTTATCCAATCTATAGTAATTTAGACCACACCGGAGTTGGAGTATAAAATGGCCACAACAGCCTTTTTATTAAAACCATATCATGTAAAGAACTCCAATATAAAATATATATTTTCAATAACTTTATTAACACAATTTTACCATTATAACTCCCAGTCTGTTGGTCTCTGACGGCACCCCAAAACTTTTGAACCCCTTTTTACACCAATACACTGCGGTACAAAATTTTTGAACCATACCAGGCCTCCAGCCGTATAACAGCTCGGAGACAACCCCTTCCCGCAGTGCAACCATACCCGTACTCCAGCGGACACCATTCCACTGGAATACACCAGAGGGGCACATACCACCGATGAGCCCCCACCACTTTAATACCATCTGTTTTCTGCCACCGTCAAAGACCAAAGACACCGCCAACACACAGCTGTTATGACGACCTTCTCCTTCACAACCTGAAAGACAAGAAAACAATAGCCAGAAAAACACCAAAACAACAGGGAGGGTGGGTGGGAAAAACTTCCTCTCCTTTCTGTCCCCACACAAAATGATGCCGAGTGCACCCGCCTCCAGCTATTTAAAGTGCCCCTCCCCTCACATTAAAATTCACCTCTGCCTCCACCCACTCACTTCTTCACCAAATGTTAACCCCGTCCTGTCTGTACTCTCCACCTCGTCATGCATGGCCCTTCATTATATTCTTTTTTGTCTCTTCATTCCGGGCCTCCCTGATTCTGAATAAATTTGTTACAGTCTCGGGTCTCGAGGTCAACCAATCTAAGTCTAAAGCCTCGTACACACGACCGAGTTTCTTGTCCAAAACCGGCAAGAAAAGTGCCGCAAGAGCTTTTTCCTCGAGAAAAACGTTCGTGTGTATGGTTTTACGACGAGAAAATTGCCGTGAATCTCGACGAGAAAATAGAGAACCTGCTCTCTATTTTCTCGTCAGGATTCCAGATTTCCTCGTTGTGTTTCTCGTCGGCCTGTTTTGTGACGAGAAAATGGTTCGTGTGTATGCTTTTACGACTCTTCCAAAAGCGCGCATGCTCAGAAGCAAGTATGAGATGGGAGCGCATCTTCTGGTAAAACAAGCCTTCGTAATGGAGATAGCACATTCGTCACGCTCGAAATTATTGCATCGTTTAAATGTTGTGCATTGAAATCTTCTTTAGAATGTTACATTAATCCAAACGAATGAATTTCTTTTGCTGCTGATATTCACACAGAGTTATGACTATCTTTTTTTAACCTTTTTCATGCTGCTCTTAAGAAGATTTAGGTGTAATATATCGTGCAAGATCTTCTGAATATTTTACATTTTTAGATTTTTCAAACTGATGTTATTTGTACTTTGGCAATGTTTTGATAGTGATCTCCCATTGAATATTTTAATATATATTTGTAAAATTTTACACCCTATTTTTTTTAAATCAGATTGTTATTCTTTTTTTGGGGTTGTTATCTGTCCCTTTTTTTGGCTGTCAAATGTCTCTGCTTACTCCAAAGCTAAATTTAAAATATTTAAAAAATACACATAGTCAAGTATGAACTTAAACAAAAATAACATTTATTCATGTTTGAAATAAAATAAAGAGAAGGCAGCGCTGGAGAACCTGCTGCCATTTGTGCATCCCAGGGACCCCAGAGCACACATCAACCCTGTGTGGACACTAAAATTGGGAGCTTGAGAGAAGGCCAACAATTCTGAGCACAATCTGATGCTGGCCTCCCAGAGGTCAGGAACAGCAGCAGGTGAGATATATGTCCCAAGTGTGTGGTACTACAACAGGCTGCCTTCTGTCCGACCACAATGAAGCAAGGCCATCACTTCCTCATCTTCCTGGCAACCTTCCCTGCAACCTTCCCTGAAGCCTTCTTTGCAGCCTTCCTTCTTCGTTTGGCTGGAGGCTGGGCCACTGGAGGGGTACTCCTGTCAGGAGGAGGAGGAGGTGGAGGAGAAGGGGGTGGGGCAGAAGAACAAGGTGGAGGTTGAGGAGAAGGGGGTGGGGCAGAAGAACAAGGTGGAGGTGGAGGAGAAGGGGGTGGGGCAGAAGAACAAGGTGGAGGTGGAGGAGAAGGGGGTGGGGCAGAAGAACAAGGTGGAGGTGGAGGAGAAGGGGGTGGGGCAGAAGAAGAAGGTGGAGGTGGAGGAGGAGGTCGAGGAGAAGGGGGTGGGGCAGAAGAAGAAGGTGGAGGTGGAGGAGGAGGTTGAGGTTGGGACAGTTGTGCCACCTCACAAATTGCGGTATTGGGGGTAATTTTTTCCATCACCCCCTTGTTCAGCAAGGTGATGAGCAGGGGCTCGCATAGGAGGCGTTGCTCCATGCTCATCACCTTGAACTTTGCCTCCACTAGGCCGGCAATGGCCTCTTCAGGGGATGTGGGCTTCTTGAGGGTGGCATGGGCCTCTCGAATAAGGGCCATTGCTGCCTCACTGGTGGTCCTGTCCCTCCTGCTTCTTTTGGGAAGTCGGATGGGAGGCACCTGTGATCTGGTGCTTCTCCTTTGCCCTGCCACCTCCTGGCTGCCACTGGGCCCTGCCACCTCCTGCCTGCCACTGGGCCCTGCCTCCTCCTGCCTGACAGTTTCCAGACCCTCCTCCTGGCTGATTTCATCCTGTGTATGAAAAAAGGACATAGTTTAATATGTTGGTTTAATCTTTGCATCCAAAATTCAGATCATGATTGAAGCAATTCGAATGTAAATCCAGAAATCATTTTGACCAATTTACAACTACATCAGATTGACTATTTTGCACCCAATTTAGGCCAGACTAATGTCTCGAGATCTTGATTTCACTTGTGGAACCCAAAATAGTTTATGTTTGTCATCTTGACATATTTGTCAAACATTAATTTTATCCCAATACATTTTCTATAAATACTATACCTGGCTCCAGATGGCCAAATCAGGTTCATCCAGGATGGCTGCCTCCTCTTGCTCCAGAGAAGGCTCAGGTTGGCTGCAGGGAAGTCTGGGGGGAAGACTGGATAGTGATGGCCTTGCCTCAATGTGGTCATCCAGAAAGGACATCCTGCTGTAGTACCACAAATTGGGGACATACACATCATCTGCTGCTGCTCCTGACCTCTGAGAAGCCAGGACCTTAGAGTGTTCATTCCTGTATGTGCCTCTCAAGCTCCCAATTTTAGTGTCCACCTGTTTTGCTGTGGCTGTGGGCACCTTGGTATGAACAAATGGGAGCAGGGTCTCCAGCGCTGCTTTTCTCACCCCTTTTTTTTTGTGTATGGGGTTTTTGGTCTCCCACAGAGCGGGCAGCTCCCTTACCCGGTCTATAAATTCCGCCAGGAATTCTTTGTCGCTAATAAAGACATTCATATTGTATCTGCAAGTAAAATAAATAATATATAACTAATGTGAGGCACACAGTCTAACCTCCTTAAAATCGTAGTCACCATATATATCCTACAACATTCTCCAGACAGTATAGGCCAACAATTTGTCAAAGTCAAAAAATCACATACCTTCGTTCGCACATCCGTCACTTGAACTCCTCTCTCCGCACAATGAACGTAGTATAGTCACATGTGTGTTTGCTATATATACACCACGCATGCGTCAAACTACGTACACGTCGCTCCGCACACGTCGCCCGCCCATGACGTTCTAAATAACATCTTTTCCCCGCCCCTTCTCTTTCGGCGCGCAGACAGATATGGCGGATTTACAGCAGGTGTCTGATAATTCCTCAAATAACAAGGAGGAGACAAGCCCGGAGACTGAGGAAACGTCACGATCAAGGAGGAGATTCAAGGCATCTAATATGTCTTTTGCGGAGATGGCAGAGATGGTGGACATATTGCTAAAGTCGGATTATGACGCAAAGCATGGGCCGTATAGCAAACCTAATAGAAGGAAGGCCAAAATCATGAAGAAAGTCGTGAAGAGTCTGAAGAAGAATTTCGGGGTGAAACACTCAAATGAGCAGCTCAGAAAGAGGTGGTCAGACCTCAAACTGAGGGAGCCAGAGCAGTTAAGGAGCATTAAGAGAATGCTAGCAAAAAGTAAGTAAAATGTACACTTTTCTGCTATTAATATTTTTCTCAAATTACATGTTGCTCCTTTTTTTTTTTTTTCATATTGGACTCCCTTCCAAAATTTCATAATTTGAACTTGGTTTGGCACAGTAATCGTTTGTTACGTTACAGACACTTTGTTCGGCCACTATCCGCTGTTTTGGCTTATTTTACAGCCACAAAAGAAAATAGACATCTGCCTGTTTTTTACAAATTGTTGTTCCTAAATTTTCGGCTAGATGATGTGTTTGTAAAGAGAATGAAATGCAAACTTTAATCAGTGTAAAGGAGAGGACACTCAGCAGCTGGTACCACATCTGTACTTTGGAATACTATAGTGTGGGCCACCATAACCACATTTTTTGGGTGTCCCACACAGGTGCATCAGTGAATTTTTGTGGTGCCTCCATGTCTAAAAATTTACATCCAAAAGGTGAATACTAAACATATTTTTGTTTCCAAATAATGCATTCATCTTTAAAATCCGCACAAACACACACTTGTACCCCACTTCCAAACAATTTAGCCTGTTTTTATTTTTCATTGAGAATTTCAGTGTGATAAATAGACCTTTTGTTTGATTCTCATAGGGGAGAGAAGACTGGGAGGAGAACACTCCAGGGAGCACAGGAACCCCACAGCTTCACAACAACCCCAAACTCCCAAAGACCCACAACTAGTGATGAGCCGAACACCCCCGGGTTCGGTTCGCACCAGAACCCGCGAACGGACCGAAAGTTCGTACGAACAATAGAACCCTATTAAATACAATGGATGCGAACGTTCGAATTCTAAAGTGCTAAATATAACAACTATTATGCATGTTATTGTCCTAAAAAGGGTTTGGGAACCCGGGTTCTGCACCAGGGGACATGTATCAATGCAAAAAGAAGTTTTAAAAACGGTCGTTTTTCGGGAGCAGTCATTTTAATGATGCATAAAGTGAAAAAAAAAAAGTCAAATATTCCTTTAAATATCGTACCTGGGGGGTGTCTAAAGTATGCCTGTGAAGTGCCACGTGTTTCCCGTGTTTAGAACTGTCCCTGCACAAAATGACACTTCTAAAGGAAAAAAAAGCCATTTAAAACTGCTTCCGGCTTTAATGTAATGTCTGGTCCCGGTAATATGGATGAAATTCTTTAAGAAAAATGGCATAGCTACCCCATGACCCCCCCCCCCCCCCTACCCCAGCCCATTACCAGCCCCTTTGGGTCTTGTATGGATATTAAGGGGAACCCCGCACATAAAATAAAAAAGGCCCTATATACTCTGAACAGCCGTATACAGGCGGTGCATACAAGACAGGGACTGTAGGTTTGTTCTTATGTAGAATCTGTTTGTAATTTTGAACAGGTACATTGTTGAAGTGTAGCTCCAGCCCAAAAATCTATTTTTAAACTTTTTGGAAAACATAGGTAAGGGTTATCACCCCTGTAACATTTGTTTTGCTGTCTGTGCCCCTGTTCAGAACATTTCACCTCACTTTCCGTCCCAATGACAACTGTTTTTGAAATGTGGTGTTTTTCTTGAAACAAGGATTGCTGATAAAGCATCAGTACAGAGGAGACACCTTTCTCCCATATTTATTCTTACAGGAGAGAATTTTCCTTCCTAGTGGTAGATTTCCTCTCACTTCCTGTTGTCTTCTTGCGTTTGCAAGTAGGAGTCGTTTGTAAGTTGGATGTTTGAAAGTAGGGACCTGCCGTATATACTCTGCAGAAATAGGCCCCTTAGTTGTTGGTGTTGGCACAACACTGTAAGCACTCACAGTTACTCTTGGTTGGTGCTGGAACGCCCTGCTGTCAACTATTATATCAGGAATTTTAATTACATATAATTGTTGAACAGTGGTAGTAAAAATTGGGCCTTTGATGGTGGTGCTGGTGCCACAACACTGTAAGCCCTGACAGTTACTCTTGGTGGGTGCAGCAATGGGCCCTGCTGTGAATTATTAGATCAAGAATTGTAATTGCATGCCCCTGTTGAACAGGGGCTGAAAAATTGGGCCTTTTGTGGTGGTGGTGGTGGTGGTGGTGGTGTTGCCACAACACTGTAAGCCCTCAGAGTTACTCTTGGTGGGTGCAGGAATGGGCCCTGCTGTGAATTATTAGATCAAGAATTGTAATTACATGCCCCTTTTGAACAGGGGCTGAAAAATTGGGCCTTTCGTGGTGGTGGTGGTGGTGGCGTTGCCACAACACTGTAAGCCCTCAGAGTTACTCTTGGTGGGTGCAGCAATGGGCCCTGCTGTGAATTATTAGATCAAGAATTGTAATTACATGCCCCTTTTGAACAGGGGCTGAAAAATTGGGCCTTTCGTGGTGGTGGCATTGCCACAACACTGTAAGCCCTCAGAGTTACTCTTGGTGGGTGCAGCAATGGGCCCTGCTGTGAATTATTAGATCAAGAATTGTAATTACATGCCCCTTTTGAACAGGGGCTGAAAAATTGGGCCTTTCGTGGTGGTGGTGGTGGTGGCGTTGCCACAACACTGTAAGCCCTCAGAGTTACTCTTGGTGGGTGCAGCAATGGGCCCTGCTGTGAATTATTAGATCAAGAATTGTAATTACATGCCCCTTTTGAACAGGGGCTGAAAAATTGGGCCTTTCGTGGTGGTGGTGGTGGTGGCGTTGCCACAACACTGTAAGCCCTCAGAGTTACTCTTGGTGGGTGCAGCAATGGGCCCTGCTGTGAATTATTAGATCAAGAATTGTAATTACATGCCCCTTTTGAACAGGGGCTGAAAAATTGGGCCTTTCGTGGTGGTGGTGGTGGTGGCGTTGCCACAACACTGTAAGCCCTCAGAGTTACTCTTGGTGGGTGCAGCAATGGGCCCTGCTGTGAATTATTAGATCAAGAATTGTAATTACATGCCCCTTTTGAACAGGGGCTGAAAAATTGGGCCTTTCGTGGTGGTGGTGGCGTTGCCACAACACTGTAAGCCCTCAGAGTTACTCTTGGTGGGTGCAGGAATGGGCCCTGCTGTGAATTATTAGATCAAGAATTGTAATTACATGCCCCTTTTGAACAGGGGCTGAAAAATTGGGCCTTTCGTGGTGGTGGTGGTGGTGGCGTTGCCACAACACTGTAAGCCCTCAGAGTTACTCTTGGTGGGTGCAGCAATGGGCCCTGCTGTGAATTATTAGATCAAGAATTGTAATTGCATGCCCCTGTTGAACAGGGGCTGAAAAATTGGGCCTTAGGCACTGGTGGCACAACACTACAACCCCTCACAGATACTGTACTTGGAGCACAGCAATGAGCCCTGTTGCAAAGTATTGCTTCAAAAATTGTAATGACACGCCCCTGTTAAACAGGGGCTGAAAAATTGGGCCTTAGGCACTGGTGCCACAACACTCCAACCCCTCACAGATACTGTACTTGGAGCACAGCAATGAGCCCTATGGCAAATTATTGCAAAAAAAATTGTAATTACACGCCCCTGTAAAACAGGGGCTGAAAAATTGGGCCTTAGCCACTGGTGGCGGCACCCATAAACAAAAATGATCTTCCAAGCTATCATCATCAATCGTATCATTGAGGACTCGGAGGAGGAGGATAGCCAGTCAACATAACAGCACAGGCACTCAGCATCAGCATCAGTCTTGAAGGGATGTGACATGTTAAAATCAATTAGTCTGTTATATCAGCATCAGGTGTGTGGTAGCTGGTGGTGATCCAAGACTGGTTCATCTTGATGAAAGTCAGTCGATCAACCGAGTCGGTGGACAGGCGCACCCTGTGATCCGTGACAAATCCTCCAGCAGCACTGAATGTGCGTTCCGAAAGAACGCTGGATGCAGGACAGGCCAGTAGCTCAATTGCATACTGTGCAAGCTCTGGCCAGTGATCCATCCTCAAGACCCAGTAAGCCAGAGGATTTTCGGTGGGGAAGGTGTCCAAGTCTGACCTTGCCCCTAGATATTCCTGCACCATGTTTATCAGACGCTGGCGATGGTTGCTGGAACCGATCATACTTTGGGGCTGCGGACTAAAGAATTGTCTGAACGCATCGGTCAGACGGCCACCTTCCCCACCGCTCCTTCTTTGACTGGCCGAAGCCTCAGCAACTCGTTGTCCAGGACCAGGAGTTTGTAACCTCCCAGTCTCTGGGAACGCGTTGCACAGACCTTTCTGCAAGGCCTCCCGGAGTTGTCTCATCCTCTGCTCCCTCTGCGACGGTAACATAAGGTCCGCAACCTTACCCTTGTACCGTGGATCAAGGAGAGTGGCCAGCCAGTAATGGTCCCTCTCCTTGATCCGAAGAATACGAGGATCCTTCCGCAGACTTTGCAGGATCAGGGAGGCCATGCAGCGTAGGTTTGCTGAGGCATTCGCTCCGGAGTCCTCTGGGTCACTAAGGACGACATGATCCGCAGCCACCTCCTCCCAGCCACGTACAAGTCCACTGGTTTCTTGGGACTGTAAATCATCCCTAAAAGACTGCTGCTGATGATGCTGAGTGCCAGCCTCCACCTCCATGCTGACACAATCCTCCTCCTCCTCCTCCTCCTCCTCTTCCTGTGCGATGGGTGGGACAGAAGGAACACTGTCTGGGTAAAGGGGGCCTTGAGAGGCAAGGAAGTCCTCCTCTTCCTGCCTCTGTTCTGCCTCAAGTGCCCTGTCCATTATTCCACGCAGCGTGTGCTCCAACAGGTGGACAAGAGGTACAGTGTCACTGATGCATGCACTGTCACTGCTCACCATCCTCGTGGCCTCCTCAAATGGTGCCAGGACAGTGCATATATCCCTGATCATGCCCCACTGGCGTGGAGAAAAAAAACCAAGGTCCCCTGACCCTGTCCTGGTGCCGTAGTCGCACAGGTACTCATTAATGGCCCTCTGCTGCGTGTGCAGCCGCTGCAGCATGGCCAACGTTGAGTTCCACCTGGTGGGCATGTCACATATAAGGCGGTTCTTGGGCAGGTTCAACTCCTTTTGCAGCTCAGCCAGGCGAGCACTGGCATTATAAGATCTGCGGAAATGCACACAGACTTTCCTGGCCTGCCTCAGGACATCCTGTAAGCCCGGGTACCTGCCCAAGAACCGCTGCACCACCAGGTTAAGGACGTGAGCCACACAGGGCACATGGGTCAGTTGTCCCTGTCGGAGGGCGGAGAGGAGGTTGGTGCCATTGTCGCAAACCACCATTCCTGGCTTAAGCTGGCGTGGCGTCAACCACCTCTCGGCCTGGCCCTGCAGAGCAGACAGGACCTCTGCCCCAGTGTGGCTTCTGTCTCCCAAACACACCAGCGCAAGCACGGCATGGCATCTTTTTGCCTGCGTACTTGCGTAGCCCCGTGAACGGCTACGGAGCACCGCTGGTTCATAGGACAAACCACAGGAAGAGGCCATGGAGGAAGAAGAAGAGGAGGGGGTGGAGGAGAGAGGTGTGTCACAACCAGTAGTAGCATTTTGGAGCCGTG
Source organism: Rana muscosa (assembly GCA_029206835.1). Classification (NCBI taxonomy): domain Eukaryota; kingdom Metazoa; phylum Chordata; class Amphibia; order Anura; family Ranidae; genus Rana; species Rana muscosa. Next base: position 359,825,432 of record CM055117.1, read on the forward strand.
GCGGTGGAACAACCTCCAACACTACTGCACCTTGTCCTGCATCCTTCCCAGCTGCCAAAAGAGTGACCCAATGGGCCGTGAAAGAAAGGTAACGTCCCTGTCCATGCCTGCTGGACCATGAGTCAGCGGTAATATGCACCTTACCGCTGACCGCCCTGTCCAGCGAGGCCAAGACATTGCCTTCCACATGCCGGTAGAGAGCCGGAATAGCCTTCCGTGAGAAAAAGTGGCGTTTGGGAACCTGCCACTGAGGAACCGCACATTGCACAAACTCACGGAAGGGGGCCGAGTCTACCAACTGAAAAGGCAGCAGTTGAAGCGCTAGCAATTTAGCCAAGCTAGCATTCAACCGCTGGGCATGTGGATGGCTGGGAGTGAACTTCTTTCGACGGTCCAGCAGCTGGGGCAGGGAAATTTGCCTGCTAGAATCGGACGTCGGTGTACTGCTAGCAGAGTGGCCGCAAGTACTTGGCTGTGACACACCTAATTCTACACCTTCATTCCTCTCAGTGCATGTTTCAGAGAGGACTGAAGTTATAGTGGGGTTGGAGATCCCAGCTGATGCGGTGCAAGGAGAGGTCCGCTTTGTTCTTTGGTGTGGGTCTTTGAGGTAGGCTTGCCAACGAGCTGCATGGCAGGTCAACATATGTCTGGTCAGGCATGTGGTACCCAAGCGGCTGATGTTTTGGCCACGCGATATACGCTTGAGACATATGTTGCAAACAGCAGCTGTGCGATCTGATGCACTAGCCTCAAAAAAGGCCCACACCAAGGAACTTTTTGAATGACGGGCAGAGGCAGCGCCCTGCACAGGCGGAGCTCTGCGGTGTGATTCCGTCGGTGTACTGCCCTTACGCTGGCCACCAAAGGGCATCCTGCCTCGTTGGAGATGTGCCTCCTCCTCATCCTCCTCCTCCTCCTCTCTACTATTAGGCACCCACGTGGAGTCAGTGACCTCATCATCCCCTCCCTCCTCATCACTGGAGCCAATCTGGCAGTATGCTGCAGCTGCTGGAACATGACTGCCAGATTGGTGTCCTTCTTGAGCATCCCCTCTGTCTGCTCTCACGCTACTGCCTTCCTGTAGCTGGGTTTCATCATCAGACCCTTCGAAACGCTGGGCATCCTCCTGGAGCATGTACCCAACACTGTGCTCAAACAGTTCGGGGGACTCCTCAGGAGGAGGACATGGTGGGTCTAGGGAAGGAGTGACTGATGATGAGTCTGACATTGATACCAGGGAAGAGGACGCTTTGGCAGCTGCTTTGCCAGTACCCTGAGCCTGGGTGAGAGAGGATGAGGATGAGGAGGAGGGCTTGGTCATCCACTCTACCAAGTCTTCGGCATGATGTGGCTCAACATGTCCAGCTGCCGAAAAGAAGGACAAGCGTGTCCCATGGCCATGTGCTGATGACAATGCACCGCGTCCACGACCAGCACTGTTGCCCCCAGACACAGAGCCTGCTTGCCCTCTTTTATTGCCTCCTGACTGTCTGCCTCTCCTTGTTTGCCTTCCAGACATTCTAATAGATGGCCTGCAGGGAGATGGGAAAAAAGCAATAAGGGCTACCTTCAGGTGTCCTTCTCTGTCCCTTTACTTAAGGATTTCTAAATATGGTTGAGGATGATTGCTTTTGCACAGAATAGCACAACGACAATTTCCCTGACTGTCAAAAAAACAAGGATTTCAAAAAAGGTTGATGAGGAATGCTTTAGCACACTATAGCACAAGGAGAATTTCCCTCACTGTCCTTCCCTGTCCTTCCCTGTCCCTAGAAACAAGGATTCGCACAGTGAAAGAAACTGACACTCTCCCTACCTAGAGTTTTCTGTCCCTAGAAAAAATGTTTTTTTAAAGCACACTATAGCACAAGGAGAATTCCCCTCACTTTCCTTCTTTGTCCCTAGAAACAAGGATTCGCACAGTAAAAGACACTGACACTCTCCCTACCTAGAGTTTTCTGTCCCTAGAAAAATGTTTTTTTAAAGCACACTATAGCACAAGGAGAATTCACTCACTGTCCTTCCCTGTCCCTAGAAACAAGGATTCGCACAGTGAAAGAAACTGACACTCTCCCTACCTAGAGTTTTCTGTCCCTAGAAAAAATGTTTTTTTAAAGCACACTATAGCACAAGGAGAATTCCCCTCACTTTCCTTCTTTGTCCCTAGAAACAAGGATTCGCACAGTGAAAGAAACTGACACTCTCCCTACCTAGAGTTTTCTGTCCCTAGAAAAAATGTTTTTTTAAAGCACACTATAGCACAAGGAGAATTCCCCTCACTTTCCTTCTTTGTCCCTAGAAACAAGGATTCACACAGTGAAAGAAACTGACACTCTCCCTACCTAGAGTTTTCTGTCCCTAGAAAAAATGTTTTTTTAAAGCACACTATAGCACAAGGAGAATTCACTCACTGTCCTTCCCTGTCCCTAGAAACAAGGATTCGCACAGTGAAAGAAACTGACACTCTCCCTACCTAGAGTTTTCTGTCCCTAGAAAAAATGTTTTTTTAAAGCACACTATAGCACAAGGAGAATTCACTCACTGTCCTTCCCTGTCCCTAGAAACAAGGATTCGCACAGTGAAAGAAACTGACACTCTCCCTACCTAGAGTTTTCTGTCCCTAGAAAAAATGTTTTTTTAAAGCACACTATAGCACAAGGAGAATTCCCCTCACTTTCCTTCTTTGTCCCTAGAAACAAGGATTCGCACAGTGAAAGAAACTGACACTCTCCCTACCTAGAGTTTTCTGTCCCTAGAAAAAATGTTTTTTTAAAGCACACTATAGCACAAGGAGAATTCACTCACTGTCCTTCCCTGTCCCTAGAAACAAGGATTCGCACAGTGAAAGAAACTGACACTCTCCCTACCTAGAGTTTTCTGTCCCTAGAAAAAATGTTTTTTTAAAGCACACTATAGCACAAGGAGAATTCCCCTCACTTTCCTTCTTTGTCCCTAGAAACAAGGATTCGCACAGTGAAAGAAACTGACACTCTCCCTACCTAGAGTTTTCTGTCCCTAGAAAAAATGTTTTTTTAAAGCACACTATAGCACAAGGAGAATTCCCCTCACTTTCCTTCTTTGTCCCTAGAAACAAGGATTCGCACAGTGAAAGAAACTGACACTCTCCCTACCTAGAGTTTTCTGTCCCTAGAAAAAATGTTTTTTTAAAGCACACTATAGCACAAGGAGAATTCCCCTCACTTTCCTTCTTTGTCCCTAGAAACAAGGATTCGCACAGTGAAAGAAACTGACACTCTCCCTACCTAGAGTTTTCTGTCCCTAGAAAAAATGTTTTTTTAAAGCACACTATAGCACAAGGAGAATTCACTCACTGTCCTTCCCTGTCCCTAGAAACAAGGATTCGCACGGTGAAAGAAACTGACACTCTCCCTACCTAGAGTTTTCTGTCCCTAGAAAAAATGTTTTTTTAAAGCACACTATAGCACAAGGAGAATTCCCCTCACTTTCCTTCTTTGTCCCTAGAAACAAGGATTCGCACAGTGAAAGAAACTGACACTCTCCCTACCTAGAGTTTTCTGTCCCTAGAAAAAATGTTTTTTTAAAGCACACTATAGCACAAGGAGAATTCACTCACTGTCCTTCCCTGTCCCTAGAAACAAGGATTCGCACAGTGAAAGAAACTGACACTCTCCCTACCTAGAGTTTTCTGTCCCTAGAAAAAATGTTTTTTTAAAGCACACTATAGCACAAGGAGAATTCCCCTCACTTTCCTTCTTTGTCCCTAGAAACAAGGATTCGCACAGTGAAAGAAACTGACACTCTCCCTACCTAGAGTTTTCTGTCCCTAGAAAAAATGTTTTTTTAAAGCACACTATAGCACAAGGAGAATTCACTCACTGTCCTTCCCTGTCCCTAGAAACAAGGATTCGCACAGTGAAAGAAACTGACACTCTCCCTACCTAGAGTTTTCTGTCCCTAGAAAAAATGTTTTTTTAAAGCACACTATAGCACAAGGAGAATTCCCCTCACTTTTCTTCTTTGTCCCTAGAAACAAGGATTCACACAGTGAAAGAAACTGACACTCTCCCTACCTAGAGTTTTCTGTCCCTAGAAAAAATGTTTTTTTAAAGCACACTATAGCACAAGGAGAATTCACTCACTGTCCTTCCCTGTCCCTAGAAACAAGGATTCGCACAGTGAAAGAAACTGACACTCTCCCTACCTAGAGTTTTCTGTCCCTAGAAAAAATGTTTTTTTAAAGCACACTATAGCACAAGGAGAATTCCCCTCACTTTCCTTCTTTGTCCCTAGAAACAAGGATTCGCACAGTGAAAGAAACTGACACTCTCCCTACCTAGAGTTTTCTGTCCCTAGAAAAAATGTTTTTTTAAAGCACACTATAGCACAAGGAGAATTCACTCACTGTCCTTCCCTGTCCCTAGAAACAAGGATTCGCACAGTGAAAGAAACTGACACTCTCCCTACCTAGAATTTTCTGTCCCTAGAAAAAATGTTTTTTTAAAGCACACTATAGCACAAGGAGAATTCCCCTCACTTTCCTTCTTTGTCCCTAGAAACAAGGATTCGCACAGTGAAAGAAACTGACACTCTCCCTACCTAGAGTTTTCTGTCCCTAGAAAAAATGTTTTTTTAAAGCACACTATAGCACAAGGAGAATTCACTCACTGTCCTTCCCTGTCCCTAGAAACAAGGATTCGCACAGTGAAAGAAACTGACACTCTCCCTACCTAGAGTTTTCTGTCCCTAGAAAAAATGTTTTTTTAAAGCACACTATAGCACAAGGAGAATTCCCCTCACTTTCCTTCTTTGTCCCTAGAAACAAGGATTCGCACAGTAAAAGACACTGACACTCTCCCTACCTAGAGTTTTCTGTCCCTAGAAAAATTTTTTTTTAAAGCACACTATAGCACAAGGAGAATTCACTCACTGTCCTTCCCTGTCCCTAGAAACAAGGATTCGCACAGTGAAAGAAACTGACACTCTCCCTACCTAGAGTTTTCTGTCCCTAGAAAAAATGTTTTTTTAAAGCACACTATAGCACAAGGAGAATTCCCCTCACTTTCCTTCTTTGTCCCTAGAAACAAGGATTCGCACAGTGAAAGTAACTGACACTCTCCCTACCTAGAGTTTTCTGTCCCTAGAAAAAATGTTTTTTTAAAGCACACTATAGCACAAGGAGAATTCCCCTCACTTTCCTTCTTTGTCCCTAGAAACAAGGATTCGCACAGTGAAAGAAACTGACACTCTCCCTACCTAGAGTTTTCTGTCCCTAGAAAAAATGTTTTTTTTAAAGCACACTATAGCACAAGGAGAATTCACTCACTGTCCTTCCCTGTCCCTAGAAACAAGGATTCGCACAGTGAAAGAAACTGACACTCTCCCTACCTAGAGTTTTCTGTCCCTAGAAATTTTTTTTTTTAAAGCACACTATAGCACAAGGAGAATTCCCCTCACTTTCCTTCTTTGTCCCTAGAAACAAGGATTCGCACAGTGAAAGAAACTGACACTCTCCCTACCTAGAGTTTTCTGTCCCTAGAAAAAATGTTTTTTTAAAGCACACTATAGCACAAGGAGAATTCACTCACTGTCCTTCCCTGTCCCTAGAAACAAGGAATCGCACAGTGAAAGAAACTGACACTCTCCCTACCTAGAGTTTTCTGTCCCTAGAAAAAATGTTTTTTTAAAGCACACTATAGCACAAGGAGAATTCCCCTCACTTTCCTTCTTTGTCCCTAGAAACAAGGATTCGCACAGTGAAAGAAACTGACACTCTCCCTACCTAGAGTTTTCTGTCCCTAGAAAAAAATGTTTTTTTAAAGCACACTATAGCACAAGGAGAATTCACTCACTGTCCTTCCCTGTCCCTAGAAACAAGGATTCGCACAGTGAAAGAAACTGACACTCTCCCTACCTAGAGTTTTCTGTCCCTAGAAAAAATGTTTTTTTAAAGCACACTATAGCACAAGGAGAATTCCCCTCACTTTCCTTCTTTGTCCCTAGAAACAAGGATTCGCACAGTGAAAGAAACTGACACTCTCCCTACCTAGAGTTTTCTGTCCCTAGAAAAAATGTTTTTTTAAAGCACACTATAGCACAAGGAGAATTCACTCACTGTCCTTCCCTGTCCCTAGAAACAAGGATTCGCACAGTGAAAGAAACTGACACTCTCCCTACCTAGAGTTTTCTGTCCCTAGAAAAAATGTTTTTTTAAAGCACACTATAGCACAAGGAGAATTCCCCTCACTTTCCTTCTTTGTCCCTAGAAACAAGGATTCGCACAGTAAAACACACTGACACTCTCCCTACCTATCCTTCTCTTTCCCTAAACTAAAGGAATCCAGGTTAAGCAAGAAAGAAATAAATGTCACTGTCCCTGCCTATGCTTCTCTTTCCCTGCTCCGGAACACACTACACTAGGCCGCCGTGCTGGCGGCCTTTTATAGTGTGGGGCGTGTACTAAACACCCTCAGCAATAATTGGCCACAGGCATCCTGCCTGTGGCCAATCATTGCTCTCCTCGCTGCCGGCGCTGTGATTGGCCAAGCATGCGGGGTCACAGTGCATGCTTGGCCAATCACAGCGCCTGGATGACACTGCGATGGCGTAGTGCATTGTGGGCCGTTCGCGTCACTCGAATTTGGCACGAACGGCCCAAATCGTTCGATCTTCGTCGAACGATCGAACAGCCGATGTTCGAGTCGAACGTATGTTCGACTCGAACACGAAGCTCATCCCTACCCACAACCAAAGGATGTTGAGGAAGTTGAGGTGGAGGAAGGAGAAGTGCAGGAAGGAGAGGTGGATGACGTTGTGGAACTGGTCACCACAACAGGTCAGTATCTGTCACCACAGCTTCAGGTAAGAGATGTAGGCCTGCAGAGTTATAATACCTTTTGTATTTTGTTTTTAGGGGATGTAAATGTTGTGGTGAAGGATAGTACACGTTTCTCTGCTGACAGTGCCCTCCGAATAATACAGCAAGTGATGGAATGTAGCACGGAACTGGACAGAATAAAACAAAGAATTCATGTGATGGATCAAACATTTAAAGACATTCTAGATGTATTGGGGAGAATCGAATAAGGCAACCAAACCCCCATTTTTGTTTCAGGAATGACTGTTCTTCAACCTTTTAAACTCTTTTTGACAATCAAACCAGCCAAAAATTGAATATGCACACAGTGTGTCAACATGTGCTATCTGCCATCAGGGGATATCCATGTACGTCTTTTGGGGGTGCAACCCCTTCCTCGTATCTAAAGTAGGTGAACTGAGGAAGGGGTTGCACCCCCAAAACACGTCCATTGATCACCCCTGATGGCAGATAGCACATGTTGACAATAGGGATCAGGAGTCTAAAATCCCTATTGAAAATTACTACTAAATGTGTGCATATTCAATTTTTGGCTGGGCAAGGGGTGGCAAGACCCCATATTAGGACAGGCACATAGAGACATAGTTTGTGTAAGTGAATGTCTCAGATTGCTCAGAGATATCCAATGTTGTACTTTTTGGAATGCAACTGTTGTTTTTGTATTTTCCTAAGAAAAGAATTGGCGGTTTGTGGCCAGGACAAAAAAAAAAAAATTCAAAAGTAAACGTGTGTGAATGTGCACAGAGTAAAATGTTTGAACACAAACAACGTGTAGCTTATTTTTTCAATACGCTCTAACCTTATTTGTGTTTTTTTTAAGGTTACATAGTGAAATGGTTGTTATTTACTAAAGGAAAATACACTTGGCACTACAAATGCACTAAGACAAACTAGGAGACAGGAAACAAACAAAAGTTAAAAGTTTAAATCAGATTTTTATTTAGCTCGTTCTCCATGAATCTTTAGGCATAGCCTGGCATAGAAATTGCCCCCCTACCCATGAAATATTGCATATATTTCTCCCGAACCTCACGGGCATTTTGGGGGGGCAAGCCAGGAGGGGCAGGTTCAAGGCCCGGCAGGGGATTTGCAGATGAAAGTCCAGCCTCAGGCAATACTGTGGCCATATAAGAAGTGGATTTTCTGCTGAGAAAGTTGTGTAGCACACAGCAGCATAAAACTACATAGTTTATTTTGTAGTCCGCCAAGTGGATAGAAGTCATAAATATGCGGAACCGGCTGGCCATTATGCCGAAGGCATTTTCAACGACTCTTCGGCCCCTGGCCAGCCGGTAATTGAACACCCTCTTCTCTGGGGTCAGGGTCCTCTGAGGAAATGGCCTCATAAGATGCGGTCCGAGCCCGAAGGCTTCATCAGCCAAAAAAACAAAGGGGAGTCCTTCAACATTCCCTGCATCCGGTGGCAATGCAAGGTCGTCACTCTGGAGACGGAGGGCAAACTCCGTCTGGATGAAGGATCCCCCATCGGCCATCCGGCCATTCTTCCCTACATCAACATAGAGGAATTCATACCGTGCTGACACCACCGCCATCAGCACAATGCTATGAAACCCCTTGTAGTTGAAGTAGTAGGACCCAGAACGGGGTGGCGGCACGATGCGGACGTGCTTCCCGTCTATGGCACCACCGCAGTTGGGGAAGTCCCACCGCGTGGCAAACTCCGATGCCACAGTCTGCCATTTCTGTGGCGTGGAAGGAAGCTGGGGAGTCAAACAAGATGAAAGAAAATTAGAATTTTAAAATATTACATTACAAGGAGATTATAATAAAAAACATTAGAGGCCAACATCAATCAAATTCTCCGTTTATTAATCTGTTTTTAAGAAGTATAATGGAAGGCTCATGTTTCATATTCATCACCCCCTCTGATGGTCCATTAAAAAAATATTTTGGGGGGGGTAGATGTGTTTGGCCACAGGATAGCATTGCAGTGGCGGTGCGTCCAGATTGGGCGCTGGAGCACTGCCCCCTCTCTTCTGTGCCCGTCACTCCGAACAATACATCGGTTCATGCCTTGCATGAAACCTATGTATTGTCAATGCCGCCCACTATTCAGGTGGATGGCCCCCTGTTAAGCGACCAACATATGAATAACTGCAGCATTTATGGGGTGAAAATTGCATATCAGAAACAGGGAGGCAAATAGGCTTGCACATTACAGCCTGAGGGATGTAATTGGCTTCATAAAAGTTAAATAGGTGACGCAGGGGGGGGGACATTCCTTGGGTAAACACTGACAGGCTGCTCTGCCAATCATGTTCACCAAGTCTGTTTAATGGTAACATGATTGGCTGATGCAACATCAAGGGCAGGAGAAGACATCAAGGACAGAAGAAGGATGGCGCTGACCACAAGAAGGTAAGTGCAGGGCTGGGGGGAAAATGGCTGCATTGGAGGGAACAAAATGGCTGCATTGGAGGGAACAAAATGGCTGCATTGGAGGGAACAAAATGGCTGCATTGGAGGGGACAAAATGGCTGCATTGGAGGGGACAAAATGGCTGCATTGGAGGGAACAAAATGGCTGCATTGGAGGGGGCAACTGGGGGCGTTTAATAGGCACAGTCGCAAAAAGGAGGAAGTTTATTTACTAAATTGGGGTTGGACCCCCAATCATTTGGAGCAACAGGCGCCCCTGCTGGAAAGGTTAGTGAAGGGAAATATGCATGGAGGAGAAAAAAGGGGCAATCTAAAGCTTCCAGCATGCATGGGGACAAAGGGGACATTCTCAGCATATTACAATCATGGTAATTAGGGAAGGATGAAAGAAATACTATACATTAGCATACATGAAATACATAAAATGTGATGTTAAAGGAGAAAACTTACCCTAATATAGTCCTCCTGCAGGACTTGTATAATGGCAGAACAGGTGTCTGGGATTATGAGGCCCAGAGCCTGGGGAGAGATGCCTGTCGTGAACTTCAAGTCCTGCAGACTTCTCCCTGTCGCCAGGTAACGTAAGGTGGCGATGAGCCTCTGCTCAGCACTGATGGCTTCCCGCATAACGGTGTCCTTCCTGGTAATGTAGGGGGACACCAAAGCCAACAGTTCCTGAAAAACGGGGTCAGACATCCGCAGAAAATTCCTGTAGTCCTCAGGATTATTCTCGACGATCTCCCGCAGCAGAGGCATATGGCAGAATTGGTCCCGCTGGAGCAACCAATTCTTGGTCCATGAACTCCTCCTCACACCGTTCATGGACTGGTCTTGGTCCAAAACAAGCAGACCAACACCAAGCGCATGCACAGCACGAACTCGACGACGAGAACGTCCAGGCGACATGGCTAGGAAACGGTCGTCTTATCAGAACGTACAGAACAGAACGCACTTTAGAACAGCAAGGCCTATGAATAACGAACTGAAAATCAGAAATGAACGGGCAAGAACGCACTGTAAAACAGATACGACCTGCCTAGATGCCCTGAAAGTCAAGATACAAACCCACAAGCACAAACTGAACCTCAGAAAACGAACTGAAAAGCACGAAGACTGAAAAGCGCGAATCGTCTCTTCCCAAACTTTTACTTCACACGCGGTAACACGAGATCAGCAAAAGCAGCCCAAGGGGTGGCGCCAAGGAAATCGATCTTCCCCTTTATAGTGCCGACGTACGTGCTGGACGTGACCGCGGAGAACAACGAGGAAATTTGGAATTGTCAGTGTGTACGCATGGAAAGCTTGACGAGAAACTCGTCAAGGTTAACAAGAATCTCATCGAAAAAAACGACGAGATTGTTACGACGAGAAACTCGGTCGTGTGTACGAGGCTTAAGGCTCTCTCCCCTATCGAACTTAGCCATCTACAGGAACATTTCCCCTTCATTTGGTCTAATTCATGGATTCCTTACTTGGGTATTAAACTGACTAGTAATCCACAGTTGACCTCTCTATTACCTTATTGGCAACCGCTCTGCGTTTCGTGGCTCAGTCGGGTTGCAGCAGTGAAGATGTCGCTCCTTCCTAAACTTCTATATCTCTATAGAGTTCTCCCGGTCGCAGTGCCCCCCTATTTTCACCAAATTATATAGACGCGAGTCTCTAAATATATATGGGGCTCCACTTAACCTAGGGTGTCAAAGTCTATATTACTTCACAGTAAACTCAGAGGTGGTCTGGGGTTACCTAATTTCCTTCGATACTATCATGCCGCCCAGCTGGCCCAAATCACCCTTTTACACGCAAAAACTGAAATTCCACTATGGGTCAGCTTGGAAGCAATAGACATTTTTCCTCTTACGGTGACTAATCTACTATGGCTACCCCTGCTTGCCCGCGGTCCCATAACCAACCCCATAACTCGCCATTCTCTTAAACTAAGGGACCTACTGCGAGGCCCGTTCAAATTACAGTCTCCGCATTCACCATTGCTCTCATTCTTTGGTCACCCACACTTTTACCCAGCTTTTACTGAACCAGCTTCCTTCCAACTTTGGTCGGAAGCTGGATTGAGTCGCATATGCGACCTTGTTACCAATACCTCCCTGAAGTCATTTTCCAACCTGCAGACACATAATAAACTGCCTTCAAATGAATGTTTTCGATACCTTTAACCATTTAACGACCGCCCACTGTAATTATACGTCGGCAGAATGGCACGGACAGGCACAATCACGTGCCGGTACGTGACTGCCTTCGTACAGTTGGGGGATCCTGCTGGACCCCACTTCTATACAGTGAGCGGTGGTTATTTGTTCGGGAGCGATCCGTCATGAGGGGACGGCCGTTCGATTCCAGCCACCCCTTTCGCGATCGCTCCCGGCGAATGAAAACCTTCCTCTGCCTGTGTAATGTAAACACAGGTAGAGGAAGTGATGTCATCTCTCCTCGTGGCGGTCTTTTCGATCCGGCGCGAGGAGAGAAGACATCTCACAGTAAGTGCACCAACAGCCCACTGACACCAGTACACGTAGGCACACTCCCCCCCCCTAGTCACCCCCAGATCACCCCCCAGATCACCCCCAGTCACAGTGCACCGTTTGCAGTGGTCATTTTTTTACTAATCACTGCAATCAGTGTCATTTGTGACAGTAAAAAGTTGCAGGGCAGTTAGGTTTAGGCCCCTTTAGGTCCAGGGTAGCCCCCTAACCCCCCCTAATAAAGGTTTAACCCCTTGATCGCCCCCCAGGTAACCCTTTCACCCCCTAATGCCAGCGTCACTAAGCGATCGTATTTCCGATCGCAGTATTTAGTGCCGGTGGTGCCCTAGATAGCCAGTTATTTATTTTTAGTTTCGCCGCAGGTTTTTATAGCGTCAGGTACCCCCATATATTATTTTGACCCCCTGATTGCCCCTAGAGTTAACCCTTTCACCAGTGATCACCGTATACGTTTTACTGGTGACACTGGTTAGCCAGTTAGTTATTTAGTTATTTAGGTTACCCATCAAGTTTTTATATAGCGTCAGGTACCCCCATATATAACCTAATAAAGGTTTTAACCCCCTGATTGCCCTAGTTAACCCTTTCACCAGTGATCACCATATAAGTTTTCCGTGTCATGCTGGTTGGTTAGTTTGCTTTTTATAGCATCAGGGCACCCGCCGTATATAACCCAATAGAGGTTTAACCCCCTGATCGCCCGGCGGCTGATATCAATTAGGTTTTAGCGCCAGAGAGGGTCTGCATCGCCCCAGGCAGTGTTAGGTTGGTGCCAGTAACGCTAAAGCCCTGTACACATGATCGGATATCCTATGGATTTTCGTCCGATGGATTTGTCCATCGGAAACCCGATGAAACTGTTTTTCATCAGTCTTGGCTACACACCATCAGTCCAAAAACCGACGGCAACAAAACGACGGCACGTACGATGGCGCTATAAAAGGGAAGAACAAATCTAATGGCGCCACCCCTTGGGCTGCTTTTGCTGATTTCGTGTTACCGCCTGTTAGTAAAAGTTTGGTGAGAGCCGATTCGCGCTTTTCAGTCTCCGTGCATTTCAGATCGTTTCCTGGTGTTCAGTTTGTGCTTGTGGGTTCGTATTTGTTATTCAGTGCGTGCAGTCAGGTCGTTACTGCTTTGCAGTGCCTTCTTGGCCGTTCGTTTACTGTTTTTCAGGTCGTTCTTCTCAGGCCTTGCTGTTCCACGGTGCGTTCTGTTTGAGTTCGTTCTGACCAGGCGACCGGTTTAAAACCATGTTTGAAGTGCGTTCTCGTTCTCGAGCTCGTGCTGGCTATGGACTTGGTGTTGCGGTTAACACTGTAACCCGAGTTCAGTCCGTGAACAGGGTGAGGAGGAGTTCATGGACCAAGAATTGGTTGCTCCAGCAGGACCAATTCTCTCATATGTCTCTGCTGCGGGAAATCCATGAGAATAATCCTGATGATTTCAGGAATTATCTCAGAATGACGGACCCCGTTTTTCACCGTCTGTTGGATTTGCTGTCCCCCTATATCACGAGGCAGGATACTGTGATGCGCCAGGCGATCACTGCCGAGCAGAGGCTTTTTGCCACGTTGAGATACCTGGCGACTGGGAGAAGCTTGCAGGACCTCAAGTTCACAACAGGCATCTCCCCCCCGGCTCTCGGGATCATTATCCCTGAAACGTGTTCGGCCATTATTCAGGTCCTGCAGAAGGACTATATGAAGGTAATTTTGCTCCTGTAACATCACATTATATGTTTTGATTGTTTGCTAATGTTGTTTATTTTTATCCTCCTTCCCAAATTTGCCTGTTTGTAATATCCTGGTAATGTCCCCATTTTCACCATGCATGTTTTTACCTGTAATGGCCTTTTTTGGGGCCTAAATGCCTATTTCCCTTCACTAACCTCTCCAGCATGCTATCCTGGGCCCAAACCCAGCTAGCCTTCTTTTTCCCTTTTTTTTTTTTCGGTCATTGCCCTCGTAGTTTTACAACCCCCCCCCCCCCCTAAAATGTGAAAAACGTTTTTAATTCTCAATCCAGATCAGCAGAGTGGTAGAGCCTTTATTTTGAGCCCCGAAAATCACCTCAAACACCCCCCCCCTAGAATATTTTCTAATGTCCACTCAGCGGGGGTGAGGCATCTGCTAAGTGGGCCATTTTTTTGGCTAGGAAATACTCCCTTCACTAATAATGGTAGCCTGATGTTGGTCAATAATGTCTTTTTGTGTAATCTGTTTGCACTGTAACCTGAAAACGTACTAATGTCTTCTTTTTGTTTGACTCCACAGTTTCCTTGCACACCACAGGAATGGCTGACTGTGGCTGATCAATTTGCCCAGCGGTGGGACTTCCCCAACTGTGGAGGGGCAATTGATGGCAAGCACGTGCACATAGTGCCGCCACCCCGTTCGGGGTCATACTATTTTAAATATAAAGGTTTCAATAGTATTGTGTTAATGGCGGTGGTGTCGGCATGGTACGAGTTCCTGTATGTGGACGTGGGGAAGAACGGCCGGATGTCCGATGGCGGAGTATTCGCGCAGATGGAGTTCGCTCACCGTCTGCAGTCTGGGGGTCTTGCACTGCCTCTAGATGCAGACAACGTGGAAGGACTACCGTTTGTTTTCATCGCGGATGAAGCCTTTGGACTGGGACCACACCTGATGCGGCCGTTTCCCCAATGCACCCTCATCCCGGAGAGGAGGGTTTTTAATTACTGGCTGGCCAGAGCCCGGAGAGTTGTGGAGAATGCCTTTGGGATAATGGCCATCCGGTTCCGCCTGTTTCAGACAGCTATCCATTTGGCGGAATACAAGCTGAACTCCATTGTGTACTGCTGCTGCATAATGCACAATTTTCTAAGACATTATTCCCCTACATATGTGTCAACAGTTGGGCCTGAGGCCTCGTACACACGACCGATTTTCTCGGCAAGAACCAGCAAGAAACTTGCTGGCAGAGAGGTCTTGCCGAGTAAATCGGTCGTGTGTACGCTGCTAGCGGGTTTTTCGTCGAGAAAACCGACAAGAAACCTCGACGAGAAAATAGAGAACCTGCTCTCTATTTTCTCGTCGAGATTCTCCTCGGCATGTTTCTCGACGAGAAAAGTGAGTGTGTGTACACTTACCTGTCCGCCCGGAAGCCCGCGCATGTTCGAAATGAATTTGACGCATGCGCGGTAGCTTCCTAGGCATACGTAGGGTATACCAAGATGGCGGCGACGGCATCGAATGTGACGAGCGCATGCTCGACATAGTCGATGACGTCACCGCGTACACTCCTTTCAAAGAACCGCGGGTTCTTTGAAACAAGCGTGTGTACACTCGGCCGGGACAAGTTTCTTGTCCAAGAATCTCGTCGAAAAAAACGACATGTTTTTTTCAACGAGAATCTCGGCCGTGTGTACGAGGCCTTAGGCCGGTCCATCCGAGATGACCATTCTGACTGGCCTCAACACTGCCCGTACTGGCTTGGCCCCCCAAAGTGCCCGTGAAGTACGTGATAAATACGTTGAGTACTTCACGGGTAGGGGGGGCCATCGCAATGCCAGACCACATCTGACCTTTTGATTTTTGAAATAAATTTTTATTCTATTTTCTACAAACTTGTTTTGTCATTCTTGTATTTTGGGTTTATGTGTCAAGTGTATTTGTCCTTAGTAAATAGCCTCAATTCTCACTCTAAAAAACATTGATTTTGCATTTTCAGAACTGCTATTGAGCATAGAAAGAATAAGCCACACCTTTTTGAGACTTCCAGAAACTTTTTACTCTGTGCACCACATATTTTTGAGGTTTTATAGAATTACAATGTAGACAGTTTTTGCTCATCTTTTTTTTTTTTTGGGAGGATTGTTTTGCAGAAACATGCATGGGTCAAAATCTCAAACTTTTTTTACAAAATATTACAAAAATAAGAAAGTGAAAAATACAAACATGAGATGGGGTGATGTCACCCCTGATCCATCCCAAATGTGAAGAACCCCACTTTATTTTTGGGGCTCAAATGGCTGTTTTGAACCTGATCCCATGGCTAGGCTAAACATGTGTTATCTGCCATCATGGGGGATCAATGGACGTGTTTGGGGGGTGCAAAGTCTTCCTCTCACCTACTTTAGTAGGTAGGAAGAGGTTGAACCCCCCAAACAGGGACATAGATATCCTGTGACGGAAGATAGCACATGTTCAGTCACTGTGTGCATCTTCACATTTGGGCTGGTTGAAATACCGTTGCAACTTTTGTATGCAAAAAAGCACACTAAAACAGGGGGGGGTCAGACTATTCGCCCCAAAATATCTATCATATTTTTATATTTTTGCTCAATCACATTAATTCGAGTTCTCATAATGTCCATTTCGCTGCTACATTCCATTATTTCTTGAATTATTATTTTGGCACTAGCACTCGAGAAAGGAGGATTTGGAGTTCCTGACACACCACCACGTTCAGCCCCTACAAAAAAAGAGAAATTTAGAAATATGCAGGCCTACATCTGTATTTACCTTGAAGTTGTGGTGACAGACACTGACCTGTTGTGGTGATAAGCTCCACCTCTCCTTCCTCCACCTCCCCTTCCTCCACCTCCGCTTCCTGAACATGCTGATCCTGGTGTGGTTTGTTATCTTCGGGGAGTGTCTGTGGTCAGTGCTTCCTCGTCTCCTCAGATTGGTGTCCTCCCAGTCTCCTCTCCCCTATGGGAATGGCAAAGATAATGTATCCTTTAGCACACAGAGATTTTAGGCATGAAAATCTAGACATTGTTTTGAAGTGTGGTACAATTGATATTTGGGCCAGAGTTACAAGGTCAACATATGAGATCTTGCGAACTCTACAAAGCTGCAGGTTTTTTTTTGAGGGCACTCAAAAATACACTTGGATAACCACCAAGGTATCCACTGGACCACCTGTGTGTGACCCCGTTAACATTTTTGCCATGTGGCCCACACTATAGTATATTGCTCTAGAAAAAAAAGCAGAGTACACAACTGCTGGAGTGTCAACTCCTTTACCCAGAATCCAGTTTAGCCTTTCATTCACATTCTAGTTTACTTATAACACATCATCTAGCCAACAATGTGTAGATAAACATTGTTTAATTAAAATGAGGCATGCCCACATGTAGTTTACGTGGATATGTGGCAAGCATGTTTTGGGGAAGACGATCAATTTTTTTTTAACGACACAGTTACCAAATAAGTGGACCCTCAACTTAACATAAAAGTTGTCATTTGAAAATGTGAAACCAGTCAAGCCAAGCACATGGAGCAAAACATGGAAGAATACATATTACAATGTGAAAGAACAAAAAATAAAAGCTTACTTTTTTCAAGGCTTTTTTTAAGCTTCCTATACTGCTCTGGCTCCCTCAGCTTCAGGTCAGACCACCTTTTACGGAGCTGCTCCTTGGATCTCCTGACCCCAAATTTCTCATAGAGAGTCTTTGCCACTTTGTCCATTATTTGCCACTTCCGGAGATTAGGGGTGCCGTATGGCCCATGCTTCCCATCGTAATCCTTCCTCCGCAGAATGTCCACCATCTCCGCCATCTCAGCAAATGACATATTAGTCGCCTTGTATCTTTTAGTCCTGGATCGGGACGTTTCCGCCTCCGGGCTTTCCTCGTCGGTAATTTCCAAAAAAGAAGCCATCTGTGTCTGCGACATGTCGCCGTCTCACACTGTGCGCCGAACGTTAAGGGGCGGGGAAATGCAGGAAAAGACCGTCATGGGCGGGCGACGAGAGCGGAGTTACACGCATGCGCAAGGTATAAAAAGGGGAAAGAAGTTATTAGGGATGCGCGGAGTAAGGACGACCGGAAGTGCGGAAAATAACACAACTAAGGTAAGAAGGGAACTGGGGTCTGCAGTGGCCTATAATTGTTCATGATTGTATAGGCCAATATTGTGAGAAGTTGAGTAGAATGTCATTTGACCTCTCATGTTTTTTTCTGTGTTTTTTACTTGCAGACACTACAAAATGCATAAGTTACGGGAGCCAGAGATCATGTTGGTTTTTATTGACAAATATAAACAATTACGCAACCTGTGGGAACTGAAACATCCAGCGTACCACAAGAGTGATGTACGTCGGGCAACAATTCAAAAATTAGCAGAGGATATGAAGCCCTGGATCCCAGATGCAGACTACACTATGATGAATACTAAGATAAACAACCTGCGCAATTCATCTAAAAAAAAAATACAAAGAAGTGCGCGCTTCGAAGAGATCAGGAGCAGCAGCAGAGGATGTAGTACAGCCCAAGCTGTGGTGCTACAAACATCTGCAACTTCTGGATGACCAGATTGAGGCCAGGGAATCAATTTCCAGCCTTCCCTCAACCCTTCCTTCCACCCTTCCCTCCAGCGTTCCTTCCACCCTTCCCTCCACCCCTGCAGAGGGGGAGGAGGAGCCACCTGAGCTTGAAGAGTCTGATCTTCGCATCTTCAGCCAGGTATAGTATTTTTGAACCTAATTATTGCCCCCAAAGTAATATTGTGATGAAATTGATTTATTCTCCCAAAATGATAACATCCCCCCCCCCAAAAAAAATAACAAGGCATCAGTCATGATATACAAAATGTGTGTGATAGATTTCACAAAAATTCTAACTATGTGCTTTTTTCAAACACAGGATGAGGCCAGCCAGGAGGAAGCGGCTCAGGAATGTGGCAGGCAGGAAGAGGCAGAGGTGAGTGTCAGCCAGGAGGAGGCAGGGCCAAGTGGGACTCAGCAGGTCCCCAGGCCTAGTGGCAGCACAGTCTCACAAGTGGCTCCCCTCCACGTCAGACCGCCAAAACATCGGCGGATGACACAGGTGGAGGAGGAGTCACTAAAGATGATCCGTGAGGCTGCTGCCATCATGAGGGCCCCCCTCAACCCTGCGGAGGGGTTTAGTAGCTATCTTGCCGATAAGTTGCTCCAAATGGAGGCGGGACAACGTGCCCTCTGTGAGCACATTATCTACATGGCCGTAAACATGGGGGTGAGGGGGCAGCTGACTGAGGCCACCCATATCTCTCATCAGGCCAATCCTTCTCCTCCTTCTCCTCCTCCTCCTGCCACATTACCACCCACAGTGGCCTGGCCTGCAAGGGTGCGTGGACGGTGCCGTGGAGAGAACGCTGCAGGGAAGCGTGGAAGGAAGGCTACAGGGAAGAGCAGGAGGTGATTCTCTGGCCTCGAGCTGCTCTTCCAGAAGTTGCAGTTTGATGGAGTACCACAGCTTGGGATGATGTATGTCTTTGGCTGCTGCTCCTGATTTCATGCTGTTGTTTATCTTTATGTTCATCATAGTCATGTCTGCCTTTGGGGTCCAATGACTTCATATTTTCTGCTAATTTCTGAATTGTTGCCCTTTGTTTTTTGTTTGCTTTTCGCCAGAATAAATGGAGATTTGATTTCAGCCAACATACTTGCCTGATGTGTTTTTATTATGAGTAGCAAAAACATTTCATAAATACAATGTGTAATTAATAACAAGGGACACCAACCTCCATGAGGAAAAGTAAAAAAAAAAATGTTGTTGTGAGAAATTGACACACCAAATTTTGTGTAATTTGTGAGGTCGGCCTTTAAAGGGGTTGTAAAGGTACATGTTTTTTCACCCTAATGCATCCTATGCATTAAGGTGAAAAAACATTCGACAATGCCGCCCCCCCCCCCGAGCCCCCGTTTTACTTACCTGGCCCCTCGAAAGTCCCACGCTCGCTCCCGTCATCCTCCGAGTTCCTGAGCCCGGCCGTTGATTGGCTACACTGGATGGATTGAAAGCAGCGCAGCCATTGGCTGGCGCTGCTGTCAATCACATCCAATGATGCGGCACGCCGGGGGGCGGGGCCGAGTGAAACAGTCGGCGGCTATGGCCGCCGCTGTATCACGGGAGCGCACGCGCAGTAACTCCACACCATGCTCGCTCGCTCGCATTATGGTGTGGAGTCCTTGCGGGGAGGAGCTGAAACAGCCGCCGAGGGACCCCAGAAGACCAGGATCGGAGCCACTGTGTGCAAAACGAGCTGCACAGTGGAGGTAAGTATAACATGTTTGTTGTTTTTAAAAAAAAAAACGGGAACCTTTAGTGTTCCTTTAAGAATAAAACAAATTATTCAGAAGATCACAAGAAAGAAGAAAGACATAAGTTTGTCAGAACTCGTGATAAAGATCTGCAGCAAAAACGACATTTTAAACACCATTCTAAAGCTAAAAACAATGCGCTGCATTAAACGAGGCAATAACTTGCAGAATGACGAATGTGCTCTCTCCATTAGGAACGCTAGTTTTACCAGAACGAGCGCTCCCGTCTCCTAATTCAGTCTGAGCATGCGTGGGTTTTTTAACCGATGGACTTTCCCATAGACGATCGGAATTTTCCATCGGTTTTTGATCCATCGGAAAAATTTAAAACAAGTTCTATTTTTTAAAACCGATGGAAAAAAGACCGATGGGTCCCATACACGATCGGTTTGTCTGATGAAAACAATCCATCGGAAGGGTTTTCATCGGTAAAACCGTTCGTGTGTACGGGGCTTAACACCCACGCGCAAAGCATACACCTCCCTTAGTGGTATAGTATCTGAACAGATCAATATCTGATCTGATCAGATCTATACTAGCGTCCCCAGCAGTTTAGGGTTCCCAAAAACGCAGTGTTAGCGGGATCAGCCCAGATACCTGCTAGCACCTGCGTTTAGCCCCTCCGCCCAGCCCAGCCCAGCCCATCCAAGTGCAGTACCGATCGATCACTGTCACTTACCAAACACAACACACATAACTGCAGCGTTCGCAGAGACAGTCCTGATCCCTGCGATCGCTAACATTTTTTTTCTTAAGCGTTTGATACATTTGCTGACAGTCAGGTGCTTTTTTACCTGTGAATCTTACTAGTGTACCCCTAAATTTAGAGCCCAAAATGGCAAGACGAAGGTACACTAGTAAAGAGGCCTACGAGATTCTGAGCATGACAGATAGTGAAGAGGAGGTCACGCATCTGTCAGATTCAGGCTCAGAATATCTTCCAGTAGAAGACAGTGAAGTCAGCGGCTCCATGTCAGATAGCTCTGACGACGAAGATGAGGTCCCTGCTAAGGTCAGGCGTACCCGATCCCGATCTTCTGAGGTTGTTGAGGAGCAAGAACTGCAGGTCTCTCGTATCATGGAGCAGAGTAGTACTAGCGCCGCTATTCATTCTGGTGAATTGGCAAGCACCAGCGGCCTAGTACAGCCTGGGCGTACATCCAGCACTGCAGTATCACGTGGTGACGTGGCGAGTCCCATAAGTGCAGTTCAAGCTGGCGAGGTGGCAAGCACAAGTAGTGTCCCACTGCCACCAAGAAGACAAAGGCAGGCCGTCGTGCCCATAGTGCCCTTCCTGCAGAATTCGCCTATCCTGATTGGGTCCCCACCACTTCTGCAGAACCCGTACTCCCCCCATTCACTGCCCAACCCGGTATTCAGGTGGAAACAGCTGATTTTATGCCAAATGATTTTTATTCGCTGTTTTTCACGGAAGATCTCTATAGATCTATTGTGGACCAGAGTAATTTATATGCTGGTCAATTCATCGCCGCTAACCCCCAGTTGCCTTCCATTGCCAAAGATTGGAAACCAATTACGGTTTCCGAATTTAAGACCTTTCTGGGCCTTTCCCTCAACATGGGCACACATAAATTCCCGTCATTGCGTGCTTATTGGTCCACGCACCCAATTGACCACATGCCCGTGTTCTCTGCCTCCATGCCCAGGAAACGATACGAGCAGATTTTGTGGTTCATGCACTTCAACGACAATGAACTTTGTCGTCCACGTGGAGACCCTGAATACGACCGACTCTACAAAATTCGGCCCCTCATAAATCACTTCAACGAATGTTTTGCAGCCTTGTTTATTCCCGATCAAGTTGTCTGCGTTGATGAGTCCCTGATTCAATTTTCTGGCCGCTTGTCTTTCAAGCAGTACCTTCCCAGCAAGCGTGCCAGATACGGGGTCAAGCTCTATAAGTTCTGTGACAGGGCAACAGGCTAAGTATGGAGCTTTATGGTTTTTGTGGGAAAAGACAGTCAGGTTCAGCCGGTCAACTGCCCGGATTACATAGGGAGCGCTGGCAAGATAGTGTGGAACTTGGTGTCACCCTTATTCGGAAAGGGGTACCACTTGTATGTGGACAATTATTACACGAGCGTGCCACTGTTTAGTCACTTGTTTAATCATCAGATTGGAGCATGTGGCACCGTGCGACCTAATCGCCGGGGCTTTCCCCAGAGGCTTGTAGATTCCCGTCTTAGGCTGGGGGAGAGAGCCTGCTTGAAGTGTAATAACTTGCTCGCTATGAAGTGGAGGGACAATAAGAATGTTTTCCTTCTTACCTCCCTTCATTCAGACACGACAGTCCAAATTCGTACGGCGACTGGTGTTGTGGAGAAACCCCTCTGTGTCCACGAATATAACAAAAATATGGGAGGGGTGGACCTCAACGGCCAGTTGTTGGCGCCGTATCTAATTGACCGTAAGGCGAGACGCTGGTACAAAAAAGTGTCTCTATCCTTATTCCAATTGGCTTTGCTGAACGCTCATGTGCTATACAGAGCTTCAGGCGGGACTTTATCTCTTCTAAAATTCCAGAATGAGATAGTCACAGAACTCCTGTATCCAGGCGGTTCTGCACCTCACCATCCCCAACCATATGCAGTAAGCCAGCTGCATGAGAGGCATTATCTGTATGTCCTCCAGAGTACCCCTACCCAACGAACCCCCCAAAAAAGATGTCGTGTCTGTAGCAAGCGCGGATTTAGGCGTGACACCCATTGTTTTTGTCCACTCTGTCCTGACAATCCTGGTCTTTGCATTGGTGAATGTTTTGAACGCTTCCACTCAAAAGTGAAGTTTTAGCGTAGGGTACAGCATTTCACAGACTAGGACACACTTACACAGGGTCTCCCAAGATGCCATCGCATTTTGAGAGACCCGAACCATTACAGTTGTTAAAGTTACAAAAAAAAGTGTAAAAAAGAAAAAAAAAACGTAAAAAAAAAAAACACAAAAAAAAAAAAAAAAAATAGTTGTCGTTTTATTGTTCTCTCTCTCTCTCTCTCTCTCTCTCTCTCTCTATTTTCTCTCTATTGTTCTGCTCTTTTTTACTGTATTCTATTCTGCAATGTTTTATCATGCTTGCTTTTCAGGTATGTAATTTTTTGTTTTCAGGTGCGCCATTCAGCTGCAGCGCAGAATTATTTATCTTGACAGCAACAGCGTTTGCTCCCACGATACATAAAGCCGTGACTCCAGTGCTGTAGGAGGTGATTTCACCACCACAGTTAAAAAAAAGAGCATATATGCCGAAGCATGGGGTCAGCAAGGGCGGAGGAGCGATTTTGCTCTTAATGCCGCGTACATACGGTCGAAATTCCGACGGAGGCTCGCCCGTGGAAAAGTCAGACCGCGTGTACGCGGCATAACCTTTTATGCCGCGTACATATGGTCAAAATTCCGACAGAGGCTTGCCCGTGGAAAAGTCCGACCGTGTGTACGCGGCATAACTTTTTTGCGGGAGGATGCCCCCATGCTTCGGCATATATATATTTTAGGCACAGGTTGCGTTAAAAAAAAGTTTTATCTTTTACTATTTTTTTTTTGGTATTTGCTTTGCAGGTATGGTATGGTAAGGTCTTACTGTTGTACTGTAATGCTACTTTGTTTTAATGTTAACTATCATTTGCTTAGCAGGTACGCCATTCAGTTGCAGCGCGGATCTATTTATCTTGACAGCAACAGCGTTTGCTCCCACGATACATAAAGCCGTGACTCCAACGCTGTAGGAGGTGATTTCACCACCACAGTTAAAAAAAAAGAGCATATATGCCGAAGCATGGGGGCAGCAGGGGCGGAGGAGCGATTTTGCTCCTAATGCCGCGTACATACGGTCGAAATTTCGACGGAGGCTTGCCCGTGGAAAAGTCAGACCGTATGTACGCGGCATAACCTTTTATGCTGCGTACATACGGTCGAAGTTCCGACGGAGGCTTGCCCGTGGAAAAGTCAGACCGTGTGTACGCGGCATAACTTTTTTGCGGGAGGATGCCCCCATGCTTCGGCATATATAAATGGTGCATGTATGCCCATCATTAGAAGTGGGTGGATGAAGGGAGATATTCTAATGGTGGGCATACCCACCGATCAATCTCTTTTTTTCGTTCAGCCAACAGGCTGCATGAAAAAAAAGATTACAATACATGTCCAACAAGGACCAGCAACGTACTGGTATGTTGCTGGACTTTGAATGGTTATACCAGATTGATGCCTGCGGGTTTAGGTATCATCTTGGTATCATTCTTTTCAGCCAGCGGCCGGCTTTAATGTAAAAGCAATCCTAGCAGATAATTAGCCTCTAGACTGCTTTTACAAGCAGTGGGAGGGAATGCCCCCCCCCGGATATAAACGGCGCCATTGGGAAATTGGGAAAGCATTTTATCACACCGATCTTGGTGTAGTCAGATTCTTTGAGGGCAGAGAAAAGATCTAGGGTCTAACCCCACAATTTTTTTCAAAAAAATAGTACCTGTCACTACCTATTGCTATCATAGGGGATATTTACATTCCCTAAGATAACAATAAAAATGGTAAAAAAAAAAAAAAAAAAAAAATGGAAGGAACAGTTTAAAAAAAAAAAAAAAAAAAAAAAAAAGCAAAATAAATAATAATAAAAAATAAAAAAAAAGCACCCCTGTCCCCCCCTTGCTCTTGCGCAAAGGCGAACGCAAGCGTCGGTCTAGCGTCATATGTAAACAGCTATTGCACCATGCATGTGAGGTATCACCGTGAAGGTCAGATCGAGGGCAGTAATTTTAGCAGTAGACCTCCTCTCTAAATCTAATGTGGTAACCTGTAAAGGCTTTTAACGGCTCTTAAAAATGTATGTAGTTTGTCGCCGCTGCGCGTTTGTGCGCAATTTTAAAGCACGTCGTGTTTGGTATCCATGTACTCGGCCTAAGATCATCTTTTTTATTTCATCAAACATTTGAGCAATATAGTGTGTTTTAGTGCATTAAAAATAAAAAAAGTGTGTTTTTTCCCCAAAAAATGCGTTTGAAAAATCGCTTCACAAATACTGTGCGAAAAAAAAATGCAACACCCACTATTTTAATCTGTAGGGCCTTTGCTTTAAAAAATATATATAATGTTTGGGGGTTCAACGTAATTTTCTTGCAAAAAAAATATGTTTTCATGTAAACCAAAAGTGTCAGAAAGTGTGGATGATGTGTGACATAAGCTTCCTAATGTTGTGCATAAAATGCCAGGACAGTTCAAACCCCCCCCCAAATGACCCCATTTTGGAAAGTAGACACCCCAAGCTATTTGCTGAGAGGCATGTTGAGCCCATTGAATATTTTTTTTTTTTTTGTCCCAAGTGATTGAATAATGACAAAAAGAAAAAAAAAATGTACAAAAAGTTGTCACTAAATGATATATTGCTCAAACATGCCATGGTTATATGTGGAATTGCACCCCAAAATACATTCTGTTGCTTCTCCTGAGTACGGGGATACCACATATGTGAGACATTTTGGGAGCCTAGCCGCGTACAGGACCCCGAAAATCAAGCACCACCTTTAGGATTTCTAAGGGTGTAAATTTTTGATTTCACTCCTCACTGCCTATCACAGTTTTGGAGGCCATGGAATGCCCATATGGGACAAACCCCCCCCAAATGACCCCATTTTGGAAAGTAGACACCCCAAGCTATTTGCTGAGAGGTATGTTGAGTATTTTGCAGATCTCACTTTTTGTCACAAAAAAAAAATGTTCTTTCTTAATTTTCAAAAACAAATGAGAGCTGTAAAATACTCACCATGCCTCTCAGCAAATAGCTTGGGGTGTCTACTTTCCAAAATTGGGTCATTTGTGTTTTTTTTTTGCTATCTTGGCATTTTATGGCCTTCAAAACTGTGATAGGTAGTGAGGAGTGAAATCAAAAATTTACGCCCTTAGAAATCCTGAAGGCGGTGCTTGGTTTTTGGGGCCCCGTACGCGGCTAGGCTCCCAAAAAGTCCCACACATGTGGTATTCCCGTACTCAGGAGAAGCAGCAGAATGTATTTTGGGGTGTAATTTCACATATCCCATGGCATGTGTGAGCAATATATAATTTAGTGACAACTTTTTGTCCATTTTTTTTTCTTTTTGTCATTATTCAATCACTTGGGACAAAAAAAAATATTCAATGGGCTCAACATGCCTCTCAGCAAATAGCTTGGGGTATCTACTTTCCAAAATGGGGTCATTTGGGGGGGTTTTGCGCTATCTTGGCATTTTATGTCCTTCAAAACTGTGATAGGTAGTGAGGAGTGAAATCAAAAATGTATGCCCTTAGAAATCTTGAAGGCGGTGCTTGGTTTTTGGGGTCCCGTACGCGGCTCCCAAAAAGTCCCACACATGTGGTATCCCCATACTCAGGAGAAGCAGCAGAATGTATTTTGGGGTGCAATTTCACATATGCCCATGGCATGTGTGAGCAATATATCATTTAGTGACAACTTTGTGCAAAAAAAAAAAGTTTGTCATATTCCCGCAACTTCTGGCAAAATATAAAATATTCCATGGACTCAACATGCCTCTCAGTAAATAGCTTGGGGTGTCTACTTTCCAAAATGGGGTCATTTGGGGGGGGGTTTGTGCTATTTTGGCATTTTATGGCCTTTGAAACTGTGATAGGTAGTGAGGAGTGAAATCAAAAATTTGAGCCCTTAGAAATCTTGAAGGAGGTGCTTGGATTTTGGGGCCCCGTACGCGGCTAGGCTCTCAAAAAGTCCCACACATGTGGTATCCCCGTACTCACGAGAAGCAGCAAAATGTATTTTGGGGTGCAATTCCACATATAACTATGGCATGTTTGAGCAATATATCATTTAGTGACAACTTTTTGTACATTTTTTTTTGTCATTATTCAATCATTTGGGACAAAAAAAAAATATTCAATGGGCTCAACATGCCTCTCAGCAAATAGCTTGGGGTGTCTACTTTCCTAAATGGGGTCACTTGGGGGGGTTTGTGCCATCTTGGCATTTTATGGCCTTCAAAACTGTGATAGGTAGTGAGGAGTGAAATCAAAAATTTACGCCCTTAGAAATCTTGAAGGCGGTGCTTGGTTTTTGGGGCCCCGTACGCGGCTAGGCTCCCAAAAAGTTCCACACATGTGGTATCCCCGTACTCAGGAGAAGCAGCAGAATGTATTTTGGGGTGTAATTTCACATATGCCCATGGCATGTGTGAGCAATATATCATTTAGTGACAACTTTGTGCAAAAAAAAAAAGTTTGTCATATTCCCGCAACTTGTGTCAAAATATAAAATATTTCATGGACTCAACATGCCTCTCAGTAAATAGCTTGGGGTGTCTACTTTCCAAAATGGGGTCATTTGGGGGGGGGGTTTGTGCTATTTTGGCATTTTATGGCCTTCAAAACTGATAGGTAGTGAGGAGTGAAATCAAAAATTTGCACCCTTAGAAATCATGAAGGCGGTGCTTGGTTTTCGGGGGCCCGTACGCGGCTGGGCTCCTAAAAAGTCCCACACATGTGGTATCCCTGTACTCAGGAGAAGCTCAAAATGTATGTTGGGGTGCAATTGCACATATAACCATGGCATGTTTGAGCAATATATCATTTAGTGACAACTTTTTGTAATTTTTTATTTTTTTGTCATAATTCAATCACTTGGGACAAAAAAAAATATTCAATGGGCTCAACATGCCGCAATTTCCTTGGGGTGTCTACTTTCCAAAATGGGGTCATTTGGGGGAGGGGTTTATACTGCTCTGCCATTTTAGCACCTCAAGAAATGAAATAGGCAGTCATAAATTAAAAGCTGTGTAAATTCCAGAAAATGTACCCTAGTTTGTAGACGCTATAACTTTTGCGCAAACCAATAAATATAGCTTATTGACTTTTTTTTTTTACTAAAGACATGTAGCTGAATACATTTTGGCCTAAATGTATGACTAAAATTTTGTTTATTTGATTTTTCTTATAACAAAAAGTAGAAAATATCATTTTTTTTTCCAAATTTTCAGTCTTTTTCCGTTTATATCGCAAAAAAAATAATTGCAGAGGCAATCAAATACCATTAAAAGAAAGCTCTATTTGTGGGAAGAAAAGGACGCATATTTTGTTTGGGTACAACATTGCATGTCCGCACAATTTCCAGTTAAAGCAGCGCAGTGCCAAATTCTGAAAACACCTCTGGTCCTTTAGCTACAAAATGGTCCGGGGCTTAAGTGGATAAATTGCCCACTTTGCCCAAACAATTATAGGCTCTCACTCCTCTTTAGATAATCTTTCTATGTTTGAAGGCATTTGCAATACGGATCCCCATGGCCCGGGCATTATATCCCGTTTTTACTGTCACCTTACATCTCCCTTAACCGATCTCCCATCTTATACTGCACAGTGGTCGAAAGTAGACATGTGCACTGCCGAAAAATTTATTTACTCTTTCGTCCATGGACCGACACAGCTTCTCTATTGACAAAGTGGGTATTATCCGTTAATTAGGAGTGACTAGGCAGAAAAACTTGTAAAAAGTGTTGCATCACACCTTCTACAGTACCGCCCAGGGGGCGGACCCTCTGGGTATACCCTCTCAGTCTGCACATCACAGATCAGTTTTTTTCTGTCTAGCAAGGAGTAGGACATGGCTCCCTTCGGGCCCATTGGTCCGGGGAAAAAAGATATATATATATTTTTTTTTTGCTACATTTGTTGTTTCCTGCGATCTTCGATCAACTGCCGACTGGGTGACAGGCTGGATCCTCGATCCTTGTAGTCTCCCCAGTTTCGGCCATCGAGCGTGTGCCGACCCTAGCTACGCGCTGGGTTTTCCACGACATGCCTACGCTCCAGGGCCTGCATCGGACCGCTCAGCTTCGGCTGACCTTACGGCCGAGTCGCAGCAGCCTGGCCGGTGAGCTTACGCACCAAGGCTTGCATCGGACCGCTTAGCTTCGGCTGACCTTACGGCCGAGTCGCAGCAGCCTGTCTGGTGAGCGTCATGCTCCAGGGCATACATATGATCGTCCCTTCTGGGTCCAATCACAGCATGCCTGGCCAACAGTCACCTTCCGTGCGCGGACGATGATCTGTTTGGAATGTCTTCCAGCAGAATACATGCAGGATAGGTAAGTAAAACTCCCCTGCCTTGGCTGGGTGATTTAGCTGGACATTCCTGGAGAGATCAAGTAAGTGGTTGTGGCCCCTTTCTTCCCTCTCTCCCTGCCTTTCCCTCCTCCCTGGGCTTCTAGCTAAAGGTTGCTGGGTGCTGGGGGTCACCTAGGGGGTCCCACTGGAGCGGGGCTGGCTGTAACTAACATTTAAAAGAAATGTCATTTTTGCTTACCTGTGTTTCTGTGTCTCCATGCTGTCGGCGGCCATTTTGAGGTGGTCCATGCCAAGTTTGGCCTCTTGTAACTGCCCGGCGGCCATCTTCCTGTGGTTCGGCCACACCCACTGGCCCCTATCAGGTGATCGGCGGCCATGTTGGTCCACCCTGTATGCAGATATTGCCGTTCGGCGGCCATCTTTTTGTGGGCTATGGCTGCCTGACCTCTATCTTCTGTCGGCGGCCATTTTCTTAGAGCCCACATTATCTTCCATACAGACGTTTTTGGCAACCATTTTGCGAGAGCCTCCGGCCTCTAGGGTGCATTACACTGGCGCGAAAATTTACACAGGAAGTGCTGATAAAAGAAGCAGACTGACACAGCAGCAAGGGGACAGCATCACAGGCGCAGCATAGCAGTACCTATCCAGGGTGGTGAGTCCTCTGGGTAACCCAGCATCTCTGCAGCGCAGGAGGGTGGCCTATTGATATCTTGCCTGGAGCCCTGTGAGTGTCAGCGTGTGGTCAGCATGGCATCTGAGCCAGATGTCTTCTCCCCTGAAACACCAGATTTAGCAGCTGGTGTCCCTGAGGTGTCTATGGACGCTATGTCGGCAATCCTAGAGGCGTTTGCTGCCAGGGTGGAAGCAGCACACGGGAATACAGGGGGTAATAAACGCCCCCGTCCCCTGCAATCTTCTGGGGATATTTCTGATGCAGAACCAGGTCCAGCTACGGCTCATGGCCCAGATTCTGATGCATCAGAGACTGCAGACCGTGACCGATCGGACAGTGAGGAGGACTCCAAGTCCAGGTCAGTACGCGAGACGGCTTTGGTATCTGACCTTATTACTGCAGTGCGGGATACGCTAAAGTTGGAAAGGACTGAAGAAGTAGCAGATACTCCAGTCCCCTTTGGGTTTCGTAAACCTGCCCGCACTGCTAAGGTGTTCCCTTGTGTGTCTTATTTTGACAAACTCTTATACAAGGAATGGGAGAACCCACTGAGGGTCTTTGCAGCCCCAAAGAGGTTTGCAGTACGGTACCCCTTTGAGGAGAGTTTTCTGAAGATATGGACCTCTCCCCCTATAGTGGACCCTTCGGTGTCCAGACTTAATAGAGCCACCACTATTCCAGTAGAAGGGGCTCCTGTTTTCAAGGACCCTGTGGATAAGAAGGCTGAAGCACTCGCTCGCTACCTATACTCAGTGGTAGGCTCGGCAGTATGCCCGGCATTGGCGGGGGCCCTAGTGTCTCAGACACTTACTGAATGGGCAAAATTGCTACTCCAGGGGTTAAAGGAGCGAGATGCTCCTCCTAATGAGATAACTTTGGCCGACCAGTTGGTCCAGGGCCTTAAGTTTGTCTGTGAGTCAGACATGGATACTATTCCCCTGCTGTCAAGAGCTTCGGTTTATGCAGTAGCAATACGCCGCCTGATCTGGCTAAAGGGCTGGTCTGCGGACCAGACTTCCAAGAAAGCCCTATTGGATCTGCCTTTTAAGGGCGACAGACTTTTTGGGGCTTCTCTGGATGACATCATCAAGGATGCCACAGGAGGTAAAAGCACTTTGCTTCCCCAAACTAGCAAGGGTAGGGGACCACGCCAAGGGCAAGGGCCCTCCTTTACTGCACGTAAGCGGTTTTTTCGCCCCCTTAAGGCGACAGGGAAAAGACCCCAGGCCGATGAAGCGCCTGCCCAAGGACAAAAGCGTCCTTGGTCCCGCAGACCCAACAAGCCTGCGGACAAATCTGCGTCCACATGAAGGTCCGCCCCCACCCAGCTCTCGGGTGAGGGGACGTCTTCGCAAATTCGCGACTCAGTGGACTGCTCTAGTCTCTGACAGGTGGGTTTGCGAAGTAATCTCCTCAGGCTACAAGATAGAATTTCTCTCTTGTCCACCAGACAGATTCATCACCTCCAATCTCCAGCTACTACCGACCCGTCGGGAGGCCCTGTATGGGGCGGTCCAGGGTCTACTGGAACGCGGGGTAGTTATTCCAGTTCCAGAACAGGAACGGGGTCAGGGTTTTTACTCAAATCTGTTCATTGTGCCAAAGAAGGAGGGGGTTTGTCCAATCTTGGATCTCAGAGCCCTCAATTGCTTTGTGAAGGTACAAAGATTTCGGATGGAGTCGGTTCGATCTGTAGTCACGGCTCTCCATCCGGGGGACTTTCTGGCCTCCTTGGACATCAAGGACGCATACCTGCATGTCCCCATATACTCCAGACACCAGAGGTTTCTGCGATTTGCTATCGGGAAGAACCACTACCAGTTTGTGGCCCTCCCGTTTGGCCTTGCCTCAGCACCCAGGACGTTCACCAAGGAGCTCGCTCCGATTCTGGCACTTCTAAGACAGCGGGGTATCGCTATCACAGGTTACTTGGACAACCTTCTGCTGAAGGCCCCTTCAAGCTCAGAATTAGAGGTAAGCGTGTCCATTACCTGTCAGACTCTTCGAGACTGTGGTTGGATACTAAACACGCAAAAGTCAGTATTGGTGCCCACTCAACGCCTAGTGTACCTGGGGTTGATTCTGGATTCCTCAGAGGCAAAGGTATTCCTCCCTGTGGAGAAGTTGCAGACCCTCCGGGCTGCAGTATGGCAGCTGACTTCCAGGAATTCGTTGTCACTCCGTTTTTGCATGCGAGTGTTGGGCCTCATGGTAGCCTCCTTCGAGGCGGTCCCATATGCTCAATACCACACTCGAGTGTTACAGAAGGAAGTTCTGTCCAGATGGAACAGATGCCCTTCATCTCTGGATTATCAAATCCGAGTGAGCCACCTAGTCAGGAGATCCCTGGTATGGTGGCTGACAGCACCGGCTCTAATGGCCGGGAAGTCATTTCTTCCGGTTTACTGGATAGTGATCACGACGGACGCCAGCCTTACAGGTTGGGGGGGAGTCTGGGGTGTCCAGTCGGCGCAAGGTCGCTGGACCCCAGAGGAAGCCCTCCTGCCGATCAATGTCCTGGAGATCCGGGCGATCAAGCTGTGCCTCTTCAAATGGTCTCAGAGACTGCAAGGGCGTCCAGTCAGGATCCAGTCAGACAATGCCACAGCAGTGGCATATGTCAATCATCAAGGAGGAACAAGAAGCTCAGCTGCAGCATCGGAGATCGCTCGCATCCTGAATTGGGCAGAGAGGAGCGTACTGGCACTGTCGGCCGTGTACATTCCGGGTGTGGAAAACTGGCAGGCGGACTACCTGAGCCGCCAGATGCTGGACCAGGGAGAATGGTCCTTACACCCGGAGGTGTTCCAACTCCTCTGCCAAAGATGGGGCACACCAGACGCAGATCTTCTGGCTTCCCGACTCAATCGGAAGGTATTGAGGTTTGTGGCCCGGTCAAGAGACCCATGGGCAGACGCAACGGACGCGTTGGTAGCATCGTGGGGTCAGTATCGGCTAATCTATGCCTTCCCTCCCTTAAGGCTTCTTCCTCTTCTGCTCCGCAGAGTGGAGGCAGAGGGAATTCCAATGATCCTAATCGCTCCAGATTGGCCTCAGCGTCCTTGGTACGCCGATCTAGTACGTCTGGTAGCAGACGTCCCCTGGCGCCTACCACTACGGAAGGACCTGCTATCGCAAGGTCCCATATTCCATCCTGCTTTACAGTCATTGGCTTTAACGGCATGGCTGTTGAGAACCAGGTACTGAGAGATCGGGGCCTGTCAGACTCAGTAATCTCTACTATGAGAAGTGCTCGGAAACCGTCCTCTAGGAAGGTCTATCACCGCACTTGGAGGGCCTACATCTCCATGTGTGAGGAAATGAAATGGCATCCGCGTACCTATTTGGTTTCCAGAATCCTGCTGTTTTTACAGCATGGGGTAGACCAAAGGCTTGCCCTAAGTACGGCTAAGGGACAGATATCTGCCCTGGCTGTCTTTTTTCAGCGACCCCTGGCGACTCACTCTCTCGTGAGTACATTTGTGCAGGGGGTTCGACATGTGGCCCCTCCGGTCCGCCCCCCGTTACCTCCGTGGGACTTGAACCTAGTCCTCTCGGTGCTTCAGACGGCACCGTTTGAGAATATTAGAGATATTCCCCTGTTGACACTTTCTCAGAAGGTGGTCTTTTTGGTGGCTGTTACATCAGTTAGACGAGTCTCTGAGCTGGCAGCCCTGTCCTGCAAGGCTCCCTATTTGATTTTCCACAAGGATAAGGTGGTGCTGCGGCCGCAGCCTTCCTTTCTTCCGAAAGTCGTTTCGGTTTTTTCATCTCAACGAAGACATTGTACTTCCATCCTTGTGTCCTCAGCCGTCGAATCCTAAGGAGTCGGCGTTGCATTCCTTGGACGTTGTCCGAGCTTTGAGAGTATACATATCTGCTACTTCCCTGTTCCGGAAGTCAGACTCACTGTTTGTTTCGGTGGCTGGTCCCAAGAAGGGCCAAGCAGTCTCATCGGCCACCATCTCTAGGTGGATCCGACAGATAGTAATCCAGGCTTACGCCTTAAAGGGTCAGGCGCCCCCCTTTCCTGTCACGGCGCATTCGACCAGGGCAATAGGTGCCTCTTGGGCTTTCCGACATCAAGCGTCTGTTTCCCAACTATGTAAAGCAGCGACTTGGTCGTCCGCTCACACTTTCACAAAATTCTACAAAGTTGATGTAGGTGCATCTTCGGATGCCTCTTTCGGCCGCAAGGTTTTGCAGGCGGCTGTTTAGAGTTGCAACTCCTCCGTTGGAGGAGTGCTGTTTTGTGTTTTGGGGTGAAGTTTGTTTTTATGCTGTTACCACCCCTCGTTTTTTCTCTTACACTGCTTTGGGACGTCCCACTTTGTCAATAGAGAAGCTGTGTCGGTCCATGGACGAAAGAGTAAATAGGATTTTTTACTCACCGTAAAATCCTTTTCTCTGAGTCCATGGACCGACACAGCACCCACCCCTCCTTTTAAGTTTGTACTGCTTTTTGACTAACTGATCTGCGATGTGCAGACTGAGAGGGTATACCCAGAGGGTCCGCCCCCTGGGCGGTACTGTAGAAGGTGTGATGCAACACTTTTTACAAGTTTTTCTGCCTAGTCACTCCTAATTAACGGATAATACCCACTTTGTCAATAGAGAAGCTGTGTTGGTCCATGGACTCAGAGAAAAGGATTTTACGGTGAGTAAAAAATCCTATTTTTTTAATTTTCGTTTTACTTCGTTTTTTTTGCTTTTTTCGGAAATTTGGGAAAAATCGAAAAATACGTTTTTTGTTTCGTTTTTTTGCTTTTTTCGGAAACTCAGAAATTCGGGAAATTTGAAAAAGAAAAAAATTTTGTTTTCGTTTTATTCGGTTTTTTGCTTTTTATGGAAATTCGGAAATTCGGGAAATTCCAAAAATTAGTTTTTTTCGTTTTTTTGCTTTTTTTTCGGAAATTCGGGAAATTCGAATTTTTCGAATTTCCGAATTCGGAATTTCGGATTTTTTCGTTTATTTCGTTTTCGTTTTTTTCGGTTTTTTGTTGCTTTTTTTGGAAACGCACAAAAAATTAATAAAACGGAAAAACACAAATTTTTCGAACTTCCGAAAAAAGCAAAAAAACGAAAAAAACGAATTTCCGAATTTCGGACATTTGGAAATTCAAAAAATTCGGAAATTCAACTTTCCAAATTGTTTTTTTTTTCGTTTTATTAGTTTTTTTTTTGCTTTTCCGAAAAAGCAAAAAAACAAAAAAAAACAAAAAAAAACGAAAATTCGAAAATACGAATTTACGAAATTCCGAATTTTGGAATTTCGGAAATTCGGAAATTTGAAACTTCGGAAATCCGAAAATTCGGAAATTTAAAAATACGGAAATCCGAAAATTCGGAAATTGAAAAATTGAAAATCAAAAAAACGAAAAACTTGAAAACGAAACGAAAAAAACGAAAAAAAATGGGAAATTCGAAAATCCGAATTTTGGAAATTCCGAATTTCGGAAATTCGGAATTTCGAAAATCCGAATTTACGAAATTCCGAAATTGGAATTTTCGGAAATCCAAAAATCCGAAAATTCGGAAATTGAAAAATACGGAAATCCGAAAATTCGGAAATTAAAAAATTCGGAAATTCTGAAATTCGAAATTTTTGCTAAAAACTAATTAGAAACTAAACGAATTGCACGTGTCTATTCGAAAGACCTTGCAATTGATCTTGATGAAGAGGACTGGATAGATATATGGTCTAATACCAAAGTTGCCTCTCAAAATATAGTTGCGCTTGAAGCATGCTACAAGGTTCTCATGCATTGGTATCTAGTCCCGTCGAGGATATCTAAATTTGTACCTAATTACTCCCCGTTGTGTTCGTGCCCGATTGTGCGTCACTTTTGGGCAACCATCTTTTACATGGCCTCAATACTACTGCAGGTCACTCTAGATCCTGACCCATCTCTGGCCTTGCTAAATCATATTCCTACAGAGTATACTAAATCCCAAACTCGCCTCTTTTTACAACTCACTACAGCAGCTAAACAGACGATAGTAAAAGCCTGGAAAACCCCAACATTGAATATAGCTGAAGTCAAAAATAGGATCACCCAGGCTATGATACATAGCAAAATTGAGGCTACTATTTTAGACCGTATCCCCCAACACCTCAGAATTTGGCACCCATGGGTGGAACACTTCTTGCCCCCAGATTTCGATCATGGCTTATTGAAACCGTAGTTCTTTCTCCCTTGACATTTTTGTTGCTGTCACTATATTCTGTGGGTCTGTGCAATCTCTCCAGCTATCTTTCTCCTTCCTTTCTTTGTTCTTTCTTTCCTTCTTTCCCCACTGTTTCTTGTCTGATTCTTTCTTTCTTTCTCCTCAAATATACGTTTGGTTTATGGTCATATTATTGATATTAGAAACCGCCACCTTGGCTTACTAGATGGATCTCGAATCCACGTTGTGCAGATCTATGAGCCTGTTTCAATTATATCATTGCACTAGAGCATCTCCTGTGTTGATAGCTCCTGGTACTCGAGTCTTTGTTCTTGCTATATTGGACTGACTGTACCTTTCAATACTGTTCCATCACCGGTTGATTCCTTCTCTGTACTTCATATTTGTATGGCGTTGTGTAAGCTAAGTTCCATTATGCTTTTTTCTTTTTGTACACGCTGCTACTGCTTTTACTGGCTGTAACCAATAAAAATGTTGAAAATAAAAAAATTAAGCTTTACGTCAGTTATCTGACACCAATACTTATCAAAAACTTAAAGCCAACCCTACATCCCCCTTTAAAACAGAATTATCCTGTCTTTTGGACAGTGCAGTTCATGCTGGCCTTTTCTCTTCTAAAGAGAAAGAGTTGTTCATCCCTGAATGCCCCATCATGCCAGTATTCCACCATCTGCCCAAAGTCCACAAGGGGTTAAACCCCCTTGTGGGCAGGCTGATAGATGCAGGAATAGGCTCGCTTAATGAGCGACTTGGGGAATGGGTGGACAGCCAGTTACAACCCTTGGTCTGTGGTCTTCCTGGTTTCTTGAGAGATACCAAGCAGCTGCTTAATAAATTGCAGGATTTTCCATGGAAAAATAATTACAGATGGATTAGCTGTGATGTGGCTAGTCTATATTCCAGCATACCACATGATTTAGGCATACAGGCAGTCACTTGGTCTTTGAAAGAATCAGGAAAATTTTCTCTGCTACTCCAAGAGTTCATTTTATTATCCTTTAGAATATTTGTTAACACACAATTTCTTTATGTTTGACGGGGGCTATTATCTCCTCTATGGGAGCGAAATTTTCGCCCTCACTGGCCAACCTATACATGGGTTGGTGGGAGAGGTCCCGCATCTTTGGACCTGATAGCCGCCGCCGTCTGGATACTGTGTTTTTCTGTCGCCATATCGATGATCTCCTGTTTGTCACATCTGATGAGAAAGTCAATTTGGATCACTGGCTCTCATTTTTAAATGACAACTCCCTCAATTTGAGATTCACTGGGGATTTACGTAAGACCACCATAGAATTTCTTGATGTGAAGTTGACAGGAGTACAGTCATCACTGGCTTGCACAGAAAACCCACAGCGGGTAATGCACTTTTGAGAGCAGACTCCGCTCATCCAGGACACACCATTAGAGGCATACCCTATGGCCAATTTCTCAGATTGAAGCGCTTATGTAGCACTCCGGACAAATTTGAAAGAGAAGCAGTGGTGGAATTTTCATGGTCGCAGCAGTCGCAGTTGCGACTGGGCCCTGTAGTTCTGCCAAGTCCCGGGGGCCCGCCACCCGCCCGTCACGGCGTTGCTGGCAGGGGAGGACTGACCATTCGGTCAGATTATAGCTGCCCCGCCTCTTCACTGCCCCCTCAGCCAATAGGAACATGCTGTACACGCCCCACTCCACAGCGCGGCTTTTTTGACCCAAGAGCAGGAGATGAGGAGAGGAGAGGGAGGCGGGGACACAGCCTGCAGTGTGGGATGGACTGCTGACTGATAAGGTAAACTGGCTGAGCTTTACGTAATGGATTCTTGTCTATGGATTAGCCTGGTGAGCAGTGGGGGAGAGGATGTGTTACCTCTAGTAGAGCTCCTCCTGTCTCTGAGGCTAGTAGATCGATTTTGTGTGTGAGAAGAGCACTGCTGCTGGAGGAAGAACATAATTGTCTCCCCCAATCTCTACTAACTACATCTCCCTACTCATTAGCTGCCCACCACTAAACAAGCACAGTCCCCTCCTCTCCTGTATTACCAACTAATGTGTCTGTGAGCTGCTGGGGCACTACAAGTCCCAGCATGCCAGGAGATGGGGGCAGCAGTGTGTTCAATCAGGCTGATTTTTGGGTAAAAAATGCTGGTGTGTGACTGTGTCTATGTGTATATACTGTGTGTGTATGTATAGTGTGTGTATATACTGTATGTATAGGGGTCTGTACTAAGGGGGGCTGTGTAATACACTGTGGGTCTGCACTAAGGGGGTGTGTATATACTGCGGGGGTCTGCACCAAGTGGGGTGTCTATACTGAAGGATTCTGTACTAAGGGGGGCTGTGTAATACACTGTGGGTCTGCACTAAGGGGGTGTCAATACTGCGGGGGTCTGCACTAAGAGGGTGTCTATACTGCGGGGGTCTGCACTAAGAGGGTGTCTATACTGCGGGGGTCTGCACTAAGAGGGTGTCTATACTGCGGGGGTCTGCACTAAGAGGGTGTCTATACTGCGGGGGTCTGCACTAAGAGGGTGTCTATACTGCGGGGGTCTGCACTAAGAGGGTGTCTATACTGCGGGGTCTGCACTAAGGGGGTGTCTATACTGCGGGGGTCTGCACTAAGGGGGTGTCTATACTGCGGGGGTCTGCACTAAGAGGGTGTCTCTACTGCGGGGGTCTGCACTAAGGGGGTGTCTATACTGCGGGGGTCTGCACTAAGGGGGTGTCTATACTGCGGGGGTCTGCATTAAGAGGGTGTCTATACTGCGGGGGTCTGCACTAAGAGGGTGTCCACCCGCAGTAAAGTATAGACAAAGATAAAGTATTAAAATCATGCTTTTCGGGGGGGGGGGGGGCCCTTCATGATTTCTTGCACCGGGGCCCTGAAGTTTCTAGTTACGCCTCTGAAGAGAAGCCATAGATATGACCGAGAGATTTAAAGAGAGGGGATACCCTGATAAAGTCGTGAATAAGGCTCTTCTTGCGGTCAGTAAAATTCCTAGAAATACTTTACTCATGGAAAAGGCCAGTAAAAATAACAACAAGTATTCTTTGTCCTCCACAAATACTCCAGTCTTTTCTACACCTTAGGCCTCGTACACACGACCGATTTTCTCGTCGTAAGAAACACGTCGTTTTTTTCGACGAGTTTCTTGTTAAGCTTGTCGATTTTCTCGTCAAGCTTTCTATGCGTACACACTGTCATTTCCCAATTTCCTTGTGGTTCTCTGCGCTCACGTCCAGCACGAACGAAGGCACTATAAAGGGGAAGATCTTTTTTCTTGGCGCCACCCCTTGGGCTGCTTTTGCTGATCTCGTGTTACCGCGTGTGAAGTAAAAGTTTGGGAAGAGACGATTCGCGCTTTTCAGTCTTCGTACTTTTCAGATCGTTTTCTGCCGTTCAGTTTGTGCTTGTGGGTTCGTATCTTGACTTTCAGGGCGTCTAGGCAGGTCGTATCTGTTTTACAGTGTGTTCTTGCCTGTTCGTTTCTGATTTTCAGTTCGTTATTCATAGGCCTTGCTGTTCTAAAGTGCGTTCTGTTCTGTACGTTCTGATTAGACGACCGTTTCCTAGCCATGTCGCCTGGACGTTCTCGTCGTCGAGTTCGTGCTGTGCGTGCGCTTGGTGTTGGTCTGCTTGTTTTGGACCAAGACCAGTCCATGAATGGTGTGAGGAGGAGTTCATGGACCAAGAATTGGTTGCTCCAGCGGGACCAATTCTGCCTATATGCCTCTGCTGCGGGAGATCGTCGAGAATAATCCTGAGGACTACAGGAATTTTCTAAATATGTCTGACCCCGTTTTTCAGGAACTGTTGGCTTTGGTGTCCCCCTATATTACCAGGAAGGACACCGTTATGCGGGAAGCCAT
This sequence comes from Rana muscosa, assembly GCA_029206835.1. NCBI lineage: Eukaryota > Metazoa > Chordata > Amphibia > Anura > Ranidae > Rana > Rana muscosa. The sequence continues at coordinate 359,865,032 of CM055117.1, forward strand.
CAGTGCTGAGCAGAGGCTCGTCGCCACGTTGCGTTACCTGGCGACAGGGAGAAGTCTTCAGGACTTGAAGTTCACCACAGGCATCTCCCCCCAGGCTCTGGGCCTCATAATCCCAGACACCTGTTCTGCCATTATACAAGTCCTGCAGGAGGACTATATTAGGGTAAGTTTTCTCCCTTAACATCACATTTTATGTATTACATGTATGCTAATGTATTGTATTTCTTTCATCCTTCCCTAATTACCATGATTGTAATATGCTGAGAATGTCCCCTTTGTCCCCATGCATGTTGGAAGCTTTAGATTGCCCCTTTTTTCTCCTCCCTAAATATTTCCCCTCACTAACTTTTCCAGCAGGGGCGCCTGTTGCTCCAAATGTTGGGGGGTTCAAACCCCAATTTAGGAAATAAACTTCCTCCTTTTTTGCTCTGTTGCCTAATAAACGCCCCCAGTTGTCCCCTCCAATGCAGCTATTTTGTTTCCTCAAATGCAGCCATTTAGTCCCCTCTAATGCAGCCAGTTTCCCCCCAGCCCTGCACTTACCTTCTTGTGGTCAGCGCCATCCTTCTTCTGTCCTTGATGTCTTCTCCTTCCCTTCATGTTGCATCAGCCAATCATGTTACCATTAAACAGACTTGGTGAACATGATTGGCAGAGCAGCCTGTCAGTGTTTACACAAGGAATGCCCCCCTCCTTGCGTCCCCGATTTTTCTTTGAGGAAGCCAATTACATCCCTCAGGTTGTAATTTGCAAGACTATTTTAATACCTGTTTCTGCTCTGCAATTTTAACCCCCTAAATGCCACAATTATTCATATGTCAGTCGCTTTACAAGAGGCCATCCACCTGAATAGTGTGCGGCATAGACAATACATAGGTTCATGCAACGCATGAACCTATGTATTGTTCTGAGTGATGGGCACAGGAGAGAGGGGACAGTGCTCCAGCGCCCACTCTGGACGCACCGCCACTGCAATGCTATCCTGTGGCCAAACACATCTCCCCCCCCCAAATAATTTAGTAATGGCCCATCAGAGGGGGTGATGAATATGATAAATGAGCCTTCCATTATACTTTTTTTATACACCTTAATAAACGTATAATTAGATTGATGTTGGTCTCTAATTTTTTGGGATAGAATTTCCTTGTAATGTATGCCTTTGTTTTTCTAATATTATTTCATCTTGTTTCACTCCACAGCTTCCTTCCACGCCACAGGAATGGCAGACTGTGGCATCGGAGTTTGCCACGCGGTGGGACTTCCCCAACTGCGGTGGTGCCATAGACGGGAAGCACGTCCGCATCGTGCCGCCACCCCGTTCTGGGTCCTACTACTACAATTACAAGGGGTTTCATAGCATTGTGCTGATGGCGGTGGTGTCAGCACGGTATGAATTCCTCTATGTTGATGTAGGGAAGAATGGCCGGATGTCCGATGGGGGATCCTTCACCCAGACGGAGTTTGCCCTCCGTCTCCAGAGTGACGACCTTGCATTGCCACCGGATGCAGGGAATATTGAAGGACTCCCCTTTGTTTTCTTGGCTGATGAAGCCTTCGGACTCGGACGGCATCTTATGAGGCCATTTCCACAGAGGACCCTGACCCCAGAGAAGAGTGTGTTCAATTACCGGCTGGCCAGGGCCCGAAGAGTCGTTGAAAATGCCTTCGGCATAATGGCCAGCCGGTTCCGCCTTTTTATGACTTCCATCCACTTGGCGGACTACAAAATAAACTATGTAGTGTTATGCTGCTGTGTGCTACACAACTTTCTGAGCCAAAAATCAAATTCCTATATGGCCTCAGTTTTGCCAGAGGCTGGACTTTCCCCTGCAAATCCCCTTCCGGGCCTGGAATCTGCCCGTCTTGGCTTGCCCCCCCAAAATGCCCGTGTGGTTCGGGACAAATACATGGAGTATTTCACGGGTAGGGGGGCAATTCCTATGCCAGCCTATGTCTAAGTATCCCAATAAAAATCTTGTTTAAACCTTTAATTATTTGTTCTTTCCTGTCTCCTAGTTTGTCTTTGTGCATTTGTAGTGGCAAGTGTATTTTACTTTAGTAAATAACAACCAATTTCACTATGTTACCTTACAAAAGAACCAAATAAGCTTAGAGAATATTATAAAAGGAAGCTACACGTTGTTTGTGGTCAAATATTTTACTCTGTGCACATTCTCTTTTTTTTTTTTTTTGTTTTACTTTGGGGTTGGCCTGGCCACAACCCGGCAAATTTTGGCTTATGAAAATACAAAAATATCACTTGCATTTCTAAAATTACAACATTGGATACCTCTGAGCAATCGGAGACATTCACTCTATGTGCCCGTCCTAATATGGGGTCCTGCCACCCCTTGCCCAGCCAAAAATTCAATATGCACACATTTTTAATTTTTTGCATATAGGAAGTTTACAATCATGATCCCTATTGTCAACATGTGCTATCTGCCATCAGGGGTGATCAATGGACGTGTTTTGGGGGTGCATCCCCTTCCTCAGTTCACCGACTTTTGATACGAGGAAGGGGTTGCACCCACAAAAGACGTACATGGATATCCCCTGATGGCAGATAGCACATGTTCACACACTGTGTGCATATTCAATTTTTGGCTGGTTTGTTACTCAAAAAATATAAAAACAAACATGTAAAAACAAATGTGTTTGGATGGCTTATTGAATTCTCCCCAAAACATTGAGAATGTCTTTAAATGTTTGTTCCATCACATGGATTCTTTGTTTAATTAGGTCCAGTTCCGTGCTACATTCCATCACTTGCTGGATGAGGCGGAGGGCACTGTCAGCAGAGAACCGTGTGCTATCCTTCACAACATTTACATCCCCTAAAAACCAAACAAAAAAATTAATAAAACTCTGCAGGCCTACCTCGCTTACCTTAAGCTGTGGTGTCAGATACTGACCTGTTGTGGTGACCAGATCCACAACGTCATCCACCTCTCCTTCCTGCACTTCTCCTTCCTCCACCTCAACTTCCTGCACATCTTTCGGTTGTGGATCTTTGGGAGTTTGGTGTTGTTTGGAAGTTGTGGGGTGCATGTGCTCCCTGGAGTGTCCTCCTCCCAGTCTTCTCTCCCCTATGAGAATAAAACCAAAGGTCTATTTATCACACTGTAAATCTCCTTGTTAAACTAAAAAAAGGATACATTTTTTGGAAGTGGGGTACAAGTGTGTGTTTGTGCGGAATTTAAAGAAGAATGCATTATTTATGACCCCAAATATGTTTAGTATTCACATTTGGATGTAATTTTTTGGACATGGAGGCACCACAAATAAACTCTGATGCACCTGTGTGGGACACCCAAAAAAGGCGGGTCTGTTGGCCCACACTATAGTGCTCCAAAGTACAGATGTGGAAGCAGCTGCTGAGTGTCCTCTCCTTTACACTGATAAAAGTTTGCATTTCATTCTCCTTACAAACACATCATCTAGACTAAAAAATTATCCACAATACTTGATCAAAAATGGCAGATGTCTAATTACTTTTGTGGCTCTTAAATAAGCCAAAACCGCGGATAGTGGCCGAACGAAGTGTCGGTAACGTAACGAACGATTACTGTGCCCAACCTAGTTCAAAATATTACATTTTGGAAGGGAGTCCAATATGATAAAAAAAAAAAACATGTCAGTTTCTAAAAAGATTAATAGCAGAAACGTCGTCATTTTACTTACTTTTAGCGAGCATCCTCTTTATGATCCTCAACTGGTCTGGCTCCCTCAGTTTGAGGTCTGACCACCTCTTTCTGAGCTGCTCATTTGAGCGTTTCACCCCGAACTTCGCCCTCAGACTCTTCACAACTTTAGTGAGGATTTTGGCCTTCCTTCTATTTGGTTTGCTATACGGCCCATGCTTGGCATCATAATCAGCCTTGACCAAGATGTCCACCATCTCCGCCATCTCCGCCAAAGACATATTCGATGCCTTGAATCTCCTCCTTGATCGTGACGTGTCCTCGGTCTCCGGGCTTGTCTCCTCGCTAGTTGCGGAATTATCAGACACCTGCTGTAACTCCGCCATATCTGTCTGCGCGCCGAAAGAGAAGGGGCGGGGAAAAGTTGTAAGTTAGTACGTCATGGGCGGGCGACGTGTGCGGAGCGACGTGTTCAAATTTTGACGCATGCGTGGTGTGTATATAGCAAACACACATGTGTCTATAGTACGTTCGGTGTGCGGAGAGAGGAGTTCAAGTGACGGACGTGCGAACGAAGGTATGTGATTTTGTGACTTGTAAAAATTGTTGGCCTATACTGTCTTGAGATTGTTGTAGGATATATATGCTGACTAGGATGTGAAGGAGGTTAGATTGTTTGCCTCACATTATTAAAATATAATTTATTTTACTTGCAGATACAATATGAATGTCTTTATTAGCGACAAAGAGTTCCTGGCGGAATTTATTGACCGGGTAAGGGAGCTGCCGGCTCTGAGGGAGACGAAAAACCCCATCCATAAAAAAAAGGGGTGAGAAAAGCAGCGCTGGAGAAGCTGCTCCCATTTGTGCATACCAAGGTGCCCACAGCCACAGCAAAACAAGTGGACACTAAAATTGGGAGCTTGAGAGGTACCTACAGGACTGAACGCTCTAAGGTGCTGGCTTCTCAGAGGTCAGGAGCAGCAGCAGATGATGTTTATGTCCCGATTTTGTGGTACTACAACAGGATGTCCTTCCTGGATGACCACATTGAGACAAGGCCATCACTCTCCACTCTTCCCCCCAGACTTCCCTGCAGCCAACCTGAGCCTTCTCTGGAGCAAGAGGAGGCAGCCATCCTGGATGATCCTGATTTGTCCATCTGGAGCCAGGTATAGTATTAACTGAAAATGTATTGGGATAAAATTAATGTTTCCCAAATATGTCAGGATGAGAAACATACATTATTTTGTATTCCACAAGTGAAATCAGGATCTGTAGACATTATTCTGCACTTAATTGTGTGGTAAATAGTCAAGCTGATGTAGTGGTAAATTTAAAGCAAGGATTTATGCATTTACATTCTAATTGCTTCCATCAGGATTACAAAGTTTGATGCAAAGATTAAACCAACATATTAAACTATGTTCCTTTTTCATACACAGGATGAAATCAGCCAGGAGGAGGGTCTGGAAACTGTCAGGCAGGAGGAGGAAGGGCCCAGTGGCAGCCAGGAGGTGGCAGGGCCCAGTGCCAGCCAGGAGGTGGCAGGGCCCAGTGGCAGCCAGGAGGTGGCAGGGCCCAGTGGCAGCCAGGAGGTGGCAGGGCCCAGTGGCAGACAGGAGGTGGCAGGGAAAAGGAGAAGCACCAGATCCCAGGTGCCTCCCATCCAGCTTCACAAAAGAGGCAGGAGGGACAGGACCACCAGTGAGGCAGCAATGGCCCTTATTAAAGAGGCCCATGCCACCCTCAAGGAGCCCACATCCCCTGAAGAGGCCATTGCCGGCCTAGTGGAGGCTAAGTTCAAGGTGATGAGCATGGAGCAACGCCTCCTATGCGAGCCCCTGCTCATCACCTTGCTCAACAAGGGGGTGATGGAGCAAATTACCCCCAATACCGCCATATGTGAGGTGGCCCAACTGACCCAACCTCAACCTCCACCTCCACCTTCCTCTTCTGCCCCACCCCTTCTGCTACACCTCCACCTTCTGCCCCACCCCCTTCTGCTACACCTCCACCTTCTGCCCCACCCCCTTCTGCTACACCTCCACCTTCTGCCCCACCCCCTTCTGCTACACCTCCACCTTCTGCCCCACCCCCTTCTGCTACACCTCCACCTTCTGCCCCACCCCCTTCTGCTACACCTCCACCTTCTGCCCCACCCCCTTCTGCTACACCTCCACCTTCTTCTTCTGCCCCACCCCCTTCTGCTACACCTCCACCTTCTTATTTTGCCCCACCCCCTTCTGCTACACCTCCACCTCCTCCTCCTGACAGGAGTACCCCTCCAGTGGGCCAGCCTCCAGCCAAACGAAGAAGGAAGGCTGCAGGAAAGGCTGCAGGAAAGGCTTCAGGAAAGGCTTCAGGAAAGGCTGCAGGGAAGGTTGCCAGGAAGAAGAGGAAGTGATGGCCTTGCTTCATTGTGGTCGGACAGAAGGCAGCCTGTTGTAGTACCACACACTTGGGACATATATCTCACCTGCTGCTGTTCCTGACCTCTGGGAGGCCAGCATCAGATTGTGTTCAGAAATGTGGGCCTTCTCAAGCTCCCAAATTTAGTGTCCACACAGGGTTGCTGTGTGCTCTGGGGTCCCTGGGATGCACAAATGGCAGCAGCTTCTCCAGCGCTGCCTTCTCTTTATTTAATTTATAAACATGAATAAATGTGTTTTTTGTTTAAGTTCATACTTGACTATGTGTATTTTTAAATAAACAAAATCAAGCTTTGGAGTAAGCAGATACATTTGACTGACAATAAAAGGCACAGATATCACCCCCCCCCCCCAAAAGAATAGCTAAATATGATTAGCACAAAAACATGGTGTGAAATTTTAATAATATAGATTCCAAAATTAAATGGGAGATCGCTATCAAAACATTGAGAAATTATAATTAACATCATTTTGAAAAATCTAACCATTTAAATTATTCCTAAAAACTTGCACGATATAATACACATAAATCTTATAAAGAGCAGCATGAAAAAGGTTAAAAATAAGGCTCAACTCTGTGTGAATATCAGCAGCAAAAGAAGGTCACTCGTTTTGATTAATGTAACATTCTAACGAAGATTTCAATGCAGAACATTTAAACAATGAAATATTTATGAGCGTGACGAATGTGCTCTCTCCATTATGAAGGCTTGTTTTACCAGAAGATGCGCTCCCGTCTCATAGTTGCTTGTGAGCATGCGCGCTTTTGGAAGAGTCGTAAAAGCATACACACGAACCATTTTCTCGTCACAAAACAGGCCGACGAGAAACACGACGAGGAAATCTGGAATCCTGACGAGAAAATAGAGAGCAGGTTCTCTATTTTCTCGTCGAGATTCTCGGCAAGTTTCTCGTCGTAAAACCATACACACGAACGTTTTTCTAGACAAAAAAACTCTTGCGGCACTTTTCTTGACTGTTTTGGACGAGAAAATCGATCGTGTGTAGGAGGCCTTACAGTTCATAGTATATTAAGATCAAAAATACTGTCACTAAATATCTTACAATTTTACTCAATGACCCCATTTATAGTGAAATTCTCTCTAAAGGCATTAAGTCAGTATCCCGAAGAGCACCCACATTGGGTAGCTCTCTTTCACCCAGTTTATTCTGCAATGAGCAATCGGGACCTAACTGGTTGCATTTTAGAGGGAATTTCAAGTGTGGCACTAAAGGATGCGACTATTGTCGCTATATCAAAAAAGGTAAATGTGTGAAGTCCAGCACCAATGGTAAAACCTTCAAAATTTCTTCGTTTTTTAATTGCAATACTCAATTCTTGGTGTATGTCATCACATGTGAATCTTGCCACGTCCAATATGTGGGTCGCACTATACGTCGATTAAAAGATCGACTGTATGATCATTTGTATGACATTGAAAAGAACAAGTCCCCCAATGTGGCTAAACACTGGAATCTAGTCCACTTCAAGGACGTCTCCAGTCTTTCCATCCAAGGTATTGAGAGAATCATTGTCCCCAAAAGAGGAGGTAATAGATTCAGAACACTTTGCAAGCGCGAAGTGTTCTGGATATTTTCTTTACACACTAGAATACCGTCAGGGTTAAACTTTGAGTGGGATGTTTTCCACTATTATGATTAACCTTGCTGTCCATCTATTTGATTGAGACTAGCATGTTTTTCTTCCTATAGTCATTATTTAGGTGGTCTTTGTTCTTGTTTTAGCATGCAGATTATCGGCGATTGTATGGTGTATGAGCGCCAATATCTCTTTAAGCTTTGATCAACCGACTAACTAGGTCCATAGTCAAGCCTTTACTTAGATGGCTATTGTTCTGCTTTCAGTAAACAGACTATTTACCATTATATGGCTTTAGTAAACAGACAATCTGCAATTGTGTGGTGTATGACCACCAATATCTTTTTCAGCTACAATTAACTGATTAACTATGTCTATGATTGACATTCTCTTAAAGTGGTTGTAAACCCACTTTATAAACAAAGACCTACAGGTAAGCCTAGATTAAGGCTTACCTGTAGGTGCATGAAATATCTCCTTAACCTACACGGTTAAGGAGATATTTGCATTTAAATGCGGCGACGCTGACGTCACGCGCATGCGCATGGGGTTAACCCCATTCACAAATTCGGCTAGGTCACAACATTTGACGACGTAGCCGAATTCGACGGCTCACGCGCGCATGCCCGGAGTCACGTCTTCGCCGCTCCGGCCAATCACAGCGCCGGAGCGGCGCTGTGATTGGCTGGAGCGGCTATACCCGGAAGTAACCTTCCGGCTATCGCCGCAGCGATGGATGTGGCTGAAGAGGGAGACGAGGACGGCTTCGGGGGCACCCGATCTAAGGTAAGTGATGCATAATGAGCTATTATGCTAGTCATATTAGCTCATTATGCCTTTCTCTTACAGCTAGTTAAAAAAAAAAAATTTTTTAGGAGGGTTTACAACCACTTTAAGACACATGTAGCTATCCGTTGTCAGCCACACATACACACTCGGTTGTGATTACGTTACTAGGACGATGGTCGGAGATTGTCTGTCTGCGATTGTATGGGGTATGACCGCCGATATCTTTTCAAGCTTTGATCAGCCGATTAACTTGGTCCATAGTCAAGCTTCCACATAGATGGCTATTGTTCTGGTCTCAGCAAACAGACAATCTGTAATTGAATTTATGACTTTAGTAAACAGGCAATCTGCAATTGTATGGTGTATGACCACCGATATCTTTTTTAGCTACAATTAACTGATTAACTATGTCTACGATTGACATTCTCTTAAGACACATGTAGCTATCTGTGGTCAGTCACACATACACATTCGGTTGTGATTACGATTGTCGGTGATTGTCAGCGATTGTATGGTTTATGACCGCAAATATCTCCAAGTTTTGATCAACCGATTAACTAGGTCCATAGTCGGTTGTGATTACGTTACTAGGACTGAGGCTAGAATGTTTATTTTCCTATAGTCATTATTTAGGTGGCCTTTGTTCTTGTTTCAGCATACAGATTACCGGCGATTGTATGGTGTATGACCACTGACACACTTGGTTGCGATTACGTTACGTTACTAGGACGATTGTCAGTGATTATGACCGCCGATATCTTTTCAAGCTTTGATCAACCGATTAACTAGGTCCATAGTCAAGCCTCCACCTAGATGGCTATTGTTCTGGTCTCAGCAAACTGACAATCTGCAATTGTATGGTTTCAGTAAACAGACAATCTGCAATTGTATGGTGTATGACCACCGATATATTTTTAAGCTACAATTAACTGATTAACTTTGTCCATGATTGACATACTTTTAAGACATGTGTAGCTATCTGTGGTCAGACACACACACATGCTCGGTTGTGATTACGTTTCTAGGATGAGTAACATATATATTGTTTTGAGGTGGTCTGTGATTGTATTTAGGACTCAATGTCACTGCCCGCTTTGAGGCAGAAGGTGCTGGTGTGCACACTTGCACACTACCATCTCTGCCATTCCCCATTATTTAGCTTTTTTACCTAATATTACGCTATTGGCGTGCATATACGGTTACAGAAGTCGGTGCAAGTGACATTGGGTGAGGGCTCTGCTTATACTTTATATGAACACCCATCCTTTATTTTAATAGTTGCTCCATAAACACCTAATATACTTGTAGCAGTCTTCCCCCACCTTCTCCCCTCTCTTTATGGCTGGTTTTACTCGTCTAGGGGTATCTGGGAGAAGGGAGGAAGATGCACACCACCAGCTCGGCTCTCTGATGTAGTATGCAGAGATATGAGCTAAACCGTTTACCTTCGGGTCTGCGTTTGAGTCCGGAGCCTCAGCTTCTCCTGTGGAGAATGATTGCCACTGTCACTGACAGGGACACTTAACTTCCAGTAACACGAGTTCCACATCATGAAAAGTCCAACTCTGTTTTATTTGCTTTGATCAATGGGTAGGCTGGTTTAACTTTAAAAGAACAGACAAGGTGTAGGGAAGAGTAGGTCCAGGCACAACTATTGAATACGTTTCTCCTGTTCCGTTTAGTGCAAACAGGCTTGGTGCACAGTCGCTGCCACCGACTGTGAATTTGGTCCCTGCCACAGACCTGGGTGAACGTTGAGGCCCCTGCCACAGGCCTTGGATGAGGCCTGCCACTGACCTGATGAAGATGGGTCTCTGCCACAGATCATGAGAACATGAAGTACCTTTTTTAGAACAAACGACCCCTGTCAGAGGAAGACATCCATCCGGACGGTCACCAGAGGCCTCCACCGGCACCAGCAAATGCTGCGCTGGCTCTTCTGGAAGGTCACGTCTCTGGTCCCTTACGCCCAGGATTCAGGCACCCAATACCGGGGGCACCTTAGGAATGCTTCGCCCTCGTGGGACCCAGTCGAAGGTACTGGGCCACAGGCCTCCCTGTAAAGTACCTCACCCCAGGCTGAAGGTGCCTGGGACGGAACTCGACTCCACGCGCCCAGGCCAAGGGCGCCTGGTTACAGACGAACCGCAGCAGCCCCCAGGCCGAAGGATGTCCGCAAGATGTCCGCCCCCTTTTATATCCTCTCCCAGCAGGCACAGCGGGTTTCCCGCCCCGCCGTACCACTGCTGCGAGAGGACAAATAGGGCACGGCTCTAGAATGGCAGTTCAACCCCGGTCCCAGGTGACAGCACCACCTAGGGACCGCAGGGAACATGACACCATTCATACCTCCCACACTCCAAAGTGCCCATAGATCCCTAAAATCAATGTATCTAGGCCATCTATTGCCCAGATACACCCCACTAAATTTGACACCCGCTACATACTCATATTACAATTACAGTAATTAAGCAAATAAGTCATTAGTTGAGTGGGCATACTTTGAAAGGACAGTGTTGTTTGTTAGTGCACATTTTCTATCTAGTGCTATTTATATATAAAAAGTTTTTATATATTATATATATATATATTTTTAAATGTTTGTGTTTATATATTTTAGTGGTTTGAGTTACGATGTTAAATGAACTAATTTTAATACAATTTAATATGATGGTTGCCTTTACATTTACATTGATTTTAGTGATGGTTTATGTTGGTAATAGGGACACATATATTTATTTTTTAACATTTCACGTTTATTGAAGCACAGCATAAAGTTGACAAGTGTGAGCCATCATATGCAGGTGCAACTGCAGATGTAAGTAACATAGTAACTCATACAAAGTATCACATAACAGGTATTTTAGCAAACTAGAACGTTTAAATCGGGCCATCAGCTTCCAACCGCACAAAAAAACAAACAAAAAAAAAAAAAAAAAAAAACGGGGCAGTCTATTCCGCTGGAAGTTCTTTTCTGCCCTGTGGTAGTACACATTGATTACATCAATTCTTTACTGTCATCCCCCTAAGGGTGACCTGCAACGTGAAATTACTAAATACATAGCGGCGACTTGCAACTGTAAATAGAACTGTGAAGAATAATTAGAATATAGATAATGACAAAGAAAAAGAACAGTCTAGATACCTGGAAAATTAGAGTGAAGTTCTAAAGAAAAGAGAAAAGAGAAGAGAAAGCAGTAATAGAAGGTGCCCAATCCGTGGCTGCTCGCGCCCTAGCCTCCCATTATATCGAGGGATGATCTCTAAGGTACTATGTCTGTATAGGCAGCTGAGTACTTAAAAAGTATCCAAGGTTGCCATGTTTTGTGGAATTTGTCCACTATGTCATTCGTTTGAGTCAGGGTCTCTTCCATTTTATGCATTTCTGAGACCCTGTTCAGCCAATCCGCAACGGACGGAACCCTCTGGGACCTCCAGTGTAGCGGGATAAGGGACTTGGCCGCATTCAGTAGATGTCTCGTCAAGGATCCCTTATAGGTCCCCATCGAGACATCAGTGATGTGGAGCAGGCAGGCAGCAGCATTCAGGGTGATTCTGGTGTCAGTGATGTGCTTAATCAGAGAGACCACTTTGTCCCAAAATCCAATAATTAGTGGGCACTGCCACCAAATGTGGAGTAGAGTGCCCCCATCTCCCTGGCATCGCCAGCAAGTGTCAGGTATCGAGGGGTTCCATCCGTGTATCTTGGCCGGGGTATTGTACCAATGTGTCATGAGTTTGTAGGCCGTTTCCTGAGTTTTAGTGCTTATAGAGCATTTATGTGCCAGGATACATGCCTGTCTCCATTGTTTAGTAGTGATCTCCATCTGTAGCCCCTCCGACCACCTCACTCTGAGTCCATCCGATTCCCGACCCCCAGAACCCTGCAGCCACCCATAAGCCAAGGAGGTGGTTTTAAGACAACGCGTGCCCTCCAAACAAATAGATTCCAGAGCCGTGAGGGGTCTGTGAAGGTTGTTCCTATCAGTCTGTCTCCCCAGATAACTGCGTATTTGGAAGTAGGTCCAAAAGGGTAAGTGTAAATCGTTAATTTGGTTCCTGAGAGTAGACCATTCCATTACCCTCCCATCAGAGAAACAGTCTCTCACCAGAAGCGGGCCCGGGTGATTCCCAGATTGAAGGCTACGATTACGCATACCGGGTGTAAAGTCCGGGTTGTCCCTCAATGGCGTCAGAGGGCCTGGTTGGGAAGAGATATTTGTGGACCTTGAGAGTTTGTGGAAGATTTCTAGCGTACACCCAGTTATGTGTTGCCGTCCAAGACTGGATGGGTGACTCCCCCACGGAATCCAGGGGGCAAACCTCAGGGGGATTGGGCTCATAGCTTCCTCTAGAAAGACCCAGTCTTTCGCTGTGCCATGGCAGTGCCAGTCCACTATTCTGGTCAGGTGGGTAGCTTGATAATAGGCTTTAAAGTCTGGTATCCCCATACCTCCTAGTTCCTTGGGCTTCATCAAGAGGGAATATCTAATCCTGGGTTTTTGTTCGTTCCAAAGGAACTTAAGTAGGATTGATTTGAGCGTAGTGAAAAAGGATGCAGGGATTTTAATGGGAAGAGCATGTAGTAGATAAAGCAATCTAGGTAGAAGTGTCATTTTGATTATGGCTGCACGACCAAACCAGGAAAAATAGCCTGAACGCCATCTGGCCAGGTCCTCCCTGGCAGTCGCAAGGAATCTGGGAAAGTTGCAAGCGAATATATCTGAAAGTCTCGGTGTGAGCCAAACTCCCAGGTACGTTAAGGCCTTAGGCTCCCATCTAAATGAAGTGGTCACCTTAACCTGGTCAAGAAGTGTCTCCGGCAAAGAGACATTCAGGGCTTCCGACTTGGTGTAGTTTATCTTTAGGTTAGACATATAACCATAAAGGTCAAATTCCCTCATCAGGTTGGGTAATGAGATAATTGGGTTAGTCAGGAAAAAAAGTAAGTCATCTGCATAAGCAGCAACTTTGTATTCCTTGTTTGATACCATGAAGCCCCGAATGTCCGTGTTCGCCTTGACAATCCTAATGAAGGGCTCTAGGGACAGGATGAACAGGAGGGGGGACAGTGGACTCCCTGTCTCGTGCCATTGGCTATCAGGACCTTTTCCGATAGAGTACCATTAATCTTAAGGTTCGCTGTGGGTGACTGGTATAGTGCGGATATCCTGGCCAACATGTGCGGCCCCAATCCCACCTTAGCGCAGACAGCCATCATGTAGTCCCATGCCACCCTGTCGAAGGCCTTCTCCGCGTCCGTGGAGAGGAGAAGGCCTTCCAAGTTCCCCATACTAGCCGCCTGAGTCAGTAACAAGGCCTTTATGACATTATCCTTAGCTTCACGACCCGGCATAAAACCTACCTGGTCTGGTCCGATCAGGGCCGACAACAAGGGACTCAATCTGGACGCCAGTATCTTAGCATAGATCTTGGCGTCCAGGTTCAATAGGGAGATGGGGCGATAACTGGCGCAATCAGCGGGGTCTTTTCCCGCTTTGTGTATTACTGTAATATGAGCAGACAGAAAGTCTGGGGTGACCTTCCTGGGTACTGACATGGAATCCAATGCAGCTCTGAGGGGGTCTGCCAGAATGTGGGCAAATGTCTTATAATAGATGGAGGTATAACCATCGGGGCCTGGGCTCTTCCCAGATTTAAGTTGTTTAATGGCCAATTTAATTTCTGCACTAGTCAACGGTTCCTCCAGAAGCGAAGCGTCTGAGTCCAGCAGGGCAGGCAAACCGCTTCTGTTAAGGTAGTCCCGTATGATCTGTGACCTCTCACCTCCCATATCCGCCAACTTGTGACGGGGTGGAAGGTTATAGAGTTTCGTGTAAAATTCATGGAAATGTTTAGAAATTGCCTCTACCGAGACCTCCATCTTGCCATCCGCCCCCCTGATGCCATGAATAAAAATTTTTGCCGACTGTTCCTTCAGGGCCCTGGCTAGTAGTTTACCAGTCTTATTGCCGGATTCATAATAAATCCTTTTCTTAAAAAACAAAAGCCTCCTTGATTTATCCTCAAAGAGCTGTTGAAGGGCCTTCCTTTTTTCTATAAGTTCGGTTGCCGTTTGAACGCTGAGGGATTGTTTATGTAGGTTTTCTAGGTATCTTATTCGTTCCGAAAGGTTTTTAATATTTTTGTTCCTTTCCCTCTTGCGATGGGCACCCATTCTGATAAGTTCTCCCCTCAATGTACATTTATGTGCCTCCCAAATTGCCATAGGGTCTACATCTGGGGTCGTGTTACGTTGAAAGAAATCGGTCAGGGAGGAGGTCAAGGTGGGCAACAGTAGGGGATCAGTCAGGAGTGACGCATTCAGTCTCCATGATCCAGTGTAAGATCTAGGAGGGGCAACTTTCAGGGATAGGGAGATCGGGGCGTGGTTCGAGAAGGATTGTATGCCTATGTGAGCCTCAGTAACAAACGTCAGGTCTCGTTGCGAGATAAATAGATAGTCAATGCGGGAGTGCCTATTATGTGGAGGTGAGAAGAAAGTATAGTCTCGGTCCTCAGGATGTTTGAACCGCCATGTATATATCACTTGCAGGGAGTGGAACATGGATTTAAGTTTTTTCAGTATCCTATATGACAGGCAAGTCTTCCCATTAGACGTATCAGCTATGGGGTTTAGGGGTACGTTGAAGTCCCCCCCAAGGATCAGGCAACCTGACGTGAAACCCATTAATTCCTGAGTCATACGTTGGCAGAAGGATATGTGGGCTCTATTGGGAAAGTAGACGTTGGCCACTGTCAGTGGGGTATTATGGTAGATGCCTTTCAGAAAAACAAATCTGCCTTTAGGATCTAAAAGTTTCTCCTGCAGAGCAAAAGGAGCTTCTTTGCTGATTAAAGTGGACACCCCCCTAGCTCTGGAATCATCACAGGTTGCATGATGGGCCTCTGTAAAGAAGGCGTCTGTCAGCTTAGGCACATGGTGTGTCTTAAAGTGGGTTTCCTGTAGGAACACAAAGTGCGGCCTACCTTTTTTTTATTCTCTCAACAACGTTGAGCGTCTTTCAGGTACGTTCAGACCCCTGACATTATGGGAGATCACAGAGGGACCCCGGCCGAGGTCTGAATAAGCCATGATAAGGACCCAGAGCGAGATGATCCAGAGGGCACCTATAAAACAAAACTGTGCAAAGGAGAGAATCAAATCGATTACAACCACAGGAGGGCACTCGAGATTATAAAGAGAAAAGGATAGGTAAAGATAAAGAGGAAAAGATATCGGAGACAACAATAGAAACCCCTTACCAGGTACAACTATGTATCCTGGTTAAGGAGTAGTTCCGTGCATCCACCCCCAATGAACAGGGACAGATGCACTAATCGGTGGGGGTAGAGGGAGGCGACTAACAACCGATAAACAGATAGTCACTAGCCTCTTCCAAATGTAATTAGTAGTGAAGTGCAACACAGCACACACACAGCCTGCACTTGGAAGCTTATGTAATCTGAACAGATAAACATCCTAACTTATATTAACTCGTAAGTAGGCCCCTGATGTACAATTACTATGATAGACATGACCTTTTCTTCTACAGGAAGGGTATCCCCCTTCCCCTCCAGATCCCTGTTTAGGAGGTACGGGAGGAAAATCCTCCAACCAGCGCATGTTCCCAGCCTCTCATATTAACATCTCATAATAGCATGTCTCTCATTTAGAGTCCATTCTCATGGTGGGGTTTGTATCACACTTTCGTCCACGTTCCCCAATGCTTCCACTGTCCAATGCTGTTGAGAGCTAAGAGGCACATTTTGAAAAGCTAATCAACCACCATAAAGTCTTGGGGAGGATATTCAGTCGCATGGTGTGCCCCGGGTGCGTCAAAAGCAGAAGAGAAAAAAAAAAAAAAAAAAAAGTGGAAGGATGTGGAGGAGAGCTGAGGAGAGTGGATCTCTCATCTAGGGTCATAGAAGCCTCCTTTAGATCATTAGGGCGGGGGGGGGAGAAAGGGAGGGGGGGAAAGGAAGGGGGGGAGTGGGAAGGGAGGGGGGAGGTAAGACAAGAAGGTGGGGGGGGGGATGAGAGAGGATAGGGAGGTGGAATGGGAAAGGTGGAGGGGAGTACGTGAAAGTAGGGGGGAGAGAAAAGGTAGGGGATTGGGGGAGTAGGGGGTAGGGGTGGGGAAGGGGGGGGGAAGGGGGGGGTTGTGTAACAGCGAACATGGGTAACCCCGGTTCACAGCAGAGTTAGAGCGATATGGCCCCAAAGATCCTGTCAAACCTATCACATACCCAAACCGAAACTGATCGGACCCAACAGGTAAAAAAAAAAAAAAAAAAATGCAACAGTTAAGTCAGCAACTTAGCCGGTCTATTTAGATCCATGTCAATCTGCAGCTGATCCTCTGCGGTCATCTCTGGCGGATCGTGGTGTTCCCACTTTTGAACCTCCTGCGCGGTATGGCTTTTGCTTCTTGGAGGGTCGTTTATCAGGAGTGGAGAAAGGGGAATTCGGAGGCAATCCATCTCTCGGTGGGTCTTGGAATTCTGCGTACCAATCCGGAACAAGAACACGCTCAAGGTCTAGGGCATCACAGAAGTCTGGAAGATCATCAGGTTCACGCAGTACATGCTGGCGTCCGTTGTGTGTCACTGTCAGCGCAAAGGGAAATCTCCAGGTGTATCGCAGCTCCCTTTCCCTTAGTTTGTCCAGCAAGGGGCGCAAGGCCCTGCGATTCTTCAAAGTAATTTGGGAGAGATCCTGAAAGAGCATAATGATAGCTCCATTGAAAACAATCTGATCGTTTCCCCTTGCTCTGCGCATAATGTCTTCCTTGAGAGGGAAGCTCTGAAGGCAGCATATAATGTCCCGTGGGGGTGCATTGTCGGGTCCCTTCGGTCTGAGTGCTCTGTGAGCCCTGACGAATTCTATCTCCATATCCTCCTGTCTCTCAAGCAGGGTGTTAAACAGCCTCCTCAGGGCCGGGATGATCTGGATGGGCTCGACCGACTCAGAGATACTCCTCACACGTATATTATTCCTCCTCCCCCTGTTATCCAAATCTTCCAGACGTCGATTCACTTCAATAAAGTGGCTGTTATGCGACACACTAGCAGTCTCTAGTCTGCGGATGGCTTTATCCATATTCCTGCCCGCTGCCTCTGTCACCGCCATCTTTTCATTAAGGGCCAGCAGATTAGATTTTAGCTCCGTAATGGCGCTGGAAAATGTGGATTTAATGTCCGCCGCTATCACCGACATGTCCGCAAATGTAAGGGGATGGTCAGCTCTGTCTTTCCCCTTACCTGAGTCCTCCGGGGCAGACTGGGAGTCCTCACTGTATTCCTCCTCATGGTGTAACGGCGCCATCTTGGATTTCTCCCCGCTACCGCGGCTTCCGGATTTAGGATTAAAGAGGTCAGCTATATTCCTCGAGGAGGCAGCAATGGATCCTCTCCTCGTACGCGGGTGTGGGGTGTTATATAGCCGCTTGCCCGGCATCTGAGATCGCTGAGTCGGATGTTTAAGCAGGTGCAGGCCGTGTGTGTCTCAGAGCTCACTCAGTAAGCGTCCTTACCCGTTGCGCGCCAAGCCACGCCCCCCGGGACACATATATTTATATGTTTCCTATATACATATCTTTACCTCAGCTATGATCCAATTGGTCTGTAGAACCTGTTTTGTATTAAGTTTACGACATATATATCTATCTGTGCAATTACCACACATACACAGCTGTGTTATGTAAGTGGGGAAGTTTACTATCGAGCCGTGTGGTTCTAATAACACACGACTATAGATATATGTATGTGTTTATATTAAGGATACATGCCCCTATATACATAGAAAAGCAGGCTCATATTTCTTGCACTAATGAACATGCGCTCACATGCATGTCTCTACATACCGACATATATATGGCTGAATTATGTCCAGCAGCATACCAATTAACTGACATAGTTATGATTTCCATCATTTCCTTTGGTTCTGTACACTTATATCATAGGGGCCTACACCATTATTATTATTATTATTATTATTATTAACACATTGTATTTACACTAGGGTGACCACATTTTTAAACTGCCATTCAGGGACACCCCCCCCGCTTCCCAAAAATCAGCTTGTGCTGTAACGAATCACAGCACAGTGATTGGACACAAGAGGTGGGATTTATAATTTCTCCAATCACAAGCAGAGGGCGGGGATTGTGCTCCTCCAGGCATTCCCAGCCAGGACAAGTACTGTCAGTGAGTAAAGTGGTGATGTGGCAGCCTTTTTTGGGGGCAGCAGATTGGCCTGGGGGGTGGTTGTGTCATTTTCATTCCGGGACACTGTATTGTCCTGGAATGAAGGTGCCCGGGACAGACCTGCAAAATGCAGGACTGTCCCGGGCAATCCGGGACACGTGGTCACCCTAATTTACACACATATAGGGAGCGGGGTCTCCACACAGATGGTACAACATAGATCCCACCCTTTCATGTGTTCACCACCCAGCTAAATATATATAATTAGATGAGTTAGGAATAAATAAGATTCACCTATTTGGTTTGATAAATAAATAGACACGGTCACATAGATTCACTTTAATTACTTATTCATTTATTTTATTAATTTTTTTGTTTCACAAAGTTTTATTAGGTGAACATGAGAAAAACAAAGGAACAGCATAGTAATACAGTACATATCTGCATATGTTTACAATAATAAGTGAGTCAGATTGCGTATTACATCAGTTTGTTATATCACAGTTGATGGTCATCAAAAACAGAAACAAGAATAAAAACAAAGGTCAATAATGTACTTGACATTCAACATATAATCCACCAGATTTTTACTAATACGATAATTATTAAAGTAAGTATATTTCTTACAGTTAATAAGGGGGAATAGGGAGGGGTGAGAAGGGAGAGAAAAAGGGAAAGAAAAATCAAAAGGGGGGGAGGGGGGGGGAGAAAGGGTAAGAGGTAAGGGGGAACCTGTTGTATAACGTAAGGACTAGGATATTTTATTTTGATAGTTTTTCTAACTTTCCTATGTATTCTATAGAAAAAGGCAGTTGCGCTGCAAAAAATTAACAACACATATGATATATGAAATGCTATCTTAGTATATACATATATATATACATAGTGAAGAAAATTGACCAGAAGGTCTACATTGAAAAGAAAATAGCTAGTATGTGACAATCTGAGGTAATCCTTAAAATGTCCACATTGCAATACTGAAAGGCAGGAGTGACCATATGTAAAGTTCCACAGTGATAATATAGCAGGTAGACAATCTCTCGTGCAGGTAGATAATTGTGACTCCACACACTTAGACACCAAAGGAGAAAGTGCAATGATGATAAAGCAAAGATCCTCCACCTCAGATATCAGATCCGCTTACCAGCTCATATGGATCTCAGTGAAAGAGATCACAAACGCTTGCGGCTTTATTCCCCCGCCAAGGGTCTTTACACTGTAGATCAGCATACAAGATGTATTCCTCCTCAACACTCTGGCTCCTCAATGCACTCCCGGGAGTATGATCCCCAAAAAGACATATATAAGGGCCACAATAGTGAAGTACATACTAAAATGTATTAAATAAAATGAAAAAATTGCACTTACAATTCCAATGCAAGATAAAAGCAGTTGTTAAAAAATTCAAGCCGGCCGACTCTTACTATCCACTCGTTCCTTCCGGGATAGCGTTGTATAGTCAGTGACGTCAGCACGCCGTTCCTCCCTACGCCGTTTCGTCAGAGATGACGTCTTCCAGGGGCACGAGCAGCGTGCTGACTCACCGCTATATATCTAACCTAAAACCAAAAGGCACGCCCAGCTCTGAACTCCGGGAAATCCTATCTCGATCCGCCATCTTTGAAAGGGGAAAATAGCCAATACTTCGCCGTTCTCACCATATTGCTGGTAGAACCAACGTTAGTATTACGGCTTACAAAGCAGTCAGGGAGGCTGCTATTGGATACAATATAATCAATATTCTAAAGACAAAACCCATAGGTGTGCCAAGGGTATTGACTTAATAAAAATTAAATACACAAATGCTGTCTAAAAAAACAGCAATGCATATCAGATTATTATACAAAATACTAATATAGAATGAACAATGTTGGTGAAGTCAGTTAATGGAACGGCAGATATTCCACCAATGGACACCCTAGTAATAACCAAATATTGTCCAATCAGTGCTAAAAAACATACTGGATGGTAAGTATGTAAAATACAACCACTAGACGTTGTGTTGACCACAATGTCCCAGTACTGGACAAAAGAGGGCAAATTTATAGTGCTAAACCACAGATAAAAATTAATTTAATAAGTGGTTGGAACTACATCAACTCAAAAATACTGACATAACCTAAGAGCAAAGATGCGCAATATCCCATTGTCACACCTACTGGTAGGTCACTGGCATTACATCTAACAATAATGTCATTATGTCTTAAAAAGAAAGAAGGAATGGGCCCTAGATTATCTATATAGATAGGCACACCTATGGGTTTTGTCTTTAGAATATTGATTATATTGTATCCAATAGCAGCCTCCCTGACTGCTTTGTAAGCCGTAATACTAACGTTGGTTCTACCAGCAATATGGTGAGAACGGCGAAGTATTGGCTATTTTCCCCTTTCAAAGATGGCGGATCGAGATAGGATTTCCCGGAGTTCAGAGCTGGGCGTGCCTTTTGGTTTTAGGTTAGATATATAGCGGTGAGTCAGCACGCTGCTCGTGCCCCTGGAAGACGTCATCTCTGACGAAACGGCGTAGGGAGGAACGGCGTGCTGACGTCACTGACTATACAACGCTATCCCGGAAGGAACGAGTGGATAGTAAGAGCCGGCCGGCTTGAATTTTTTAACAACTGCTTTTATCTTGCATTGGAATTGTAAGTGCAATTTTTTCGTTTTATTTAATAAATTTTAGTATGTACTTCACTATTGTGGCCCTTATATATGTCTTTTTGGGGATCATACTCCCGGGAGTGCATTGAGGAGCCAGAGTGTTGAGGAGGAATATATCTTGTATGCTGATCTACAGTGTAAAGACCCTTGGCGGGGGAATAAAGCCGCAAGCGTTTGTGATCTCTTTCACTGAGATCCATATGAGCTGGTAAGCGGATCTGATATCTGAGGTGGAGGATCTTTGCTTTATCATCATTGCACTTTCTCCTTTGGTGTCTAAGTGTGTGGAGTCACAATTATCTACCTGCACGAGAGATTGTCTACCTGCTATATTATTATTATCACTGTGGAACTTTACATATGGTCACTCCTGCCTTTCAGTATTGCAATGTGGACATTTTAAGGATTACCTCAGATTGTCACATACTAGCTATTTTCTTTTCAATGTAGACCTTTTGGTCAATTTTCTTCACTATGTATATATATATATATATACTAAGATAGCATTTCATATATCATATGTGTTGTTAATTTTTTTCTGCGCAACTGCCTTTTTCTTTAGTATTTGTTATTGTGTGTATCCACATTTTCAGTTGCAGCAGCAGTTATTTAATTTAACAATTTTTTTAATTTTTGACATGCGCAGTAGTTTTCTTTACTATGTATTCTATAGCCTAAGGAAGTAGTTTTGATTCTTACTTAATGATTGTTCTATATGTCTGGGATTCTTTGAACAATATCCAGTTGTACCATGTTGCTGAGAAATTCATTATTTTTTCCTGGGAAATACTTATAAGCTCCTCTACCTTTTCAATGTTGTTTATTCTCCTAAACCATTCCGCTTTAGAAGGGACGGTGGCTGTGCGCCAGTGGGATGGAATGCATTGACGAGCTGCATTAATCAAGAACATAGGTAATGACTTTAACCACTTCCTTACTGGGCACTTAAACCCCCTTCGTACCCAGACCAATTTTCAGCTTTCAGCGCTGACGCACTTTGAATGACAATTGCTCGGTCATACAACGCTGTACCCAAATGATATTTTTATCATTTTTTTCCCACAAATAGAGCTTTCTTTTGGTGGTATTTGATCACCTCTGCAGTTTTTATTTTTTGCGCTATAAACAAAAAAAGACAGACAATTTTGAAAAAAAAAAACACAATATTTTTTTACTTTTTGTTATAATAATATCCCAATTTTTGTTTTTTAAATATTTATTTTCTCAATTTAGGCCGATACGTATTCTTCTATTTATTTTTGGTAAAAAAATTGCAATAAGCGTATAGTGATTGGTTTGCGCAAAAGATATAGCGCCTACAAAATAGGGGATAGAATTATGACATTTTTATTATATTTTTTTTTTTTACTAGTAATGGCGGCGATCTGCGATTTTTGTCAGGCCTGCGATATTGCGGCGGACATATCGGACACTTTTGACACTATTTTGGGACCATTCACATTTATACATCGAACAGTGCTATAAAAATGCACTGATTACTGTATAAATGTGACTGGCAGGGAAGGGGTTAACACTAGGGGGCGATCAAGGGGTTAAATATGTAACCTATTTGTGATTCTTACTGTGTGGGGGAGGGGACTGTCTGGGGGAGGTGACCGATCTGTGTCCCTATGTACAAGGGACACAGCATCGGTCTCCTCTCTCCCTGACAGGACGTGGATCTCTGTGTTTACACACAGAGATCCACATCCTGCCTCTGTAAAAGCTGATCACATGTACCTGGCGGACATCGCGCCCGCCAGGCACGCGCATCGGCATCACGTGATGCGGAGCGCACAGCTGTTCCCCACCGCGCGCCCTTGGCGGCGCGCAGCGGGATGTAAACAGAGAAGGACATCCTGGGGACGTCCACCCGGCACTTGGGAGCCGCGCTGCAGCCGTCTTTCGGCTATAGCGTGGTTCTCAAGTGGTTAAATATTGTTTTCTTGGGAAATAGTTAAAGTGTAGAAGATATTGTGCTGGATCAAAACTCAGGTTTTCTGATGTAATTGAAGTAATGGTTTCGTGAACTGTTCTCCAGAAATTTTGAATCAATTGGCAAGACCACCATATATGAAGCATCGAGCCCTCTTCTTGCTTACATCTCCAACAGCTGTCAGAGATTAGTGGAGAGAATTTATGTAGAATTGATGGAGTTCTGTACCATCTGGTGATAATTTTGAATCCACACTCATGTGAGGCTACGTTTAGAGAACCTTTGTGAGCGTACATATAAATTCTTTCCCAATTTTTTTCAGTTAGAGTGATATCTAAATCTTTTTCCAAGTTCTAACATGACGAGCTGGAGAAGTCTGTCTTATCCCCAAAGAGTGAGTTGTATAGAGTTGAAATGAAATGTCTATGTGGGGTTTCTTTCGTACAAAGTTCTTCTAGTGTCATAAGGGGTTTTGTCCAAGCTTGTGCCGTCTCTCTTTCGGTTAGATGGTGTCTGATTTGAATATAGTTCCAAAGTGAGATTAGGGATGGCTTAATGTCCTTGTTTAGGTCATCTCTAGATAATAATTTCCCATTTTTAAGGAAATGTTTGGTCAAAATCTTCTTATGTGGCCAATGGTGTATTAGAAAAATGTTCTCTAGACCCGGGGGGGGGGAATCTGGATTGTTTCTCAATGGTGTTAGAGGGCTGAGCCAGGGGGATGAATTGGTGGATTTGAAGGTGCTATGAAAGATTCCTAGTGTAGGACCTAAGAGAGGGTGCGATTTGATAGACTTTGAATGGTATTTAGGGTGAATCAATGGTAAGGTGTTAAGGTCTTGGGAGAACTGTATTTGTTCTAGTGACACCCAATCTTTAACTGTTTGATGGATATTCCAGTCTACTATTCGTGTTAAAAGGGTTGCTTGATGGTATTTTTTCAAATCTGGTAGCGCTATTCCACCTCTATTCTTGGGTACGTTTAGTCTGGTGAGTTTAATTCTGGGAGGCTTGCCCCTTCAAATAAAGGTGGAGCATGCTTTGCGAAAGGAGGAAAAGAAAGATGAAGGCAATTTAATAGGTATTGTCTGCATGATATATAGGAATCGGGGTAAAATTGTCATCTTGATTAGGGATGCTCTCCCAAACCAAGATACATTCAGAGAATTCCATCTCTTTAAATCTTCCTGTGTTTCTTTTAGTATAGGTATGAAATTTAGCTTAAAGAGATCATTTAAGTTTGAGGGGATTTCTATCCCTAGATAGGTTATATTATGTTTAGCGCATGTGAACGGGAAATTTGATTTGCATAGATCTATTGAGCTTGGGGGTAACGAGATGTTAAGGGCGGTTGATTTTGAGTGATTGATTTTCAGGTTAGATAGCAGGTTGAAATGTTCTAAGTCTTGTAGAAGATTAGGTATGGAGATATGGGGTTCAGAGAGAAAAAGAAGCATGTCGTCGGCAAACGCAGCAATTTTGTATGTATTTTTTTGAACCTCTATCCCCTTGATACTTCGGTTGGTTCTGATTCTATTTAGAAGTGGTTCTAAAGTTAGGACAAATAAAAGAGGGGATAGGGGGCATCCCTGTCTAGTACCATTACATAAGTTGAAGTGTTCGATAGGTGACCGTTGACTCGAACTCGTGCTGTGGGGTTAGTGTAAAGCGCTTTGATATAAGCTCTCATTTGTGGTAAAATGCCTATATGTTTCAATACTGCATCAATGAAGTCCCAGGCCATTCTACCGAAAGCCTTTTCAGCATCTAGGGGTAAAAAGAAACCTTGTTTCTTATTGGATGTTAGCCAATGACTTATATTTAATGCTTTAATTGTGTTATCACGTCCCTCTCTACCTGGGATGAATCCCACCTGGTCTAACGCTATGACTGAATTTAATAAGGTTAACAATCTATTAGCTAGTATTTTAGCATATATCTTAACATCTACGTTTATTAGAGATATAGGTCTATAGTTTGTAACTTGTGTTGTATCTTTGCCTTCTTTGGGTATCACTGTGATGTGGGCTTCCAATAATTGTTTAGAAGGTTGTTGTTCAGAATTTAGTGATTGAAAAGTTTTCAAAAATCTTGGCTTCAGTATGTCAGTGAATGGCCTCGTACACACGGCCAAGATTCTCGTCGAAAAAAACATGTCGTTTTTTTCAACGAGATTCTTGGACAAGAAACTTGTCCCGGCCGAGTGTACACACGCTCGATTTAAAGAACCCGCGGTTCTTTGAATGGAGCGTACGCGGTGACGTCATCGACTACGACGAGCATGCGCTCGTCACATTCGATGCCGTCGCCGCCATCTTGGTATACCCTACGTATGCCTAGGAAGCTACCGCGCATGCGTCAAATTCATTTCGAACATGCGCGGGCTTCCGGGAGGACAGGTAAGTGTACACACACTCACTTTTCTCGTCGAGAAACATGCCGACGAGAATCTCGACGAGAAAATAGAGAGCAGGATCTCTATTTTCTCGTCGAGATACTTGTCGCTTTTCTTGACGAGAAACCATACACACAAACAAATTTCTCTGCAAAAAATCTCTGCCAGCAAGTTTCTTGCTGGTTTTTGACGAGAAACTCGTTCGTGTGTACGAGGCTTAAGTCTTATAATATTGTAGGGGTAGTCCATCAGGACCAGGAGCTTTGCCTATTTTCATCTCTTTAATTGCCTTGTCAAATTCAGGGCCTGATATAGGGGCTTCAAGTTCTTGGGCTTTGTCTTTCGTTAATTGAGGTGGGCTGTATTTCTCTAGGAATTCTTGAATGAGTTTCGCTCTTTTATCTGAATTCTGAGGACATTTTGGGTTGGATGGAATGTTATACAGGGACTGATAGTATACTTCAAACTGCTTAGCAATCTCCTCATTTGAAGACTGTGGTTTACCTTGTTTGTCTCTTATTTGGTGTATGGTTGAAGCTATTTTCTTACTCTGAACTGCTTTAGCAAGAAGTTTTCCACTCTTATTTCCCTGTTCATAGTATATCTTATGTCTCAGTATGTATTGTCTTTTTGTTTTATGTTCAGTTCTACCGCTAAAGCCATGTACACACATTTGGTTTTACCTATGAAAACAGTCCGATGGACTTTTTTCATCGGACAAACCGATCGTGTATGGGCCCCATCGGTCTTTTTTCCATCGG
This sequence comes from Rana muscosa, assembly GCA_029206835.1. Classification (NCBI taxonomy): domain Eukaryota; kingdom Metazoa; phylum Chordata; class Amphibia; order Anura; family Ranidae; genus Rana; species Rana muscosa. Next base: position 359,891,461 of record CM055117.1, read on the forward strand.
TGTTTAAAAATAGAACATGTTTTAAATTTATCCGATGGTTAAAAAAACGATAGCAAATTACTATCGTCTGTGGGGAACTTCATCGGATAAAAAACCCACGCATGCTCAGAATCAAGTCGACGCATGCTCAGATACATTAAACTTAATTTTTCTCGGCTCATAGGAGTGTTTTACGTCACCGCGTTTAGAACGGTCGGTATTTTGACTGATGGTGTGTAGGCAAGACTCATGGAAGTCAGTTTCATCGGTTTTCCGATGGAAAAATCCATCGGTTTAAAAACCATAGGAAATCCGATCGTGTGTACAGGGCTTAAGAGTGTTCTTGCCTTTGTTAGTTCCTCAAGTGTTGAGACAGCCACAGTTTTTTTATGCGTTATTTCTAATTTATGGATTTGGTCCACTAGGGCTTTTATTTTAGATTGGTGGTCTTTCTTCAATTTAGCTAGTTTTTTTAATAAATTCCCAGAGGGGACTGAGGATGACACATTTGTGGGCCTCCCATTGAGTGATTGTCGACGTCTCGTTGTTTTCATCTCTTAAAAAGTAGTCTTTCAGTTTGTCCCTAATCTCTAGTACATCAACGGGGTCCTTTAGTATGGTAGTATTAAGTCTCCACGTTTTGGTCACAGTTTTTCTCTCAGGGAAAGTCAGTGTGAAGGTTATTGGGTGGTGGTCTGATATCGTCATGGGTTCGATTGTTGAATTTTTTAAGTAGGTCAGGTCAGGTTGTGTTACAAAGAAGTAGTCAATTCTAGAGTACATTTGATGGACAATAGAGAAGTAAGTAAAGTCCTTGGTTTGAGGGAACAGAGTTCTCCAGGTGTCATGTGTAGCGGGTATCTGAATTTAGGGGAAGCATCTGGGTGGTAGTGTAACCCAGATGCACGGATTGCTAGTGAATCTGAGACCCTTTTATGGTTCTTGGAGGACTCTGGTGGTGTGAGGTTCCCTGCGGCCTGCAGGTGGCGTTGTGGCCCTGGGCTGGGGTTGAACTCACACCGCAAGACTGTGCCTTTTTGTCCTCCCCTGGAGCTGGTACAGCGGGGCGGGGAACCCGCTGTGGCGCGAAGGGAGAGGAGATAAAAGAGGCGGACACCCTGACCACGGGGTTCAGAGTTGAAGTCGGAGGACGCGGCCGCACCCAGGCACCTTCAGCTTGGGTGCTGGCGTTCCGGTGTTCCGGGCTCAGGTGCCTTTGGCCTGGCAGGAGCGGAGATGGAGTCCATCTCAGGCACCTTTAGCCTGGGGTGAGGTACTATGGCGGATGCCTGGGGCTCAGTACCTTCGACTGAGTTCCGCGAGGGTGGAGGAATCCGAGGGGGCCCTAACTTCTTGGGTGCCCGTGTCTGAGTTCGTGAGGTCTGGTGAGCAGAACTTCTCTGGAGAGTCCGGCGCAGCATCGCTGGTGACAGAGAGGCCTCCGGTATCTCCCTTGGATGGATATCCTTCCCCTGACAGGGGCCTGGCTAGCGAAGGTAATTCACGTTCTACTTCACATGGTCAGTGGCAGTGACTATTGGCCACTGGTGATACCACAGTGGTTGGCAAAAGAAGGGAAAGGATTGTGCCTCAACCTATTCCCATTACTACTGAGTTGTTGCAATAGAATCCAACTCAACTGTGCTGTATGTTTATTCGCTGAGAAGAATTAAACTGTGTTGGACCTATTCACTGTGTGGAACTCTGGTTACTAGGAGCAAAGGAGTCAGGGACGAAGTACAGGACTTGACTCTAGGACACCTACACAAAGCCCGATCTTTCTGGCCTTCACCTCGTCACTATGGAGGACATGGGCCATAGTGTATCTCCTCCCTCTCCCCAGCACTAACACCCCTAGACAAAGAAAAGACAAGCCGAGAATGAGAAGGGGAGAGAGGGGTGAGGCCGCTACACATGCAACATTAAATCTTTGGATTTTGATTTGTTTCAGTGCTCTGTAAGGAAGGCTCGACGTTCCATTTGAGGTGTCTATAAGGGGGTTCAAGGGAATGTTGAAGTCCCCTCCCAGGATTAGAATGCCTGAAGCAAAGGTCATTAATAAATCTTTGATCTTACGGAAGAAAGGTACCTGTCTTGAGTTTGGAGCATATATGTTTGCAATTGTTATTGGGTGGTTCTCTAGTTTTCCTTTAATGAAGATAAATCTACCTCCAGGATCTAGCATAGTGTCATGGATCTGGAGTGGAGTCTGTTTAGAGATTAGTATTGAAACTCCCTTTGTTTTTCCTTCTGGGTTGGTGGAGTGTAATGCTGTAGGGTATCTCTTGTCATGTAATTTCGGGATTTTGTCAGATTTAAAGTGAGTTTCTTGTATGCAGATGATGTTTGCTTTTTGTTTGTGGAATTCATTGAGAAATGTAGTTCTTTTTTCAGGTATATTGAGTCCTTTAGCATTAACAGAAACTAGCTTAATAGATAGTGGAATGGTCTGTTGAGTATTGGTAGACATTTTGTAAGATGTGTGTTTCTTATCGTGTTTGCCTGTCTTTAACCACTTCCCGCCCAGTCAATAGTGAATTGACGTCCGGGAAGTGGTTGCATTATCGATACTGGACGTCATATGACGTCCTGCAGGATAATGCCTTGCGCGCGTCCGCGGGGGCGCGCAGCGCGGTGATCGGGGACGGCATGTGTCCCTCGGACACAGCGCTTCCCCGATCACGGTAAACAGCCAATTTCATTGGCTGTTTACCATGTGATCGGCTGTGTCAAAGTCACAGCCGATCACCTGTCAAAACAAACTCGGCGGCGCGCTCCGTGCGCGCCGCCACAGGCTTGCAGAGCGGGGATCGGGGAAGGCGAGTGTCCCTTGGACACAGCGCGTCCCCGATCAGAGTAAACAGACAATGAATTGGCTGTTTACCACGTGACCGGCTGTGTCCAATCACAGCCGGTCACAAATGTAAACAAACTCCACAGGAGTTACTACCTGATCCCTGCTCTCTCCTCACACACCGATCTGTGAGGAGAGAGAAGAGATCAGTAAGTTAGCTCTGTGTAGTTTGTCTACATAAGTTTACAGTGCACAACACGCCCCCCCCCATAAAGAGGACCTGTCACACAGCCCAGCACATCAATCAGCCCAGCCAATCAGCCCATCTGTCAATCAGCCCATCTGTCAATCAGCCCATCTGTCAATCAATCAGCCCATCTGTCAATCAATCAGCCGATCTGTCAATCAATCACCCCACCTGTCAATCAATCACCCCATCTGTCAATCAATCAACCCATCTGTCAATCAATCAATCAGCCCATCTGTCAATCAATCAGCCCATCTGTCAATCATCTGTCACAGGCCCACCTCCATCGGTACCGCCATTGGCACCGCCACACAGGCTACCAGTACCGCCATCGGTACCAGTACCACCACCAGTACCGCCACCAGGCCCAGCATCTATACTGCCACACAGGCCCGCTACCAGTATCACCACTAGTGCCGCCATCGGTACCACCACCAGTACCACCACCCGTACCACCGTTGGTAGTGCCACCACCACCTGTACCACCACCTGTACCGCCATCGGTACCATCACCACCCGTACCGCCATTGGTACCACCACCACCTGTACCGCCATCGGTACCACCACCACCTGTACCGCCATCGGTACCACCACCACCCATACCGCCATCGCTACCACCACCACCCGTACCGCCACCTGTACCGCCATCGGTACCGCCGCCACCACCACCACCCGTACCGCCATCGGTACCACCACCACCTGTACCGCCATTGGTACCACCACCACCCATACCGCCATTGGTACCACCACACAGGCCCACCACTAATACCTCCATCGGTACTACCACACAGACCGCCACCACTACCACCAGCAGTACCATTACACAGGCCCACCAATAAGCACTGCCATAATGTCCCAAAGGGTTTACACACCTGAGGAGGCATATGCCATTCTTGCCATGTCGGATGATGAGAGCAGCGGGGAGCTCCCATTATCCGATTCTGGTTCGGAATACGAGCCAGTGGAGGATAGTGGCTCAGAGTCCGAGTCCCCGAAGGAAACCGTCCCTCCCAAAAGAATGCGATCGGCACCAAGATCAGCACCAAGATCAGGAGAACTGCCCACCACCAGCAGCGCCATACCCCAGGAAGAGGAGCCCAGTACAAGCAATGGAAATGCACGCCCAACCCGAAGAATCCAGCCCCAATCCTACCTTCCCGATGCCCTGGCAAACCCCTTATGGTTGCCTGCCAACTCAGGATCCGCTATCATCCCCCCTTTCACCGCACAGCCAGGTGTGCAGCCCGACACTACAAATTTTTCTAAATTAGATTATTTTTGTTTATTTTTCCCACAAGATTTGCTGCAGAATATAGTGGATCAAACGAATCTGTATGCATCCCAATTTATTGCTGCCAACCCCGATTCTTCCTACGCCCGCATGTTCCAGTGGCGGCGTCTAACATTGGAGGAATTTAAATTATTTTTGGGCCTTATGTTCAATATGGGGCTTACAAAAAAGAACGAAGTCCATTCATATTGGTCCAAACGCCCCATCCAACACATGCCCATATATTCCGCTGTCATGTCCAGGAAAAGATACAACATGATTATGCGCTTTCTCCACTTCAATGACAATTCACAGTGCCCTCCCCGAGATCATCCCAACTACGACAAATTGTACAAGATACGCCCCCTAATCAATGCCTTTTCCCAGCGATTTGAAGAAGTTTTCATCCCAGACCAAAAAATTTGTGTGGACGAGTCCCTCGTACATTTCACCGGCCGACTGCAGTTCAAGCAGTACATACCAAGCAAGAGAGCCAGGTATGGGTTAAAATTAAATAAATTATGTGATCGAGCCACTGGATACGTCTGCAAATTCAGGATCTACGAAGGCAAAGACTCCCAGCTCCAGCCCCGTGATTGCCCCACATATATTGGAACCAGTGGGAAAATTGTCTGGGAGTTGGCATACCCCCTGTTCGGAAAAGGTTACCATTTATATGTTGATAATTATTATACCAGCCTGCCCCTTTTTCGCCACCTTTACAGTAAACAAACTCCGGCCTGCGGTACCTTCAAAAAAAGCCGGAAGGGATTCCCACAAAATTTAATGACAAAAAAATTGCGACCTGGAGAATCGGCATCCATGAGGAACGAGGAGGTGTTGGCCATGAAGTGGAGGGACAAGAAAGATGTCCACATCCTCTCTACGATCCACAATGACACCATGGTGGAGATCCCAAGAAGACGCGGCTCCATTGTAAAGCCCGAATGTGTCCACGACTACAATTTGTACATAGGGGGGGGGGGGTGGATTTAAACGACCAGATGCTACAGCCCTACTTATCAACCAGAAAGTCCTGTTATTGGCACAAAAAAGTTGCGTTTCACCTGTTTCACATGGCCCTTTTTAATTCGTTTGTCTGCTACCAAAAAGCAACTCAAAATCACTGACTCCACTACCTCCAATATATCGAAGATATCATCGATGCCCTCATTTACCAACAAGATCCCGCCCCAGGAAGCATTCGCTCTGATAGTGTGAGTCGGCTTCACGAGCGACACTATCCCTTTAGCATCCCCCCCACAGAATCTGGAAGAAGACGCCAAAAGAAATGCCGTGTATGCAGCAGAGGAGGAGTAAGAAGAGACACCAGCTATTATTGTCCCGATTGTCCCTCCCAACCTGGCCTGTGCATCGGAAATTGCTTCAAAAATGATCATACATCCATTAGTTCCCCTTATTATTAACAGACTGCCATTTCCCTATTTGCCTGCTACCATGTTACTAACTACCTTCCATGTTAATTAACTGACCCTGGCCTGTTTACCGACGATGTCTTTGCTTGCCGATTTAAACCACGTTTCTGACCTCCACGTGCACCAACCTCAGCCTGTTTACCGACGATGCCTCTGCCTGCCGATTTAAACCACGTTTCTGACTTCCACGTGTACCGACCTTGGCCTGTTAATCGACCATGTTTTTGCCTGCCACTTGGACTGATCTTTTGGCCATCTACTTTTAGTACACAGGGGTCTCACATATGTGAGGGGCTTCAGAATAGCGTTCTGAGTAGAGAAAACCAGTTTTTCGTTTTCTGTGCTCCAAGAACAGGGTCTGGTTGCCCGGAGGCTTCAAAGCGATTTGGGTGGGAGAAGCCTCTACCCCTGTCCCCCTGGCCCTAAGCTTGATGGTCCTTCCTGCTGCCTGGACCAATAATTTGGCTGTGCTGACCATATTACTGCCTGTAATGACCCATGACATTATGGACCATGTTTCTTCCTGCTGCTTGGACCAATACTTTGGCTGTGTTGACCATATATCTGCCTGCTGCCTCTACTGACTTTGGACATCATTTCTGCCGGGACACCTCTGCCTGCTACCTGGACCTGTGCTTTGGCTGTGCTCTGGCTGTGCTGACAGTATCTCTGCCTGTGCGAACTATGGACAGTATTCCTGCCTGCTGCCTGGATGATTGCTTTTGCTGTCGCTGACCTCATCCCTGCCTGCTGCCTGGACCAATGCTCTCCTCTGTGGACCACTGCACTTCTAAAACCACAGGTAATCTTTTGTTATTTGGTATGTACCTGCTATGTGTTAGATATATGAAGGGCCTTCAAAAATGTGATCGGTAGTCAGAAAATGATATGTGCAATTAATGCTGCTAGAATGCCTGGAGGTGCTACTTGGATGTTGGGCCTCTGTATGTGGCCAGGCTGTGTAAAAGTCTCAAACATGTGGTATCGCCATACTCAGGAGGAGTAGCAGAATGCATTTTGGGGTGTAATTTTTGCTATGTACATATTATGTGTTAGAAATATCTTATAAATTAAAAACTTTGTGTAAAAAAAATGCATTTTAATTTTTTCTCCACATTTTCCAAAACCTTCTGGAAAAAAATGAACCGTTCAAAAGACTCATAATGCCTCATAGATTATACGTTGGGGTGTGTGCTTTCCAAAATGGGGTCATTTTGTGGAAAATTCTATTGTCCTGGTGCTCCAGGGCCTTCAAAATTGTAATAGGTGGTTGAGAAAGGATATGTGCGATTTATGCTTGTAGAACGCCTGAAAGTGCTACTTCAATGTTGGGCCTCTGTATATGGGCAGGCTGTGTAAAAGTCTCACACATGTGGTATCGCTATACTCAGGAGGAGTAGCAGAATGCATTTTGGGGTGTTATTTTTGCTATGTATATGCTATGCGTTAGAAATATCTTATAAATGGACAACTTTGTGTAAAAAAAATGCATTTTCATTTTTTCTCCACATTTTCCAAAACCTTCTGGAAAAAAATGAACCGTTCAAAAGACTCATAATGCTTCATAAATTATACGTTGGGGTGTGTGCTTTCCAAAATGGGGTCATTTTGTGGAAAATTCTATTGTCCTGGTGCTCCAGGGCCTTCAAAATTGTAATAGGTGGTTGAGAAAGGATATGTGCGATTTATGCTTGTAGAACGCCTGAAAGTGCTACTTCAATGTTGGGCCTCTGTATATGGCCAGGCTGTGTAATAGTCTCACACATGTGGTATCGCTATACTCAGGAGGAGTAGCAGAATGCATTTTGGGGTGTCATTTTTGCTATGTATATGCTATGCGTTAGAAATATCTTATAAATGGACAACTTTGTGTAAAAAAAATGCATTTTCATTTTTTCTCCACATTTTCCAAAACCTTCTGGAAAAAAATGAACCGTTCAAAAGACTCATAATGCTTCATAGATTATACGTTGGGGTGTGTGCTTTCCAAAATGGGGTCATTTTGTGGAAAATTCCATTGTCCTGGTGCTCCAGGGCCTTCAAAACTGTAATAGGTGGTTGAGAAAGGATATGTGCGATTTATGCTTGTAGAACGCCTGAAAGTGCTACTTCAATGTTGGGCCTCTGTATGTGGCCAGGCTGTGTAAAAGTCTCACACATGTGGTATCGCTACACTCAGGAGGAGGAGCAGAATGTATTTTGGGGTGTAGTTGCAATTATGCATATGCTGTGTGAGAGAAAAAAACTGTTAATATGACCAGTTTGTGTAAAAAAAAAAAAAAAAAAAAAAAAAAGAAATTTTCCCAAGAATTGTGGGAAAAAAATACAACTTCAAAAAACTCACCACGCCTCTTAGTAAATACCTTGGACTGTCTACTTTCCAAAAAGGGGTAATTTTGGGGTATTTGTACTTTCCTCGCTTGTTAGTGTCTCAAGAAATGAGATATCCCTTCAGTACATCAGGCGTGATCAGATGTGATAAATTTTCAGTGATTGCCACCATAGTTTGTAGACTCTATAACTTTCACAAAGACCAAATAATATACACTAATTTGGGTTCATTTTACCAAAGATATGTAGCAGTATACATTTTGGCACAAATTTATGAAGAAAAATTACTTATTTGCAAAATTTTACAATAGAAACTAAAAAAAAGTGTTTTTTAAAAAAAATTGCTGTTTTTTTGCTTATATCGCAAAAAATAAAAAACCCAGTGGCGATTAAATGCCACCAAAAGAAAGCTCTATTTGTGAGAAGAAAATGATAAAAATTTTGTTTGGATACAGTGTAGCATGACTAAGTAATTGTCATTCAAAATGTGAGAGTACTGAAAGCTGAAAATTGGTCTGGGCGGGAAGGTGCATAAGTGCATGGTATTGAAGTGGTTAAGGAGTAGAGAGCACGCTTAGTTTAGTCCGTCAGTATGTAAAAATAAAAAAATAAAAAGTGGGGGGAGTGGGGGTAGAGTGATCCGGGGGTAGATTTTGTCCGGCTAGTCTACCCTATTTTATAAAATGCCGGTTGTTTCAAAGGGCAAAAGGAATTCTGCCCCTTGTGTGGGTTCGTGGTCTAAGTTGGTCCCGAAATGTGCTTATTATTATTATTTTTTTCCTTCTCTTTTTGTTCTGGCACTCCGGAGCGGCTATCTAAATAGGATATCGCAATGGTACAGTGTTTTACATGAAGTATTGAGTACAGGGAAGGGGAAAAAAGCCATAGTCTGTATATGTATAATGTTGGATTGGATACCTTGGGTTGTAAATAGTGATGAGCCGAACACCCCCGGGTTCGGTTCGCACCAGAACCCGCGAACGGACCGGAAGTTCGAACGAACATTAGAACCCTATTAAATACAATGGATGCGAACGTTCGAATTCTAAAGTGCTAATTATAACAACTATTATGCATGTTATTGTCCTAAAAAGGGTTTGGGAACCCGGGTTCTGCACCAGGGGACATGTATCAATGCAAAAAGAAGTTTTAAAAACGGTCGTTTTTCGGGAGCAGTCATTTTAATGATGCATAAAGTGAAAAAAAAAAAGTCAAATATTCCTTTAAATATCGTACCTGGGGGGTGTCTAAAGTATGCCTGTGAAGTGCCACGTGTTTCCCGTGTTTAGAACTGTCCCTGCACAAAATGACACTTCTAAAGGAAAAAAAAGCCATTTAAAACTGCTTGCGGCTTTAATGTAATGTCTGGTCCCGGTAATATGGATGAAATTCTTTAAGAAAAATGGCATAGCTACCCCATGACCCCCCCCCCCCTACCCCAGCCCATTACCAGCCCCTTTGGGTCTTGTATGGATATTAAGGGGAACCCCGCACATAAAATAAAAAAGGCCCTATATACTCTGAACAGCCGTATACAGGCGGTGCATACAAGACAGGGACTGTAGGTTTGTTCTTATGTAGAATCTGTTTGTAATTTTGAACAGGTACATTGTTGAAGTGTAGCTCCAGCCCAAAAATCTATTTTTAAACTTTTTGGAAAACATAGGTAAGGGTTATCACCCCTGTAACATTTGTTTTGCTGTCTGTGCCCCTGTTCAGAACATTTCACCTCACTTTCCGTCCCAATGACAACTGTTTTTGAAATGTGGTGTTTTTCTTGAAACAAGGATTGCTGATAAAGCATCAGTACAGAGGAGACACCTTTCTCCCATATTTATTCTTACAGGAGAGAATTTTCCTTCCTAGTGGTAGATTTCCTCTCACTTCCTGTTGTCTTCTTGCGTTTGCAAGTAGGAGTCGTTTGTAAGTTGGATGTTTGAAAGTAGGGACCTGCCGTATATACTCTGCAGAAATAGGCCCCTTAGTTGTTGGTGTTGGCACAACACTGTAAGCACTCACAGTTACTCTTGGTTGGTGCTGGAACGCCCTGCTGTCAACTATTATATCAGGAATTTTAATTACATATAATTGTTGAACAGTGGTAGTAAAAATTGGGCCTTTGATGGTGGTGCTGGTGCCACAACACTGTAAGCCCTGACAGTTACTCTTGGTGGGTGCAGCAATGGGCCCTGCTGTGAATTATTAGATCAAGAATTGTAATTACATGCCCCTGTTGAACAGGGGCTGAAAAATTGGGCCTTAGGCACTGGTGGCACAACACTGCAACCCCTCACAGATACTGTACTTGGAGCACAGCAATGAGCCCTGTTGCAAAGTATTGCTTCAAAAATTGTAATGACACGCCCCTGTTAAACAGGGGCTGAAAAATTGGGCCTTAGGCACTGGTGGCACAACACTGCAACTCCTCACAGATACTGTACTTGGAGCACAGCAATGAGCCCTGTTGCAAAGTATTGCTTCAAAAATTGTAATTACACGCCCCTGTTAAACAGGGGCTGAAAAATTGGGCGTTAGGCACTGGTGGCGGCACCCATAAACAAAAATGATCTTCCAAGCTATCATCATCAATCGTATCATTGAGGACTCGGAGGAGGAGGATAGCCAGTCAACATAACAGCACAGGCACTCAGCATCAGCATCAGTCTTGAAGGGATGTGACATTTTAAAATCAATTAGTCTGTTATATCAGCATCAGGTGTGTGGTAGCTGGTGGTGATCCAAGACTGGTTCATCTTGATGAAAGTCAGTCGATCAACCGAGTCGGTGGACAGGCGCACCCTGTGATCCGTGACAAATCCTCCAGCAGCACTGAATGTGCGTTCCGAAAGAACGCTGGATGCAGGACAGGCCAGTAGCTCAATTGCATACTGTGCAAGCTCTGGCCAGTGATCCATCCTCAAGACCCAGTAAGCCAGAGGATTTTCGGTGGGGAAGGTGTCCAAGTCTGACCTTGCCCCTAGATATTCCTGCACCATGTTTATCAGACGCTGGCGATGGTTGCTGGAACCAATCATACTTTGGGGCTGCGGACTAAAGAATTGTCTGAACGCATCGGTCAGACGGCCACCTTCCCCACCGCTCCTTCTTTGACTGGCCGAAGCCTCAGCAACTCGTTGTCCAGGACCAGGAGTTTGCAACCTCCCAGTCTCTGGGAACGCGTTGCACAGACCTTTCTGCAAGGCCTCCCGGAGTTGTCTCATCCTCTGCTCCCTCTGCGACGGTAACATAAGGTCCGCAACCTTACCCTTGTACCGTGGATCAAGGAGAGTGGCCAGCCAGTAATGGTCCCTCTCCTTGATCCGAAGAATACGAGGATCCTTCCGCAGACTTTGCAGGATCAGGGAGGCCATGCAGCGTAGGTTTGCTGAGGCATTCGCTCCGGAGTCCTCTGGGTCACTAAGGACGACATGATCCGCAGCCACCTCCTCCCAGCCACGTACAAGTCCACTGGTTTCTTGGGACTGTAAATCATCCCTAAAAGACTGCTGCTGATGATGCTGAGTGCCAGCCTCCACCTCCATGCTGACACAATCCTCCTCCTCCTCCTCCTCCTCCTCCTCTTCCTGTGCGATGGGTGGGACAGAAGGAACACTGTCTGGGTAAAGGGGGCCTTGAGAGGCAAGGAAGTCCTCCTCTTCCTGCCTCTGTTCTGCCTCAAGTGCCCTGTCCATTATTCCACGCAGCGTGTGCTCCAACAGGTGGACAAGAGGTACAGTGTCACTGATGCATGCACTGTCACTGCTCACCATCCTCGTGGCCTCCTCAAATGGTGCCAGGACAGTGCATGCATCCCTGATCATGCCCCACTGGCGTGGAGAAAAAAAACCAAGCTCCCCTGACCCTGTCCTGGTGCCGTAGTCGCACAGGTACTCATTGATGGCCCTCTGCTGCGTGTGCAGCCGCTGCAGCATGGCCAACGTTGAGTTCCACCTGGTGGGCATGTCACATATAAGGCGGTTCTTGGGCAGGTTCAACTCCTTTTGCAGCTCAGCCAGGCGAGCACTGGCATTATAAGATCTGCGGAAATGCACACAGACTTTCCTGGCCTGCCTCAGGACATCCTGTAAGCCCGGGTACCTGCCCAAGAACCGCTGCACCACCAGGTTAAGGACGTGAGCCACACAGGGCACATGGGTCAGTTGTCCCTGTCGGAGGGCGGAGAGGAGGTTGGTGCCATTGTCGCAAACCACCATTCCTGGCTTAAGCTGGCGTGGCGTCAACCACCTCTCGGCCTGGCCCTGCAGAGCAGACAGGACCTCTGCCCCAGTGTGGCTTCTGTCCCCCAAACACACCAGCGCAAGCACGGCATGGCATCTTTTTGCCTGCGTACTTGCGTAGCCCCGTGAACGGCTACGGAGCACCGCTGGTTCATAGGACAAACCACAGGAAGAGGCCATGGAGGAAGAAGAAGAGGAGGGGGTGGAGGAGAGAGGTGTGTCACAACCAGTAGTAGCATTTTGGAGGCGTGGCGGTGGGACAACCTCCAACACTACTGCACCTTGTCCTGAATCCTTCCCAGCTGCCAAAAGAGTGACCCAATGGGCCGTGAAAGAAAGGTAACGTCCCTGTCCATGCCTGCTGGACCATGAGTCAGCGGTAATATGCACCTTACCGCTGACCGCCCTGTCCAGCGAGGCCAAGACATTGCCTTCCACATGCCGGTAGAGAGCCGGAATAGCCTTCCGTGAGAAAAAGTGGCGTTTGGGAACCTGCCACTGAGGAACCGCACATTGCACAAACTCACGGAAGGGGGCCGAGTCTACCAACTGAAAAGGCAGCAGTTGAAGCGCTAGCAATTTAGCCAAGCTAGCATTCAACCGCTGGGCATGTGGATGGCTGGGAGTGAACTTCTTTCGACGGTCCAGCAGCTGGGGCAGGGAAATTTGCCTGCTAGAATCGGACGTCGGTGTACTGCTAGCAGAGTGGGCGCAAGTACTTGGCTGTGACACACCTAATTCTACACCTTCATTCCTCTCAGTGCATGTTTCAGAGAGGACTGAAGTTATAGTGGGGTTGGAGATCCCAGCTGATGCGGTGCAAGGAGAGGTCCGCTTTGTTCTTTGGTGTGGGTCTTTGAGGTAGGCTTGCCAACGAGCTGCATGGCAGGTCAACATATGTCTGGTCAGGCATGTGGTACCCAAGCGGCTGATGTTTTGGCCACGCGATATACGCTTGAGACATATGTTGCAAACAGCAGCTGTGCGATCTGATGCACTAGCCTCAAAAAAGGCCCACACCAAAGAACTTTTTGAATGACGGGCAGAGGCAGCGCCCTGCACAGGCGGAGCTCTGCGGTGTGATTCCGTCGGTGTACTGCCCTTACGCTGGCCACCAAAGGGCATCCTGCCTCGTTGGAGATGTGCCTCCTCCTCATCCTCCTCCTCCTCCTCTCTCCTATTAGGCACCCACGTGGAGTCATTGACCTCATCATCCCCTCCCTCCTCATCACTGGAGCCAATCTGGCAGTATGCTGCAGCTGCTGGAACATGACTGCCAGATTGGTGTCCTTCTTGAGCATCCCCTCTGTCTGCTCTCACGCTACTGCCTTCCTCTAGCTGGGTTTCATCATCAGACCCTTCGAAACGCTGGGCATCCTCCTGGAGCATGTACCCAACACTGTGCTGAAACAGTTCGGGGGACTCCTCAGGAGGAGGACATGGTGGGTCTAGGGAAGGAGTGACTGATGATTTGTCTGACATTGATACCAGGGAAGACGACGCTTTGGCAGCTGCTTTTCCAGTACCCTGAGCCTGGGTGAGAGAGGATGAGGAGGAGGAGGAGGGCTTGGTCATCCACTCTACCAAGTCTTCGGCATGATGTGGCTCAACATGTCCAGCTGCCGAAAAGAAGGACAAGCGTGTCCCATGGCCATGTGCTGATGACAATGCACCGCGTCCACGACCAGCACTGTTGCCCCCAGACACAGAGCCTGCTTGCCCTCTTTTATTGCCTCCTGACTGTCTGCCTCTCCTTGTTTGCCTTCCAGACATTCTAATAGATGGCCTGCAGGGAGATGGGAAAAAAGCAATAAGGGCTACCTTCAGGTGTCCTTCTCTGTCCCTGGAAACAAGGACTTGCAGAGTGAAAGAAAAAAAACACTCTCCCTACCTACAGTTTTCTGTCCCTGGAATAAATGTTTTTTTCAGCACAATATAGCACAAGGACAATTAACTCACTGTCCTTACAGGTCCCTGGAAACAAGGACTTGCAGAGTGAAAGAAAAAAAATACTCTCCCTACCTACAGTTTTCTGTCCCTAGAAAAAAATGTTTTTTTTAATCACAATATAGCAAAAGGACAATTCACTCACTGTCCTTCCAGGTCCCTGGAAACAAGGACTTGCAGAGTGAAAGAAACTGACACTGTCCCTACCTAGTGTTTTCTGTCCCTAGAATAAATGTTTTTTTTAATCACAATATAGCACAAGGAAAATTAACTCACTGTCCTTACAGGTCCCTGGAAACAAGGACTTGCAGAGTGAAAGAAAAAAAACACTCTCCCTACCTACAGTTTTCTGTCCCTAGAAAAAAATGTTTTTTTTAATCACAATATAGCAAAAGGACAATTCACTCACTGTCCTTCCAGGTCCCTGGAAACAAGGACTTGCAGAGTGAAAGAAACTGACACTGTCCCTACCTAGAGTTTTCTGTCCCTGGAATAAATGTTTTTTTCAGCACAATATAGCACAAGGACAATTAACTCACTGTCCTTACAGGTCCCTGGAAACAAGGACTTGCAGAGTGAAAGAAAAAAAACACTCTCCCTACCTACAGTTTTCTGTCCCTAGAAAAAAATGTTTTTTTTAATCACAATATAGCAAAAGGACAATTCACTCACTGTCCTTCCAGGTCCCTGGAAACAAGGACTTGCAGAGTGAAAGAAACTGACACTGTCCCTACCTAGAGTTTTCTGTCCCTGGAATAAATGTTTTTTTCAGCACAATATAGCACAAGGACAATTAACTCACTGTCCTTACAGGTCCCTGGAAACAAGGACTTGCAGAGTGAAAGAAAAAAAATACTCTCCCTACCTACAGTTTTCTGTCCCTAGAAAAAAATGTTTTTTTTAATCACAATATAGCAAAAGGACAATTCACTCACTGTCCTTCCAGGTCCCTGGAAACAAGGACTTGCAGAGTGAAAGAAACTGACACTGTCCCTACCTAGAGTTTTCTGTCCCTGGAATAAATGTTTTTTTCAGCACAATATAGCACAAGGACAATTAACTCACTGTCCTTACAGGTCCCTGGAAACAAGGACTTGCAGAGTGAAAGAAAAAAAATACTCTCCCTACCTACAGTTTTCTGTCCCTAGAAAAAAATGTTTTTTTTAATCACAATATAGCAAAAGGACAATTCACTCACTGTCCTTCCAGGTCCCTGGAAACAAGGACTTGCAGAGTGAAAGAAACTGACACTGTCCCTACCTAGAGTTTTCTGTCCCTAGAATAAATGTTTTTTTTAATCACAATATAGCAAAAGGACAATTCACTCACTGTCCTTCCAGGTCCCTGGAAACAAGGACTTGCAGAGTGAAAGAAACTGACACTGTCCCTACCTAGAGTTTTCTGTCCCTAGAATAAATGTTTTTTTTAATCACAATATAGCAAAAGGACAATTCACTCACTGTCCTTCCAGGTCCCTGGAAACAAGGACTTGCAGAGTGAAAGAAACTGACACTGTCCCTACCTAGAGTTTTCTGTCCCTAGAATAAATGTTTTTTTTAATCACAATATAGCAAAAGGACAATTCACTCACTGTCCTTCCAGGTCCCTGGAAACAAGGACTTGCAGAGTGAAAGAAACTGACACTGTCCCTACCTAGAGTTTTCTGTCCCTAGAATAAATGTTTTTTTTAATCACAATATAGCAAAAGGACAATTCACTCACTGTCCTTCCAGGTCCCTGGAAACAAGGACTTGCAGAGTGAAAGAAACTGACACTGTCCCTACCTAGAGTTTTCTGTCCCTAGAATAAATGTTTTTTTTAATCACAATATAGCACAAGGAAAATTAACTCACTGTCCTTACAGGTCCCTGGAAACAAGGACTTGCAGAGTGAAAGAAACTGACACTGTCCCTACCTAGAGTTTTCTGTCCCTAGAATAAATGTTTTTTTTAATCACAATATAGCAAAAGGACAATTCACTCACTGTCCTTCCAGGTCCCTGGAAACAAGGACTTGCAGAGTGAAAGAAACTGACACTGTCCCTACCTAGAGTTTTCTGTCCCTAGAATAAATGTTTTTTTTAATCACAATATAGCAAAAGGACAATTCACTCACTGTCCTTCCAGGTCCCTGGAAACAAGGACTTGCAGAGTGAAAGAAACTGACACTGTCCCTACCTAGAGTTTTCTGTCCCTAGAATAAATGTTTTTTTTAATCACAATATAGCAAAAGGACAATTCACTCACTGTCCTTCCAGGTCCCTGGAAACAAGGACTTGCAGAGTGAAAGAAACTGACACTGTCCCTACCTAGAGTTTTCTGTCCCTAGAATAAATGTTTTTTTTAATCACAATATAGCAAAAGGACAATTCACTCACTGTCCTTCCAGGTCCCTGGAAACAAGGACTTGCAGAGTGAAAGAAACTGACACTGTCCCTACCTAGAGTTTTCTGTCCCTAGAATAAATGTTTTTTTTAATCACAATATAGCAAAAGGACAATTCACTCACTGTCCTTCCAGGTCCCTGGAAACAAGGACTTGCAGAGTGAAAGAAACTGACACTGTCCCTACCTAGAGTTTTCTGTCCCTGGAATAAATGTTTTTTTCAGCACAATATAGCACAAGGACAATTAACTCACTGTCCTTACAGGTCCCTGGAAACAAGGACTTGCAGAGTGAAAGAAAAAAAATACTCTCCCTACCTACAGTTTTCTGTCCCTAGAAAAAAATGTTTTTTTTAATCACAATATAGCAAAAGGACAATTCACTCACTGTCCTTCCAGGTCCCTGGAAACAAGGACTTGCAGAGTGAAAGAAACTGACACTGTCCCTACCTAGAGTTTTCTGTCCCTAGAATAAATGTTTTTTTTAATCACAATATAGCAAAAGGACAATTCACTCACTGTCCTTCCAGGTCCCTGGAAACAAGGACTTGCAGAGTGAAAGAAACTGACACTGTCCCTACCTAGAGTTTTCTGTCCCTAGAATAAATGTTTTTTTTAATCACAATATAGCAAAAGGACAATTCACTCACTGTCCTTCCAGGTCCCTGGAAACAAGGACTTGCAGAGTGAAAGAAACTGACACTGTCCCTACCTAGAGTTTTCTGTCCCTAGAATAAATGTTTTTTTTAATCACAATATAGCAAAAGGACAATTCACTCACTGTCCTTCCAGGTCCCTGGAAACAAGGACTTGCAGAGTGAAAGAAACTGACACTGTCCCTA
Source organism: Rana muscosa (assembly GCA_029206835.1). Classification (NCBI taxonomy): domain Eukaryota; kingdom Metazoa; phylum Chordata; class Amphibia; order Anura; family Ranidae; genus Rana; species Rana muscosa. The sequence goes on from CM055117.1 coordinate 359,908,928, forward strand.
CCTAGAGTTTTCTGTCCCTAGAATAAATGTTTTTTTTAATCACAATATAGCAAAAGGACAATTCACTCACTGTCCTTCCAGGTCCCTGGAAACAAGGACTTGCAGAGTGAAAGAAACTGACACTGTCCCTACCTAGAGTTTTCTGTCCCTAGAATAAATGTTTTTTTTAATCACAATATAGCAAAAGGACAATTCACTCACTGTCCTTCCAGGTCCCTGGAAACAAGGACTTGCAGAGTGAAAGAAACTGACACTGTCCCTACCTAGAGTTTTCTGTCCCTAGAATAAATGTTTTTTTTAATCACAATATAGCAAAAGGACAATTCACTCACTGTCCTTCCAGGTCCCTGGAAACAAGGACTTGCAGAGTGAAAGAAACTGACACTGTCCCTACCTAGAGTTTTCTGTCCCTAGAATAAATGTTTTTTTTAATCACAATATAGCACAAGGAAAATTAACTCACTGTCCTTACAGGTCCCTGGAAACAAGGACTTGCAGAGTGAAAGAAAAAAAACACTCTCCCTACCTACAGTTTTCTGTCCCTAGAAAAAAATGTTTTTTTTAATCACAATATAGCAAAAGGACAATTCACTCACTGTCCTTCCAGGTCCCTGGAAACAAGGACTTGCAGAGTGAAAGAAACTGACACTGTCCCTACCTAGAGTTTTCTGTCCCTGGAATAAATGTTTTTTTCAGCACAATATAGCACAAGGACAATTAACTCACTGTCCTTACAGGTCCCTGGAAACAAGGACTTGCAGAGTGAAAGAAAAAAAATACTCTCCCTACCTACAGTTTTCTGTCCCTAGAAAAAAATGTTTTTTTTAATCACAATATAGCAAAAGGACAATTCACTCACTGTCCTTCCAGGTCCCTGGAAACAAGGACTTGCAGAGTGAAAGAAACTGACACTGTCCCTACCTAGAGTTTTCTGTCCCTAGAATAAATGTTTTTTTTAATCACAATATAGCAAAAGGACAATTCACTCACTGTCCTTCCAGGTCCCTGGAAACAAGGACTTGCAGAGTGAAAGAAACTGACACTGTCCCTACCTAGAGTTTTCTGTCCCTAGAATAAATGTTTTTTTTAATCACAATATAGCAAAAGGACAATTCACTCACTGTCCTTCCAGGTCCCTGGAAACAAGGACTTGCAGAGTGAAAGAAACTGACACTGTCCCTACCTAGAGTTTTCTGTCCCTAGAATAAATGTTTTTTTTAATCACAATATAGCAAAAGGACAATTCACTCACTGTCCTTCCAGGTCCCTGGAAACAAGGACTTGCAGAGTGAAAGAAACTGACACTGTCCCTACCTAGAGTTTTCTGTCCCTAGAATAAATGTTTTTTTTAATCACAATATAGCAAAAGGACAATTCACTCACTGTCCTTCCAGGTCCCTGGAAACAAGGACTTGCAGAGTGAAAGAAACTGACACTGTCCCTACCTAGAGTTTTCTGTCCCTAGAATAAATGTTTTTTTTAATCACAATATAGCAAAAGGACAATTCACTCACTGTCCTTCCAGGTCCCTGGAAACAAGGACTTGCAGAGTGAAAGAAACTGACACTGTCCCTACCTAGAGTTTTCTGTCCCTAGAATAAATGTTTTTTTTAATCACAATATAGCAAAAGGACAATTCACTCACTGTCCTTCCAGGTCCCTGGAAACAAGGACTTGCAGAGTGAAAGAAACTGACACTGTCCCTACCTAGAGTTTTCTGTCCCTAGAATAAATGTTTTTTTTAATCACAATATAGCACAAGGAAAATTAACTCACTGTCCTTACAGGTCCCTGGAAACAAGGACTTGCAGAGTGAAAGAAAAAAAAACACTCTCCCTACCTACAGTTTTCTGTCCCTAGAAAAAAATGTTTTTTTTAATCACAATATAGCAAAAGGACAATTCACTCACTGTCCTTCCAGGTCCCTGGAAACAAGGACTTGCAGAGTGAAAGAAACTGACACTGTCCCTACCTAGAGTTTTCTGTCCCTGGAATAAATGTTTTTTTCAGCACAATATAGCACAAGGACAATTAACTCACTGTCCTTACAGGTCCCTGGAAACAAGGACTTGCAGAGTGAAAGAAAAAAAATACTCTCCCTACCTACAGTTTTCTGTCCCTAGAAAAAAATGTTTTTTTTAATCACAATATAGCAAAAGGACAATTCACTCACTGTCCTTCCAGGTCCCTGGAAACAAGGACTTGCAGAGTGAAAGAAACTGACACTGTCCCTACCTAGAGTTTTCTGTCCCTAGAATAAATGTTTTTTTTAATCACAATATAGCAAAAGGACAATTCACTCACTGTCCTTCCAGGTCCCTGGAAACAAGGACTTGCAGAGTGAAAGAAACTGACACTGTCCCTACCTAGAGTTTTCTGTCCCTAGAATAAATGTTTTTTTTAATCACAATATAGCAAAAGGACAATTCACTCACTGTCCTTCCAGGTCCCTGGAAACAAGGACTTGCAGAGTGAAAGAAACTGACACTGTCCCTACCTAGAGTTTTCTGTCCCTAGAATAAATGTTTTTTTTAATCACAATATAGCAAAAGGACAATTCACTCACTGTCCTTCCAGGTCCCTGGAAACAAGGACTTGCAGAGTGAAAGAAACTGACACTGTCCCTACCTAGAGTTTTCTGTCCCTGGAATAAATGTTTTTTTCAGCACAATATAGCACAAGGACAATTAACTCACTGTCCTTACAGGTCCCTGGAAACAAGGACTTGCAGAGTGAAAGAAAAAAAATACTCTCCCTACCTACAGTTTTCTGTCCCTAGAAAAAAATGTTTTTTTTAATCACAATATAGCAAAAGGACAATTCACTCACTGTCCTTCCAGGTCCCTGGAAACAAGGACTTGCAGAGTGAAAGAAACTGACACTGTCCCTACCTAGAGTTTTCTGTCCCTAGAATAAATGTTTTTTTTAATCACAATATAGCAAAAGGACAATTCACTCACTGTCCTTCCAGGTCCCTGGAAACAAGGACTTGCAGAGTGAAAGAAACTGACACTGTCCCTACCTAGAGTTTTCTGTCCCTAGAATAAATGTTTTTTTTAATCACAATATAGCAAAAGGACAATTCACTCACTGTCCTTCCAGGTCCCTGGAAACAAGGACTTGCAGAGTGAAAGAAACTGACACTGTCCCTACCTAGAGTTTTCTGTCCCTAGAATAAATGTTTTTTTTAATCACAATATAGCAAAAGGACAATTCACTCACTGTCCTTCCAGGTCCCTGGAAACAAGGACTTGCAGAGTGAAAGAAACTGACACTGTCCCTACCTAGAGTTTTCTGTCCCTAGAATAAATGTTTTTTTTAATCACAATATAGCAAAAGGACAATTCACTCACTGTCCTTCCAGGTCCCTGGAAACAAGGACTTGCAGAGTGAAAGAAACTGACACTGTCCCTACCTAGAGTTTTCTGTCCCTAGAATAAATGTTTTTTTTAATCACAATATAGCAAAAGGACAATTCACTCACTGTCCTTCCAGGTCCCTGGAAACAAGGACTTGCAGAGTGAAAGAAACTGACACTGTCCCTACCTAGAGTTTTCTGTCCCTAGAATAAATGTTTTTTTTAATCACAATATAGCAAAAGGACAATTCACTCACTGTCCTTCCAGGTCCCTGGAAACAAGGACTTGCAGAGTGAAAGAAACTGACACTGTCCCTACCTAGAGTTTTCTGTCCCTAGAATAAATGTTTTTTTTAATCACAATATAGCACAAGGAAAATTAACTCACTGTCCTTACAGGTCCCTGGAAACAAGGACTTGCAGAGTGAAAGAAAAAAAACACTCTCCCTACCTACAGTTTTCTGTCCCTAGAAAAAAATGTTTTTTTTAATCACAATATAGCAAAAGGACAATTCACTCACTGTCCTTCCAGGTCCCTGGAAACAAGGACTTGCAGAGTGAAAGAAACTGACACTGTCCCTACCTAGAGTTTTCTGTCCCTGGAATAAATGTTTTTTTCAGCACAATATAGCACAAGGACAATTAACTCACTGTCCTTACAGGTCCCTGGAAACAAGGACTTGCAGAGTGAAAGAAAAAAAATACTCTCCCTACCTACAGTTTTCTGTCCCTAGAAAAAAATGTTTTTTTTAATCACAATATAGCAAAAGGACAATTCACTCACTGTCCTTCCAGGTCCCTGGAAACAAGGACTTGCAGAGTGAAAGAAACTGACACTGTCCCTACCTAGAGTTTTCTGTCCCTAGAATAAATGTTTTTTTTAATCACAATATAGCAAAAGGACAATTCACTCACTGTCCTTCCAGGTCCCTGGAAACAAGGACTTGCAGAGTGAAAGAAACTGACACTGTCCCTACCTAGAGTTTTCTGTCCCTAGAATAAATGTTTTTTTTTAAGCACACTATAGCAGAAGCACAAAACACACTGACACTCTCCCTACCTATCCTTCTCTTTCCCTAAACTAAAGGAATCCAGGTTAAGCAAGAAAGAAATAACAGTCACTGTCCCTGCCTATGCTACTCTATCCCTGCTCCGGAACACACTACACTAGGCCGCCGTGCTGGCGGCCTTTTATAGTGTGGGGCGTGTACTAAACACCCTCAGCAATAATTGGCCACAGGCATCCTGCCTGTGGCCAATCATTGCTCTCCTCGCTGCCGGCGCTGTGATTGGCCAAGCATGCGGGGTCACAGTGCATGCTTGGCCAATCACAGCGCCTGGATGACACTGCGATGGCGTAGTGCATTGTGGGCCGTTCGCGTCACTCGAATTTGGCGCGAACGGCCCAAATCGTTCGATCTTCGTCGAACGATCGAACAGCCAATGTTCGAGTCGAACGTATGTTCGACTCGAACACGAAGCTCATCCCTAGTTGTAAACTATGTATCAGTAGGTAGTTGGAATCTATGCATTTAATACACATTAGTATGCTGCTAGATTAGTAGAGTTAAGGCCTATAACTTAGGTCTCGCATTGTAATACATATATTTTTTAAGGAGGATTTAGTAATGGAGTTTTAATTATCAACCACTAGAGGGAGGCGTTGTGTTGGTAAATTATAGGTTCCTTGCATAACATTAAATTCGTGAGCCATTCACATGAACTTAGTTATACTAAAATACCACAGATAAAAAGTATTAAACAGAACTGTTTAACGTGTTTAACACTTGTAAAACGCTTTGTTACATGTCTCCGATAGGGATGAGCTTCGTGTTCGCGTCGAACACACGTTCGACTCGAACATCGGTCGTTCGATCGCTCGACGAAGAACGAACGTTATGGTCCGTTCGCGCTAAATTCGTGTTGCACGACACGGCCCATAATTCACTGAAGAATCACAGTGCATTGCTGGCTGATGATTGGCCAAGCATGCACTATGACCCGCATGCTTGGCCAATCACAGCGCGGAAAAAACGGAGAGCCGTAATTGGCCAAAGCCAGGGTGGCTTTGGCCAATTATGGCTCAGGGGGTTTAGTACACGCCCCACACTATATAAGGCCGCCTGGAAGTCGGCCTTGTGTAGTGTGTTGGCGTTTGTGAAAGAGGCAGTTTCAGAGAGATAGACAGTGTCATTTATATTGAGTTAGATAGAGCAGGCAGGCGAGTCAGTTAGCTGCTGTTACAGTGTGTAGAGGATATATATGCATCCTAGGTGTTGTATATATATTTATACACTGTATTGAGTTTATCTAGATCCGTTCCTGTTAGTCTCTATACTGTGACAGGCAGGCCGGTGATTGTGCTAGCTGCAGACAGTCAGTGTTTCACTTAGTGTACTACTGTGTGCTTTGCATAGCGATCACCTAAAGTAAGGTGACTAGATTTTTTAAATGAAATCTGGGGATATTTTTTTTTTTTACTAGTAATGGCGGCAATCAGTGACTCATAGCTGGACTGTGGACAAATCGAACACTAATGCCGCGTACACACGACCGGTTTTTCCGACGAGATAAACTCAGACGTATTTTTCCGACGGAATTCCATTCAAGCTGTCTTGCATAAACACTGTCACACCAAATTCCGACTGTCAAGAACGCGGTGACGTACAACACTACGACGAGCCGAGAAAAATTAAGTTAAATGCTTCCGAGCATGCGTCGACTTGATTCTGAGCATGCGTGGTTTTTTCTCCGTCGGAGTTCCCTACAGACGAACATGTTCTCTTTCTAACTCCGTCGGAATTTCCAACGGAAAAAGTCAGATGGGGCACACACACAGTCGGAATATCGGATGAAAAGGTCCGTCTGACTTTTTTCCTCGAACATTTCGACCGTGTGTACGCGGCATAAGTGACACTTTGTGGGAACCAGTGACATTAATACAGTGATCAGTGCTAAAAATATGCACTGTCACTGTAGTAATGACACTGGCTGGGAAGGGGATAACATCTAGGGCAATCAAAGGGTTAAATGTGTGCCTAACAAGTGTTTTCTTACTGTGAGGGACGTGCTTTTACTAAGGGAAGGCATAGATCCCTGTACCTGCTTTACAGGAACACAGGATCAATGTCTTCCATACTGACAGATTGACGATCTGCCTTGTTTACATAGACAGACCACCGTTCTGCCTATGTACATAATGATCAGCGGGTACCGGTGGACATCGAGTCTGCCGGAGCCATTGATTGGCTCCCATGCCCAGAAATGCAGGATCACTTATATATGTGATCCTGCGCAGCACGACCGCCATGTAGCAGTAAATCTGCTATCAGGCAATCAGCAACTGGTTAACATCATCAGCATTGTAATAACTCACAGACAGCAGGCACTCTATCATGGCTCTGGCTGGCTCTGTCAAGTGTGTCACATAAAATGGCTGCTGGATGCTGATTTTGTTAACTTATGACCAATAAGTTAACAAAATCATCACCCAGCAGCCATGTTATGTGACACACTGACAGAGCTAGGGTGACCACGTGTCCCGGATTGCCCGGGACAGTCCCGCATTTTGCAGGTCTGTCCCGGGCACCTTCATTCCAGGACAATACAGTGTCCCAGAATGAAACTGACACAGACACCCCCCGAGCCAATCTGATGCCCTCAAAAAAGGCCGCCACATCACTGCTTTACTCACTGACAGTACTTATCCTGGCCCGGAATGCCTGGAGGAGCTCAATTCCACCCCCTGCTTGTGATTGGAGAAATCATAAATCCGCCTCTTGTGTCCAATCACTGTGCTGTGATTCGTTACAGCACAAGCTGATTTTTGGGACGGGAGGGTGTCCCTGAATGGTAGTTTGGAAATGTGGTCACCCTAGACAGAGCCAGCCAGAGCCATGATAGAGTGCCTGCTGCCTGTGAGTTATGATATCATCCATTCCAGAGAGATTCACAGACACCCCCAAAGCATACCTGTGTTGAAGCCTTGAAGGCACTGGCAGCCCCAAGATCGGATCCTCTTCCCCTATGTTCCTGCTGCTGGACGCTGTCAGCTGAGCTCAGCTGCCTCTCTCTGCCCATCGCTGCCACCTCACAGCCTCTCAAGTCTCACTCTCCAGGCCCCGGCTACTACTGGGTGGGTAGCAGAGGAAGATCACCACACCAGGGAAGCTAAGGAGAAAAACAGGCATGTGGCTGACCGGGACTTGAGCCAAGGCAGAAGAACATGCGAGCGGAGCTGCGCCCGAAACTGAAGAAATTGTCCCTCCGCTTTGACCAGCATATGATAATCAGAAAGGGGCACAGATAATGGCAAAAATACATCCCCTAAGCTAGTAGGTGCGGTGGAGTAGGGGTGTGTAATTCAGATTTTTTTTTTTTATTCTGCACTAACTGTCTTTGAAATTGCCCCAGCCCCTGTTAAAATCCAATCCGGGGACAAAACTGGGGACAGACTTGGTCCGGGGACAGTGTCCTCAATCCTGGGACTGTCCCCAGAAACCGGGGATGTCTGGTCACCCTAACCTAAAGCTCACCTGGATACAGTTATTCTCTATACTGTGACAGGCAGGCCGGTGATTGTGCTAGCTGCAGACAGTCAGTGTTTCACTTAGGGCTCTTTCACACGGACGGACCGTTCAGGTCTGCCTGTCCGTTTTTTAGGCGGACCTGAACGGATGCTCCATGTACCCCTATGGAGACACGGATGTCAGCAGTGACATGTCCGCTGACATCCGACCCGCTCCGATCCGCCAAAGTGTGACGGAGGAAAACCCTACTTTTCCATCCGTCTGCGGATCTGATCGCATGACAACGGACTCTACGGTCTGTTGTCATCCGATCCCCCATAGGGGAGAGAGGCGCTCTGACAGGTCGGTCCCTGCACAGTGTGCGGAGACAGACCTGTCATCTGCCTGCTCAGCGGGGATCGACGGAGCGATCCCCGCTGAGCAAAGCGGAGCCCGCACACGGACACGGATCGTGTGAATGGGGCTTTAGTGTACTACTGTGTGCTTTGCATATCATTCACCTAAAGCTCACCTGGATACGGTTATTCTCTATACTGTGACAGGTAGGCCAGTGATTGTGCTAGGTGCAGACAGTCAGTGTTTCACTTAGTGTACTACTGTGTGCTTTGCATAGCATTCACCTAAAGCCTAAATTTTTGATGCAATACTTTGCAACAGGGCTCATTGCTGCGCTCTAAGTACAGTATCTGTGAGGGGTTGCAGTGTTGGGGCACCAGCACCAGTGCCTAAGGCCCAATTTTTCAGCCCCTGTTCAACAGGGGCATGCAATTACAATTCTTGATCTAATAATTCACAGCAGAGCCCATTCCTGCACCCACCAAGAGTAACTGTGAGGGCTTACAGTGTTGTGACACCAGCACCACCACCAAAGGCCCAATTTTTCCTACCACTGTTCAACAGTGGCATGTAAATACAATTCCTGATATAATAGTTGACAGCAGGGTGTTCCAGCGCCCACCATGAGTAACTGTGAGGGCTTAAGCCTCGTACACACGACCGAGTTTCTCGTCGAAGAACGACAAGAAACTTGCTGGCAGAGCTTTCTTGCCGAGTAAATCGGTCGTGTGTACACGGCTATCAGGTTTCTCGTCAAGAAAACCGACAAGAATTTTGACGAGAAAAATAGAGAACCTGCTCTCTATTTTCTCATCGAGATTCTTGTCAGCATGTTTCTCGACGAGAAAAGTGTGTGTGTGTACACTTACCTGTCCTCCGGGAAGCCCGCGCATGCTCGAAATGACTTTGACGCATGCGCGGTAGCTTCCTAGGCATAGGTAGAGTGTAGCAAGATGGCGGCGACGGCATCGAATGTGACGAGCGCACACTCGTTGTAGTCGATTACGTCACCGCGTTCACTCCATTCAAAGAACCACGGGTTCTTTGAAAGGAGCGTCTGTACACTCGGCCGGGACAAGTTTCTTGTCCAAGAATCTCGTCAAGAAAAATGACGTGTTTTTTCTTGACGAGATTCTCGGTCGTGTGTACGAGGATTAACAGTGTTGTGGCAACACCAACCAATACCTAAGGGGCAAATTTCTGCAGAGTATATATGGCAGGCCCCTACTTTCAAACATCCAACTTACAAATGACTCCTACTTGCAAACGGAAGGAGACAACAGGAAGTGAGAGGAAATCTACCCCTAGGAAGGCAATTTCTCTCCTGTAATGCCCCATACACACAATCGTTTTTCATGCCGTTAAAAATGGGCATTAAAACCGATCGTGTGTATGCTCCAGAGCATTTTTAACGACGTGAAAAACGGCCATTAAAAATTTCGAACATGCTCTCTTTTTTCACGTCGTTTTTCATGTCGTTTTTTTTAACGACGTGAAAAACGATGGTGTGTATGCTTTGACGAGGTGAAAAAAAACGCACATGCTCAGAATCAAGTATGAGACGGGAGCGCACGTTCTGGTAAAACTAGCATTTGTAATGGAGATAGCACATTTGTCACGCTGTAACGGACTGAAAAGCAGGAGGCTGAAAAGCGCGAATCGTCGCTCAACAAACTTTACTAACATGAAGGGTGGCACCATCCGAACGGAACTTCCCCTTTATAGTGCCGTCGTACGTGTTGTACGTCACTGCGCTTTGCTTGAACGTTTTTTAAAATGATCGTGTGTACGCAAGACAGGCTTGAGAGGAAACATGAAAAAAAACGACGAGAAAAACATTAAAAAATGGCATGAAAAACGATCGTGTGTATGCCGCATAAGAGTTAATATGTGAAAAAGGTGTCTCCTCTCCACTGATGCTTTATCACCAATCCTTGTTTCAATAAAAAAAACTAATTTTCCAAAAACATTTGTCATTGGGACGGAAAGTGAGGTGAAATGTTCTGAACAAGGGGCACAGACAGCAAAACAAATGTTACAGGGGTGATAACCCTTCCCTATGTTCTCCAAAAAGCTTAAAAATAGATTTTTTGGCTAGAGCTACACTTAAAAAATGTACCTGTTCCAAATTACAAACAGATTCTACTTAAGAACAAACCTACAGTCCGTGTCTTTTTTGCACTGCCTGTATACTGCTGTTCAGAGTATATAGGTTTCATGAATTGTAGATCTGTAATTTTTAGCAGGGGTTCCCCGAGACCGGAGAACTATTTCAAGGGTTCCTCTGTGTTGAAAAGGTTGAGAAAGGCTGATATAGGGCCTTTTTTATTTTGGGTGCGGGGTTCCCCTTAATATCCATACAAGACCCAAAGGGGCTGGTAATGGGCTGGGGTAGGGTGGGGGGAGGGGGGGATGGGGTAGCCATGCCATTTTTCTCAATGATTTTCATCCATATTGCCGGGACCAGACATTACATTAAAGCCGCAAGCAGTTTTAAATGGCTTTTTTTCCTTTAGAAATGTCATTTTGTGCAGGGACAGTTCTAAACACGGGAAACACGTGCCACTTCACAGGCATACTTTAGACATGCCCAGGTACGATATTTAAAGGAATATTTCACCTTTTTTTTCACTTTATGCATCATTAAAATCATTGCTCCCGAAAAAACGACCGTTTTAAAAGATTATTTTTACATTGATACATGTCCCCTCGGGCAGGACCCGGGTCCCCAAACCCTTTTTAGGACAATAACGTGCATATTAGGCGTTATAATTAGCACTTTAGATTTCGAACGTTCGCGTCCATTGTATTTAATAGGTTCTAAAGTTTGTGCAAACGTTCGGTCCGTTTGAAGGTTCTGGTGCGAACCGAACGGGGGGGTGTTCGGCCCATCCCTAGTCTCCGATAATTATCCAGAAAATTCTGGTCCGCATTCAAGTCATCATGGTGATCAAGGACACATATAGTTTGTTTAGAATGTGCAAGATGCACTTCAAGAATTGAAAGAGCTTTCACCCATTGAATCTGAATAATGCTCATCAGAATCAACTAGGTATGAGAGAAACTAGTTTGTATAGAAAAGTCTTGGATATTTGATATATGAATTTAGTAGGTATTGATCACCGCCATGCCTTGTCTTATCATAAGGTAGGAATATATATATATGCATTTAAAATACAAAGAGACACAGTGAATAACTTTAACACTTCACTACTTCTCTGTGATTAAATCAGGAGCCTATATATATCTGGTTTCTAACTATATGGTCTTAGGTCTATTCAACTGAGAAATCTTGTATTGCTGGGTGTGATAAGGTCTGCTGTATATTCATCACTGTACTTGTACTGTAGAGAGACTATTAGCCTTCAAATTAATTTTTAACCAGTCCTGTTGTATATTAATGGGTCAAATGATCAGATATTGTCCATATGATTATGACTCCTCAGTCACCTGTTTCAGAGGGCAAGTCTGACCTTGAAATAGTGTGGATATACTGACTGTAGTCCTTTAAGGTAATTTCTCTGCTTCTTGAATAATTAGAGAAAAGGTGCGGTACTTTCAGGCGTCAAATTAAGTTCGATCTTTGTTGACATACCATTAAGTTGGAAATCTGCCCATTTGTTGTTCAATTGGTTAGACACCTTCAGGAGTATTTAACTTGACTCTCTTTTCTGGGAAGGCAAAACACTGCTGTAAACAAAAAAGAGAAAAACACAAGGGTAGGGGTGTACATGCTATTCAGGTTAAATTATTTTAGGTGATTTACTAAGTTTTGAACTGCGTAGCTTCGTAAATGGGGTGACCTATTCCATATGGCTATAATTGTATGGTCTGGAATTTGTCGTTCGATCATCTAGATGAGTTTTACATTTTAAGTGTCCATTTGGTCCTGAAGATCCAAGCGGTCTCTGCGTCTGGGTGGAGAGATTCCTGGGTCTCCTTGGACTACTTCTCTCCTATTTTGATGGGGTGACGGTGATCTGCGGCGTCAATCTCTTTGTCTCTGAGCTCTGGGAGTGAGGTTATTAGAGACTGCAATCCATGATTCATTAAGCATGAATGAATTATACCAATCTGTGACTTCAGTCCTGGGGATATTCATGGACTCGCAGAATGATCGGAGGTCTTCAGGTGTCCGAAGCAATGCTGCGTGACCTCTCCTTGAGGCTGAGAGGCAAAATGGAAACTTCCATCTATAAGCAATTCCTCTTGATCGCAGTTGTTCTGTAATCGGGCGCAAAGCTCTGCGTTGTTGCAAAGTAATGTTTGAAAGGTCCTGATAGTTTTATTTCGTTACCGTTGAAGATGATTCCATTTTTTTCTCTTGCTTTCTTTAGAATGGCTTCCTTCAATGGGAAATTTACCAAACAAATTATATCCCTGGGGGAATCATTGTCTCTCCCTCTGGGTCTAAGGGCTCTGTGGACCCTCTCGAACTCATTGGGGAATCTGGGGGTCTTTCCAGTATATCATTGAATATAGCTTCTGCTGTGCGTTCTACTGGAATCTAGCATTTCTGGGACCCCTCTAATTCTTACATTGTGGCGTCTCCCCCTATTGTCGTGATCTTCTAAATGGCGGTGTATTTCGATTATATGGACAAGGTACATATCTGCATTCTTCTGTACCTGCTATATGGCATCTGCGTGGCGTGCTGAGGCCTGCTCCATCACTCCAGTCCTTGCTGCAAATCCCCTGGATGTCCGCTCTGATGTCCGTGATTGCTGCCGAAAATGATGCCTTGATGTCCACAGCCATTGCCTGGTGGTTTACCTGGAGGTCCGCAAGGCTAAGGGTCTGTGTTGGCTGTGCTGGCAAAGTCGACATGTTTTGGGCCCTGTTCGTGCCGTCCGTGATTGGGCTGGAGCCGCCGAGCAGGATGGTGGGTTTAGGCGAGGCCGCGGCTTTGAGGCCTTCTACCTGCGCCGTTCGGGAACATCGCGGGGATGTTAGGGGCTGAATGCTGGTTTGGCTCCATTGGTTCCCGGGATGTTGAGGAACTCCGATCACCCTTTACCATGTTCAGGTGAAGTCTATAGTGACCTGTAGCTAATTTTAGCTGCTCCCTTGTGCCGGAGATAAGGGATCAAGCGTCCATCTCGGTCCGGAGTTAGGCCACGCCCCTCTTTATTTATTTGTTTATCTAATTATTTCCATGTTTTTTAACTTCTTCACCTACTCACTAATTGAATATTCACACTTAAAATACATCCACTGTTATATAGGCATGTAGAGGCTCATGTATATACACATACACATAATTATATTATATTATACTTTTTGTTTCACGATTTTAGATTTATTCATTTAGTTCTATTATATGTTTCACATATATTCTTGCACATAGAATCAATTATGACACATTATATAATCACACTTGCTGTTTAAGACTCGATTGTGCTCACAGAATGTGTCGAGATTTCAGGTCATCAATTGAATTCAATTGATCAAACAATCAATTAAGCAAATTTTCTGGTCACATGGTCCAAAAGGAAATAGTATTTAAGCATTATTCATTTCTGTGATTATTAGCTATGACTAAGCACTGTTTGTTAGTGTGAAACGCGTCAGCTGTTCTGTCCATTCTGTTCTGCTGTGGCATGTATTTTTGATGTCCATTTTTCAATAAAAGGCAAAAACTTTTTTGGAGTGCGGCTGTCCAGAATTTCTTCCCATTTTTGCATTGTTACATGCATTGCCAGCACCTGGGGCTTCTAATCTGGAGGAAAGGCTTTTACTTTTGCTTGAACTTCCTGGAGCGGTGATATCCCTTTCTCTACTGCATAGCTTAATGTCATCTGCAAAGACAGAAATGTTACTTTTGATCCCAGACCCAATATCATTTATAAAGATATTAAAAAGTAAGGGTCCCAACACGAAACCTTTGGGTACACCACTGATACCCTTAGACCATTCAGAGTAAGAATCATTAACCACTACTCTCTGAATTCTGTCTTTTAGCCAGTTTTCTATCCATTTACAAACTGATATTTCCAAGCCTGTAGACTTTACCTTACACATTAGCCGTGTGTGGGGAACTGTATCGAACGCTTTTGCAAAATCCAAGTATACCACGTCCACAGCCACGCCCCTGTTCAAGCTTTTACTTACCTCTCCATAAAAAGAAATCAGGTTTGTCTGACAACTTCTGTCTTTCATGAATCCATGCTGTCTGTTGCTTAAAATTTATTTTTCCAGCAAGAACTCGTCTATGTGGTCTTTTTTTAATCTTTCCAGTATCTTCCCAACTATAGAAGTTAAAGGGGTTGTAAAGAGAATAAAAAAAATGACAAACCTGTTATACTTACCTCCACTGTGCAGCTCGTTTTGCACAGAGTGGTCCCGAACCTGGTCTTCTGGGGTCCCTCGGGGGCTGTCTTGGCTCCTGCCCGCAAGAACTGAACACCTTCATGCGAGCGAGCTCGCATGGTGGTAAGTTCTTGCGGGCGCGGTCCCGTGATACATGCTTTCAATCCATCCACTCTAGCCAATCAACGACCAGGCTGAGCGGCGAAGAGGACATCGGGGGCGAGCGCAACAGGTGAACAGGCTCAGGTAAGTAAAACGGGGGGCTGGGGGGCCGGTATTGTCGGATGTTTTTTCACCTTAATGCATGGGATTCATTAAGGTGAAAAAACGTGTACCTTTAGTGTCCCTTTAAACTAACAGGTCTATAGTTACTTGGTAAAGACTTTGTTCCCTTTTTAAATATAGGCACCACGTTCGCCCTGCGCCAATCCAGTGGTACTATTCCTGTCATTAATGAGTCCCTAAAAATTTGATACAATGGCTTTGAAATTACAGAGCTCAATTCTTTTAGGATCCGTGGGTGTATGCCATCTGGTCCAGGTGCTTTATCCACCTTTATTCTGTCTAAATATTGCTGGACCATATCACTTTTGAGCCATTGTGGATTTGGGGCTGTGTCACTACCACCCCCATTATGAACATGAGCTCCCCCATGCTCCTTTGTATACACAGAGCTGAAGAAATTATTTAACCACTTGACCACTGGGCACTTAAACCCCCTTAATAACCAGACCAATTTTCAGCTTTCGGTGCTCTCACATTTTGAATGACAATTACTCAGTCATACAACACTGTACCCATATGAATTTTTTTTTGTCCTTTTTTCACACAAATAGAGCTTTCTTTTGGTGGTATTTAATCACTGTTGGGTTTTTTATTTTTTGCGCTATAAGAGAAAAAAGACTGAAAATTCTGTAAAAAAAATATTTTTTTTTCGTTTCCGTTATAAAATTTTGCAAATTACTATTTTTTCTTCATAAATTTTGGCCAAAATTTATACTGCTACATATCTTTGGTAAAAATAAGTACAAATTGGTGCATATTATTTGGTCTTTGTGAAAGTTATAGAGTCCACAAGCTATGGTGCCAATATCTGAAAATTGATCACACCTGAAGTACTGACGGCCTATCTCATTTCTTGAGACCCCAACATGCCAGAAAAGTACAAATACCCCCCAAATGACCCCTTTTTGGAAAGAAGACATTCCAAGGTATTTAGAAAGAGGCATTGTGAGTTTTTTGAAGTTGTCATTTTTTCCCACAATTCTTTGCAAAATCAAGATTTTTTTTTTCTCTTTTTTTTTTCCACAAAATTGTCATATTAGCAGGTTATTTCTCACACACAGCATATGCATACCACAAATTACACCCCAAAACACATTCTGCTATTCCTCCCGAGTATGGCGATACCACATGTGTGAGACTTTTACACAGCGTGGCCACATACAGAGGCCCAACATGCAGGGAGCCCCTTCAGGCGTTTTGGAGCACCGAGGCCAATTCTGACATTTCTCTCCTACATGTAAAAATCATCATTTATTTGCTATAAAATTACATAGAACCCCAAAACATTATATATGTTTTTTTAGCAAAGACCTTATAGAATATAATGGTGGTTGTTGCAACTTTTTATCTCGCACGATATTTGCGCAGCAATTTTTTTAACACGTTTTTTACGGAAAAAAAATGTTTTGTGCTTAAAAAAAAAAAAACAGTAAAGTTAGCCCAATGTTTTTGCATAATGTGAAAGATGAAGTTACGCTGAGTAAATAGATACCTAACATGTCACCCTTAAAAATTGCACACGCTCGTGGAATGGCGCCAAACTTCGCTACTTAAAAATCCCCATAGGCGACACTTTAAATATTTTTACTGGTTACATGTTTTGAGTTACAGAGGAGGTCTAGGGCCAAAATGATTGCTCTCGCTCTAACATTCGCAGAGATACCTCACATGTGTGGTTTAAAAACCGTTTTCATATGTGGGCGGGACTTACGTATGCGTTCGCTTCTGTATGAGAGCTCACAGGGACAGGGGCGCTTTAAAAAAATATATATTTTTTTATTGTTCATTTTACTTTATTTATTTTAGTTTGACATGTTTTTCCGCCCCGAATTTTTTTTTGAGCACTTTTATACCTATTACAAGGAACGTAAACATCCCTTGTAATAGGAATATGGCATGACAGGTCCTCTTTACAGTGAGATATGGGGTCAATAAGACCCCACATCTCACCTCTAGGCTGGGAAGCCTGAAAAAAAAACAAAAAACAAAAACAATCCTGGCTTTGATCGTAGCGGTGAGTCGGTAGAAGCACCGGAGGGCGGCGGGGGGGGGGGACATCCCCTCTCGCCTCCCGTAAGAATGATCAAGCGGCGGAACAGCCACTATGATTGTTGTTATGGTGTAGGGAATCGCCGGCTGAAAAAGCTAATATCTGAATGATGCCTGTAGCTGCTCCCATCATTCAGATATCTCCAGATATCCCAGCACAAAGTCAAGGACGTCATATGACGGCCGGCGGGCGGGAAGTGGTTATTGCAGAGTATTGCCGGGCATTGCGGAGTATTGCTGGGTATTGCGGAGTATTGTGCAGGGTATTGCAGAGTATTGCGCAGGGTATTGCAGAGTATTGCGCAGGGTATTGCAGAGTATTTTGCAGAGTATTTTGCAGAGTATTTTGCAGAGTATTGCGCAGGGTGATGCAGAGTATTGTGCAGGGTATTGCAGAGTATTGCAGAGTATTGTGCAGGGTATTGCGCAGGGTATTGCAGAGTATTGTGCAGGGTATTGCAGAGTATTGCGCAGGGTATTGCAGAGTATTTTGCAGAGTATTGCGCAGGGTATTGCAGAGTATTGCGCAGGGTATTGCAGAGTATTTTGCAGGGTATTGCACAGGGTATTGCAGAGTATTGCACAGGGTATTGCAGAGTATTGCGCAGGGTATTGCACCAGGGTATTGCAGGGTATTGCAGAGTATTGCGCAGGGTATTGCAGAGTATTGCGCAGGGTATTGCAGAGTATTGCACCAGGGTATTGCAGAGTATTGCACCAGGGTATTGCAGAGTAGTGCACCAGGGTATTGCAGAGTATTGCACCAGGGTATTGCAGGGTATTTTGCAGAGTATTGGCAGGGTATTTTGCAGAGTATTGGCAGGGTATTGCACAGGGATGGCTGAGCAGGGATGGATGGATGGCTGGATCTGTGACTGCAATTGTCACAGATCCAGCCCACAGTGCTGCTGCTGCCATCCGCTCTCTCCCCCTCCCCTCTCACACTGTACCGATCGGTACAGAGAGGGGAGAGAGGAACCGGCGTCATCACATGACGCCGGTCTGTTTACAAGTGATTGCTCCGTCATTTGACGGAGCGATCACGTGGTAAACGCCCGCTATCAGCGGCGATTTACCGCGATTCGTGATGCGCCGGGTCCTCTGGACCCGGCGGTCATGGAGTTTCCCGTGTGCGCACCCCAGGGGGCGCGCGGGAGCGCGATTCTGGGAGGACGTTATATAACGTCCTCCCAGAGTTAAGCAACCAACTTGTCGACGTTATTTGTCGGCAGGTGGTTGTTAACTGGTTAATAAATTAGCCTTCTCTTTGTCCCCAGTCACCCAGTCTAGATTATTTTGTAAAGGGCCTACATGCTCAGACTTCACGTTTTTACTATTGATATATTTGAAGACTTTTTGGGGTTTGTCCTACTAACTTTTGCAATATGTCGTTCGTTTTGAATTTTTGCATTCTTGATTTCCTTTTTACATATTCTGTTATATTCTTTGTAACATTTAAATGACACTAGTGTTCCTTCATTTTTATATTTTTTAAAAGCTCTTTTCTTATAGTTTAGAGCTTTTTTAACTTTGACCGTGAGCCACATAGGTTTTATTTTTAGCTTTTTAAACTTATTGCCCATGGGAATATACTGTGCAGTGAGTTCACAAACAGTCTGTTTGAAGAATTCCCATTTCTGTTCCGTGCCCATTGATGCCAATATTCTCTCCCAGTCTAAGTCCTGGAGAGCAGCCCTAATCCTTGGAAAATTTGCTCTCTTGAAATTAAGTGTTTTTATCTTTCCCGTATGTGATTTTTGCTTACCACTAACATCAAATGAAATCATGTTATGGTCACTGCTACCCAGGTGTTCCTTTATCTGAACATTAGTAATACGCTCTGCATGGTTTGAGATTACCAGGTCCAACAGAGCTTCATTCCTAGTTGGGGCCTCAATAAACTGGACCATAAAATTGTCTTGTAATAGGTTTATGAATTTTTGCCGTTCAACTGTCTCAGCAGTGCCATTACTCCAGTCAATTTCTGGGTAGTTAAAATCCCCCATTATTATCATTGTCCCAGCCCTTGCAGCCCTTTCCATCTGTGAACTCCTGATCTCCCTTTAGATACCCTCTGATATTGGGGCCTGTGCTGATAGAACGAGCCAGGGGTTCGATGGTGAGGGCAAATAAGTGCGGCGACAAGGGGCACCCCTGTCTGGTTCCCCTGCCTAGTCTGAAGAACTCGGAGTTGCAGCCCGGAAGTCTGATCCGCGTGCGGGAGTGATGGTAAAGAGCTCGGAACCCATGGACAAAGGCCCCCGAGAAGCCAAATTTTTCAAGGGTCAGTTGTAGATATGGCCATAGTACGCTATCGAAAGCCTTGTGAATGTCGAGGCTCAGAAGTAACACTCTCCGAGAGTGTACCTCAGCGTCTTGTATGATGTTGGAAGCTAGTCTGATGTTGTCTGTAATTTGTCTGGTCGGGATAAATCCTGTGTGGTCTGAGGAGATTAAGGAGGTAATAATATTGGAGAGTCTGTCTGCTAAAATGCGACCAAAAATGTTGAGGTCGGTGTTGATGACTGAAATTGGCCTATAGTTTTGGGGTAGGGAGTGGTCTTTGTTGGGTTTAGGGATTAGGGACATATTTGCCAGAAGCATATCGTCTGGGAAAACGTTGCCCTTCAAAATTTGGTTAAAGAGGGATTTTAGGTGGGGGATAAGGGTGCCTTAAAATTTTTTGTAATATGGGGCTGAATAACCATCAGGGCCAGGGGTTTTGGAGGGTTTTAAAGACTTAATGACATTGATTAATTCAGAATCAGAGCATGGAGCATTCAGCTCTTGAAGGTGTTCCTGTGTTAGAGCGGGGAGGGATAAGTCATTCAACCAAGATTTGAGGGCGGGGTCTGGGGGAAAGGATGGTGGGG
The DNA here is from genome assembly GCA_029206835.1 of Rana muscosa. NCBI lineage: Eukaryota > Metazoa > Chordata > Amphibia > Anura > Ranidae > Rana > Rana muscosa. Next base: position 359,928,667 of record CM055117.1, read on the forward strand.
AGAGTAGTTCCGAGTAGAATTTTGAAAAAGTCTGTAGGACCTCTGCGGGGTGGGTGATTAGGTTGCTATTAGGACTTCTGAGTTTGTAAGTGTGGGGGGGTTGGATGGATTGGTTGAGCTTTTTAGCAAACATGACCGAGGCGGAATTGCTGTGTAATAAGAACTTGGCCTTCGACCATCTTAGAGATTTCTCAGTCTGCTCTGAAAGGATTTTTTTTTTCCACAAATTTTTTTTTTATTAGAGGAGAAAATATGGTTGTACATACATTATAGTAAATAATCCATCTGCAAATGGAACCATAGCGAAATAACATGTAAAGGACATTCTAATGTAGCAATACAGCAGTAGATTGAAAAAGTAAGACATCAGGGATTTGTACATGTTGATACAGGACAAGGCCTATGTATTACAAAAGATTGACCAGCACCAACTTCTAGCAGGGTCAGGTATCTGGGTGACAGTAAAGCACCCTGTTAATTATTGCAAAGGCCTCGTAGACCCCTGTCAACCGGTCTAGTCGCGACCAATAAAATTATCGAATACCTGATATTGCAGGGGGTGGATATTTTGCAGGGAACCCCATTAGAGTCCTCGGCTGATGTCAGCTCAGCTGCGTCATTGTGATGGTATCAGGGGGTCAAGGATAGAGGGCAAGAGGTAAAGGAAAGAAGGGAGAGGGGGACGGATAGTCAGGGCAGAAAGGGGAGAGGGAAAAGGCCGGGGGTCGGCCACTCCATGTCTTAATACTCCCTGGCTCCCATCCGGGTCCCAGGGAGCGTGTATTGGGGAGGTTCAGCATCTCAATGTTGTGACGGAAAGTGGGATTTATACTGGTCAGTAGACTTAAAATGTAGCCAGCATGCCCAGATCAGTGTGAATTTCTGAATGCGGTCCTGGGAGACATAGATTAGTTCCTCCATCTCCTCTATGGCTAATGACTTCTGGTAAGAGCGGTTCGATAAGGTAGTGTGGTGTAAGAGAAATTGTGCTGGACTAAAATCTAAGGCAAAAGTGGTAACCCGCTCTATTATGGAGTGTACCTCCCTCCAAAAAGGACGGAGTAAGGCACACTCCCCCCATATGTGGATCATGGATCCCTCGCCTTTGTTGCATCGCCAACATACATTCGGAATCTGAGGTGAGAATCTATGTAAACGGGCTGGGGTTCTATACCATTTTGTAATAATTTTGTATCCATTTTCTTGGATCGCCACATTCATCGACCCTGTGTGCGCCATAGTATAGATAGATTCCCACTCTTTATCTGTGAATGAGATTTGCAAATCTTTTTCCAAGAAGAGCGCGCAGTCTGTGTCGCTGACAGATCTGGGGTCTCTTGCAGCATGGCATATATAGATGATATAAGGTGTCGTTGCGATGATTTGCGTGAGCATATGGTTTCGAAGGGTGTAAGTTGTCTACTCCATACATTGGTGGAGTCTATAGAGGTGAGGAAATGTGACAGCTGTCTATACGACCAAAAAGGAAAAGATTTGGTACGTGATTCCGCAACTAACTCCTCATACGATCGCCATCGGCCTGGCCTCTGCGAAAGAAATGGCGTGCCTGGATCTCCTCCTGTGGCCATTCCCTGTGTAAGAAAGATCTGGATTCTCCCGGAGGGAACTTGGGGTTACCCCGTATTGTGGTCAGGGGGCCAGGTTGAGAGGAAATGTTGAAGAGGGCAACTGCCCTCCCAAAGGCCAACAGCGAGGGCATGATCAGCGGGTGCATCCTGATATCCTGAGGGTAAAGTCGCGGTGCCAGCCACGGAAGTGTGTAAGTCGGTGTTGGTGTATATGAGTTTTCCAGCGTGACCCAAGCTTTCCCTAATTTGTGAATATTCCAGTCCACCACTCTAGTCAGGTGGCAGGCCAGGTAGTACTTATGGGGGTCTGGTAAACCAATACCCCCCGTAGTTTTGGAGCAGGTCAGGCGGGAATATTTAATATGCGGGGCTGTACCCTTCCATATAAATGTTGTGCAGGCTTTCTTATATGTCAAGAAGAAGGAGGGATAGGTGTATCGGGATTGTTTGCATCAGGTACAATAAACGGGGGAGAATGATCATCTTAACGAGTGCCGCACGGCCAAACCAGGACACATTCAGACTAGCCCACTACTTCAAATCCGATTGGATTCTGGAGAGTGAGCGAAGAAAGTTTAAACTGTACAGATCTGACAGCATCCTGGGAATCTGAATCCCTAAGTACGTGATAGCGTCTGTCTTCCATATAAACGGAAAAGAGTCACGGCAGTGAGAAACTTCCTGAGGGGTTAGAGATACATTCAGGGCGTGGGACTTGGAGTAGTTAATTTTAAGGTACGACAGCTCGCCGAAAAATTTGATGTCGTTCAACAGGTTAGGCAGGGACACCCGAGGAGATTGCAGGGAAAGCAGTATATCGTCAGCAAACGCTGCTACTTTGTACTCCCTGTGGTGTATGGAAATACCCTTGATGTTGTCATTGGCACGCAATCTGTTCAACAATGGTTCAAGAGACAGGACAAAGATCAGCGGAGAAAGGGGGTAACCCTGGCGTGTACCATTGCTTATTGAGAAGGCGTCCGACAGGAGGCCATTGGCCTTTACTCTCGCCGCTGGGTTGGCATAAAGGGCGTTGATGTGAGCTAGCATTCGGGGTAGTAGGCCTATGCCCTTCAGTACCCCTTGCATATAATCCCATGCTACCCTGTCGAACACCTTCTCAGCATCAAAGGATAGGAGAAATCCCTTAGTCTCCGAAGAGGAGAGCCAATGATGTATGTTCAAAGTGCGAATGGTATTGTCCCTTGCCTCCCTACCCGGGATAAAGCCTACCTGATCAGATGTTATGAGGTCGGGTATCAGGGGTAATATCCTGTTAGCCAACATTTTTGCATATAGTTTAATATCTACATTGAGAAGGGATGTCGGCCTGTAGTTGGAGACTAATGAGGGATCTTTATCTGTTTTAGGAATAACAGCTATGTGTGCTTCTAAGAGCCTGCCAAGGAATGTGTGGGGGCTCGCAAGCGAGTTAAAAGTTTGAAGCATCTGAGGTGCCAGCTCCTCCTGAAAGCATTTATAGTACACCAACGGGAGGCCATCGGGGCCCGGGCTTTTGCCAACATTCATTTGTTTAATCGCTACACAGAGTTCATCCATGGAGAAAGGGCTCTCCAGAGCTACTGCCTGCTGAGTAGTGACAGGTTTGGGGCAGTAGTCTGTTAAGAATGCTGCCATTTGGGAGGAACGGTTGGCCGAGGTCAACGGTCCATCCGTCTCAGGCGAAAGATTATAACGTTTCGTATAGAATTTTTCAAATTGTTTGGCTATGTCTTCGTTCCTAGTGTGGAGTGTGCCCTGGCTGTCTCTAATGTGGTGGATTACTGAAGAGGTCTTGGCTGCTTGTATCGTCCGTGCTAATAGTCTCCCGCTCTTGTTGCCATGTTCATAGAACACCTTCTGTCTGAGGACATACCGTCTCCTAGTGTGTTTTCCTAGTTCCTCCCTTAGGGCGGAACGAGCGTGTAAAAGGTCCTGCAATGTTGATTGCATGGCCGAGCGTTTATGGGCTAACTCCAGTTTATTAATTGTCTCAATAAGGGATTTGATGAGTTCTTGCTGTCGTTTCTTGGCAATCGTTGCCAAGGAAATCAACTTCCCTCTTAATACACATTTATGTGCTTCCCAAAGCATGACGGGTGACACATCAGGGGTAGAATTTTCCTGAAAGTACAAATTAATTTGTGCACTTATCTGTCTGAGGTTCTCTGAGTCTTTCAGTAAGGAGGGGTTTAGTCTCCAGGACTTTGTCAGTTTGTTTGAGTCTGGAAACGTGAGGGTGACTGTTATGGGGTGATGGTCGGAAAGAAGCATTGGTTCAATAGTGGCGTGGGTGAGGAGAGACAGGTGTACAAGAAGTTTACCGGAGGTGGTTGAAGGCACACCCAACCACCTAAAGGGGGGAATCCGGGAAGTCAGCGACTATCCAATAGGACAGCTGATGGGGGACAATAAACTAGGACCGTAACTCGAGAATACGCAACTAGAAGGACGAGAAAGGATATACAGAAACTTTGAGGGTATCTGTCAACATTTATCATAGTGAACAATTACCAGGGAGCAACAAACGTAGAAGAGGTGCTCATAGTACTAAAACAGTAACAGGTGCAAATACAAATAGGGGCCCGTTGGGCACTTGGATATTGTCTAGGTCAGTATATAATATGTAGAACAGTTGTTAAGAGATTGCACATAAGGTTATATTAAGTCTAGGACTATCTCAAACTTCAACATGACCTGTACCGTTAATTAGTTGTATTGCGAGATATAACAGCTAACTAAATAAACCGTCTGATCTATCAGTCAGTGAATTAAAGTAAAGTTACCATAGACTAGGTAGGTAACTACATCCAAGAACTTTAAACCTCCCAACCCCCCTCCCCTCCCCTTCACCAGAAAAGTCATGGTAGATTCATGGGTTCTGGTGGGCTGCTCCCATCCAAAGCTATATTTAGTGTGAACTTTCCAGGGTGTGGATCAGCTAAGGTATAAGCTGTCGTAAGGCACATTGAGTTCCAGGCTCGCAAATATTAGAATATGGGTGAGACATAGTAGGGAGGCTCCACAACACGAACTAGAGGGTCTCCTCCCCCTCCCTCATACCTCCCCCACATTTATTCTCTAATCGCCCCAGATATAGCTGCTAGCATGACTTGCAAGATTAAATACATTATCACCTGTATGCGGTACAAAGCATGGTCATTGGGGGAAAATCCGGGGGTCAGGGGAAGGGGGATAGCTTAGTGCCTAGAGTATCTTGGACCCCTCTATGGAGGGGTGTCAGCAAGAGGGGTTCAGCAGGAATACAGCAGTACCTGGGATGGGTTGATCAATGTTTCTGATAGATCTCCAGGAATGTACTTCGGTCAAGTTCTTCAAGATGTGGGGTCAGCAGTCCAGAAATCACTGTTGGAGCAAGACAGGGGAGGGAGGCGAGGCAAATGTTCACCAACTGGAGAGAGGGAAAGAGAGAAAAAACAAAAACAAAAACTAAAAAAAAAAAAGAAAAGTCCCCCAAAACAGGGGTGAGAACCAAATACGTCTCTCTCAGCTACTGTTGAGCATTGGAATGAAAGGGGTAGCAATCAGTCATCCTGGCGACCCCTGCGGGGGGTATCCGCTCTCTCCCGTTCGTATGAGGGATGATCCCGTCTTATGTTGCGATCATTCGGCGAGGTGGGGTCGAGCCTGCGGCGTCTGGATCGCTGTCGCTGGGCCTTTGGAGAAGAGGTGTGAGAGACCGGTTTCCACGGTTCCGCAGGAAAGTAGAAAGAGTACCAGTCAGGTAGATCGATCGGACGGACGTCTAACTGCTTACAGAATGTAGGTAAGTCCTCAGGTGTTCAGAGAAGGGCTGTGCGACCTCTGTAGGTGGCCGATAAACAAAATGGGAACTTCCATCGATATTGGATGTTGCGGGCCCGTAGGACATCCAGCAGGGGGTGTAGAGAGCGTCTATTCTGCAAGGTTATCTGCGAGAGATCCTGAAACAGCTTAATGTCCGCTCCATTGAACACAATACGTCCCCTGTCCCTGGCCTTTCTAAGGATATCCTCTTTAAGGGGATAGTTTACGATGCAGCACAAATATCTCTGGGGGGTTCAGAGTCCCGGGGAAGGGGTCTCAGGGCGCGGTGGAGTCTCTCCATTTCAATAGGGGTATCCGCCGGTCGGCCGAGCAGGTCATTAAAAATGGCGCATATCGTCTGCGGCAGGGTGGCCTGGTCTACGCTTTCAGGGACCCCCCTCACCCTGATATTATGCCTGCGACCCCTGTAATAGAAATCTTCCACATGCCTGTGGAGTTCAAACATGTGTGGCAGTTGCATGTCATAGGGTTTCTGCACTTGCCTTATTGCTGCTGCTTGCAGCTGAGACGTGTCCTCCACTTCAGCCATGCGGCGGTTCATCACTAGAAGCTCCGATTTGAGCTCAGATATGGAGGACATCATTGTGGATTTAATGTCCAGGGCAACCTTTTGCAAGTCCCTCTGGAGGTCCAGCAAGGTCGGGTTGGGGACCGCAGCGCCGTCGCCGTCTGTCAGCGGTTCGTCCGCACCACTAATTGAGGCCGGGGATGAGACCTGCGAGGCCTGCGAGTCCGCGTGCTGTCCCTGCGGCCGGGTCCGGAACATCTCCGGGATATTATTACTCAGCTGGGTCCCGGTATCCTTCATCGTACGGGGTGCCGACGAGCTCCTGGTCGATGCGGTCTGATATACCCGTGTTAAAGCGTATTCTTGTCCTCGTTGTGCGGGAGCTCTTTTCTTAAGCTGCCATCTCGGGTCCCATCCAAGCCACGCCCCTGCTCTGAAAGGATTTTATCTAGTTCTAATTTAGTGGTGTTTATTTGTTGTAGTAGATCAGGGGCGTGACTTAGGGTATATAAGTGGTATAATCTGTCAAGGTCTGTGGTGAGCCTGGTGATGTCTGCCAAACTCTGCTTATTCCTATTTGCTGCTGTAGCGGCTATGTACTTTCCCGGGTGTAAATTTGAATTTGGAAATGACACCAGTGATGTGTGATTCATCGTGACCCATTGGGTGGTGCTGTCGCCCTGGGTTGGGTTGGATTATCGCTGTGTGCCGTCCTCCTTGTTGTCCTCCCTGGGCAGCGGTATGGTGGGGCGGGGAACCCGCCGTGCTTGCTGGGAGAGGGTATAAAGGGGGCCGGCCATCTTGGTCACGGGGTCGAAGTCCCAGACACCTTCAGCTTGTGGACGGTGGGTCATGTCGGTCCTCTGGGTGGCCTAGGCCCGGAGGACAGTGGAGGTCGAGTTGCATCCCAGGTACCTTTAGCCTGGGGTGAGGTACTTAAATGGAGGTCCGGAGCTCAGTGCCCAACACTGGGTTCCGCGAGGGAAGGAGATCCTAGGGTGCCCAGGGATTGGGTACCCGAATCCGGAAGGCGCAATGGACCGGGGGAGCTCCTCATTTGAAGACCCGGTGCAGCATATTGCCGGTGACAAGTGAGTCTCCCGTCGGAGACCGCCTGGAAGAAAATCTACCCTCGTGCGGAGACCAGGACACACTTCTAGGAAGGGAAGTGGCAGCTTACATTGTGTCTGGGCCTGTTCGAATCCACACCTCCTTTTCTGTTCTGTTCTATCAAGGGAGTTCAACTGTTTGTGTTCATACAAGGAGAATAAAGGAGTGTTGAACTTTAATGGTGTGGAGCTCATTTTCTAACGGACATGGTTCACGGTGACTCTTGGAGGGAGGATCCAGGTGCACAGCACTGACCCGAAGGTAATACAAAAATCGTTGCTTATACCGCACTAACACCTGTGGTGCAAGCCAGGCGTGGTGTCCCCGTTCCCTCCCCTCTAAGGTACCCCTAGACAAGAGAAAGACGAGACGAGACAAAGAGGGGAATGAGGTGGCCGCTACACTGCTATTTGGATCAGGTGACCCCTGATTACCACTTTATGGTGGGCCGCCCATAAGACTGTGGGAGAGATATCTGTAAAATTGTTAGTGGCAAAATATTCCTCCATGTGTTGTGAAATTTGGGATATCAGAATAGGATCTGTGAGGAGGGACTCATTAAGTCTCCAACCTGCCACAGAAGGCTTAAGGCCAATGTGGGAGATGTTCAAGGAGACCACCTGGTGGTCAGACCAAGGGCAGGAATGAATAGCAGCATTCGTAGAGTTTGCAAGGAGTATGGGGGTACAGAACAGGTAGTCCAATCTGGAGTAGGAGTAGGGTGGGAATAAAATGTGTACTCACGGGCCCCCATGTTGTGTGCCCTCCATGTGCCAACCAGATTGTGATAGTACAACAACGTTTTCAGGGTTTTGGGGAAAGCGTTATTGGGGCCATGTCTAAATTGAGCCATATGGGTCAAACTACCCCATTCTTCATAGTTAGAGCAATCAAATAAAAAAGTCCGGTAACAAAAAAGAAAGAAACAAAATACAAAAAGTGAACAAAATAAACCATCGGGGTCGGGAGGGGATAGACCTTCCCGACTGTAGGATAATGTTCTAACTTGTCAGATATAAAACTTCCTGAACAAACGGACACTAGTGTCCAACACTCTTGGTAACCTGCTGGGAAATAAAAAAATGTTTTTGCAAAAGTTATGTGCTAGAAAAAAAAAAGAATGAATAAGTCTTCAATCCTCTTTTCCTTTTCCTGTGGGTATCCGCAAGAGTGGGGGGACAACCAAATGGGCACCGCTGTACGCCGGCACAGCAAGAAGCAGTCAGGGTGAAAAATGGTGCATAGAGGAGTAAACGGATTGCATGGGGGGGGGGGGTTAGGCCCTTATAAAGTAAGGAGCCTGTCAGTTGGCGCCACCCCCGTACATGTTGGTGGTGCTCCTCAACCGTCAGATAAAGTCCCATGTCCTGAAGAAAGAAAAAAGGTGATGGTCCGGAATACGTGGATAGCAGTGTTAGCTCAGTTCAAGCGATCTCTGAGATCTTGCCTCTGTCTTCTGCGATCTCTCTGTGGTGAAGGGGTTGACCAGATGGCTGAAGGGCGGGGGTTGGAGGGCATCCTAGGAAGATCCTCTTTAGCCATAAGACCTAGCTTGACAAGGAGCTCCTTCCCTTCTTGGATGGTGACCACTGTATAAGTAGTCCCCTGGTGTGGAACCTGGAGTTTTAAAAGGGAATCCCCATCTGTACCGGATTCTAGCCTCTTGGAGAGGTGTGGTGATCTCCTTAAACTTGCGGCATTTATCCAAAGTGGCTGGGGATATATCAGGGAAAATTTGTATCCTGGTACCGTCCAACACAATGTTGGGGGTATTGCGGGAAGCCCTAAGGATCTCCTCCTTCACCAGGTAGTCCTTAAAGCACAGGATAATATCCCTGGGTAGTTTGTCTTCTGGTGGTTTGGGACGAAGGGCTCTATGAATCCTATCACAGGCAAAAGCAGCCACTGGGGAAGCAGGTAGCAGGGACTAGAACAACTTCTGGAGGGCTGGGATTAGTTCTGTGACCACTTCTGGGACCCCTCTAATCCTCAAATTGTTCCGTCTGTTTCTATTGTCCAGGTCCTCTAAATGGGACTGGAGCTGGGACACATATTCAGTGAGAGATTCATGATCCCTGCGAAGGTCAGTGTATGCAAGTTGCAGTTCATCGTGCTTTGTCTCTAAGAGATCAGTTCTGCCTCCCAAAACTGCTATCTCTGCTGCAGAGTGTTAGTTGTTTTATGGAGTTCAGATTGAAATTTCTCTGCTATTTTCGTATACATGGCAGCTAGGCTATCATCTAGGTCTGCCTTGGTGAGCTGCAGGGTGTACTCATCGTCTCCAGACGAGTGTGCAGGGGGTACTTGAGGACTGAGGCTGAGAACCACTGGAGTAAAAAGGAAAATTGAATACTTACCGCTCTGTATTTTTCATTTCCTGGTGACTATTCATGGCAGCACACAATACATGCATATGCTAGCATGAAGGCACCAGGGTAGACAAATCACACCTCTTTTATTTTGACATGCCAATCAGCTGTGTGCGGTGGACGGAGCACGTTGTGGCTCGGCGCCATCTTGAGGCTTCCCTGCCATCTCCCGGACAGTGAGGAGATAGTTTGTGAGGGACTTTTGCGCTGGTTTCCCGCGACGAGACTTGGAGGACGTCGTTCCCCCGGGGGTGCAGGTAGTTTGGGGTTCAATTAATAAGCTTGTCGGACCCAGGGAAGGCGCTGAAGAGTCAGCTCAGTTGCGACCGTCCAGCTTCGAGCCGCGAATGCGCCCCCGTATTTTTTACTTTAACACTCTGTAATGATGATTTTTTTTTTTTTTAAACAAAAGTTTTTTTTATGCACAAAAATAGAACCCTCATTTTGGTTAACCACATAAGTATTACAGTCACTCACGTTGGTTGAATTGGCACATGGATTACCATATAAGCAGTAATGCCACGTCAGGGCTTCAACCCATGTTATTGACCATTCACACCCCTTTCATATCTCAATTCACACACATAAGTGCGCACCATTTTTTTTCCACACCTCAAGACTTTCATCCCTACTACTGCTTAAACAAATACACAGAGATGAACATGCCATACTTTCCATACATCCAGATTTCTACCCTTGCTACTGTATATTCACACATACAGTGCCTTGAAAAAGTATTCATATCCCTTGAAATTTTCTACATTTTGTCATGTTACAAACCAAAAACGTAAATGTACTTTATAGGGATTTTATGTGATAGACCAACACAAAGTGGTGCATAATTGTGAAGTGGGAGGAAAATTATAAATGGTTTTCAATTATTTATTTTTTTTACAAATAAATATCTGAAAGGTGTGTGTTTATATTCAGCCCTCTTTACTCTGATATCCCTAACCAAAATCTAGTGGAATCAATTGCCTCAATAGCCTTCACCTAATTAGTAAATAGAGTCCACCTGTGTGTAATTTAATCTCAGTATACATACAGCTGTTCTGTGAAGCCCTCAGAGGTTTGTAAGAGAACCTTAGTGAACAAACATCACCATGAAAGCCAAGGAACACACCAGGCAGGTCAGAGATAAAGTTGTGGAGAAGTTTAAAGCAGGGTTAGGTTATAAAATACAGTGCCTTGAAAAAGTATTCAAACCCCTTGAAATTTTCCACATTTTGTCATGTTACAAACCAAAAACTTAAATGTATTTCATTGGGATTTTATGATAGACCGACACAAAGTGGAACATAATTGTAAAGTGGAAGGAAAATTATAAATGGTTTTCAATTTATTTACAAATAAATATCTGAAAAGTGTGGTGTCCATTCAGCCCCCCTAAGTCAACACCTTTCTCTGCAATTACAGCTGCAAGTCTTTTCAGGTATGTCTCTACCAGCTTTAGACATACAGAGAGTGAAATCTTTGCCAATTTTCCTTTGCAAAATAACTCAAGCTCTCAGATTGGATGGAGAGCGTCTGTGAATGGAATTTTTCAAGTCTTACCACAGGTTCTCAATTGGATTCAGGTCTGGACTTTGACTGGGCCATTCTAACACATGATGAATATGCTTTGATCTAAACCACTCCATTGTAGCTCTGGCTATATGTTTAGGGTTTTTGTCCTGTTAGAAGGCGAACCTCCGCCCTAGTCTCAAGTCTTTTGCAGTCTCTAGCAGGTTTCCTTCTAAGATTGTCCTGTATTTGGCTCCATCCATCTTCCCATCAACTCTGATCCGCTTCCATGTCCATGCTGAAGAAAAGCATCCCCACAACATGATGCTACCACCACCATGTTTCATGGTGGGGATTGTGATGTTTTATCACCAAGTATAGGCAGACAGCAAGGAGCTTAAACATGAGCCTGGTGTTTATTCAACAGCATCCATATTACAATATATCACAGCTCCCCGCCCCCAGATCACATGACTAAAACTGTTAACTGTTTCCTAACATGTATAAGGAACTAGGCATAACAATTTAACTTGAAGTATAACATAAAGCATACACATCATTACATCTTCCCTCTCGAGTATGAAACATTTAATATGAGACAAAGTTCCTCCATATTTTTGGTTTAATAGCTCGACCATAGCGAGAGAAAGTAACCACTGGCTCATCATCCGTAGGATTGGTGTCCAGTTGAGAGTCACTCCCAGCATTATCATATGCTGATACGTTTATGCTGTCCTTGGTATCCTCAGTAGACTCAATATCCATGTTTAGAACTTCTGTGCCATCATGGGCTTGTTCTTTATCTCCATTTGTCGTCCGGTTCCTCTAATGATGTATCCACAGCAGTGTCTGGACGAAGATGACGCCTGTTTTGATTCAGTTTCTGTCCACACTTGGTCTCGATTATATATGATTTTGGTGAATTGGCTTCTTTGATAATTTGAGCAGGTTCCCATGTATTCCCAGTGACTCTGTGTCGCACAGCTTGCCCAGCAGAGAGTGGATGAAGGGATTTTGTAGATTTATCAAAATACAGTTTTTGCCTTTTCATGTTTATGATCCTCTGAGCTGTTACTCAATCCTGTGGAATAGACTGAGGCTGCAATTTCTGTGGTGCAATAGGCACTGTGGTCCTCAGTGTTCTACCCATTAGCAGCTGTGCAGGTGAGCATAAACCTTCAATAGGTGTTGCACGATAGTTTAACAGTCCTAGGTACACATCCTGCCCTGATGATTGCGCTTTCAGTAAAATGGATTTGGCTATGCCAACATACTTCTCTGCTAGACCATTGGCCTGTGGGTGATAGGGTCTTGTGGGTTTGTGCCTGATTCCCCATTCACGCAGGAAGCACTGGAACTCAGAACATGAGAATTGTGGGCCATTATCGGACACAAGTTCTTCACACACTCCATGTCTTGAAAGTATTTATTTGAAGGCCCATATGACTGTTGATGCTTTTACATTTCTCAGCTGCACTAGCTCAAAGTATTTGCTGTAGTAATCTACTACTATCAGGTAATGGTTGTCCTCAAAATGAAAAATATCTGTAGCCAGTCTCTGCCAAGCCCGTGAATTAGCATTCCATGGTGTAAGAGGTTCTTTTGCATTGTTTTTTTGAAATGTCTGGCAGGTTTCACACTTCTTCACAAGTGTCTCAATATATAAGTTCAAATTAGGCCAGTAGACTAACTCCCGCGCTTTGCGCTTACACAGAGTGATGCCCAAATGCCTCTGGTGGATTTGTTCAAGTACTTCTGCCTGCTGTGTCTTAGGAATGAAAATACAGTCACCCATAAATATGATATCCAAATGAATGTATAGCTCATCTTTCATAGGCCAGAGTCCCTGTAGTTCAGGACTAGGAATGGGCTTTATGTTCGGGTCGAACATGAGTTCGACTCGAACATTGGCTGTTCGTCCGTTCGCCGAATAGCGAACAATTTGGGGTGTTCGCGGCAAATTCAAAAGCCGCGGAACACCCTTTAAAAGTCTATGGGAGAAATTAAAAATGCTAATTTTAAAGGTTAATATGCAAGTTATTGTCCTAAAAAATATTTGGGGACCTGGGTTCTGCCCCAGGGGACATGTATCAATGCAAAAAAAAGTTTTAAAAACTGACATTTTTTAGGGAGCAGTGATTTGAATGATGCTTAAAGTGAAACAATAAAATTGAAATATTCCTTTACATTTCGTACCTGGGGGGTGTCTATAGTATGCCTGTAAAGTAGCGCATGTTTTCCGTGTTTAGAACTCTCCCTGCACAAAATGTCATTTCTGAAGGAAAAAAAAGTTATTTAAAACTACCAGACTCTCTTTCTCAATTTGGGCATAATTGGATTGTGTTGTGGTCAGTGCTCGTGAGGCCTATGCCTAAGGATGTCCTTGTTGAGTCAGTACAGCACCTAACCCAAACTGGAATGCATCCACTTGAGGTACAGTGTCACAGTTTACATCAAAATATTTCAGTATTGGCCCTGGATGTTTAGTGATCAGTTTTTTCACTTTTTAGAAAGCCTTTTCCATGTTTGCATCCCAACACCAAGCAGCTTTCTTCTGTAGCAGTGTACGTAGTGGTGCTATCTGTTTAGCAAGACCCTGAGAGAATTTGGATAGATAGTTGAAAATGCCTAGTGATGTCTCTAGCTCCTTTCTGGAGGTTGGGGCCTTCATGTTAAGAACTGCTGTAATCTTCTTTGGATCAGGCTTCAAGCCCTCTTTGGTTAGTAAAAATATAGTGTAGTGCTGAGTGGTCACATGAGATGAGGACACACGAAAACACAATAAGTGAATAAATACAAAGATAGTGATGAACCACTAAAATAAATTGATGTGAAAAAATAGATAATAAACCAATCGACAATATTGAAATTGTAAAGTAGTGAATAAGTGAATACGTTCAAATGCATATGCAATATATGTCCACTCTGATATGTGAAAAGATATTGCAAATCCACAAAAAATGGACAACCGGGTCCATAAGACACAGGCAGGGGGAGAAGTCCACTTCAGGGAGCAATAAACAGCATGTAGTCAAAAAGGCTATTCAGATGCCTGCGATCATTCTCAAAGATAAGGCTTGGGTACTCTTACCAGATGTGGTGGACACAGGTACCAGACGGCAGTGGGTCAAACAGACTCTGAGCCCTTGGTTCCTTATGGTCTAGGGCTATATCGATAGCGAGGCCAAGTGGGGCCGGATACTGGATCTTGGGTCTCCAAACCATACGTGGAGGCAGTGGTAGCAACCCGACAGAAGGATCTGTCCCAAAGGTGATAATGATGATAGATGTTTCCCCCGAAAATGTCAACCAAGGGTAAAATACAAAAATAGCTCCATATGGTGCAGGTCAACCAAAAATGTTTAATTTAAAATGGATATCATACATCAAATGACAGATATAGAGATAAAATAAAAGTAATCACGTAAAATATAATGTAAAAGCAATGTGGAAGGCAAAAATAGCAAATCCGACGCGTTTCAACTCTATCGATCCTCAACTGGGGCATATCCTTGCCTCCCCATATTGCTACTGTATTTATAAACTTTTGAAAATAGACAGCTCCTCCCCAATCACGGCGGCACCGGAAGTGCGGCAGGTGGCGTGCGTCCCAAGCCTCAATATGGATCTAAATCAAAGTTGGAGAGGGTCTGCACTCCAGGACTCGCCCTGGGGGGATGGGGCCGGAATTCAGCATATCGATCAATCCCGATCTGGCATACAAGACTAAATAAGGTTAAACACCATGTGATTTCCCCTTGGCTAATCCTAAACTTGAGGGCATTAATGACACAGCGATGTGCCTTATACGTGCCTACGTCCCCATATACGGTACGTGCCTACGTCCCCATATACGGGGGTGTGGCAATGCCACAGCGTCATCGCAGTAGTCGAAGGTGTGTCCTGAAGCACTGAGGCAATGGGGCACGGCAACCTTCCCATGACCACTCCCATCCGGGAGAGTGGTAACACCCACGTGATGAGCATCATACCTGCCCACGCTCCCGTCACGGGAGCGCAGCAACTCCATAGCATCATCACGGGCGTGAGGGACGTGTCACAACGAGGCGGGCCTAGCCTGTCCAAGTCCACACAGGGGGGGCGTGGTAGTGCAGACAGCGTCATCACACACAGCGCTAGTCAACCTATGAGAGAACATAGGTGTAGGGGCGTGTCTAACTACATCGTATCTACGGGGCAATGACTGTCACCAAGGAAAGACTTAATTAAACCCCAAAAGTCTAAACTAAAATGGAGTAATAGTAATCCCCTATATGGTAGCATATCCATGAAACGTGAGCCAAATCCAGATTGGCGAACAGCTGCCAAATAAAACCAAAATACTAAAATTTTAAAAACCACCATAAAAATATGAAATGGTAAGCAAGGCAATATGTACAGAAATACCCAAGTGCAGTGGTAAGCTGCAACGTAAACATGGGACAAAGGACATCAAAATTGTGTTGAAGATCGTGCACAAACGAGATGGAACACTATATGTGACAACCTTCTATAGAATGTGGCATAGATAATGTCACAGGCAGGAGACCTCTGGACTAGAAATGCCACTCAAGCCTGGTTGATGAAAGAGTTGATTTCCCAATCAACGTTCATACCAGGTGAGGTGAGTAACATTTCAGTTCATGTATCCAGTAGGTCTCGAGCCATAAAAAGCCCTGTAAACAGGAGTCACCCCTCCAATGTGGGACGAATTTATCTATGATCTGAAATTGTGTGCCTGTGGGATCTCTATTGTGGTGTTCAAGATAGTGGCGTGGAACGATATGTTTAATACAACCCTTTTTGATCTTAGCTAGGTGTTCGCTGACTCTGATTGAAAAAGTCCTGGGGGCGTGGTCTGCCGTGAGAGGAGATGGCCGCTTAAACCCTGAGCTCCGTCAACCCAGTGCCTATACTAACCTAGAATAGGGGTCTACTGCTGACAGCTAGACTCATAGGATGGGAACTTCATCCCGCTCAAACTCTGAGTCTCGATCCCGCTCACCGAGGGATGAAAGCAACCGGGTAAGCCCGAATATCCCAGAGATTTTCAGATCTCAACGCACTCAGAGAACCAACATGGCGGCCCCTCTTCCCGCCTCAACTCCGGGCCCTATTTCCAGTGAGATAGTACTAACTCCCACGAATCCAATCCAAAATCTGGCAGGAACCACCCGATCTGAACCCCAGCAACTTAGTCTCAATGACCTCAGAATGGTAGCTGCGGATATTAAAGATACGCTCTCCGCGGCCATATCCGACCTTCGCCACGAACTCCAAGCCATATCGGGCCGCGTGCAATCCATTGAACGTACAACGGCTCATCAACAGACCGCAATCCGGAGGATCCACGGCCGAGTGGATACCCACACCTTGCAGCTCCGTGACATCCAACGTCACGTGGAGGATTTGGATAACAGGGAAAGGAGACATAACCTCCGTGTTAGAGGCCTCCCGGAACCGGTCGACCAGGACCAGATACTCCCCGCTATTACCTCCATCTTCAATAGCCTCCTGGATCGCGCTTCCCAAACCCCTATAGCGATGGAGCACATACACAGGGCTCTGAGACCCAGAGGCAAGGAAACGGATCCTCCGAGGGACATCATTTGCTTCCTTAATGAATACTCCCTCAAGGAAGCTATCCTTAAGAAAGCCCGCGACAAGGAGGGCTTAGAGTTTGAAGGCCACATGGTACACATCTTCCAAGACCTGTCGGCAATCACGCTGAAACATCGCAAGGATTTGCGACCCTTGCTTGAAATCCTACGTGAAAGAGGCATTCGATACCGGTGGAAGTTCCCTTTCGGCCTCCTCGCCACCCATCAGAACCGCTCCGCTTTACTTAGGGTCCCCGAGGAAATGGATGATTTCTGCCGGGCCCTAGACATACCTTACGTGGATGTGCCGAACTGGTACGCGGACTTTGATCTCCTCAACCCCCACTTCCACTCACTGAGTGAAGAGCCGATGGAGACACAGGATACAAGGTACCGAAGACGCCGCTCCCCTTCGGCCACCAGACCCAGCTCAACGGCGCAACGTAGGCTTCACCCTGCGAGCCCCACAACCGCCCCCCTGCCTCGGAGAGTGCGCCGGGACCACTAACTTGGATCCCGCAGACGGAACACAGTACCATAGCCAGGTGAATACGCTTGATTTACTCTCTGTTACCCCTCCCTTTATTGTCAGGGTCTACATGTCTGGTGCGGCAACACACATACCCACGACTGCATGATGTACCGCAAAGTTTATATATCACCCTTTTACGGCACCCTGGGAGCCTGCTCGGACCTCGTAGGGGAATACTGATATGCCATGGTCCCTGACTCTTCAAGCCTGCCAAGAGGATTTTTTTTATTTTTTTATTTATTTTTTTCGCGGACACGAGGCTGTCTCCTTTTACAGCAAGCACCCCACCGAACCCACCGAGGGTGCGGATATCATCGGAGGAGAGCAAGCAAGGCTAACTGAACAATTCACCTGAATGAAACATCGCACGGCTGCCTAGTTCTTGGGACCTCTCCTTCACTGCGCCCTACAGAACGATGTGCGGACTTTCCCCGGCCCCTGGGACGCTGTCAGATTCCGACATCCCAACTTTTTTCATCCGATTCAGTGATGCCGCTCAATCTAGCTGAAGGGACTCTCTTTACCTCTTATATCCATACAGGTTTACCCATAGCATGATGGTCGGAGGCTATACAAAGGTACCTGCATCACTTCTGAACTGTTCATGTGAGTTATCTTCCTCATATACCTGCCTGCTGGTAAAACTTTAGGGACCTTGTTCCCCCTTTATATGTTAGATGCTGTGTGAACATATACCTCTCCCCTTAGAAGTCATAGAGATAAGCCCTTATTTCCAAACACATACAAAAAAAGTCTCTTTGATCTCCTTGTTTTTCTACTTAGTCTGCTCTCTATGGGTATTATCACAAGCACCCATTGCGACATGATCGTTTTTACCACTGCTCTTACTATTATCTTCTCCAGAGATCCTATAGCGCCACCTAGTGTAATTTTGGGATGTACGCCAAGCTAACTTAGGACCTCACTAATAATTACTGCCCTAGATAACCCTCTGACACACATATCGCAACGGGGACTTGTTTCCTTAAACCAAGCAAGGTACACATTGTTCACCTGAATTCTCCACACTACTGCTAGTACAAACCTCATCATACACCATACTCCACGCACCTAACGCATACCCTACCTACTCCCAGGGTGCGAGCAAAACTTTGCCTTGACATCCGTTTAGACGACCCATACCTCCCCCTCCCATAGCTCACCACACCTGGTACACCTGTTGTAGATGCTGCCATGTTCTTAGGATCCGGATGTCCAGTTGACAATCGTTCCTTTTTACCTAATGCAGGGTTCCATCTTACAGAGATTATTCTACACCAGGGATATGCAATTAGCGGACCTCCAGCTGTTGCAAAACTACAAGTCCCATCATGCCTCTGCCTCTGAGTGTCATGCTTGCTGCTGTCAGAGTCTCGCTATGCCTCATGGGACTTGTAGTTTGGCAACAGCTGGAGGTCCGCTAATTGCATATCCCTGTTTTACACCCTGACTTTAGGATAAGGATGCCATAAGTTTGAAATGATACGAAGTCTCAGATTGCATGCTTCATGTTTTATGTTTTAGATTTCTCTATTATGTTTCCTCCCAATTGATTGTGCTTATTGTGGATGCTATATGGATCTGCTACATGTTACCGAGCCTATAGGATACAGATACCATATGAACATGAACTATTCCATGCAGCCCTGTTTACTGTTTCCCTGACAACAGACCTATCCAGGACGGACCCATACAAGCTAACTCACACTAGACTAATCCTCCAACCCGACGCATACCCTATCCATCCCCTTCTACCTTCCTACTACCCCACCCACTACCACTCTTGCACGAATAGGTCACTGGTTGGGCGGTTCACATGGTATCTCTATACCACTCTATCGTACCCCTTTCTATACTTTTTTTACACATTTCTTTTATATCTTGCTGCTCTTCATCGTTCTCTCTCGGCGGACCAACTCCCACACAGTGGCACTTAATATTGCCCTTCTTTTTAGAACTTATCGTAAACAGAACCTGCCACTGACTCTTTTCGGACTAACCGACGACGGACCACACCCTTTAAAGCAGGAGAGCAGGTACTCCCTGCCACCGGAACTCCCCCCATCCCCTATATCCCCACCGTCCCCTCTACCCTTTACGGCCCAACGCCCACCCTACCCTTGAAATTTTACCTGGAGACGG
The DNA here is from genome assembly GCA_029206835.1 of Rana muscosa. Taxonomy (NCBI): domain Eukaryota; kingdom Metazoa; phylum Chordata; class Amphibia; order Anura; family Ranidae; genus Rana; species Rana muscosa. Next base: position 359,947,848 of record CM055117.1, read on the forward strand.
CTCTCGACTATACACACTCACTTATAACAGGCAACCCATATTTTGACCCCACTCCCTCCCCTTCGACCCCCTTGCCTCGGCTCTAAAACACTACTAGATCAACCGAACAGAAGCTACAGCGACAGAAGTCGATCATGCCACCAGTCACGCCAACTAACACCACACCTCCTCTAAAAATTGTCTCACTTAACGTAAAAGGACTTAATATCCCAGAAAAACGGTCCCGACTCCTCTTAACCATGCAACGCTCCAAAGCGGACATTATATTTTTACAGGAAACACATTTCCGCACTGATGATACACCCAAACTCCAAACCCGCCACTTTCCTACAGTGTACCACGCAACCAACCCCTTAGCCAAAAAGAAAGGGGTATCCATCCTCCTAAGGAACAACTGCCCTTTCCAACTGACAGACCAACTATGTGATAAACAAGGAAGATACATATTCCTTAAAGGCTCCTGCCTCGGTAGGACATTCACATTAGCTAATATTTATGCCCCAAATGTGGGTCAGGTGCCTTTCTTCCGAGCTATCACAGACACGCTGACCACTTTTCATGAAGGTACTCTTATACTAGGGGGGGACTTCAATGTTCCGCTTAGCCCCGTTCAGGATACCTCCAAAGGAACGTCTGCTCTTCCTTATGCAGCTCTACGTAAAATTAGAAACTGCCTACAAAACCTGTTGTTACATGACACCTGGCGTACACTGAACCCGAATGGCAAGGACTATACCTTCTACTCAGCCCCTCACGGGAGGTATTCCAGAATAGACTATCTATTTATCTCCCAAAAGGACCTCCCCCTGCTCCAGAACGCTTCTATCGACCCGATGTTCATGTCAGATCACCACCCCATTTCTGTAACACTGACTGTCCCAGAAACGCTCCCACGCTCGCAGACCTGGAAACTGGACTCCTCCCTACTTACTGACCCAGCTATCGCTGAAGAAGTCAGGACACACGTTAAACATTTCTTTTCAGAAAACGACCCCGCGGACACCTCCACCATTATCACGTGGGAAGCCCACAAATGTGTGATACGCGGCATCCTCATAGCGGCGGCAGCTAGACACAATAGGGAGAGACGGAAACTATACACAACGCTGTACGATAAAATACGTAAGCTAGAGAGTACACACAAACATACGCAGGCCCTAGACACTTTAACAGACCTTATCCAAACTAGAAACAAACTGCTAGACCTCCTGGGTAAACAGGTAAGACGTAAATATATTCTGACAAAGAAAACTTTCTATGAATATGGCAACAAAGCCAGTAAGTGGCTCGCCAGAGCTCTTCAAACGCGGAAAGCTACCACGACAATACATACCTTAACTGACACGTCGGGCCGCAAAATCAATGCAACCCCTGACATTGCCAAACAGTTTGTTCAGTACTACTCTAACCTTTATAACCTCCCCCCGACGGATCCCTCGATATCAGAATCCACGAGGAAACAAATGATTGTAGACTTCTTGAAGCAACATAGCCCTGCCCCTATCTCAGCCTCTATGGCTCAAGATCTAGATGTCCCTTTACAAAAAGAAGAAGTAGACCTTGCGCTTAAACAGTTGAAACTAGGCAAAAGTCCCGGCCCTGACGGCCTGAGTGTAGGATACTATAAATCATATGCTGATATCCTTACTCCCTTTTTTCTCACGGCCTTTAACTCCTTCGAACTCCCATTGAAACCCCCACGTGACCTACTCACTGCACACATTGCGGTTATTTCAAAGCCAGGTAAGGACCCTGCTCTGGTTGCCAGTTATAGGCCAATCTCGTTACTCAACGTCGACCTCAAATGGTACGCCAAAACGATTGCAAACCGGATTCTACCACTCCTACCCCAACTTATCGACCTCGACCAAGTCGGCTTTGTACCAGGTAGAGAGGCGAGGGATAATACCCTTAAAGCTATCAACATACACCATTGGCTTACGCACACTAGTCAGCAGGGATTCTTTCTTTCCCTGGATGCGGAGAAGGCGTTTGACAGGGTGGCCTGGGACTACATGAAAGACACCTTGGAGGTCATAGGCTTACCTACCAGGATGCTGAACTTTATTGCAGCACTATACTCTAATCCCACAGCCAGAGTCCGAGTGAACGGCCACCTGTCAGATGCCTTCTCCATCTCGAATGGAACTCGCCAGGGCTGCCCCCTCTCCCCGATAATTTTCATCCTCACGCTCGAACCTTTACTGAGACGCCTCAGGGGTGCGCAGGACATCAAAGGTATAGAAGTTAAACAAAGGATGTATAAATTAGCCGCATTCGCGGATGATATCCTCCTTTTCCTAAGAGACCCACTAACGACAATCCCTAATCTCCTCAAAGAGTTCCATTCCTTTAAGATCCTCACCAACCTTCAAATAAACTTCGCAAAATCCAACGCCCTAAACATTACTCTACCCCCTAACATTTGTCGACAATGTCAAGAAAATTTCCCGTTCACATGGCAACGCTCTGCGATCACATACCTGGGCATACAACTTCCTACCTCCCTAACTGACTTATACTCCAAAAACCATGCGCCGCTATTACGGTCTATCATAACAGATCTAGGAAAATGGTCCTCTGGAACGTTTTCATGGTTCGGGAGGGCCTCAATCGTCAAAATGACTATCCTGCCTAAGATCCTGTACCTCTTACAGACGATACCTATCGCACTTCCCCAAACATTCTTCTCGACCTATCGGAGATTTTGCACTAACTTTATATGGGGAGCAATTCGTCCACGATTAGGCTACCTTAGACTCACCACTCCAAAACCCAAGGGGGGGATAGGCCTTCCTGACATTCGCAAGTATCAGCAGGCCTGTTTTCTCACCAGAATATTAGATTGGAACATACACGCCAACCGGAAAGATTGGATCCGATTAGAACAAGCTTTTTCTGCCCTCCCACTGGCGCAACTCCCCTGGATAGCCCCTCAACACACTCCGGCGGAAAGCAAACTTCACCCACTCATCTACCCTACTCTTACATCCTTCCGAGATGCGTGCACCAAGCACAAGATTTCCTCGATACATGGACCGATGACCCCACTTAAACACAATCCTGAGTTCTCCCCGGGGACACATATCTCCTTTTTAGCAGAGGGATGGCCGCACCCGACTATTAGGGCAGAACACTTCTTCGAAGACGACCGTTTTCTATCCCACACAGACTTATCCTCCAAAATGACCACAGCCGCATTCCCCTTCTGGACTTACGTCCAACTCAGACATTATTTTGACCATCCTAAACCCAGACCAGAGTGGTCTCGGTGTACCACCCCATTTGAATCTCTTTGTTTAAAAGACGAACCCCAGAGGCATCTGGTTTCGTACACATGTGCCTTACTTTTTTCAGATCATAATCCCAAATTACACTGGGTCAATCAGACATGGGAACGAGACCTGACAACTGACCTTACGGCAACGGATTGGGAAAAAATCTACACGCATATACACAAGGGAACGGTCAATGTGAGTGCACAAGAGAATGCATTTAAAATCTTTTCCAGGTGGTACAGAACACCTCTCCAATTACATCGCATTTACCCTTCCCAGGCCCAACAGTGCTGGAGATGCAAGACGGAGATAGGGTCTTTCTTGCATATCTGGTGGACTTGCTCCAAACTTCAACCCTTCTGGTCTGAGGTTCACAGGCTCATTGCTCAAGTTTCCACGTACACACTAGATTATACGCCAGCACAATATCTGCTCCACCACTCTCCGACGCTACCCCGCTCCTACCTACGTTCACTGGCCATGCACATGGTGAATGCGGCAAGAATGTGTATACCATCTAAGTGGCGCTCCCCTGACCCGCCATCGTTAACAGATTGGTTTAGGCGTATACATAAAATGTCGGAAATGGAGGACTTAATACATCAGGCACGCGATACCCCAGCCAAATTCACTGAAATATGGTCATGCTGGATTCACTTCACTACCACGGAGGAATACAAAAAAGTCCCGATCTAATCGAACCACAAGAGCTGTAGCAAGGAGGTAGAGGGGGGCTGGTCCCCCTGTCTCCTCCCTCACATCCCCAGTATCATCCTATCCCAATCAAACACCAAGTACTTTGACCTACATTATGTTCTACTTTCTTTTATTCTACTCTATCCTATCCTGACCATACATCTTAGACCGGATCTCGACATGACTATGACCAACCCCAAATTAGATGACTGCGAGGTACAAACAGGTTCTCGAATGTTCTGCATAATTTATTTCATAGTTTTCTGTACCGTATTGTTTTTAGGACAAGCTGTTACAGTGAATATTGACACTTTTTTTTTTAGGTTTTATTCTGTCTTTATTCATTTGATATACACTGTCTGAAATGGCATATTACCACATGTTTGTTATTTTCAGTGGCTGTGCCCGCATTTCGCTGTCGCCTGTTAACTTCTCTGTGACTGTATGACTTGGTGTCTTATTTTCAAAAAAAAAAAGTCTTTAAAAAAAAAAAAAAAAAAGAAAAAGTCCTAATTGTACATCCCACATATTGTTTCTTACATGGGCATGTGAGGAGGTAAACAATAAACCTGGTTGCACATGTGGTAAAATGTTTCATTTTCTAACTACGCGTGGTAGTCGTCGAAACAAAAGTATCAGTCTTATGTCTATCACAGATGTTATGGAGACAGACATTACATTTCCTGCATGGAAAATAACCCTTACATTGTTGGAAAAAGGAGATGGTTTTGGGAGGATCTATAGTATTAGGGGCAATCTCCCCCTGGATGGAACGAGCACCTCTAAAGATGATACCAGCCCGTTCTGGAAGCGAAAGTCCCAAAACTTTATCACTTAGTAGTACTTTCCAGTGTCTATTCAAAATCTTTTTGATCTCTTTATGTTGTGTGGAGAAGGTGGTGAAAAAAGACCATTTAAATTTATTTTCTTTTTGTGATTTGGGGTGGTCAGCCAATAAAGAACCTCTATCCAAAGCAGAAACCGCACCAATGTCCTCATCTAAATGAGTGGACCTATAACCTTTTTCCATTAATCTCTGTTTGAGAATCTGGGACTGGTGATTGAAATCGGATTCATTGGTGCAGTTTCGCTTGAGACCCCCTTACAACTATAATCAAAATTACCAAGCCAATCTCAAAATGTGGGTTTTCACAGATCTATTCCCAACCCTTCCAGAAGCCCAAAACCCAACGGGGCTCCAGAGGGGGGTGGCGCCTTCAAAGAAAAAATAAAAAGAACCCATTAGGTGCAGGCATTTTCAATTTAAGCAAGGCAGTACTTACTAATGAAGAAAAAGGTATATTGGAGAAAGGACTGAAATTTGTTTCCCCCAGAAAACTCAACAAGTTTCAACTTTTATTGATGTACAGAAGTACATTAGAAAGCTAAATATTTAGAGACACTTTTTATCTCTACCTTCAAGTGGTTTGCGAGATATGGGTCCGGGTGTTAATATACACTCGGTTCTTTAGAAGCCATCTCTCTTCAACCCACCAGTAGGGATGAGCTTCGTGTTCGAGTCGAACACACGTTCGACTCGAACATCGGCTGTTCGATCGTTCGACGAAGATCGAACGTTATGGGCCGTTCACGCCAAATTCGAGTGGCGCGTCACGGCCCATAATTCACTGTGGCATCGCAGTGCATTGCTGGCTGATGATTGGCCAAGCATGCACTATGACCCACATGCTTGGCCAATCACAGCGCTGTCTGTACAGAGAGACGTAATTGGCCAAAGCCAGGGTGGCTTTGGCCAATCATGGCTCAGAGGAGTAGGTACACGCCCCACACTATATAAGGCTGCCTGGAAGTCGGCCTTGTGTAGTGTGTTGGTGTTTGTGAAAGAGAGAGTTACAGAGAGAGAGACAGTGTAATTTATATTGAGTTAGATAGAGCAGGCAGGCGAGTCAGTTAGCTGCTGTTACAGTGTGTAGAGGATATATATGCATCCTAGGTGTTGTATATATATTTATACACTGTATTAAGTTTAGCTAGATCCGTTCCTGTTAGTCTCTATACTATGACAGGCAGGCAGGTGATTGTGCTAGCTGCAGACAGTCAATGTTTCACTTAGTGTACTACTGTGTGCTTTGCATAGCGATGACCTAAAGCTCACCTGAATACAGTTATTCCCTATACTGTGACAGGCAGGCCGGTGATTGTGCTAGCTGCAGACAGTCAGTGTTTCACTTAGTGTACTACTGTGTGCTTTGCATAGCGATCACCTAAAGCTCACCTGAATACAGTTATTCTCTATACTGTGACAGGCAGGCCGGTGATTGTGCTAGCTGCAGACAGTCAGTGTTTCACTTAGTGTACTACTGTGTGCTTTGCATAGCGATCACCTAAAGCTCACCTGAAGACAGTTATTCTCTATACTGTGACAGGCAGGCCAGTGATTGTGCTAGCTGCAGACAGTCAGTGTTTCACTTAGTGTACTACTGTGTGCTTTGCACAGCAATCACCTAAAGCTCACCTGAATACATTTATTCTCTATACTGTGACAGGAAGGCTGGTGATTGTGCTAGCTGCAGACAGTCAGTGTTTCACTTAGTGTACTACTGTGTGCTTTGCATAGCGATCACCTAAAGCTCACCTGAATACAGTTATTCTCTATACTGGGACAGGTAGGCCGGTGATTGTGCTAGCTGCAGACAGTCAGTGTTTCACTTAGTGTACTACTGTGTGCTTTGCATAGCTTTCACCTAAAGCTCACCTGAATACAGTTATTCTCTATACTGTGACAGGCAGGCCGGTGATTGTGCTAGCTGAAGAGAGTCAGTGTTTCACTTAGTGTACTACTGTGTGCTTTGCATAGCATTCACCTAAAGCTCACCTGAATACAGTTAGTGACTATTATAGTGGTGTTCTCATAATAAAACCACAAGCAGAGAGCTGCAAGTATTTTCAGTGTACTGTGTCATCTGCACAGTTTTCACCTGATGCAGAGTGACTATCCTGTTATGCTGAGTGACTATCCTCTTCCTCCTCAATAATCATGCTGATAGCTTGAAAGAACATTTTTTGTTCTGGGCACCGCCACCAGTGGCTAAGGCCCAATTTTTCAGCCCCTGTTTAACAGTGGCGTGTAATTACAATTTTTGATGCAATACTTTGCAACAGGGCTCATTGCTGCGCTCTAAGTACAGTATCTATGAGAGGTTGCAGTGTTGTGGCACCAGCAGCAGTGCCTAAGGCCCAATTTTTCTGCCCCTGTTCAACAGGGGCATGTAATTACAATTCTTGATCTAATATTTCACAGCTGGGCCCATTCCTGCGCCCACCAAGAGTAACTGTGAGGACTTACAGTGTTGTGGCACCAGCACCACTGCCACCACCAAAGGCCCAATTTTTCAGCCCCTGTTCAACAGGAGCATGAAATTACAATTCTTGATCTAATAATTCACAGTAAGGCCTATTCCTGCGCCCACCAACAGTAACTGTGAGGGCTTACGGTGTTGTGGCAACACCACCACTACCACCACCACCAAAGGCCCAGTTTTTCTGCCCCTGTTCAACAGGGGCATGTAATTACAATTCTTGATCTAATATTTCACAAGTGGGCCCATTCCTGTGCCCACCAAGAGTAATGCGGCGTACACACGATCGTTTTTCATGCCATTATTTTTCCCGATGTTTTTCACGTCGTTTTTTTTCATGTTTCCTCTCAAGCCTGTCTTGCGTACACACGATCATTTTAAAAAAACGTTCAAAGCAAAGCGCAGTGACGTACACCATGTACGACGGCACTATAAAGGGGAAGTTATGTTCTAATGATGCCACCCTTTGGGACGCTTTTGCTAATTCCGTGTTACCGCGTGTTAGTAAAAGTTTGGTGAGAGACGATTCGCGCTTTTCAGTCTTCGTGCTTTGAAGATCGTTTTGTGGAGTTCAGTTTGTGCTTGTGGGTTCGTATCTGTTTTGCAGTGCTTGTAGTCAGTTCGTATCTGTTTATTCAGTGCGTTCTTGTCTGCTCGTTCCTGTTTTTCAGCTTGTTCTTCATAGGCCTTGCTGTTCTTCCGTTCGTTCTTCTAGTTCGTTCTGAGCTGCCGACCGTTATCTAGCCATGTTGCGGCTACGTACTCGTCGTAGAGTTCGTGCTGTAGTTGGTGCAGGGATTCATGCTGTATCCCGACTCCATGCCATGAGCAGGGTCAGGAGGAGTTCATGGACCAAGAATTGGTTGCTCCAGCAGCACCAGTTCTGTCATATGCCTTTGTTGCGGGAGATCAGGGAGAATAATCCTGATGACTACAGGAATTTTCTCCGGATGTCTGACCCCGTATTTCAGCATCTGTTGGCTTTGGTGTCCCCCTACATTACCAGGCAGGACACCGTTATGCGTGAAGCCATCAGTGCTGAGCAGAGGCTCATTGCCACGTTGCGATACCTGGCGACTGGGAGAAGCCTGCAGGACTTAAAGTTCTCCACAGGCATATCCCCCCAGGCTCTGGGTATCATTATACCAGAGACGTGTTCTGCCATCCTCCAAGTTTTGCAGGAGGACTATATTAAGGTAAGTGTTCTTATTTCAAACATCACATTGTATGTATTTATTTGTATTAATTTTTTGGGGGGGTTTATTAGCAGTCCCTAATTCCCATGATTCTTAGCTGCAGGGAATGTCCCCTTTCTCCACATGCAAATTTATTTTTTGGAAAATTTTCATTAGGCCTACATTAAAATTTGCCTTACCTAACGTCTCCAGCATGCTATCCTGGGGCCATACCCACCTTGCCTAGTCATTTCCATGTATTTTAATCTATGCTCCATCGTAGTGCTTTACCCTAAACGCCCCCTAAAGATTGCCTAGGAATGTTAAATTTTTCACTAATTCATACAGAGTGCTACAGCCTTCATTTGTGATCTCCCCAACTCATCTTCAACCCCCCCTTTTTATTTTGTGGGGTTTTTTTTGGTTTGTTGTTGCTTACTAATAATGTTTTAATTTTTCGGTTTCTGCCAATGTCGGCCATGAATGCTTTTCTTAAATCTGCTTTCAATGTTTCTGTCTCAAAGTATTAATTTATTTTTGATTTCATTCCACAGTTCCCTTCTACGCCACATGAATGGCAGAATGTGGCATCGGAGTTTGCCCAACGATGGAATTTCCAAACTGTGGAGGGGCCATCGACGGCAAACATGTTCGGGTCGTCCCACCACCCCATTCACGATCCTTTTATTACAATTATAAGGGGTTCCACAGCATCGTGATGATGGCAGTGGTGTCGGCCACCTACGAATTCCTCTATGTGGACGTTGGCAAGAATGGCAGGATGTCTGATGGAGGAGTTTTTGCACAGACAGAGTTTGGGGAACGGCTCCTTTTGGATCAGCTGGCCTTGCCACCAGCGGAGCAGAATGTGGAGGGACTCCCATTTGTGTTTGTGGCGGATGAGGCGTTTGGCCTGGGTCCCCATTTGATGAGGCCATTCCCACAACGCACCCTCACCCCTGAGAGGAGGGCATACAACTATCGGCTGGCCAGAGCAAGAAGGGTGGTTGAAAATGCCTTTGGCATCATGGCCAGCCGCTTCCGCCTGTTCCTCACCTCCATCCACCTTGCCCCTTACAAATGGAACCATGTTGTAATGGCTTGCTGTGTGCTACATAATTATCTCCGGGTGCATTCCACAAAGACTTTGACTGGGCCTGAGGCCTCATTAATGGAAGCAGAACATCTTGTGGCCCTGGAAGCTGGCCGTCCAGGCTTGGCCCCCCAAACCGGACGTGAAGTCCGTGACAAATATGTGGATTATTTTGTGGGTAGGGGGGCCATTGAAATGCCTGATGACTTTTAACCTTTTAATTTAGAAAAATAAAACTTTATTTTTCTCAAAGATTGGTTTGGTGTTTTAATTTAATAATGGTTTATGTTTCTCGTAGGTTTACCTAGTGCACTTGTATTGCCATGTGTATTGTGCATTCTTAATTAGCCTTCATTGTCAGTGTAAACACAAAACATTGATTAGTTCACTTTGCACAACATTTACATAATGAAGCCACAACTTCTTGATAACAAAATACCATTTTTTATTTTTGTTTTGGACAATTCCTTTTAAATGTAGATGTCCCAAACATTTTTTGCTTGTTAAAATGCACGAACAGCCATGCATACAAAAAAGATCTTTAAAAATATAGTGAAAAAATAAACATGTACTAGTCCTAAAAGGTTCAATGAAAAACATACCTGCCAAAACACAGCAAGTTCAACGTTATTTTTTTTTAAAACATTAGACACGCCCAAGCACAGCCATGATCTTTTGTAGCCTTTCCTCCACCCGCTTGGTATTTTCCCTGATCTCTATCAAGTCTCCCTTTAATTTTTTATGGTCACGACAGCAGACCATCAGGTATTGGATCAGGATCTGGGCACTGTGATGTGTAAAATTTTTGGGGTCTTCGGCCAGAACTGCACCTACATTAAAAAAAAAAAACATGTAGTATAGAATATGTAGGCCTACATCTATTAACCTGCATCTGTCTGGTTTGACACTGACCTGTTGAGGTGCCACTTTCCACTTCCACAACCTCACGTTCCTCTCCATCATGTGGGTCTGGGGGTATTGTTGAAGGTGTTGGATTTAGAGGCTCATCTGACGTAGCTTTTTGAAGCCCTATGGAGATTGCAAGAAAAGGTATAGTTTTACTAGTAACGAAGATTTTTTGGAGAAAACTAAACCATGAACAAATAATTTGGAAACATTATTTTGAAGTGTGGTCCATTTTTCAATGTACAACCGGAACACATGATTAAATACATAGCCAAAAACATAGCATATACTTTTTTAACCAAAGTTTGACACATTGTAACACCCCAAAGTATATACACAGGATCACCTGTGTGTGACACCCTCAAACTTTGGGGCTTTTGGCCCACACTTGTACTACTGCGTTCAGATGTTTCATCAGCTGCTGAGCATTCTCTCCCTTAACATTACCATGCATATCCTTTATTTTAATAAAAATTGTCCTTTGGATTTGATCCCCAAAAATAATTGTTTACCAAATTTGCTACCCCAAATAAAATTAAATAAATGGGTGTTCACACTGGATGATCCTAAAACATTGTTTGATGAACTGTACGGAGAAAGAGGTTTAATACGTCCGTTTACTTTGCGGACGAACAAGAAAGATGGTATCTTTCACTGTACTATATCAAAGACAAAAATACACGACATAATACAAGTAATAATCTTTAGCAGGGAAAATAGCAAAAAAATACTTACTTTTTCGTATAACTTTCTTGATTCGTTTGTATTGGTCGGGTTCCCGCAACTTCAGATCAGACCATCGTTTTCTGAGCTGTTCCTTCGTTCTGCACACCCCGAATTTTTGGTGAAGACTTTTGACCATTTTGGCCATAATTTTTGACTTGACCAGATTAGGCCTTTTATACAGCCCATGCTTGGCATCATAATCCTCCCTCTTCAAAATGGCGACCATCTCCACCATTTCCTCGAATGACATGTTGGATGCCTTATATCTCCTGGATCGGGATTTGGGCTCCTCAGGAATTTCATCCTCTGTAGAGGTAATCTCAGCCACCTGTGTCTCCGCCATGTTGCTAAGCACTACGACGAGCGAGAAGGGGCGGGGAAAGTACAATATCGAACGTCAGGGGCGGGGAAAGCGTGCAGAGTTTCACGCATGCGCAGTGTATATCAAGTGCAGATCCATGTGTCGAAAATACGTTCATTTGGTGGGAGAGGGAGTTCGCAACGAACGTGTTGACCAAGATACATAACATTTTAAGGATTTGGGTTTCCGCAGAGAAGGAGATTTGGCGCTTTTAGATCTGTCCAAAATGCTGATTTGATGAATGTTGCCTGAAACATATGTCTTTTCTGGGTTCTTGATTTTACAGAGAGAATGAATAGTTTCAAAAACCCTGAGTTCATGGGGGAGTTCATTGACAAATGGAAAGAACTCCCTATCCTGTGGCAGACTAAAAGTGGGTCCAATAAAAACAAAACGGCCAGGACAGCAGCACTGGAGAGCCTGCTTGCATTTGTCCAAACCCAGATACCCACAACAACTCTCCAAGATGTGAAAACCAAAATTGCTACTATCAGGGGGACATACAGGACCCAGAGGAATATGGTCCTGAAGTCCCAGAGGTCAGGTGCTGCAGCAGATAAGGTTTATAAACCCAGTCTGTGGTACTACAGCAAGCTATCTTTTCTGGATGACCAGCTGGAAGTGTGGGAATCTCTCTCCACCCTTCCCCCCAGAGGTCAATCCAGCCTTCCTTGTAGCCAAACCTCCAGCCTTCCTTGCAGCCAGCCCTCCAGCCTTCCTGGCAACCCTGCTCTGGCTTCCTCTGAGGATCAAGATCAGGCCCTTGAGGAGGCAGATTTGGATATATGGAGCCAGGTAAAGTATTGATATCTCCATTTATATGTTACAAAAGTGATGAATTTAAATTGATGTTAGTAGGGGGCGGAGCCGGCGGCCGGAGCGGATGGTGGTGTGAGAGGAGAGCTCCGACGCATCAGGGGACCTTAAGCAACCTTTAGCGGCTTTTGAGGCTCAGAAACAGCACATCCGAGCGGCGGAAGACAGGAGGAACCCCGCTGATAGCATGGCCAAACGCAAGAACAGAGAGGGGCCCAGAAAATTGACGGACTTCTATCCCTCCATGACAGGCCGGAAGGCCCAAGATGGCGCCGCAGCGGGACTGCATGCATCACACTGCCATGAGGGAGAGAACAGCGCGACATTCACTTTGCAGGGTGAGCTACCTAATGACACACTAACTCAGCCCCCTTATTCTTCCCCATTCAACAGCCCCCTCAAGCAGAAACGGAGGGTCAGTGCCCCAGGGGATGATAGCAATGAACAAGGAGGGGGGGGGGACGACATGGAGCAAGCTGCCTCATATGCCCAGAAGCTGGATGATATGCCTGTCTCTGGTCAGCCCATGACCGATACAATTATGAAGGATATGATCCTGACGCTAAGAGGGGCCATACAACAAGACATAGCTCACATCGCTCACTCCACACGCAGGGAGCTGAGTGCAATGGGGGATAGAATAGCCCATGTCGAAAACAAAATGGGGGATTTCTCTGCAGCCCACAACGAATTGGTGGATGCTCATGTGGATCTAGAAGATGAACTCACAGCACTACGCCTGAAGGTCTCAGATCTCGAGGACCGCGCACGCAGGAACAATGTGAAATTCAGAGGGATTCCTGAAACAGTTAAGCCTGCCGAACTGAGTTCATTTCTGCAGCAGCTAATGAAGACGGCAATTCCCTCGCTCACCACAGCGGATGTCATTATTGACAGAGCACACAGGCTGCACAAACCACAACATCTCCCTGAGAAGATTCCTAGGGATGTTATAGCCAGAATTCATTTCTTTCATATTAAAGACCAGCTTATGAGGTTTTCCAGGCAAAACAACATCCTCCCAGACCCATATGCTGGAATCACACTGTATGCTGACCTATCACAGGCCACAATGAAGGCTAGAAATAATCTGATACCGGTTACAAAAATGCTGAGAAATCATAAGATTCTCTATAGATGGGGCTTCCCTGCAAAAATCATTCTGGAGAAAAACAACGAATGGTATTCCATTTCCTCCCTGGATAAAGGTCTGGAACTACTCCGCAAGTGGGGACTCCTTCCCCAGGAAGGTTTCCCTGAATCCATGGACCAGTCTTCACCCAGATCGGAACTTATCAACAACCGCAGTGCCAGGAACAACCGTGATAAATAACCACATCTGTACTACACTAATAATGGTCCTATGGTGCTGAACTTCCTATTTTCCAAATTAACCTTACTGCGCCTCTTTCGCCTTCTAATGCTGAACAGATGGTCCCCGGATGTTCGGCTGAACAGGTAATCACCTGAATGTTTTTACCCCAATACTGCTTTTGGGATTGTTCCAAATCCATCCTGTTGATGATAACGGTTATATGTTTTGATTTTCAGACCATTGACGTTGCAATGGTTACTTGTCTCTGTATAATTTTGAGACTCCAGGCTTCTGTAATGAAAACCAAATTACAGCTCCTCACTGCTCAGAAATTAATGCTCAGCTACAGCCAATTCTCATATTGCGCCACTAGATGTCACCGAAGCACCATGAATGAAACAAATGACACTTAAACTGCTATCTATCAACGCTAGAGGACTTAACAGCCCCTATAAAAGGAGAACCCTATGGAAAACTGCCCTGGACGAGAACTGTGATGTACTGTGTGTACAAGAGACTCATTTCCTGGACCAAAGTACACCTAAATGCTCCCATAAGAAATTTCCACATGTCTTCACGGCAAATAACTCAAAAAAAAACAATGGAGTAATGATCGCTATTAAGGACTCTGTATCTTTTAACCTCCTAGATGAACACTATGATAGTAATGGTAGGTATATCATCCTGATTACCGAAATTAACAATGAGGTATACACACTGGTGAACTTGTATGCTCCAAACAAAAGCCCGATTAGGTTTTTACGCAAAACCATACAAAAAGCAAAAGCAATGAAAAAAGGTAACCTAGTCATTTGCGGAGATTTTAATGTACTTATGAATAACATGCTTGACTCCTCCTCTGGGGAGCGGAGACGAGCGCCATCCCTAGGTAATTTCTGCCTGGGGGAAGATCTCTATGATCCTTGGCGCTGTCTCCGCTCCACAGAGAGGGACTACACCTACTTCTCACCGGTCCACAAGAGTTACTCTAGGATTGACTTCTTCCTTACGGACAAATATACTTTACAAAAGGTACTCAAAGCAAATATTCACACCATCACATGGTCTGACCACGCCCCTATCACCATTGATATAACTTCCACCAACAAAACTACAGCCTCTCCACTTTGGCGTAACAACACATATCTACTCTCCCAGCCCAAAATTAGGGAGGAAATTCAAGGGAAGCTAAATGAATTCTTTGAATTCAATGAAACCCCTGGCACTTCCCCCGCGACAATCTGGTGCGCCCACAAAGCCTTCACGAGAGGCGCCTTGATCCAGATAGCAGCTAGGGAAAAAAGGAAAAAAAGCAGATATATATCGCAACTCCATGACCGAATAGCTGACCTGGAAAGTAAGCATAAAAAAAATGGGGACCACTCCTTATTACAACAATTGAACTCCAGGAGGGAGGAACTGAGACTAGTATTGAAATCAGACTACGACCTTTACTATAAGAGACTTAAACTAACTTTCTACTCCCAGAACAATAGAGCGGGGAAGTTACTAGCATCCCAATTAAAGAAAAGACAAGCACAATCCAAAATATCTATAATTAAACATCCCACTAATAATACTTCATATCAGAACCCCAAAGACATAGCAAACGCGTTTAAAGACTTCTACGAGGTCTTATATAATCTGAACCAGGATAAGTCTACCCATCAACCCACAGAAACTGAGATTACTGACTTTCTTAAAAGGATTGACCTCCCGTCCATAGATAAGGGGACCTTAGGCATAATTAATGCGCCCTTTACAGAAGATGAAATCAAGGACGTAATTAAGAAACTTCCCAAACACAAATCACCGGGAGCCGACGGGTTCTCAGCCGAATACTACCAAACATTCTCATCTTTGCTCGCCCCCCGACTGGTAGATCTATACAATACGGCGGCACACACCTGTGCATTCCCAAAGGAAATGCTCCAAGCAATTATAGTGACTATCCCAAAACCCGGGAAGGATCCGGCCTACCCCCAGAATTATAGGCCCATTTCACTCCTGAACTCGGATCTAAAGATTTATGCAAAGATAGTAGCAAACAGACTACTCAATGTAACCCCTACACTCATTGGGCTAGAACAAGTGGGCTTTGTCAAGGGCAGACAGGCCCCAGATGGCACTAGGAAAATGATCAATCTCCTGAGACACGCGGAACTCAATCGCACGCCTAGCATATTTGTAGCCTTAGACGCGGAAAAGGCGTTTGATAGAGTTCACTGGTCACACCTGTCACACACGCTACATAAATTCGGCATAAGCGGATTCTTGCATTCAGCGGTCATGTCTTTATACACGAATCCCTCCGCCAGAGTATTTACGTCAGGGATGCTTTCTGATTCCTTCAACCTCACAAATGGAACGAGACAGGGATGTCCGCTGTCTCCGATTGTTTTTTCCCTAGCAATAGAACCCCTTGCAGAAATCATTAGATCCACTGGGGAGATCACAGGCCTCCGAATTGGTCACACGGAACACAAAATAGGTCTGTTTGCAGATGATGTGATTCTTACCATGACCAACCCACACATCTCACTAAGTAAAGCCACGGAAGTTATTAATGAATTTGGGAGGATAACATATTACAAAATTAACACCTCTAAATGTTTTGCCCTGCCACTTCATTTACCCCACAATATGGTCGCCAAACTAGAACTACTATTCCCTTGCACCTGGGATGCCCCCTCTATCACCTACTTAGGTATCCAACTCACCCACCCTACATCCAAACTATACTCTGAAAATTTTTTACCCCTCCTAGAGCAGACCAAGAAAGACTTTTTACAGATGTCCAAATTCCAACTGTCATGGATGGGGCGGATTGCGGCTTATCAGATGCAAATATTCCCCAAGATTCTATACCTTTTCAGAACCATCCCAATCCCTATACCCCACAAATTTTTCTCGGATCTCGCAAAGCTTCTGAATGCCTACATATGGGAGAATAAAAAACCTAGAATAGCGATGAAAATTCTTTACTTACACAAAAAGGTGGGGGGAGGAAGCTTACCGAACGCGTATGCCTACTATACTGCCTCTTTATTGGACCAGCTGAAATTTTGGTTCTCTAGTCAGGAAGATAATTTATGGAATCAAATAGAAAGGGAGGTTACACCAACTCATGATCTGATTGCACTCCTGATGGCATCCACCATACATCACAAACCCCTAATACCTGATTACCCTACAATTAGGGCCTCAATTGCTGCGTGGTCCCTACTCACCAAAATGAAATTCCCGGGGGAGACTACTCACAAACTAGAAAAGCCTCTCACGACCTACACATTCCTTATTCATAACTTCTCAACACATCACTGGAAACAAAAGGGCGTGCATTTTCACACTGTAGATATTACTCAACCTTCGGCACTTGACACCCTTATGCTACAGCAAATTCGGAGTTATAATAAAATGAATCCTCATGATACCACGGAAGTCCCACTAGTCCTATGGGAATTCTTCATGTCCAGGGGCAAGACAAACATAAGGGGTATATCTCTCTGCTATAGATTCTGTAACCATCAATTAAAGAACTCCAAAACCCCGAATATGCTCAAATGGGAGGCTGAACTACAGACAATCTTTACATTCCCACAATGGATGACTGCTATTAGATACAATAGGGTATCCTCAGCCTGTGTAGATCACTGGGACAATTCGTGTAAGTTACTGCATAGGTGGTACATCACCCCGACGCGCCTACACACAATGAACCCCATTCTTTCCCCACTTTGCTGGAGAGAGTGTCAGCACAGAGGTAACCTCCTACATGTTATGTGGCACTGTAGTATACTACATAACTTCTGGAGAGATGTATTTTCACTCATCTCAGACATTTCCAAAACGAAGTGTAAACCCACCCCAGAATTAGCACTTCTTACATTAGGGATAGACTCCTTCCCAAGCGCACAAAGGATTGTGATTGTACATATCCTATTTGCTGCCCGTATATCAATTGCAGCCAAATGGAGATCCCCAGACCCCCCTACTGTGTTGGAGGTCATAAATAGAGTAAATGCTCAATGTTTAATGGAGAAGATGCTAGCGTATAAATTGAACAAAATACATGTCCATCAGAAATTTTGGGGTCTGTGGCCCACCACTATATGACGTCCTCTAGTGTTGAGTAAACTGTTTGTTGATTTCTTATGTATATGCGAAGACATGTGGAAAGGCGCGGTAGCATGTTTAGAGCAGTGAACCTGGTAACATCATTATTCTTCCTGATAATCTAAATACAGGTATTGTTGTAGTGTTAAATTAGATATGGGTCATACTATGAATATTTTCTCAAGTACCGTGATACTCTGTCCCAATAATATAGTATCAATCTACACACATGTGCAATTGGGGTCGGCCAAATTCTGGGCTGCGCTTTCTATGCCTGGACCTTCATATAAAGGGCCTGCTCACAGAATATTCCCGAGAGGGGTGACAGGCTCCCTAGCCTAAGTTTACTGTTGATTATAGTTCCTGGACTGATGTTATGGAGCCAACGCTCCTGACCCATGATAAAGTCCCAAGAAGGCCGGAGTTGTATTATTTAGAGTGTTGTTAAGCCCTGCATGTGCAATACTTGGAGATGTATGTTGCTAAAGTAATGTATGTAACTTGAGACTGTACCTGTATGTAATGTCCATCTTATCATTAATTTAAAAATAAAGAATAAAAATTTTTAGTCAAAAAAAAAAAAAAAATTGATGTTAGTATTGTTAGGTATTTAATGTTCGAAAAAAAAAGGATTTAAAGACCAAGATACAGTAGTGGTCAATTTTGATGTGGACAAGGCAACAATATCAGGAGGCGGAATCTGTGAGACTTTTCAAAATTTTCAGATTCAATTCCTAAATGTCTGGAGGTGAACAATGTGTGTGATTCATGGTGGCAAAAAAATAATAAAGTCCCTTTCTTTTTTTACAGCCAGAGTAGAGCCAGGAAGAGGGTGATGTTGGGGACCAGGAGGAGGCAGGGCCAAGTGGCACCCAGGAGGAGGCTGGGCCCAGCACAAGAGCCCAGATGCCTCCCCATATAATGAAACCACGAGGGCCAAGGAGAGGTAGGCAGGTGGAGGAGGAAACAAGAGCCTTCATCAAAGAGGCTACTGCAGCCCTCAGAGAGGCACCCTCTGCTGAGGAGGGCTTTGCCGCAGTCCTGGCCCAAAAACTAGGCCAAATGGACCTGCGGCAAAAGCTGTATAGTGAGACCCTTCTCTTCCTGAAGGTAATTAACAAGGGATTGCTCAGTGAACTCACCAAGTTCACCGACATCACGGAGGTTGTCCCTACTCCTCCACCTCCTCCTCCTCCTCCTACTACTCCTCCTGCCACAACCTCTCCTCCTGATCCCCAGCCTCCGAGGAAGAAACCAACCAAGGCTGCAGAGAAGGCTGGAGAGAAGGCTACAAGGAAGAGGAAAAAATAATGCCTGCTGTAGTACCACAGACTGGGGACATATATGACGTATCTGCTGCGGTTCCTGACCTCTGGGAGTTCAAGCCAAGATTGGGCTCCTTTTTGATTTCTTTCCATCACTAGTTTGGTTTTCACATCTTGGATGGTTGTTGTGGGGTCCAAGGGATGCACAAATGCAAGCAGGCTCTCCAGTGCTGCCATCCCCTTTAATTTGTTCTGTTCCTAAATAAAGGATACTTTTTTTTGGCTTAAAATATTTGACTATGTGATTTGTAGTTCAAAAGAGAGTTTGCTAGGGAGCAGGCAGGGACATTTCAAATAATATTATTGTTATTAACAAGGGACACAAACCTCCTTGAGGCAAAATGAGACAAATTTTGAAGGTTGGTGTGGGAACTTTACACAAAAATTATTTAAGGACAAAAAAAAAAAGGCCCAAAAAAATTAGGACGCTAACTTAATTACTAAAATAAACTGCAAAAAGAACAAAAACCCCAAAAAATGATCTTTACATTTATTTATGAATTTATGAGGGAGATGTGGCTTGAAAAGAATATTTTTCTATCATTAAAACAATTAGGAATTACTTTAGAAACAAGTTTGGCATAACTCTCAATGTCATTATCAAAAGAAGGTAATTGTTGAAGCATTCTCAAAAGAAGAACGGAATGCGCAGCATTAAAACGATGCTATTAATTCAACCGTGACGAATGTGCCATATCTATTTCCAACGCTAGCTTTACCAAAACGAGCGCTCCCGTCTCATACTTGATTCTGAGCATGCGCGTTTTTTTTCACGTCGTTAAAGCATACACACTATCGTTTTTCACGTCGTTAAAAAAACGACATGAAAAACGACGTAAAAAGGGAGCATGTTCGAAATTTTTAATGCCCGTTTTTCACGTCGTTAAAAATGCTCTGGAGCATACACACGATCATTTTTAATGGCCATTTTTTAAAATGTCATTTTTAACGGCATGAAAAACGATCGTGTGTATGGGGCATAACTGTGAGGGCTTACAGTGTTGTGGCAACACCACCACTACCACCACCACCAAAGGCCCAGTTTTTCTGCCCCTGTTCAACAGGGGCATGTAATTACAATTCTTGATCTAATATTTCACAGCTGGGCCCATTCCTGTGCCCACCAAGAGTAACTGTGAGGACTTACAGTCTTGTGGCACCAGCACCACCGCCACCACCAAAGGCCCAATTTTTCAGCCCCTGTTCAACAGGGGCATGCAATTACAATTCTTGATCTAATAATTCACAGCAGGGCCCATTCATGCGCCCACCAAGAGTAACTGTGAGGGCTTACAGTGTTGTGGCACCAGCACCACCACCAAAGGCCCAATTTTTCCTACCACTGTTCAACAATGGCATGTAATTACAATTCCTGATATAATAGTTGACAGCAGGGCGTTCCAGCGCCCACTAAGAGTAACTGTGAGGGGCAAATTTCTGCAGAGTATATACGGCAGGCCCCTACTTTCAAACATCCAACTTACAAACGACTCCTACTTGCAATCGGAAGGAGACAACAGGAAGTGAGAGGAAAACTACCCCTAGGAAGGGAAATTCTCTCCTGTAAGAGTTAATATGGGAAAAAGGTGTCTCCTCTCTACTGATGCTTTATCACCAATCCTTGTTTCAATAAAAAAAACAAATTTTCCAAAAACATTTGTCATAGGGATGGAAAGTGAGGTGAAATGTTCTGAACAGGTGCACAGACAGCAAAACAAATGTTACAGGGGTGATAACCCTTCCCTATGTTCTCCAAAAAGCTTAAAAATTGATTTGTTGGCTAGAGCTACACTTAAAAAATGTACCTGTTCCAAATTACAAACAGATTGTACTTAAGAACAAACCTAAAGTCCTTGTCTTGTTTGCACCGCCTGTATACTGCTGTTCCAGTGTATATAGGGCCTTTTTTTATTTTGAGTGCGGGGTTCCCCATAATATCCATACAAGACCCAAAGGGGCTGGTAATGGGCTGGTGATGGGGTAGCCATGCCATTTTTCTCAATGATTTTCATCCATATTGCCGGGACCAAACATTACATTAAAGTCGCAAGCAGTTTTAAATGGCTTTTTTTCCTTCAGAAATGTCATTTTGTGCAGGGACAGTTCTAAATACGGGAAACACGTGCCACTTCACAGGCATACTTTAGACTTCCCCCAGGTACGCTATTTAAAGGAATATTTCACTTTTTTTTTCACTGTAAGCATCATTAAAATCACTGCTCCCGAAAAAACTACAGTTTTTAAAAATTCTTTTTGCATTGATACATGTCCCCTGGGGCAGGACCCGGGTCCCCAAATCCTTTTTAGGACAATAACATGCATATTATATTATAATTAGCACTTTAGATTTCGAACGTTCGCATCCATTGTATTTATTGGGTTCTAAAGTTCGCGCAAACTTTCGGTCCGTTCGAAGTGGGGGTGTTCGAGACAATCCCTACCCACCAGGAAATTTAGCTCCCTCCATTAATGTGTTCCGTAACCTGGTGCTACAAGAATTAGACAGACTACCCAACAAAAGAATCCATCAGGATCCAGCCATCACAGCAGGATTAAAATCTCTGTGTGACAGAAAAGATCACATCATCTGCCCCGCTGATAAAGAGGGCGGGATAGTCGTATTGGATAAGGAGGAATATATCAATGAAATGAAGAGACTTCTAGACGATCGTACTACTTATATTGTACTTCCGAGAGATCCCACTTCGAATTACAAAAAGTCTCTGACAGAGATAGTAGATGGGGGTTTCTCTTTAAACATCCTTGACAAGAAGGAAAGGGAATTTTTGATTCCATTGGCACCCCGGATCCCCATCATCTACTACTTGTCGAAAGTACACAAAAACCCCGCCAACCCTCCGGGCCGCCCGATCGTCAGCGGGATAGACCCGGGGACCTCAAGGATTGGACGTTACATAGACTATTATCCTCAACCATTAGTCAAACTAGTTCCGTCCTATCTAAAGGATACCCGTGACACCATCAAATAGTTGGAAACAGTGGCATACCAGGAGAATCTTATTCTGGTTATAGCGGATGTCTCCACTCTTTACACTTGTATTCCACACAATTTGGGTCTTTTGACGGTAGAACTGTATTTGTCCAGAAATTCAGCCCTTTCCCTGATTCAAGGGAACTTTATCATGGAGCTATTGAGGTCCGCGACTGAACACAATTATTTTTGGTTCCAGGATGTGTTCTATTCTCAAATCAGGGGTGTAGCCATGGGGGCATCCTCTGGAGGGGCGATAGAATTTCGTTGGACAATTTTATGGCAACACTTAATGATAACGATCGTGGTATAGTTTTGAATTATGAGGCCAGTTCCACGACCATACATTTTTGGGATCTGGAAATCACGGCCACTAATAATGGTCTGGAATTAAAGACCTTTTTCAAGCCTACAGATAGGAATGGCTACATTCCAGTGGACAGCTGCCATCACAGTCAGTGGCTCAATTCCTGTGTCTGAAACGAAACTGCACCAATGAAACCGATTTCTATCCCCAGTCCCAGATTCTCAAACAGAGATTTCTGGAAAAAGTTTATAGGTCCACTGATTTAGATGTGGACATTGGTGCGGTTTCTGCTTTGGATAGAGGTTCTTTATTGGCTGACCACCCCAAATCACAGAAAGAAAATAAATTTAAATGGTCTTTATTCACCACCTTCTCCACACAACATAAAGAGATCAAAAATATTTCGAATAGACACTGGAAAGTACTACTAAGTGATAACGTTTTGGGACCTTCACTTCCAGAACGGGCTAGTATCATCTTTAGAGGTGCTCGTTCCATCCAGGGCGAGATTGCCTCTAATACTATAGATCCTCCTAAAACCATCTCCTTTTTCCAACAATGTAAGCTAATATCAAAAAGGGTTGTATTAACCACTTCAGCCCCGGACTATTTTGTTGGTCAAAGACCAGGCCACTTTTTGCGATTCGGCACTGCATCACTTTAACTGACAATTGCGCGGTCGTGCGACGTGGTTCTTAAACAAAATTGGCGTCCTTTTTTTCCCACAAATAGAGCTTTCTTTTGGTGGTATTTTTATCACCTCTGCGGTTTTTATTTTTTGTGCTATAAACAAAAATAGAGCGACAATTTTGAAAAAAATTCAATATTTTTAACTTTTTGCTATAATAAATATCCCCAAAAAATATATAAAAAAACATTTTTTTCCTCAGTTTAGGCCAATACGTATTCTTCTACATATTTTTGGTAATCGCAATAAGCGTTTATTGATTGGTTTGCGCAAAAGTTATAGCGTCTACAAAATAGGGGATAGTTTTATGGCATTTTTTATTAATATTTTTTACTAGTAATGGCGGCGATCAGCAATTTTTATCATGACTGTGACATTATGGCGGACACATCAGACACTTTTGACACCATTTTGGGACCATTGTAATTTTTACAGCGATCAGTGCTATAAAAATGCACTGAGTACTGTAAAAATGACACTGGCAGTGAAGGGGTTAACCTGTAGGGGGCACTGAAGGGGTTAAGTGTGTCATAGGGAGTGATTGTAACTGTTAGGGGGCGTGGCTTGGCGTCACATGTCACTGATCGCCGTTCCCGATGAGAGGGAACAGACGATCACTGACAGTGTCACTGGGAAGAACGGGGAAAGGTTTGTTTACACTAGGCATGTCCAAAGTCCGGCCCGCGGGCCAATCGCGCCCAGCGTTCCGGTTTCGGACGGCCCGCCTGGTCATTTTGACATGTATGTCTTTTGTGGCCCCCAACGAATCCCTGAGCGCCGGGGGCCACAAAAGAAATACATGCTGGCTGCCGAGGAGGAGGCGGGACGAGCGCTGTGCATACAGGAGTACTTCCTGTTTACACGACGACCTGGAAGTCCCGTCTCCTGCGCTGCCATTGGACGACTGTTCTGTCCATCACAGGAGGCGGGACTTTCGATTAAAGAGGCCGCCGAGAAAACAGGAAATTCTCCTGTATGTCTGTGGGCGCTCGTCCCGCCCCCCCTTGTCTCCTCCAATGCTGCAGATGAATGAATCAGGCTGCAATGGGGAGTCTGCGTTCATGGCAGGGGGGGGGGTGCTGAATTCAGGGCAAGGGGTCAGGGCAAGAGGATGCTGCGTTCAGGACAAGGGGGTGCTGCGTTCAGGGCAAGGGGGTGCTGCGTTCAGGGCAAGGGGGTGTTGCGTTCATGACAATGGGGGTGCTGCATTCATGACAATGGGGGTGCTGCATTCATGACAACGGGGGTGCTGCATTCATGACAACGGGGGTGCTGCATTCATGACAACGGGGGTGCTGCATTCAGGACAACGGGGGTGCTGCATTCAGGGCAATGGGGGTGCTGCATTCAGGGCAACGGGGGTGTTGCATTCAGGGCAACGGGGGGTGCTGCATTCAGGAAAACGGGGGGTGCTGCATTCAGGAAAACGGGGGGTGATGCATTCAGGGCAATGGGGGTGCTGCATTCAGGGCAACGGGGGTGTTGCATTCATGACAATGGGCGTGTTGCATTCATGACAACGGGGGTGCTGCATTCAGGACAACGGGGTGCTGCATTCAGGACAACGGGGGGTGCTGCATTCAGGAAAAAGGGGGTGCTGCATTCAGGAAAATGGGGGTGCTGCATTCAGGACAAGGGGATGCTGCATTCAGTACAAGGGGATGCTGCATTCAGTACAAGGGAGGTGCTGCATTCAGGACAATGGGAGTGCTGCATTCAGGGCAACGGGGGTGCTGCATTCAGGACAACAGGGGTGCTGCATTTAGGACAACGGGGGTGTTGGATTCATGACAACGGGGGTGCTGCTTTCATGACAATGGGGTGCTGCATTCATGACAATGGGGGTGCTGCATTCAGGACAAAGGGGGTGCTGCATTCACGACAATGGGGGTGCTGCATTCATGACAATGGGGGTGCTGCATTCAAGACAACGGGGGGTGCTGCATTCAGGGCAACGGGGGGTGCTGCATTCAGGGCAACGGGGCTGTTGCATTCAGGGCAACGGGGGTGTTGCATTCAGGGCAACGGGGGGTGCTGCATTCAGGAAAATGGGGGTGCTGCATTCAGGACAAGGGGGTTGCTGCATTCAGGACAAGGGGGTGCTGCATTCAGTACAAGGGGGGTGCTGCATTCAGGACAATGGGAGTGCTGCATTCAGGGCAACAGGGGTGCTGCATTCAGGACAACGGGGGTGCTGCATTCAGGACAACGGGGGTGCTGCATTCAGGACAACGGGGGTGCTGCATTCAAGGCAACGGGGGTGTTGCATTCATGACAACGGGCGTGTTGCATTCATGACAACGGGAGTGTTGCATTCATGACAATGGGGGTGTTGCATTCATGACAATGGGGGCGCTGCATTCATGACAACGGGGGCGCTGCACACCTTTGGGACGGATCCTCCTGTCGGGTTGCTATCACTGCCTCCACGTATGGTTTGGAGACCCAAGATCCAGTATCCGGCCCCACTTGGACTCGCTATCGATATAGCCCTAGACCGTAAGGAACCAAGGGCTCAGAGCCTGTTTGACCCACTGCCCTCTGGTACGTGTGTCCACCACATCTGGTAAGAGTACCCAAGCCTTATCTTTGAGAATGATCGCAGGCATCTGAATAGACTATTTGACTACATGCTGTTTACTTCTCCCTGAAGTGGACTTCTCCCCTTGCCTGTATCTTGAGGACCCGGTTGTCCATTTTTTGTGGATTTGCAATATCTTTTTCACATTTCAGAGTGGATTTATATTGCATATGCATTTGAACGTATTCACTTATTCACTACTTTCAATATTGTCGATTGGTTTATTATCTATTTTTTCACATCAATTTATTTTAGTGGTTCATCACAATCTTTGTATTTATTCACTTATTGTGTTTTCATGTGTCCTCATCTCATGTGACCACTCAGCGCTACACTATATTTTTTCACTTTACCTTAGACTTTGTTTGAATGTTAGCTGCTACACGTTTTTTGATTGGTTTAGCACAGTTTTTTCCCCCTTACACATATCCTCTTTGGTTAGTAGGTGTCCAAAATATGTAACTTCTTCTACCTCAATTTGCATTTTGTTTGGATTGAGTGTAAGATTCTTCTCACAACACAGATTGAGCAAAGCAGTAAATATATATATGGTTTTTCTCATGTTCCAATTGATCCTTTCCATAGACCATCAAATCATAAACTATTACTTCAACACCCTGTAGACCAGCTATCAATTTGTGTGATTTCTTTTGAAATATTTCCTGTGCAGATGCTATGCTGAAAGGTACCCTTGTGAAGCGCCATCGACCCAAAGGGGAGTTGAAAGTGGTCAAGTTACTGCTGGCTTCATCAAGACGCAATTGCCAGTAACCAGAATGGGCGTATAGTACACTAAATACTGTTGCTCCTACTAGCTTGTGCGCTATATCCTCTATGGTGGGGAGTTTGTAGTGTTCTGTCATTATGACTTTGTTCAAATCACGTGGGTCAATGCATATACGAATTGCACCTGTGTTCTTCTTCTCCACCACAACCATAGAACTGACCCATTCCGATTGTTCTGTGACCTTTTTTACTACTCCCAGCTTCTCCATCCTAGTGAGTTCTTGTCTGACTTCATCCACAAGAGTTAAAGGTATTCTCCTTGGGGCATGAATAACATGCTATGCACCCTCTTTTATATGTATGCGGCTTACACCCGGGAGGCATCCCAGGCCCTTAAATAGATCACAGTCAGAGGCGTGCGCAGCCTATTGCATTAGGGTGTGCACCCAAAGCTCAAACACACATGTTTGCGTGTGTGTGTATATATATATATATATATATATATATATATATATATATATTGTGACAGCAGGAAGGTAAAGTCACCTGGTTGCATCCAGGGGGGTAGATATATTTCGCCCAGATTCAGGCTTTACGCCGACTTATACAACTAGGTGGAGAGTTGTATAAGGCTAGTGGGCTCATGGATGACTCATACCTCTAGGGAGAGTGCTGGGCGTCGTGCAGACAGGGAGTTGATGAGACCAGCTGAAGCTTGTCAGCTCATTTAGGCCTCTATAAGAACTCCCAGCTTCATTAGATGTTAGCTCATGCCTGGAACCAGACCTGTGTGGACTGTCTAGGGAGAGTGAACCCCTGTGCGGTGAGACAAAGCATGTGTGGCTATTTGCTTGGACATTTAAAACCAGGGACTTAGGGACTAGGACAGCACTAGGCTGATCCCAGTTGTTAGTTAGGAAACCTGTATGTTTAGTCAGAGGTCAAGTTGACCAGGATTTATTTTGTTTATGTTTCTTTTGCTTTGCTGTGTTTTGTCACTGTAAATAGAAAATAAACCGCACCTTTTTGATTTTGAAAACCACAACCTCCGTTTGCTGGGCCTGTTTTTGTGTGGGGAGCCCATCTCGGGGGTCACACACACCCGCTGCCGAGTTAACCCCCTCACAGTTGGTGGAGAACCAGTGGCAGTTTTTTTTTAAGCCAGCATGGAGGAGATACTGAAGCAGCTGGCTCTAGCAAATGCCAATCAACAGCAGACAAATGCAGGTTTGCAAAAGAACTTTGCAGCCCAGCAGCAAGCTCATCAACAGAGCCTTGCAGCCCAGCAGCAGACAAACGCAACTTTGCAACAGAGTCTGGAGGCTCAGCAACAAGCCCAGCAGCAATCTGAGGCCCGCTTCATAGACCTGTTGCAGAAGCAAGAGCAGAGACTACAACAACAGATGGAAGCAGTAATGCAGCAACGTCCGCAGACCAGTGAGGAAAGCCGTCCCACTAATACCGCGTCCTTTGGGGTGAGTCGTTTATTGACAAAAATGACTGGAGAGGATGATCCAGAGGTATTTTTGACCACATTTGAAAGGACCGCTGAAAGAGAAAAGTGGCCTGAGGAGCAGTGGGCTGGACTGGTGGCTCCTCTGTTAACTGGTGAATCGCAGAAAGCTTACTATGACCTAGAGCCTAACCAAGCAAAAGACTATGTGATGCTAAAAGCTGAAATATTGGCAAGGCTGGGTGTCACCCTGGCTGTCCGGGCTCAGCGTGTGCATAACTGGACTTTCCAGCTTGGAAAACCCCCCAGGTCTCAAATGTATGATCTCATTCACCTGAGCAGAAAGTGGCTACAGCCAGAGACTTTGTCCGCACCAAAGATTGTGGAACGTGTTGTAATGGATCGGGTTTTGAGAGCTCTTCCTACTGCCATCCAAAAGTGGGTAAGCCATGGAGACCCAGAGACGGCCGATGGTCTTGTGGATCGTGTGGAGAAATACTTGGCTACAGAGAACCTGACGGCCTCTTCCAGAGACACTCGGACTTTCCACCCTAAGACCAGACCATCCCCAGGGGCGGATAAGAGGATTCCAAGGGGTGAGGGTGGAGAGAGTGAGAGGGTGGGAGCTCTACCCCAAGTTTGGCGAGAACAGCCTGGGAAATCAGCAGCTCAAGAGGCCGCAAGAAGGATCGTTTGCTACCGCTGCCGGCAAGCGGGACATATTGCAGCCAATTGCCCGGTTGTGGAGGAACCCATGCAGTGTGACTTTCTGACGGGCAGACGTCAGTCGCTGTGTGCGACAGTCGCATGCACTGCCATTCGAGGAACTGAGAAACATTTATGCAAAATGTGTGTTAATGGTAGAAATGTTGTGGTATTGTTGGATTCAGGTAGCCTTGTGACCCTGATAAAGGCTGAGTTAGTTAAAACAGAGGTCTCTGGGAATAGCAAGGTAGCTGTTATTTGTGTGCATGGGGACACCCGAGAGTATCCAGTGACTACAGTGTGTTTCGAGACCCCCAAAGGTACCCTCTCTCATCCAGTGGGCTTAGTATCTCAGTTACCGCATGACGCCATTGTGGGAAGGGATTTTCCGAAGTTCTGGGAACTGTGGGATGATCCTGAGCCCCCCACTGGTGCCCCTATGTACCAGGAATGTGATAGCCAGAACTCCCCTGAGAGTGGTGAGGACTCTCCGGAATTTCCCTTATCAGTATTGGCAGGGGAGACTCAAGAAACTGGAGAGGAGCCCACCTCCTCAGACGAAAACCTACCGACTTTGGAGTTTTCTGATCTTGAGGTTCACAGGGAAAACTTTGCCACAGAACAGTTGAAAGACCCCGCCCTAATAAAGGCACGGGAAAACGTAGTGAAAATAGATGGCGAGTTAGTGAACCCAGATAATACCTGCACTTACCCATACTTCAGCGTAGAGAAGGACCTACTGTATCGGGTGGCAAAAAGGGCAGAAGAAACCGTTGAGCAGCTTGTGGTGCCCAAACCTTACAGGAAGTTGGTGTTGGAGTTGGCCCATGGGCACATTCTTGGAGGTCATCTGGGGACAGAGAAAACCCGAGAGAGGGTATTTCAGAGATTCTATTGGCCGGGGGTGATGAAGGACATAGAAAATTATTGTTCCTCCTGCCCTGTGTGTCAGAGGTCGGCCCCGATGCCACATTTCCGTAGCCCGCTGGTCCCTCTACCCATCATTGAGGTCCCGTTTGAGAGGATCGCCATGGATTTGGTAGGTCCTATAATCAAGTCCGCTAGGGGGCACCAGTACATATTAGTTATAATGGACTATGCCACCCGTTATCCAGAAGCGATCCCTCTCCGAAATACCTCGGCCAAAACCATAGCCAAAGAGCTATCTCTTGTGTTTAGCCGGGTGGGTATTTGTAAAGAACTGCTTACAGACCAAGGTACACCCTTTATGTCCCGGGTTATGAAGGAGCTGTGTAAATTGTTCAAAGTGACGCAATTACGTACATCTGTGTATCACCCCCAAACCGATGGGCTGGTTGAAAGGTTCAACAAAACCCTAAAACAAATGTTGAAGAAAGTGGTGGATAGAGATGGAAAGGATTGGGACTGTCTACTTCCTTATCTGATGTTTGCTATTAGGGAGGTGCCCCAATCCTCTACGGGATTCTCCCCCTTTGAGTTACTGTATGGGAGACACCCAAGAGGGCTGTTGGATATTGCCAAGGAAACTTGGGAAAGTGAGAGTTCTCCCCACAGGAGTGTGATTGAGCATGTCGCCCTGATGCAAGACCGAATTGCACAGGTAATGCCCATCGTGAAGGAACATTTGGCCCAAGCGCAGTTAGCACAGCAGAGAGTGTACAACCGTGGAGCCAAGACCCGTACCTTTTCCCCGGGGGATAGGATACTGGTACTTGTCCCTACGGTTGAAAGTAAATTCCTTGCCAAATGGCAAGGCCCCTACGAGATAATGGAAAAAGTGAGCGAAGTGAATTACAAGGTCAGACAACCAGGAAGGCGAAAGCCCGAACAGATCTATCACGTTAATCTGTTGAAAGCCTGGAGGGATAGAGAGTCCCTAGTCGCAGACACTTGGTCACCAGCTCAAACTGGTTGCGTGATTCCTGAGGTTGGAATAGCAGCCACCTTGTCACAACCCCAACAACAGGAGGTTAAGGAGTTTGTGCTTCGCAACAAGGAGGTATTCTCTGAGCTGCCGGGACAAACATCTGGGGTAGAGCATGACATCATTACCCCGCCCGGTGAAAGGGTGAAGTTAAAACCCTATCGGATCCCAGAGGCCCGACGGGAGGCAATACGGGAGGAAGTACAGAAAATGCTGAACTTAGGGGTGATAGAGGAGTCCCAAAGTGATTGGTCTAGTCCCATTGTGTTGGTGCCTAAACCGGATGGGAGCTGGCGATTTTGTAACGATTTTCGTCAGTTGAACAAAGTTACAAAATTTGACACCTACCCCATGCCACGTATAGATGAGTTGATCGACCGGCTGGGAACAGCCCGATACATGACGACTCTTGACCTCACAAAAGGGTATTGGCAAATCCCCCTGGCCAAGTCGGCCAAAGAGAAAACCGCATTTGTAACCCCAGACGGGGCGTTCCAATATAAAAGAATGCCGTTCGGGTTACAGAATGCGCCGGCCACATTCCAGCGGAAAATGGACCAGATGCTGAGGCCCCATCGGAAGTATGCTGCGGCTTACCTGGATGACATAATTGTCCATAGCACAGATTGGGCCTCACATCTGCCAAAAGTGCAAGCAGTCCTGGACTCTGTTCGGGAAGCGGGGTTTACGGCTAACCCCAAGAAGTGTACCATTGGGCAGGAGGAGGCCAAATATCTTGGGTACACCATTGGGAGGGGAGTAATAAAACCCCAACTCAACAAAGTCGAGGCCATCCAGAGTTGGCCACGTCCCAACAGCAAGAAGCAGGTACGAGCCTTTCTGGGAATCGTGGGGTATTATCGGCGATTCATTCCCCACTTTGCTTCTAAGGCTGTGCCCCTAACCAACCTGACGAAGGGGAAAGGGTCGGTCATGATTAAATGGACCCCCGAGGCTGAGGCAGCATTCCAATTCTTGAAACAAGCCTTATGTAGCCAGCCAGTGTTGTACTCACCCGACTTCTCTAAAGACTTTGTCGTACAAAGTGATGCGTCAGATGTGGGGTTAGGAGCAGTATTGTCCCAGGTCTGGAACGGGGAAGAGCACCCAGTCATTTACCTCAGCAGGAAGTTGAAGTCCCATGAGGTAAATTACGCCACCGTTGAAAAGGAGTGTTTAGCGGTGAAGTGGGCTCTAGATTCCCTTCGGTACTACCTGCTAGGTAGGCACTTTGACATGGTTACGGATCACGCTCCGTTAAAGTGGATGGCTCAAAACAAGGAAACAAATAGAAGAGTGAATAGGTGGTTCCTGGCCCTCCAGGAATTCAACTTCACAGTAAAGCATCGCCCTGGCGTTCAAATGGGGAATGTGGATGCTTTGTCTCGAGTACATGAATGCCTGATTGCTGGTGTTCCAACCCCGAGGTTAAAACAAGAGGGGGGGTATGTGACAGCAGGAAGGTAAAGTCACCTGGTTGCATCCAGGGGGGTAGATATATTTCGCCCAGATTCAGGCTTTACGCCGACTTATACAACTAGGTGGAGAGTTGTATAAGGCTAGTGGGCTCATGGATGACTCATACCTCTAGGGAGAGTGCTGGGCGTCGTGCAGACAGGGAGTTGATGAGACCAGCTGAAGCTTGTCAGCTCATTTAGGCCTCTATAAGAACTCCCAGCTTCATTAGATGTTAGCTCATGCCTGGAACCAGACCTGTGTGGACTGTCTAGGGAGAGTGAACCCCTGTGCGGTGAGACAAAGCATGTGTGGCTATTTGCTTGGACATTTAAAACCAGGGACTTAGGGACTAGGACAGCACTAGGCTGATCCCAGTTGTTAGTTAGGAAACCTGTATGTTTAGTCAGAGGTCAAGTTGACCAGGATTTATTTTGTTTATGTTTCTTTTGCTTTGCTGTGTTTTGTCACTGTAAATAGAAAATAAACCGCACCTTTTTGATTTTGAAAACCACAACCTCCGTTTGCTGGGCCTGTTTTTGTGTGGGGAGCCCATCTCGGGGGTCACACACACCCGCTGCCGAGTTAACCCCCTCACAATATATATATATATATTGTGACGGTGGGACCCTGTGCGACCTTAAAGAGTGTTAGTTTACGCCAGATTTTGTAGAGAAAGACACGTTAATTAAACAGCTGTGTGTTGGGCTATTTAGTTCTGACTAGGGATGAGCTTCGAGTTCGAGTCGAACTCATGTTCGACTCGAACATTGCCTGTTCGCCCGTTCGCCGAACAACGAACAATTTGAGGTGTTCGCGGCAAATTTGAAAAGTCTATTGGAGAAATCTAAAGTGCTCATTTTAAAGGCTTATATGCAAGTTATTGTCATAAAAAGTGTTTGGGGACCCGGGTCCTGCCCCAGGGGACATGTATCAATGCAAAAAAAAGTTTTAAAAACTGCAGTTTTTTCGGGAGCAGTGATTTTAATGATGCTTAAAGTGAAACAATAAAAGTGAAATATTCCTTTAAATTTAATACCTAGGGTGTGTAGAAAGTATGCCTGTAAAGTCGCGCTTGTTTCCCGTGCTTAGAACTGTCCCTGCACAAAGTGTCATTTCTGAAGGGAAAAAAGTCATTTAAAACTCACTCGCGGCTATAATGAATTGTCAGCTCCCGGCAATACATAGAAAAGTCATTGATAAAAAGAAAAAAAAATGCGTGGGGGTCCCCCCAAATTCAATTACTAGGTCCTTCAGGTCTGGTATGGATATTAAGGGGAACCCTGCTGCAAATTAAAAAAAAAAATGGCGTGGAGTTCCCCCAAAAATCCACACCAGACCCTTTATCCGAGCACACAACCTGGCGCCCTTCCTCCTGAACGGTACCAGGCCACATGCCCTCAACATGGGGAGGATGTCCCCATGTTGATGGGGACAAGGGCCTCATCCCCACAACCCTTGCCCGGTGGTTGTAGGGGTCTGTGGGCGGGGGGCTTATCGGAATCTGGAAGACCCCTTTAATAAAGAGGACCCCCAGACCCCGGCCCCCTCCATGTGAATTGGTAATGGGGTACATTGTACCCCTACCATTTCACAAAGAAAGTGTAACAAATTGTAAAAAAAAACACAGACACCGTTGGGAAAGTCATTTATTAAAAATAAAAAATAAATAAATTTACACCTACGTCATTGGCTGAGCGGACCTGATGGGGAACTTTAGAAGGGGCGGGTCTATTCATTTATTACACTGCGGAGGAAGTTCCCCATCAGGTCCGCTCAGGCTCAGCCAATGACGTTTTGTGTGGACAGCGCTGGACATCGGATCACCGCGGGACACTGGAATTCATTGCTGGAATGTTTTTTTTTTTTTTTTTTGTTTTTTAATAAAGGACTTTCCCAACGGTGTCTGTTTTTTTTTACAATTTGTTACACTTTCTTTGTGAAATGGTAGGTGTACAATGTACCCCATTACCAATTCACATAGGGGGGGCCGGGATCTGGGGGTCCCCTTTGTTAAAGGGGTCTTCCAGATTCCGATAAGCCCCCCGCCCGCAGACCCCCACAACCACTGGGCAAGGGTTGTGGGGATGAGGCCCTTGTCCCCATAAACATGGGGACATCCTCCCCATGTTGAGGGAATGTGGCCTGGTACGGTTCAGGAGGGGGGGCGCTCTCTCGTCCCCCCCTCTTTTCCTGCGGTCTGCCAGGTTGCGTGCGTGGATAAAGGGTCTGGTATGGATTTTTGGGGGAACCTGAAGGGCCTGGAAATTGAAACTGGGGGGATACCCACACATTTTTTTTTTATCAATGACTTTTCTATGTATTGCCGGGAGCCGACAATTCATTATAGCCGCGAGTGAGTTTTAAATTACTTTTTTTCCTTCAGAAATGACACTTTGTGCAGGGACAGTTCTAAGCATGGGAAACAAGCGCGACTTTACATGCATACTATACACACCCACTAGGTACGAAATTTAAAGGAATATTTCACTTTTATTGTTTCACTTTAGGCATTATTAAAATCACTGCTCCCGAAAAAACGTCAATTTTTAAAACTTTTTTTTGCATTGATACATGTACCCTGGGGCAGGACCTGGGTCCCAAACCCTTTTTAGGACAATAACTTGCATATTAGCCTTTATAATTAGCACCTTTGATTTTGAACGTTCGAGTCCATTGTATTTAATAGGGTTCTAAATTTCCTGCAAACTTTCTGTCTGTTCGCAGGTTCTGGTGCGAACCGAACAGGGGGGTGTTCGGCTCATCCCTAGTTATGACCTGACTATGGATCAGGGCTCCACCCAACAGACAGGAAGTCTGTGCCTGGGGAGTCAGGTGGACTCTCCCATCCCTCTGAGAGGAGTCAGAGGCTATCTACGCTGCATGGGTGCAGCCAGAGTATGCATGTCTGCAGGAGGCAGACATCATTGGTGAATTAAGCAAGAAGGGAGTAAGCGAGGAGACAGCTTAACTCTTGGAAACTGTTTGCTCTGAGGAGCAGACCTAAGGCCTAGGCTAAAGGCCTGAACAGCCGGATGGCAAGAGGGGAAGCCAGGAGGTAAACTGTTGAGTATGCAAGATACAGTAATGGTGGAACCCTCCGGTGAGGGCTACTGATGTATTTGTGAACTTTTTTGTGCTTTTAAATAAAAGTGGGCTACCATGCCCTTAAATATAATTTCTGACTGTCTTGAATCACTGAAAAAATGCATCTACCACGAGAGTTAACAACCCCTAATCTTACATATGATGGAGGTATTGCTTTGGGCAGTTTTGGAAGAGTTCCAGATCCTCGCATACCAAAAACAGTGAGTAAAAAGAAACTGTGTGTTTTTGCAGCAATGCTGTGATGGGCAGCCAGGCGAACTGCATTGCACAGGAGTTCAATTGATGGACTGTGTTGCATACAGGTGGTGTACCTGTAAAAGTGTGCTGTTTGCAAATCTTGGAGACAGTATGTAAAATTTTCCTGTGTTAAAAGGAACTGTTAAAAAAAAACATTGTTGGCCTGATTGCAGAGATGGGGCGGTCAAAACGCAAAAAGGAAGCAATGTTTGCTGAGATGAGAGACAGAACCTTGTGCCTGGAGGGGTTGTAACCCACAGAACACTTCCCCGCACTGAACCAAGTTAAAGGGGAAGTGCATGCTGTTGCCCCTGGCAAAGCTGGTGCAAGCTGGCCAGCTATCAATGTGCAAAGTGTTAAGAACCAAGTTCGCTGTTTGCGGTGCAGTGAGTGGGGGCATGAAGTTTCCATGTACCCTTTGTCCAAGGCTCCAGCAAAGCAAAGGTATGAGAAGCCTGCTCTCAGTGTAAAGAGTGAGCAGATGTGTGTGGTTGCCGGTGGCAACAAAGCAGAAATCCATACAACTGACTTCATACGGCCTATGTTGCCTTATGAACATGTGGAAGACTTTTTGGATGAATTTACGATGATTGCTTCCGCCCAAGGATGTCCCCAAAGTCGCTGGCTTGAGTTGGTGCAACCTTTCCTGACGGAGGAGTACCAGGAGGTGTACCGTGGGATGTATAGTAACCGAGGTGATTACAACATTTTCCTTGTAGCAGTCCAATCTAAAGAGCGCTGGAAAAGATCAGAGAGGAGAGTGCCATCTCCCTTGGCAACAGGAGAAAGTCGCCAAGTACCATGCCTGGAATGTGGTCAGCTGGGGCACGGGCTCTTTTATTGTCCAAGCTTGTGGAATACAACTGCTGATCTTGTTGCTGGGCTTAATGCTTTGCTTGCGAGCCCAGAGAAGAGGGTATTGTATCCAGCATCCTGCAAGGGGTATGGCCAGGTGTGTGGGTCTGCTGTTACCCCTGGAAACAGGAAATTTGTTTTGCCTGCAGGCGATGTTGGAAAATCCAAGGAGGATACAATGTTACCCTGTGTCCATGAGGGGGCATCTGCTTTTGAGAGCACAGCAAAGAAGGGACAACACCCTCAATTGAAACCAGAGTTACCTGCTACAGGATATGGTAAGACTGTTGCAGTTTGGAAGTCAGTTCCTGTTAAAATCATGGGAAAGACTGACTGTGTGGTTGCTCACACTGAAGTGGAAGTGATCCCAGAGGGGAGATCCTCTGGTGGTGCAAAAATTAACTTGCTGCAGTGTGCTACCCAGATCAGTGAGGAGACACAGGTTAAAACCCTGCTTGCAGCGAGGTCAAGAAATAAAAAGGACATATGGACTCTGGGTACACCTAAGGTAATCCAGCAAAGTGCTGGAAGAGATGTGCTAGGGGTGACCAAAGCAGTTGGTATGCCATGTTCCCTAGTGACATTGACAGGTGCTGCAGAGTTGCCAAGGGAGACCACCAAGGAGCCTGCAGTGGTATGGGCAAGTGGTTTCCCAGGACAACTGTGAAGCCGCCCTAGTGGGCAAAAGAATGCCTTTGGAGAGGAGGGGGTAGTGTGCTGAGCGGCACGCAGGGTGCCATGCGTTATGACACAAGTCAATTTGATAGAGCTTATAAAACTGCTATTTTTATGAATGCTGATGAAGATATTGCTGATGATACATGTACTTATGGTGATGTGTTCACTAGTAATGAGGTAGGGGTGATCGCTAAGCAAGATATGCGATTCCCCTTGGCAACAGTATATAAGGCTGCAGAGGTGTCCTTAGAAACCTCCAGGGAGCTCTGTGTGTTGGAGCCAGGGGTTGCCTGGGACAACTGTGGTGCCGTTCTGATGGATAGGAGCGTACTTGACCTTGGTGATGAGAAAAATGGTAAAACTCAAATGTTTGAAATTACTTGTAGGGGACGAAACCATTCCGGCAATTGGGCGAGGATGGATGCTAGGTAGTAATCTTCGAAGGCAATTGAGCCTACTCCACCCACTAGTTTGTTTTTAATCAGATTGGAGTGGGCACTTCTGGGTTTCTTTCCTTTTCAAAGATGGGTGTTTAGTACAGATTTGAGGGACCTAAAGTATGACGTGGGGATTGGTATGGGTAGGGTTCTGAAAAAATAAAGTATTTGTGGGAGGCATAACATTTTGAAGGCCGCTAGTCTACCTGACCAAGAAAGTTTGTGTTTCGTAATTTGATGGGAATCATTCTGTATTTTGAGAAGCAAGGGTAAAAAGTTGGCTGAGAACAGAGATTTGGTTGATCTGGTTAACTTGACTCCTAAATAAGAGATTTCCTTGTCAGCCCATTTGAATTTATATTGCAGTTGTAGCAAGTTTTTTGTAGTAGCATCCAAGTTGATGTCAAGAATGTACGATTTTGTTGTGTTGACCTTATAGTACGAAGTTTCGCTAAACCAGTTAAGTAATTTATGCACCTCTGCCAGGGAAGAAGCCGGGTTTGTAAGAATGAGAATCACGTCGTCCGCGAAAAAACTAATTTTGTGTGAAGCGCGAGCTATTTGTATATCTGAGATAGAAGGATGGCTCCTAACGTGTGTTGCTAGAGGCTCCATGAGAAGATTAAAAATGGGGGGGGACAAAGGGCAACCCTGACGAGTGCCATTGGTTATGGGGAACGGGCGGGAGGTCATGTCTTCTGTGTACACTAGGGCTGAAGGGGTGGAGTATAATGCCATGATGGCTCTCAGGATAGATCCATTAAAGCCGAATTTTTGGAGCACTGCTCTAAGATATAACCAGTGTACTCTATCAAACGCCTTCTCTGTGTCCAATGAGAGGAGCAGAGAAGGCATTCCAGTAGATTCTGCGTGGTGAATAAGGTCAATTATTCGCCTGGTGGCATCTGATGCCTGTCTACCTTTGGTGAAGCCAGTTTGGTCTCTGTGGATTAGAGTGGGCAATATATCTAGTAATCTCGTCGCTAATGTTTTAGCATAGAGTTTGACGTCGAGATTTAGTAGGGAAATTGGGCGAAAGTTTTGGGGCATGGTCGGCTCCTTCCCTGGTTTCGGTATGGTAATAACAAGAGCGTTTAACATTTCGGGTTGGAATTGTGAAGAGGAGGCAGCGACATTAAAAACATCAACCAAGTGGGGGGTTAGCTGGGCAGAGAATTGTTTATAGTATTCCCCCGATAGGCCATCCGGCCCCAGGGCTTTATTCATGGGGAGAGATTGGATTGTCTTTTGAATCTCATGTTCTGAAAAAGGGGCATTTAGTGTTGAGAGTTGTTCAACAGTCAAGGTAGGTAATTGTGGGTTGAGCAGAAATCGGTTAATGTCATCTTGGGAGGGTTGAGGAGTAAGAGGGTCATTTCTTAAGTTGTATAGGTCGCTGTAGTAGTCACTAAATGCGTTGGCTATTTCCTGGGGTATAGTCAGAGGGGAATAGTCATCGGGATGGAATAATTTACTTATCTTGGCCTTGGCACGTTTGCTTTTAAGACGTTGTGCCAGGTGTTTTCCAGCTTTATTGGAGGTGGAATAGGTGGTAGCTTTTAGTCTCCTCTGAAGGTGGTCGTAGGAGTGAAGGAGTAAGGATCTGAGTTCCTGTCGTAGTAGCACGAGTTGGTCAGGGATTGGGGATGGAGGTTTGGCCTTATGTTAATTTTCTAGGGTAGCAATTTGGGATGAAATCTCATCTATTCACTGCGTCCTCTTCCTTTTGTGCATAGCGCTAAATTTCATCAGAATACCTCTTATAAAGGCCTTGTGCGCACACCACATCACCCCAGGGTCAGATACCGAGCCTTTGTTTAGCATAAAGATTTCCTCAATGTGATTCGCGATCTCTGGTGCATAAGCTTTGTGTTGCAGAATGTAGTTGTTAGCTCTCCAAATATAAGAGTTGTGGTTTCGTTTGTAATCTTCAATGGAGACTGAGATTGGGGCATGATCTGACCATGTGGTGGTGTGGATCGCGGAGACCGAAATCTTTTGCAATAGCCATTTGTCCGACAAAAATAGATCTATACGTGAGTAGGAGTTGTGTCTAGGGGAGAAGAAGGTATAGTCTCTCTCCGTGCCATGATGGCAACTCCAAATGTCATATAAGCCATGTGTAGAAATGAGATTTTGCAGTGAGGATGGTATTCTTTTTGCAGCAGAAGTGGAGTCTATAGAGACATCTGGTACCAGGTTAAAGTCACCGCAAATTAAAAGGTGACCCTTTTGAAGAGATTTGGTCATCCTGAGAACTTTACGTAGGAAATTGGATTGGTAAGCATTCAGGGCGTAGAGGTTGACAAGTGTGTAGGACGTTTTGTTGATATTGCACACCAGGATTATGTATCGGCCCTCCGGGTCGAGGGATACACTGGAGATTTGGAAGTCAACCCTGGCGCTGATCGCTATCAATACTCTAGCTTTGGAGTTGTGAGAGGCGTGAAAGACATGTGGGAATTGGCGGTTGGCACATAGTTTCCAGTCATATTGAAGGAGATGAGTCTCCTGTATACAGACTATGTCACTGTGAAGAGGCTTAATGGATTTCCAAAGTGAGTGTCGTTTTGCGGGGTGGTTAAGCCCGTTAACGTTAAGTGACATAAGGTTGAGTGGCATACTGAGGCCGTGTAGAGTGTGTTGGGTTATGAGAAACACTTACAGTTAGAAGCAGTACCGTCAGGATCAAGGAGCGTTGAGTTTTGGCGGTATGGAAGAGCAGAAAAGGTCCGGATATATCCTGCACAAAGGTTACTAGAGCTGTGAATAGAGCAATCTGATAAGAAGAGAAAAAAATAAAAATAAAACGTAAGTGTTCATGCAGAAACAGCGTAGCAGAAGACAAAAATGTATATTAAGGGACACACCCAGTGGGGAGAAAGACTCAATTTGAATGAAAAGAACAATAGGTGTGTATCAGCACTTGTTTAAAGGTTGAAGTGGAGCAAAACTGTGCTGAAACCTCTTTCGGGGGGTGAAAAAGTTCAACACGAAGAGTAGTAAATTAATGAGAGAATCTCTCTATCAGGACCCAGTTGAATGTAGGGTCTGTAGGTTGGCCCTCCTTAGAGGTGAGAGTTCAGGCCATTAGATTATGACTATGATCCAGGTTGCGACGGGTGGAGGACATGCCGCTGCGTGGTGGGAGAGGGGCGGGCGGGTCAGGCAGAATGCTTCAAGTGTGGAGTAATTTGAGTCCCGCCTGAAGATCACTGACTGTGTGGGATTTGCCGTTATTGGTTATAAGAAGTGTAGCCGGGTATCTCCATTTATACTAGATTTTGTGATTTTGAAGCCCCTTGGTCACTGGGCTCAATTGCCTCCGCATTTGTAGGGTGAACTTGGACAGGTCAGGAAAAAGTTGAACATCAGTGAAGGGCGCTGGGAGGGGGGATTTAGCTTTGACCCCGTACGTGAGCTTTTCCTTTATGTGGAAAAAGTGCACCCTCATGAGCACATCTCTGGGTACAAGCTGCAAGGTGAGATGGTTTGGCAATCCTGTCTATTATTAGGTCTCTGGGTGATGCGCCTGGCAGAATGACATGTATCAGCTCTTTCGCAAATTTGGGCAGATCTGCAGGCAGTATGGCTTCTGGTGACCCTCTTAACTTTACATTATTCCTGCGGGACCTGTCTTCTAAATCGGCCAGCTTGGTGCGCATCCATTTTTGCTCCTCTCTGATATTTTCATACACATCTATGATGCCATTTACTGTAGATACACAGTCAGACATTCCGCCCTCTATACGTTTCACCCTTTTATCTAGAGAGTGAATGTCAGAAGTGACCTTGTGGAAAAGAGAGGATAGATCCGTCATGAGCGAAGTCTGCAGGGACATCAGCATATCCTTCAGTGTAGAATCGAGCACTGGTTGGCCCGAGGTGGGGAAGGAGGCCATAGAGGAATGCAGGGCCTGGATAGATGAGGGGATTAAAAGCCGGGGCATCAATTAGTGGCTGTGGCGGCTGATGCGGCGGCGAGTCCATCCGCATCTTGGCTTTCGTAGGGCTTCTAGTGAGGGGGTCAGTCTCTGGGGGGTGATCAGAGAGATCTGGGGACACAGGGGAGGCCAGCCCAGCCGGAATCTCGTTCGATAAGTCTGTGTATGAGTCCCGCGATTCCCATGGCGCAGCCAGGCCGGCACCATCTTTGCCAACACTGACTTTGTCTGCCGGCTTGAAGGCAAACTCTGTGAGTTTCTGCGGCTTGTGAGTCTCTTCCTAGTAGGGATGAGCTCGGTGTTCGAGTTGAACATACGTTCGATTCGAACATCGGCTGTTCGATCGTTCGACGAAGATCGAACTTTTTGGGCCGTTCGCGCCAAATTCGAGTGACGCAAATGGCCCACAATACACAGCGCCATCGCAGTGCAATCCTGGCGCTGTGATTGGCCAAGCATGCACTGTGACCCCGCATGCTTGGCAAATCACAGCGCCGGCAGCGAGGAGAGCCATAATTGGCCACAGGCAGGATGCCTGTGGCCAATTATAGCTCAGGGGGGTTTAGTACATGCCCCACACTATAAAAGGCCGCCAGCGCGGCGGCCTTGTGTAGTGTGTTCCGGTTCAGGGAGAGAGAAGGATAGGCAGGGACAGTGTTAGTGATATTTGTTCATTTACCTTGTGTGTAGGGAGAGAGAAGGATAGGCAGGGACAGTGTCAGTGATATTCTGCTAAACCTTGTGTGCAGGGAGAGAGAAGGATAGGCAGGGACAGTGTCAGTGATATTCTGCTAAACCTTGTGTGCAGGGAGAGAGAAGGATAGGCAGGGGACAGTGTCAGTGATATTCTGATAAACCTTGTGTGCAGGGAGAGAGAAGGATAGGCAGGGACAGTGTCAGTGATATTCTGCTAAACCTTGTGTGCAGGGAGAGAGAAGGATAGGCAGGGGACAGTGTCAGTGATATTTTTGCTAAGCCTCCTGCACAGTATACACCTGAAGCTAGCCCTTATTGCTGTTTTTTCCTGTTGTGTAAC
Source organism: Rana muscosa (assembly GCA_029206835.1). Classification (NCBI taxonomy): domain Eukaryota; kingdom Metazoa; phylum Chordata; class Amphibia; order Anura; family Ranidae; genus Rana; species Rana muscosa. Next base: position 359,990,083 of record CM055117.1, read on the forward strand.
ACAGGCAGGCATCTGCAGCACTTACAGCGGACGTAGTGTGCCTCCTGCACATTATACACCTGAAGCTACCCCTTATTGCTCGTAGTTTTTTTTCTTTTGTGTTACACTAACAGGTATCTGCAGCACTTACAGCAGGCGTAGTGTGCTTCCTGCAAAATATACACCTGAAGCTAGCCCTTATTGCTGTTTTTTCCTGTTGTGTAACACAGGCATGCATCTGCAGAACTTACAGCAGGCGTAGTGTGCTTCCTGCAAAATATACACCTGAAGCTAGCCCTTATTGCTGTTTTTTCCTGTTGCGTAACACAGGCAGGCATCTGCAGCACTTACAGTGGACGTAGTGTGCCTCCTGCACATTATACACCTGAAGCTACCCCTTATTGCTCGTAGTTTTTTTATTTTGTGTTACACTAACAGGCATCTGCAGCACTTACAGCAGGCGTAGTGTGCTTCCTGCAAAATATACACCTGTCACGATCAGGCGTCGGGCTTGAAGACCAGTTGCTATAGCAGTTGCAGGACAGGTATAAAGGCAGTCACTTCTGGCAGATGACACAGGATCACCTGAGGTGCAGAGTCTAAGTACTAGCTGGTTTTCCCCAGAGCTCCGGGTGGTGGAGATGGATTTAGCTGCAAGCTAGTACCAGGTCGCGGTCCTCAGGTTTGCCCCACCAGGGTGTGAGCAGGCCGGGGTCCAGTGGCAGATCAGCAGATAAGGATTAAACAGCAGCGTGGTCAGTAACAAGCCAAAAGGTCAATCACGAGTGGTTGCAGGTTGGGATCAGGCAGCAGAGTAGTCAAAGAACAAGCCAAGGGTCAATCACGAGTGGTAGCAAAATACAGAAGGCAGCAGGGATGTCCAGGGGCACTGAGTGAAGGGGCGGCGCCGCCCGTCCTCCCGCGGCCGCCTCCCGCACTAATGTAGCTCCCGGCGCCGCGGCCGGCCTGCTGGAGCGCGGCGCTGGCACAGCAAATGCTACTGATCCTACTTGGCCTGGGGAGGGGAGTGACAGGCACCCCCATGACGGCCGATGACTGGCCAGAGTGGCGGAAACAGAGCCTAATGCTCCGCCTACCTTTCCTCTGCGCGCCATCACCTCCTCCCCCCCTGAGCGGGGAATATGAAGTGAGGTGAAGAGGAGAAGAGAGGACGGGAGAAAGAATATATGGCAGCCCGATGGGGAACCCCCAGCAGCAGCACCAAGAAAAGCACCAGCCAGGTACTACTTCTTGATAATGCTCAGTGGATTCAATAAATATTCATAGCCATAGCATAAATAAACTGTAATAAAGTGATTTGTGAACAGCTGTTGCACAAATCACTGTATTACACTTTATTAATGATATCTATGGCTATGCCTATTTATAATTTATTTAATCCATATTGAGCACTATATTTGATGCCTGGCACACACGCACAATCGCACATGATGATGGCTTAAAAGTTTTTTAAGTCATCATCATGTGCGATTGTGCATGTGTGCCAGGCATCAAATATAGTGCTCAATATGGATTAAATAAATTATAAATATGCATAGCCATAGATATCATTAATAAAGTGTAATAAAGTGATTTGTGCAACAAGTTCATTAAACAGTCCACATTCAGTGAAAGTTCATCTACTACAAACTTTGCAGTGCATTAACTTTCACTGAATGTGGACTGTTTAATGAGCAGGGGCTATTGATGGGTACATTAGCTGCGTTTGATGGGTACATTAGCTGTGTTTGATGGGCACAGTGGCTGCGTTTGATTGGCACAGTGGCTGTGTTTGATGGGCACAGTGGTAGCAATTGATTGCACAGTGGCTGCGTTTGATGGGCACAGTGGCTGTGTTTGATGGGCACAGTGGCTGCGTTTGATGGGCACAGTGGCTGCATTTGATTGGTACAGTGGCTACGCTTGATGGGCACAGTGGCTGCGTTTGATATGCACAGTGGCTGCGTTTGATGGGCACAGTGGTGGCAATTGATGGCACAGTGGCTGCGTTTGATATGCACAGTGGCTGCATTTGATAGGCACAGTTGTGGCAATTGATGGCACAGTGGCTGCGTTTGATGGGCACAGTGGCTGCATTTGATAGGGGCGGATATGGTTAGAAGAGCCCCTTGCTGTATTGAGAAAAGCATCCGCCCATCATAAATCACTGGCCATCATGCTATTTCTAACCATATCCGCCCATATCCGCCCCTTTGAGAAAAGCAACCGCTTGCTTGCTGGGGGGGGATATTGAAGGACCCGGCCTTGGGGCTGCAAAGGGAGTAAATCCGGGCCTGGGGATGTCAAGAGCTAGGCACTGGCTGAAAAGGCACAATAACCTGGCAAAGAGGAAGTGCTGAGACAAGGCTTATATAGGAAGTTCATGGGAGGAGCAAGGAGTTCAAGGTTCATCGGTAATCAAGACTCAAGGCAGGGTTGTCCATTGGATCAGATAGGTTTGTCCAGCAGATCAGGCAGGGAGCTGTCCAGCATCCCAGATAGCTCAGTGGGAAGAGTAAACACCAGACACTGATGAGGTCCCAGGTTCAAGCCCAGGTCCTGACAGTACTCCCCTCCTCTCAGGATGTCCTCTGGACGTCTTAGGGCTGGGTTTGTGAGGAAACCTCTGGTGGAATTCTCTTGTCAATCTAAGGGCATGAACGTTCTCCTCAGGCTCCCAAGAATTTTCTTCTGGCCATATCCTTCCCATTGGACCAGATATTGTAGTTTGTTTCTAAATATCCTGGAATCAAGAATTTTCTCCACCACAAATTCTACTTCACCCTGTACCTCAACAGGTGGAGGAGGTGGAAGAATTCTTCCAGAAAAGGGATTTTCACTAAATTGTTTAAGTAATGACATGTGAAAAACAGGGTGAATTTTCATACTATCAGGAAGTTTTAAGCGAAAGGTAACTGGATTGATTTGAGCAGAAATCTTGAATGGTCCTACAAACTTCTGGCCCAGCTTTGCAGACGGAACATGGACCTTCAAATTTTTGGTTGATAACCAAACTTTGTCACCCACATGAAATGTAGGAAGTGATCTGCGATGTCTATCAGCAGCCTTCTTGTAACATTCCTGAGCCTCTGTCATGGATATGCAGTAGTGTTTGTCTGTCAGCTTACCTTCCTTCCCATGTGTTCATCTTAGAGGCCTGAGCCCTTTCACCTGGCTTCCTTTATAATCTCCTCCCAGCCAGACTCCACCCCAGGCCCTATCACAGAACACTATATTAACCTGTGCACTGCAAGCCTGCTTGGCTGATCAACGTGTTTGTTAGGCATTGTGTGTTTGGGTTCCTGCCTGCCGTGTGCTACGTCTGTCTCTCTGTTACGTTATTGGCTTGTCCCCGACTATCCCTGTCTGCTCGTGACCCTTGACCTTCGGCTCGTTCTTTCGTTATCCTTGTCTGCTTGTGGCCCCTGACCTTCAGCTTGTTATTCGGTTCTCTCTTATCTCGTGCTGCTGCTTCCCCTCTTTTCCCCTTATCCTACGGGGCGTGAGCTAGGAAACTCCAGGGGCCGCGACCTGGTCCCAGCCTGCAGCATAACATCCTCACCACTAGAGGCCCTGGAGAAGACCAGCTGGGTCTTAGACTCCGCGCCCTGGGGAATCTTGGCTCTAGCTTCCGTTAGGATCCCGGTTGTGCTCCTCTGGTCCCGCTTTCCACAACCACCCAGTTTCCTATCCGCAGAAGCCAGCCATAGGGTTCACTACCTCGCGGTGCACTCCTGTCCCCCTACGGTGTGCATCTGTCACCTGGCCACAGGTGACCCTGACAGTTTGATCAGCCATGAACCCGGCTGACATCCCGCTTCCTGCGGATGATCCATTGCAGGGCATAGTTTGCAGACTTGAAACCCAGGAATCGAATCAGACTCAGGTGATGCGATTCCTCCAGGATCTGGCTTCTCGCTTCAAGCAGTTTCAGGCCTCCTTGGGAACCCCGAATCCGCAACCTCAAATACAACCAGCGGCTGCACCTATTGCACCACTCGCAGCCACACACTCACTACAACTGCCAGCTCCGTCCCATTTCTCTGGGGACTCCAAGGCTTGCAGGGGGTTCCTTAGCCAATGCACAATTCATTTTGAGCTCCAGCCCCAAAACTTCCTGTCTGATCGGGCTAAGGTAGCCTATATCATTTCCCTCCTCTCTGGTGAAGCTTTAGCCTGGGCAGCCCCTCTGTGGGAACTGAATGATCCAGTGGTTTCTAGCCTGTCTGGCTTCTTGAAACTTTTTCGGAATATCTTCGAAGAACCGGCTCGTGTCTCTTCAGCGGCCAGCGCCCTTTTACGTCTCCGCCAAGAGTCTGCTTCTGTGGGACAGTATGCCCTTCATTTCCGCATACTGTCGGCTGAGTTGAGCTGGAACAATGAAGCCTTAGTCGCAACCTTTTTGCATGGCCTGTCTGATAGAGTGAAGGATGAATTAGCAGGAAGAACCATCCCCACTGATCTGGCCGGCGTTATCTCCTTGTGTAACCAGATCGATATTCGCTTTCAGGAGAGGACCTTAGAAAAGCAACGCCAGCACTCCTTGGTTCTTAGTCAGCCTGAGCTCCCCTCTCTTCGACCCGTAAAGCATCTCCTACCAGCTGAGGAACCCATGCAGCTGAGTCGGACCAGGCTATCCCCCGAGGAACGTGCTAGGCGCAGAACCCTTGGTCTGTGTCTTTACTGTGGGGGCAAAGGTCATTTTCGTGACACGTGCTCTCTTTGTCCAGAAAAACGTTCGGGTCCACTTCATCTGGAAAGTGGAGTATTGGACCCAGAAATATCACCTTCCCCTTCTCGTCTTCTGCTTTCTGTGTTCCTTCATGTTGGTGCTTCTTCTCATTCGGTCTCAGCATATCTGGATTCCGGAGCTGCTGGTAATTTCATGGACTGGGAAATCGCATCGTCCATGAGACTTACTCTTTTGCCCCTCTCCACGCCATTGGTGGTCTTGGCGATTGATGGTACTGTTCTCCCAGGGGGACCTATCCGTTTCCAGACCCTCCCTATTAAGATGTCGGTAGGGACACTCCACCAGGAGTGGATATCCTTCCTTATCTTACCCAAGGCCTCAACGCCTATAATTTTGGGTCTCCCATGGTTACAGCTCCATTCTCCTCATGTGGACTGGACTACTGGACAGATCCTGGCTTGGGGTCCCTCCTGTTCCTCGTCCTGCCTACCCAAGGTTGCCCCCTGTGAATCTGAGCCGGTCATTCATTCCAGGTTGCATAACCATTTACATTTCTCTGTCCCTAACCACCCTTGGACGCACAGCCAGGCTAGCTTGTCTACAAGTCCTGCAGTCGCTACGTCTTGCGATGCGATTCAGGTAGTCGCTACACCTGACTCAGCTATTCACTCTGCCTCTGTACTAGTTATGCCAGTCCAGCCCATGCCCAGTGAGCCTCCTACTTTTTCTTGTTCGGGACATTCTGCTTGTCCTTCAGCTATTCAGCTTGACTCCGGCGACATGTCACCTTCTAACCAACCTGACTTCAGGGTTCCACTGACATCTGCCCAGTCTGATGGTCCTGTGCAAGATGACCAGTTCCCCTTTAAGGGTCTAGGGGACCCTCCTCAGATTCCTGTTGATCCTCTCATGCCCTTGCTTATTCCTAGAGAGCCTTTGGTCCTCAATAGATCTTCTTGTCATCTCCCTACCTCGTTTTCGGGCTCTGAGGATAATCTTAAGTACGAGGTTAGACAAGTTCTGGATTCTCGGCTCTGCAGAGGCATTCTTCAGTACCTTGTGCATTGGAGAGGTTTTGGTCCTGAGGAGGCGTCTTGGATCGCTGCATCTGATGTCGCTGCACCTCATCTGTTGAGAAGGTTTCATCAGAGATTTCCCTTTAAGCCTGGGCCCAGGCGGGGGAGGGCCCATAAGAGGGAGGGTACTGTCATGGATATGCAGTAGTGTTTGTCTGTCAGCTTACCTTCCTTCCCATGTGTTCATCTTAGAGGCCTGAGCCCTTTTACCTGGCTTCCTTTATAATCTCCTCCCAGCCAGACTCCACCCCAGGCCCTATCACAGAACACTATATTAACCTGTGCACTGCAAGCCTGCTTGGCTGATCAACGTGTTTGTTAGGCATTGTGTGTTTGGGTTCCTGCCTGCCGTGTGCTACGTCTGTCTCTCTGTTACGTTATTGGCTTGTCCCCGACTATCCCTGTCTGCTCGTGACCCTTGACCTTCGGCTCGTTCTTTCGTTATCCTTGTCTGCTTGTGGCCCCTGACCTTCAGCTTGTTATTCGGTTCTCTCTTATCTCGTGCTGCTGCTTCCCCTCTTTTCCCCTTATCCTACGGGGCGTGAGCTAGGAAACTCCAGGGGCCGCGACCTGGTCCCAGCCTGCAGCATAACATCCTCACCACTAGAGGCCCTGGAGAAGACCAGCTGGGTCTTAGACTCCGCGCCCTGGGGAATCTTGGCTCTAGCTTCCGTTAGGATCCCGGTTGTGCTCCTCTGGTCCCGCTTTCCACAACCACCCAGTTTCCTATCCGCAGAAGCCAGCCATAGGGTTCACTACCTCGCGGTGCACTCCTGTCCCCCTACGGTGTGCATCTGTCACCTGGCCACAGGTGACCCTGACAGTTTGATCAGCCATGAACCCGGCTGACATCCCGCTTCCCGCGGATGATCCATTGCAGGGCATAGTTTGCAGACTTGAAACCCAGGAATCGAATCAGACTCAGGTGATGCGATTCCTCCAGGATCTGGCTTCTCGCTTCGAGCAGTTTCAGGCCTCCTTGGGAACCCCGAATCCGCAACCTCAAATACAACCAGCGGCTGCACCTATTGCACCAGTCGCAGCCACACACTCACTACAACTGCCAGCTCCGTCCCATTTCTCTGGGGACTCCAAGGCTTGCAGGGGGTTCCTTAGCCAATGCACAATTCATTTTGAGCTCCAGCCCCAAAACTTCCTGTCTGATCGGGCTAAGGTAGCCTATATCATTTCCCTCCTCTCTGGTGAAGCTTTAGCCTGGGCAGCCCCTCTGTGGGAACTGAATGATCCAGTGGTTTCTAGCCTGTCTGGCTTCTTTAAACTTTTTCGGAATATCTTCGAAGAACCGGCTCGTGTCTCTTCAGCGGCCAGCGCCCTTTTACGTCTCCGCCAAGAGTCTGCTTCTGTGGGACAGTATGCCCTTCATTTCCGCATACTGTCGGCTGAGTTGAGCTGGAACAATGAAGCCTTAGTCGCAACCTTTTTGCATGGCCTGTCTGATAGAGTGAAGGATGAATTAGCAGGAAGAACCATCCCCACTGATCTGGCCGGCGTTATCTCCTTGTGTAACCAGATCGATATTCGCTTTCAGGAGAGGACCTTAGAAAAGCAACGCCAGCACTCCTTGGTTCTTAGTCAGCCTGAGCTCCCCTCTCTTCGACCCGTAAAGCATCTCCTACCAGCTGAGGAACCCATGCAGCTGAGTCGGACCAGGCTATCCCCCGAGGAACGTGCTAGGCGCAGAACCCTTGGTCTGTGTCTTTACTGTGGGGGCAAAGGTCATTTTCGTGACACGTGCTCTCTTTGTCCAGAAAAACGTTCGGGTCCACTTCATCTGGAAAGTGGAGTATTGGACCCAGAAATATCACCTTCCCCTTCTCGTCTTCTGCTTTCTGTGTTCCTTCATGTTGGTGCTTCTTCTCATTCGGTCTCAGCATATCTGGATTCCGGAGCTGCTGGTAATTTCATGGACTGGGAAATCGCATCGTCCATGAGACTTACTCTTTTGCCCCTCACCACGCCATTGGTGGTCTTGGCGATTGATGGTACTGTTCTCCCAGGGGGACCTATCCGTTTCCAGACCCTCCCTGTTAAGATGTCGGTAGGGACACTCCACCAGGAGTGGATATCCTTCCTTATCTTACCCAAGGCCTCAACGCCTATAATTTTGGGTCTCCCATGGTTACAGCTCCATTCTCCTCATGTGGACTGGACTACTGGACAGATCCTGGCTTGGGGTCCCTCCTGTTCCTCATCCTGCCTACCCAAGGTTGCCCCCTGTGAATCTGAGCCGGTCATTCATTCCAGGTTGCATAACCATTTACATTTCTCTGTCCCTAACCACCCTTGGATGCACAGCCAGGCTAGCTTGTCTACAAGTCCTGCAGTCGCTACGTCTTGCGATGCGATTCAGGTAGTCGCTACACCTGACTCAGCTATTCACTCTGCCTCTGTACTAGTTATGCCAGTCCAGCCCATGCCCAGTGAGCCTCCTACTTTTTCTTGTTCGGGACATTCTGCTTGTCCTTCAGCTATTCAGCTTGACTCCGGCGACATGTCACCTTCTAACCAACCTGACTTCAGGGTTCCACTGACATCTGCCCAGTCTGATGGTCCTGTGCAAGATGACCAGTTCCCCTTTAAGGGTCTAGGGGACCCTCCTCAGATTCCTGTTGATCCTCTCATGCCCTTGCTTATTCCTAGAGAGCCTTTGGTCCTCAATAGATCTTCTTGTCATCTCCCTACCTCGTTTTCTGGCTCTGAGGATAATCTTAAGTACGAGGTTAGACAAATTCTGGATTCTCGGCTCTGCAGAGGCATTCTTCAGTACCTTGTGCATTGGAGAGGTTTTGGTCCTGAGGAGGCGTCTTGGATCGCTGCATCTGATGTCGCTGCACCTCATCTGTTGAGAAGGTTTCATCAGAGATTTCCCTTTAAGCCTGGGCCCAGGCGGGGGAGGGCCCATAAGAGGGAGGGTACTGTCATGGATATGCAGTAGTGTTTGTCTGTCAGCTTACCTTCCTTCCCATGTGTTCATCTTAGAGGCCTGAGCCCTTTCACCTGGCTTCCTTTATAATCTCCTCCCAGCCAGACTCCACCCCAGGCCCTATCACAGAACACTATATTAACCTGTGCACTGCAAGCCTGCTTGGCTGATCAACGTGTTTGTTAGGCATTGTGTGTTTGGGTTCCTGCCTGCCGTGTGCTACGTCTGTCTCTCTGTTACGTTATTGGCTTGTCCCCGACTATCCCTGTCTGCTCGTGACCCTTGACCTTCGGCTCGTTCTTTCGTTATCCTTGTCTGCTTGTGGCCCCTGACCTTCAGCTTGTTATTCGGTTCTCTCTTATCTCGTGCTGCTGCTTCCCCTCTTTTCCCCTTATCCTACGGGGCGTGAGCTAGGAAACTCCAGGGGCCGCGACCTGGTCCCAGCCTGCAGCATAACATCCTCACCACTAGAGGCCCTGGAGAAGACCAGCTGGGTCTTAGACTCCGCGCCCTGGGGAATCTTGGCTCTAGCTTCCGTTAGGATCCCGGTTGTGCTCCTCTGGTCCCGCTTTCCACAACCACCCAGTTTCCTATCCGCAGAAGCCAGCCATAGGGTTCACTACCTCGCGGTGCACTCCTGTCCCCCTACGGTGTGCATCTGTCACCTGGCCACAGGTGACCCTGACAGCCTCCTTCAAAGTTTCGATCAATTTTTCACGAATCTCCTGCAATGTAGTTAATCTGTTGGTAACAGAAGGAATTGGAGTTGAGATAGGGAGATCAGGAATAAAAACTGGATGATACCCGTTGTTTAAATAAAAAGGACTTTGAGAAGTGGAACTATGTTTAGAATTGTTATATGCAAACTCTGCTGTAGGAAGATAATCCACCCAGTCATCCTGAAGATAACTGACAAAACATCGAAGGTACTGCTCTAAGGTTTGATTGGTCCTCTCAGTCTGACCATTAGACTGGGGATGAAAAGCAGAAGACAGATTAACTGTTACACCTAAGGCTGAACAAAAGTTTTTCCAAAATTTTGAAGTAAACTGTACTCCTCTGTCAGACACCACATCGTCAGGAATTCCATGTAGTTTAAATACTTCTCGAAGCATTAACTCAGCAGTTTGTTCAGCTGAAGGTACCCCCTTAACAGGTATAAAATGAGCCATCTTAGTGAGACGGTCAACAACAACCAAAATAGTGCTCATTTCTCTTGAGGGAGGTAAATCTACCACAAAGTCCATAGAAATTGATCCCCATGGTCTTGATGGAACAGGGAGTGGCTGGAGCAACCCCAAAGGAGAAGCCCAGGGAGTCTTACTGCGTGCACAGGTCAGGCATGAGGCCACATGGTGTTTGACGTCTTTCTTATAGCTGGGCCACCAAAATGAACGTGACAAGAGCTCTTCTGTTTTGGAAATCCCAAAATGCCAAGCAAGTTTTGAGTCATGAACCAACCTGAGGGCTTCAGTCCGAGCAGATTCAGGTACATAGAGACTATGTGCATGAGTCCAAAAGCCATTCTTGTACACAAGGTTAATATCCGCAGGCGGATGATTGAGAAGAGGGTCATTTTCATACCCCTCCTTTAGGACACTCAAGAATGTCTTGAAACCCGTGGCCCCTATGAAGTTCTTTTGAGGCAGAATCATACATTCAGGGTTGTCTTCCTGGCATGGTTCAGTCAACATTCTTGATAATGCATCGGCCTTACCATTCCTTGACCCAGGTCGATACGAGATGATAAAATTAAACCGGGAAAAGAACAGTGACCAACGTGCTTGTCTAGAAGACATCCTCTTGGCAGAGCGAATGAATTCTAGATTTTTATGATCAGTGAGAACAGTTACTGGATGCTTAGCCCCTTCCAGCAGATGCCTCCATTCAGAAAAGGCTTCCTTAATTGCCAGCAATTCCTTATTCCCGATGTCATAATTTCTTTCGGCTGATGACATTAAGCAAGAGAAATACGCACAAGGATGAAGCTGCATCTTTTCTCCTTTTCGCTGAGAAAGGATAGCTCCCACAGCAGAGTCTGAGGCATCCACTTCCACTATAAAAGGAACTTCAGGATCGGGATGTACCAATATTGGTGCAGAAGTGAAAAGAGTCTTTAGCTTAATAAAAGCAGTCTGTGCCTCAGCTGACCACACAAAGGGCATCCCTTTCTTTGTCAGCTGTGTAATTGGTGCTATCACTTTAGAGAAATTTCTTATGAATTTTCTGTAGAAGTTGGCAAAACCAACAAATCGTTGTATCTCTTTAACATTACTAGGAGCAGGCCAATCCACCACTGCTTTGATCTTCTCAGGATCCATGCTTACTCCTTTAGGAGAAATAATATATCCCAAGAACTGCATCTGGGTTCGTTCAAACTCACATTTCTCCAATTTAATATAAAGTTGGTTCTTCCTTAGCCTTTCAAAGACAGTGCAAACATGTTTGCGATGTTCCTCCAGGTTAATTGAAAAGATGAGAATATCATCCAGATAAGCAATCACAAACTGGTCCAATAGGTCTCGAAAAGCATCATTGATGAAGTGTTGGAAAGTGGCAGGGGCTTTGCAGAGGCCAAAAGGCATAACCAGGGACTCAAAATGGCCATATCTGGTTCTAAAGGCGGTTTTCCATTCGTCTCCTTGACGCATGCGGATGAGGTTATATGCCCCCCGTAAGTCTAGTTTTGTGAAGACTTTGGCAGAGCGGAGTCTTTCCAACATTTCAGAAATTAAAGGAAGTGGATAGCGGTTTTTAATAGTGATTTTATTAAGGTCACGGTAGTCAATGCATGGACGCAAGGTGGAATCTTTCTTTGCAACAAAGAACAGGGCTGCCCCTGCAGGAGACGTTGAGGGTCTAATGAAGCCCTTTTCTAAATTCTCATCAATCCATTCCCTGAGAACTTTTAATTCAGGTTCTGAAAGATTGAAAAGGGGACCAAAAGGTATTTCAGCCCCTGGGAGCAGTTAAATCGGACAATCATATGGGCGATGAGGAGGTAACTGATCGGCATTCTTCTTATCACAGACATCCCGGAACTCATGATATTGTGGAGGCAGGTTGTCATATGACTGCGTAGTAACAACATCCACTTGTGATTCCTTGTCTGGCAAAGAACTTGTTTGACAATGTTCTCTACAGAATTCCTCGCAATGGGGGGATGTAAAGTTTATAATCCGTGCTTCCCAGTTGATGGATGGATTATGGGTGGAAAACCAAGGAATGCCCAGGATGACGTGAAATTTGGGTGATGTAATCAGCTGAAAACTGATGGTCTCATGATGATTAGCCTCAAATTGCAATACCAAAGGGACTGTCTCATGGGTAACAGGTCCTGAAGTTAAGGGTGAACCATCGACCGTCTCCATATTCATAGGAGCAGACTTATTTCTTGTTTGGATATTATTACTGTGGGCAAAGTCTATGTCCATAAAGTTCCCCCCAGCCCCAGAGTCCAGCATAGCAGAGCAAGGAATTTCAATACCATCAAAGATGAGTTTAATAGGGATGATAAAATGGGATAGTACAGAATTTACTTTATTCTCTTCATGAATCAATGGGGAGATCGACTGGGTAATAGAGTTTATTTGTTCAGGCAAAATCACATCAGTCGCCGCAATTGTTCTTCTAACCTTGTTCGGACAATTAACTGCGTAATGCCCAGAGTCCCCGCAATATAAACACAGGTTTTCTGAACGTCTTTTTTCTTTCTCCTGAGTAGAAATGGATCTCTTAATTGCATCAACCTGCATAGGTTCAGCTGTGTCAGAATCTGAAGAAACTCTTGGATCCTTCTGAACAAATTGACTAGCAGAAAAACGCATGCCACCATTGCTTCCAAACATTCCCAGTCTCTCCTTCCTCCTTTCTGTAAGTCTTTGATCAATTCGAATACATAGTTGGATGAAGGCCTCAAGATCATTAGGAGTCTCCACTCTTGCAAGCTCATCTTTTACCTGTTCAGAAAGCCCTTGGCGGTACTGACTTTTTTGCGCTGCTGGGTTCCAAGTGGTATCTGTGATCCAACGTCTGAATTCAGCTGTGTACTCAGCAACAGAACGTTTACCCTGCCGTAAACTATGCAACTTTGCTTCAGCAGTAGCGCAGCGATTGGGATCATCAAAAACCTGATTCATCGCAGCCTCAAAAGTCTGGAAACTATTCAGCGTGGCACTGTCTTGTTCTATATAAGGGGAGGCCCAGGCTAATGCTTCCCCAGTCAGGAGGTTGATAACAAACATTACCTTCTGTTTTTCAGAAGTGAATGCAGCGGGTCGCATTTGGAAATATATGCGACACTGGTTAAGAAAACCTCTGTAATGGCGGCGATCTCCATTAAACTTGGGAGGGTGAGGCATATGTGCATTAGCATCATCTCGGGAACGTAGGTCCAGCAATTGTTTTTGCAGGGCATGGATCTCTTCACGTTGCCCTTTCACCACACTTTCCAGTTCGGCAAATTTTTTTTGGTAGGTGACACCAAACTCCTGCAACTCCGCAATTTGCTGCCTGAAAGGAGCCACAGCATTTGCTATAGTGGCCTCCATGTTTTAGGCCAGGTTATTCTGTCACGATCAGGCGTCGGGCTTGAAGACCAGTTGCTATAGCAGTTGCAGGACAGGTATAAAGGCAGTCACTTCTGGCAGATGACACAGGCTCACCTGAGGTGCGGAGTCTAAGTACTAGCTGGTTTTCCCCAGAGCTCCGGGTGGTGGAGATGGATTTAGCTGCAAGCTAGTACCAGGTCGCGGTCCTCAGGTTTGCCCCACCAGGGTGTGAGCAGGCCGGGGTCCAGTGGCAGATCAGCAGATAAGGATTAAACAGCAGCGTGGTCAGTAACAAGCCAAAAGGTCAATCACGAGTGGTTGCAGGTTGGGATCAGGCAGCAGAGTAGTCAAAGAACAAGCCAAGGGTCAATCACGAGTGGTAGCAAAATACAGAAGGCAGCAGGGATGTCAAGAGCTAGGCACTGGCTGAGAAGGCACAATAACCTGGCAAAGAGGAAGTGCTGAGACAAGGCTTATATAGGAAGTTCATGGGAGGAGCAAGGAGTTCAAGGTTCATCGGTAATCAAGACTCAAGGCAGGGTTGTCCATTGGATCAGATAGGTTTGTCCAGCAGATCAGGCAGGGAGCTGTCCAGCATCCCAGATAGCTCAGTGGGAAGAGTAAACGCCAGACACCGACGAGGTCCCAGGTTCAAGCCCAGGTCCTGACAACACTTGAAGGCATCTTCAGCACTTACAGCAGGTGTAGTGTGCTTCCTGCAAAATATACACCTGAAGCTAGGCCTTATTGCTGTGTTTTCCTGTTGTGTAATACAGGCAGGCATCTGCAGCACTTACAGCGGACATAGTGTGTCTCCTGCACGTTATACACCTGAAGCTACCCCTTATTGCTTGTAGTTTTTTTCTTTTGTGTTACACTAACAGGCATCTGCAGCACTTACAGCAGGCGTAGTGTGCCTCCTGCAAAATATACACCTGAAGCTAGCCCTTATTGCTGTTTTTTCCTGTTGTGTAACACAGGCAGGCATCTGCAGCACTTACAGCGGACGTAGTGTGCCTCCTGCACATTATACACCTGAAGCTACCCCTTATTGCTGTGTTTTCCTGTTGTGTAACACAGGCAGGCATCTTCAGCACTTACAGCGGACGTAGTGTGCCTCCTGCACATTATACACCTGAAGCTACCCCTTATTGCTCGTAGTTTTTTTTCTTTTGTGTTACACTAACAGGCATCTGCAGCACTTACAGCAGGCGTAGTGTGCTTCCTGCAAAATATACACCTGAAGCTAGCCCTTATTGCTGTTTTTCCTGTTGTGTAACACAGGCAGGCTTCTGCAGCACTTACAGCAGGCGTAGTGTGCTTCCTGCAAAATATACACCTGAAGCTAGGCCTTATTGCTGTGTTTTCCTGTTGTGTAACACAGGCAGGCATCTGCAGCACTTAAGCAGGCGTAGTGTGCTTCCTGCAAAATATACACCTGAAGCTAGCACTTATTGCTGTTTTTTCCTGTTGTGTAACACAGGCAGGCATCTGCAGGACTTACAGCGGACGTAGTGTGCCTCCTGCACATTATACACCTGAATCTACCCCTTATTGCTCGTAGTTTTTTTTCTTTTGTGTTACACTAACAGGCATCTGCAGCACTTACAGGGGCGTAGTGTGCTTCTTGCAAAATATACACCTGAAGCTAGGCCTTATTGCTGTGTTTTCCTGTTGTGTAACACAGGCAGGCATCTGCAGCACTTACAGCAGGCGTAGTGTGCTTCCTGCAAAATATACACCTGAAGCTAGGCCTTATTGCTATGTTTTCCTGTTGTGTAACACAGGCAGGCATCTGCAGCACTTACAGCGGACGTAGTGTGCCTCCTGCACATTATACACCTGAATCTACCCCTTATTGCTCGTAGTTTTTTTTCTTTTGTGTTACACTAACAGGCATCTGCAGCACTTACAGCAGGCGTAGTGTGCTTCCTGCAAAATATACACCTGAATCTAGCCCTTATTGCTGTTTTTTCCTGTTGTGTAACACAGGCAGGCATCTGCAGCACTTACAGCGGACGTAGTGTGCCTCCTGCACATTATACACCTGAAGCTACCCCTTATTGCTGTGTTTTCCTGTTGTGTAACACAGGCAGGCATCTGCAGCACTTACAGCGGACGTAGTGTGCCTCCTGCACATTATACACCTGAAGCTACCCCTTATTGCTCGTAGTTTTTTTTCTTTTGTGTTACACTAACAGGCATCTGCAGCACTTACAGCAGGCGTAATGTGCTTCCTGCACAATATACACCTGAAGCTAGCCCTTATTGCTGTTTTTTCCTGTTGTGTAACACAGGCAGGCATCTGCAGCACTTACTGCAAAATATACACCTAAAGCTAGGCCTTATTGCTGTGTTTTCCTGTTGTGTAACACAGGCAGGCATCTGCAGCACTTACAGCGGACATAGTGTGCCTCCTGCACATTATACACCTGAAGCTACCCCTTTTTGCTCGTTGTTTTTTTTCTTTTGTGTTACACTAACAGGCATCTGCAGCACTTACAGCGGGCGTAGTGTGCTTCTTGCAAAATATACACCAGAAGCTAGCCCTTATTGCTGTGTTTTCCTGTTGTGTAACACAGGCAGGCATCTGCAGCAGTTATAGCAGGCGTAGTGTGCTTCTTGCAAAATATACACCTGAAGCTATCCCTTATTGCTGGTTTTCCCATCTCCCTGCAGGCCTTTAGAATGTCTGGAAGGCAAACAAGGAGAGGCAGACAGTCTGGAGCCAATAAAAGAGGGCAAGCAGGCTCTGTGTCTAGAGACAACAGTGCTGGTCGTGGACGCTGTGCATCGTCATCTGCACGTGGCCATGGGACACGCTTGTCCTTATTTTCGGCAGCTGGACGTGTTGAGCCACATCATGCCGAAGACTTGGTAGAGTGGATGACCAAGCCCTCCTCATCCTCCTCATCCTCTCTCACCCAGGCTCAGGGTACTGGCAAAGCAGCTGCCAAAGCGTCCTCAATGTCATCATCAGTCACTCCTTCCCTAGACCCACCATGTCCTCCTGAGGAGTCCCCCGAACTGTTTGAGCACAGTGTTGGGTACATGCTCCAGGAGGATGCCCAGCGTTTCGAAGGGTCTGAAGATGATACCCAGCTAGAGGAAGGCAGTAGCGTGAGAGCAGAGAAAGGGGATGCTCAAGAAGGACACCAATCTGGCAGTCATATTTCAGCAGCTGCAGCATACCGCCAGATTGGTTCCAGTGATGAGGAGGGAGGGGATGATGAGGTCACTGACTCCACGTGGGTGCCTGATAGGAGAGAGGAGGAGGAGGAGGAGGATGAGGAGGAGGCACATCTCCAACGAGGCAGGATGCCCTTTCGGGGGCCAGCGTAAGGGCAGCACACCGACTGAATCACACCGCAGAGCTCCGCCTGTGCAGGGCGCTGCCTCTGCCCGTTGATCCAAAAGTTCTTTGGTGTGGGCCTTTTTTGAGTCAAGTGCATCAGATCGCACCGCTGCTGTTTACAACATATGTCTCAAGCGTAACTCGCGTGGCCAAGACATCAGCCACTTGGGCACCACATGTTTGACCAGACATATGTTGACCTGCCATGCAGCTCAGTGGCAAGCCTACCTTAAAGACCCACACTAAAGAACAAAGTGGACCTCTCCTTGCTCAGCATCAGCTGGGATCTCCAACCCCACTATACCTTCAGTCCTCTCTGAAACCTGCACTGAGAGGAATGAAAGTGTAGAATTAGGTGTGTCACAGCCAAGTACTTGGGGGCACTCTGCTAGCAGTACACCGACGTCCGATTCTAGCAGGAAAATTTCCCTGCCCCAGCTGCTGGACCGTCGAAAGAAGTTCACTCCCAGCCATTCACGAATGGCCATCGGTTGAATGCTAGCTTGGCTAAATTGCTAGCACTTCAACTGCTGCCTTTTCAGTTGGTAGACTCGGCCCCCTTCCGTGAGTTTGTGCAATGTGCAGTTCCTCAGTGGCAGGTTCCCAAACGCCACTTTTTCTCACGGAAGGCGATTCCGGCTCTCTAACGGCATGTGGAAGGCAATGTCCATGCCTCGCTGGACATGGCGGTCAGCGGTAAGGTGCATATTACTGCTGACTCATGGTCCAGCAGGCATGGACTGGGACGTTACCTTTCTTTCACGGCCCATTGGGTCACTCTTTTGGCAGCTGGGAAGGATGCAGGACAAGGTGCAGTAGTGTTGGAGGTTGTTCCGCCGCCACGCCTCCAAAATGCTACTACTGGTTGTGACACACCTCTCTCCTCCACCCCCTCCTTTTCTTCTTCCTCCATGGCCTCTTCCTGTGCTTTGTCCTCGGAACCAGCGGTGCTCCGTAGGCATTCAAGGGGCTACGCAAGTACGCAGGCAAAAAGATGCCATGCCGTGCTTGCGCTGGTGTGTTTGGGGGACAGGAGCCACACTGGGGCAGAGGTTCTGTCAGCTCTGCAGGGGCAGGCCGAGAGGTGGTTGACGCCATGCCAGCTTAAGCCAGGAATCGTGGTTTGCGACAATGGCACCAACCTCCTCTCCGCCCTCCGACAGGGACAACTGACCCATGTGCCCTGTGTGGCTCACGTCCTTAACCTGGTGGTGCAGTGGTTCTTGGGCAGGTACCCGGGCTTACAGGATGTCCTGAGGCAGGCCAGGAAAGTGTGTGTTCATTTCTGCAGATCATATAATGCCAGTGCTCGGCTGGCTGAGCTGCAAAAGGAGTTGAACCTGCCCAAGAACCGCCTTATATGTGACATGCCCACCAGGTGGAACTCAACGTTGGCCATGCTGCAGCGGCTGCACACGCAGCAGAGGGCCATCAATGAGTACCTGTGCGACTACGGCACCAGGACAGGGTCAGGGGAGCTCGGTTTTTTTTCACCACGCCAGTGGGGCATGATCAGGGATGCATGCACTGTCCTGGCACCATTTGAGGAGGCCACAAGGATGGTGAGCAGTGACAGTGCATGCATTAGTGACACTGTACCTCTTGTCCACCTGTTGGAACATACGCTGCGTGGAATAATGGACAGGGCACTTGAGGCAGAACAGAGGCAGGAAGAGGAGGACTTCCTTGCCTCTCAAGGCCCCCTTTACCCAGACAGTGTTCCTTCTGTCCCACCCATCGCAAAGGAAGAGGAGTAGGAGGAGGATTGTGTCAGCATGGAGGTGGAGCCTGGCACTCAGCATCATCAGCAGCAGTCTTTTAGGGATGATTTACAGTCCCAAGAAACCCGTGGACTTGTACGTGGCTGGGAGGAGGTGGCTGCGGATCATGTCGTCCTTAGTGACCCAGAGGACTCCTGACCGAATGCCTCAGGTAACCTACGCTGCATGGCCTCCCTGATCCTGCAAAGTCTGCGGAAGGATCCTCGTATTCTTCGGATCAAGGAGAGGGACCATTACTGGCTGGCCACTCTCCTTGATCCACGGTACAAGGGTAAGGTTGCGGACCTTATCTTACCGTCGCAGAGGGAGCAGAGGATGAGACAACTCCGGGAGGCCTTGCAGAAAGGTCTGTGCAACGCGTTCCCAGAGACTGGGAGGTTACAAACTCCTGGTCCTGGACAACGAGTTGCTGAGGCTTCGGTCAGTCAAAGAAGGAGCGGTGGGGAAGGTGGCCGTTTGACCGATGCGTTCAGACAATTCTTTAGTCCGCAGCCCCAAGGTATGATCGGTTCCAGCAACCATCGCCAGCGTCTGATATACATGGTGCAGGAATACCTAGGGGCAAGGTCAGACTTGGACACCTTCCCCACCGAAAATCCTCTGGCTTACTGGGTCTTGAGGATGGATCACTGGCCAGAGCTTGCACAGTATGCAATTGAGCTACTGGCCTGTCCTGCATCCAGCGTTCTTTCAGAACGCACATTCAGTGCTGCTGGAGGATTTGTCACGGATCACAGGGTGCGCCTGTCCACCGACTCGGTTGATCGACTGACTTTCATAAAGATGAACCAGTCTTGGATCACCACCAGCTACCAAACACCTGAAGCTGATATAACAGAATAATTTATTTTCAAATGTCACATCCCTTCAAGACTGATGCTGATGCTGAGTGACTGTCCTGTTATGTAGACTGACTATCCTCCTCCTCCTCAATGATCCGATTCATGATGATAGCTTGGAAGAACATTTTTGTTTCTGGGTGCCGCCACCAGTGACTATGGCCCAATTTTTCAGCCCCTGTTTAACAGGGGTATGTAATTAAAATTTTTGATGCAATGCTTTGCAGCAGGGCTCATTCCTGCACTCCAACTAGAGTATCTGGGAGAGGTTGCAGTGTCGTGGCACCAGCACCAGTGCCTAAGGCCCAATTTTTCAGCCCCTGTTTAACAGGGGCGTGTAATTACAATTTTTGATGCAATACTTTGCAACAGGGCTCATTACTGTGCTCCAAGTACAGTATCTGTGAGGGGTTTCAGTGTTGTGGCACCAGTGCCTAAGGCCCAATTTTTCAGCCCCTGTTTAACAGGGGCGTGTAATTACAATTTTTGATGCAATACTTTGCAACAGGGCTCATTGCTGTGCTCCAAGTACAGTATCTGTGAGGGGTTGCAGTGTTGTGGCAACAGTGGCTAAGGCCCAATTTTTCAGCCCCTGTTCAAAAGGGGCATGCGATTACAATTCTTGATCTAATAATTCAGAGCAGGGCCCATTCATGCGCACACCAAGAGTAACTGTGAGGGCTTACAGTGTTGTGGCACCAGCACCACCACCAAAGGCCCAATTTTTCCTACCACTGTTCAACAATGGCATGTAAATACAATTCCTGATATAATAGTTCACAGCAGGGCGTTCCAGCGCCCACCAAGAGTAACTGTGAGGGCTCACAGTGTTGTGGCAACACCAACATGTAAGGGGCAAATTTCAGCAGAGTATATACGGCAGGCCCCTACTTTCAAACATCCAACTTACAAACGACTCCTACTTGCAAATGGAAGGAGATAACAGGAAGTGAGAGGAAATTTACCCCTAGGAAGGAAAATTCTCTCCTGTAAGAGTTAATATGGGAAAAAGGTGTCTCCTCTCTACTGATGCTTTATCACCAATCCTTGTTTCAATAAAAACCCCACTTTTCAAAAACAGTTGTCATTGGGACGGAAAGTGAGGTGAAATGTTCTAAACAGGGGCACAGACAGCAAAACAAATGTTACAGGGGTGATAACCCTTCCCTATGTTTTCCAAAAAGCTTAAAAATATATTTTTTGGCTGGAGCTACACTTAAACAATGTACCTGTTCAAAATTTAAATACAGATTCTACTTAAGAACAAACCTACAGTCCCTGTCTTGTTTGCACCGCCTGTATACTGCTTTTCAGAGTATATGGGGTCTTTTTTATTTTGTGTGCGGGGTTCCCCTTAATATCCATACAAGACCCATAGGGGCTGGTAATGGGCTGGGGTGGGGGGGGGGGGGGGTGATGGGGTAGCTATGCCATTTTTCTCAAAGATTTTCATCCATATTACCGGGACCAGACATTACATTAAAGCCGCAAGCAGTTTTTTCCTTTAGAAATGTAATTTTGTGCAGGGAGAGTTCTAAAGACGGGAAACACATGCCACTTCACAGGCATACTTTAGACACCCTCCAGATATGATATTTAAAGGAATATATTTTTTTTTTTTCACTTTATGCATCATTAAAATGACTGCTCCCGAAAAACGTCCGTTTTTAAAACTTCGTTTTGCATTGATACATGTTCCCTGGGGCAGAACCCGGGTCCCCAAACCCTTTTTAGGACAATAACATGCATATTAGTCGTTATAATTAGCACTTTAGATTTCGAACGTTCGCGTCCATTGTATTTAATAGGGTTCTAACGTTCGCGCAAACTTTCGGTCCGTTCGAAGGTTCTGGTGCGAACCGAACGGGGGGGGGGTGTTCGGCTCATCCCTACTTCCTAGACATCATGGCTGGATACCAGGATGCCTCTGGAGTAAGGATGAATCTGGATTGTGCAGCTGGAGGGCCGTAGTCGCTTCGTGTTGTCCCCTGGGTTGACGAGCAGGTCGGCCATGCCCCCCATTATTCTTCTTTAGTGCCTTCAACGGTACCACTTCGGGAATTACTTCCAATCCTCTCTGACTTTCCAGTGGATCTGGCTCAAGGACGACAAAAGGGCTCCCAGGTGAGTTTGACAGAGGCCCTCAGACAAGCCACTTCTCCTGGCTGTAATACCTTCTCCGTTTTATCTAACTTCCAGATTTTTCCCACTCCTTCTGGGGCCTTCTGTTCCAACACCAAACGCTGATAGACCCATTGTAACATAGGGTGAACTCTTGGGGTTGAGACATCCTGTTCCTGGGCCACTGGTGTCAATAACCTCCTGACCAGGTCAGTGTTGGTCAGTGTTGGTCCCAATTATGAGGGAATTCTTGTTGGCTCCTGGCGGTCTAGGACAGACTAGGACAGACTACAGCTAGGGTATCGAAATTGGAAGATATCCATCGTAGGGGAAACTCTGCGTCCCTATGCCCCATATTTCTAAATCTTCAAGCTTTTGCAGGGGTAGATGTCTCTGATGTTTATGGTAGAAATCCCGGTATAACAGGGTCACCTGAGCTCCAGTGTCAAGAAGGGCCTTGGTGTAGATGCCTTCCACTTGGATGGAGACTATTGGGGAGGGCCTCACTAATTTAACCACTTCCATACAGGGCACTTATATACCTTCCTGCCCAGACCAATTTTCAGCTTTCTGCGCTGTTGCATTTTGAATGACAATTGCGCGGGCATGCTACACTGTATTTAAGAAAGGGGGGGTGTATCCGCGCTAACTCTGATCTCCTGTGGATACTCTAAAACCATATAAGGTAAAAAGAGTAAGTGGAAAGGAAACGTGAAGGGTATCATGTATATGATTAGATATACATGAGAAAAAATATATATATATATATATATATATTTTCTATTTGGCTTTAGGTGCTGCAAATAAATAACTGGAATATGCAATTACAAATATATGAGAAATAAAGAACAAATGCGCAACCTCTTAGTGACAAATACTATACTAAAAATTTGCAGCTGACATAGTGCTGCAATTTGGTGTATGTAAAACAACAAAAAAAACTTTTCATAAAAAGCACAACAAAGTTCATAGAAGGGATGGCCACTCGGAATATTATCCTATATTCCCCACATTGAAGATGGGTGCAGGTAAAAATTCAACACTTCCCAACTTGCTCAGGTAGAAAATGGATGTACAAACTGCTTACCAGATCAGACGGATCCCCATTACAGGGATCTTTTGAGGCTCAATGTCCTTCACGGATCACTCAGATGGTAGGAACCCAGCAGCACATCCAGCAGGAACTCCAAGGAACACGTCTGCAGAGGCAGGGAAAAACCGAACCACCTTTCTGTTGCTCAGCTTGTCAATTCCCCCTCCAGGCGTGTTAGATTGTATAGTGGGATTAAAAGGAAAAAAGACGCTTCATGGTGCAGTATTCTTAAAAGTAAGATACCCTTTATTTGCAATCCTGGGTATTATACATGAAAGCGCCAAAATTTTCAAACGAAAAAAAGGATTCTCAGCTGCGGTGTAATCCGATCAGCTGATGCGTGGTGACGTCAGGATCTTACAGCTCCGCCCGACGCTGCGTTTCTCCGTATGAGGCTTTGTCTGGGAGAGGAGGCTGGATACGGATGTCACACACCACAAGTTATATATCCGCAGGTAAGGTTGACACCGGAAATTCCAAAGCAACCTACATCCGGGTATCACGATTCATTCCTCCTACTGAAAAATGCAAACATGATCCCACAGCAGTCGGATAACTAACCATTGGTGGGACATGCAGTGACATTACACATATCACCCGCACATCCCAGCAACGGAACTACTGAGAACTAAAACAAAACATCTCTCACATTTTAAAAAATGCTACTACCCAGTTTTTAATGTACACTGCTACCCTAAAAAAACTTTTACTAGTACCTGCTGCAAAAGTTTCATAAACCCTTTTCCATTTATAAAAATCTATTTATATAAAAAAAACAATTTTATAAAAAACAATTCATAAAAATGAACTTTCTTTAAAATATATTTAAAATGCGATTAAATTTCCTCTCCTTACACGACCATTTATTGGTATGCAAAAAAGAAATTAAATCAATAAAACCCATACATATGAACATAAACACAAATTTATGTATACATATATGTGTAAACAACCCTCCAATACCCTGTATCTCACCCTTCCAGTGTCAGTAAAACAAACGGGCACATAAAGGATAGATGGGTATTTATATATATAGATATATATAACACAACCTTTTGTGGATATCATTGAATCATTACAATTATTTATCATACATTTTAGAAACATATTAAGCATATCAAACATGTCTTAAAATAATGACCTCTGGTGGTATATGTATAAACTGACCAAAAAAAACTCTAAGGTAATAAATGGCCTAGTATGTTCCAAAGAGACTCTACCACACATTGGAAATTTCAGGCATATTTCCAAAAAGTGGCAGTGACCCCTACTGGTATATGTAGGAACCACCCAAAACACTCCCAAAGAGATTTTAAACAAGTGGGTGGCCTAATGTGATCCTATAACTAAAAAGGATATAACTGTAAATAAAAACAAGTGAAGTATATAGAAAATGTCCTTCCTAGCCATTATTAATATAACAGTTTATGTCCCACTCAATGTTAAGGCCATACGGCCGATAACATTGGAGGTCAAAAATCCACCGCGTTTCTCTGCGGGATATTTGCCGCTTCAGATCACTACCTCTCCAATGTGGGGTATAAGCTTCAATGCCTATCACTTCTAAGAGGGATGGATCTCTATTATGGCAAAAATGGAAGTGCCAGGAGACACTGTGATCTCTAAACCCCCTCCGAATATTGGAGAGGTGTTTTCCTATCCTGATCTTTAGGGCACGGGTGGTCCTTCCCACATACTGAAACCCACATGGACAACGCAGCAGGTATATCACCCCCACTGTTGTACATGTAATAAATCCAGATATTTTAAATTCTTTAGAGGTGGTATTGGAAGTAAAAGAGGAGGTCTTTAAGGTTTTTGAGGACTTACATACCTTGCATCTTCTGCAAGGAAAGAAGCCCTTTAAATTACCAAACATGGTCACTTGTGGAGGAGGATCTACCATGCTCGGGGCTATAAGGTCTTTCAAGTTTTGATTCCTTCTAAACAGGACCTGAGGCTTTTCTGGAAGTGTAGGCCCCAAAACTTAGTCACATTTCAGAATTTTCCAATGCTTTCGTATCACTTTGTTGACCCACCAAAAGTGTGACGAAAAGGTGGTCAGAAAGGACCATTGGAAATCTGTGGTCAAATTCTTATCTTTCACTTTTGGAACTAGGAGCTTTTGTCTATCCAGACTGCCTACTTCTATTAGGTCCTTTTCCAACATAGATTGCCCATATCCCTTTTCAGCAAAACGTCCTTGAAGTATCGTGGCCTGTAGTTGGTAATCTTCTAACCGTGAACAGTTACGCCTTATCCGCTGGAATTGACCTTTGGGTATGGCTTTCAGCCAGTTGGGATGATGTCCACTATCGATAGGGATATACCCATTCTTATCTGTACTTTTAAAGAAGGTTTTCGTTAACAATAGGTCCTCCTCTTTAAAGATCACCAAATCTAGAAAGTTCACTGATGACACACTATACTCATACGTGAATCTTATCCCCCAGTTGTTAGAATTAAGAGTGTTCATGAATCCATGTAATGACTCTGCATCCCCTTTCCACAAAAAAAAGGCGTCGTCTATGTACCTCCGCCATATAAGTAGGCGGGGCTCTTGTAGAGAGAACAATTGATCCTGTTCCCATAGGGCCATGAATAGGCCCGCAAGGCTGGGGGCAAACTTAGCCCCCATAGCGACGCCAGTACTTTGGAGATAGAACTGTCCACCATAATAAAAATAGTTGTGTTCCATTGCAAAATTTAATAATTGCATGACGAAATCCAATGTAGAAGATCTTATTGAGAGGTCTTTGCGAAGGAAAAATTCTGCAGCCTTATAGCCCAACTCATGAGGTATGATAGTGTATAGAGAGGCTACATCAGCCGTTACTAATAGAACATCATTTTCCACTTTATATGCCGATATCTCCCGAATTATCTGCATTGAGTCCTTTAGAAAGGCTGGTGTTTTGGCTACAACTGGTTGAAGAAATAGGGGTAATAGACACCCTCAAGGACAAAATCAATATAACACCAGCACACATATATATCCCCCAAATGGATCTTCCCATATGGACCATAATGGATATTATGAAGATCCAAATTATAGGAGTCACATGGGAGATGGACAGAGGGAGAGTACGTTTATTTCCCCACAGGTACCATGGAGGTATGATATCCCAGTACACAACCAATATGGATCATTACAAAATACTGAGGAGACAGAACAGTATAATAGTGGGCCTAGGACCCAAAACAATTCACAGGGATGGCAATATGAAGGTCCCCCTATAGCAGCACCCCTTAGGAATAAAACAGATAATTTTTTAGGAAGGGGGCAGGGAAAAAAGGGAAGACTAAGAGAGGATGTAGAGGAGGACAGTGGAGCAATACCAAAGAAATTGAAAAAGAAATAACATGCCAAGGGGTTTTCAACCTCAGTGGCGAGGAGCTCACCAAATCGGAAAAAATGACATTAAACCAAGGACTCAAATATGCCCCAAAAAAATCCTTGAACAAGTTCCAGATGTTTCTGGACGTACAAAAATATGCTAGAAAGCTAAGTATTAAACGTCACTTTCTGAGCAATCCAGTTTCAAGAAACAGCTTTCCTATGGAGGAGGAAGAAAGAGGAGGGACAGGCCTTAAAAATGCGTCTTTGTTCAATCCACCAGGCAAGCCTGCTCCGAGTAATACTGTGTTTAGGGAACATGTTTTACAGGAATTATCACAAACAAAATTTAGGAGGGAAAAATCCAATGTGGCAGAGGAAGGGATAACATCCCTGTGCGAAAGAAAGAATCTCATCATTAGGCCGGCTGACAAGGGGGGGGGGGGATAGTGGTTCTAAAAAAGGAGGACTATCTGAAGGAAATGGAATTGTCGCTGGCTGACAGGGAAACCTATACTATCCTTCGTAAGGATCCCATTGAAAGTTATAAAAAACTACTCGGCAACATAGTGCTTGATGGACACAGAAAAGGAGTCATTAATGACAAGGAATTTGATTTCCTCATACCTCTGGCTCCACGCACTCCAATAATCTATTATATCCCCAAAGTTCATAAAAACCCAATACAACCACCAGGTCGCCCAATAGTGAGTGGGATAGACTCTCTGACATCAAGAGTCGGGAAGTTTATTGATGTATTTCTTCAACCAGTTGTAGCCAAAACACCAGCCTTTCTAAAGGACTCAATGCAGATAATTCGGGAGATATCGGCATATAAAGTGGAAAATGATGTTCTATTAGTAACGGCTGATGTAGCCTCTCTATACACTATCATACCTCATGAGTTGGGCTATAAGGCTGCAGAATTTTTCCTTCGCCAAGACCTCTCAATAAGATCTTCTACATTGGATTTCGTCATGCAATTATTAAATTTTGCAATGGAACACAACTATTTTTATTATGGTGGACAGTTCTATCTCCAAAGTACTGGCGTCGCTATGGGGGCTAAGTTTGCCCCCAGCCTTGCGGGCCTATTCATGGCCCTATGGGAACAGGATCAATTGTTCTCTCTACAAGAGCCCCGCCTACTTATATGGCGGAGGTACATAGACGACGCCTTTTTTTGTGGAAAGGGGATGCAGAGTCATTACATGGATTCATGAACACTCTTAATTCTAACAACTGGGGGATAAGATTCACGTATGAGTATAGTGTGTCATCAGTGAACTTTCTAGATTTGGTGATCTTTAAAGAGGAGGACCTATTGTTAACGAAAACCTTCTTTAAAAGTACAGATAAGAATGGGTATATCCCTATCGATAGTGGACATCATCCCAACTGGCTGAAAGCCATACCCAAAGGTCAATTCCAGCGGATAAGGCGTAACTGTTCACGGTTAGAAGATTACCAACTACAGGCCACGATACTTCAAGGACGTTTTGCTGAAAAGGGATATGGGCAATCTATGTTGGAAAAGGACCTAATAGAAGTAGGCAGTCTGGATAGACAAAAGCTCCTAGTTCCAAAAGTGAAAGATAAGAATTTGACCACAGATTTCCAATGGTCCTTTCTGACCACCTTTTCGTCACACTTTTGGTGGGTCAACAAAGTGATACGAAAGCATTGGAAAATTCTGAAATGTGACCAAGTTTTGGGGCCTACACTTCCAGAAAAGCCTCAGGTCCTGTTTAGAAGGAATTAAAACTTGAAAGACCTTATAGCCCCGAGTATGGTAGATCCTCCTCCACAAGTGACCATGTTTGGTAATTTAAAGGGCTTCTTTCCTTGCAGAAGATGCAAGGTATGTAAGTCCTCAAAAACCTTAAAGACCTCCTCTTTTTCTTCCAATACCACCTCTAAAGAATTTAAAATATCTGGATTTATTACATGTACAACAGTGGGGGTGATATACCTGCTGCGTTGTCCATGTGGGTTTCAGTATGTGGGAAGGACCACCCGTGCCCTAAAGATCAGGATAGGAGAACACCTCTCCAATATTCGGAGGGGGTTTAGAGATCACAGTGTCTCCTGGCACTTCCATTTGTGCCATAATAGAGATCCATCCCTCTTAGAAGTGATAGGCATTGAAGCTTATACCCCACATTGGAGAGGTAGTGATCTGAAGCGGCAAATATCCCACAGAGAAACGCGGTGGATTTTTGACCTCCAATGTTATCGGCCGTATGGCCTTAACATTGAGTGGGACATAAACTGTTATATTAATAATGGCTAGGAAGGACATTTTCTATATACTTCACTTGTTTTTATTTACAGTTATATCCTTTTTAGTTATAGGATCACATTAGGCCACCCACTTGTTTAAAATCTCTTTGGGAGTGTTTTGGGTGGTTCCTACATATACCAGTAGGGGTCACTGCCACTTTTTGGAAATATGCCTGAAATTTCCAATGTGTGGTAGAGTCTCTTTGGAACATACTAGGCCATTTATTACCTTAGAGTTTTTTTTGGTCAGTTTATACATATACCACCAGAGGTCATTATTTTAAGACATGTTTGATATGCTTAATATGTTTCTAAAATGTATGATAAATAATTGTAATGATTCAATGATATCCACAAAAGGTTGTGTTATATATATATATATATATATATAAATACCCATCTATCCTTTATGTGCCCGTTTGTTTTACTGACACTGGAAGGGTGAGATACAGGGTATTGGAGGGTTGTGCACATATATATGTATACATAAATTTGTGTTACGTTCATATGTATGGGTTTTATTGATTTAATTTCTTTTTTGCATACCAATAAATGGTCGTGTAAGGAGAGGAAATGTAATCGCATTTTAAATATATTTTAAAGAAAGTTCATTTTTACGAATTGTTTTTTATAAAATAGTTTTTTTTATATAAATTGATTTTTATAAATGGAAAAGGGTTTATGAAACTTTTGCAGCAGGTACTAGTAAAAGTTTTTTTAGGGTAGCAGTGTACATTAAAAACTGGGTAGTAGCATTTTTTAAAATGTGAGAGATGTTTTGTTTTAGTTCTCAGTAGTTCCGTTGCTGGGATGTGCGGGTGATATGTGTAATGTCACTGCATGTCCCACCAATGGTTAGTTATCCGACTGCTGTGGGATCACGTTTGCATTTTTCAGTAGGAGGAATGAATCGTGATACCCGGATGTAGGTTGCTTTGGAATTTCTGGTGTCAACCTTACCTGCGGATATATAACTTGTGGTGTGTGACGTCCGTATCCAGCCTCCTCTCCCAGACAAAGCCTCATACGGAGAAACGCAGCGTCGGGCGGAGCTGTAAGATCCTGACGTCACCACGCATCAGCTGATCGGATTACACCGCAGCTGAGAATCCTTTTTTTCGTTTGAAAATTTTGGAGCTTTCATGTATAATACCCAGGATTGCAAATAAAGGGTATCTTACTTTTAAGAATACTGCACCATGAAGCGTCTTTTTTCCTTTTAATCCCACTATACAATCTAACACGCCTGGAGGGGGAATTGACAAGCTGAGCAACAGAAAGGTGGTTCGGTTTTTCCCTGCCTCTGCAGACGTGTTCCTTGGAGTTCCTGCTGGATGTGCTGCTGGGTTCCTACCATCTGAGTGATCCGTGAAGGACATTGAGCCTCAAAAGATCCCTGTAATGGGGATCCGTCTGATCTGGTAAGCAGTTTGTACATCCATTTTCTACCTGAGCAAGTTGGGAAGTGTTGAATTTTTACCTGCACCCATCTTCAATGTGGGGAATATAGGATAATATTCCGAGTGGCTATCCCTTCTATGAACTTTGTTGTGCTTTTTATGAAAAGTTTTTTTTGTTGTTTTACATACACCAAATTGCAGCACTATGTCAGCTGCAAATTTTTAGTATAGTATTTGTCACTAAGAGGTTGCACATTTGTTCTTTATTTCTCATGCTACACTGTACCCAAACTAAATTTTTGTTCCCACAAATAGAGCTTTCTTTTGGTGGTATTTGATCACCTCTGCGATTTTTTTTTTCTGCTAAAAAAATAAAAAAAAAGACAGAAAATTTTGAAAAAAAAACGTTTTTTTTTGTTTCAGTTACAAAACTTTGTAAATAAGTAAGTTTTCTCCTTCACTGATGGGGCTGCTCTGACGGGCACTGATAAGGCGACACTGATGGGCACCGATGAGGCGGCACTGATGGGCACCGATGAGGTGGCACTGATGGGCACCGATAGGCATCACAGATGGGCACCGATAGGCGGCACGGATGGGCACAGATAGGCGGCACAGATAGGCGGCATAGATGGGCACAGATAGGCGGCACGTATGGGCACAGATAGGTGGCATGAATGGGCACGGATAGGCGGCATGGATAGGTGACACGGATAGGCACTGATAGGCGGCATGGATGGGCACTGATAGGTGGCACGGATGGGCATGGATGGGCACTGATAGGTGGCATGGATGGGCACTGATAGGTGGCACTGTAGTTTAATGTGTTGTACTAATGGTTGCCAATCAGTGCCAAACAATAATGCCTGCCAATCAGTGGTGCCCATTGTGGGCACTGATTGGCATCCATTGTGGGCACTGATTGGCATCCATTAGGCATTTCTAATTGGCATACCTGATGGTCTAGGGTGGCATACCTTAAGGTGAGCATCCCTGGTGGTCTGGTGGCATCCCTGGTGGTCCAGTGTGGACATCCTCGGGGGGGCTGCGCTGATAATGGATCAGCACAAACCCCCCCTGTCAGAGGAGCAGCCGATCGGCTCTCCTCTACTCGCGTCTGACAGACGCGAGTGAGGAAAAGCCGATGACCGGCTTTACCTGTTTACATCATGATCAGCCGTGATTGGACACGGCTGATCACGTGGTAAAGAGTCACCGTCGGACTGACATCCCGCAACAACGATCGCCGCGATGCCCCCCCCGGGGGCGCGCAGCGGCTCAATATCCTGAAGACGTCATATGATGTCCAGTCAGGATATTGAAACCACTTTGCCGCCGTCAATTTGCTATAGGGCGGGCGGTAAGTGGTTAACAGGGAATTTCTTTGGAGAGGTCTTCTTGCTAGGCTCTGTAGTCTGTATTCTATTTATTTTTTTCTTTCTGAGCCTCTTCCTGGATCTCACTCCATGTTGGGCCTGGTATGCACTGATCTCCTGCCGTTGAGCATTGTTGTTAGACCTGAAGTGAACAGCATCAGCTCGTTCAGAGGTGGTACTAGAGATGTTGGGTGAGCTGTTATTTTTCCTCTGTTGTTTCCCTATGTCTCTAAACTTTTTGGAGTTGGCTGGGACTGATGGGCACACGGTTGACTCCTTCACCGGGGCCCTCTGAAGTTTTCATCCGGCATGCGGTATGGTGCTGTGCTTTTCTTCGGGCTGGGGCACACTTGCCTATAGTGCCCAGTCCCTCCACAGTTGAAGCAAACTTCCTATTCTTTTGGTCGTTGATAAGGAGGAGCTGAAGCACTTCGAACCATTTCCTTCCGGGGTCCCCCTTCTCTACTTGCTTCTGAATTCTTTGCCATCAGTGAAGTCAGCATTTCCAGCACTTGAGTCATCTGGCACTTTAACCACTTAAGCCCCGGACCATTTGGTAGCTAAAGGACCAGAGGTGAATTCAGAATTTTGCACTGCGCTGCTTTAACTGTAAATTGTGCGGACATGCAATGTTGTACCCAAACGAAATTTGCATCCTTTTCTTCCCACAAATAGAGCTTTCTTTTAATGGTATTTGATTGCCTCTCCGATTTTTATTTTTTGCGATATAAACGGAAAAGGACCTAAAATTTTGAAAAAAAAATGATATTTTCTACTTTTTGTTATAGGAAAAATCGAATAAACTCAATTGTAGTCATACATTTAGGCCAAAATGTATTCAGCCACATGTCTTTAGTAAAAAAAATGTCAATAAGCGTATATTTATTGGTTTGCGCAAAAGTTATAGCGTCTACAAACTAGGGTACATTTTCTGGAATTTACACAGCTTTAAATTTATGACTGCCTATCTAATTTCTTGAGGTGCTAAAATGGCAGGGCAGTACAAAACCCCCCCAAATGACCCCATTTTGGAAAGTAGACACCCCAAGGAAATTGCTGAGAGGCATGTTGAGCCCATTGAATATTTTTTTTTTGTCCCAAGTGATTGAATAATGACAAAAAAAAAAAAAGTTGTCACTAAATGATATATTGCTCACACATGCCATGGTTATATGTGGAATTGCACCCCAAAATACATTCTGCTGCTTCTCCTGAGTACGGGGATACCACATGTGTGGGACTTTTTAGGAGCCTAGCCACGTACGGGACCCCGGAAACCAAGCACCGCCTTCAGGATTTCTAAGGGCGCAAATTTTTGATTTCATTCCTCACTACCTATCACAGTTTCGAAGGCCATAAAATGCCAAAATAGCACAAAACCCACCCAAATGACCCCATTTTGGAAAGTAGACACCCCAAGCTATTTACTGAGAGGCATGATTAGTCCATGGAATATTTTATATTTTGCCACAAGTTGCGGGAATATGACAAACTTTATTTTTTTTGCACAAAGTTGTCACTAAATGATATATTGCTCACACATGCCATGGGCATATGTGAAATTACACCCCAAAATACATTCTGCTGCTTCTCCTGAGTACGGGGATACCACATGTGTGGGACTTTTTGGGAGCCTAGTCGCGTACGGGACCCCAAAAACCAAGCACCGCCTTCAAGGTTTCTAAGGGCATACATTTTTGATTTCACTCCTCACTACCTATCACTACCTATCACAGTTTTGAAGGCCAAAAAATGCCAAGATGGCACAAAACCCCCCCAAATGACCCCATTTTGGAAAGTAGACACCCCAAGCTATTTGCTGAGAGGCATGTTGAGCCCATTGAATATTTTTTTTTTGTCCCAAATGATTGAATAGTGACAAAAAGAAAAAAAAAAGAAAAAATGTACAAAAAGTTGTCACTAAATGATATATTGCTCACACATGCCATGGTTATATGTGGAATTGCACCCCAAAATACATTCTGCTGCTTCTCCTGAGTACGGGGATACCACATGTGTGGGACTTTTTGGGAGCCTAGCTGGGTACGGGGCCCCAAAAACCAAGCACCGCCTTCAGGATTTCTAAGGGCGTAAATTTTTGATTTCACTCCTCACTACCTATCACAGTTTCGAAGGCCATAAAATGCCAAAATAGCACAAATAGCACAAAACCCCCCCAAGTCCTACTCTGATTATCCAGTCTCTGGAGAATAGGAGATTTACACCAGGCTGGCCCCGTCCTGTCAAACTGAACGTTTAAAGCGTGTCTAATTTGAAGATATCTATAAAATGTGTATCTAGGAACATCATATTCCTCTCTCAGTTCAGTGAAGGTTTTTAGAATACTTCCCTTATACAACTGGGCTAGCCTGACTATCCCCTTTACTTCCCATTCCTTAATTTTCCCCACCGCCTCCAACTCCTGAAGATTTCTGTTGTCCCAGAGAGGCACGTATTCTGTTACTCCACCTTGTCCTCCTATTGATTTTACTGCTTTCCATACTTTTATGGCCATCTTAGCCGTAGGGGATCTATGGGCAAATGAATTGGCCTCCAATACCTCCGTCATTATTTTATGGGGTGCCCCCACTGTCATTTATATCTCCTCCTGGCTCTGATCTTCCTCCTATATGCTGCAATTGTGCTGCCAGAAAGTAGCACCGAGGGTGTGGCACCACCATACCTCCCTCCCTTGTTGATAGCTGTAGGGTTTGCAACCTTATCCTGGACTGACCTCCCTTCTATATTAGTTCTCTAAATAATGTATTGATTTTCCTGAACCATTTCTTATGTATCCATATTGGCGTATTATGTAAAAAGTACAGTAACTGTTGCATCCACAGCATTTTAATCAAGTTACATCTCCCTGCAACTAATAATGGGAGACACCGCCATATTTATTTATTTTTTTAAATTTAGACAGGAGGGGAACTATGTTATTATCTATGTATTTATTAGGGTCGGTCGTTATATGTATTCCCAAGTATTTCATTGTATCAACTATTTCCAATTGAGGGGTTTCTACTGAGGTTTGGTTTACAATCGGGTCCACCGGCATCAAAGCTGATTTCTCCCAATTTATAATCAATCCTGAGAGTCTTCCAAATTCTCTAAAAATGTTCATTGCCTGCTTGAGCGAGTGATCTGTGTCCCCATGGAAGAGGAGAACATCATCCGCATAAAGTGCGATTCTCTCCTCCCCTGTTGGTCTCACAAATCCCTCCATTTTTGTATTAACTCTTATAGCAGTCGCCAATGGCTCCATTGCTAATGCAAAAAGCAGGGGGGACAACGGGCACCCCTGCCTTGTGCCTCTCTCCAATTGAATCTTGTATGAATAATCATTGTTAACTCTAATTTTCGCAGTGGGATCCCTATACAATATTTTTTTCCATCTAATAAACACTGGGCCAAAGCCAAATGCTCCTAAAACATGCCAAATATACCCCCACTCCAGGCTGTCAAAGACCTTAACCACATCTAAAGACATAACTGCTCTTGCGCCAATATTCTCTGTTGGTGTTTGTAAGTTAAGAAATACCCTCCTGATATTCATACTAGTTGATCTACTGGGAATAAACCCAGTTTGATCCTGGTGTATAAGTCTTGCGATGATTTTATTTAACCTAGCTGCCATTATTTTGGCCAATATTTTGGCATCTGAACAAAGGAGAGAAATAGGTCTATATGATGTAGTTTCTAACGGATCTTTCCCTTCTTTGTGCAGGACTATGATTGTTGCCTCTGTCATTGATATAGGCAATTTCCCCTCTTCCCTTGCCCAGTTCAACACTTTAAGTAGTTCTGGAAGTAACATTTTTCCATAATATTTGTAGGTTTCTACAGGGAGACCATCAGGTCCGGGCGATTTTTGGTTGGCCATCTCTGCAACTGCTAACTGTATTTCTTCAAGAGTTATCGGGGCCTCCATTCCCTCTTTTTCTACTTCAGTAAGAGTCTGCATTTTTATGTTCCTAAATTTTTTTTATCGCGGGTACTGCAGAGGGGGAGGAATTATTTCTCACTAGGTGTGCCAACATTCTTCCAACGTTTTCTCCCTCCCCGAATGCAACTTGCTTCTGGAATAGTCTCTTATTCTCAGATTTTTTTGTCATTACTACTTTATATTCCTGTTGCTTATTCAACCATATTCTTTGTTTCTCTGACGTTAGATTTTCAACGTATTCCTTCTCTGCATTCACCAGTTCCTTTCTAATTCCATTCTCCCACTCTCTTGATACCTTTTTAATTTTAGCCACTTGTTGAATACATATACCCCTGAGGAATGCTTTCAATGCATCCCACATTACTCCCTGTGTGACAGTTCCTTCGTTGAATTCTATAAACTCTTTTAATTTAGATAGTATCTCCTCTGGATTCCCAATTACTTCAAACCATAGCGGATTCATCTTCCATACTCTAATAAATCTATCCCCTTCTAAGTTTACCAAAACCGTCACTAACGAGTGGTCCGACACCCCTCTTGGCTGATATACTATATCCTTTATTATCTGGGATGCTTCCGCATTACCCAGAACTAAGTCTATGCTAGAGAGTGTGGAATAGGAGCTGGAAAAACAAGAGTATTGTAGCGCATCCAGGTTCCTCAGTCTCCACAAATCAAATAACCCAGTTTCCTGTATAATCTGATGCAACCGACTCTCTGAGGCATTCTGCACCCTTCCCCCTGGAAACCTATCCCATTTTTTATTTATAACCTCATTGTAGTCCCCCACTGCTATAACTGGTATCCCAGTTTTATCCAACATAAACTCCACTAATTTATATATAACTTCCGGTTTAAAGGGAGGGGGGATATAAATTAGGCTTGTGCAATTCGTTTCGTAACGAATTGAAATTCGTCCGAATTTAGCAACTTTCGGACATTCGGAAGCATTCGAATTTCCGAACAAAGCAATTACGAATAAGACCGAATCCGAAATAAATTATACCGCAAATAGCGAATGCCCGAATGTCTTCGGCATAATTCGTTATGAAAAAGTTACGAATGTACGAATCCATACGAAGCACAATAACACT
Source organism: Rana muscosa (assembly GCA_029206835.1). Classification (NCBI taxonomy): domain Eukaryota; kingdom Metazoa; phylum Chordata; class Amphibia; order Anura; family Ranidae; genus Rana; species Rana muscosa. The sequence goes on from CM055117.1 coordinate 360,025,950, forward strand.
CACTCTGCTCTGCTCTCTGCTTCTCCCACACCGTGCTGAACTCCCTCTCAAAATGGTGTACAGGGGCGGAGGTTATAGCCGCATGTAAAAAACGAAAGTAAAATACGAGATTTCGAATCCATTCGAAGCACAATAACACTCTGCTCTGCTCTCTGCTTCTCCCTCACCGTGCTGAACCCTCTCAAAATGGTGTACAGGGGCGGAGCCTATAGCCGCATGTTAAAAACGAAAGTAAAATACGAGATTTCGAATCGTTACAAATAACCGCAATGTATTTAGAAAAGTACAAATCCATTCGAAGCACATTAGGCATAATAGGCAGCGTCGTTGTGAGAGAGACACGGAAAATTACGAATCAACGAACCCAAAAAAAGTTACGAAAGTAGGAGTTGTGTCCAGAATCAACGAAAAACAACGTACTCTACCGAAAGTACGAACCCAAAAAAAGTTACGAAAGTAGGAGTTGTGTCCAGAATCAACGAAAAACAACGTACTCTACCGAAAGTACGAATTATAAAGCAACAAAAAATTCAACGAAAAATGTCGCTTGCAAAAATACGAATGAGTCCAAACACGAAAAATCCCGTCTAGCAAAATTACGAATGATTACGAATCAACAGGACCGGAAAGAAACGAACCGAAACGGAACAAATTTTTCCGTTGTGCACAAGTCTAATATAAATATTTGCAAGAACATATTCTCTATTCTCTATTGCACAGTACAGGAAAATATAACGCCCCTCTTCATCAATACTGATCTGATTACAGGTAAACACCACCCCCCTCTTAACTAGTACTGATACACCTCTTGAATAGGAGGTGTGCATCGAGTGGTATTGATGTTGGAACTTCCTACTTTGGACTTGTTGCTTGGTATTTTTAGTCAGGTGTGTCTCCTGAAGACAGATCAGTCCCACCTCATACATTTGTAGCATATCAAATACTGCGGCTCTCTTAGCAGGGGTACCCAACCCACGGACGTTCCAGGACCCTATTTTCATTACTCTAGACTGCATATAAAAGTCCAAACATTTATAAAGGAGCAAAACAAATACATCAGGGGCTTTCCAACAAAGATCATAAAGCTCTCATAATTAATACTCTATAATTAAAACTTTTTCCTTCTCCCCATACCACATAGTGCCTAAATTTTCCTTTTTAACTTGAAGAGTATAAATATGTTATTCTTTTTCCCCCTTTGTGTTTAATTTACTTAATTGTTTTGCCATTGCTTTGTGAAGTAACTATACATTTTCCATAAAGGGTGCCATATGTGTATATATAGGTTACCATTGCTTTGTGAAGTAACTATACATTTTCCTGTAAAATATGCTATATGTGTATATGTAAATTTTTCTCTTAATACAAAATGTGCTGTATATGTGTGTGTGAATTTTAACCCTTATTAAATTCAAACCCTTTAGTGTCCCTTGTAATAACATACTTTGATATCTTACCAACTCATCCCTCCCTCTATTCTCCCTCCCTCCTCCCCACCCCTCCCTACACCTTTCTAGGTAAACCCTAGGGTCTTATCTTGTGACCGGTCCATACATCCCCACACTTACTTCTATCATACCAATTTCTCAATTTTCCATCCCACTCCCTCCTCTCCCCCTCCCCCCCAACCACTCCCCAAACCACATATTGGTTGGATACATTCCCTACCCATTCTTTGGTTCCTCCCGTAGTGTGTGTCTCCCACCCCCCGCTCATCAGTGTACTTTTATTCTTCACACAAAAAAAAAAAAAGGAGAAAAAAGGAAAAAGAAAAACCCTCTAATGCCGCGTACACACGATCATTTTTCACGTCGTGAAAAATTACATTTTTTGTTTTCAACAAGAAAAACGACCGTGTGTGGTCTTTTTGTCATTTTTCACGACGTGAAAAACGGCATTAAAAACGACGAGAAAAATTAGAACATGTTCTAATTTTTCTCGTCGTTTTTCCTGACATTTCTTCCGCGGCAGTGTTTCCCATAGGGAAACACTGCCGCGGAGCCCATAGACGATCGTTTTTCTCGTCATTTTAAAAAATGACGAGAAAAATTACCATGTGTGGGGAACAAGCTGTTCCCTCGTTTAAAATGTCATTATTCACGGCGGTTTTTAAACCGCCGTGAATAATGATCGTGTGTACGCCGCATAAGTGTCTCTTCTCTAAGTTAAAATGTCCCATCACTTTATTGGCAGCTGATCCTTTTTGTCCTCCAACCATGCCAATGCTCCTTCGGGGGTATCAAAAAATGTAGTTCCTCCTAATGCTACCACCCGTAGCCGCGCTGGATACAGCAATGCATACGTAACATTAAATGTTTACAGTTATCGTTTGACTTCTATGAAACCCGCCCTCCGCTTCTGCAAATAGGGTAAGAAATCAGAGTACATTGAAACTCTAGTTTCGCCAAGCAAAATATTCCTATCTCTCTACTCTTTCTCAATAGGGTTACTTTATCCCGATGATTAAGAAATATCATTAACATTGATCGGGGATGTCCTCCCGAGGGGGGGGGGGGCCTGGAGGGGACTCTGTGCACTTTCTATCGAGAATTGTTGCGAGAAACATTCTCTTCTAAATAACTTTATTAACCAGTTTTCCAAAAACTCTATGGGATTAGTCCCTTCGCACATTTCCGGCAGTCCCACCAGTCTTACATTGTCCCTACGAAGTCTATTTTCCATTTCATCCATTTTCTCATCAAACTTGGTCATCTGTTCTTTCAATGTTTTAACCTCTTGTTTTACCGGGTATAATTCATCCTCTATTTGAGATATCCTTCCTTCTGCATCAGTTATCCTCTCATTTGTTTTCTGAAGCTCAAGTCGCATGGAGGTCAGTTCCTCTTTAATACCCTTCATTTGATCACATACCTCCCCCAATGACTGTTTATATGCATTGATCACCAAAAACACATAATTTAAAGAGGGGGTTCCTTCTGCAGAGATAGTTGGAGCTGGATCTATCTCAGTCCCTTTATCGGCCATGACCGTTTTTTTTATTGGTGTTTTTAACTGTGGCTGCTGCGGTTTGTCCTTGGCTTCCTTGACTTTTTCTATCTGCTGTTCCTTTAGCCTGGGCCAGCAGCCCCCCTTTAGTTGGAGTATAATCTGGGGTATGAGCAAATTTCTCTAATTTAGCAGCAACTGTTGTAGCCTGGCTACTGTTAGCTGACCGCAGGGATTGTGGTCCCACATTCTCCTGGCTGACATTCTCATCCCCTTTTCTCCTTGTTGACATGATACCGGGGTCTATTCTTTAGTCCAGCCACTGTATTTTATGGGCAGTCTATATAAAGGCAGTTTGGTAATCAGCAGGGAGCTAGCCAGTTTTTATAAAGTTTGAATGAGGCTAAGGTATAGAGGCCAGACAACAAACACAAAAAAAAATAATTTGAGAGAGCTTTTTAATTGACCAACAGCAGGCTGTAATTTATTATATGTCCCTTTTAAGTTTTTACGCTTATTCTTACAGCTGAAGTGAGAACTATAACCCGCATGCTGTGCCGTGCTGTCTCATGCACAAAGATTACCAATCCACAGCAAACTGCATTTTGTAGATGTTTTAAGTGGATTAGGTTAATAATCAGGTTAATAATCAGGTTAATAGTTTTTATAAGAAACAAAAATAGAAAAGTCAGTGACCAACAGCAAACTGTATTTTGTTAAGTATCTCTTTTAGGTTTAGGACTAAACCATAAACCATATACAGTATGTCATGTGCGGGTCCTTTACTCACGTAACCTCACAGACTCCAGCAAGAATTCTCCTTTCCAGGATACAAGATTGTCCAGGTGGATGGGATGGGATGAGTCAATCCGGGGTTACTGCGATCATAGTAGTGCAGCACACATCAGTTTAATCAGGCAGCATCACTCACTGACGTTCCTAGGTGCTCCACAGCTCTGCTTTGTTGACACATGGCACATGGTGTGCTGCTCGCTCTGCTTCCAGCCCTCACTTCTGCATTACTTCTCCGCCCGAGAGCCCCATCTCCACTGGCGGCAATCTCGGGTGACCGAGTCAAAGGCAAGTGAGAGCAGCGTTGCTCACAGTGCGGGCGTCTAGTTTCCCCTGCTGGGGCCCCACCAGGAACAATCCACGGGACGCATTGGCAGCAGCTTAAGCAGCAGATCCTTTTAGGCTTTCATTTATGCGTTGCTTTTTCTGAGCCTCTGGTAGTTCCCATGCTTCCAGGGCCTCCATTGCTTGCTTTATCCAGGTGTCAAAGTCTTCTTCTCCAACTGACACAGGCTGTCTTCCTGAGAAAATCCTCAGCTTCCGGTACCCAGTTTCCACACACACTGTGTTAATCTTTTGGCACTTTGACACAAGGTCTCCCAAAGCGTTAAGGAGTTCTGGACCAATTGTGGTCAGGGGCATTGAGGAGGCTGTGGTTCCTCTGGCTGACTCTTCTTGACTAGTACCGGGAATTTCTTCCTTCTTAGTTTTTGGGCTTACTATATAAATGTCTTCTGGTCTTTTGACTTTACATTCTTTTCATTTGAAACCCTCGGGTACTTCATCCCTCCATTCCACCAATGCATGAGTGTGAGAAGTTGCCTGATTTGGCCTAAGATCAATTACCCACGCTCTCCTGTGTGGGGACAGTATCTTCATAAGCTTGTCAACTTCTTCCTCTTCCCAGGCCTCACCGGGGAGTTCAATCGCCACACTTGCGTCAGGGAAAGCGCCTACCGATTCGCACTACTGGACAGTGAAAGGGTCCATGCTGGCACCAAGGGGGTGGGGTTTGATTGCTGAGTACATTGTCCCGGACGAGCCCCTACATGTAGCACTACCCCCAGTTAAGAGAGCTGCTGGTTAAGTTTGTGGCCTGTACTGTACTGCTGTCAACCCCAAGAAATTGTCTCCAACCCTCAACCGGCACAGTTGGTACACAAAAATGAGATTGTGGGACCCACTGGAAATGGGAACCACAATACCACAATAAACAATACCACGCAATTGTAAAATTGGTTACCTGTATTGGCCGTCCCCCTGTATCAGATAATACTCCACACAGTGTTTAGCTTAACCATAAATATACTTTACTTGGTAGATGTATATATGGCAGAACAGATCAAACAGAGATGCGGTTAACTTATGCAGGGCCCTGCAAAGTCAATGATAAAGAAGCAAGTACAAAAATGCAACACAATTCTACTGTACACTCAATGTCCTTAGATAAAACTATGCTCGCGAGCTCCCCCTAATGGGCAATATGGCGCCCGTGTCCTGTCACTATAAGTTCAAGTCAGGCCCGACTAATTTTAAATCATAGTTTCTTCAATGGGAGGAATCTTCGCTAGCAAACGTTGGTGCACGTAATTATTTGTAATCCAAGGGTAACCTAAAGAGTTAGCTGAACTCCTGCAATGCTTCTGGGAGTGAAGTCTCAAGTGATGCACTTGAGACTTCACTCCCAGAAGCTACTAGTTAACTACCTAACTAGTTCACAACGCACTACGTCCCAGTGCACGGCGTGCTATTCTGATGTAAGTGGGCCCTGAATAAAAGATCGTGAGCCTACTTAACAGTTAGGAATCCTGGGCAACTGCCCTCTAACCCGACCCAGCCTAGTCCGTACAGCTGGTTCCACTGCTGGTACTCCAGTACCCGATCTCTCTACCACCCGTGGTCTCCGGTCCCTCAGATAACCGTATGGAAGTCGATATATGGGCGACTTTTGGATGCTCGAGATGTCAGCTGGGCTCCTCTGAGGAGATGCTTCCTCCATCAACAGGCAGGCCTCTTCAGACACGGTAGGCCCCGGCTGTTGTGGCCTAAACTCAACAGGCCTCAACACAGGCTCCGGCTTGGTAGGCAGGCGATGTCCAAAGAGACAGCGTGTAGCTCCTCCTCTTTCTTAAGTAGCCATCCCCAGCAGGCCTTGCGCCGGACAATGCACTGTGGGAATACAGTTGCACTGTGGGTACCATAGTTTATTAAATACCCACTGGCAATGGAGTCCATTTCTCCCCGTACCAGCTTACACAGTGTTAATCAGCCATCTTTAAAGATTTCAGAAGACCACATGGCATCACATTTATTGAACTTTCTTTATATTTGAACTATTACTTGAAGCCTTTTTGAAGCTATTGAATTAATGTGCTGTAATTGTACTTATGTTCCTTTATTAGTGTGTATAATAAAACACACGGTTTTATTCAAGCTGATTCACAAATTTTGTCTCACGCAAATACATCAAGATCAAGAAGACAATCATTTAACAGAAATATTAACTTTAACATTGGCTCAGCCAGCCAACGATATTCTTCAGTGTTTTACCACTTTTCTCAAGTGCTAAACAGAGGGGGTGCGTACTGAAATTACTTTTGAAACGTTTGACAAGATCCTAGAAGACAAAGTCAAGAATTCTATCAATGTTTTATCGTGAAAACGGGAACATTTTGTGTGGTAATCAGCTCAGAGCATAAAGGACTTCATATTCGGTGAGTAGAAATCATGGAATGTGTTAAATGTTTAGTTAATGAATGTACAGGTTTAACGAAACAGGTCTCTTATTCTGTTTTATGGAAATTAATGTATGAACAGTGTTTAAAGTCAAATATGGAAATTGATAAGGCGAGATTCTCATTAGCTAAAACAAAGAAAAAGTTACGTAATGTAATGAAGTTAGTTACAGGTTTTAATTCAATGGTTTCTGATGTACCAGAAACACATTTGATTTGTGCAGAGAACAAATCGGGAAATGCAGACAATATGCAAACACATGAGTTTTCTTCCCCTACCATACTGTAGGTCAAGTCAAGATAATGTACTTTGCTTTGATATTCTCTAAACAAAATACGATCTATGTAGACACCCCAACTCACGGGTCCGGTGTTGTTCGGGGCGTGACGTGGTGGGCCTAGTGGTGTGAGTTGGGGCCCTTTCTGACTTTGGGAGCTGCGATGCGCAGCAGGGGCCCCCCCTTCTCCCCTTCTCATGGGGGACGGGGCAGTCGCCCAGCTGCGCATCGGCGCCACGCATCCGGCGCGTCATGTCTGGCGTCCACCTAGGTCGACGTCATCACATGAGCGCCGAGTTCTCCATCTGGTGGTAATAAAGGGGGAGTGAGTATCGTGGCACCACTCGCTGGCCGCTTGCTGCCTGGGAGATGACGCCTCTCCTCCCTCCCCCATACTCGCCAGCGTGACGCTGGCGGCAACAGGATGTTCGCGGCAAGGCAGGTATCTCTCCCCTGACACAGGCACCAACACACATAGTCAGGGGTTGAGGAACCAGAAATATCTTGCATTAGGCAATAATGCACCCTCAACTCCTTCCATTCAGGTAAATTCATTACCATACACTCTTTTCTGTCCTTCTCCCTTCTCATTTCTCTCCACGCACATTCTTGTTGGCACTCAGTCCCCTCTATTCACTATGACAGTGTCCATTTTGTTGGAGCATTTTTTCATTGTTTGCAACACAGCTTCACTATCACACATATTTTAATGATAGTGCTCACAATGTTGGAGTTTTTCCATGTCTCCAGCACAGCCTCACTATCATACACCCCAGGTGGTGCCTTTCCTTTCCTTTCCCTTCCTTTCCCTTCTCTTTCCTTTTTCTTTGCTCTTTCCTTCCCTTCTTTCTTTTTTTCTTTTCTCTTTGCCCTTTCCTTCCCTTCTTTTCTTTCCCTTTCCCCCCCTTTCTCTTAATCCCTTCACGACGGTGTTTCTATGTTGGAGCATCCTCATTGCCCTCAACAAGCTCACCGTCACACATTTACCCTTCTTTCATGTTTCATCCCTTTCATTTTTCATTGATAGCGTTCTTAACGTTGGAGCACTTTATTGCTCTCAACATAGCTACACCATCATATATTTCAGCTATACTATTCTGTTCACTATCATCCCTGCTCACTCACATCCATTTTTCATCTTTTCACTGCTGAACGTAGGGCTCATCACCCCTCAGCAATTTAACACACCATTTCTTTGCACTTCACTTTCATTTTCAGATGGTCCAGGAGTCTCTCTGCATGTGCCCCTTGACCCTGGTGAAGATCACATACTCAGCTTACACAAGGATGACTTCCTCCTTGCTGCGCCACCTGTCATGCCGCCTCAGCTCCCATGCCAGACTGTGTTCCTGGCCACCTACATGCCCCCTGCCGCGCCCTTGCCATCACCGGACCTGTGAGTATGGGCTGTAGATTCAAGTGCATATTTCTCTCCCCCCTTTATATAAGCTTAACCTATCAATTGATACTATGTTCTTGTATTGTAGACATCCATTAATAATCAGCTCCTGATGAGCGGCATGTTAGCCGCGAAACGCGTCGAGCTTCAGATGCCAAATAATATCTATCATGCAGTTTTACCTCATGTTTTTATTGTTTACTCAATTTACTCACGAACAAATGCCAATGAACTAATTAATCATGTTGGATGATGGAATATGTACTATGATGTCTTATTTTACTGTATAATATTTAATAAATTTTACATTATTTGATTTACTAGCTCTGTTTGGCTCTCAATCCGCATGCTTCATATAAAGTCCCGACCCTTTTTCTGTCTTCGTACTGATAGGGATGGAGACCTAGTGACTTCATTGTCTCAGGCCTCATTTAAAGTCCCAAACTTTTTCTTTTTTCCATTGAATCCAATTAGGGATGGAAGCATGCGTTTTTGAACAGCATCCAGCTGACACAAGACCTAATGTGCCAGCTGTGTTTCCCTTTCCTCCTACCCCTGCCATACTGCGGGATAGCTTTGGATGGGTTTCTCTGAGCATTCTGACACAATACCCTAGTGTCAGAAATAGTTTTCTTCCCCTACCATACTGTAGGTCAAGTCAAGATAATGTACTTTGCTTTGATATTCTCTAAACAAAATACGATCTATGTAGACACCCCAACTCACGGGTCCGGTGTTGTTCGGGGCGTGACGTGGTGGGCCTAGTGGTGTGAGTTGGGGCCCTTTCTGACTTTGGGAGCTGCGATGCGCAGCGGGGGCCCCTCCCCTTCTCCCCTTCTCATGGGGGACGGGGCGGTCGCCCATCTGCGCATCGGCGCCACGCATCCAGCACGTCATGTCTGGCGTCCACCTAGGTCGACGTCATCACATGAGCGCCGAGTTCTCCATCTGGCGGTAATAAAGGGGGAGTGAGTATCGTGGCACCACTCGCTGGCCGCTTGCTGCCTGGGAGATGATGCCTCTCCTCCCTCCCCCATACTCGCCAGCGTGACGCTGGCGGCAACAGGATGTTTGCGGCGAGGCAGGCATCTCTCCCCTGACACAGGCACCAACACACATAGTCAGGGGTTGAGGAACCAGAAATATCTTGCATTAGGCAATAATGCACCCTCAACTCCTTCCATTCAGGTAAATTCATTACCATAGACTCTTTTCTGTCCTTCTCCCTTCTCATTTCTCTCCACGCACATTTTTGTTGGCACTCAGTCTCCTCTATTCACTATGACAGTGTCCATTTTGTTGGAGCATTTTTTCATTGTTTGCAACACAGCCTTACTATCACACATATTTTAATGATAGTGCTCACAATGTTGGAGTTTTTCCATGTCTCCAGCACAGCCTCACTATCATACACCCCAGGTGGTGCCTTTCCTTTCCTTTCCCTTCCTTTCCCTTCTCTTTCCTTTTTCTTTGCTCTTTCCTTCCCTTCTTTCTTTTTTTATTTTCTCTTTGCCCTTTCCTTCCCTTCTTTTCTTTCCCTCCCCCCCCCCTTCTCTTAATCCCTTCATGACGGTGTTTCTATGTTGGAGCATCCTCATTGCCCTAAACAAACTCACCGTCACACATTTACCCTTCTTTCATGTTTCATCCCTTTCATTTTTCATTGATAGCGTTCTTAACGTTGGAGCACTTTATTGCTCTCAACATAGCTACACCATCATATATTTCAGCTATACTATTCTGTTCACTATCATCCCTGCTCACTCACATCCATTTTTCATCTTTTCACTGCTGAACGTAGGGCTCATCACCCCTCAGCAATTTAACACACCATTTCTTTGCACTTCACTTTCATTTTCAGATGGTCCAGGAGTCTCTCTGCATGTGCCCCTTGACCCTGGTGAAGATCACATACTCAGCTTACACAAGGATGACTTCCTCCTTGCTGCGCCACCTGTCATGCCGCCTCAGCTCCCATGCCAGACTGTGTTCCTGGCCACCTACATGCCCCCTGCCGCGCCCGTGCCATCACCTGACCTGTGAGTATGGGCTGTAGATTCAAGTGCATATTTCTCTCCCCCCTTTATATAAGCTTAACCTATCAATTGATACTATGTTCTTGTATTGTAGACATCCATTAATAATCAGCTCCTGATGAGCGGCATGTTAGCCGCGAAACGCGTCAAGCTTCAGATGCTAAATAATATCTATCATGCAGTTTTACCTCATGTTTTTATTGTTTACTCAATTTACTCACGAACAAATGCCAATGAACTAATTAATCATGTTGGATGATGGAATATGTACTATGATGTCTTATTTTACTGTATAATATTTAATAAATTTTACATTATTTGATTTACTAGCTCTGTTTGGCTCTCAATCCGCATGCTTCATATAAAGTCCCGACCCTTTTTCTGTCTTCGTACTGATAGGGATGGAGACCTAGTGACTTCATTGTCTCAGGCCTCATCTAGAAGTCCCAAACTTTTTCTTTTTTCCATTGAATCCAATTAGGGATGGAAGCATGCGGTTTTGAACAGCATCCAGCTGACACAAGACCTAATGTGCCAGCTGTGTTTCCCTTTCCTCCTACCCCTGCCATACTGCGGGATAGCTTTGGATGGGTTTCTCTGAGCATTCTGACACAATACCCTAGTGTCAGAAATAGTTTTCTTCCCCTACCATACTGTAGGTCAAGTCAAGATAATGTACTTTGCTTTGATATTCTCTAAACAAAATACGATCTATGTAGACACCCCAACTCACGGGTCCGGTGTTGTTCGGGGCGTGACGTGGTGGGCCTAGTGGTGTGAGTTGGGGCCCTTTCTGACTTTGGGAGCTGCGATGCGCAGCGGGGGCCCCTCCCCTTCTCCCCTTCTCATGGGGGACGGGGCGGTCGCCCAGCTGCGCATCGGCGCCACGCATCCGGCGCGTCATGTCTGGCGTCCACCTAGGTCGACGTCATCACATGAGCGCCGAGTTCTCCATCTGGCGGTAATAAAGGGGGAGTGAGTATCGTGGCACCACTCGCTGGCCGCTTGCTGCCTGGGAGATGACGCCTCTCCTCCCTCCCCCATACTCACCAGCGTGACGCTGGCGGCAACAGGATGTTCGCGGCGAGGCAGGCATCTCTCCCCTGACACAGGCACCAACACACATAGTCAGGGGTTGAGGAACCAGAAATATCTTGCATTAGGCAATAATGCACCCTCAACTCCTTCCATTCAGGTAAATTCATTACCATACACTCTTTTCTGTCCTTCTCCCTTCTCATTTCTCTCCACGCACATTCTTGTTGGCACTCAGTCCCCTCTATTCACTATGACAGTGTCCATTTTGTTGGAGCATTTTTTCATTGTTTGCAACACAGCTTCACTATCACACATATTTTAATGATAGTGCTCACAATGTTGGAGTTTTTCCATGTCTCCAGCACAGCCTCACTATCATACACCCCAGGTGGTGCCTTTCCTTTCCTTTCCCTTCCTTTCCCTTGTCTTTCCTTTTTCTTTGCTCTTTCCTTCCCTTCTTTCTTTTTTTCTTTTCTCTTTGCCCTTTCCTTCCCTTCTTTTCTTTGCCTTTCCCTGCCCTTTCTCTTAATCCCTTCATGACGGTGTTTCTATGTTGGAGCATCCTCATTGCCCTCAACAAGCTCACCGTCACACATTTACCCTTCTTTCATGTTTCATCCCTTTCATTTTTCATTGATAGCGTTCTTAACGTTGGAGCACTTTATTGCTCTCAACATAGCTACACCATCATATATTTCAGCTATACTATTCTGTTCACTATCATCCCTGCTCACTCACATCCATTTTTCATCTTTTCACTGCTGAACGTAGGGCTCATCACCCCTCAGCAATTTAACACACCATTTCTTTGCACTTCACTTTCATTTTCAGATGGTCCAGGAGTCTCTCTGCATGTGCCCCTTGACCCTGGTGAAGATCACATACTCAGCTTACACAAGGATGACTTCCTCCTTGCTGCGCCACCTGTCATGCCGCCTCAGCTCCCATGCCAGACTGTGTTCCTGGCCACCTACATGCCCCCTGCCGCGCCCGTGCCATCACCTGACCTGTGAGTATGGGCTGTAGATTCAAGTGCATATTTCTCTCCCCCCTTTATATAAGCTTAACCTATCAATTGATACTATGTTCTTGTATTGTAGACATCCATTAATAATCAGCTCCTGATGAGCGGCATGTTAGCCGCGAAACGCGTCGAGCTTCAGATGCCAAATAATATCTATCATGCAGTTTTACCTCATGTTTTTATTGTTTACTCAATTTACTCACGTACAAATGCCAATGAACTAATTAATCATGTTGGATGATGGAATATGTACTATGATGTCTTATTTTACTGTATAATATTTAATAAACTTTACATTATTTGATTTACTAGCTCTGTTTGGCTCTCAATCCGCATGCTTCATATAAAGTCCCGACCCTTTTTCTGTCTTCGTACTGATAGGGATGGAGACCTAGTGACTTCATTGTCTCAGGCCTCATCTAGAAGTCCCAAACTTTTTCTTTTTTCCATTGAATCCAATTAGGGATGGAAGCATGCGTTTTTGAACAGCATCCAGCTGACACAAGACCTAATGTGCCAGCTGTGTTTCCCTTTCCTCCTACCCCTGCCATACTGCGGGATAGCTTTGGAAGGGTTTCTCTGAGCATTCTGACACAATACCCTAGTGTCAGAAATAGTTTTCTTCCCCTACCATACTGTAGGTCAAGTCAAGATAATGTACTTTGCTTTGATATTCTCTAAACAAAATACGATCTATGTAGACACCCCAACTCACGGGTCCGGTGTTGTTCGGGGCGTGACGTGGTGGGCCTAGTGGTGTGAGTTGGGGCCCTTTCTGACTTTGGGAGCTGCGATGCGCAGCAGGGGCCCCTCCCCTTCTCCCCTTCTCATGGGGGACGGGGTGGTCGCCCAGCTGCGCATCGGCGCCACGCATCCGGCGCGTCATGTCTGGCGTCCACCTAGGTCGACGTCATCACATGAGCGCCGAGTTCTCCATCTGGTGGTAATAAAGGGGGAGTGAGTATCGTGGCACCACTCGCTGGCCGCTTGCTGCCTGGGAGATGACGCCTCTCCTCCCTCCCCCATACTCACCAGCGTGACGCTGGCGGCAACAGGATGTTCGCGGCGAGGCAGGCATCTCTCCCCTGACACAGGCACCAACACACATAGTCAGGGGTTGAGGAACCAGAAATATCTTGCATTAGGCAATAATGCACCCTCAACTCCTTCCATTCAGGTAAATTCATTACCATACACCCTTTTCTGTCCTTCTCCCTTCTCATTTCTCTCCACGCACATTCTTGTTGGCACTCAGTCCCCTCTATTCACTATGACAGTGTCCATTTTGTTGGAGCATTTTTTCATTGTTTGCAACACAGCTTCACTATCACACATATTTTAATGATAGTGCTCACAATGTTGGAGTTTTTCCATGTCTCCAGCACAGCCTCACTATCATACACCCCAGGTGGTGCCTTTCCCTTCCTTTCCCTTGTCTTTCCTTTTTCTTTGCTCTTTCCTTCCCTTCTTTCTTTTTTTCTTTTCTCTTTGCCCTTTCCTTCCCTTCTTTTCTTTGCCTTTCCCTGCCCTTTCTCTTAATCCCTTCATGACGGTGTTTCTATGTTGGAGCATCCTCATTGCCCTCAACAAGCTCACCGTCACACATTTACCCTTCTTTCATGTTTCATCCCTTTCATTTTTCATTGATAGCGTTCTTAACGTTGGAGCACTTTATTGCTCTCAACATAGCTACACCATCATATATTTCAGCTATACTATTCTGTTCACTATCATCCCTGCTCACTCACATCCATTTTTCATCTTTTCACTGCTGAACGTAGGGCTCATCACCCCTCAGCAATTTAACACACCATTTCTTTGCACTTCACTTTCATTTTCAGATGGTCCAGGAGTCTCTCTGCATGTGCCCCTTGACCCTGGTGAAGATCACATACTCAGCTTACACAAGGATGACTTCCTCCTTGCTGCGCCACCTGTCATGCCGCCTCAGCTCCCATGCCAGACTGTGTTCCTGGCCACCTACATGCCCCCTGCCGCGCCCGTGCCATCACCTGACCTGTGAGTATGGGCTGTAGATTCAAGTGCATATTTCTCTCCCCCCTTTATATAAGCTTAACCTATCAATTGATACTATGTTCTTGTATTGTAGACATCCATTAATAATCAGCTCCTGATGAGCGGCATGTTAGCCGCGAAACGCGTCGAGCTTCAGATGCCAAATAATATCTATCATGCAGTTTTACCTCATGTTTTTATTGTTTACTCAATTTACTCACGAACAAATGCCAATGAACTAATTAATCATGTTGGATGATGGAATATGTACTATGATGTCTTATTTTACTGTATAATATTTAATACATTTTACATTATTTGATTTACTAGCTCTGTTTGGCTCTCAATCCGCATGCTTCATATAAAGTCCCGACCCTTTTTCTGTCTTCGAACACATGAGAATGTATCCATTGCAGCTAGTTGTTCAAATTGTGACATTCTATGTAATTATGCTGAGCATTTAGAGAATGAAATAGAAATGGAGAAAGTTATTTCGGTGAATACAGAGGGAAAAGTTAGAACACAGTCAGATATTGAATTAACCAAATTTGCTCAATGCTCAGCTAATATAGAGGAGAAAAAACAGACAGGAAAATTGGATACTATTGTTGCTGCAGATTTAAATAAAAGTGCGGTAACTGTACTTGAAAGTGATTCAGGGTGTGAATCAATAGAGGCTAGTGATTATTCCTCAGATGATGAAAGTGTAAAATCTGTTCATTCTGTTATACAGCAATGTGATTCTCCATCGCCATATGTTCAGAGAAAGGCTTATACAAGAAGACCAGCTTTCACATGCTTTTTATGTAACAGGAGGGGTGTCAGGAAAGACGTTCTCTCACTCATCCCAGCAATCGGGGTCTCAGAATCTCTATGCACAGGCAGACCCGTTCGGCGCATGCGCGATAGCGGCAAACGAGCGTGCGCGGGCACGCGATAGTGGCGAGCAGGCGCGCGCGGGTGCGCGATAGCGCGCGCGCGCCTATGACGCAGTTTGGTGCCAAAGACTGCCTATTTAAAGAGAGCTGTCACTCTGCATCCTTGCTGTCCGGTCTACAGCGTTTCCTGAAGACCCTTGTTACCTGAACCTCTGATCTAATTGCTCTGGTACCTGACCTGGCTTCCCTTGGCTTCTCCAGTCTGCTGCCCGCCTCCGACCACGGCTCGTCCCGACTTCTCTTCTGCCTTCTCCTCTAACCAGTTTGCTGCCCGCCTGATACACTGACCCGGCCTGGACTTTAACTATTCTTGGATCCTGCTTTGTACTCATCTGCCCGCTTGTGTCTGACCCGGCCTGTCTTCACCAAGTCTGCTTCCTGATCCTCTGGTGCCTGCTGCGGACCACGGCACGTCTCCCACCAGTTATCCACCGCTGCAGTCTGCTGCTTCTTCCACCTGCCTCAGTTCCTGCCAGGCACTTGTGCTCCTTTGCCCTCCTGAGCCCCTGTCTGCTCTATCAGGGGTTCTCGAGTCAGAGGTCTACGAGAGGCCACTCCCTGCACGTCGGGCTCACCTACCAGGTACGTGACAGTACCGGACAGCCATGTCTGAGCCCACGCAGGGAGCCTCTCCCATGGAGGAACTCTGCCGTCACCTAGATGGACTTACTACGGCAGTCAGGAACTTACAGGAAGGCTATACCCGCCTAGAGGAGCGTGTCCAGACCCTGTCTAACACGGCACCTGCCGCACCTGGAGCTTCTCCCGCACCCTCAGTCGTCATGTTACCACCTGAACCCCGGGTTCCTCCTCCCGAGAGGTTCTCTGGAGATCGTAGTAAATACAGAGCTTTTCGTAACGCCTGTGAGCTCTTTTTCGCTCTGCAACCCAGGACCTTTTCCCTTGAAACCACCAAGGTGGGCTTCGTCATCGCCCTACTATCAGGCGAACCTCAGTCTTGGGCCCACCGCCTTCTGGAGCATAAAGACACCTGCCTCAACCTCCTGCGCACGTTCTTTGAAGCCATGGATCTTCTCTACGAGGATCCCCAACAAGCAGCCACCGCGGAAGCAGCATTATGTTCCCTGCAGCAGGGTCGCAGGCCCGTGGAGGATTACGTGTCCGAATTCAGACGTTGGAGTTCGGACACAAATTGGAACGATGCTGCCCTGCGCCACCAGTTCCGTATGGGCCTTTCCGAGCCCCTTAAGGATGAACTGGCTCGAGTTGGCATCCCAGCAACACTGGACGCTCTAATTCTTCAGTCTACCTTAATTGACAGGCGGTTAAGGGAACGGAGAGCTGAACGTACCGCTGGTCCCTCTCGTCCTGTATGGATGCTACCTCGTGTGTTCAACCCTGCTCACTCCGCTCCTCTGGCTCCCGCTCACCCGTCTGCTGATACTTCGGAACCCATGCAACTTGGCCTGCTTCGCCCCTCGCTCACCCCCGAAGAGCGCCAACGGCGGCGATTCAATAATCTCTGCCTCTACTGTGGGGAACCAGGTCATTTCGTGAGGTCCTGTCCTGCTAAGACCCGTAAGTGTTCCTCTATCTTTTCTACCTACTCACCTACTTCGTTTGACAACTCAACTCATCTGGCTGTCTCTGTCTCCTTACAGCTTCCAGGAAGGAATATACTAACTACCGCAATAATTGATTCCGGAGCATGTAGCGGTTTTATGGACGCTTCCTTTGCCAACCGTATCCAGGTCCCCTTGCAACCCAGAGCTAAGGGACTTTCTGTACACCTGGCCGATGGATCAGCTATTAAGTCAGGGCCAGTCATACTGGAAACCGTCCCTTTAAGTGCAACCATCTCCGGTAATCACCGGGAGTTACTTCGCCTGGACATCATTGAATCCCCCCTGTTTCCCATCATACTGGGTATGCCCTGGCTGAGGGCACACAACCCACAAATTGACTGGACCACCAGTAAGATCAGCTTCCCCTCTCCTTACTGTCGTCAGCACTGTGTGTCAGAAGTTGCTGACGCTCCCTCCTCACTGCTCTACTTAGACGCTGACTCCGAAACCCGCCAGTCCGTTCCCGAAGTTTACCATCATTTTTTGGATGTATTCAGCAAAAAGGGTGCAGAAACACTTCCCCCGCACCGATCCTATGATTGTCCGATTGAGCTCCTCCCCGGGGCAGAGGTGCCATTCGGAAGGATCTTCCCTCTAACCGAACTAGAGCTCGGGACCCTCAAGACCTATATCGACGACAACCTGGAGAAGGGGTTCATCCGCCCTTCTACTTCACCAGCAGGAGCAGGAATCTTTTTCGTCGAAAAAAAAGACCATTCCCTACGCCCTTGCATAGACTACCGTGCGCTAAATAAGATTACAATTAAAAACCGGTACCCTCTCCCTTTGGTGCCAGAACTATTCCAGAGACTCGGGGCTGCAGCCATATTCACTAAATTGGATCTTCGTGGGGCCTACAATCTGGTCCGGATTCGTAATGGGGACGAATGGAAAACTGCCTTCCGTACCCGATTCGGGCATTTTGAATATCTCGTGATGCCCTTCGGTTTGTGTAACGCCCCTGCCACATTCCAACACTTTGTGAATGACATTTTCAGAGACTACCTAGACTTGTTTGTGATAATTTACCTGGACGATATCCTGATTTTCTCCTCGTCCTTGTCCACTCACCGAGAGCATGTCAGGAAAGTGTTAACC
Source organism: Rana muscosa (assembly GCA_029206835.1). NCBI lineage: Eukaryota > Metazoa > Chordata > Amphibia > Anura > Ranidae > Rana > Rana muscosa. The sequence continues at coordinate 360,043,836 of CM055117.1, forward strand.
CGACTCCGTCAGCATGGCCTTTACGCAAAACCCGAGAAATGCGAGTTTGAACAACAGAGCATTCAGTTTTTGGGACTAATTATCTCCATAGAAGGTATCAAAATGGACCCACAAAAAGTTTCCGCCATCTTGGATTGGCCAATTCCTACAGACAAAAAAGGGATCCAACGCTTTGTAGGATTTGCAAATTTTTATCGCAAGTTTATCCGGGGATTTTCTACCATCATCTCGCCCATCACCAGTTTGACGAAGCAAGGCATACGATTCCATTGGACCCCGGAAGCCCAAGTTGCCTTCTCCACCTTAAAGGATCAGTTTGTCTCGGCCGCGGTCCTGAAACATCCAGACCCCGCTCTGCCTTACATTTTGGAAGTAGATGCCTCTGAGATCGCAGTGGGGGCGGTGCTCTCCCAGAGACAGGGTCCCAAGTCGCAGTTGCATCCAGTCGCATTCTTCTCTCGGAAGTTGTCCGAAGCTGAGAGGAACTATGATGTGGGGGACAGAGAGCTACTCGCAATTAAGGCCGCGTTGGAAGAGTGGCGCTATTTACTAGAGGGGGCAGCACATCCTATTTTGATCTACACAGACCACAAAAATCTGGAGTACTTGAAAGTAGCCAAGAGACTGAAACCACGTCAAGCCCGATGGGCACTTTTTTTTACCAGATTTTCATTCCATATAACCTACAGGCCCGGGTCCAAGAACACCAAGCCAGATGCGCTGTCACGGATGTTTAGCGGAGCTGAAGCTCTCTCACCCCCAGACACCATCCTGACTCCCGGAAATTTCCTTCTGCTGCAAGGAGACCTACTTTCTCAGATTAAGCAGGCTTCTACCAATGAGACCTACCCACCGGATGTTACCCTACAGTTGAAAGACGACCTGCTGTGGTTCAAGGACAAGATCTTCGTGCCTCCACAATTACGGATTAACGTTCTCAAATCTTGTCACGATCATGAACTGGCTGGCCATTTTGGGGTGCACAAAACATCTGAACTTCTCCAGCGCACGTTTTGGTGGCCTCAACTGTCTAAGGACTGCAAGGACTATGTGGAATCATGCATTACGTGCATTCGGAACAAGGGCAGCAAGACCAGAGCTTGGGGTCTGTTGAGGCCTTTGCCCATTCCAGACAGACCTTGGAGAATGATTTCGATGGACTTTATTGTGGAACTACCATCATTAGAAAATTGCACTACCATTTTTGTGGTAGTAGACAGACTTTCCAAGATGGCCCACTTTCTGCCCATGAGATGTACACCTTCTGCCCCCGAGACCGCAAAATTATTCATCAAAGAAATCGTAAGACTGCACGGCATTCCTGTGAACATTGTATCTGATCGGGGGGTGCAGTTTACATCCAGATTCTGGAGGGCACTCTGCGAATCTTTAAAGATTGACCTTTCCTTCTCTTCAGCTTATCATCCCCAGACCAATGGTCAGACGGAACACACAAATCAGACCCTGGAGCAATATTTGCGCTGTTTCTCTTCCTTCTCTCAAGACGACTGGGTACCACTATTACCCCTCGCCGAGTTCGCCTACAACAATTCCGTTCATTCAGCAACCAAACAGTCACCGTTCTTTGCAAACTACGGCTTCCACCCTCTGTTCCTGTCTAATAATATTCCAGAGTGTGCGGTCCCAGCCGCCCAGGAGACCCTGAACTTCCTCAGTACCAACAGTAAGTTGCTTCAGGAGACAATGGCAAGGACTCAGGCGCATAATAAGGAGGTGTTCGACAAAAAGAGGAGGGGGGAACTTAACCTTACACCCGGAGATCTAGTCTGGCTGTCCACAGTGAATCTAAAAATGACATGCCCTTCTAAGAAACTGGGCCCCAAATTTGTGGGTCCTTTCCCTGTAACAAGGAAAATTAATGACGTGGCATACGAGCTGAAATTACCGGAATCTTTTCGGATACACCCGATATTCCATGTGTCGCTACTCAAACCTGCAGTCCCAGATCCCTTTCCCAATCGAGGTATTGGCCCTCCTGAGCCCGTGCTCATCAATGGTGAGGAAGAGTTTGAAATCGAGTCTATCCTGGACTGCAGGAAGAGACGCAACCAAACCCAATATCTGGTTAAATGGAAGGGCTATGGCCCCGAGGAAAATTCCTGGGAACCGGAAACCAACATTCATGCCAAAAGGTTGATCACGGCCTTCAAAAGGTCTCACCCAGGTAGGCTGGCTCAGTTGGGCATCCGGAGGCTGCCCGTAGGAGGGGGGCAATGTCAGGAAAGACGTTCTCTCACTCATCCCAGCAATCGGGGTCTCAGAATCTCTATGCACAGGCAGACCCGTTCGGCGCATGCGCGATAGCGGCAAACGAGCGTGCGCGGGCACGCGATAGTGGCGAGCGGGCGCGCGCGGGTGCGCGATAGCGCGCGCGCGCCTATGACGCAGTTTGGCGCCAAAGACTGCCTATTTAAAGAGAGCTGTCACTCTGCATCCTTGCTGTCCGGTCTACAGCGTTTCCTGAAGACCCCTGTTACCTGAACCCCTGATCTAATTGCTCTGGTACCTGACCCGGCTTCCCTTGGCTTCTCCAGTCTGCTGCCCGCCTCCGACCACGGCTCGTCCCGACTTCTCTTCTGCCTTCTCCTCTAACCAGTTTGCTGCCCGCCTGATACACTGACCCGGCCTGGACTTTAACTATTCTTGGATCCTGCTTTGTACTCATCTGCCCGCTTGTGTCTGACCCGGCCTGTCTTCACCAAGTCTGCTTCCTGATCCTCTGGTGCCTGCTGCGGACCACGGCACATCTCCCACCAGTTATCCACCGCTGCAGTCTGCTGCTTCTTCCACCTGCCTCAGTTCCTGCCAGGCACTTGTGCTCCTTTGCCCTCCTGAGCCCCTGTCTGCTCTATCAGGGGTTCTCGAGTCAGAGGTCTACGAGAGGCCACTCCCTGCATGTCGGGCTCACCTACCAGGTACGTGACAAGGGGTCACATAGCAAGATTTTGTTGGACAGTGAATAAGGATATACAAAGAAGATCTTATAAAACAAACCCAAGGCGTTTTGAAGTTTATTCTGTGAGATGGAGTAACAATTCTAGACGTAGAAGCCAGAGTACACAGATGTGTTTCCCTTTTAAAACCCATATGCAACTAAGACAGGAAAGGCATAGCTATACAAAGTGGAGTGAGCCGCATACTTTTTCAAATATAGCAATGGGGGGAAACAATGAAAACAGTTCTTAGTGAGCTGTATGGATGGTGAGAAATTACTGGTTAATGTTCTTTGGCTATGAATAAGGTTATGAATAAGGTTTTGATGTGAGTTTTAGAGATTTATTTCTTATTTTAGTTACTCACACAGTTCACAGCACCCTCCCTAAGAATTGGAGAGTAAAAAGGTGGGGCTAAGACTCTTTTAGCTTTGGAGAGATCAGCTGACATGCTGGGACGATGGGAGTCTCTCTCACACACACACACACACAATTGTAAAAAGGCTGATATAGCCAGACACACACACTCACATTCTTCATTTTTTGGGTTAAGAAACAAGATGATGAATTATGGAGTTACATGTTCAATGAATGTTTACAAGCTAATATTGAGATACAAAAATCTAAATTTACTTTTAAGAAATTCAGCAAACAGATTAGGAATTTGATTAAGCTTGTTAACGTTTTTGATGCAATGATTTTAGAAGCTCCGGAAAGGAATGTTTGTACAACAGGGAAAACAGAGGACAATAGATTCTGCTGTACAAGTTAAGCGGTCCATAGGGGAATATGGCCAGGAACATGAAGTTTTGCTTAAAACAAAAATATTGAATAAAGCTGCAGCATGTAGACAGAGTTTAGACACACAAAAGAAAGATGGAGAACTCAGAGTTGCCACGTGTATGGTCACACCCAGATATGATGAGATACACGTCACAGACAGAACACAGGAAATAGGAAATGCTAATTGCCTTCAGAGTAAGGAAAATGGACATGTACAGAAAGAATGTTTGAAATATAAATTAGATTCACAAAGACAAACTTTGGAATTAGGAAAGGAGGAAAATTTTGAGCAATTTCGAATGACTTGCCTTATGCCTCAGAAGTCAAAAAGATCAGTACATTGACTGTTAATGACAGTTCAATCAATAAGAAAAACAATGCTGACAATGAGAGAAATGGATTACTTCCATTGCCTAAATCAAGGAAAAGAAGTGTTAACTTCTCCAACATTAAATTATGTTGCTCCAATTTTAATAGATCAGTCTATTTACAGTAATGTTGGAATATTTTTACAGAAAGATATTTATCGATTAAAGGAACATTTTATTCTTTTGGCAGAATTGTTGAGAATTCTGGAAGAAGAGGTTTTATACGCAAAGTTTAGTTTATGATATGTGAAGTAAAATTTTTAGGAATTTTGATTGGTCCAGGAAAGAAAAAGCCTTTACAGGAACGTATTGAGACTATTGTTTCTTTACCTGTATCAACAGCATTCAAAGCATTGAGATAATTAGTGGGTGTGCATTATGCAGTAAAAGCAACTAAGAATATTGTAGGTTTTAACAAAACAACCCCACATAGTACTTTGAAGTTTGTATAGTGACAGTTTTAGCAAATGAAGCAGTTTTGCATGGTGAATTGGTGATTCAACCTGAATTTTAATGTTGTCAGGAAAACAGACACACAGATTTCTTCAATTGTAGAGTAATAGAGAATGGATGCGTCTATTTTCTTCCTCTTTGGGTGACTTAAAATCTTATTTTAGTTTGTGAAAACTGGATTTTTATGTCATGACTTAAAAAGATTTCTGCGTTCTGTTATACCTCAACACTGTCAGGTGGCATTCACTAAATTCAATCATGAAAGTTTAGGTCACATGGGTAAGCAGAAATTGCTAGAAGTTTTTAAAGAATAGTTCTATTGGGACAAAATGGAAGAGACAGCAGACAGTGTAATTAAATCTTGTTTGTTTTGACGAAGTGTCAGAAGTACAGCATCTTCTGCAACACAGTGAATTTAATGACAGGAAGGAAAATGTCGATTGTGTTTCCCAATGAATTATTTTTTGTCTACGCTGCAGAGAGGGGCAATAGAGAAAACATAATGATTAATGGTGTAAGTTCAAAGACCTCTCAATTCAGTGGATAATGCACGTAGACAACAAAAATGCGGGTAAACACTGATCAGTGGAAATTGTATATTATGAGACAATAATTGTATATTATGAGATAAAATGTTATATTTAGATAAATGATACTGCTTTTATTTTTTCCTAGGAATGATTTTTGAACAAACCTGATTAAAGAAGGAAAAATTACAACAAAAGAAAAGTTCTAAAAAGAGAAGGTTGATCATCACCATCACAGGATTCATCTTCTTTTTCTAGTGACAATTTTGTCAGTGGTAAAATATATCAAAAACTGTTCCAGCCATTCAGAGGTTAACAGGATGGAAGATTTTCACAGCAAAGACATTACATTATTCAGAAACGAAAGAGATATAGACACTGATATTAATATAGAGGACAAAAATTATAAAGATATTGATATTGATACGGAGGACAAAAGTGATAAAGCATATTGATATTGATATAGATGACAAAAGAGATACATTTAGATACACTAATGTCAATACAGCAGAAGATTTGTTGGGATATGTATGTATAGGACATGGACATACTTGCTGTATGGAATTATACTTCATTCATAGTAATGATGTTGAAGTCACTGGGAAATTACTGTGGTATTCAGTAGAACAGTATTATTACCTGCTACAAAGTTTTAAAAAAAATATTAGATCCAGAACATTTAAATATAATTGAAGATGAAGATACCGTATTTGCCGGCGTATAAGGCGACTGGGCGTATAAGACGACCCCCTAATTTTCCAGCTAAAATTTTGGTTTTGGGATATACTCGCCGTATAAGACAACCCCCTTCCGACTAGCCATGCCTCACTATACCTCACTGTGCCATTGCATACCTCACTGTTCCATTGCATACCTCACTGTTCCATTGCATACCTCACTGTGCCCCTGCATGCCTCACTGTTCCATTGCATACCTCACTGTGCCCCTGCATGCCTCACTGTTCCATTGCATACCTCACTGTGCCCCTACATGCCTCACTGTTCCATTGCATACCTCACTGTGCCCCTACATGCCTCACTGTTCCATTGCATACCTCACTGTTCCCCTCGACGATCACATACCTTATCCCTGACATGTAGAATCTCAGTCAGACCGCGGCCGTCCATTTTTCAAAAGCCGTGCCTCCTCCTCGTGCTGTTCTGTAATAGGCGGAACACTCAGCTTCCCAGCAGACACTGTGTTCAGTGTTCCGCCTATCACAGATGCCCTCTCATCTGAGGCCGAGGATGAGAGGGCATCCGTGATAGGTGGAACACTGAACAGAGGCTCTGCTGGGAAGCTGAGTGTTCCGCCTATCACGGAACAGCACGAGGAGGAGGCGCGGCTTTTGAAAAATGGACGCGGTCTGACTGAGATTCTACATGTCAGGTACGTACCGGCGTATAAGACGACCCCCGACTCTTAAGAAGATTTTTATGGGTTAAAAAGTCGTCCTATACTCCGGAAAATACGGTAGTCTGAATTTGGTATGTGGTACTCAGATATTTTTGCCTCAAAATTCATTATTAACTTGGAAAATTAATAGTGAATTTTTGGGTAGCTTTCTTCACAGTACCACTAATACAATTCATAAAGGAGTTTTTGGTAGTGTGAATTGGATCAATGATAAATTTATTTATCATCAATCAGGTGTATCTTTAAATGATACTGGTATATATGAATGCTGCATATTAATAGAAGGTTATCCGTTGAAATGTGATAATGCAAGTGTTATTGTAATGTCTCCAAGGAAAATCCATGTGCTGGTAAAAAAAGTGTTCTTGCTAATTCATTCCAGATTAACCATTTCCAGTCCAGAGCTCTATTGAGAGAAGGAAAGTTTGTCATTATATTGTGGAACTTTAATATTTCAGAATGGAAAATTTCTACAAGGTTTCCACAATGTCAAGGACATTTGGTTAATATGGAATTGGGTATTGAAAGATGGTTTGGAATTAATAGTAGGAATCATAACAGGAATAAACGTGGTATTGTTGAAGGTATCCTAGGAGGAACTTGTTTAGTAGGAAGTAAAGGTATTAAAATCCAAAGAAATTTGAATCAGATATTAGAAGAAATGGTTATTAAAACAGCTAATGTAATGAGTCCATCCATATTGCATCTTCAGAATATTACTTTAAATCTAATGACAAGTGAAGAACATTCTCATATAGCCAGAGCATGTTTAGAGATCCAGACAGAATATTCCACTAATTTTAAAATAATTGCGCACGCATTTCAGGGTGGAATAACTCCTCTTGGCATTTTGCAGCATTTACCCAGAGAATATGCATTTGCAATAAATCATACTGATTATGGGTAAATAAATGGATAGGATGTAATCAGGATGTATGTTATAGTTCTTCTATGATTCCAATAGCAGGGAAAGAACTAATTTTGGTTCCAATTACTGTTTTGGGATTACCAAATAATGATACTCAATTATTATATTATAAATTGCAGTATACAGATTTTGTGTTTAACAAGGATAATTTTGACTTAGAACAATTAGATCTGTCATCATGTTTACAATTCCAATCTAAAGTTATTTGTTTACCTAATCAAGATAAAAGTATATTTCATTCTTGTTATCATAACCATACATTATGTTCAGCAAGAATAGAAAAAGTTGGAACTACTTCTGAATTGATTACTCTTGTAGATAAAAAGAAGGTTTGTTTTCAGATCATGACAGATACAGAGAGGGTTAAAACTTTCTTTTCCTCTTGTACAAATACAGAAAACCTAAATCGAGGTTTGTATTGTGTAGAAGGAGATTTAGTGGCCATAGATGTTAATGGGTTAAGAGCTAATGTATTTCAGATACTTGTTAGGGATATACGTGTTATTCCTTCACAGTACAATATATCTCAGATAGATGAATTCCCTTGGAAGGAATGGGCTAGTGTAATTCAAAAGGATCAAGGTTTATTAATGGCCTTAACTAAAGAACTTCAGAATGCAGAGATATTTTTTAAACATGAGCAAGGGAAGTTACAAGAAGTAGCTCATCAATGGTCTGATTTTGCAGGTAGTACCTGGTGTAGACAATTCAGAAATAGTATATCCAATTGGGGAAAAACTTCAATTACTTCCGCAGCAGGAAATATTTTATCGCATCCTATAGTTATTATTTTTATTATTATTATGTTATGCATCATATATCAATTATGTTTAATGTTTAGAATGAAAAAATTGTATAAGCAAATCAGAAATGAAATCAAGAAAGGTGATGATTTGTTGCAAAATAAGCTTAAAAGAAGAATGGGTTTTGGAATTGCAAACTCGATTACAAATGACAAAAAATTTGGAGTTATTGGATCAAAGTCAGAGTGTATGTGACATGAATGTATCTGAATGATTAGAATTAAAATATGATTATTATTCATATTTCAGAGGGGAATATTATATTCTTAATATCTAAAATTTTATTTGACCATAAAAATATTATTGAGAATATGAATTCCTATAATTGTATGAATGGTGATCTTTGAGCTAATGATCCCCGGATGTGACTCTGTTTGAACTTGAGTTTCAGATTCTAGAAGCTGTCAAGACATATTTATTGATATTCTAAGTTTTATGTTTTTAAAAGGTATTTCATATATACTGCTATGTAACTGAGATCTTCCGAAGTGTAGAATTGTTTGGCTGGCATAACCTCTGTATTTATATTGCAATATTTTTATTGGGTAAATACAAAACAGGAGAGGAGAAGAATACAATAAGGAAGAGAAAAAAATAAAAAATAAATAAATAAATAAGAAAAAATAATGGACAAATAGCCAGGTTACATTCGGCCAAACATTTGAACGTTTTGACAAAATATTTTTGCCTCGTCTCGAGCCTGTCAAGAGGCAGGAGGCATATGCATAGTATCATCGTACAGGTCATTCAAGCCCTCAGGTAGGGCATAGTATGTGTGCAAGTGCCCAGGCTAGCAGCATTAGAATAAACCAGTACTAGGGGGAGGGATAGTAGGGGTCCAGGGCTTCGGTAGACCCCGATTAAAAAATTCGGGGTTAGCCGTGGATCCCTACCATGATAAGGTTTCCTGTCTTATTAGTAACATTTTATCACGGTATATTGGTAACCAAGGTAAACAGAAAAGTCTATCACCAAGAATAAAAAGAGAGAGAGAGAGCAAAGGAGAGAGGAAAGGAGCAGAGAAGAGAAAGAGAAAGGAGGAAAGGGAGAGAGAGAGTGGGTCACCTGGATTTCCTCGTTAAGTGGAGATATATTCGATCCATGGATCCCAGATCTTGTTGAACATTTCTGCTTTATTGCGAAGAGTGTAAGTGAGCCTGTCATTAATCATAATCCAATTGAGTTTGTCCTAAACTTGTTCTAGGGGTATTCTTGAGCGTTTCCAGTTCCTTGCAATTGTTATTCTCGCTGCTAACAACATATAAGTTATGAGGCGTATTGATTTTCTGGGAATCCCGTCGGGGAGTTTATGAAAAAGCGCACTCTCTGGGGACCGACGGATGTTAATACATGTCACTGAATTTATCAGATTAAAGATCCTTATCCAAAACCTGATTACTAGTGGACATTGCCACCAAATATGATGCATGGTGCCCATCTGTCCGCATTGTCGGAAACAATGAGGTGAGGAGGAAGGATGCATTTTAGCTATTCTCGTGGGGACTAAATACCAGCGTAACAGCGTTTTGTAGTTGACTTCAATAAGGGTAGTGTTAATAGAGATTTTTGAGAGTTGGTAGGCGATATCTTGCCAGTCTGACAGCTCAAGAGTGAGGTTCAAGTCCCTCTCCCATTGAGTCATATAGGCAAGTTTAGTATCTGATTCAGTTATAGAAGAGTATATGGTAGAGATTCGGCCCCTCTGTGTGCCTCTGGTTTGGCAAGTTAGTTCAAATGCGGTAAGTGTTATGGGGCCCCCCACCTGTTTAATTTTGGAGTTAATAAATGAGGAAATTTGGTTATATCGAAATACCTCAATAGGAGGTATTGAGAAGTTGTCTTTAAAGTGTGTTATCGTATGCATTCGGTTTCCATTAAGGAAGTCCCCAATTCTCATTAATCCTTTATTGAGCCACCATTGGAATTGTTGTGGAGCAAGGCCAGGAGGAAACTCCGGATTGCAAAAGATGGGCGCTAGAGGTGTGTGGTGTGACATAAGGGATGCTCGGTGTCTTGTTCTGTCCCATACCGCTAGAGAATGTGATAATGTAGGACACAGAATAGGTGGGCGTTTACGATTCGGAAGCCACATCAAGGCTCCTATTGCCAGTGGGTGGCACGCAAGTGCTTCTATGTAAACCCAAAGAGGGACCGAACCCCCAGCTGTCGTGTGAGTTAGTTGGGCTATCTGAGCCGATTGATAGTAAGCCTGTAAATTGGGAAGACCAAGTCCCCCCATGGGCCTAGGTGAGTAAAGTGTTTTTTTTTGTATCCGTGACTTCTTATTACCCCATATGAAGCGTAAAACTTCATTTTGTATATGTTGCATGTCTCCCCTCTGAATTGCTATCGGTAGTGTCCGGAAAGAATATAGGAGTCTGGGCAAAAAAGTCATTTTTATCGAATTGATTCTGCCAAACCAAGAGAGAGAGTATTCCGCCCAAGAGCGAAGATCTTCTTTGAGTTTTTTAAATAAAGGAGGATAATTTGCTTTATATAACGTACCTATCGAAGGGGTCAGATGGACTCCCAAATATGGGATGGAGTGGGAAGCCCACTTGAAGCTGTATGTGTTTTGGAGGAGCTGCATCTCCGCGGGAGGTAGTGAGATATTAAGTGCCAGGGTTTTTTGCGAATTTAGGGTCAAACCCGAAACCAGCGAGAAACGATCTAGCAAGGACAAGAGTTCGGGGAGTGAGGTTTGGGGTTTGGTGACGTACATAAGGACATCGTCGGCAAATAGTGCACATTTGTGTTCTTGTTGTCCACAATGGACACCATGGATGTTGGGATGGGAGCGGATAGCCATTGCAAGGGGTTCTATTGCTAGAGCAAATAATAGGGGAGAGAGCGGGCATCCTTGTCTAGTACCTCGCTGGACTGGGAACATGGATGATTTATGTCCTCTGATAGAAATTTGAGCTGTCGGGGAGCTATAAAGTGTTTTCATCAATGAGAGAAACGTAGAGCCGAATCCCATAGTTTCAAGGGTAATAAAAAGATAGTCCCAGTTCAGGCTATCGAAAGCTTTGTTAAGGTCTAATGATAAGAGCAAGAGTTCCCGAGTTGGGAGGTTATCCCAATTGGAGCATACTGCTGAGATCAGAGCGATAGATCTGCGAATTTGATCTAAGGTCTGACATCCTGCAATAAACCCTGATTGGTCTTTGTGTATGTAGTGTTCCAGAAAGGAGTTGAGTCGAAGGGCCAAAATTTTAGTTAGGATCTTCAGGTCGCAATTAATTAGGGAGATTGGGCGATAATTGCGTACATCAGTGGAATCTCTGCCGGGTTTGGGGATAACGCTAATATAAGCTTTGTTATCATCAGATGGGACCACCCCCCCGTCCCTCAGGGAATTAAAGTAAAGAGTCAGGTGTGGGACCAGGTGCATAGCAAATTTTTTATAGTAGATGTTATGAAGCCCGTCCGGGCCCGGAGATTTATGAAGTGAAAGAGATTTGATAGTATCAGTAACCTCTTCAGTTGTGAATGGTTGGGCCACTAATTCCCTATGATCATCAGTTATGGTTGGGAGGGGGAGAGCCCCCAGAAATTCCCTGATGGACGGGGGAGCCACCCCCTGGGATTTATTGTATAGTTCTGCGTAAAAGCTATGGAATTCATCAAGGATCTTATGGGGGTCCTGTGTGAGGTGGCCCCCGGATAACTTTATTTTAGGGAGTGTACGATGGGAATGTCTAGGAGTGAGTTTATGCACCAGTAGGGATCCTGGGCGGTCCCGCCAAGTGAAGAATTTATGATTCGTCCACCTCAATTGTTTCTCGGCCCTTGTAGTGAGACAGATGTTCAATTCTAATCGGGATTGTTCCAGCTTCTTATATAAATTGGGAGAAGGGGAGCGTTTATGTTGTTTGGTTAGAGACTCAAATTCCCTGGTCTTGGCAGAAATCAACTCGGCGCGAGCCTTTTTTAGTCTGGAGGCTAGCTGAATAAAGGAGCCCCTGATAGTGGCTTTGTGCGCTGCCCAGTTAATGGCAGGGGATGTATCTCCTGGGATATTATTTTCAAAGTAGGTTTGTATATGGCTGGAAATCTCTATGCAGTGAGATTCATCACTAAGGAGAGATTTGTTTAGTCGCCAATGGAATCCCACAGTTTTGTTAGTGAGATCAGTTAGTTGAATCATAACAGGATCATGGTCTGACCAAGGTGTTGACAAGATTTTTGCTGATCTCAATTTCGGTGTCACCCCCGAGGGGAGAAATACGTGGTCTATGCGGGAGTAGTGTCCATGTGCCCTTGAATAGTGAGAGTAGTCCCTAGCAGTGGGATTGGCCTCTCGCCAAGCATCTACCAAATCATATTTATATAGCAGTTGTGCGAATTTATGACTTTGCCTGGGGGGAGACCGAAGTCCTGAAGTGTGTGATTTATCTTTAGTTAGATCTAGAGCTAGGTTAGAATCACCCGCCAAGATTACAACACCCTCAAGTTCGGGTTCTAATGCCCCATACACACGATCATTTTTCATGCCGTTAAAAATGCCATTAAAAAAAATGGCCATTAAAAATGATCGTGTGTATGCTCCAGAGCATTTTTAACGACGTGAAAAACGGGCATTAAAAATTTCGAACATGCTCTCTTTTTTCACGTCGTTTTTCACGTCGTTTTTTTTAACAACGTGAAAAACGATAGTGTGTATGCTTTAACGACGTGAAAAAAAATGCGCATGCTCAGAATCAAGTATGAGACGGGAGCGCTCGTTCTGGTAAAACTAGCGTTCGTAATGGAGATAGCACATTCGTCACGCTGTAACGGACTGAAAAGCACTAGACTGAAAAGAGCGAATCGTCTCTCACCAAACTTTGCTAACATGAAGGGTGGCGCCATTCGAACGGAACTTCCCCTTTATAGTGCCGTCGTACGTGGTGTACGTCACCGCGCTTTGCTTGAACATTTTTTAAAATGATGGTGTGTACGCAAGACAGGCTTGAGAGGAAACAAGAAAAAAAATGACGAGAAAAACGTCAGTTTTAAAAATGACATTAAAAATGATCGTGTGTATGGGGCATAAGAGTGTTAGAATGGCATGAAAAAGGCAGTTTGAATAGTATTGGGGGCATAATAGACAAGTACGGTGATTAAGGTTTCTCCCAGGTGGCCCTTCACTAGAAGATAGCGGCCCTCTTTATCTTTAATGGTTTTAGTTTCTGTGAACAATATATGTTTGGAGAAGCAGAGGGCTACACCCCTCTTCTTCTCTGAAGCGTTCGCGTAGAAACAAAGAGGGTAATCTCTGTGGAGATAGCGGGGGGTAAATGAGGAAATAAAATGTGTTTCCTGAAGAGCCACAATGTCCGCCCCCAACGAACTGTAATGCGTGAGGGCCTTGATTCGCTTGGCAGGCGATCCAAAACCCTGGACATTATGTGAGAGCAGGCGGACATTTCGGGGTGCCTGTTTTATGGAAGACATGAGATACAATTATGAACAGCGATAAGCAGACTCACCCACCGGTCCGTAGGATCCAGAGGCCAAAAGCGCCAAGGAACTTTCCAGGTGACCCTCAGGAAAGAACAGTTTTGGAAAAAATTAAAATTGGAGTTAAGAAAGAAGGAGAGAAAGAAGAAAAGAGCAGAATCAGAGATAACAAAGACAATAACAATAGTAGAAAAAAATAAAATGAGGCTGTCGGACCAGGGAACTCCCGGTACCGAGTGACATAGTGTAAACATGTTACCAAACAAAATTTACAAACAGTGAACAGTTAAAGTGTCCCAGGGCTAAGCCCCAGGTGTGAAGGAGTCTCCACCGCAACCAAGTAGTGGGGAGAGTCCCTCAAATAAGGAGTGCGCATGACCACCCCCCCAGCAACAAAAAATATATCGTAAAAGAGAGAAAAAAAAAGAGAGAAAAAAAAACAAAAAACGTCTTTGGTCCCAATGTTTTGCCCTAAAATATTGGTAGGGTTATTTAACCTAGTGTGCATTGTGGGTTTTATGAAAATGAGAAGGGAGAGGGAAAAAAGGGGGGGGGGAGAGGAGGGAAAGGAGGAGAGGGGAAAGGAGAGGGGGAGAAAGGAGAAGGGGAGGGGGGAGGGGGACGGGAAGGGGGGGAGGGGAGGAGGGGGAAGGGAAGGGGGGAGGGGGAAGGGAAGAGGGGGAGGGGGAAGGGAAGAGGGGGAGGAGGACCCGTACAGTGCCAAAAATGTAAGATTTCAAAAAGTGTAAAGAGTTAGAGGTCAGCTCGACCGTTTCAAACAAAAATAACAAGAGTAACAAGAACATCTTGTTCCAACCAATTTTAGTCACCCTGTGTGGCGTCCAATGTCCCTTTAAGAGACCGCTGAGAAGACACCACTGCGGGTTTGGACCCGTTCAGAAACATAAAGCCCATTCTTCAGGTAGCACGGGATGTCTGGGCATTTTTCTTGGTTGATTTTGATGACCATAGGGGGGAGAGTAGAGGAGGAGGGGAGTCTCTGGATCCAGGTTGATTCCGTGAAGATGGGTTGTGGGATATAAATCCCAATTTCAGCAGGATCGATTCGCCTTCAGTAAAAGATGAAAAGGAGTAAGATTTGCTGTTGAAGGAAAATTGGAGTTTAAAGGGGTAGTTCCATCTGTATCGAATATTATGTTGGGTCAGTGGTGCTAGTAAAGGTTTAAGCGATCGTCTCTTTTGGATTGTGGCCTGAGATATATCAGCGAATATTTGAATCTTGATGCCATCTATTTCCAGGTCTGGGTTCTCTCGGGCATGTCGCATCACTGCTTCTTTAATCTTGAAGAAATGTGGCTTCACAATCACATCCCTGGGGGGGCCATCAGGTTTAGGGGCAGTCAAAGCTCTATGTAGTCGATCAATCTCCATATGAATCTCATCAATATCGGGCACGGCAGCTTGCATCAGAGATTGTGTGATAGAGGTAATATCTTTTACATTTTCCGGTATACCACGAATGCGAAAATTATAGCGCCTGACGCAATTTTCAAGGTCATCGATCTTTGAGTAAGTGTCCTCAAGTCGATCCTGTAAATCAGTAATCATATTTGAATTTTGGGAAACTCTGTGGATCGTATCGTCCATCTTGGATTCAATACTGTCCAATCTATGTCCCATTTCCTGGAAATCTCATTTTATGTCCAAAGCTAGTTTATCATTAGCTTTGGCTAATTCTCTTTGAAGCAGGTCAGCAAAGCGTGCTATTAGGATCGGGTCTCCTGAGTATTGTCCCTGCGCAGGGGGTACAGCAGGAGAGTCAGCATTACAATTTGATGCAGAGTCTTGGCTGCTAGGCTGGCTGTATATGGTTTCTGCCATCTCCCTATCCAGGAGGGAGGATGCGTGTGAGTCCATGCTGGGTGATTTAGCTGCAGTCTGAGAGGGAGACAATGCAGGGGGGCTAGGTGATAGGCAGTCTATGTCAGTCTATGTTTGTTAGCTCACCTTTTTCTGATGGAGACCTTGAGGAGCATAGTGTTGGGTAGTCAGCATCATCTGTCCTTGGGACTTGTGCCTGATTAGGAGGTGGAAGTTTTCCCTTCCCTGCGGCCTGCGTGCCTCGTGTGAGATAGCCGGTCGCCATCTTGGATCCGTGCTGTGTAGCGCGGCTCGAGCTCCGGGGGCCGTTTTTAGGCTTGTTACGCGGCTTTTTAACCATCCGGCGTGTGCCTCTGTGCTCTTTCCCCAAGAGGATCGGGTTAATTATTTCTGCGGGCGAGGTGGGGGACCGCTGTTTGAAGCTGAAGTCGCCGGGGGGTGAGCGGAGCAGGTCAGATGGTCATCTGCTCCGTCCGGCCGCGCATGCGCACCTCCTGTGTCTGTATTTAATTAGATACGCTGTTAGTAGCTCGGCCATTTCCTATGCAATTTTATAAGTCGAAACACATGCCAATCTCAAGTTTCTTACTATATTGTGGGAGTGATGTGGGAGTGGTTTACTTTCGGCGCAAAGTCTCTTAGAATTAAGCTAAATGCTTTATGAAGGAGCTTTCTGTTCGCTTCCAGATCGGCTACTCTACACACCTATTATCAGCACACAGACCATACCAGCTTACACAGGGTTAATCGGCCATCTTTAAAGATTTCAGAACACCACATGGCATCACATTTATTGAACTTTCTTTATATTTGAACTATTACTTGAAGCCTTTTTGAAGCTATTGAATTAATGTACTGTAATTGTACTTATGTTCCTTTATTAGTGTGTATAATAAAACACACGGTTTTATTCAAGCTGATTCACAAATTTTGTCTCACGCAAATACATCAAGATCAAGAAGACAATTATTTAACAGAAATATTAACTTTAACATATATATATATATATATATATATATATATATTGTGAGGGGGTTAGCTCGGCAGCGGGTGTGTGTGACCCCCGGGATGGGCTCCCCACACAAAAACAGGCCCAGCAAACGGAGGTTGTGGTTTTCAAAATCAAAAAAAAGGTGCGGTTTATTTTCTATTTACAGTGACAAAACACAGCAAAGCCAAAAGAAACATATAAACAAAATAAATCCTGGTCAACTTGACCTCTGACTAAACATACAGGTTTCCTAACTAACAACTGGGATCAGCCTAGTGCTGTCCTAGTCCCTAAGTCCCTGGTTTTAAATGTCCAAGCAAATAGCCACACAGGCTTTGTCTCACCGCACAGGGGTTCACTCTCCCTAGACAGTCCACACAGGTCTGGTTCCAGGCATGAGCTAACATCTAATGAAGCTGGGAGTTCTTATAGAGGCCTAAATGAGCTGACAAGCTTCAGCTGGCCTCATCAACTCCCTGCCTGCACGACGCCCAGCCCTCTCCCTAGAGGTATGAGTCATCCATGAGCCCACTAGCCTTAGCTGGGCTTATACAACTCTCCACCTAGTTGTATAAGTCGGCGTAAAGCCTGAATCTGGGCGAAATATATCTACCCCCCTGGATGCAACCAGGTGACTTTACCTTCCTGCTGTCACATACCCCCCCCTCTTGTTTTAACCTCGGGGTTGGAACACCAGCAATCAGGCATTCATGTACTCGAGACAAAGCATCCACATTCCCCATTTGAACGCCAGGGCGATGCTTTACTGTGAAGTTGAATTCCTGGAGGGCCAGGAACCACCTATTCACTCTTCTATTTGTTTCCTTGTTTTGAGCCATCCACTTTAACGGAGCGTGATCCGTAACCATGTCAAAGTGCCTACCTAGCAGGTAGTACCGAAGGGAATCTAGAGCCCACTTCACCGCTAAACACTCCTTTTCAACGGTGGCGTAATTTACCTCATGGGACTTCAACTTCCTGCTGAGGTAAATGACTGGGTGCTCTTCCCCGTTCCAGACCTGGGACAATACTGCTCCTAACCCCACATCTGACGCATCACTTTGTACGACAAAGTCTTTAGAGAAGTCGGGTGAGTACAACACTGGCTGGCTACATAAGGCTTGTTTCAAGAATTGGAATGCTGCCTCAGCCTCGGGGGTCCATTTAATCATGACCGACCCTTTCCCCTTCGTTAGGTTGGTTAGGGGCACAGCCTTAGAAGCAAAGTGGGGAATGAATCGCCGATAATACCCAGCGATTCCCAGAAAGGCTCGTACCTGCTTCTTGCTGTTGGGACGTGGCCAACTCTGGATGGCCTCGATCTATACGTGGCATGGGGTAGGTGTCAAATTTTGTAACTTTGTTCAACTGACGAAAATCGTTACAAAATCGCCAGCTCCCATCCGGTTTAGGCACCAACACAATGGGACTAGACCAATCACTTTGGGACTCCTCTATCACCCCTAAGTTCAGCATTTTCTGTACTTCCTCCCGTATTGCCTCCCGTCGGGCCTCTGGGATCCGATAGGGTTTTAACTTCACCCTTTCACCGGGCGGGGTAATGATGTCATGCTCTACCCCAAATGTTTGTCCCGGCAGCTCAGAGAATACCTCCTTGTTGCGAAGCACAAACTCCTTAACCTCCTGTTGTTGGGGTTGTGACAAGGTGGCTGCTATTCCAACCTCAGGAATCACGCAACCAGTTTGAGCTGGTGACCAAGTGTCTGCGACTAGGGACTCTCTATCCCTCCAGGCTTTCAACAGATTAACGTGATAGATCTGTTCGGGCTTTCGCCTTCCTGGTTGTCTGACCTTGTAATTCACTTCACTCACTTTTTCCATTATCTCGTAGGGGCCTTGCCATTTGGCAAGGAATTTACTTTCAACCGTAGGGACAAGTACCAGTATCCTATCCCCCGGGGAAAAGGTACGGGTCTTGGCTCCACGGTTGTACACTCTCTGCTGTGCTAACTGCGCTTGGGCCAAATGTTCCTTCACGATGGGCATTACCTGTGCAATTCGGTCTTGCATCAGGGCGACATGCTCAATCACACTCCTGTGGGGAGAACTCTCACTTTCCCAAGTTTCCTTGGCAATATCCAACAGCCCTCTTGGGTGTCTCCCATACAGTAACTCAAAGGGGGAGAATCCCGTAGAGGATTGGGGCACCTCCCTAATAGCAAACATCAGATAAGGAAGTAGACAGTCCCAATCCTTTCCATCTCTATCCACCACTTTCTTCAACATTTGTTTTAGGGTTTTGTTGAATCTTTCAACCAGCCCATCGGTTTGGGGGTGATACACAGATGTACGTAATTGCGTCACTTTGAACAATTTACACAGCTCCTTCATAACCCGGGACATAAAGGGTGTACCTTGGTCCGTAAGCAGTTCTTTACAAATACCCACCCGGCTAAACACAAGAGATAGCTCTTTGGCTATGGTTTTGGCCGAGGTATTTCGGAGAGGGATCGCTTCTGGATAACGGGTGGCATAGTCCATTATAACTAATATGTACTGGTGCCCCCTAGCGGACTTGATTATAGGACCTACCAAATCCATGGCGATCCTCTCAAACGGGACCTCAATGATGGGTAGAGGGACCAGCGGGCTACGGAAATGTGGCATCGGGGCCGACCTCTGACACACAGGGCAGGAGGAACAATAATTTTCTATGTCCTTCATCACCCCCGGCCAATAGAATCTCTGTAATACCCTCTCTCTGGTTTTCTCTGTCCCCAGATGACCTCCAAGAATGTGCCCATGGGCCAACTCCAACACCAACTTCCTGTAAGGTTTGGGCACCACAAGCTGCTCAACGGTTTCTTCTGCCCTTTTTGCCACCCGATACAGTAGGTCCTTCTCTACGCTGAAGTATGGGTAAGTGCAGGTATTATCTGGGTTCACTAACTCGCCATCTATTTTCACTACGTTTTCGCGTGCCTTTATTAGGGCGGGGTCTTTCAACTGTTCTGTGGCAAAGTTTTCCCTGTGAACCTCAAGATCAGAAAACTCCACAGACGGTAGGTTTTCGTCTGAGGAGGTGGGCTCCTCTCCAGTTTCTTGAGTCTCCCCTGCCAATACTGATAAGGGAAATTCCGGAGAGTCCTCACCACTCTCAGGGGAGTTCTGGCTATCACATTCCTGGTACATAGGGGCACCAGTGGGGGGCTCAGGATCATCCCACAGTTCCCAGAACTTCGGAAAATCCCTTCCCACAATGGCGTCATACGGTAACTGAGATACTAAGCCCACTGGATGAGAGAGGGTACCTTTGGGGGTCTCGAAACACACTGTAGTCACTGGATACTCTCGGGTGTCCCCATGCACACAAATAACAGCTACCTTGCTATTCCCAGAGACCTCTGTTTTAACTAACTCAGCCTTTATCAGGGTCACAAGGCTACCTGAATCCAGCAATACCACAACATTTCTACCATTAACACACATTTTGCATAAATGTTTCTCAATTCCTCGAATGGCAGTGCATGCGACTGTCGCACACAGCGACTGACGTCTGCCCGTCAGAAAGTCACACTGCATGGGTTCCTCCACAACCGGGCAATTGGCTGCAATATGTCCCGCTTGCCGGCAGCGGTAGCAAACGATCCTTCTTGCCGCCTCCTGAGCCGCTGATTTCCCAGGCTGTTCTCGCCAAACTTGGGGTAGAGCTCCCACCCTCTCACTCTCTCCACCCTTACCCCTTGGAATCCTCTTATCCGCCCCTGGGGATGGTCTGGTCTTAGGGTGGAAAGTCCGAGTGTCTCTGGAAGAGGCCGTCAGGTTCTCTGTAGCCAAGTATTTCTCCACACGATCCACAAGACCATCGGCCGTCTCTGGGTCTCCATGGCTTACCCAGTTTTGGATGGCAGTAGGAAGAGCTCTCAAAAACCGATCCATTACAACACGTTCCACAATCTTTGGTGCGGACAAAGTCTCTGGCTGTAGCCACTTTCTGCTCAGGTGAATGAGATCATACATTTGAGACCTGGGGGGTTTTCCAAGCTGGAAAGTCCAGTTATGCACACGCTGAGCCCGGACAGCCTGGGTGACACCCAGCCTTGCCAATATCTCAGTTTTTAGCATCACATAGTCTTTTGCTTGGTCAGGCTCTAGGTCATAGTAAGCCTTCTGCGATTCACCAGTTAACAGAGGAGCCACCAGTCCAGCCCACTGCTCCTCAGGCCACTTTTCTCTTTCAGCAGTCCTTTCAAATGTGGTCAAAAATACCTCTGGATCATCCTCTCCAGTCATTTTTGTCAATAAACGACTCACCCCAAAGGACGCGGTATTAGTGGGACGGCTTTCCTCACTGGTCTGCGGACGTTGCTGCATTACTGCTTCCATTTGTTGTAGTCTCTGCTCTTGCTTCTGTAACAGGTCTATGAAGCGGGCCTCAGATTGCTGCTGGGCTTGTTGCTGAGCTTCCAGACTCTGTTGGTGAGCTTGCTGCTGGGCTGCAAGGCTCTGTTGTTGAGCTGCAAGGCTCTTTTGCAAACCTGCATTTGTCTGCTGTTGATTGGCATTTGCTAGAGCCAGCTGCTTCAGTATCTCCTCCATGCTGGCTTAAAAAAAACTGCCACTGGTTCTCCACCAACTGTGAGGGGGTTAGCTCGGCAGCGGGTGTGTGTGACCCCCGGGATGGGCTCCCCACACAAAAACAGGCCCAGCAAACGGAGGTTGTGGTTTTCAAAATCAAAAAAAAGGTGCGGTTTATTTTCTATTTACAGTGACAAAACACAGCAAAGCCAAAAGAAACATATAAACAAAATAAATCCTGGTCAACTTGACCTCTGACTAAACATACAGGTTTCCTAACTAACAACTGGGATCAGCCTAGTGCTGTCCTAGTCCCTAAGTCCCTGGTTTTAAATGTCCAAGCAAATAGCCACACAGGCTTTGTCTCACCGCACAGGGGTTCACTCTCCCTAGACAGTCCACACAGGTCTGGTTCCAGGCATGAGCTAACATCTAATGAAGCTGGGAGTTCTTATAGAGGCCTAAATGAGCTGACAAGCTTCAGCTGGCCTCATCAACTCCCTGCCTGCACGACGCCCAGCCCTCTCCCTAGAGGTATGAGTCATCCATGAGCCCACTAGCCTTAGCTGGGCTTATACAACTCTCCACCTAGTTGTATAAGTCGGCGTAAAGCCTGAATCTGGGCGAAATATATCTACCCCCCTGGATGCAACCAGGTGACTTTACCTTCCTGCTGTCACAATATATATATATATATATATATATATACACACTAGACTGGCTGTATATATATATATCAAATACACTGCAGCTAACTGAATAACCTGCCTGCTTAATCTAAATCACACTATCTCTCCATCCATACCTTTGGCCAATTATAGTTCTTTTAGCAGAGGGCGCTGGGATTGGCCAAAGCATGCAGGTCAGGTGCATGCTTTGGCCAATCATCATACAGCAATGCACTGCGATCTCGCAGTGCATTATGGGGCATTTTGCGGTGCTCGAATTTGCCACGAACGCCCCATAATGTTAGTTTTTCGATGAACGGGCGAACACCCGATGTTCGAGTCGAACTTATGTTCGACCCGAACATCAAGCTTATCCCTATCGAGGAGGTTTGGGGATAACAACGAGTGGTCTCTCCACCTCCACGTGTTCAACCAAATCTCCCATCTATGGCAGTCCCCACAGGTGGACCTCTTTGCTACGCAGCAGAATTCCAAACTCAGGAGATTCTTCTCTCGACTCCCACACCCACAAGCAGAGGGAGTAGACGCGTTATCATGTCCTTGAAACTTCAAGACAGCTTACGCTTTTCCTCCTTGCCCACTCATCTCAAAGTTTCTCCTCAGGCTCCTGAGGGAACCAGCCCAAGTGCTAGCAGTACTACCTTATTGGCCGAAGAGACCCTGGAGGCATAGAATATGTGGTTTAATTTGCTTCAGTGCCTCAAAAACAGACGCTCTTTTAAATTTGGAGTTCAGTCCGCGGACATTCCACAAACAAATAGTCACCTCAGCCATAGGTTTGGCAGTAAAATCACTGGGTCAAGGAGGGAAGGGAGAGAGAATGGGTAGTCAGGAAGCACCCCACCACCGGCCACGGACACAGGAACAAAAAAGGGTTGCAGTGCTGCACACACAAACATCCATACACACACCATACACACAAAAATACAACTAAATTCAACAGGAAAAAAGGCGCCCAAAAAAGGCAACAGTACCCCTGCCCTGCTCCAAAAAAGAGGAGAGGGTCTATACCCCAAACTTGAACCATGCGAGGGACGCATGGCCTGTAGCAGAGAGCAAGAAAAGTGTCAAAGCAAAAAAAACAAAGTCAGTGGTCAATGACAATGTTCCAAAATAAGGGGGGTAAAAAAAAAACCCAAGGCAGCTAGGCCAAGGCCAGGGGGACCAAGGCCAGGTACTCTCCCACAGGAGATTGGTCTGATCACCCACAGTTAGCAGCAAGAAATCAGCAAAATAAAGAACCAAAAATGAAAAAATCTGTGGGAAAACGACCATGAGAACAGGGGTGACAAGGAAACATCAGTTCCAGCAGGGTCAGCATCAAGCAGGAGGCTTAGGAGGACAAGGCATCGATTCCCACCAGGACAGGGCATCATGTGGGGACTGGAAAAAATAGGCTTTAC
This sequence comes from Rana muscosa, assembly GCA_029206835.1. Taxonomy (NCBI): domain Eukaryota; kingdom Metazoa; phylum Chordata; class Amphibia; order Anura; family Ranidae; genus Rana; species Rana muscosa. Next base: position 360,066,977 of record CM055117.1, read on the forward strand.
CCTGGTAGGTGACCCGAAGCGTGGCAGGGAACAGCATGGAGTATTGAATATCTTGCTCCCAGAGCTTCTGCTTGACAAGCTGATACCTGGCTCTACGATTGCGGACCTTCGCAGAGTAGTCTGGGAAGAGGGACACTACTGCGTTGTTAATCCGGAGACTGCCCTTCCTCCTGGCGGCCCCCAAAATGGAGTCCTGGTCCCTGTAATTAAGAAGACGGATCACCATTGTACGGGAGGGGCGACCCTCAGGAAGGGGTGCCCAGGCACCCGGTGGGCCCTTTCAATCACAAAGCAGGGGGAAAGCTGTTCACGGCCAAATTCTTGTTCAAGCCAGCTCTCCAGGAAGGCAACCGGGTCAGAGCCCTCCACCCGCTCCGGCAACCCCACCAGGCGCAGGTTATTTCTGCATAAGCGGTTCTCGAGGACATCGACCTTATCTTTCAGGGTGGTGATCTTCCCCACATATGTATTAAGTTTGGGCAGGATAGGAGCAACCGTGTCCTCCAAGTCACGAATGCGTTGCTCAGTTTCAGTGACCCGACCCCGCAAGTTGTGCATGTCCTGCCGCATAATAGCAAAGTCTATTTTCAGCCCATCCACCTTCCCCACAAGGTCCGCATGGTTTACCTTGATAATGGCCAGAACCTCCTCCAGAGTAGGCTCCTTACCGCCCCAAGCCCGGGTCGCTTGCAATAGGACGGCTGTGGGGTCCGGATTCTCTGGTGAGGGTGGCGGGGACACCTCCTGGCTGTCCCCAAAGAGGTCCGGAGTAGAGGCTGGCGATGCACTAGGCCCGAGGACAGTGCTGCTGGGCCAACTTGGCCAGAGCGGGTGGTGATGTTCATCCTCTGCGGGGATTGTTTCTTCGCACGCCGCTTTCCCATCCACCAAATTGCCCTCCAGGGATGCAGTAGACAAACCCGGAGGGATTAGGCATTAAAAGAATCGTGTGCCGGCAATGTGCGACCAGGATGGAGCAGGATTGTAGAGGGAGAGACCGGAGCTGCTCAGGAACACGTCTGATCACATCCCGCGCTAGGCCACGCCCCATCTCTAAATATTTTAAGCATGATAACTACTGGTGTATTGTGGAGCAGATACAACAGCTGCGGCATTAGGATCATCTTAATGAGGTTTGTCTTGACATCAAGGGACATTTTTAGCTTGTTCCATATATGTATTTTATCTCTAAACCGAGTCAATAGGGGATATATATTCAGTTGACAGAAATCGGTCACTTTAGGGGAAACGTGAACACCCAGGTATTTGAAGGAGGTTACTATGGGGACCGGACAGGAGAGCCTCCCACTGGGCATGGGGGTCTCGTCCAGGAATAGCAGAGCTGATTTAGAACAGTTAATAGTGAGGCCTGAAAAACATTCGAATTCTGTGATAAGGGACATAACCTGAGTCAATGAGTCGTCCACATCTTCCAGGAAGAGGAGCATGTCATCGGCGTAAAGCATGATTTTCTCATGAAGGTCGCCATAGCGGAAGCCCTTGACCAGTGGGCAGTTCCGCACCTGGGCCGCTAGGGGCTCAATGGCCAGAGCAAAGAGCAGGGGGGACAGGGGACATCCCTGCCTGGTCCCCCTGCCCAGTGCAAAGGCATGAGACATCCTATCAGACACACATATGGCCGCCCGTGGCGTGTCATACAGCAGTCTCACCCACCTCAGGAACTTGGGTCCAAATCCGAACTTGGCCAGCACAACCCACAGATACCACCAGCCAACACTGTCAAATGCTTTATTGGCGTCAAGAGATAACAGTGCCCTGTGGCCGACGGAGTCCGAAGGGGTCTGCATGTTCAAGTATAGCCGACTAAGGTTGGTTGCGCTGGAGTTGCGAGGCATGAACCCCGCCTGGTCTGGATGGATGATGGACAAAATGATCTTATTAACCCTCATAGCCAGTACCTTAGCTAGAATTTTAACATTGCTTTGCAACAGCGAAATGGGCCTACATGAACCGGGATCCAGCGGGTCCTTGCCTGATTTTAGTAATAGGATAAAATTAGCCCTAAATTTCTTTATTGAATATCCACATATAGCCACATTATAAATTTAGAAAAAATAGAAAAAGGTAATATACACCCACCTCCAACACATTAGATTAAAATTAAGACAATGCTCTTAATAGGACACAGGTGGCCACCACAACCAATCATACACAACTCTCATCCATTCTACTCGGTAGATTCTACTCAAGACAGTCTCATGAACTAGATATATTGTTTGTCAAAAAAACTTTAGTTCAAAAAAATATATCAGATGAAAAATATATATGTAGCAATACCTTCACTTAAGAAGGCCGCAGATTTAGTTTGGGCCCTGAAGACAGCTCCGCCAACCCCCGGCAATATACTCGCCCCCCTACTGGCACAGCTAGTTCTGACAGCAATATGTATGTCTTATACTGTATGAGTAATTAAACATCAAGACAATAATAGTATAAAATGGGTATAAGATTTACTTAAGCTTTTGATGAAAATCAGGGGTTAACATTTATCACAGTTCACAAAATATATATATAATGCAGAGCCCTGCAACACTAACACACTATGAATATGGAGTTAACAGCAACAAGTGCGCCACGTGGGCGACCGTTAGCTAGGCGTCCTGTAGCGCAGTAACCAAACAAATTAGAAGAACTGACCAGGCCTGGTTCTGATATCTACAACTTAGTCTATAGGGGATGATGTTCTTTTCTTCACCGGCAGGTCTTTAACGGTGGTGCACATTAACAGAGTATAATTTGTAATCCAATGGGAAAAGTAAAGATGGGGTAAACACTTTGCTATGCGAACTGAGTTCAGCTCTGATAAGGTTCTTCAGTGAAAGTATCAGGAACAACTTGTGGGCCACGGCAGTCTATAGGCCTATTAGCAGTAACAGTATATGGTTTGGGCAAACCGCCCTCTCACCCGCCCGGACTGCGGTCCCAGTCCAGGAACTTCCACCAACCGTGTCACACACACACACAGTGTCTCCAGCGATCGGGCCCCCGATCCAACAAATGCTGTAGTTAAGCGAAGTCAGATGCCACCCCGGCTCACAGAGGGGTGGAAGGCTCTTTGGTGCTGCGCAAGACCTCAGGCTTCAGGCCTTGCACTCCGACACATCCGCACAGGAGGATCAGTCTCTGAAGTCTCGTGTCCCAAAGAGGCCGAGCCCAGCCTCGCCTCCTCCTTTTATAACCCCTCCCATGAGTCTCTGTGGTGGAAACATTGCCGAACGGGGTTCTGGGTAATGTAGTCTCTCTGCGTTAAAGGGAAACACCCCGCTACACACTCCCCCCACTTAAACTCTTTGGTCCCCAAAGATAAACCTTAACAAAGACTATGTACAACTCTAGTTAATTCTGCAAACGATGTTGGCATAGGGAATTCCCACCAAAACTGAGGGGTAGAATTCCCTTGCCCACAGGTCACATTATCATGGGTGGCCTGCCTAGCTGTGCCAGAGAGTGAGTTGGGGTTGCCCTCCACTAAATGGACAGTGGAGGGATCCGGATTTTCAGCATTCCTCCTAGCGGTAACTACAGAGTCCTCTGAGCTATTCCCCATTTGTGGGTATGTCAGCTTCCTAGGAGGCCGGATGACTCTTCGAGCCCTTTGCTCTCTCGGGATTTCTGGCTCTGGTGCCATAGGCTCCTCTTTCCTGAGCAACTATCATGGGCATCTTCCCAGTAATCTGCTAAAGGACTAGATGGGATGAACTCTGTGGCTTCTGGGTTCAGTGTTCCATCTGGAGTGTCTTCAGTGGTTGGAAGATCTATAGTAGAAGTTCCCGGAGTTGGGGAAGGCCACAGCCAATCAAGTTCTCTTTCTTCACTTTCACTAAGTTGAGAGGCCTCTCCATCTTCGGTTCGGGAGGTCTGTGACCGAGTGTTCGGCCTAGGAGTATCCAGGATAGAGACCGGTTCAGGGGAGTCTCTCACGGGAGGTATCCTGACTGCCTCAGCAAGTGGGAGCAGGTGGTTTCGATGCCACGTCTTCAGTGGTCCTACCTTTCCTTCTGGCTTCAACTTGTAGACAGGTAGGCCCGGCAGCTTCCTGCAGATGACATAGGGTTCAGATCTCCATCTGTCTGCAAGTTTGTGTTTTCCAGGGACCCCCAGATTGCGTAGCAGTACTCGGTCCCCGGGCTGTAAGTCCTGCACCCGGACCTTCAAGTCGAAATTTCTTTTGTTTCGAGCTCCCCTTTGGTCTGAGGCCGCTTGAGCTTGTTCATAGGCTACTTTCAGGCTGTGTCTGAGCCTGTCCACATATCCTTTGTGAGATGTGGCTGAGGAATGGTCCAGAGATGTGCCAAAGGCCAAGTCCACAGGTAGTCTCGCCTCTCTCCCAAACATGAGTCGATATGGGGAGTAGCCTGTCGCATCACTAATGGTGCAGTTGTAAGCATGTACTAGGGCTGCTATGTGTTTGCTCCAATGTTGCTTTTTCTCACTTTCCAGAGTCCCCAACATGTTAAGCAAGGTTCGGTTAAACCTTTCCGGCTGAGCAACTCCCTGTGGGTGGTAAGGTGTAGTTCGAGTCTTCTTGATTCCCAACGAATCCAGGAGTTTCCGGATCAGTTTACTCTCAAAGTCCCTTCCTTGATCTGAATGAAGTCGCTGGGTCAGCCCATAATGGACAAAGTACTTCTCCATAAGTACCTTGGCTACGGTGGAGGCCTTCTGATCTTTGGTTGGGAAAGCTTGGGCATACCGGGTGAAATGGTCGGTTATCACCAGAACATTTCCTAGTCCACTCAGGTCGGGTTCGAGGCAGAGAAAATCAATGCATACCAGATCCATTGGGCCTTGACATTGTAGATGGCCCATTGGGGCAGCTTGATGGGGTAAAGTCTTCCTCTGGATACATCGTGCACATGAGTGGCAGTACTCTTCTACCTCTGCCCTCATGCAGGGCCAATAGAACCGACTTCTGACAAGTTGAAAGGTCCTTTCTGCCCCTAGGTGGCCATGATTGTCATGCAGGGCAACCAGAACAGTCTCTCGATGCTTCTCTGGAAGGAACAGTTGCCACTTATCTTCTGGGTCATCAGAGGGGCCCCTTCGGTAGACCACTCCCTGATGTACCTGCAACCTGTCCCATTCTTTCCTCAACAGGCGAGCTTCCTTTGAGGGATGACACAGGAGTCTGTTTGGATCCTGATTCTCCAGGGCCTCCAGGACCAATCTCCCCATGGGGTCTTCCAATTGGTCACACCTCAACTCCTTCTTGGACAGTCTCGGCAGGTTGTCTTCTCCCAGTTGAGTCACTCCACAGTAGTGTTTGGGGACTCCCACCATGGTAACTCCTATTTCCTCTGCTCTGGAGCCTCCTCTGGCTTGGAATTCAGCTCCTTGACAAAGGGCCCGCACCCCGTCCGGTGCCACTTGGGTCCAATCTTCTACGTCACTGGTGGGGGCATGAGACCTCCTGGACAGAGCGTCTGCATCTCGATTCCCAGCCCCTGGCTGAAGTTGAACCCAGACAGTGCGGCCAGCCACCTGTGTCCAGTGGCATCCAGTTTGGCCGTGGTGAAAAGGTAGGTAAGGGGGTTGTTGTCAGTCTTCACAGTGAACTCTGCCCCATACAGGTAGTCTTTGAGCTTGTCTACTACCGCCCACTTGAGGGCCAGGAACTCCAGCTTGTGGGTGGGGTAGTTCTTCTCAGAGAGGGGTCAGGCTCCTACTCACGTAGGCAACAGGCCGCAGTTGTCCTTCGTGTTCTTGATAAAGTACTCCTCCCAGACCGTCATGACTAGCATCTACGTGTAGTTCATAGGGTTTGGTTGGGTCTGCGTAGGCCAAGACTGGAGCAGTGGTCAGGCTCTTCTTCAATGCCTGGAAGGCCTCTTCACACTTCTGATTCCACTGATCTCTGATGGACTCTCCCGGCTTCCTGGGCCCTGAGTCATCCTCTTCTCCCTCAGTCTTGAGCAGTTCATTCAATGGTCTAGCAATTCGGGCGAATCCCTCCACAAATCTCCTGTAATAGGAGCAGAACCCCAAGAAGGATCTGAGTTCTGTTACTGTGGTGGGTCGTGGCCAGGAGGTAACTGCCTCCAATTTCTCGGGGTCTGTGGCCACCCCTTCTTCAGACACTATGTGCCCCACGTAGTTCACAGAAGACTGGTAGAACCGACACTTCTCAGGCGAAAGTTTGAGTCCCTCCTCACTGAGTCTCCTCAAGACTTTTTCCAGCCTCTCCTCGTGCTCCTCCAGGGTTCTTCCAAAGACAATGACATTGTCCAGGTATACAAGGACTTCAATAAGGTTCATGTCTCCTACAGTCTTTTCCATGAGACGTTGGAAGGTAGCTGGGGCTCCAGACAGACCTTGGGGCATCCGGTCGAATTCAAAAAACCCCACTGGGGTTATGAAAGCTGTCTTCTCCTTGTCATCTGGGTGCATAGGGATCTGATAGTACCCGCTCTTGAGATCCATAACGCTGAACCACTTGGCTCCAGACAAGCTCTGTAGGGCATCCTCTATCCTTGGAGTGGTATACTGGTCGGGTATGGTTCTCCTGTTGAGAGTCCTGTAGTCGATACAGAGCCTCAATGACCCATTCTTCTTCCTGACCACCACTATCGGGGAGGCATAGGGGCTTCTAGATTCCCGTATCACACCAGTCCTCTTGAGTTCTGAAAGTTGTTCCCTTAGATCCTCCAGATCTGCTAGTGGGACCCGCCTGACCCTCTCTCTGAAGGGCTTATCTTCCTGGAGGCGGATCCGATGGGTGGCACTCCTTGCACACCCCACATCGAACTCATCTTTAGAGAAGATCTTCTCCCATCTGTTCAACTGGGCCTTGGCTCTCTCTTTCCAAGCCCTGGGCAGATTCAGGTTTTCCATGGATATCTTCTCCCAAGCATCTCCTCCTTCGCCCATCTCTGACAGGTTGACAGGGGCAGCAGGGCTCACCTGGCCCAGCAGCATCCTGGCTGGGATTTCCATGGGGCCATCTGTGTTGTTCTTAACACTCACCGGGACTCTACAATGGGCCTTCTTTAGGGCCTTCAGCGGAATCACTTCTGGTATCACTTCCAGACCGTGGGACCCTTCCCTTGGGTCAGATTCCAACATGACAAAGGGTCCGGGCTGCTCCCAAGTAAGCTTCACAGTGGCTCTGAGACAGGTCACTTCACCGGGCTGCAACACTATCCCTCCTCTTCCAAGTCTCCACACCTTCCCTATCCCCTCTCCTGGGGTCTTCTGCTCTAAGACCAGCCATTGGTAAGCCGTCTTCAGCATGGGGTGGATCTTGGTGGCCGCTTCCCCTTCTTCTTTCACTATAGGGGTCAGAAGTCTTCGGACCAGATCCGTGTTCGTCCCTATTATAAGGGAACTCGTGTTGGCTCCCCGCGGCCGAGGGCACACAACCGCCAGGGTGTCAAACACTTCGGCTTTTCCAGCCACAGATGGGTCAAAGATTATCCTGACAGGCAGATAGCCATCGTAGGGGAAGTTCTGGGTTCCAATCCCACATATCTCTAGTCCCTCTATCTTCCGGATAGGTCGGTGACTCAAGTGCTTATCATAGAAATCTCTGTATAGCAGGGTCACTTGCGCCCCAGTATCCAAGATTGCTCTGGTGTAAACTCCCTCCACTTGAATGGATACTATAGGAGATGGGCCTACCAGCTTCTCCGGATATGGCCCGGCAGGGGTCGCCTTCTTCAGACTTTTTCTCTTTGAACCTTCTCTCGTCCAATCCCCTTTGGACTTCAGTCTTTCTTGAGTCTGGTATGCATTGACTTCCCTCCTTTTACTGGGTGTAGGGACCCGCTGAGGGATACTATTATTTTTCTTAGGTGTGCACCCCCTCTGGGGAGTGCTGTGCCTCTTCTGAGGGGTCTTGCCCCCTTTCTCTGGGGTGTATCTCTGTTGAGGAATGTTGTGTTTCCCCCGAGGCGTTTTACCTCCTGTTATTTTCTGCTTTGCTTTCAGCTTGGAGCTCACTGAAGGTGATGGGCACCCGGTTGACTCCTTCACCGGGGCCCTCTGAAGTTTCCTGCCGGCTTGCGGTTGTCTATTTTCTTCTTCTTGGGACTGGAGCATGTAGCCGGGATATGTCCAATTCCTCCACAGTTAAAGCAGACTATATCTACCCATTCTTGTAAAGATGCGGGTGCTGAGGCAGTTGGGAATAATTCCTTCCTTGGTACTTCTCTCTTGGGACCCTCTCTCTCTTTTTCCATCAGAGAGGTCAACATCTCTAACACCTTGGACATTTGAGCTTTTAGGGTATCTATCTCCGAATCTCTTTCAGGGGTCATCACTGGATTGACTAGCACCTGTGCGGGTACAACATTTGTCTTAATCATCCGCTGGTCCTGTTGCAGCGCCTCCTCATCTCTGATGATTTTTATCAAGTCAGCATAAGTCAGCAACGTTCCTCCTCCTAAGGTTTTCAGGTGCAGCCAGACTGGATCCGAGCGTAGCGCTCCCTTTAAGACTTGCTTAATTCTTGCCGCATCTGTATCTTGGGGCTTCATCCCCTTCTTCAACACAGCAACCTGTTCAGTCTTCTAACATACTCGGAAAGTTTCTCCTCTGGTTGTTGGAAAGTATGTTCAAATTGGTAGACCATCTCTGTCACCTTTTCCAATTGACCAAACTCTTCTTGCAGCATGGCTAGACAGTCTAGAATGCAATCTGCATTCCCAAACCGAAAACTTTTCACTGCTTCTGCTGCTGCGCCTTTAAGGCTTTCCATCACTCGTTGCCTCTTCTGTGCTTCAGGCACCTCCCATGCCTCTACTGCCTGCAATGCCTGCTCCACCCAGGTGTCAAAATCTTCTTCCCCTGCGGGGACAGGGAGCTTCCCTGAGAATGTCTTTAGTCTCCGGTAGCTAGTCTCTACATGCACCGTGCTTGCCTTCTGACACTTGGTTAGCAGATCCCCTATCGCACCTATCAGTTCTGGTGATATAGCAGTGACAGGTGCAGGCGCCACCGGAGGCGTCGCCCTGTCTCCTTTTTCCGGTGGGGTACGGGCCGCAGCCTGCGGTGATCCCATTGGTGATGGTTCCTTTTTTTCAGTTACTGCGTGCGCCAACCTATAGGTTCTGTTGTCTGGCGTCCGCACACACTTGCGCTTACAGGCCTCTGGCATCCCGTCCCAGTACTCCACTGATGCATACTGATATGAGATGTCTGGGTCTGACTTTATCTCCGTCACCCACGGTGTGTGATCTGGGGACACTGACTTCATTAACTCCTCTACCGTCTCAGTCGACCATTCCTCCCCTGGGAGGCTGATGACTATCGACTTGTTTGGCTCTGCGTTAGAGGCTTTGCACCATGCTTCTACTGTTTGTGGGTCCATGGCGTTCACCTGCTGCATCAGGATCCCGGACGAGAACCCCCACGTGTAGCGATACCTCCACTTAAGAAGGCCGCAGATTTAGTTTGGGCCCTGAAGACAGCTCCGCCAACCCCCGGCAATATACTCGACCCCCTACTGGCACAGCTAGTTCTGACAGCAATATGTATGTCTTATACTGTATGAGTAATTAAACATCAAGACAATAATAGTATAAAATGGGTATAAGATTTACTTAAGCTTTTGATGAAAATCAGGGGTTAACATTTATCACAGTTCACAAAATATATATATAATGCAGAGCCCTGCAACACTAACACACTATGAATATGGAGTTAACAGCAACAAGTGCGCCACGTGGGCGACCGTTAGCTAGGCGTCCTGTGGCGCAGTAACCAAACAAATTAGAAGAACTGACCAGGCCTGGTTCTGATATCTACAACTTAGTCTATAGGGGATGATGTTCTTTTCTTCACCGGCAGGTCTTTAACGGTGGTACACATTAACAGAGTATAATTTGTAATCCAATGGGAAAAGTAAAGATGGGGTAAACACTTTGCTATGCGAACTGAGTTCAGCTCTGATAAGGTTCTTCAGTGAAAGTATCAGGAACAACTTGTGGGCCACGGCAGTCTATAGGCCTATTAGCAGTAACAGTATATGGTTTGGGCATACGCCCTCTCACCCGCCCGGACTGCGGTCCCAGTCCGGGAACTTCCACCAACCGTGTCACACACACACACAGTGTCTCCAGCGATCGGGCCCCCGATCCAACGAATGCTGTAGTTAAGCGAAGTCAGATGCCACCCCGGCTCGCAGAGGGGTGGAAGGCACTTTGGTGCTGCGCAAGACCTCAGGCCTCAGGCCTTGCATTCCGACACATCCGCACAGGAGGATCAGTCTCTGAAGTCTCGTGTCCCAAAGAGGCCGAGCCCAGCCTTGCCTCCTCCTTTTATAACCCCTCCCATGAGTCTCTGCGGTGGAAACATTGCAGAACGGGGTTCTGGGTAATGTAGTCTCTCTGCGTTATAGTGACTGTGTTGAGAGTTTGTCCTTTAACTCCGATGGAATAAAGTGCACTTGCGTTGTTTTATATTATTACAAACTTCCCACACGGGATAGAGGCAATATGCTGGAATTCATTGCTAGCATAGTCTACATGGACACACCAGATAGATGAAGAGGATCCGTAATCACAAACTGATAGGTATAAGGATTACAATACTAAGGAAACAAACGGGTTTAAATCTGAGTAAACATCCCATTCATTCATATGGGGATTGATACAGCTCACTGTCTGACGTCTTGTTTCATACCCATATTCCTTTTTACCAAGTCCATATATATGGGACCCAATTGCTTCAGTGATGCAGGAGAACATGAGGAGAGACCAGCGGGAAAACCTGCTAGGGAACCTAATAATTAAGTCACTATCGACTAAAGACCCTCGGATACTGATGGATAGTCCTATTGAGGGTGCCAAGGTGATTCATAGAGAATGGGAGAGAATGAAAATAGAAGAGGGGATCCTGTATTATAGAGGCCCCTCCGAAAAGGTCAAAGGTGTAAGCCAGCTGTCCCTTCCGGAAAAACATCGCTTGATTGTGCTAACCGCACTTCATGGTGACCCTGGCCATTTAGGCCCAGATAGAACTTTCAAATTAGTCAAGGACCGGTTCTATTGACCAAACAAGACATAAGTGGAAAGTTACTGTCGCTCCTGCGGCAGGTGTATCCAGAGGAAGACTCTACCAGGCAGGGCTGCCCCAATGGGTCACTTACGAAGTCAGGGACCTATGGAGTTGGTGTGCATTGATTTCCTGTGTCTGGAACCTGATCTGGGTGGGAGGAGTAATGTCCTAGTTGTGACAGATCAATTCACCCAATATGCCCAGGCCTTCCCCTCCAGGGATCAGAAAGCCAGCACAGTGGCGAAGACTTTTGTAGAGAAGCTCTTTGATCAGTACGGGCTCCCTCAGCATCTACACTTGGATCCATGTCGGGACTTTGAAAGTAGATTAGTCCGCAGACTGTGTGAACTCTTGAACATAAAGAAATCAAGAACTTCCCCTTTACCACCCTCAAAGTGATCCACAGCCAGAACGGTTTAACTGTACACTCTTGAACATGCTGGAAACCCTCTCACTAGAGAAGAAACAGCATTGGGGAGACCATATTGCTGCAATAATCCACGCCTACAATAGTACCTCAAATGATGCTAACGGATACTCCCCTTACAGACTGATGTTTGTGAGAGAGTCTCGCTTACCAGTGGATCTAGCCTTTGGAACCTACGCTGATCATACCTCTCAAGCCTCTTACAAGGGTTATGTTGATAGGCTAAAGAAGAATCTGAAGGTAGCCTATGAAAACACAAAGGAAGTCTCTCACATCAGAGAACAAAGGAATAAGAGGAACTTTGATCTTAAAGTAAGAGTTCAAGATCTGCATTTTGGAATTGGGTGTTGTTACGCAATCTAGGAGTGTCAGGAAAACATAAAATATCTGATTGATGGCGTTCCCAACCTTACATTGTTTGTGACCAACTACCGGGACTTCCTGTATATCAGATCAGGCCAGATGGGAAGACCGAGCCATTAAAAACTTGGCATCAAAATCACCTATTGCCTATCTCAGAGGCTGTACCCTTCCGCCCCTTATTCTGAGCCATTTCAGCCTCCAACATTGAGGTCTCTGGAACAGAAAACCATGTACCCTCACATCTCTAGAAGAGGAAAATGATGACAAGGATGTACCTTTGGATTGGTTGTGGGTCCACTCTATGGAAGATGATCCTCTAGACCAGTGGTTCTCAACTCCTGTCCTCAGGACCCACTAACAGGCTAGATTTTAAATATTACCTTGGGGAGATGCAGACTAGAATACTGCAATCACTGAGCAGCAAATTATATCACCTGTGAAGGGAGGCCCGGAATGAAAAGACAGAAAGAAAGAATAATGGAGGGCCCGGCATGACAAGGTGGAGAGCAAAGGCAACACAGGGTTAAAAAAAACTGGAAAGTTTGGAGAGGGAGGAGATTGGAGTAATATGTGCTGGAGGGGAGGAGCGCTTTAAAAATGAAGGGGCGGGAACGCCTGGGAACATTTTGTGAGGAGACAGCAAGGGAGAGGACGTTTTTCACTTCTCTCCACATACAAGATGGCGGACGGGGTTTTGATCCTCGCTCGGTTGCGGGCGGCTGCGGCGACGAAGGGGCCAGAATGGCTGAGAGACCAGGTTGGTGCCCTCATTCAGGGCCGTCATAACAGGACAATGCTTGGGGCCCCGATCTGGCCTGGGGCCCTGGCAGACGCGTCCCCCCGTGATTTGCGCCCCCCCCCCGGCGATTCGCGGACCCCCTCCCGCGATTCGTGGCTGTCCGACGGTACACGCGGCAACGGCAGGGCTCGGGGGCGGGGCTACGGGCTGTAATGGCGCCCGTGCTTCTCCCTCGCGGCGGAGGACCTCAGAAAGTGCGACTCCCCCTTCTGTGCAGGCGGCAGTGAGGGGGAGGTTCAGCGGGGGAGAAGCGGTGCCACGTCCGCAGGGCCTCTACCAGACGAGGCTGGCGGTGTCGGGAGAAGCAGCGGGCTGAGGGACGTGCAGGACAGCAGTGATCAGGTGTCGCGGCCTACCTAGGGCTCATCAAGAGGGCGCAGGCGCTGCAGGGAGGTGGTGGTGGATCCCCAGGAGGGGACTTCAATTCGGCGCCAAGGGGAGTCGCGGCCTCCAGGCAAACTTCGCCTGGGGGGCTCATCACACCCATGCTTCCAGCCCGGGTGTGGGGTTCGGGGGCCGTTGCCAACGGTGTGGGGGCCACGCCGGTGGTCAGTGATGCTGTTGCACCTGTGGCGGGGGTGGCGGGCAACCAGCCTGCCTCCCCCGGGGCAGGGGCCCTATTGCAGGTTATTGAGGGATTTGGTGCAGCGATTTTCGTGGGTGAAGGGGGTCCCCCGCAGGTGGCGCTGTGGGTAGGCGGGCAGGTAAGGGGGGCGGATAAAGTGGTGTCACCCATGTCCACTGCGGGGCCCGTGACGGAACATTGTTGGAGGTGATCAGGTGAGTAGGGCTGTGGGGGTGAATGCAGGCAGTGGCGTCACTAGGGTTGGTGTCACCCGGTGCGAAAAAAAATGGTGTCACCCCCCAACAACTATAGTCCCCCCTCAGTACAGACCCCCTCCACTAACTACAGACCCCACTCCCACAGTATAGATCCCCTCCCTCAGTACAAACCCGCTCCACTAAGTACAGACTTCCCGCCATCAATATAGACCCGCCTCCCTCAGTATGAACCTCCCCCTCAGTACAGACACCCCCACCTCAGTGCAGACCGCTCCATCAGTACAGACACCCCCACCTCAGTGCAGACCCCCTCAGTTACAAACACCCCCCTCAGTTACAGACACCCCTCAGTTACAGACACCCCCCTCAGTTACAGACCCCCCCCTCAGTAACAGACCCCCCCTCAGTTACAGACCCCCCTCAGTACCAGACCCCCCCTCAGTACAGACACCCCCTCTCAGTACCAGACCCCCCCTCAGTACAGACACCCCCCTCAGTACAGACACCCCCCTCAGTACAGACACCCCCCTCAGTACCAGACCCCCCTCAGTACAGACACCCCCTCAGTTACAGCCCCCCCTGGTGCAAACTCCCCCTTGTGCAGACCCCAGCAGTACAGACACCCCCTCCCCCCATCAGTAAAGATGCCCCCCTTACCTTACAGACCTCAGAACAGAGCGGCAGATACACACAGCGGTGTGTCTCTCGAGCACGGGCTCCTCCTCCTCCTCTGTGGATGTAAACAGAGAGGAGGCAGAGGGGGCGGCGGCTTCCTTCCACTCCGCTGAGGGACACAGCCGCAGCGTGAGCCTAAGGCACAGGGCAGCGGGCGGGCGGGCGGGCGATGTCAGTGTGGTGCCGCTGCGCTACCCACGGGTGTCACCCCTCTGGTGGGTGTCACCCGGGTGCGGCCCGCACCTGGCTAGCAACGCTAGTGAACGCAGGGGATCCTGCTGTGACGGCCAGGGCGGTTATAGTACGTATCGCCGATGCCGCTAAGTGTAATGCCCCATACACACGATCGTTTTTCTTGCCATTTTTTTTCTTGCCGTTTTTCACGTCGTTTTTTTTCATGTTTCCTCTCAAGCCTGTCTTGCATACACACGATCATTTTAAAAAACGATCAAGCAAAGCGCAGTGGCGTACAACACGTACGACGGCACTATAAAGGGGAAGTTCCGTTCGAATGACGCCACCCTTCATGTTAGTAAAGTTTGTTGAGCGACGATTCGCTCTTTTCAGTCTCGTGCTTTTCAGTCCGTGACTGCGTGACGAATGTGCTATCTCCATTACGAACGCTAGTTTTACCAGAACGAGCGCTCCTGTCTCATACTTGATTCTGAGCATGCGCATTTTTTTTCACGTCGTTAAAGCATACACACTATCGTTTTTCACGTCGTTAAAAAAAACGACATGAAAAACGACGTGAAAAAAGAGAGCATGTTCGAAATTTTTAATGCCCGTTTTTCACGTGTTAAAAATGCTCTGGAGCCTACACACGATCATTTTAAATGGCCATTTTTTTTAATGGCATTTTTAACGGCATGAAAAACGATCGTGTGTATGGGGCATTAGGTTTGCGTTTGCTTTGAAGGGCCCTTGGGGGCTCACCTGACCAGGGGGTGAGAGACAAAATTGGAAAGGTGAGTATGTCGAGATTTTCTCATTACTGCACCAAGAAAAAATTTATTTGGACAAGGTAAGCCGGACGTTTCCAAAAAGGAGGATGAGGAGAAGGGGAGGTATCGATTGATCCCGAGGAAGTTTGGGAATTGGCTGCAGGCGTTCGCCACCTTGGCCAACATGATAGGTGAGAAAACCCCGGAACATTGCTCGGCACTGTGCTGTTATATGGCAGTGATAGGAGAGGCCCAGGGGGATATGGTGGGACTGCTTGGCTGCGTAAAGACGAGCAGTTTTGGCAGCGTAGGGCAGTTCTTCCGACTCTTCGTTGGGATCATAAGGATACAAGCCTTTGGCTGCGTTTGATGTCCTCGGCGCGGACACCGAGCCAGTTTTTTTTTGGGGGGGGGGGGGGGTCGGGGGGACAAATGCCTCTGTACCACTGACCGAAAAACCATGGGGGGGTGTGCTCGCAGTTTAATGAAGGATCCTGCTAGTTTGGGGGGTCCTGTCGTTTTAAACATGAATGCTCGGGATGCGGGGGGAAGCACCCCTTGTCTCGATGCTTCAAAGAAGGAAAGCGTGCCAGGGATTTTGCTCGCAAGAGGGATGACACCGGTGTAGGCGGTAAGGATGCGGTTTCTAAGTAGTTATCTGGATAGGGTGGCGGCTGAGTTGCTGGGAGTGGTTTTCTCTGAGAGTTTTAAAATTCTGTGCTCTCTAGAGGTCGTGCCGCCCTTGGCGCGAAATTTGAGGTCGGCACTGGTTAGTCCATGGGTGGTTTCGGTAAAACATTGGCTAAAGAAGTGGCTTTAGGTTGTATGGGGGGCCATTTCGGGAGAGCCCACTCGGGGATCTGGTGGTGTCACCGCTGGGGGTGGTGCCTGAGAAGGAACCGATTAAACTTTGGCTTATTCACCGCCTCTCGTTCCCTAAAGGGGGGTCAGTCTATGACTCGATAGATCCTGAAGTGTTCACAGGGTGGGGCACTCGTGGCAAAGGCAGACATTCAGTCAGCATTCCGTCTGCTGCCGGTACACCCGGACAGTTTTAGCTGTTGGGGTGCTGCTGGGAGGGGGCTTTTTATGTGGATCGGTGTCTGCCCATGGGATGCTCCATCTCATGTGCCATGTTCGGAAAATTCAGCTCCTTCTTGGTAGGGGTGGTGCGTGACGTGTCGGGTGGTCCATTTCCTAGATGATTTTTGTTTGTGGGCCCCCCCTCCTTTGTCGACTGCTGTCGGCTGGGGTACGGGACACTACGCATTTCATTTGACTCAATGAGGAACGTAGGGATGATGTGAAGGTGTGGCGCACGTTCTTGGAAACTTACAGTGGGCGATGGGGGGCCCGGTGAGCAATTTTGATTTAGTATGGGTCACTGATGCAGCAGGGTCCATGAGTTATGGTGCATTTTCCGGGGGCAATGGAGTGCAGAGGCCTGGCCCAAGACTTGGGTGGAAGCGGGGTTCATTCGTTTCCCGGTATTGCTGGAACTGTTTCCGGTGGTATTGGCTACGGAGCTGTGGAGGGCAAGGTGTAAGGCCCTGAAGATTAGATTGCACTGTGACAATATGGGGGTGGTGCAAGTCATCGAACGGATTGCCGTGTCATCAAGACCGGTGGGCGATTGCTGGGCCACCTCGTATTGCGCTGCTTACAGTTGAACGTTTTATTCTATGCTGTGCATATTCCCCGGGGTTTGACAACACACTAGCTGATTCACTGTCCCGGTTTCGGGATCAGGAAGTCGGTAAGTGGGTCGACATGGGTGGCAGATTCAAAATCTGGAGTGAGTGGGCTGCGTTCATACGGCTAGCGGATGCTGAGCTGGGCGTGTCCGAGACGAAGTTGCTGGTAGTTTACTTTGTAACTCGGCACATGGAGGCAGGGGGTTCGGTGTCAGGGATCGAGAAGAAGCTGGCAGGCTTGGCGTTTCTGTTCAAACTCCAGGGCATGCCGGATTTCACTACGGTTTTCTGGGTAAGGCAGGCGTTAAGGGGGTGTCGAAAGGATACAGGGGGGCCTGTGTCTTTTTCTCTTTTACAGGTGATTTGCGAGGCATTGGCCGGGGTGTGTTCATCTGTTTATGAGGTTAAGTTGTTCTATACAGCGTTTTCTGTTGCATTTTGTGGGGCATTTAGGGTGGGGGAGCTTGTGTGCCCGTCAAAACTGAGGACTGGGGGGTTACTGGTACAGGACGTGGAGTTCTCGGGCGATACGGTGAGGTTGCGGTTCAGGAGGCCAAAAAGGGGTGACGGTACAGCTGTTTTCCTTGCCCGGGGCTCAGGCCTGTTCAATGAGGGTGGTGAAGGAATTTCTGGAAGTTAGGCCGGCCGGGGGTGGGCCTTTTTTGGTGCATGGGGATGGATCGTTTCTAGTACGGTTTTAATGCGTGGCAGTTTTCTGTTAATGCCTGGAGTGGCGGGGCGCGACTGCGCGCATTTCGCTTCACACTCCTTCCGCATCGGGGTGGCTACTCAAGCTGCCCGGTGAGGGTTGGATGAGGCTGCGGTAAAAGGGATCGGGAGATGGGAGTCCAGGAGGTTTTCGTTCTTATGTACGCCACCATTTATTAGCTGATGTGAGTGGGAATATGTGGGAATTGAAGGGGTGTGCGAGGGTGGTTATTGGCAATGATGGGGTGTTTTCTTGGGGTTTGAATGATGTTGTGGTATTTTCGTTTCAGATGGAGGTCCAACACACCTCGTCTGGATGTTGGGGCATTCATATGTCTTTTGGAGGGGCAAAGAGGGCAGACGTCAGACAGGAGGGCTGGCAGTCGGGGATACCCAGGAGGGCGGCTTGCGTTAGGGGCATAGGCATCACGGGCATCGTTTGGAGTAGAGTGGTGCCAGAGGTGTATCGGTACACCCGGTTGGATAGACCGCCGGTCGTTTTGGTACTACATGTGGGGGGGAAATGACTTTGGGATCAGAGCCATTGGGGCTCTGTTCTCAGCCATAAAGTCGGATTTCTTAGCGCTTAGAGAGGTCTTCCTGGGGACGTTGGTGGTATAGTCTGACGTTGTAGCGCGCACCTCGTGGCGGATGGCGAGATCAGTGGCGCGGAGTAACAAGGCGGGAAGCAAGTTTAACAAACTGGTGGGTAGGTTTGTTGCCAATAACGTGGGGCTGGTGGTAAGGCACATGGAGTTGGAGGTAAATGTGGGCATGTACTTACGGAGGGATGGTGTGCATCTTTCTGATGTGGTGATGGATTTGTGGGCATTGAGGATTCAGGATGGGATCCAGTGTGCCCTGCGGGTGTGGAGGGGCCTTTAAGGGTAAGGGGTTACCCTTGCAGGCTGTGGCGGTGTCTTTGGTCTTTGACGGTGGCATAAAACAGATGTGATGGAAGTGGTGGGGGGCTCATCGGTGGTATGTGCCCCTCTGGTGTATTCCAGTTGAACAGTGTCTGCTGGAATACGGGTATGGTTGCACTGCGGGAAGGGGTTGTCTCCGAGCTGTGATACGGCTGGAGGCCTGGTATGGTAAAATTTTGGTCCCGCGGTGTATTGGTGGAAAAAGTGTTAAAAGTTCGGGGTGCCGTCAGAGACCAACAGACTGGGAGTTAAACTGTTAAAGTTATTGAAGTGAAAGTATTATTTTATATTGGAGTTTTATCTAATTATGTTTTAATAAAAAGGCTGTTATGGCCAGTTATACTCCAACTCTGGTGTGGGCTAAATATTATAGATTGGTTAAGATAAGGGGTATGTAATTTAAGAGGGTAGAATGGTATGGGTAAAGTGTTGGGAATATCTTGATTACACTGGTCAAGGGAGGCCCGGAATGAAAAGACAGAAAGAAAGAATAATGGAGGGCCGGGCATGACAAGGTGGAGAGCAAAGGCAACACAGGGTTAAAAAAAACTGGGAAGTTTGGAGAGGGAGGAGACTGGAGTAATATGTGCTGGAGGGGAGGAGCGCTTTAAATATGAAGGGGCGGGAACGCCTGGGAACATTTTGTGAGGAGACAGCAAGGAAGAGGACGTTTTTCCCACCCACCCTCCCTATTGTTTGGTGTTTTTGTCATGTTTGTGTGTTTTCTTGTGTTTCAGGTCAGATGGTTTCGGGACGTCGTAACAGCTGTGTACTGGCGGTGTCTTTGGTCTTTGACGGTGGCATAAAACAGATGTGATGGAAGTGGTGGGGGGCTCATCGGTGGTATGTGCCCCTCTGGTGTATTCCAGTGGAACGGTGTCTGCTGGAATACGGGTATGGTTGCACTGCGGGAAGGGGTTGTCTCCGAGCTGTGATACGGCTGGAGGCCTGGTATGGTAAAATTTTGGTCCCGCAGTGTATTGGTGGAAAAAGTGTTAAAAGTTCGGGGTGCCATCAGAGACCAACAGACTGGGAGTTAAACTGTTAAAGTGAAAGCTATTGAAGTGAAAGTATTATTTTATATTGGAGTTTTATCTAATTATGTTTTAATAAAAAGGCTGCTATGGCCAGTTATACTCCAACTCTGGTGTGGGCTAATTATTATAGATTGGTTAAGATAAGGGGTATGTAATTTAAGAGGGTAGAATGGTATGGGTAAAGTGTTGGGAATATCTCGATTACACTGGTCATGTATTTCAGTTATCTTGCAAACCTGGCCTGTTAGTGGGTCCTGAGGACTGGAGTTGAGAACCACTGCTCTAGACCCTGCATTTCATGCAGAAGACTGTTTAAGGACAGACCCTCACATGCCTTATACTGTAGCCATAGCCTCTGGTCCACTGTTGGAAGCTGAAGAAGTCAAGCAGGAACACAGTGAAGTACTTGCTCCGGTTGATGCACCCCTTCCTCTTACTGAAAGAACTGAAGGAGAGTTAACACCAGAACCCAAACCTGAACCAGTATCAGAACCTGTAATTGAACCAGGACCTGAAATGGAGCCAGAGACTAAAGCAGAATCTAAACCAGAAGCTGGGGAACAAAACAGGGATCTGATTCTGTGGAAGACATACACTCTCAGCTGGGACGGAAAATATGTTCCCCAAAGAGGTTGACCTATGATACCCTTGGAGAAAGCTCTGATGAACTCATACCCACTGCTCATCAGCCCACGCAAGCACTTAACTCCTTTACAGTCTTTGGTGAAGGATGACCTTGATCCACCCCCTGACACTACAGGGTGGGCCACTGATCTACTTTTGGCCTGTTATAAACTTAACATGATGTCCTCCTCTGCTGATGTATATAATTCATTATCAGAGGATCCTTCATTAAGTCAGTTGTTAATTGTTGCAACTTCTAGTTTAGTAGACGAATGATTGACTATCTCATGCAGTTTTGGGTTATACCCTGTATTCAGGGACCAAAGACTTTCAAGTGGGGGGAGGTTGTAGCGATATGTACTGTTACCAGAAAGCTTCATACCTTTCAGTGTTCTTAACTTTGTTTGTCCCCGTGATTATTCGTGCAGCCAGTGACCCCATATCTGTGTGCCAACAGAATGAGTTATGGGGCGTATAGTCCTCTTTGAATCTGCTGCTATGCATCCATGTACCCTAAAACTACAAATCCCAGGGACCCTTGCAGTGGCCTGAAGGTTGCTGGGAGAGATGATAAAAGGAGCTGAGAAGCCTGCGCACTCTTTCCTCCCCCTGGGCCTGACTCAAGGCGGACATAACTAAGAGAGGTAATGGCCTACCATGCGGAATGCTACTCCCACTAAGAGGCCTACTCCCGTTACCCGCCGTCGGACATCCTGTTACTAGCATTACTTACAGTGCCTGCCTGCCCATCGGTGCGGATGTGTGGGGAAAGTCACTACAGAAGGCCAAGACAGAGGATCCATTGCCCGATTGTTGCCATCTGTGTTTCTGTCTAAAAGATCTCGGATCGATTTGGGTCGTTGGTGAGAGAGCAAGCTGCTCAATCGTTATCTATTCACTACCATCTGTACAGAACACTGTGCTCACACATCTCTACCCAAGAACACTTTACTACATTGCTGGAACACTGTGCTCAGATGCCTTAGGCCTTCACCACTCAGAACCTATTGTTTCATCTACAACCAAATGGATTGCAGTTAACAAGCTCCAACTAGCTAGCGAAGAATAACAGATCTGCAATGTGAACTCTATTGCCATTACTTAAAGGAAGCCTAAATATACTGTATACTGTATTTATTGGCGTATACCACTCATTTTTTTACCCTGAAAATAGAGGGTAAACTGTGTCTGCGTGTTATACGCAGGGGGCTGTGAAAAGTTTTTTTCCTGACACTTCCCTCTAAAAGTTGATTTTATATATCTATATTGTGAGGGGGTTAGCTCGGCAGCGGGTATGTGTGACCCCCGGGATGGGCTCCCCACCCAAAAACAGGCCCAGCAGACGGAGGTTGTGGTTTTCAAAATCAAAAAGGTGCGGTTTATTTTCTATTTACAGTGACAAAAACACAGCAAGGCAAAAAAAACCATAAACAAAATAAATCCTGGTCAACTTGACCTCTGACTAAACTTACAGGTTTCCTAACTAACGACTGGGATCAGCCTAGTGCTGTCCTAGTCCCTGGTTTTAAATGTCCAAGCAAAATATAGCCACACAGGCTTTCTCTCACCGCACAGGGGTTCACTCTCCCTAGACAGTCCACACAGGTCTGCTTCCAGGCATGAGCTAACATCTAATGAATCTGGGAGTTTTTTATAGAGGCCTAAATGAGCTGACAAGCTTCAGCTGGCCTCATCAACTCCCTGTCTGCACGACGCCCAGCCCTCTCCCTAGAGGTATGAGTCATCAATGAGCCCACTAGCCTTATACAACTCTCCACCTAGTTGTATAAATCGGCGTAAAGCCTGAATCTGGGCGAAATATATCTACCCCCCTGGATGCAACCAGGTGACTTTACCTTCCTGCTGTCACATACCCCCCCCTCTTGTTTTAACCTCGGGGTTGGAACACCAGCAATCAGGCATTCATGTACTCGAGACAAAGCATCCACATTCCCCATTTGAACGCCAGGGCGATGCTTTACTGTGAAGTTGAATTCCTGGAGGGCCAGGAACCACCTATTCACTCTTCTATTTGTTTCCTTGTTTTGAGCCATCCACTTTAACGGAGCGTGATCCGTAATCATGTCAAAGTGCCTACCTAGCAGGTAGTACCGAAGGGAATCTAGAGCCCACTTCACCGCTAAACACTCCTTTTCAACGGTGGCGTAATTTACCTCATGGGACTTCAACTTCCTGCTGAGGTAAATGACTGGGTGCTCTTCCCCGTTCCAGACCTGGGACAATACTGCTCCTAACCCCACATCTGACGCATCACTTTGTACGACAAAGTCTCTAGAGAAGTCGGGTGAGTACAACACTGGCTGGCTACATAAGGCTTGTTTCAAGAACTGGAATGCTGCCTCAGCCTCGGGGGTCCATTTAATCATGACCGACCCTTTCCCCTTCGTCAGGTTGGTTAGGGGCACAGCCTTAGAAGCAAAGTGGGGAATGAATCGCCGATAATACCCAGCGATTCCCAGAAAGGCTCGTACCTGCTTCTTGCTGTTGGGACGTGGCCAACTCTGGATGGCCTCGACTTTGTTGAGTTGGGGTTTTATTACTCCCCTCCCAATGGTGTACCCAAGATATTTGGCCTCCTCCTGCCCAATGGTACACTTCTTGGGGTTAGCCGTAAACCCTGCTTCCCGAACAGAGTCCAGGACTGCTTGCACTTTTGGCAGATGTGAGGCCCAATCTGTGCTATGGACAATTATGTCATCCAGGTAAGCCGCAGCATACTTCCGATGGGGCCTCAGCATCTGGTCCATTTTCCGCTGGAATGTGGCCGGCGCATTCTGTAACCCGAACGGCATTCTTTTATATTGGAACGCCCCGTCTGGGGTTACAAATGCGGTTTTCTCTTTGGCCGACTTGGCCAGGGGGATTTGCCAATACCCTTTTGTGAGGTCAAGAGTCGTCATGTATCGGGCTGTTCCCAGCCGGTCGATCAACTCATCTATACGTGGCATGGGGTAGGTGTCGAATTTTGTAACTTTGTTCAACTGACGAAAATCGTTACAAAATCGCCAGCTCCCATCCGGTTTAGGCACCAACACAATGGGACTAGACCAATCACTTTGGGACTCCTCTATCACCCCTAAGTTCAGCATTTTCTGTACTTCCTCCCGTATTGCCTCCCGTCGGGCCTCTGGGATCCGATAGGGTTTTAACTTCACCCTTTCACCGGGCGGGGTAATAATGTCATGCTCTACCCCAGATGTTTGTCCCGGCAGCTCAGAGAATACCTCCTTGTTGCGAAGCACAAACTCCTTAACCTCCTGTTGTTGGGGTTGTGACAAGGTGGCTGCGATTCCAACCTCAGGAATCACGCAACCAGTTTGAGCTGGTGACCAAGTGTCTGCGACTAGGGACTCTCTATCCCTCCAGGCTTTCAACAGATTAACGTGATAGATCTGTTCGGGCTTTCGCCTTCCTGGTTGTCTGACCTTGTAATTCACTTCGCTCACTTTTTCCATTATCTCGTAGGGGCCTTGCCATTTGGCAAGGAATTTACTTTCAACCGTAGGGACAAGTACCAATATCCTATCCCCCGGGGAAAAGGTACGGGTCTTGGCTCCACGGTTGTACACTCTCTGCTGTGCCAACTGCGCTTGGGCCAAATGTTCCTTCACGATGGGCATTACCTGTGCAATTCGATCTTGCATCAGGGCGACATGCTCAATCACACTCCTGTGGGGAGAACTCTCACTTTCCCAAGTTTCCTTGGCAATATCCAACAGCCCTCTTGGGTGTCTCCCATACAGTAACTCAAAGGGGGAGAATCCCGTAGAGGATTGGGGCACCTCCCTAATAGCAAACATCAAATAAGGAAGTAAACAGTCCCAATCCCTTCCATCTCTATCCACCACTTTCTTCAACATTTGTTTTAGGGTTTTGTTGAATCTTTCAACCAGCCCATCGGTTTGGGGGTGATACACAGATGTACGCAATTGCGTCACTTTGAACAATTTACACAGCTCTTTCATAACCCGGGACATAAAGGGTGTACCTTGGTCCGTAAGCAGTTCTTTACAAATACCCACCCGGCTAAAAACAAGAGATAGCTCTTTGGCTATGGTTTTGGCCGAGGTATTTCTGAGAGGGATCGCTTCTGGATAACGGGTGGCATAGTCCATTATAACCAATATGTACTGGTGCCCCCTAGCGGACTTGATTATAGGACCTACCAAATCCATTGCGATTCTCTCAAACGGGACCTCAATGATGGGTAGAGAGACCAGCGGGCTATGGAAATGTGGCATCGGGGCCGACCTCTGACACACAGGGCAGGAGGAACAATAATTTTCTATGTCCTTCATCACCCCAGGCCAATAGAATCTCTGTAATACCCTCTCTCGGGTTTTCTCTGTCCCCAGATGACCTCCAAGAATGTGCCCATGGGCCAACTCCAACACCAACTTCCTGTAAGGTTTGGGCACCACAAGCTGCTCAACGGTTTCTTCTGCCCTTTTTGCCACCCGATACAGTAGGTCCTTCTCTACGCTGAAGTATGGGTAAGTGCCGGTATTATCTGGGTTCACTAACTCGCCATCTATTTTCACTACGTTTTCCCGTGCCTTTATTAGGGCGGGGTCTTTCAACTGTTCTGTGGCAAAGTTTTCCCTGTGAACCTCAAGATCAGAAAACTCCACAGACGGTAGGTTTTCGTCTGAGGAGGTGGGCTCCTCTCCAGTTTCTTGAGTCTCCCCTGCCAATACTGACAAGGGAAATTCCGGAGAGTCCTCACCACTCTCAGGGGAGTTCTGGCTATCACATTCCTGGTACATAGGGGCACCAGTGGGGGGCTCAGGATCATCCCACAGTTCCCAGAACTTCGGAAAATCCCTTCCCACAATGGCGTCATGCGGTAACTGAGATACTAAGCCCACTGGATGAGAGAGGGTACCTTTGGGGGTCTCGAAACACACTGTAGTCACTGGATACTCTCGGGTGTCCCCATGCACACAAATAACGGCTACCTTGCTATTCCCAGAGACCTCTGTTTTAACTAACTCAGCCTTTATCAGGGTCACAAGGCTACCTGAATCCAGCAATACCACAACATTTCTACCATTAATACACATTTTGCATAAATGTTTCTCAGTTCCCCGAATGGCAGTGCATGCGACTGTCGCACACAGCGACTGACGTCTGCCCGTCAGAAAGTCACACTGCATGGGTTCCTCCAAAACCGGGCAATTTGCTGCAATATGTCCCGCTTGCCGGCAGCGGTAGCAAACGATCCTTCTTGCCGCCTCTTGAGCCGCTGATTTCCCAGGCTGTTCTCGCCAAACTTGGGGTAGAGCTCCCACCCTCTCACTCTCTCCACCCTTACCCCTTGGAATCATCTTATCCGCCCCTGGGGATGGTCTGGTCTTAGGGTGGAAAGTCCGAGTGTCTCTGGAAGAGGCCGTCAGGTTCTCTGTAGCCAAGTATTTCTCCACACGATCCACAAGACCATCGGCCGTCTCTGGGTCTCCATGGCTTACCCACTTTTGGATGGCAGTAGGAAGAGCTCTCAAAAACCGATCCATTACAACACGTTCCACAATCTTTGGTGCGGACAAAGTCTCTGGCTGTAGCCACTTTCTGCTCAGGTGAATGAGATCATACATTTGAGACCTGGGGGGTTTTCCAAGCTGGAAAGTCCAGTTATGCACACGCTGAGCCCGGACAGCCAGGGTGACACCCAGCCTTGCCAATATTTCAGCTTTTAGCATCACATAGTCTTTTGCTTGGTTAGGCTCTAGGTCATAGTAAGCTTTCTGCGATTCACCAGTTAACAGAGGAGCCACTAGTCCAGCCCACTGCTCCTCAGGCCACTTTTCTCTTTCAGCGGTCCTTTCAAATGTGGTCAAAAATACCTCTGGATCATCCTCTCCAGTCATTTTTGTCAATAAACGACTCACCCCAAAGGACGCGGTATTAGTGGGACGGCTTTCCTCACTGGTCTGCGGACGTTGCTGCATTACTGCTTCCATCTGTTGTTGTAGTCTCTGCTCTTGCTTCTGCAACAGGTCTATGAAGCGGGCCTCAGATTGCTGTTGGGCTTGTTGCTGAGCCTCCAGACTCTGTTGTAAAGTTGCAAGGCTCTGTTGATGAGCTTGCTGCTGGGCTGCAAGGCTCCTTTGCAAACCTGCATTTGTCTGCTGTTGATTGGCATTTGCTAGAGCCAGCTGTTTCAGTATCTCCTCCATGCTGGCTTAAAAAAAAACTGCCCGCATTCTCCACCAACTGTGAGGGGGTTAGCTCGGCAGCGGGTATGTGTGACCCCCGGGATGGGCTCCCCACCCAAAAACAGGCCCAGCAGACGGAGGTTGTGGTTTTCAAAATCAAAAAGGTGCGGTTTATTTTCTATTTACAGTGACAAAAACACAGCAAGGCAAAAAAAACCATAAACAAAATAAATCCTGGTCAACTTGACCTCTGACTAAACTTACAGGTTTCCTAACTAACGACTGGGATCAGCCTAGTGCTGTCCTAGTCCCTGGTTTTAAATGTCCAAGCAAAATATAGCCACACAGGCTTTCTCTCACCGCACAGGGGTTCACTCTCCCTAGACAGTCCACACAGGTCTGCTTCCAGGCATGAGCTAACATCTAATGAATCTGGGAGTTTTTTATAGAGGCCTAAATGAGCTGACAAGCTTCAGCTGGCCTCATCAACTCCCTGTCTGCACGACGCCCAGCCCTCTCCCTAGAGGTATGAGTCATCAATGAGCCCACTAGCCTTATACAACTCTCCACCTAGTTGTATAAATCGGCGTAAAGCCTGAATCTGGGCGAAATATATCTACCCCCCTGGATGCAACCAGGTGACTTTACCTTCCTGCTGTCACAATATATATATATATATATATATATATAATATATATATTATATGTGTGTAGTGCCCCCCCAATTCTGGGGCGCTATATGCTTAAATTTAGGGGTGGTCTGAGCTAGTAGTTGGGCTCAGACCTATTGATTGTGTACAAATTTGCTTCTGCCTGGGTGTGATGCTGCCTGGCAGTACAGTTCCCTGTGGCCTGTGGGTGGCACTGTCGGTAAAAAAAGGGGCAGACACCATTATTCGGGGAACAGTTTGCGCCTCACGGCCCTTCAGTAGGAGCAGTTCGCACCCCCGGCTCTCCAGGCCAGGGGTGCGTGTGTGTGCTGTGACAGCAGGAAGGTAAAGTCACCTGGTTGCATCCAGGGGGGTAGATATATTTCGCCCAGATTCAGGCTTTACGCCGACTTATACAACTAGGTGGAGAGTTGTATAAGGCTAGTGGGCTCATGGATGACTCATACCTCTAGGGAGAGTGTGGGGCGTCGTGCAGACAGGGAGTTGATGAGACCAGCTGAAGCTTGTCAGCTCATTTAGGCCTCTATAAGAACTCCCAGCTTCATTAGATGTTAGCTCATGCCTGGAACCAGACCTGTGTGGACTGTCTAGGGAGAGTGAACCCTGTGCGGTGAGACAAAGCCTGTGTGGCTATTTGCTTGGACATTTAAAACCAGGGACTTAGGGACTAGGACAGCACTAGGCTGATCCCAGTTGTTAGTTAGGAAACCTGTATGTTTAGTCAGAGGTCAAGTTGACCAGGATTTATTTTGTTTATGTTTCTTTTGCTTTGCTGTGTTTTGTCACTGTAAATAGAAAATAAACCGCACCTTTTTGATTTTGAAAACCACAACCTCCGTTTGCTGGGCCTGTTTTGTGTGGGGAGCCCATCTCGGGGGTCACACACACCCGCTGCCGAGCTAACCCCCTCACAGTTGGTGGAGAACCAGTGGCAGTTTTTTTTTAAGCCAGCATGGAGGAGATACTGAAGCAGCTGGCTCTAGCAAATGCCAATCAACAGCAGACAAATGCAGGTTTGCAAAAGAGCCTTGCAGCTCAACAACAGAACTTCGCAGCCCAGCAGCAAGCTCATCAACAGAGCCTTGCAGCCCAGCAGCAAGCTCATCAACAGAGCCTTGCAGCCCAGCAGCAGACAAACGCAACTTTGCAACAGAGTCTGGAGGCTCAGCAACAAGCCCAGCAGCAATCTGAGGCCCGCTTCATAGACCTGTTACAGAAGCAAGAGCAGAGACTACAACAACAGATGGAAGCAGCAATGCAGCAACGTCCGCAGACCAGTGAGGAAAGCCGTCCCACTAATACCGCGTCCTTTGGGGTGAGTCGTTTATTGACAAAAATGACTGGAGAGGATGATCCAGAGGTATTTTTGACCACATTTGAAAGGACCGCTGAAAGAGAAAAGTGGCCTGAGGAGCAGTGGGCTGGACTGGTGGCTCCTCTGTTAACTGGTGAATCGCAGAAAGCTTACTATGACCTAGAGCCTAACCAAGCAAAAGACTATGCGATGCTAAAAGCTGAAATATTGGCAAGGCTGGGTGTCACCCAGGCTGTCCGGGCTCAGCGTGTGCATAACTGGACTTTCCAGCTTGGAAAACCCCCCAGGTCTCAAATGTATGATCTCATTCACCTGAGCAGAAAGTGGCTACAGCCAGAGACTTTGTCCGCACCAAAGATTGTGGAACGTGTTGTAATGGATCGGTTTTTGAGAGCTCTTCCTACTGCCATCCAAAAGTGGGTAAGCCATGGAGACCCAGAGACGGCCGATGGTCTTGTGGATCGTGTGGAGAAATACTTGGCTACAGAGAACCTGACGGCCTCTTCCAGAGACACTCGGACTTTCCACCCTAAGACCAGACCATCCCCAGGGGCGGATAAGAGGATTCCAAGGGGTGAGGGTGGAGAGAGTGAGAGGGTGGGAGCTCTACCCCAAGTTTGGCGAGAACAGCCTGGGAAATCAGCGGCTCAAGAGGCCGCAAGAAGGATCGTTTGCTACCGCTGCCGGCAAGCGGGACATATTGCAGCCAATTGCCCGGTTGTGGAGGAACCCATGCAGTGTGACTTTCTGACGGGCAGACGTCAGTCGCTGTGTGCGACAGTCGCATGCACTGCCATTCGAGGAACTGAGAAACATTTATGCAAAATGTGTGTTAATGGTAGAAATGTTGTGGTATTGCTGGATTCAGGTAGCCTTGTGACCCTGATAAAGGCTGAGTTAGTTAAAACAGAGGTCTCTGGGAATAGCAAGGTAGCTGTTATTTGTGTGCATGGGGACACCCGAGAGTATCCAGTAACTACAGTGTGTTTCGAGACCCCCAAAGGTACCCTCTCTCATCCAGTGGGCTTAGTATCTCAGTTACCGCATGACGCCATTGTGGGAAGGGATTTTCCGAAGTTCTGGGAACTGTGGGATGATCCTGAGCCCCCCACTGGTGCCCCTATGTACCAGGAATGTGATAGCCAGAACTCCCCTGAGAGTGGTGAGGACTCTCCGGAATTTCCCTTATCAGTATTGGCAGGGGAGACTCAAGAAACTGGAGAGGAGCCCACCTCCTCAGACGAAAACCTACCGTCTGTGGAGTTTTCTGATCTTGAGGTTCACAGGGAAAACTTTGCCACAGAACAGTTGAAAGACCCCGCCCTAATAAAGGCACGGGAAAACGTAGTGAAAATAGATGGCGAGTTAGTGAACCCAGATAATACCTGCACTTACCCATACTTCAGCGTAGAGAAGGACCTACTGTATCGGGTGGCAAAAAGGGCAGAAGAAACCGTTGAGCAGCTTGTGGTGCCCAAACCTTACAGGAAGTTGGTGTTGGAGTTGGCCCATGGGCACATTCTTGGAGGTCATCTGGGGACAGAGAAAACCCGAGAGAGGGTATTACAGAGATTCTATTGGCCGGGGGTGATGAAGGACATAGAAAATTATTGTTCCTCCTGCCCTGTGTGTCAGAGGTCGGCCCCGATGCCACATTTCCGTAGCCCGCTGGTCCCTCTACCCATCATTGAGGTCCCGTTTGAGAGGATCGCCATGGATTTGGTAGGTCCTATAATCAAGTCCGCTAGGGGGCACCAGTACATATTAGTTATAATGGACTATGCCACCCGTTATCCAGAAGCGATCCCTCTCCGAAATACCTCGGCCAAAACCATAGCCAAAGAGCTATCTCTTGTGTTTAGCCGGGTGGGTATTTGTAAAGAACTGCTTACGGACCAAGGTACACCCTTTATGTCCCGGGTTATGAAGGAGCTGTGTAAATTGTTCAAAGTGACGCAATTACGTACATCTGTGTATCACCCCCAAACCGATGGGCTGGTTGAAAGGTTCAACAAAACCCTAAAACAAATGTTGAAGAAAGTGGTGGATAGAGATGGAAAGGATTGGGACTGTCTACTTCCTTATCTGATGTTTGCTATTAGGGAGGTGCCCCAATCCTCTACGGGATTCTCCCCCTTTGAGTTACTGTATGGGAGACACCCAAGAGGGCTGTTGGATATTGCCAAGGAAACTTGGGAAAGTGAGAGTTCTCCCCACAGGAGTGTGATTGAGCATGTCGCCCTGATGCAAGACCGAATTGCACAGGTAATGCCCATCGTGAAGGAACATTTGGCCCAAGCGCAGTTAGCACAGCAGAGAGTGTACAACCGTGGAGCCAAGACCCGTACCTTTTCCCCGGGGGATAGGATACTGGTACTTGTCCCTACGGTTGAAAGTAAATTCCTTGCCAAATGGCAAGGCCCCTACGAGATAATGGAAAAAGTGAGCGAAGTGAATTACAAGGTCAGACAACCAGGAAGGCGAAAGCCCGAACAGATCTATCACGTTAATCTGTTGAAAGCCTGGAGGGATAGAGAGTCCCTAGTCGCAGACACTTGGTCACCAGCTCAAACTGGTTGCGTGATTCCGGAGGTTGGAATAGCAGCCACCTTGTCACAACCCCAACAACAGGAGGTTAAGGAGTTTGTGCTTCGCAACAAGGAGGTATTCTCTGAGCTGCCGGGACAAACATCTGGGGTAGAGCATGACATCATTACCCCGCCCGGTGAAAGGGTGAAGTTAAAACCCTATCGGATCCCAGAGGCCCGACGGGAGGCAATACGGGAGGAAGTACAGAAAATGCTGAACTTAGGGGTGATAGAGGAGTCCCAAAGTGATTGGTCTAGTCCCATTGTGTTGGTGCCTAAACCGGATGGGAGCTGGCGATTTTGTAACGATTTTCGACAGTTGAACAAAGTTACAAAATTTGACACCTACCCCATGCCACGTATAGATGAGTTGATCGACCGGCTGGGAACAGCCCGATACATGACGACTCTTGACCTCACAAAAGGGTATTGGCAAATCCCCCTGGCCAAGTCGGCCAAAGAGAAAACCGCATTTGTAACCCCAGACGGGGCGTTCCAATATAAAAGAATGCCGTTCGGGTTACAGAATGCGCCGGCCACATTCCAGCGGAAAATGGACCAGATGCTGAGGCCCCATCGGAAGTATGCTGCGGCTTACCTGGATGACATAATTGTCCATAGCACAGATTGGGCCTCACATCTGCCAAAAGTGCAAGCAGTCCTGGACTCTGTTCGGGAAGCGGGGTTTACGGCTAACCCCAAGAAGTGTACCATTGGGCAGGAGGAGGCCAAATATCTTGGGTACACCATTGGGAGGGGAGTAATAAAACCCCAACTCAACAAAGTCGAGGCCATCCAGAGTTGGCCACGTCCCAACAGCAAGAAGCAGGTACGAGCCTTTCTGGGAATCGCTGGGTATTATCGGCGATTCATTCCCCACTTTGCTTCTAAGGCAGTGCCCCTAACCAACCTGACGAAGGGGAAAGGGTCGGTCATGATTAAATGGACCCCCGAGGCTGAGGCAGCATTCCAATTCTTGAAACAAGCCTTATGTAGCCAGCCAGTGTTGTACTCACCCGACTTCTCTAAAGACTTTGTCGTACAAAGTGATGCGTCAGATGTGGGGTTAGGAGCAGTATTGTCCCAGGTCTGGAACGGGGAAGAGCACCCAGTCATTTACCTCAGCAGGAAGTTGAAGTCCCATGAGGTAAATTACACCACCGTTGAAAAGGAGTGTTTAGCGGTGAAGTGGGCTCTAGATTCCCTTCGGTACTACCTGCTAGGTAGGCACTTTGACATGGTTACGGATCACGCTCCGTTAAAGTTACATAGTTACATAGTTACATAGTTAGTCAGGTTGAAAAAAGACACAAGTCCATCCAGTTCAACCGTAAAAAAAATAAAAAAAAAAATAAATAAATAAATAAAAAAATAAATAAACATATATCGTACAATCCCATATACCCAATTCTATACCCACAGTTGATCCAGAGGAAGGCAAAAAAAAACCCAGAAGAGCATGATCCAATTTGCTACAGCAGGGGAAAAAATTCCTTCCTGATCCCCGAGAGGCAATCGGATATTCCCTGGATCAACTTTACCTATAAATGTCAGTACCCAGTTATATTATGTACATTTAAGAAAGAATCCAGGCCCTTCTTAAAGCAATCTACTGAGCTGGCCAGAACCACCTCTGCAGGGAGTCTATTCCACAAAGTGGATGGCTCAAAACAAGGAAACAAATAGAAGAGTGAATAGGTGGTTCCTGGCCCTCCAGGAATTCAACTTCACAGTAAAGCATCGCCCTGGCGTTCAAATGGGGAATGTGGATGCTTTGTCTCGAGTACATGAATGCCTGATTGCTGGTGTTCCAACCCCGAGGTTAAAACAAGAGGGGGGGTATGTGACAGCAGGAAGGTAAAGTCACCTGGTTGCATCCAGGGGGGTAGATATATTTCGCCCAGATTCAGGCTTTACGCCGACTTATACAACTAGGTGGAGAGTTGTATAAGGCTAGTGGGCTCATGGATGACTCATACCTCTAGGGAGAGTGTGGGGCGTCGTGCAGACAGGGAGTTGATGAGACCAGCTGAAGCTTGTCAGCTCATTTAGGCCTCTATAAGAACTCCCAGCTTCATTAGATGTTAGCTCATGCCTGGAACCAGACCTGTGTGGACTGTCTAGGGAGAGTGAACCCTGTGCGGTGAGACAAAGCCTGTGTGGCTATTTGCTTGGACATTTAAAACCAGGGACTTAGGGACTAGGACAGCACTAGGCTGATCCCAGTTGTTAGTTAGGAAACCTGTATGTTTAGTCAGAGGTCAAGTTGACCAGGATTTATTTTGTTTATGTTTCTTTTGCTTTGCTGTGTTTTGTCACTGTAAATAGAAAATAAACCGCACCTTTTTGATTTTGAAAACCACAACCTCCGTTTGCTGGGCCTGTTTTGTGTGGGGAGCCCATCTCGGGGGTCACACACACCCGCTGCCGAGCTAACCCCCTCACAGTGCGTTCAGTCTCGGGCACCTTTAGCCCGAGGCTGCATCGTTCCAGGTAGGCCCAGCACCTTTAGCTGAGGTCTACACCTGAAGAGGAGTCCTAGGGTGCCCGAGTAAGGGGTGACCCGCTCTGAAGGAGAGGAAGCCAGGGGAGGATCGGTCCCAAGGGGACAAGTGAAAGAAGTTACTGTCTCTGGAGAGACCTGGTTACCTATCAGAGGGAAGGATTACATAATCCGCCACAAGCCTAGTAACGTGTCCCATTGGCAGCTAAGGACTTACTAAGGACACCTGTTATTAGGCTGGGAAGTTCGGGGCTTAGAAATTATCTCCTGATCGTATCCATAGGAAACTGCAAGTAGATGTTCCGTGCTCCACACCGGCTGCTAGGACCGATCTTAAAGGGATTATCCGGGTGAGCAAAACCCACTCAGGCCTGAGTGTTGTGACGATTGATGATTAAGTGCCGTGTGCCTGAACCTGCCTCCCTGTTCATTTCTCTCTATCTCCAACTTTCCTATCGAGTTCTTAAGAAACCAAAATAAACCTTTTATTGGGTTTTCAATACTGTCTGGACAATGGCCTTCTTGAAGTAAAGAGAGAGAATAGACTTCTTCCTACACTCTAGGTTGAAGAATCCAACGGAAGGAGGTAACTCGCTGCAGGACCCAAATCAGACAACATCGCTCACCCTCTGCAATAAGGAGGATACTGGGCATGTGGCATGGTGTGTCCCACCTGCTAGTGGAGGTAAGGAAGGGATCTGTGTGCTACACATGGGGGCACGTCTGAGATTTTGCAGCTACCCCTGGAAGTTGGACTATTTTTCTCTTTGTCTATGTGTTTTGTGGAGGTCGGCCATTAAGGAAAAATTGAACTGCGTCACTATTTTAGGGAGAGAAAAGGAGGTACAGGACTGTTCTTTAACTTTTTCTAACTGCATAGTTTGTGGCCGTATCCTAAAAGAAGAAAAGCCTGTGAGCTGCGTGCAGAAAGGGAAAAAGGGGGAGGAGTCCCCGCCATTTGTGAGTTACACGTGGTGCATTTGGCGCCAAGTGACAGAGAGAGCCTGGACTAGTAGGAGAAGCAAAATGTCTACTACACCATGGACTTCCACTTTATCGGGACCTTGAATGTTCCCAGCTACTACTACCATAGACATTGCTCCTATTACAGCCCCACTCACGGATACAGGGATCCGGCTCAAGCCTAGGGGCCCTTTCGCACTGTACACCTGCCGAGATGCGGAGGCCCTGGGCGTGATCTGTCCAAGATGCGGTGGTCTGGCTGTACAAATACGGCCGTTCGGAAGGTGCTTGACTTGTGGGGAATTTCTGTTTGAGGTGGACCAGCCCACTGAATCACCCCGAGCCTACCGGGTCAACTGCTTTACAGGGGCCATTACTTCCAAAGAATACAATTACGCCCCTACAGCCGAACCCACGCGCATCACCGCGGCTGAAACGGATGCCAAGGATGAGGTTCCAGCCATCACGGAGCCGACGACAGACACCGCAACGGATGCTGTTTCTGTCACCACAGAAACCTCCATCCCACCCGCCAAGCGGAAGGTGGGATATGTTAAGGCCTCCCCCGGCCGCGGTAGCCTGCCCCAGCGCCTGCCTGAACTGGATCTTCAAAGCGGAGGGATCTCCGGGAAAATCCACGTCAGGGGACGGTAAGGAGGCTGGGGGACTGTGACAACAAGTTTGCCAGGGAAGGGAAAGAAGCCCATACCCCATACTACTGGGGATGTGTGGACAGCCGACCCTCGGGAACTTTTGCTGTCTGGGGACAGTGTGTCTGTATCTACCAGACACTATTTGCCTGCTAAAGAATATGACTCGCCGGATTTCGAGTCATCCTCTGAACTGGGTGAAGATGTGGAGATCGATGAGATCTTCATTAAGAAGGGTTGGGACAGGATTACGGTGACTCTGACCCGCAACCTTAGAGAGGGATCGCTGATGGACTCTGGGGAAACTACGCCCTGAGTGAAAGCCCCTGCTTTGGAGGAGAAGGTTGTACCCACACCCGCACTGCCCGCACCTGCATCGCCCGTGCCCACCACTACAGAAGGACGTTTGCCGTTGCGGCCGCCTCTGCCAAAGCCTGATGCAGTGTCAATAAACAGATCGCCAGACGCCATCGTGTTACCAGGAGCAGGAGACCGCGCAACTATTCCACACCTTGCCTGGTTGCAGCGGCTTCTCAACAAGAGAGTGGTTAATGAGTATGGTTGGGAGTACCCTTATGTGCCCAAAGGACTGCCCAAAGGACTGCTATTTGAAATAGAAGCCTATCGAGAGAGGTGGTACTCCGATGCCATATGGGATTACCTTGAAGTGCCTAAATCCCGCAGATACTTTGCATGTTCAGCCACCATGGCTGATCGCTTCAAGGGTTGCCACAAGGAGTGGAATTATGATCGGCACATACATGCTGATCGGGTGGTGATCTGTAGCAAGGAGCGAGAGGACGCTGTGTATTCTATTGAAACCCTGGACAAACAGTGGAAGACTCTCATTCTCCCTGATCCCCACTACTATCTTTGAGACAGGAACTTGTGTTTTGTTTCTTTTTTTATCCTGTCTTACACGGACAAACTGCCCTGGATTCAAGTAACTCTGTCCTCTGCTACGAAGGAAATCTACTCCATGGGGGAAACTGGAGAGCTGTTTTTTTTCTCTCCGAACGAAAGTGACTATGTTTCCTCCTCCGAACTGAACTTTGGGGTAGATAGATAGAAGTTCATGTCAATTTTGGACCACTCTTCATTAGATCTGGACTCATTGCTGGCCACTTTAGAACTCTCCAGTGCTTTGTTGTCATCCATTTGTGGGTGCTTTTTGACGTATGTTTGGGGTCATTGTCCTGCTGGAAGACCCAAGATCTCGGACGCAAACCCAGCTTTCTGACACTGGGCTCTACATTGCGACCCAAAATCCTTTGGTAATCCTCAGATTTCATGATGCCTTGCACACATTCAAGGCACCCAGTGCCAGAGGCAGCAAAACAACCCCAAAACATCATTGAACCTCAACCATATTTCACTGTAGGTACTGTGTTCTTTTCTTTGTAGGTCTCATTATTCTACTGAGTAGGGATGAGCCGAACACCCCCGGGTTCGGTTCGCACCAGAACCCGCGAACGGACCGAAAGTTCGCACAAACGTTAGAACCCTATTAAATACAATGGATGCGAACGTTCGAAATCTAAAGTGCTAATTATAACGACTATTATGCATGTTATTGTCCTAAAAGGGTTTGGGAACCCGGGTTCTGCACCAGGGGACATGTATCAATGCAAAAAGAATGATGCATAAAGTGTAAAAAAAAAAAAAAGTCAAATATTTCTTTAAATATCGTACCTGGGGGGTGTCTAAAGTATGCCTGTGAAGTGCCACGTGTTTCCCGTGTTTAGAACTGTCCCTGCACAAAATGACATTTCTAAAGGAAAAAAAAGCCATTTAAAACTGCTTGCGGCTTTAACGTAATGTCTGGTCCCGGTAATATGGATGAAAATCTTTAAGAAAAATGGCATAGCTAACCCCCCCCACCCCAGCCCATTACCAGCCCCTTTGGGTCTTGTATGGATATTAAGGGGAACCCCGCACACAAAATAAAAAAGGCCCTATATACTCTGAACAGCCGTATACAGGCGGTGCATACAAGACAGGGACTGTAGGTTTGTTCTTATGTAGAATCTGTTTGTAATTTTGAACAGGTACATTGTTTAAGTGTAGCTCTAGCCAAAAAAATCTATTTTTAAGCTTTTTGGAAAACATAGGGAAGGGTTATCACTAGGGCTGTTACTGATTAAAATTTTCCTGTTCGATTAATTGATTTTTTTTTTAAATCGATTAATCGACTAATTTCGATTAATTATAATGCACATAGATCCAACTACTTTTAGCTGATCTCCTTGCAGGCCGATTCCCAGTGCAGCTACCAACCACTGGAAAAATGGATAGCAGGATACAAAAAACACACAAAGGCAGCACTCGATGGGAATAGCATGAAAACTTTTATAGTCTTCAAGTAGGTAACAAAATAAATATTGCACTGGAGATAAAATCGATGTAGCTACATAAACTGTAAAAATGGTGCGAGTAATACCAAACGGTAGCAAAAGCAGTCATAAAAACATGTAGCTAAGTATGATACTGGTATAAAAATGTGTACAACGATGCCACTGCTTAATCCAGAAGAGAAGGGGCTAACATCAGTCCGTCGGCATGTAGATGTCCCGTGAAGGGAACTATCACAACTCCCAGTGGATGGCTGTAGAATCCCAGGTTGATAGAGGGAAGTGATAGAGGGAAGTGTAACAGCCCATGCGTGTGGCAGATAGTAGGGTCCCGCCGGCATGCAGATATGAAGGCACAGCAAAGGAGCCCTTCAGATGGACACGGCAAGCCCCGTCGGTGTCCGTGACGTCACCGGATCTCCCTGAAGACTGTTGATCGATCAAAACAATTAATCGATTAATCGAGGAATTAATAGTTAATTTCCACAGCCCTAGTTATCACCCCTGTAACATTTGTTTTGCTGTCTGTGCCCCTGTTCAGAACATTTCACCTCACTTTCTGTCCCAATGACAAATGTTTTTGAAAAGTGGGGTTTTTATTGAAACAAGGATTGGTGATAAAGCATCAGTAGAGAGGAGACACCTTTTTCCCATATTATCTCTTACAGGAGAGAATTTCCCTTCCTAGGGGTAGATTTCCTCTCACTTCCTGTTGTCTCCTTCCGTTTGCAAGTAGGAGTCATTTGTAAGTTGGATGTTTGAAAGTAGGGGCCTGCCCTATATACTCTGCTGAAATTTGCCCCTTAGGCCTCGTACACACGACCGATTTTCTTGGCAAGAACCAGCAAGAAACTTGCTGGCAGAGAGGTCTTGCCGAGTAAATCGGTCGTGTGTACGCTGCTATCGGGTTTCTCGTCGAGAAAACCGACAAGAAACCTCGACGAGAAAATAGAGAACCTGCTCTCTATTTTCTCGTCGAGATTCTCCTCGGCATGTTTCTCGACGAGAAAAGTGAGTGTGTGTACACTTACCTGTCCTCCCCGAAGCCCGCGCATGTTCGAAATGAATTCGACGCATGCGCGGTAGCTTCCTAGGCATACGTAGGGTATACCAAGATGGCGGCGACGGCATCGAATGTGACGAGCGCATGCTCGACGTAGTCGATGACGTCACCGCGTACGCTCCTTTCAAAGAACCGCGGGTTCTTTGAAACGAGCGTGTGTACACTCGGCCGGGACAAGTTTCTTGTCCAAGAATCTCGTCGAAAAAAACGACATGTTTTTTTCAACGAGAATCTCGGCCGTGTGTACGAGGCCTCACATGTTGGTGTTGCCACAACACTGTAAGCCCTCACAGTTACTCTTGGTGGGCACATGAATGGGCCCTGCTGTGAATTATTAGATCAAGAATTGTAATTGCATGCCCCTGTTGAACTGGGGCTGAAAAATTGGGCCTTTGGTGGTGGTGGTGGTGGTGTTGCCACAACACTGTAAGCCCTCACAGTTACTCTTGGTGGGCGCATGAATGGGCCCTGCTGTGAATTATTAGATCAAGAATTGTAATTGCATGCCCCTGTTTAACAGGGGCTGAAAAATTGGGCCTTTGGTGGTGGTGTTGCCACAACACTGTAAGCCCTCACAGTTACTCTTGGTGGGCGCATGAATGGGCCCTGCTGTGAATTATTAGATCAAGAATTGTAATTGCATGCCCCTGTTGAACAGGGGCTGAAAAATTGGGCCTTTGGTGGTGGTGTTGGTGGTGTTGACACAACACTGTAAGCCCTCACAGTTACTCTTGGTGGGCGCATGAATGGGCCCTGCTGTGAATTATTAGATCAAGAATTGTAATTGCATGCCCCTGTTGAACAGGGGCTGAAAAATTGGGCATTTGGTGGTGGTGGTGGTGGTGTTGACACAACACTGTAAGCCCTCACAGTTACTCTTGGTGGGCGCATGAATGGGCCCTGCTGTGAATTATTAGATCAAGAATTGTAATTGCATGCCCCTGTTGAACAGGGGCTGAAAAATTAGGCCTTTGGTGGTGGTGGTGGTGGTGTTGACACAACACTGTAAGGCCTCACAGTTACTCTTGGTGGGCGCAGGAATGGGCCCTGCTGTGAATTATTAGATCAAGAATTGTAATTACATGCCCCTGTTAAACAGGGGCAGAAAAATTGGGCCTTAGGCACTGGTGCCACAACACTGCAACCCCTCACAGATACTGTACTTGGAGCACAGCAATGAGCCCTGTTGCAAAGTATTGCATCAAAAATTGTAATTACACACTCCTGTTAAACAGGGGCTGAAAAATTGGGCCTTAGGCACTGGTGCTGGTCCCACGACACTGCAACCTCTCCCAGATACTCTAGTTGGAGTGCAGGAATGAGCCCTGCTGCAAAGCATTGCATAAAAAATTGTAATTACATGCCCCTGTTAAACAGGGGCTGAAAAATTGGGCCATAGCCACTGGTGGCGGCACCCAGAAACAAAAATGTTCTTCCAAGCTATCATCATCAATCGGATCATTGACGAGGAGGAGGATAGTCAGTCAACATAACAGGACAGTCTCTCAGCATCAGCATCAGTCTTGAAGGGATGTGACATTTGAAAATAAATTAGTCTGTTATATCATCTTCAGGTGTTTGGTAGCTGGTGGTGATCCAAGACTGGTTCATCTTTATGAAAGTCAGTCGATCAACCGAGTCGGTGGACAGGCGCACCCTGTGATCCGTGACAAATCCTCCAGCAGCACTGAATGTGCGTTCTAAAAGAACGCTGGATGCAGGACAGGCCAGTAGCTCAATTGCATACTGTGCAAGCTCTGGCCAGTGATCCATCCTCAAGACCCAGTAAGCCAGAGGATTTTCGGTGGGGAAGGTGTCCAAGTCTGACCTTGCCCCTAGGTATTCCTGCACCATGTATATCAGACGCTGGCGATGGTTGCTGGAACCGATCATACCTTGGGGCTGCGGACTAAAGAATTGTCTGAACGCATCGGTCAAACGGCCACCTTCCCCACCGCTCCTTCTTTGACTGACCGAAGCCTCAGCAACTCGTTGTCCAGGACCAGGAGTTTGTAACCTCCCAGTCTCTGGGAACGCGTTGCACAGACCTTTCTGCAAGGCCTCCCGGAGTTGTCTCATCCTCTGCTCCCTCTGCGACGGTAAGATAAGGTCCGCAACCTTACCCTTGTACCGTGGATCAAGGAGAGTGGCCAGCCAGTAATGGTCCCTCTCCTTGATCCGAAGAATACGAGGATCCTTCCGCAGACTTTGCAGGATCAGGGAGGCCATGCAGCGTAGGTTACCTGAGGCATTCGGTCGGGAGTCCTCTGGGTCACTAAGGACGACATGATCCGCAGCCACCTCCTCCCAGCCACGTACAAGTCCACGGGTTTCTTGGGACTGTAAATCATCCCTAAAAGACTGCTGCTGATGATGCTGAGTGCCAGGCTCCACCTCCATGCTGACACAATCCTCCTCCTACTCCTCTTCCTTTGCGATGGGTGGGACAGAAGGAACACTGTCTGGGTAAAGGGGGCCTTGAGAGGCAAGGAAGTCCTCCTCTTCCTGCCTCTGTTCTGCCTCAAGTGCCCTGTCCATTATTCCACGCAGCGTATGTTCCAACAGGTAGACAAGAGGTACAGTGTCACTGATGCATGCACTGTCACTGCTCACTATCCTTGTGGCCTCCTCAAATGGTGCCAGGACAGTGCATGCATCCCTGATCATGCCCCACTGGCGTGGTGAAAAAAAACCGAGCTCCCCTGACCCTGTCCTGGTGCCGTAGTCGCACAGGTACTCATTGATGGCCCTCTGCTGCGTGTGCAGCCACAGCAGCATGGCCAACGCTGAGTTCCACCTGGTGGGCATGTCACATATAAGGCGGTTCTTGGGCAGGTTCAACTCCTTTTGCAGCTCAGCCAGGCGAGCACTGGCATTATAAGATCTGTGGAAATGCACACAGACTTTCCTGGCCTGCCTCAGGACATCCTGTAAGCGCGGGTACCTTCCCAAGAACCGCTGCACCACCAGGTTAAGGACGTGAGCCACACAGGGCACATGGGTCAGTTGTCCCTGTCGGAGGGCGGAGAGGAGGTTGGTGCCATTGTCGCAAACCACCATTCCTGGCTTAAGCTGGCGTGGCGTCAACCACCTCTCGGCCTGCCCCTGCAGAGCAGACAGAACCTCTGCCCCAGTGTGGCTCCTGTCCCCCAAACACACCAGCGCAAACACGGCATGGCATCTTTTTGCCTGCGTACTTGCGTAGCCCCTTGAACGCCTACGGAGCACCGCTGGTTCCGAGGACAAAGCACTGGAAGAGGCCATGGAGGAAGAAGAAGAGGAGGGGGTGGAGGAGAGAGGTGTGTCACAACCAGTAGTAGCATTTTGGAGGCGTGGCGCGGAACAACCTCCAACACTACTGCACCTTGTCCTGCATCCTTCCCAGCTGCCAAAAGAGTGACCCAATGGGCCGTGAAAGAAAGGTAACGTCCCTGTCCATGCCTGCTGGACCATGAGTCAGCGGTAATATACACCTTACCGCTGACCGTCCTGTCCAGCGAGGCCAAGACATTGCCTTCCACATGCCGGTAGAGAGCCGGAATCGCCTTCCGTGAGAAAAAGTGGCGTTTGGGAACCTGCCACTGAGGAACCGCACATTGCACAAACTCACGGAAGGGGGCCGAGTCTACCAACTGAAAAGGCAGCAGTTGAAGCGCTAGCAATTTAGCCAAGCTAGCATTCAACCGCTGGGCATGTGGATGGCTGGGAGTGAACTTCTTTCGACGGTCCAGCAGCTGGGGCAGGGAAATTTGCATGCTAGAATCGGACATCGGTGTACTACTAGCAGAGTGCCCGCAAGTACTTGGCTGTGACACACCTAATTCTACACCTTCATTCCTCTCAGTGCAGGTTTCAGAGAGGACTGAAGGTATAGTGGGGTTGGAGATCCCAGCTGATGCGGTGCAAGGAGAGATCCGCTTTGTTCTTTGGTGTGGGTCTTTAAGGTAGGCTTGCCAACGAGCTGCATGGCAGGTCAACATATGTCTGGTCAAGCATGTGGTGCCCAAGCGGCTGATGTTTTGGCCACGCGATATACGCTTGAGACATATGTTGCAAACAGCAGCTGTGCGATCTGATGTACTCGACTCAAAAAAGGCCCACACCAAAGAACTTTTTGAATAACGGGCAGAGGCAGCGCCCTGCACAGGCGGAGCTCTGCGGTGTGATTCAGTCGGTGTGCTGCCCTTATGCTGGCCCCCCGAGGGCATCCTGCCTCGTTGGAGATGTGCCTCCTCCTCATCCTCCTCCTCCTCCTCTCTCCTATTAGGCACCCACGTGGAGTCAGTGACCTCATCATCCCCTCCCTCCTCATCACTGGAGCCAATCTGGCAGTATGCTGCAGCTGCTGGAATATGACTGCCAGATTGGTGTCCTTCTTGAGCATCCCCTCTCTCTGCTCTCACGCTACTGCCTTCCTCTAGCTGGGTATCATCATCAGACCCTTCCAAACGCTGGGCATCCTCCTGGAGCATGTACCCAACACTGTGCTCAAACAGTTCAGGGGACTCCTCAGGAGGACATGGTGGGTCTAGGGAAGGAGTGACTGATGATGACATTGATACCAGGGAAGAGGACGCTTTGGCAGCTGCTTTGCCAGTACCCTGAGCCTGGGTGAGAGAGGATGAGGAGGATGAGGAGGGCTTGGTCATCCACTCTACCAAGTCTTCGGCATGATGCGGCTCAACACGTCCAGCTGCTGAAAAGAAGGACAAGCGTGTCCCATGGCCACGTGCTGATGAGGATGCACCGCGTCCACGACCAGCACTGTTGTCTCTAGACACAGAGCCTGCTTGCCCTCTTTTATTGGCTCCTGACTGTCTGCCTCTCCTTGTTTGCCTTTCAGACATTCTAATGGCCTGCAGGGAGATGGGAAAACCAGCAATAAGGGGTATCTTCAGGTGTATATTTTGCAGGAATCACACTACGCCTGCTGCAAATGCCTGTTAGTGTAAGACACTAGGAAAACACAGCAATAAGGCCTAGCCTCAGGAGTATATTTTGCAGGAATCACACTACGCCTGCTGTAAGTGCTGCAAATGCCTGTTAGTGTAACACACCAGGAAAACACAGCAATACGGGCTAGCTTCAGGTGTATATTTTGCAGGAATCACACTACGCCTGCTGTAAGTGCTGCAAATGCCTGTTAGTGTAACACACCAGGAAAACACAGCAATACGGGCTAGCTTCAGGTGTATATTTTGCAGGAATCACACTACGCCTGCTGTAAGTGCTTCAAATGCCTGTTAGTGTAACACACCAGGAAAACACAGCAATACGGGCTAGCTTCAGGTGTATATTGTGCAGGAGGCACACTCCGCCCGCTGTAAGTGCTGCAAATGCCTGTTAGTGTAACACACCAGGAAAACACAGCAATACGGGCTAGCTTCAGGTGTATATTTTTCAGGAATCACACTACGCCTGCTGTAAGTGCTGCAAATGCCTGTTAGTGTAACACACCAGGAAAGCACAGCAATACGGGCTAGCTTCAGGTGTATATTTTGCAGGAATCACACTACCCTTGCTGTAAGTGCTGCAAATGCCTGTGAAGCCCCGTACACACGATCGGATAACCTATGGATTTTCGTCCGATTTATTTGTCCATCGGAAATCCGATGAAACTGTTTTTCATCAGTCTTCGCCACACACCATCAGTCAAAAAACTGACCGTTCCAAACGCGGTGACGTAAAACACTCCGATGAGCCGAGAAAAATGAAGTTTAATGCTTCTAAGCATGCGTCGACTTGATTCTAAGCATGCGTGGGTTTTTTAACCGATGGACTTGCCCATAGACGATCGGAAATTCCCATCGGTTTTTTATCCATCGGAAAATTTTAAAACAAGTTCTATTTTTTACAACCGATGGAAAAAAGACCGATGGGTACCATACACGATCGGTTGGTCTGATGAAAACCATCCATCGGACGGTTTTCATCAGTCAAACCGATCGTGTGTATGGGGCTTTAGTGTAACACACCAGGAAAACACAGCAATACGGGCTAGCTTCAGGTGTATAATGTGCAGGAGGCACACTCCGCCCGCTCTAAGTGCTGCAAATGCCTGTTAGTGTAACACACCAGGAAAACACAGCAATACGGGCTAGCTTCAGGTGTATATTTTGCAGGAATCACACTACGCCTGCTGTAAGTGCTGCAAATGCCTGTTAGTGTAACACACCAGGAAAACACAGCAATAAGGCCTAGCTTTAGGAGTATATTTTGCAGGAATCACACTACGCCTGCTGTAAGTGCTGCAAATGCCTGTTAGTGTAACACACCAGGAAAACACAGCAATACGGGCTAGCTTCAGGTGTATATTTTGCAGGAATCACACTACGCCTGCTGTAAGTGCTGCAAATGCCTGTTAGTGTAACACACCAGGAAAACACAGCAATACGGGCTAGCTTCAGGTGTATATTTTGCAGGAATCACACTACGCCTGCTGTAAGTGCTGCAAATGCCTGTTAGTGTAACACAC
Source organism: Rana muscosa (assembly GCA_029206835.1). Taxonomy (NCBI): domain Eukaryota; kingdom Metazoa; phylum Chordata; class Amphibia; order Anura; family Ranidae; genus Rana; species Rana muscosa. Next base: position 360,111,727 of record CM055117.1, read on the forward strand.
TAGGAAAACACAGCAATAAGGCCTAGCTTCAGGAGTATATTTTGCAGGAATCACACTACGCCTGCTGTAAGTGCTGTAAATGCCTGTTAGTGTAACACACCAGGAAAAAACAGCAATACGGGCTAGCTTCAGGTGTATATTTTGCAGGAATCCCACTACGCCTGCTGTAAGTGCTGCAAATGCCTGTTAGAGTAACACACTAGGAAAACACAGCAATAAGGCCTAGCTTCAGGAGTATATTTTGCAGGAATCACACTACGCCTGCTGTAAGTGCTGCAAATGCCTGTTAGTGTAACACACCAGGAAAACACAGCAATACGGGCTAGCTTCAGGTGTATATTTTGCAGGAATCACACTACGCCTGCTGTAAGTGCTGCAAATGCCTGTTAGTGTAACACACTAGGAAAACACCGCAATAAGGCCTAGCTTCAGAAGTATATTTTGCAGGACTCACACTACGCCTGCTGTAAGTGCTGCAAATGCCTGTTAGTGTAACACACCAGGAAAACACAGCAATACGGGCTAGCTTCAGGTGTATAATGTGCAGGAGGCTTAGCAACAATGACACTGACACTGTCCCCTGCCTATCCTTCTCTCTCCCTGCACACAAGGTTTATCAAAGAATATGACACTGACTCTCTCCCTGCCTATCCTTCTCTTTCCCTGCACACAAGGTTTAGCAAAGAATATCACACTGACACTGTCCCCTGCGTATCCTTCTCTCTCCCTGCTCACAAGGTTTAGCAAAGAATATGACACTGACACTCTCCCTGCCTATCCTTCTCTCTCCCTACACACAAGAATAGCACAAAGAATAGCACACTGTCCCTGCCTATCCTTCTCTTTCCCTGCGCCGGAACACACTACACAAGGCCGCTGCGCTGGCGGCCTTTTATAGTGTGGGGCGTGTGCTAAACCCCCTGAGCTATAATTGGCCACAGGCAACCTGCCTGTGGCCAATTATGGCTCTCCTAGCTGCTGGCGCTGTGATTGGCCAAGCATGCGGGGTCACAGTGCATGCTTGGCCAATCACAGCGCCGGGATTGCACTGCAATGGCGCAGTGTATTGTGGGCCGTTCGCGTCACTCGAATTTGGCGCAAACGGCCCAAATCGTTCGATGTTCGCCGAACGATCGAACAGCCGATGTTCAAGTCGAACGTATGTTCGACTCGAACACCGAGCTCATCCCTACTACTGAGTTGTTTGATTCTTGCTTTATAGTGTTAACAGGATGTCTGAACCCAGAGTGTCAGGTGGGTTGGAAGGTTCACTTGATTATGGCCGTGAAAATGAGCAGGTAATTCGCAGCAGTCCCCAAGGGGGCCATGCTACACAACATATCCACTCCACACCCACATTGACAGTAATGGGACTGGATAGTTTAGCTATCCTAGCATTCAATTAACCCTCCACTTGGCAAACAAGAATTATCCATATGTACAATTAACCCGATTTGTGCTGGATGAAATTCATCCGCAGTTTCCATTCCAACATATTGATCCTATGGGACAACATATCGACTCCACACCCACATTCACAGTAATGGGACCGGATAGTTTAGCTATCCTAGTGTGCAAATAACCCTCCACTAGCCAAAAGAGAATTATCCATATGTACAATTAACACCATTTGTGCTGGATGAATTTCATGCACGGTTTCCATTCCAACATATTAATCCTATGGGGCAACACATATATCTCTATCCGTGTCTGCAATTAACCTTCACATGATGTAATTCATCCACAGTGATTACTCTACCTTACTCAACTAATGAGTGAAAAAGGTGGCAAATGGCAATAATAGATGAGCTAATTTATGTTTAACTGTTTTGCTTGCATCTATCTAGCAAGTTACTTTGTGGTATAAGCAAGGAAGCTGAGACCTCTGTAGTGTGTAAATATGTTTTTACTATACAAAGATGCTGTACATACAAAACTATTACAATATTAGGAATACAATACAAGACTGCCAGATATCTATAACAAGCAAAATACCTATCAAATAAACAAACAAAAACTATCCAATCAAGAGATTGGAAAAAGAGGAGGCTCATGAACAGTTTGTGCAAACTTATCAAAATAGATTTATTGAAAGATGTTACATGGTAACGTGGACTATATCCAGGATACTGGACAACGTGTATATAAAAACGATGACAGTCAAGATTGACTGATCAACACATAATGCACATACACAACAGGACAGACATAAAGTGACCTAAACATATAAGACACGTCCGGACGCCAGGTAGTTTCAGGGAGAGGTCTAAGTGATGATTGCAATACAATCAAAAAAACAGGAAAAATTAGAACTGGGACCAGTCAGAATTATAACCCAGTTTGGTTCCCAATGGGATACAGTAAGAAACATCCTCAAGAAACATTGGGATGTCCTCACAAACACCCCGGGAATAGCCAAGTTAGTGGGCCCAGCCCCTTTGTTGGTGGCAAAAAGGGCCAGAAACCTAGGGGACTCGTTGATTCATTCCGAATTCACGAGAACAACTGAGCCCAACTGGCTTTCTGAATATCCACGCAGTAAAGGCATGTTCCCCTGTGGACATTGCCAGGTATGTCCCTTTGTGGAAAGGACTGATACCTTCTCTGACTCCACTAATACATGTAGTTATTATATTAAGAACACCATTAACTGTGCGACATCCAGGATTATCTACATGTTGATGTGCCCGTGCAAAAAGATTTACATCGGTAAAACTAAACGCCAACTAAGGGTGCGCTTGGGGGAACACATGAGGGAAATCAGGGAAAAGAACCCTGAAAAACCGTTGGCTAGACACTTTGCTCAATATCATGATGGGAATCTGAATGGCATGAAGGTCAAGGGCATCTATTCACTTAATCTACCCCCGAGAAGGGGGGACTTTGATCAAATACTCCTGCAAAAGGAGAAAATGTGGATTTTCCGCCTGGGGTCTCTCACACCACTGGGCCTCAACAACGAGTTAAATTTACAGCCCTTCCTAACAATTTAGTGCATGTCTGGAGTACCTACATATTTGCCACATTCGGTTTTTTCCTACTCTGTGTTCTCTCTATTTCTTTACTTCTTGGTTTCTCTATTTCTTTATTTCTTTGTCTCTTCTTTGCCTTATCGTATACATTACTTCCAATCATCCGGGCAATATAATATATTGTACCATACACGATCGGTTGGTCTGATGAAAACCATCCATCGGACGGTTTTCATCAGTCAAACCGATCGTGTGTATGGGGCTTTAGTGTAACACACCAGGAAAACACAGCAATACGGGCTAGCTTCAGGTGTATAATGTGCAGGAGGCACACTCCGCCCGCTCTAAGTGCTGCAAATGCCTGTTAGTGTAACACACCAGGAAAACACAGCAATACGGGCTAGCTTCAGGTGTATATTTTGCAGGAATCACACTACGCCTGCTGTAAGTGCTGCAAATGCCTGTTAGTGTAACACACCAGGAAAACACAGCAATAAGGCCTAGCTTTAGGAGTATATTTTGCAGGAATCACACTACGCCTGCTGTAAGTGCTGCAAATGCCTGTTAGTGTAACACACCAGGAAAACACAGCAATACGGGCTAGCTTCAGGTGTATAATGTGCAGGAGGCTTAGCAACAATGACACTGACACTGTCCCCTGCCTATCCTTCTCTCTCCCTGCACACAAGGTTTATCAAAGAATATGACACTGACTCTCTCCCTGCCTATCCTTCTCTTTCCCTGCACACAAGGTTTAGCAAAGAATATGACACTGACACTCTCCCTGCCTATCCTTCTCTCTCCCTGCACACAAGGTTTAGCAAAGAATATGACACTGACACTCTCCCTGCCTATCCTTCTCTCTCCCTGCACACAAGGTTTAGCAAAGAATATCACACTGACACTGTCCCCTGCCTATCCTTCTCTCTCCCTGCTCACAAGGTTTAGCAAAGAATATGACACTGACACTCTCCCTGCCTATCCTTCTCTCTCCCTACACACAAGAATAGCACAAAGAATAGCACACTGTCCCTGCCTATCCTTCTCTTTCCCTGCGCCGGAACACACTACACAAGGCCGCTGCGCTGGCGGCCTTTTATAGTGTGGGGCGTGTGCTAAACCCCCTGAGCTATAATTGGCCACAGGCAACCTGCCTGTGGCCAATTATGGCTCTCCTAGCTGCTGGCGCTGTGATTGGCCAAGCATGCGGGGTCACAGTGCATGCTTGGCCAATCACAGCGCCGGGATTGCACTGCAATGGCGCAGTGTATTGTGGGCCGTTCGCGTCACTCGAATTTGGCGCAAACGGCCCAAATCGTTCGATGTTCGCCGAACGATCGAACAGCCGATGTTCAAGTCGAACGTATGTTCGACTCGAACACCGAGCTCATCCCTACTACTGAGTTGTTTGATTCTTGCTTTATAGTGTTAACAGGATGTCTGAACCCAGAGTGTCAGGTGGGTTGGAAGGTTCACTTGATTATGGCCGTGAAAATGAGCAGGTAATTCGCAGCAGTCCCCAAGGGGGCCATGCTACACAACATATCCACTCCACACCCACATTGACAGTAATGGGACTGGATAGTTTAGCTATCCTAGCATTCAATTAACCCTCCACTTGGCAAACAAGAATTATCCATATGTACAATTAGCCCGATTTGTGCTGGATGAAATTCATCCGCAGTTTCCATTCCAACATATTGATCCTATGGGACAACATATCGACTCCACACCCACATTCACAGTAATGGGACCGGATAGTTTAGCTATCCTAGTGTGCAAATAACCCTCCACTAGCCAAAAGAGAATTATCCATATGTACAATTAACACCATTTGTGCTGGATGAATTTCATGCACGGTTTCCATTCCAACATATTAATCCTATGGGGCAACACATATATCTCTATCCGTGTCTGCAATTAACCTTCACATGATGTAATTCATCCACAGTGATTACTCTACCTTACTCAACTAATGAGTGAAAAAGGTGGCAAATGGCAATAATAGATGAGCTAATTTATGTTTAACTGTTTTGCTTGCATCTATCTAGCAAGTTACTTTGTGGTATAAGCAAGGAAGCTGAGACCTCTGTAGTGTGTAAATATGTTTTTACTATACAAAGATGCTGTACATACAAAACTATTACAATATTAGGAATACAATACAAGACTGCCAGATATCTATAACAAGCAAAATGCCTATCAAATAAACAAACAAAAACTATCCAATCAAGAGATTGGAAAAAGAGGAGGCTCATGAACAGTTTGTGCAAACTTATCAAAATAGATTTATTGAGAGATGTTACATGGTAACGTGGACTATATCCAGGATACTGGACAACGTGTATATAAAAACGATGACAGTCAAGATTGACTGATCAACACATAATGCACATACACAACAGGACAGACATAAAGTGACCTAAACATATAAGACACGTCCGGACGCCAGGTAGTTTCAGGGAGAGGTCTAAGTGATGATTGCAATACAATCAAAAAAACAGGAAAAATTAGAACTGGGACCAGTCAGAATTATAACCCAGTTTGGTTCCCAATGGGATACAGTAAGAAACATCCTCAAGAAACATTGGGATGTCCTCACAAACACCCCGGGAATAGCCAAGTTAGTGGGCCCAGCCCCTTTGTTGGTGGCAAAAAGGGCCAGAAACCTAGGGGACTCGTTGATTCATTCCGAATTCACGAGAACAACTGAGCCCAACTGGCTTTCTGAATATCCACGCAGTAAAGGCATGTTCCCCTGTGGACATTGCCAGGTATGTCCCTTTGTGGAAAGGACTGATACCTTCTCTGACTCCACTAATACATGTAGTTATTATATTAAGAACACCATTAACTGTGCGACATCCAGGATTATCTACATGTTGATGTGCCCGTGCAAAAAGATTTACATCGGTAAAACTAAACGCCAACTAAGGGTGCGCTTGGGGGAACACATGAGGGAAATCAGGGAAAAGAACCCTGAAAAACCGTTGGCTAGACACTTTGCTCAATATCATGATGGGAATCTGAATGGCATGAAGGTCAAGGGCATCTATTCACTTAATCTACCCCCGAGAAGGGGGGACTTTGATCAAATACTCCTGCAAAAGGAGAAAATGTGGATTTTCCGCCTGGGGTCTCTCACACCACTGGGCCTCAACAACGAGTTAAATTTACAGCCCTTCCTAACAATTTAGTGCATGTCTGGAGTACCTACATATTTGCCACATTCGGTTTTTTCCTACTCTGTGTTCTCTCTATTTCTTTACTTCTTGGTTTCTCTATTTCTTTATTTCTTTGTCTCTTCTTTGCCTTATCGTATACATTACTTCCAATCATCCGGGCAATATAATATATTGTACCATACACGATCGGTTGGTCTGATGAAAACCATCCATCGGACGGTTTTCATCAGTCAAACCGATCGTGTGTATGGGGCTTTAGTGTAACACACCAGGAAAACACAGCAATACGGGCTAGCTTCAGGTGTATAATGTGCAGGAGGCACACTCCGCCCGCTCTAAGTGCTGCAAATGCCTGTTAGTGTAACACACCAGGAAAACACAGCAATACGGGCTAGCTTCAGGTGTATATTTTGCAGGAATCACACTACGCCTGCTGTAAGTGCTGCAAATGCCTGTTAGTGTAACACACCAGGAAAACACAGCAATACGGGCTAGCTTCAGGTTTAACTGTTCATGAGCCTCCTCTTTTTCCAATCTCTTGATTGGATAGTTTTTGTTTATGCAGATAGGGGCTGAACATTGGTTACTTTACATATTTTGTGCTCTCACATGGTATATTACAATTTAGCCTAGTTTACATATTTATACTATCAAATAAACAACCTATGGTCTGTAACAGTAGAAATACACTGGAGATCAGGCACCTTCTTGTTCGCTGATTACAGATTTGAGTGTCCTTTGGTGTTAATCCATGCTGAGTGGCTTCTACTATCAGTCTCTACTGCTCCTTTTATTTGTCAGTTTGTAAATCCGTTACCTTAAAGTGGTTGTAAACCCACTAATCTTTTTTTTTTTTTCTTAGCCAACCTGCAAGAGAAAGGCATAATGAGCTAGTATGACTAGCATACTAGCTCATTATGTACCACTTACCTTAGATCGGTGCCCCCGAAGCAGTCCGCGTCCCTCTCTTCAGACGCAGACATCACTGCGGCGATAGCCGGAATGTTACTTCCGGGTATCGCCGCACCAGCCAATCACAGCGCCGCTCCGGCGCTGTGATTGGCCGGAGCGGCGAAGACGTGCCTCCGCGCATGCGCGCGGGAGCCGTCACATTCGGCTATGCCCAGCGATTGCTGGGAAGTAGCCGATTTTGTGAATGGGATTAACCCCATGAATGTGCCGTTGTCTACGGCGCGCATGCGCCGTAGACAGCGGCGCCTGTCATTTTTAGTAAATATCTCCTAAACCGTGTAGGTTTAGGAGATATTTCTTGCACTTACAGGTAAGCCTTAATCTAGGCTTACCTGTAGGTGCAAGTTGAAAAAGTGGGTTTACAACCACTTTAACAACCAACAAACCTACATCTCGGTAGCTTCAGTTTGGAAGGTACTCTCTTACCTGTTTACTGTATGGAGACAATAGACTGTTCTCAAACTGCCAACGGAATACAACAATGGTATCTACATTCCCATTGTATCCAACAGCATTTGTTTGAGAAATTCTGTGTTTGTGAAACCAGAATGCTATGAGTCTTATAGAAAAATTATATTTTATACCAAACGCAACACATTCCGCCCTTGATTTTTCTTTCAGACTACACACAGAAAATCTCTTCATTACTAAACTTATACTAAACATTAATTTTCCTTGAATGCAACCCCTCCCATATTTCTGTCACTGAGAATGTGTTTTAGTCTTTGGCTAAAAGTTCATTAGAAAGTCCATTCTAAAGTTCTTTAGAAACAAGTCCAGGCTTGTAATACATCAAAGGCCTTGCTCTCCACAGCTGTTGCGTCTTCCATCATTCTGTCCATCATGTAACCACTTTTCTCTGGTCTTCCTATGGATCAAATCGGAGACAGCCTGTGGAGTGGAAAACAAAGCAAATTATCTGTTCCTTCTTTTAATACATACACAGTAGACACCGGTCCTTCAGCTACAATCTCTCCTCTAACTGGCTTCTTGCCTTGATATTGGACCAACACTTTGCCACCTGCCTGTATCAACTTCACACCCTCCCAAAGAACATCAATAGGGAGGAGAGGAAATATACTGATATTTCCCAGAAGATCACTGCTGTTTATTTTGGAAGGTTTGATATTATGCCTCACTTTATGAATTGAGAAGTATCCACTAACCAGTCAGAGTCCCAGCCACTGTCTTTTTTTTATAATTGTATTTTTATTAGTTTTGCAAAAAAGGAAAGGTTACAAAATAATCAAACATGACATATGTAACAAAAGGTATGGTGTACAAGAAATATGTCCATATTAACAGATCGCTGTAGCTAACTGTAGGGTATATAAAGGTGCAGACGACTTCTAAACGGGACAAGCAGTAATACAGAGGTCATACATACAAAATTTTCTATGCAATGAATGAGAAAAATCAGAGGAGCTCTTAAGGGGTACCATATAGTATGGGCATTAGAAGGGAGACCTGTAGGAAGGCTTGGATGTAATGAATTGTATACCTTAATATAACGACACCCCAAATATGAGAGGGGTTAAGACCGTTTAAGATATTCCCTTTCCCGAACACAAGGCATCTACCGACACTCCAGTCAGGCGAACCAGACCCATAAGAATAATTCTCCCTCAATAACGAGACGACGCTCTGTATGAGGTTTAAGCAGGACTGACAATCTTTATTCAAAAAAACACAAGTTTTATACACAGTTAAAAGAGGAGGTTCTTACATTCTGCTCATATTTCTCTGAAAAGACACCTGTGACCACACCTAATTAACATGCTAATTACCTAATCCTTTTAAGCAGCTGATGACTCAGAGTTTCCTAGCCTGGCTGTCGCCTAAACTCCAATACACATAATCACAGTACTCTTTCATACAATACAGGGTCAATTAGCCCAATCCACAAAGAGAAGATCTTTAGAAGTTAGTCTGGATTCATTAACATTACAACAGGCAGACAGTTGGTTGAGGGTGATGACATTAGCATCGTTAAGCAATAGACGGTCGGCCTGTTACATTGAACTTCCTGGAATACCCAAATAACATCTTCATATTTCTTGAGAGATATTGTTAATGAATATTACTGTCCCATTTTAAGTAGTCCAAGATATATTTTCTTCGTCACCCTATGCCCCTAATGGACATAGGGTGATTTAGACATAAGAGGTGCGTGGGGAGCTGAAGCAAGGGTATCTCATACTTTCTAAGAGATTCTGGGTTCCTCGGGCCCTCCCATTACATCTCTCCCCTTTTGGCAGGAGACTAACACAGGAGGAGACCCCAGATGGGTTGACTCAGAAGTTAGTCAGTAGTTCCATTCCCCCAATGCCGGTATTCACACAGTACCCCAAACAAATTGCTCCAAACAGAGCATTACTCACCCAGCCAACCTCTGCCTCTCTCAGAGAACATACCCGCCACTGGGGAGAGGCCTGGACTGGCCCTTCTTCCTGGAGTCCTTTCAGCCGCTGGAGAGAAGACAGGGTGACTGGGCTCAGTCCGTCATGCTGTTGGGGATCTGGGCCAATTGCCCAGCATCCCTGGGGTATACAAGTGGAAATTGAAGTCCCATCCACTTGTGGTAGTTGAAAATCCCCTAGTGCTTGCAAAGCAAGGCTGACATCCTCCTGTCTCCGTGTTGCACCCTTTTCTGGGGTTGTGTCAGTGAAGACCTAAGTCCCATCCACTACCACAGGAACTCCCTCTTCTGTTAATTTAGCGCAGAGGCCAGCGACACTCTGCTCTGTTGCCAGCTCTTCTGCTGGGTTGCTGTGAGTGGAGACCGCAGTCCCATCTCCCGATATCAGCTCAAGCTGCAGTTGTGTGCAGAGGCCAGTAGCATTCTGCCCTACTTCCAGTGATTCAGCTGGGAGTAAAAGCTTTACTACCTCAGCTTGTTGCTGGAGAGAGGGGTCAACTGCCCTGGCTCCCTGGAACTCCACAGTTGTTTCCGGTGCTGGGCAGAGGTTGGTAGCACTCTGCCCTGTTGCCAGCACTTCTGCTGGGTCTCCACATCATCCACTTCGGCTTTAGGGATGGCAATCTCCAGATTTTCCACTGCCGATTCTCTGGCATGCTGCTGGACAGGTACATTCCTCCATCCATTATCATCCCAAGCAGAAACAGGATCATCAAGGTCAGTCAGCACTTCAGCTTTGGGGATGGCAATCTCCAAATTTTCCACTGCCGATTCTTCAGGATTTCAGAGTTGTCAACTGGTATTTCCTGATAGTCCCAGGCAAAGGGAGCCCCACCCTGCTGCTGAGCAGAATCTAGCAGCTGTTTGTAGGCGATCTCCAGTTCCCATTCCTGAACGGCCAGAAATTCCAAATCTTCCTCTGCCCAGTGGCCTTCCGAGACATTCAGTCTTCGCTCTCTGTGCTCCATTATTTCCTCCAAACGCCACTCCCGATCACTCCCAAAGTCAGGGTCCCTGGACATCCTCCAATACAACAGTCCCAGGCCATCATAATCAAAGCCTTCCGTGGGGCTGTCATCCGCTGACCACGGGCACTCTTGGGCTACATACCATCGGAGGGCTCTGTAGCTCTCATCCAACCGCATCTCTGCCCGGATCAGCCTGCTTAACTCAGCTGTCCACTCCTGCTTTGGTTGTTCCCCCATTAACGGCATTCGTACATCATACTGCGACCAGTACCTTACATGGATGGAGGGGAGAACTTTTCCCTGGTGTTGCTGCTCGAGAGCTGGCGCTTTCTTCCAGAGTTCGCAACGGATAGAATCAGACCATTCCAGCAGGACCTCCTCTGATACTGGTCCTCTATGCTGTATCTGCATCTCTTGCAACCTCCTTCTGAATTTCTCTTCCATGGCGGCTGGTATCTGTACCTCTCCTCTCCTTTCAGTTGGTGCTGCTGTGACTTATGCTGCTGCAGCACCTTTTTGATGTAGCCAAGTTGCGTCCACAGCTGCTATAACTAGGGCTATGATCTCCGCTGGAGGGTTAGGACCATAATGTGCCAGTCTTAGTTTAACAGCCCGATTAAAACTTGCTTCTTCGGGTGTCCGGTCTGTTACGCTGGGCGTTTCGGTTATGTTGGGTCTTTCGGCTCTATCCATTTTGACTTGTTCTGCGATAATGTCCCTCTTCTTACAGTTGTTGGCTGGTCTGCCCCGGTTCTCTAGTAAGTCCTTGAGGGAAGAGAGCTTTAGCCGTTCATACTGTGCTTCCATTGTCCTGTGTCCTCTTGTAGCTGTCCTTCTGGCTGTGGGAATCAACCCGCTGCTTGCCACCAATTGTAACGGCACCCCAAGTATGAAAGGGGTTAAAGCCGTTTAGGATATTCCATTCCCGAACACGAAGGCAGCTACCGACACTCCAGTCAGGCGAACCAGACCCATAAGAATAATTCTCCCCCCCAAAAACGAGACACAGCTCTGGGAGAAGGGAGACCTGTAGGGAGACCTGTAGGAAGGCTTGGATGTAATGAATTGTATACCTTAATGTAACGACACCCCAAATATGAGAGGGGTTAAGGCCGTTTAGGATATTCCCTTTCACGAACACAAGGCATCTACCGACACTCCAGTCAGGCGAACCAGACCCATAAGAATAATTCTCCCTCAATAACGAGACGATGCTCTGTATGAGGTTTAAGCAGGACTGACAATCTTTATTAAAAAAAACACAAGTTTTATACACAGTTAAAAGAGGAGGTTCTTACATTCTGCTCATATTTCTCTGAAAAGACACCTGTGACCACACCTAATTAACATGCTAATTACCTAATCCTTTTAAGCAGCTGATGACTCAGAGTTTCCTAGCCTGGCTGTCGCCTAAACTCCAATACACATAATCACAGTACTCCTTCATACAATACAGGGTCAATTAGCCCAATCCACAAAGAGAAGATCTTTAGAAGTTAGTCTGGATTCATTAACATTACAACAGGCAGACAGGTGGTTGAGGGTGATGATATTAGCATCGTTAAGCAATAGACGGTCGGCCTGTTACATTGAACTTCCTGGAATACCCAAATAACATCTTCATATTTCTTTAGAGATATTGTTAATGAATATTACTGTCCCATTTTAAGTAGTCCAAGATATATTTTCTCCGTCACCCTAGGCCCCTAATGGACATAGGGTGATTTAGACATAAGAGGTGCATGGGGAGCTGAAGCAAGGGTATCTCATACTTTCTAAGAGATTCTGGGTTCCACAGGCCCTCCCGTTACACTTAAGATATAGGGTCCGTTAGAGGTGTCCCATATTCTGATTGATCCCATGGTTCCCAAATGTTATTGAATTGTGGGATATTATCATGTACAGTAGCTGTTGGGTATTCCAATCTCCGGATATCAGTTATGAGCTGGAGGAATCTGGGCCATGGAGGGGGAATATCGGATAGCCAGCACAGTGGGATAACTCTCTTTAACCATTTAACATTTTTAGCAATACGAGTAAAGGGGATGCCCAATAAGTAGGTCTCCCTCAGCAGATGAAGACCATTCAGAGGTCGATACATGTGCAGGGGAGAGGATCCAAGCCTGTGACATCGTGCAGCCACTGTGGTGAGCGAGCGGACGCTCTCAATACATGTAACAAGCCAATTTTGTTTTTATATCTATTATCCAACCTAATATCACGGACCAGTACAACACAGTGGGGGACATCCAGCTGGTTACTCCGCTTCCTGGTTTATCCGTATTCCACTCTGCGTGCAAGCCAAAGGCCGCAGCTGGGTTACAGCTGAATGCTTTTTGTGCTTGCCTTCTGGTAAGCGGCCATTTAATATGGTGGTGGGCACTTGCAACTGTGTGAATCACTGGGGTGTTGTTTAAGGCGATTTGATTCATTTCAAAGACTCCAGCCTGCCTTGCTTAATGTCTATTTTTGGATTTAATTGGCGTCTATGCCATTAGTTTGGACTTTATTGCTTTATGTTACGAGCTTATGTGAATTTTTGTGCAATATTAATGCTTGTGCATTTATATACTGTATGTCCTTTTAATAGGTTATTTACTATGCCATTTTATTAATTTAAGTGGTTCATTGGCACGGTTTACTATTTTTGCTTCTATATTGTTTTTGTGTGTATCCCACTACAAGCTGCTGCCCATATCTTGTTATCTGTCTAGCGCGGTTTTCTCTTTCCCAATACTTGGTGGGATCTAATACATTTGCGAAATAAATTTGCTTGGGTGATCTTCTGTGGGGGGGGGGGGGGGGGTATCTCGAAGTATAGTTTGTCTATATCTGGTGGGGGACATGAACAGATTGAAATCCCCACCCACAATCATGAAGGGTTGAGAGCAGTACTGGGGAGATTCAAAAACCTTGTTGAGGAAGTCAATCTGTCCACAATTAGGGGCACAATTAGGGGCATATATATTGACTAGGGTAAAAGAGGAACACATGTAGTTACACTCCAGGATAAGAAACCTCCCATGGTGGTCAGCGTGTGTTGTTTTGACCCTAATGGGACAGGCCTTTTTAATTAAAATTGCCACTACAGCCCTGCCTGTGGAATCAGAGGCAAGGAAGGAGGAGGGGAAATACTTTGAGGCAGGCTTCAGTGAGCCCCCAGCACGAAAGTGCGTCTCCTGGAGCATGACCACATCAGTACCTGAGGACCTGAACTCCTTCAAAGCCAGCCACCGCTTCTGGATAGAGTTCACGTCCTTTACATTATATGACATGATCCTCAACGCCATGGTAACACATCAGCATTAATGGCTCATTTAGGCATATAAAACAAAGAAAAGAACACAAAATAAAAGGAAGCAAAATTGGTATAAGCATGTTAGATAGAAAAAACCCACCAGTACATGAGCAAGAGCATGTAGACCTCATTAGAGAAAAAATAAAAAATGAAAAAAATGGTACCATCATCGTACAGAGCTGGCAAAAGAACATGGACATTGAGAAATGTAAACATAGATTAAAAACTGAAAAAAAAAGAAAAAACAGTATTTGAAAGCCTCAGGTGCAGCCGCATCTCAGAAAGCCTTGGAAAATACCAAAAGCCAGGAAGGGACACATGAGGGTCTCCAGCAGGGGACTCAGGAGATGGGGGTCCATCCGCTGTCCTTATGAGCATAACTGTAGCGACAAGAATTAGGTAGAAGAAAACCTGCTGTAACCAGTCAAAAAAAAAACATCAAAACTAGTGTTGAGCGAACCCGAACTGTAAAGTTCGGGTCCATACCGAACTTTAGGTTTTTCCCGAACCCGAACCCGAACCCGGACTTTGCGCAAAAGTCCGGGTTCGGGTTCGGCAATCTAATTACGCAGTTAGAAATGCTTCAGGGGCCAGCCAATCACCTTTTGATTAGCTGGTGTGCCCTTAGAAGCCATCATAGCCATGCCTACTAATGGCATGGCTGTGATTGGTCAGTGCAACATGTGACCCAGCTTCTATATAAGCTAGAGGCACACAGCACACACGTCACTCTGCTTCAGAATAGATAGGGAGAGGATCTTGGCTGCTGCTGTTGCTAATAGGGAGAGATTGTAAAATACATGAGGTAGTCCTGATTCTGCAATCTGAGGGAAAAGATAGAGAGATAGTGTAGTGTAGGGCCAGGTTCCTGTTAGTGCTTTCAGGGAGAGAGATTTATTATATAGGAGTCCAGATTCAGAGATTAAAATCAGCGATCTGCATAGGTTTACCTGTTTGTGTTGCAGTGCACAGTCTTTTTACACTGCCATGAGCCCAGTGTCAGAGAAAATCTAACTTTTATCTGCAAGCTCAGTGCACCAGCACTGCATATATTTCGTTGAGAGATACACCGTTTCCATACTGTGGGTGTATTCTGCTCTTTGAAAAAGATCCATTTAGGGGGAAAAAAAAAAGGCACTTTATTGTGCTCTTTTCCAAATGACCCATAGGGCAAAAAAAAATAAAAATGAGCATTTTATTTTGCTCGTGCAAAAAAAGACCCGTTTAGGGCAAAAAATAAATAAATAAAAATTTGCACTTTAATGTACGCTTGCAAAAAGAGCCATTCAGGGCCACAAAAAATATTTTGCAGTGTGTTATACATATGTGGAGGTGTGTGAAATAAACAATTTCTATATAGTTTTCTCCTACTGTGCTATACTAAAAAAAAAACATTTTTTTTGAATAGCATTTTCTGCAGTTCTGTAGCTGTGCGATTCAGCGGTTACGTACTGTGGGTGTGTTCTGCTCTTCCAAAAAACGCCATTTAGGGGCACAAAAAATAGTTTGCAGTGTGTTTTACATATGTGGAGGTGTGTGAAATAAACAATTTCTATATAGTTTTCTCCTACTGTGCTATACTAAAAAAACAACATTTTTTTTGAATAGCATTTTCTGCAGTTCTGTAGCTGTGCGATTCAGCGGTTACGTACTGTGGGTGTGTTCTGCTCTTCCAAAAACCGCCATTTAGGGGCACAAAAAATTGTTTGCAGTGTGTTATACATATGTGGAGGTGTGTGAAATAAACAATTTCTATATAGTTTTCTCCTACTGTGCTATACTAAAAAAAAAACATTTTTTTTTAATAGCATTTTCTGCAGTTCTGTAGCTGTGCGATTCAGCGGTTACGTACTGTGGGTGTGTTCTGCTCTTCCAAAAAATGCCATATGTGTGGCATCGTGCCGTTGAGTTTCTGAGGTTGTTAATGACTTCCCGTACCTCTTCTGCTGAAAAGGGGGCCTCCAGCATATTTTTTAATTTTTTTTATGTTATTTTAAGTTA
Source organism: Rana muscosa (assembly GCA_029206835.1). NCBI lineage: Eukaryota > Metazoa > Chordata > Amphibia > Anura > Ranidae > Rana > Rana muscosa. Next base: position 360,127,542 of record CM055117.1, read on the forward strand.
TTTCCCTATCCACATTTGTTTGCAGAGCACTTGCCATGCTCTTAACAACATTTTGCTGCCATTTGCAGCCCTCTAGCCCTTTCCATTACTTTTTTAGAGCCTTTTTAGTCCTCAGAAGTCCGGGTCCCCATTGACTTCAATGGGGTTCGGGTTCGGGTTAAAGTTCGGTCCCGAACCCGAACTTTTTTCCGAAGTTCGGCCGAACCCGTCGAACCCGAACATCCAGGTGTCCACTCAACTCTAATCAAAACCCCATGGGAATTGGGAACATTTACCTGTTAAAAAAAATTAGGGTAACTCAAAAACTGAAGTCCAGAGCACAACAATCAAGAAGGTTGCTTGGAGGGTCGGGAGCCTTGAGGTGTGGAAAAGTGCTTATTCGACTGACCCCTAACAGGGGTCCAGACACGGCTGGGGGTAGATGGAATTCGATGACCTGGTGCGAGGGGGGGGGGTAGAAGATCCTCTTTAGGCAAAAGTGGGAGGTTCAGGCTTTTTATAAAGGCTTTACCTTACTAAAGATCTCAGAGGCTGTGTTGGGTACCCTCTTTAGATATGATGAGGCAGAAGGGAAATCCCCACAGTAGTACGGGACCCGATGGTGCTGCAGGTGAGCTGTGACCGGATGAAGATTTCTCAGTTTGGACAGGGTGATGGGAGAGAGGTCACTGAAAATCTGGATCTTTGCACCCTTATATGAAATCTGGGACTTGTTGCGTGTGGCCAGGGTTAAGGCCTCCTTACTGTCATGGAACCGCACAATAACATTCCTGGGCCTAGCTCCAGACGGAGGTTTTCGGACCCAGGGAGCGGAGGGCTCTATCCAGATGCCAGTCCACATCCACCACTGTGGGGGCCAGCGTGTTAAAAAGGCCCAGGAGGTACGGAAGTTAGGTGTTGTCACCCACCGTTTCAGGGATACCTCGAAAGCGCAGGTTTTGGCGCCTCTCCCTGTTCTCTAAATCCTCCTGCTGCCATTGTAGTTGGGAAACTGAATGTTTGAGGGTATAGTTTTCCTCCTCAAGGGCTTGCACATAGTTGTCCATCTCTTCAAACTTATGCTCTAGGGCATCCGTACATTCACCTATTTGGGTGATTTCTCCCCTCAGTTCCAAAGAAATCTTGCCCACCTCCGCCACAATATTGTGGGGGATTTGTAGCAGAAGATTCTGCAATTTGGCATCCATTATGTCTGGGGTTAAAACAGCCTGAGCAGGCGGAGGCTCAAAACCAGGTACCTGATCTGAGGCCGAAGAGGGGTTGCCGGCTTCCTCCGTCCCCAGGAGTGGATCCATCGTGGCAAAGGGATCGGCAGGGGAACTCGAGGCCAAGGATTGTGGCCTAGTAATGTAGCGGTCCATAGCCATTCCCGATCGCGGCCCAAACAGCGGACAATAGTAGTGCTGCTGCTGGCTGATCTTTGCCATGGGGTGCCTACGGAGTAGAGTAGTTATTCAGGCTTACCCCGATGCTATTTCAGGCTAGTGTAGCTTCACGGAGGTCACGGAAAGCCGACGGAGCCATCTCAGAACACGTCAGCCATGTCAGAAGCCGCACATACTCCCCCCTCCAGCCACTGTCTTGAAGCTCATCTGCCAATGCAAATATACCTTCAAACCTTCCTGCCAGATTCCCTCTCATTCCTAGATAGACTTCAGTTTCAAATACGTCACTCGTGGTTTCTATGTCATGGGAAACATGGTAACATGGTATCTGTTAAATACTGAATTCTGCACTCCAGCTGTGAAATATGTGCCCCAGCCCCTACCATCCTCTCATATGGTGTGCTTTTGGCTATTGGCCTAGAATTTAACAAAATGACTGCCTGTGTGAGGTGCAAGTTTGCATATCTGGTCCTTCAATAGCCAGTTGTATCTTTCAATCAAACCAGCTGCCTGTGGATGGTGGATATAGGCAATCCTCTCTGCTGTGCCCATTCATATGTTGCATGTCCAGATTGCTTGTGGGTCCAGTTGGCCAAGTTCATCCAGACAGGATCAATTGGCACAACTGCCTTCACTTTGGCAATTTCATCTGCACATGTGCATCAACATGCCCCACTTATATGGTGCGGGAGTGAGCTTCCTTCCAGATGTAATGCCAGACTTCCTTGCCTCCCCACACCACCTTTCTATGAATAATCCATTCATTGGACTTCCACGTGGGCATCCAAGTTGTCAGTCCTTTAAAGACCACCCAGAGGGGGGGGGTGGCTGGGCTTAGCATGTGAAAGACACTGAGACGCTGTTTCCCGGAGCTCCGATGGATATCAGCTGTGAATCTGCTTTCAAGCCCAAGTAGGAGAGAGAGAGAGACACTCATCTGATCGGCTGGTGAACACATGCTGTGGTCCGCTGCACAACCATTAAACAACCATTAACAAGTGGCATCATTATAACAACAGGCGGCTGTCTGGCGGGCATACTAGCTTACTGGCTTGAATAGCTATCTTGTTGTCTCTCGGGATTACTCTGCAAGTATTACTTTAATTTACTTACATTTGCCTGCATTATCCTGTGTTACCCTGCACTAGATACACCCCCCTGCATCAGATATCCCACCTGTATTCCCACCTATATTCACCCACACTCACCCTGTATCAGTATCCGGCCATTAGAGCAGTCACCAGAGCGATGGGGAAGAAGCTTAAGGACGCTGGTACAGGAGAAGCTAAAGCTGGAAAAGACAGTGCAAACGACAGTGCGGTGGGGAAAGGTCATGGAGCGGAGAGAGATGTGGGGAAGGTGAACATGAACATGGATATTGGAGAGAAGCTGAGCACGGGTTTGCAGGTGACTAGTGATACACTCCTGCCCGGTATACCAAATGCAGTGAAGGATAAGCGCGGAGAAGCAGCAGCTATTAAGCTAGGACGCTTTGCGTGGAACGCCGCTGAGGATTTTGAAGCGGGTAAGGAGTCCCTTGCCGTACCGACCATATCAGCTAATGGGCTAGAGCCAGAGACTTCAGTGATCCAGGAGGAACCTGTAAATGTGGTGGAAGGGGAAACAGTGAGAGCAGTGCAGACTACACTGGAGGTAACAGAGAGAGAGACTGGGGGGGGGGGGGCGAGCAGTGGGCTGTATGATTACTGATGTGATAGAGAGAGGGGAAAGAGGGGAGAAAGAAGTACTATCTGCATTAAATGTATCAGGCACCTCAGCCACAGGAGATGTTCCCGAATCTGTTATTGCTGATCAAAATATATCCATTTTGAAGGGGGAACCAACACTTAAAGATGCGTTTCTTGCCATACAGGACTGTAACCGTATGTTAAACGCACTAGCAAACCCAGGTTAGCTGTCTAAGAGAGGATGTTACTATCATGCGTTTAGACATACAGAAGGTGCGAGAACGCACAACAGTGCTAGAGAACAAGGTTACCAGCATAGAGAATGAATCGAGATGTACCCAGCAAGAACTTAAGACCGTGGCTCTTCAATCTAAATATCATGCTAATCACATTGACGAGATTGAAAATAGGCTCAGGAGGAACAATATACGTATTCTGGGGGTCCCAGAATGCATGGAAGGGAGAAATCCTGCAGAGTATATTGAAAAATGGCTGTTGGAAGTCTTTGAGAAACAAAATTTCACACCCTTCTTCGCAGTAGAATGAGCACATCGTATTCCAGTTAGACCTCCTCCCCAGGGTAATCTGCCCCGACCGATCATCTTTAAAATGCTTCACTATAGAGATAGAGACAAAATTATTTTTTTAGCCGGTACCAAGGGCAATATTGAAGTTAATACCTCTAAAGTCTCTTTTTTTTGCTGAATTTTCTGTTATAGTTCAAAAGCAGAGAGCTCAATTTATGGATATTAAAAAGCGACTCCATACCCTTCAAATCCAGTATGCTATGCTTTAATCTGCCAAACTTTTTTGTTGACCCTAAAGAGGCAAATAGTTGGCTTGATAGAAACAAGCTACATTTGACTGTCCCTGTTCTAGTGTGTAGACTGCAAGAGGGCTGGAATAGATGGAGCAGTTTCCCTTTTCCTTTTTCTTCTACCTGCTGGGTGTTTTTTTATTTTATTTTTTTTATTCGCTGTGCGTTTTTTTTTTTTTTTGGCTGTGCGGCTTGTTTGTTTTTCACTCTTTTTTTAATAAAATTGATTTTTGCATACAGTATGTGAAACATATATATTTGTATATGAAATGTATATATAACTGCATACACAACTTGCTATGATTTGTTATGGCTTTCTATAGCTTGCTGTGGCCGTTGTGGCTGCTGTGGCTTGTTGTAATTGAAGTATGGGTTGATATGTGGCTTATTTAGAATTAATGTTAATGTTATGCAGTTAAAATAGAGTTGTGCCTTTTTTTTTTCCAAGTATAGTCAGAGCTGGGATGGAGTACGGCCGGACAAACATGCCTCTTTACTATAGGGGCAATAGGCCCATATGCAAGCCTGGATGAACTTTTTTTTTTCTTCTTCCCCCCATCTACATCTTCCTGCGGGAAGTGCTTGCATTCATCGATTATGGATGCATGTGTTTATGCAAGTGTTTTTTTTTTTGGTTGTTGTGTTTTTGGTTGTTGTGTTTTTTTTGTTTGTTTTGTGTGTTTTTCTCCTCCCCCGCCCCCCCCCCCCCCCCAACTTATCAAACAGCTTTTTGTACCTATTATATCTAGTGTGGCTTTATCCCTCCTTCTGGATATGTGTAGGGATAAAAGCTTAGAATCCCTCTCCGCCTTTATGTATTATATATCTATTGATTTTCTGGTATTTAGGTGGGGGTGGGCATTTGGATACTGGTATACACTGCTATATAGGCCTAATATTATTAATGGGTTATATTTGTATAAAGTAAAAGATGGCAACTGAAATTTTAATACTGTCTTGGAATATAAGAGGAATTAAGGATCGTATTAAGAAACAGGCTATGTTTGATACTCTGAGTCAACATGCACCATCGATTGGTATGCCTGCAGGAAACACATTTAACTAAGGATGCGGTTACTCTGTTAGAGAACAAGATGTACCCTACTCAGTATCATGCAGTATATTCTACATATGCCAGAGGTACAAGTACATTAATCTTGTCTAAAGTACAATTTTCCTGCAGGCATGCATTGGTGGACCCATACGGTAGATTTATTTTATTAGTTTGTAAGTTATTTTCCATACAAATTGTATTGGGCTCTGTATATATCCCCCCACCCTATAACTGTGAGGTAATACGTCAGATAGGCTTATTTTTGATAGATAACCCAGGGATACCTTTATTGATTGTGGGGGGATTTTAATAGCGTTTGTAACCCTGCTAGAGACAGATATCCAGCTGGTCCTGAAGGGGATACTCCATTTTATAGGTATTGTAGAGAATTGGGTTTACAGGATATATGGCGTCTTAAAAATCCTTCGTTATATGCTTACTCATGTTGTTCTAGTACCTACCAGACTTTATCGAGGATAGACTTGACACTAGGCACGGAATCAATTCTTCAGTGGGTGTCAAACATACAATACTTGACCAGGGGTTTATCAGATCACTCTCCCATTTTAGTTACACTAGAAAAAATAAAACCTAGGAAGAAACCTAACTGGCATGTCCCTAGCTTTTGGTTAAAAGAGCTGTCTCAGGGAGACTCAACGAGTCGGGCTATAAGAGAATTTTTTTATGATAATGAGAAATCAGCCTCATCTCAGGTAGTATGGGACACCATGAAAGCTTTTTTAAGAGGGATTCTTTTGAAGGCAATAAGCACTCGTAAAAAAAAAATTGGATCTAGAATGGGAGTCTGCATTAGCAACGGAGGTGCAGCAAAGGGAAGCTCAGTTCATACAGGATCCCTCCCCCTCTAACCGATGCGCCTGGAGAGATATACAAATACTATATAGACAAACAGTCCTGGATAAGGCGGATCAGGCTTGTTTTCTATCCAGATGTCGCGGTTTTGAGGAGGGTGAGAGACCAGGTCATATGCTAGCAAGAGTAGCAAAATCTCAAGAAAATTGTAATTATATATCCGCTATACGCACAGTAGGGGGCAAGGTCACACATGATCAAAATTAAATAATGAACTGTTTCTTCTCGTTTTACGGTAACCTGTATGAGAGTAAAGCAGACTTTCCCATGGTACGTTTTAGAGAATTTCTAGATCCTTTGCCGCTACCGTCCCTGTCCACCATGGAGAGAGAGGAACTTAATGCCCCTCTGACTATAAGGGAATTAGAATGGGCGGAGGCAGAATCTGCGAATAATAAAGCCCCAGGTTTAGATGGGTTACTGTCAGAAATATACAAATAATATGGAGACGTTTTGCTACCGGAATTATTGAAGGTATTAAACCAGGCGTGGGAATCTTTTAAACTCCCAGATTCTATGAATGATGCCTGCATCATTGTACTGCCAAAGCCGAATAAGGATCTTCTGTCCCCAGAATCTTACCGCCCGATATCTTTGTTGAATTCGGATATTACGATTCTGGCAAGGATTTTGTCGAGGAGACTGGGTAGGGTTATACAGGGACTGATTTAGCCGGATCAGTCCGGATTTATTCATACCAGGTCTACAGCGACAAATTTAAGGAGGTTATATTTGAATATGCAGTTACCAACAGACAACATGGGGAAAAGAGCGATTTTGTCTCTTGACACTGCGAAAGCATTCAACAGCGTCGAGTGGACATATTTGTGGGAGGTTCTAGGTAGATTTGGCCTGGGAAATAGATTTATACGCTGGGTTAAACTGCTATACTTTGCTCCAAGGGCTTGTATACGAATCAATGGGCATGTGACAGAATTTTTTACATTATTAAGGGGTACGCGGCAGAGGTGTCCCCTGTCCCCTTTATTATTTGCATTAGCTGTAGAACCGCTAGCAGGAGCGATTCGACAGTCCGAGGATATTTGTGGGTTTATTAGAAGAGTAAAAAATGAGAAAATTTCATTATATGCGGACGATGCCTTAATGTTTCTTGGAGATACGGATAACTCTTTGATCTCCATAATGACCCTTATAAAGAGCTTTGGTTCATTTTCAGGATTTCTCATTAATTGGGACAAATTAGTCTTAATTCCTATAGATGAACCTAATATAAGCATATCAAGGGAGGCTCAGCAAATTAAAGTTGTGACATCCTTTAACCGTTTAAAGACCGCCTAACCCCGATATACGTCGGCAGAATGGCACGTGCGACCCTGTCCGAAGCTCCGTGACCACGCCCCTCGATTGCCGCCGGTGTCCCGCGATCGGGTCACAGAGCTGAAGAGCGGGGAGAGGTAAGTGTAAACAAACCTTTCCCTGTTCTTCCCAGTGAGAGTGTCACTGATCATCTGTTCCCTGTCATAGGGAACGACGATCAGTGACGTTACACATCAAGCTACGCCCCCACACAGTAAGAATCACTCATTAGGTCACACTTAACCCCATTCAGTGTCCCCTACAGGTTAACCCCTTCACTGCCAGTGTCATTTTCACAGTAATCAGTGCATTTTTGTATTTTTTTTATTTATAACAGAGGAACTGGTCCACATGGACTCCAACAGTAGACAGACATTGCATACATCAATACAATAAAGCAGTGTGATATACAGAGAGATCCATACCCTAGCAGCACTGGGCTGCCTAATAAGTCCTGCAGAGGTGTATCTCCCCTGAGAGGAGGGTCCACACAAGGGCTGTGATGCCTCTAACTGTGACAGATATGGGTACGCATGTCTGTGGGAAGAGGGTATGAGAGTGTCTGAGTCCCGTGGGTACAGGCTCCTCTCTAGTTTTCCCATTTACTCATAGAATGAAAAGAGAAAAATTACAGTAACAGAGGGTTTTAGTAATCCTGAGAGAAAAAGAAAAGCAAGAGAGAATAAAAAAGAAAAGGAATAAGGAAACAAGATAAGTCACTCGAAGATATCCTATATGGATATAGGTAGAAAATAGTACAGAGAGTAGTAGAGGAGGGGGTGGAAAGGGGGGGGGGAAGGGGAAGGGCAAGCAGAAAATCAGGGTATGGGTGTTTACCCCATGGGGGTGGTAAGACCCCAATGGTTCGTCAGAGCGTCGCAAATCGCCAGTGATCGAGCGTCTAGGAGAGTAGATGTCAGGTAGAATGTCATGTGGGTAGCTCGATCCCTCTAAGGGATTGTCCCTCGTCAGAGTATTTGAATATATTCCACAGTTGCCACGTCCTGGTGTATGTTTCCTGTCTATGTTGGCAAGTGAGGATTAGGCCTTCCATGTGGTTTATGTCGTCTACTCTGTGGAGCCACTGGGCAATTGACGGTGGGTTTGGGGATTTCCAATTGAGGGGAATGCAGGCTTTGGCCGCGTCAAGAAGGTGTCGTACCACCAATTTTTTATAGACCTTTGCAGGTGTGTCATTCACATGGAGGAGGAAATAGGCCGGCTCGTCCGGTACAGTACGGTCTGAGAAGTTCTGGGTGATGCGGCGGACCTCACCCCAGAAGTTCCGCAGCCGTGGACAGGACCAGAAGATGTGTAGAAGGGTGCCCCTCCCCTCCTGGCACCGCCAGCAGCGATCAGAGGTTGTAGGAAACAATTTGTGCAGAAGGGAGGGTGTCCTATACCAACGGGTAAGGAGCTTATAATTGGTTTCATGGGCTTTGGTGCACAGGGAAGATTTGTGAGTGAACCTAAGTATATGCCGCTTCCTATTGTCAGAAAGGTGGCAGTCTAAGTCCTTCTCCCACTTAGTAAGGCTCGGAATTTGATAGGGTCTCTGCGGTTCATTCAGCATAGCATAGGTCAGTGATAGCGTATGGTGTATCGTCCCCGACTCCATACACAGGTCTGCCAGAGTCGTGACGGGCTGATGTAAATCACTAGGGGGTGGCATGAGGCTAGTCAGGAAGTGGCTAAGCTGTAGTGCCCTCATGAAGTCCAGTCTGTACAGGCCTCCCTGGTCTGACAGTTCCGCATGTGTCCTCCACCTCCCCTGCACACTATAGTGGGATGCCCGGTAGAGCCCAGCTTCTCGTAGCATGAGGAATTTCCTATCATGCAGTCCCGGGATGAACTGGGGGTGACCAATCACCGGTCTCAAAGGTGACGTGGGGACGAGAGGGAGGGTCGGGTCAGCAGTCGAGAGCAAACACTCACGGTATTGCCTATCAGGGGGTGCCTTTTAAGTGTCGGTGGCAGCACTGGATGGCACCAGGGTGCTCCGGGGAGGGGTATGTCACTCTGGTCCTGTTTGAGGCGTGTCCACAGTTTGGTGTCCCTGTGTCTGCACCAATCCAGGAGCCTACTGAGATGTGTTGCATGGTAGTATGTGCGGACATCTGGCAATGCCAGACCCCCGTGCATCTTTGGCAGGGAGAGTATACTCCTCTTCAGGCGTGGATGTTTCCCAGCCCAGAGGAATTGGGTGAAAGCAGCATGGACCTGCCTGAAATAGCTCCCAGGGATTGATATCGGAAGGGCCTGTAGGAGGTATAAGAATTTGGGTAGTATCGACATTTTGAGAATGTTACAGCGGCCGATCCACGAATGGAGGCCGCCGTCCCATCCGTTCAATAATCCCTGGACCATCCTCAAAAGGGGTGGAAAGTTAAGAATGAACAGTTTTGTCAATTTCGCAGGTATAGATGTGCCCAGGTACGCAGGGCTGTGTCAGTCCATTTTAAGTGAAAACTGTCCCTGAGCAGCTTAAGTTGGTGTGGCGCTATCCCTATGCCCATTGCCTCCGACTTGGTGAAATTGATCTTTAAATTGGATATGTGGCCATAGACGTCAAATTGTCTCAGAAGGTTTAGAAGGGAGATTGTGGAGTTTGTAAGGGAGAACAGCAGGTCATCTGCGTATGCAGACACCTTATACTGCGTACCGTGTACCTCTACACCAGTGATGTCCGGATTCAGTCGGACGTGGCAGAGGAAGGGCTCTAAGGACAGGGCAAACAGTAGGGGCGATAGGGGGCAGCCCTGCCTGGTTTCATTTTTTATCGAAAACGTCTCAGATAGCACCCCGTTCGCTCTCACCCTGGCCCTCGGTGCCGTGTAGGCCGCAGTCACCCAGTTCAGCATCGTCTCTCCCAACCCTATGTATCTCAGCGTAGAAAACAGGAAGCTCCAGTTAACCCGGTCAACCACCTTTTCCGCGTCGGTCCCAAGGAAGACACACAGCATTTTGCTTTGATCTGCTATGTGAAGGAGGTTAAGGACTTTGGTAGTATTGTCCCTAGACTCCCTGATAGGGACGAAGCCCACCTGGTCGAGATGAATTAGGCCTGGGAGGTGCTGCTGTAGCCTGGAGGCCAGGATCTTAGTGAAGATCTTGAGGTCAGCATTTAGGAGGGAGATCGGATGGTAGCTCCCGCATTGGCCCGGGTCCTTACCCTCCTTCGGTATGACCGAAATCTGCGCCATTAGCGTGGAGTCATGAAAATGTGTCCCCGAACCAACACTGTTATATAAATTCACCATATGTTGGCCTAGGGAGGGTAGACGGGTCTTATAGTACATGACGGTCAGTCCATCAGGGCCAGGGGCTTTGCCTTGCTTAGTATTTTTCAGGGCTTGTTGCACTTCGGCCAATGTAATGGGTTCCTCCAGTAGAGCTCGCGGCGTCTCCTCTGGTAACGAGGGCATTAGGGACCGGTCTAGATAGTCCCCCGTGTCTTCAGGCATGGACAGTGTCTCGGGTATATTGTATAGGGTGCTATAAAAGGTCCTGAATTCTTGTGAAATATGTTGGGGTATGCACACCTTCTGCCCGGCAGTGGTCAGGATATGTGGTATGTAAGAGGCCGCTCACTGTGCCTGCAGCGTTCGGGCTAGGAGTCTCCCACATTTATTGCCCGATCCGTAAGACTTCCTGCGGAAGATTTAAATCGCCGCTTTGGCCTTAAATTGGAGGAGGTCGGTTATCTGCAGTCGGACAGTGTTAAGGTCTAGTCCTAGTTGTTTGGATGGGGTCGCCTTATGTGTCGCTTCCAGGGATTGTAGTTTGGCGAGGAGCAGGTCTAGTTGCGCCGTCCATTCACGTTTTAGTCTCGCGCCATGTTTGATAAGGGACCCCCTGATCACAGCTTTGTGAGCCTCCCAAACTACCCCGGGGTCACTGCCAGGGGTCTTGTTCGTGTCAAAATAATGTCCCAACGCCCTGACTATGTCGGCTAGGACGTCTGGGTTCTGGAGGAGGCCTTCATTAAGTCTCCACGGAGGTCGTTGTCAAGGCAGCGGATAATGAGTATCGAATACCTATCGGAGCGTGGTCTGACCACGTTATGGACCCGATATAGGTCTCCGTGATCGCGTGTAACTGCCCGTGGGGTATCAAAAAATAGTCTACACGCAAGTACGTCTGATGGGGTTTCGAGAAGAAAGTGTAATCGCGTTCTCCCGGATGTAGAAGACGCCAGGCATCCACCAAGTGCGCAGAGTGTAGCGTGGAGCCGATACGTGTACGCGTGTCCCTGGAGGTGGAGGACCTCCCGGAGGAGGTGTCCTCCGCCGGTAGCAGCGGCATGTTTAGGTCACCCCCCACTATGAGTTGTCCCTCTGAGAAGCGCATGAGATGTTCCACGCGCCGCCTGAGGAACACATCCTGATGATCATTCGGGGCATAAAGGTTTCACCAAGGTGACCCTCCTGTCCCCAATCAGGCCCTTCAGGAATTAGTAGCGGCCCCCAGTGTCAGTCTGTGAGTCTATATGTTTCCAGGGCACCCCTCATGATTTAGCCTCCGTGTATTTAGAGTGATAGGCCGTGGGGTAGTATATATTCTTAAGTAGCGGCAGATTATTGTCCCGGAAGTGCATCTCCTGTAGGAGAACTATATCCGCTCTCATGCGGCGCATATCGTGCATCAACATCCAACGTTTCTCCGGGGGTGTTAAGACCCTTGGCGTTGAGGGACACTACGTGGATATCACCCATAATTATAGTGATTCAAAAATTAATGGAGGGGGAGGGGGGAATAGGAGGGAGAGGAGGGAGGGGGAGGAGTAGGGGCCGGGGGATAGACAGAGGAAGTAGGGTTTTAGATATATGAGAAAAGATTACAATAGAGAGGTACAGAAAAGGTAAAAGAGGGGCGAAACCCCTGAAAGAGAGAAGAAAACAGTTAGGAGGCTGGCACCAGAGGGTGGAGCTACTGGAGAGAATCTAGTATAGCCCTAATGGCAGAGGTGCTCCCCAGGGGTAGCCTGGATACGGAGCACAACCCTATGTGGGGTGGTGGACAGACAGGGCCAGTGGATAAGCCCCCAGCCCTTCCCACGTCACCCCAGCAAGCTAGTAATGTAAGATAAAACCATAAACCGGTAAATCAGTGCAAATGAAATGAAATACCAAATGAACATGTACTTGAACAGTAAAAAAGATACAGAACAGTGCAATTAACATTAGCAGCAATATGCTAGGCAGTGCAAACTTCTGTAAAGCGTGAGCTTCATATCACAACCCCCAACCCGCGGCAGCTCAACCCCCGCCCCTCCCCCCAGTGTCAGTGTGCTGCTATTTTCAGTGAAGTCCAGAGCTCGCATGTCCAAAAGCCCCCGGAGGTGTTCATTTCAGCCTGCTTTGGCCAGGGCAAAAAATAAGAGGGCAACATTGCCGTTCCAAAATGGTTGTTCCGCCGGATCACCCACGTTGTCGTCCACCGCCCCCCTCGCCAGGGCCGGAAAGGAGGAGACCCCCAACACCCCCCTCCCCCACAGGCAGTCTCAGACACCACCCCTCCCCTCCAAAGCCCCACGTCTCCATAGGCACAGCAGTGCCGGCAGTGAAGTGATCCAGTGTTGTTGGGGCACATATATACTGTAAGGAGCGACATAATCATGTGCATGGGGGGGGGGCGGTGTCAATACAAAGTGCAGAGGGCATCCAAGCTGCGGGAAACCATCACATCTCCCCTATCCTTGCCATGTCATAAGGTGCTGTCAGGCATGGGGGGGGGGAGGCAGCTCGCCCCGAAACCTCGGCATGCGCTTCCCAGCATACATCCGTAGTCGAATGTTCCCGCTATTGTACCCCCTGTATGTAACATCGCATGTGGGTCAGAGGGGGAGACAGGGGGTGCGCGCACCCCCCTGGCAGGCCGCGGTCAGGGCCACAGGCTCCGGGGCAGGTCGGATCGCTGGCATGCAGAGGATAGCATCTAAAGCAGCAGCTGGATCAGGCAATGTAGGGGGGATTAGGGGAGAGCATGCGTACATGGATCAGGGAAGGGTGGCCCAGGGCCTACTCACGTGGCGGGTCCCTAGAGGCGGATCGGCGTCTCCTTCTACCTCTCTGTCAGCGGGGTGGCAGCGGACCGTGCTGTGCAGAGATGCCGGATCTGCTCATCTGGCGCAGGAGGATCTGAAGCCAGTCCGGAACCTGTATCGGCGCCACCTCGAGGAAACGGAAGAGTGCAGGTAGGTCAGCGGTGTTCTGCAAAGTAAATGTCCCGGATTCCTCGCAGAACGACACCGACAGAGGATAGCCCCAGCGATAGGTGATCCCCTTCTGCTTTGCCACCTCCAGCACTGGCTTCAGTAGGGCTCTTCTCCTCAGGGTCACCCTCGATAGGTCCGGCAGTATCCGGACCTGTGATCCGCCCAGCTCGATATCTCCATGGTCCCAGGCTGCCCACAGCACTGACTCCTTCTGAGTGTACCTATGGAGCCTGCATACCACGTCCCGCGGCCTGCTTGGATCGGTAGGCCTAGGGCCTAGGGTTCTGTGTGCCCTGTCTAGGAGTATATCCACATCTGGGTCGTCTAGAACGGTCCAGAAAACCTCCTTCAATGCGTCTCCGACATCCTCCAGAGATTCGGGGATCCCTCTGAGTCGCAGGTTGCAGCGGCGGCTACGGTCCTCGATGTCCTCCAGGTGCAATTGGAGAGCGATCGCGGTGTCTCAGTGCTGGTCCCTCGATCGTTCCAGGGCAGACACCCGGCTCTCCAGGGAGGACAGCAAGGCCTCTCCCGACCCCACTCGATCCAGCCGGAGGATCAGGGCCTCTATAGCCGTCTGGGTCGGAAGTGCCTGTAACATCTCCCTGATATCCTGGTCCAAAACCGCGATCTCTGGCTGGTGTGGGGACGCCATCTTGTCCTGCTGTTGCTCAGCAAACAGGTCTTGAGAGCAGTCGGAGGGCGCTGGGGTTCCGGGAACACGGTCCCCCGTTTCAGACGTCTGGGCCTTCTGAGGAGTGCCACGTGTTGAGCTCCAGGGGTCGTCTCCTGGAGGCGCTTAAAATACTTGTGAATTTCGCCAGAAATCTTGCCCGCTGGGGTCCCCCTGGTCACAGCTCGCGTTCTGTATTTATTGGTAGAGTTCATACCGGTGTAAGGTCCTGTTTTTGCCGGAAAGTGAGGGTTCAGGCCGGGAGCTCAAAGAGAAAGCTGCCTCACTCAGCCATGTCCAGGCCACGCCCCCCATCAGTGCAGTTTTATAGCACTGATCGCTGTAAAAATTACAATGGTCCCAAAGTGTCAAAAATGTTCGATGTGTCAGCCATAATGTCGCAGTCACGATAAAAATCGCTGATCGCCACCATTATTGGTAAAAAAAAAAAATGATTAATAAAAATGCCATAAAACTATCCCCATTTTGTAGACGCTATAACTTTTGCGCAAACCAATCAATAAACGCTTATTGCTATTTTTTTTTACCAAAAATATGTAGAAGAATACGTATCGGCCTAAACTGAGGAAAAAATATGTTTTTTTATATATTTTTTGGGGATATTTATTATAGCAAAAAGTAAAAAATATAGCATTTTTTCAAAATTGTCGCTCAATTTTTGTTTATAGCGCAAAAAATAAAAACCGCAGAGATGATCAAAATACCACCAAAAGAAAGCTCTATGTGTAGGAAAAAAAGGCCGTCAATTTTGTTTGGGAGTCACGTCGCGCTACTGCGCAATTGTCAGTTAAAGCGACGCAGTGCCGAATCGCAAAAAGGGGCCTGGTCATTTAGCAACAAAATGGTCCGGGGCTTAAGACTATTTACAATATAACCTGAACCCCATTCTGGACAAATTTAGACAAAAGAGTTTAGCTTCGTCTAAGTTACCTTTGTCAGTGGTGGGTCGAGCTAACCTGATAAAGATGATCTGGGCCCCCCAATTATTGTATGTTTTACATGTAGCGGGAGTCCCAAATCTAGGGGGTCCCATTACCCAAATTTAGGGGCTGGTCTGAGCAGTAGTTAGGCTCAGACCGTTCTCATTTATAGGCTGTGCTATTTTATTCCGCAGGTGGTATACTGGTATGCAGTTCCCTGTGGCCTGTGGGTGGCGCTGTCACGGCAGGCCAGGGTTGAACCATCAGTAATAGTGCTGTGCCTTGGGTGTCCTCTCTCGGCAGTGGTACAGTGGGCGTGGTTGGCCTGCTGTGCATGCTGAGAGAGGATACATAAGGGGCAGACGCCGTCTGTTCAGGGTTAGTTCGTTCTGTCTAGTCCGAGGTTCCGGGAGTCCAAGTTCAAGTGCGTGTCCCTCCAGACCATGGGGCCACGTGCGCCTCAGTCCCAGGCACCTTTAGCCCTGGGACTGCAACTTCAGCCCTGGGCCCAGCACCTTTAGCTGGAGCCCGCTTTGGGGAAGAGGAATCCCAGGGTGCTCCTTGCGAGGGGACCCACTCTAAGAAGAGGAGGCCGGGGGAGGACCTTTTCGAAGGACCGCTGAGAGTTCACGGTGAAGGAAGGGGCCCGGTAACTTTCTGGAGGGATTCATCTATCCGCCAAGGGCCTAGTAACGCAAAAGTTGAGAGGTTCGGGACACAATAGATTCTGTGGCAGGGGATCTCCCGATCGCATCTAAGAAGGAACCTAATTAAGCATCCGAGCATCACTCCGGCTGCTAGGATCCACCTTTACTGGAGACTATCCGGGTGAGCTGAGCCCACTTAGGAACAGAATGGTGATTGTGATATTTGCTTGTGCCTGGACCTATCTCCCAAAACCTTGCTGTCCTGTCTCCTATCCACCCCTTCCTATCTGCTGACTATTAAAGAAAAATAAACTCAACGTTGGAGTTTAGAGTGGTGTGGACATTCGAATTACTTGGGAGAAACAGAGACTTGTCCCTATATCCTAGGAGATGAGAACCAACTGATGGAAGAACCTAGCTGTAGAACCTGTATAAATGACACCGCTCAACCTCTTCAAACAGGAAGGTACGGGCGTATAGTACGGTGTGCCCTTTTCCTAC
The DNA here is from genome assembly GCA_029206835.1 of Rana muscosa. Lineage (NCBI taxonomy): Eukaryota > Metazoa > Chordata > Amphibia > Anura > Ranidae > Rana > Rana muscosa. The sequence goes on from CM055117.1 coordinate 360,143,655, forward strand.
AAGTGAGTCAAAGGTAGGGAAAAAGGGTCCGTGTGCTACATACATACATAACATAACTTGCCTATATGGATCCCTTTAAAATGGTTTAAGAAAATAGATTTCTGGTTTCGAAAGTTGTTATGGAAAGAAAAAAGCCCTAGGATAAAACTTTCTATCCTTCAGCGTTCTAAGGAAGTACCGCAGCCGAGAATGTAGTTTATAGCCTCGCAACTGCAGAACTTTGCTGGATGGAGGATGATAAATTGGAGAGACCCCATACAGGCTGTGCTGAGTCACTGCTCGCATTATAATCTTATAGCCCAGTTAGAATCGGGATCATTTGCGTGTACTCATTCTTGACCAACATTTGTTCTTATGAATAAAGTTTGGCAAGAAATGAGAAGCATAATGAAATATGAAGGGGTATCGGTAAATCGACAATATTAATGGAACAACAGGCATATAAGATCAGGGGTAGAATAGAAACACTAGCTAAGTTATGGGGACCTTGCGTAACAGCCCCAGGACTGGCTTTTTTCTCCTTGGCCTCCCCTAGAACATCATAGAAATAACCTATGTTGTAATAGGTGGGCAAACACGAGCTGGATAGGCCCTTGTATAGTATATGGGAGGACTGATAGTGATGGTCTGGAGGGGGAGGGGGAAGCATTTTTTTTATTTTTCCCTTTTTTTTGTTATCTCCCTCGTCTGTTTGTTGGTTTGTTTGTCTCTTTGTTTGATTGTTTGTTTTCTTAGGAGTGATATAATGGTAATCTGGAGATTATTTGAAATTAGAGAAAGTTATTGTAAAGAAATAACATGTTTAATCTGCAGAAAAAGAATTACAATATGGTGATTTGTTGTAATGTTTGAAAAAAAACTTTAATAAAAAAATTAAGTTTAAAAAAAAAAAAAAAAAAGACCGCCCAGCTGTCAGTGTAGATAGTGACAGAAGGATCCTACTGAAGAGTCATCAATACACATCTTCTGGCTGGGTGCTGGTAAAAGTAACAAGCCCTGCCAACTGTTCTGACATCCCCAGCTGCAATACTCCTCTTTCTTGAAGGTACCACTTCCATTTCATCAGTGTCTGATTCTGGGCTACAGCTGCCCTAGTGGTCAGTTCATTATCTCTCACCCATCCTGCTATTGGCAATGCAGTATGTATGGTGACTGTGTCCTTTCCTGTAATGGTCTCTACATGTTGAAGTGCTGTGTAGGCCCCAAACAGGTACTTCTCTAGAGGCGTGTATCTCTTCTGTGCCCCTGTCAGTTGTTTGGACCAAAATCCAATTGGGTATTGCTCTCAGTCCTTTCTTTTCATTTGGCTGCCACAGACTCCAAGATATGGTACCATTCTGCTCCACTACATCCAACTCAAATGGTGTCACAATGGTACTGAAGTGAGCCCACAGGCGAGCAGGTGACACGGGATCCCCCAGGGCGTGGAATCTAAGGGCCAGCCTGTATTCCGCCAGGGACCCCCTCACGAGGGTTTGGGTTTAGCTGCGTGCTGACCCCAGGTCACGACCCCCAGGTTCACCCTGCTCGCGAGGAGAGTACCAGAAGACACAGAGGGATGGATGGATGGATAAAGCAAAAGGAGAGCTGGATATCGAGCCAAGGTCCGGGCGGGCAGCAGACAACGTAAACAGGAGGACTAGACGATTCGGTACACAAGAAGTCTGGTTAAGTAGTTTACAGGCAGGGAGCTCTGAAACAAGTGTTGCTCAAGCAACCAGAAACTGGTCTGAGTGCAATTTAAATAGTGAGGCACATGGGAGGCTGGACAGGAAGTAGCAGGAAGGAAGGATATATTAAGCCACAGGTGAAGCCAGCGACACCCATAGCTGCTGAGTGCAGCCAGAGCTGAACACAAGCTTGTGGAACAACAGGTGCCAGCCGACCTACAGCAGTATAGGTAAGACATAGATCAGCTCCGCAGCTGATCTGTGACAGTACCCCCCCGCTTACGAGGTCCCCCTACCCGTCTGGGGGCTGGCTTGGAGGAAAATTTCCGATGGAATCTGGTCACCAAGCGTGGGGCTGAGACATCTGCAGCAGGAACCCAAGACCTCTCCTCCGGGCCATAGCCCTTCCAATCAATTAGATAGAGTAGCTTCCCTCTGGAGTATTTGGAGTCCAATATATCTTTAATCTCATACTGATCCGTGGTATCGGCCACAGGAGCGGGGCGAGAAGAAGGGCGAGAGAAGCGATTGAGGACCAGTGGCCTGAGCAGAGAAACATGAAAGGCATTGGGGATCCTGAGATGAGAGGGCAGACAGAGCTTGAAAGCAACTGGATTGATCTGACAGAGAATGGGAAAGGGACCAATGAAGCGAGGGGCAAATTTCATTGAGGGCACCCGGAGTCGGATGTGCTTGGTAGAGAGCCAGACTCTATCGCCAGGTAGGAACTTAGGAGCCGGACGGCGATGACGATCTGCTGCCGTTTTATGCCTGGAAGCAGCCAGATGAAGATTCTTAGAGACTTCTGCCCAGATTGAGTTGAAGGTCCTTTGGGTTTCAGCTGCTGCTGGTACAAGGGTAGAAATGGGAACAGGGAAGGGAACAGATGGATGCTGCCCGTAAACAGTGAAGAAGGGAGATTTTCCAGAACTGGCATTGGAGTGTTGATTTAAGGCAAACTCAGCCCAGGGCAAAAGGTCCACCCAGTCACCTTGGTGGGCTGAGATGAAGGCACGGAGAAAACGTTCTACATTTTGATTGACACGTTCCATTTGCCCATTGGACTGGGGATGAAAGGCAGAAGAAAAATCCAATTTAATCCCAAAGGATTTGGCCAAGGCTCTCTAAAACCGAGCAGTAAATTGAACTCCTCTGTCAGAGACGATATGTGAAGGCATCCCATGAAGACGAAAGATCTCCTTGATGAAAGTTGTGGCAAGACTGGGAGCAGAAGGTAGGCCTGGGAGAGGGATCAAGTGACACATAGTCAGTCAACATAACAGTCAGTCAACATAACAGGACAGTCACTCAGCATCAGTCTTGAAGGGATGTGACATTTGAAAATAAATTATTCTGTTATATCAACTTTAGGTGCTTGGTAGCTGGTGGTGATCCAAGACTGGTTCATCTTTATGAAGGTCAGTCGATCAACCGAGTCGGTGGACAGACGCACCCTGTGATCTGTGACAAAGCCTCCAGCAGCACTGAATGTGCGTTCCCGAAAGAACGCTGGATGCAGGACAGGCCAGTAGCTCAATTGCATACTGTGCAAGCTCTGGCCAGTGATCCATCCTCAACACCCAGTAAGCCAGAGGATTTTCGGTGGGAAAGGTGTCCAAGTCTGACCTTGCCCCTAGGTATTCCTGCACCATGTATATCAGACGCTGGCGATGGTTGCTGGAACCGATCATACCTTGGGGCTGCGGACTAAAAAATTGTCTGAACGCATCGGTCAGATGGCCACCTTCTCCACCGCTCCTTCTGCTACTGACTGAAGCCTCAGCAACGCGTTGTCCAGGACCAGGAGTTTGTAACCTCCCAGTCTCTGGGAACGCGTTGCACAGACCTTTCTGCAAGGCCTCCCGGAGATGTCTCATCCTCTGCTCCCTCTGCGACGGCAAGATAAGGTCCGCAACCTTACCCTTGTACCGTGGATCAAGGAGAGTGGCCAGCCAGTAATGGTCCCTCTCCTTGATCCGAAGAATAAGAGGATCCTTCCGCAGACTTTGCAGGATCAGGGAGGCCATGCAGTGTAGGTTAGCTGAGGCATTCGGTCCGGAGTCCTCTGGGTCACTAAGGATGACATGATCCACAGCCACTTCCTCCCAGCCACGTACAAGTCCACAGGTTTGTTGGGACTGTAAATCATCCCTAAAAGACTGCTGCTGTTGATGCTGAGTGCCATGCTCCACCTCCATGCTGACACAATCCTCCTCTTCCTCGTCCTCTTCCTGTGTGATGGGTGGGACAGAAGGAACACTGTCTGGGTAAAGGGGGCCTTGAAAGGCAAGGAAGTCCTCCTCTTCCTGTCTCTGTTCTGCCTCAAGTGCCCTGTCCATTATTCCACGCAGCGTATGCTCCAACAGGTGGACAAGAGGTACAGTGTCACTGATGCATGCACTGTCACTGCTCACCATCCTCGTGGCCTCCTCAAATGGTGCCAGGACAGTGCATGCATCCCTGATCATGCCCCACTGGCGTGGTGAAAAAAAACCGAGCTCCCCTGACCCTGTCCTGGTGCCATAGTCGCACAGGTACTCATTGATGGCCCTCTGCTGCTGCGTGTGCAGCCGCTGCAGCATGGCCAACGTTGAGTTCCACCTGGTATAAGGCGGTTCTTGGGCAGGTTCAACTCCTTTTGCAGCTCAGCCAGCCGAGCACTGGCATTATATGATCTGTGGAAATGCACACAGACTTTCCTGGCCTGCCTCAGGACATCCTGTAAGCCCGGGTACCTGCACAAGAACCGCTGCACCACCAGGTTAAGGATGTGAGCCACACAGGGCACATGAGTCAGTTGTCCCTGTCGGAGGGCGGAGAGGAGGTTGGTGCCATTGTCACAAACCACCATTCCTGGCTTAAGCTGGCGTGGCGTCAACCACCTCTCGGCCTGCCCCTGCAGAGCAGACAGAACCTCTGCCCCAGTGTGGCTCCTGTCCCCCAAACACACCAGCGCAAGCACGGCATGGCATCTTTTTGCCTGCGTACTTGCGTAGCCCCTTGAACGCCTACGGAGCACCGCTGGTTCCGAGGACAAAGCACAGGAAGAGGCCATGAAGAAGAAGAGGAGGGGTGGAGGAGAGAGGTGTGTCACAACAACCAGTAGTAGCATTTTGGAGGCATGGCGGCGGAACAACCTCCAACACTACTGCACCTTGTCCTGCATCCTTCCCAGCTGCCAAAAGAGTGACCCAATGGGCAGTGAAAGAAAGGTAATGTCCCTGTCCATGCCTGCTGGACCATGAGTCAGCGGTAATATGCACCTTACCGCTGACTGCCCTATCCAGCGAGGCATGGACATTGCCTTCCACATGCCGGTAGAGAGCCGGAATCGCCTTCCGTGAGAAAAAGTGGCATTTGGGAACCTGCCACTGAGGAACCGCACATTACACAAACTCACGGAAGGGAGCCGAGTCTACCAACTGAAAAGGCAGCAGTTGAATTGCTAGCAATTTAGCCAAGCTAGCATTCAACCGCTGGGCATGTGGATGGCTGGGAGTGAACTTCTTTTGACGGTCCAGCAGCTGGGGCAGGGAAATTTGCCTGCTAGAATCGGACGTCTGTGTACTGCTAGCAGAGTGCCCGCAAGTACTTGGCTGTGACACACCTAATTCTACACCTTCATTCCTCACAGTGCAGGTTTCAGAGAGAACTGAAGGTACAGTGGGGTTGGAGATCCCAGCTGATGAGGAGCAAGGAGAGGTCCGCTTTGTTTTTTGGTGTGGGTCTTTAAGGTACGCTTGCCAACGAGCTGCATGGCAGGTCAACATATGTCTGGTCAAGCATGTGGTGCCCAAGCGGCTGATGTTTTGGCCACGCGAGAAACGCTTCAGACATATGTTGCAAACAGCAGCAGTGCGATCTGATGCACTCGACTCAAAAAAGGCCCACACCAAAGAACTTTTGGAATAACGGGCAGAGGCAGCGCCCTGCACAGGCGGAGCTCTGCGGTGTGATTCAGTCGGTGTAGTGCCCTTACGCTGGCCCCCCGAGGGCATCCTGCCTCGTTGGAGATGTGCCTCCTCCTCCTCCTCAGATGGAAAAACCAGTAATAAGGGGTAGCTTCAGGTGTATACTGTGCAGGAGGCACACTACGCCCACTGTAAGTGCTGCAGATGCCTGCCTGTGTTACACAACAGGAAAACACAGCAATAAGGAATAGCTTCAGGTGTATATTTTGCAGGAAGCACACTACGCCCGCTGTAAGTGCTGCAGATGCCTGCCTGTGTTACACAACAGGAAAACACAGCAATAAGGGCTAGCTTCAGGTGTATATTTTGCAGGAAGCACACTACGCCCGCTGTAAGTGCTGCAGATGCCTGCCTGTGTTACACAACAGGAAAACACAGCAATAAGGAATAGCTTCAGGTGTATATTTTGCAGGAAGCACACTACGCCCGCTGTAAGTGCTGCAGATGCCTGCCTGTGTTACACAACAGGAAAACACAGCAATAAGGGCTAGCTTCAGGTGTATATTTTGCAGGAAGCACACTATGCCCACTGTAAGTGCTGCAGATGCCTGTTAGTGTAACACAAAAGAAAAAAACCACGAGCAATAAGGGGTAGCTTCAGGTGTATATTTTGCAGGAGGCACACTACGCCCGCTGTAAGTGCTGCAGATGCCTGCCTGTGTTACACAACAGGAAAACACAGCCATAAGGGCTAGCTTCAGGTGTATATTTTGCAGGAAGCACACTACGCCCGCTGTAAGTGCCGCAGATGCCTGCCTGTGTTACACAACAGGAAAACACAGCAATAAGGGCAAGCTTCAGGTGTATACTGTGCAGGAGGCTTAGCAAAAATGACACTGACACTGTCCCCTGCCTATCCTTCTCCCTCCCTGCACACAAGGTTTAACAAAGAATATCACTGACACTGTCCCTGCCTATCCTTCTCTCTCCCTGCACACAAGGTTTAGCAAAGAATATCACTGACACTGTCCCTGCCTATCCTTCTCTCTCCCTGAACCGGAACACACTACACAAGGCCGCCACGCTGGCAGCCTTTTATAGTGTGGGGCATGTACTAAATCCCCCTGAGCTATAATTGGCCACAGGCATCCTGCCTGTGGCCAATTATGGCTCTCCTCCTTGCCGGCGCTGTGATTGGCCAAGCATGTGGGGTCACAGTGCATGCTTGGCCAATCACAGCGCCTGGATTGCACTGCGATGGCGTAGTGCATTGTGGGCCGTTCGTGTCACTCGAATTTGGCGCGAACGGCCCAAATCATTCGATCTTCGTCGAACGATCGAACAGCCGATGTTCGAGTCGAACGTATGTTCGAGTCGAACACCGAGCTCATCCCTAGTCACAAGTACGAGGTATACCAGGATGTCCAGAGAACTTGGAGTCATGAGCCCACGCAAGGAGGTTGGGACGAAGTGCAGGAACTACAAAAGTTTTACCTGGGGGAGGCTGTGTAGACCGGAGCTGAGTAGTGGCTAGAATTCGATGCGGAGGGATGATGGGACCAGGATCGAGGTGATTCTCAGAATCATTGACATCGAAAGACCTGGACAAGGCATCGGCACAAAGGTTTTTGGCACCAGAACGAAAGGTAATATTGAAGTTGAAGCGGGCGAAAAAGAGGGCCCAGCGAGCTTGGCGTGGGTTCAAGCGTTTAGCGGATTGTATATACTGCAGGTTTTTATGATCAGTATAGATGGTAATGCAATGGGGAGAACCCTCTAGAAGATGTCGCCATTCTTGAAGAGCTAGTTTAATAGCCAGTAGCTCACGGTCCCCAATGTTATAGTTCTTCTCCGCATCAGAACATTTCTTGGAAAAGAATCCGCAAGGCTGAGACTTGCCCTTCTAAGCTTGGAGTAGGACGGCCCCGACTCCTACTGAGGAGGCATCATAGAAAAGGGTTTTGTAATGTCCGGTGGTAGGAGAATTGGGGCGGAGAGGAAGGCTGCCTTGAGTTTGTGGAAAGGACCAATGGCTTCAGGGGGCCAGAGCCGGGCATTGACACCCTTGCAGGTGAGAGATGTAATAGGGGCCACCAAGGTGGAGTAGTTACGAATGAATTGGCGATAGTAATTGGTGGAGCCCAAAAAGCATTGGGTGGCTTTAAGACCAGAGGGCTGGGGCCACTCAGAGATGGCCCCGAAGTTTGGCTGGGTCCATGAGGAGGCCCTGTGACGAGATTATGTAGCCCAGAAATGGAACTTGTGTTTGTTCAAATAGGCACTTCTCCAATTTAGCATATAGACAATTGTCCTGTAGACGCTGTAGCACAGCTTTCACATGGAGACAATAGGTGCGTAAGTCTGGTGAGAAAATAAGAATATCATCCAGATATACAATAACACAGACATACAGAAGGTCGCGGAAGATCTCATTAACCAAATTTTGGAAGACAGCTGGGGCATTGCATAAGCCAAAGGGCATCACAAGATATTCATAATGTCCGTCCCTGGTATTAAAGGCAGTCTTCCACTCGTCTCCTTACCGGATTCTTATTAAATTGTAGGCCCCTCTAAGATCCAATTTGGTAAAAAGTAAAAACATGAGAAACTCGCAGTCTGTCAAAGATTTCCGAAATTAAAGGAAGAGGGTATCGGTTCTTCACGGTGATGGCGTTAAGGCCCCTGTAGTCGATGCATGGACAGAGTGAACCATCTTTTTTCCCTACAAAGGAAAACCCGGCTCCGGCAGGTGAGTTGGTTTTCCTGATGAAACCCTTTTGCAGGTTTTCCTGAATGTATTCAGACATGGCTTGTGTCTCTGGGATAGATAGAGGGTAGACTGGTAACAGATCAATGGAGCAGTCATAGTCTCTGTGAGAAGGAAGGCGATCAGTGGACTTTTTGCAGAAAACATCTCGGAAGGACTGATATTGGGAAGGCAACATGGGAGTTGTGGAGGTTTAAGCCAGAGGAATGGAAGGTGGTGGTATTACCTTGGAAACGCATTGTTGCTGACACTGAGGACCCCAAGCCAATACTTGTCCAGAGTTCCAATCAAGATGCGGGGAGTGTTTCTGCAACCATGGAAGACCCAGAATGATGGGACTGGAGGATTTAGGCAGAATTAGGAAAGAGATTTCCTCACCATGCAAAACCCCAATGCGTAACGCCATAGGAGGGGTTTTAAACCGGATGGGGCTCATTGGCAAGAAGGAGCCATCTACTGCAGTCACGGAGAGGGGTATAGCCAGGGCAACAAAGGAAATGCCTAACTCAGAAGCCAAAGATTGTTCAATGAAATTCCCGGCTGCTCCAGAGTCCACATATGCAGAGAGTTGATAGGCATTTTGAGCCCAGTGGATAGACACGGGTAGGGTGAAACAAGAGAGGCTGACAGAATTAAAGGAACGGTCTAGATCACCTAGACCCTGGAGTCCCGGACGGACTGGACAGGAGTTCAAGAGATGTCCTTTATCGCCGCAATAAAGGCACAAGCCCAAACCCATGCGCCGGGTACAATCCTCTGGAGTGAGGCGAGTTCGCCCAAGCTGCATAGGTTCTTCCAACGTTTGAGAGGTTGAAGACGGAGAGGGTTCCACAAGTCTTTGGAGTGCCTGTACTGGACGGCCAGCAGGGGGATGACTGGATCTGGATCTCTCCAGGGCCCGCTCCTGGAAACGAATGTCTATTTGAACGCTTAATGCGATTAAATCATCCAATGTGGTAGGAATGGTGTGTCCAGCGAGTTCATCCTTTACACGCTCAGCTAGGCCTTGCCAGAAGGTAGCGGTAAGAGCCTCATTATTCCATTTGAGTTCAGCAGCCAGCGTTCGGAATTGAACTGCGTATTGACCGACTGTCATTCCTTGCTGACGGAGACGAAGGAAGGCCCCAGCAGCAGAAGACACTCTGCTGGGCTCATCAAAAGTTTTCCGGAAAGCATCCAAAAAGGCCTGGAGGTCAGAGGTGATAGAATCGTGTTGTTCCCAGAGTGGGGAGGCCCAAGCTAGGTCATCACCAGAAAGTAGAGAGATGATTTATGTGACTTTGGTGCGATCAGTTGGAAAATGGTGGCTGGAAAGTTCAAAGTGGATGGAACACTGATTAATGAAGCCACGACAAGCCTTAGGGTCGCCAGAAAAATTAGGTGGGGGTGGCAGATGCAAGCAGGGATTGCCAGGTGAGGCAGGTAACACGGGAGCAGATGAGGCAGAAGCAGGAGCCAAAGGAGCTGAAGTTGCAGCGATTTGCAGGCGTTCCAGGCGGGAGGCAAGATCCTGTAGAAACAGCATTATTTGCTCTTGATTTGCTTGCTGGGAGCTAAGTCGCTGAACTAGATGATGCATCTGGTCCTCAATCAGTGGCCGACCCTCTGAGGAGCTCATGGCTTGAGCAAACTGTCACAATGGTACTGAAGTGAGCCCACAGGCGCGCAAGTGACACGGGATTCCCCAGGGCGTGGAATCTAAGGGCCAGCCGGTATTCCGCCAGGGGCCCCCTCACAAGGGTTTGGGCTTAGCTGCGTGCTGACCCCAGGTCACGACCCCCAGGTTCACCCTGCTCACGAGGAGAGTACCAGAAGACTCAGAGGGATGGATGGATGGATAAAGCAAAAGGAGAGCCGGATATCGAGCCAAGGTCGGGGCGGGCAGCAGACAACGTAAACAGGAGGACTAGCCGATTCGGTACACAAGAAGTCTGGTTAAGTAGGATACAGGCAGGGAGCTCTGAAACAAGTGTTGCTCAAGCAACCAGAAACTGGTCTGAGTGCAATTTAAATAGTGAGGCACATGGGAGGCTGGACAGGAAGTAGCAGGAAGGAAGGATATATTAAGCCACAGGTGAAGCCGGCGACACCCATAGCTGCTGAGTGCAGCCAGAGCTGAACACAAGCTTGTGGTACAACAGGTGCCAGCCGACCTACAGCAGTATAGGTAAGACACAGATCAGCTCCGCAGCTGATCTGTGACAAATGGTACTCCTTGTCTCACGGGTCCTAATCCCTGATGCTGCAAAATGGCTTCTTTAGCAGCCAGGAATGCGGTCAGCTGCTCTAAACCCCATGAGAACTCAGTCTTTTCCAAGATGTGGGATGAACGATCTCCAGGACCCCACAACTCCAATGAACTTCTGTGCTCCTTTTTGGTAGTAGTGGGCGACAGCGCCTGGATAGTTTGCACAACTGTCTCTGGAATTTTCCTCTGCGGCCCAGTCCACATCATTCCCAGGAATTTCACTTCTGTGGCAGGTCCTTGGACTTTGTCTGTCGATAGCCCACCCTCTGTTCTCCATGTGCTGTATCAGCAGGTGCAGTACTTCAATTACATCTTCTTTTGTTCCAGAGATCATGATATCATCAATGTAATAAAACACAGCGACTTTCAAATTCAGGGTACTTAAATCTTGGGCAATCAGTCCATTACAAATCGTTGTAGAATGAACATAGTCTTCAGGAAGCATGGTGAAAGTGTACTGGCGGCCGTCCCACACCTTAGCAAACTGGTCTTGACACTCTGGTCAATCAAAATTGAATAGAAAGCATTAGCCAGGTCTACCAAAGCATGATATTCTCCTGCCTCTTTAGAAATTTTCTCAACAATTGAGATCATATCCGATACAGCTGACTTCACTGGAGGTGCCACCTTGTTTAGACCTCTGTAATACAGTCATTCTATATGTCCCATCAGGTTTATTTACTGGGAACACCGGAGACGAGAAAGGACTTACAGCAGGTCTAAGGATCCCTACTCTCAACAGTTCTTGAATAGTTGCTACAATTTCTTTCTGGTCTCCAGGAAGTCTGTACTGCTTGAGACAGACTGGCTTCTCTGGTGGAGGAATGTAGACAGGGGTCCATTTCGCATGACCTCTGACCAGTGGCGGCCCGTTCATAGGGGGCGCATAGGCACCGCCCCCCCCCCCCTCCCAGGCAGTCACAAGAAAAAAGAATAAAACATTTTTTTTTTTTAAGAATGGCCCTTTAAGAAAAAAAAAGATTTGAAAAAAAAAGTCATTAAGTGCACTGTGTCCGAGCGCCGGACACAGTGTGTATGGGAAACGCCATGTCAATGCAATCACAAGATTGCAGACGAGGCGTTTCATTTGCAGGCTTTAAACCTGCTTTGCGGCGCTCTCCATTGCGCTACACAGCATCCGGTATGGGTGCTTTGCATACTAGTAACGACATCACTTCCGGTTTTCACTGCCAGGGATAACCAGAAGGAATGTTAGCAGCTCTTTGGAACACACGGCTGAGCGGAGCTATGTCGAGTGGAGTGTGGACTCTGGAGGCAGGACCCTGTGTCAGGCAGGGAGCGGATCACTAATGGGGTGGATGGGCACGGAGCTGACAGTGCTGAACCTGAGCTTGAGAGCAGTAAACAAGAGCCTGAAGCTGAAGGTGAGTGTGGGGATCGGAGGTTCTCTCTCTCTCCAGCTGAGAGAGTTAATTTCTCCTGTCATGTCACTCTCTCACAGCATGGCTCTGCTGTGCTCAGTCTGACTTGGATGACTCCATTTGTTGTGTTCACCCCTCTCCCCCCTCCCTCCAGATTGTTCTCCACTGGCTCTCCCTGTCATATATCTCCCCTCTGTCTCTACAAAGCTGCTCCAATGTTCTTATCTTCTCAGTCCCACTGAGTTAGTCTCCCTGCAGCCTTTTTCTCCTGTACTTCCCCCTCTTATCAGACCATTTTATCTCTCTGCGGATCCCAGCACTCCAACTGCTCAGCCTAATATATATTATCTGCTCTCTCCCCCCCAACACAGGCACAGCTGATCAGCTACATTCCAATGGGATGTACAATTAACTCTACACTGTCCAGCAGCTGCCTCTTTATCTTGTGCCCTATATAATGTGCTCTGCACCCCTCCCCATGTAATGTGCCCTGCACCCCTCTCATACATGTACCACCATACACTCTGCACCCCTCTCCTACATGTACCGCCATACACTCTGCACCCCTCTCCTACATGTACTGCCATACACTCCGCACCCCTCTCCTACATGTACCGCCATACACTCCGCACCTCCTCCTACATGTACCACCCACCACCATACACTCTGCACCCCTCTCCTACACGTACCACCCACCACCATACACTCTGCACCCCTCTCCTACACGTACCACCCACCACCATACACACTGCACCCCTCTCCTACATGTACCGCCATACACTCCGCACCCCTCTCCTACACATACCACCCACCACCATATACTCTGCACCCCTCTCCTACATGTACCACCCACCGCCATACATTACTGTTAACAATGATTATATGGGCATTTAAAAGAAACACTGACAATATGTAATGCATAATTTATACCAAAAGAATGAAAGGCACTTATTGATTAGTTGCTATGGACTACAGTATTTTGCACATTGCTGTTTGTATTATGAAACTCCACTTGTTTCCTAACCAATTGGATTTAATTTAATTTGAATTACTTTAAATTAAATTAGATTTTAAAATATTTTAAAATTCTTCTTTAATTTGAGTATGATATGTTTTATAGTGAAATTTGTATTTGCAGTCTTTGATTCTGTCACGTATGCTGTTAGGTCATGGTATTGTAAAGCTGTTTAAAGCAATGTAGAAATTTCCTAATTTTTCATTGCATTGATTTTTTTTCTTGCTAAATACTCCTGACACTATGGGTGGAAGCTAGTGGAATACAGGGGCGGAGTGGGTGGATTATATAAGGGGTGGGGCTTATGAGAAGTGGGAGGGGTCAAAAAGGAGGGGCGGAGTCTAGCGCCCCCCCCATCCTAAAACTTCACCAGCCGCCACTGCCTCTGACCACAGCCTTCACCGCCCTAACCAGATGCGCTTTGTCAGGATACCCAAATGTGAATTTTTTTTCGGGTAACTCTGATACCAAAACATTTGTCATAAATCCCGATCCCTTGCCAATAGCCAATTTCACCAGTATCCTAACTGTTGGTGTAGTTTGCCCTCCCGAACCTTCTATATAAATAAATTTTCCTTTGTGATGGGAAGGATTTCCTTGCAAAAGTGTAACTTCAGCTCTAGTATCAACTAAAGCAATCAGATGTTTAGGAGAAGACGACTTCCCCCACCATACAGTGACAGGTGCATACGGGCGTCGGTCTCCTGCTGTCGTCACTGCCCTCATTGCTATTACAGGAGACTCACCTTCCCTTCATAAAGGATAAGGAACCTCCCAATCCCCTTTTCTGATTCTCTCTAACTCCTCCCCAGGATAAAGGGATTTGGGTTTGGGTTCATGTTCATGTAGCGGGTATTTAAATTTGGGGGGGGGGGGAGCATCTGGGTTATTTAACCCAGATGTACTAATTGTTAGGGAATCTGAGAATCCCTTTTGTGATTCTTGGAGGACTCTGGTGGTGCAAGGTTCCCTGTGGCCTGTAGGTGGCGTTGTCGCCCTGGGTCGGAGTTGAACCTGCACCGAAAGACTGTTCCTTTTTGTCCTTTCCTGGCGCTGGTACAGCGGGGCGGGGAACCCGCTGTGACGCAAAGGGAGAGTAGATAAAAAGTGCGGACGCCCTGACCTCGGGGTTCAGAGTTGGAGGACGCGGCCGCACCCAGGCACCTTCGGCCTGGGTGCTGCCATTCCAGAGTTCCGGGCCCTGGTGCCCTTGACCTGGCCGGAGCGAGGGATGGAGTCCATCCCAGGCACCTTAAGCCTGGGGTGAGGTACTACGGCCAAGGCCTGGAGCCCAGTACTTCGACTGGGTTCCGCAAGGGTGGAGGAGTCCGAGGGGCCCTAAGGTGTTGGGACCCGTATCTGAGGCGAGGAGGCCGGGGAGTGTAACCCTTCCGAATAGCCCGGTACAGCATTAATCCGGTGACGGCGGGGCCTCTGGTAACTCTCTTGGAGGAATGTCTTCCCCCTGACAGGGGCTGCAACGTAGCGAAGGTAAGTCCAGTTCCTGTTCACTAGAGTCGCTAAAAGAGATTCTGCAACCAAAAAGTCCATTTAACAGCCACTGTGCTTAGCAGTTGGTGAAACCTCAACGGTTTAGTTTCTTTGAGGATTGTGCCTTGACCTACTCCCCACCAATACTGGACTGTTCTATGGGTCTCATACTGTCTGCTCGCAAAGGACTATTTGTTTGCCGTTATGGAATAAATACGTGTTGGACCTTTTTCAGTGTGTGGTACTCCAATTACTGGGAGCAAAGGGGGGTTATCAACAGAACAGACTTGGCTCTGAGCGTATACACAGCCCGAATGTAATTTGATGCTGGCCTTCACCTCTACATGCTGTAATCTAGAGGACATGGGCCGTGGCGCACCTCGCTCTCCCCTTCAAGGTACCCCTAGACCGAAGCCAAAGTAACTGCTAAAGAAGAGAGAGAGAGAGGGTGAGGCCACTACATTCAGTTTTGGGAATTGATTTGAGGCTAACAGGAGGGGTCTGTTCTGTTTCCTCTAAGTCTAGGCTGATGTTATCTTCACTAGTAGTAGCGTTTCTAACCCTGACAGTTTTCCCCACTAAATGTTTCCACCTCTTCAGCATTTCTGCAGTAGAAATTCCACCTATCTTATCTTTAGGTACTCCTGTCTTTAATAAGTCCACCCACATTTCTTTCCTAGAAATAACTAGCCTGGTTTTCTCTTCACCTCCTGTCTTCTCTACCCCATTCCCTTTCTCCTCTGTTCTTTTCTGCTTGTATCCTTCCTGTTTGGCCTTGACCTTATCTACTGCCCTGACAGGTTTTGTTTTAGTCTCCTCTAACTCCCCCAACTGGCTTAAGAGGGTAGTGGCTTCATGAATCTTGCTGTTTAATCCCAGGCCTCCCAATAAGGACAATAATGGAGCCCTGAGATTAAATGGCGCAGACTTCATCAGCTTAGAGCGCAGAGCAGACGTAAAGGGTTTCATATCTGGATCCATCTATTTTGGATATGTATTTAATACGGTTATACAACCCATCTTGTGTAACCTGCAAATACCCTCTCCTATTGATCTCCAGGAGTAGGTATTTTCCAGGTCAGTAGGACACTAGCGTATACTATTCCATCTCTCATGAGGTCTAACAGTAAAAAATTCACACTAAATTCTCTGGCTTTTTGTATTGCCTGATACAATTGTGGATCATGGGTTAACACTCCCATAGCCACTGCTTCCTTACCTGACAAAACACTGTCCGCCCCTTCATCCCACAAGTGTAGGAGACAACTCAATAGGGGCTCCCCAGACCTTTGTTTGTATTGCTTTGTCAGCTCATGGAGTTGAGTTTGTGTAAACTCCCATACTTCTTCAAATTCACCATCTCTGGGGTTGCTATAATGCACCTCCCATCTGCCATATCCTCTCTATTATGTTGCCGTTTCTTATGCTTAGTAATGAGAGGTCTGGCATACTTTTTCTTTCCCACTAGCAGATCATCATCTGAAATATAAAACTCTATCTCCTCATCATCACTATTGTAGCGATACCCCCTAGAGGGCTGCTGGATTAAATTTGTGTCCTGCCTTTCACTGTCCCAGAACTAAGAGTCTATGTTAGGAAGTTTTAGATAGATGTGAGTGCCAGTCACTTCAGTCTTTTTCCAATGCTTTATTAAACAAACTTTCAGTAACAGAAGGATAGAGGGTTAGGGGAAGTTCAGATACCTTGTTTGCAAATCACTGATGAGGTTCTTGGATCCAAAGGACAAACAGCTTTCTGTCTCTGGATCTTGCGACCACCGGATAGGCCTCTCACACTGACCTAGCAGCTGGTATGAAGCACAGACAAGTCTCTGCCACAGACTTAGCGATATGTGGAACTCCTGGGTATTCCTCTGCCACAGGATTGTTTAGGCAGCAGTCAGTTAGTTGTAGGTCAGCTGCACAGTATCAGAACCTTTAAGCCACCCGGCAGTACTGTGAGGTAGGTTAACTTGGGTGCATCCTCCAAACGAGTCACCAGGCTCTTCCTGAGAAACCAGCCTTTAGCCCGGTTCTCTCCAGCATAGGTTCCCCCCTGGGATCTTCTCAGTTTGAGTGGCTTCTTCCGCGGACTTCTAGGCCTACTCGTAGTAACACAGCCTCGAGCCAGCAGGGCCCGAGGTAGAAGAGAGCAACTGCCATGTACCTTAGGCCAGGAGGGCCATGAGGTCAGAGAGTCAGCAGGCCCCTGGGTAGAAGAGACTGAAAACATGGCGTCTGTCCCTTAAATATTCTCTCCCAGAATGCACAGCAGTAAGAACACTCCCACTGGGCTGTTTCTGGGGAAAGAATAGTCAATGCACTTAACTTGCTGTATTTCTCACACTGGCCTGTGGTGACAGTGACACCTACTGGCAACAGTGAGAAATGCGCACAACATAGCCAAATTGGAACAGAAGCAAAATTAACTTTATACAATCACTCTGAGCTATTTACAGCTCAGATAAACACTAAATTTACACATAGCCCCTATTCAATAGGAACAGGGCGCTACACTATCATTTGAGGAGAGCACATCCTCACGATCCCAGTTTTGGGATGTGACAATGGCATGTACCCTGGCTTTACTAACAGGTTTACGGCCCTTCCTTTTTCCTTAGGGCATTAATTGATTTGGTCATGAGGGCTGCACACTGCTCTTGCAAATCATCAGCCTGACTAGTGGTTGAATGTACACCGTTCAGCAGGCCCCCTTGCCGCTAGTAGCTGCCGGATCCCCGCACGACAGGCCGCGGCTCTTGCCTAGTTCCGGCCGCAGCGGCCATCTTGGTACACCCGGCCTCGGCCTCCAGGACCATCCTCGCCCTCCAAAGGGATTATTGTTGGAAATCAAAACATAGGACCCTACCATTGTAGGCCGACTGTCCTGCAACCCCCTCCGGGCCACCAGAGTTGTTGACCTGCAAGAGGAACCACAGATTCGGAACCAAGAAGCGGCCATTTTGGTACAATCGGGCACCCTTTATAATACTCAAAAAAATATATATTTTTTTATTCTTCCTCATTCTTATTCCCACTCTACCTCTACTGATTCCCCCCCCCCCAACGTAACCGGGGTGCCATTCTCCCCAAGCTTAATTCCCCCAGCTCACCACCGCACCATCCGCAGCCGCCGCCTGCTGCTATCCGAGCACCTGCCTCTAGACCGCTAGACCTGCAGGGCAGACTGCGGCTGCAGGCTTGCCCCGGCCAACCCATCATCTTCTTCCCTATTCTCTTCCCAGCGGACCCGCGTGCGCCGACCTGGTAAGTACATTGGGGCACCTCTAACCAGTAGGATGTTGATCAAGGGCCATCCGATCGCCTCCGGGGGTCAGGAAGGAATTTTCCCCTGCTGTAGCAATTGGCAAGGCTCAGTCGGGGTTTTTCGCCTTCCTCTGGACCAACAGGGGGGGTGGTTTTAGGTCATCGGGCCCGATTCATTATCACCATAAACTCTTGTTTCCTTCCCATCATGTGCAATTTTAAATACTCAACGGACACCCTTCAGAGGCTAAGGAATACCGCCTCAACACTACCAACCTCCACCCAAAAAATACTACAAAAAGAACAACTGCTAAGGATTAATCGACAATCAACCATCAAAAACTCGAAGGGACCGCTGCCACTACAACACATATCACGACTTCATCACCCAAAACAACATAGACTGCCTCTTTATCACGGAAAGCTGGCTAACACCCGACTGTAACACCATCCTAACAGAACTGGTGCCTGAGAACTTCTCCATCCTAACCGAGCATAGAATAGGACAACGAGGAGGAGGCCTAGCAGTGATTTTCAAATCTCACCTCTCTCTCATCAAACCGAAGCTAGAGAACTCATTGCCTTTCATGGAGACACTCACTCTCCATCTTCAAACAACACCTCAAGACACCATTCACATACTGCTATGCTACAGACCACCAGGACCAAAGACAAATCTCCTCACACCCTTCACCGAACTCATCTCGACGTACACCTTGAAAACCAAAATCTTTCTATTACTCAGGGACTTCAACCTCTGGGCTAACTCCACTCAGGACCCCATTGCCACCTCCTGCATCAACCAACTTGAAGAACTAGGTCTGCAGCAACTGATAAATGCCCCCACACATAGGTCGGGTCATACTCTTGACCTCATCTTCAAACAAAATATGGACATCAACACACTGGACAACATGCCGTTACCATGGACGGACCACCACGCTATTAAATTTAAAATCACCTCCAACTCCATCGCCCAAAAACCGAAACACTCAATAACCACACACTGGACCAGATCTCAGAAGAAACTACACTCGGAACTCTTCAAAACTACACTATCAAAAAAAAATTGGACCGCTAAATCAGAACCACTCAACGGAACAAACACTCAGCCACTTAAACAAAGCATTACTACAAACCGCAGACACAGTCGCTCCGAAACGCAGAGCACTCATCCGCAAAAACAACTCAGGCTGGTTTAATGACACTCTGACTCTACTGAAGCAAGAACGCAGAAGAGCTGAGGGAGCCTGGAGAAGAAACCCAACAAAGGAAAACCACACTAACTACAAAGCGCTCACCAAGAAATATCACAAAGCAATTTTCAAAGCAAAAAAATAACAACATTTCTCAAATACCATCTCAAAAGCCCTAAATCGACCTTGTGAACTCTTCAAACTTGTCGCTCAAACTATGAACCCCACCTGCCTAGAGCCCCCAGCAAACGAAACTCAAGAATTCTGCAATGAATTATCTGACTTTTTTATCGCCAAAATCGAAAACATTCGAGAAAAAATTCAACAGAAAAAAGCAACCAATCTGACTCAGCCTAAACAAGAAGAGGAAACCAATATACAACCGAGTACATTCTCGCTTGTCCCGATCACAGTCGACATTACCAAAAATATCATCAGAAGTCTCTGAGATAGCACATCACCAAATGATTATTTCTACAAAACTCCTGAAAGAATGTACCGACATTCTGGCACCCACCATAACACATCTAGTTAATCAATCGTTCAAAGAAGGCATTGTTCCAAGCTCCCTCAAGCAAGGCATTGTCAAACCCCTCCTAAAGAAGCCCAACCTCGACCCAAAAGACCCAAACTACCGCAGACCGATAACAATCCTCAACACCATTTCAAAGATCATGGAAAAAGCAGTTGTACAACAGCTACAACTCCATTTAGACTCCCACAAACTTTTGGATCCACTACAATCAGGCTTCCGTCCAGGCCATGGCACAGAAACTGCCCTTCTCAAAATCTGGGATGACGCCCTCAAAGCTGCAGATGACGGAGAATCATGTCTCCTGGTGCTGCTGGATCTCAGTGCAGCATTCGACACAGTAGACCACAAAACTCTACTCATTCGCCTGAAAGAAGTAGCAGGAGTCGCAGACCCTGACCTAACCTGGTTCGCATCCTTCTTAAAAAATCGCTCTCAGACAGTGAAACTAGGAGCCTTCACCTCTGAAACGCGCGCAATTTCTTGCGGAGTCCCTCAAGGATCACCACTGTCATCCGTGCTCTTTAACATCTACCTCCGCCCACTCCTTAAAATCATCAGCAAACAGGACCTGTGCTACCACTCATATGCTGACGACACCCAACTCTACTTTCGGATTACCGGAAAAAAAGACCAACATCATGGACTGGAAAATTGCCTCACATTGATCGATGATTGGATGACTGAGAGTTCCCTCAAACTCAATGGATCCAAAACAGAACTTCTTCTCCTCCACGCAAACTGAAAGACAAAAACAAAGAAGCCCTGGACTCCACCCACCATTCTTGGACAGATCATTACCCTGAGCACCAAAGCAAAAAGTCTCGGAGTCATCTTTGACTCAGAGATGTCGATGGACGCACAAATAGGATCAGTAGTCAGCGGATCGCACCATCTCCTCCGCCTGCTACGGAGACTCATCCCCTTCATCCCGGAAGAGGACATAGCATAATCATCAACTCCCGACTCGACTACGCAAACTCCCTCTACATAGGACTACCTAAATATCAGATTTCGCACCTACAAGTCGTCTAGAACACGGCAGCCAGACTGGTAACAGGGAAAAAACCCTGGGAATCCATCACCCCTTCACTAAGGACCCTGCATTGGCTAACCGTAAAGGATCGGATCACATTCAAAACCCTCTGCCTCACCCATAAGTGCACACAAGGAAACGCTCCTCAATATTTATGCGAGAAGATAAAACACTACATCCCCAATCGCAGTCTCCGATCAACCGACCAAAACCTCCTCCACATCCCCAAGGCCCGCTACAAATCAAAGGGAGAAAGAAGATTTGCAGTCCAAGGACCACGGCTATGGAATGTTCTACCCACGGACATCCGTATGGAAGAAAACAATCGGGCCTTCAGGAAAAAACTCAAGACCCACCTCTTCTGAAGTTTCAGGACCTCATTGGATACAAGCGCCTTGAGGCGATTTAGTTCGCATTTGTAGCGCTATACACTCACTCACTCACTCTGAAGCAACTGCTAGCTGGTCTTTTAATACCTTAACTTCTGCCTCTGCCTTCTCCCTTCTATTAAATTCGGTATAAATAGCATGAAGGAAGTATCAACTCACAGTGGACACTGTCCTCTTCTCTTTTTTACTTAAATCCAACTCCTTAAGGCTAAAATCGACAAAATGATCTGAGATTTTATCACCCCAAGTTGCTTTTCCTAAAAAGCTTATGCAGCATTTTACCTAGCACAAGCCACACAACACACCACAGAAATAAAACAGGTCTGCTTCAGTTGAATTCTAGCACAGATCCTGAATGAGCCCCCAAAGTGTTTTGCTTGCGTCTATCTAGCAAGGTTACTTTGTGGTATAAGCAAGGAAGCTGAGACCTCTGCAGTGTGTAAATGTGCTTTTACTATACAAAGATGCTGTACCTACAAAACTATTACAATATTAGGAATACAATACAAGACTGACAGATATCTATAACGAGCAAAATTCCCAGCAAATAAACAGTAGAAATACACTTAAAAGTTACTTAACTTTGGTTGCTGTGTAATCATGATCTCCGTTGCTCCTGGAGCTTAAGTTTGAAAAGCACTCTCTTACCTGTAGCTATAGAGACAATAGACTGTTCTCAAACTGCCAACGGAATACAACAATGGTATCTACTTTACCATTGTATCCAACAGCATTTGTTTGACATATTCTGTGTCTGTGAAACCAGAATGCTATGAGTCTTATAGAAGAATTATATTTTATATCAAATGCAACACAATAACATACATAAACTGGGATGGAGCAATTTAACATTTGTAACAGCATTTAACATTATCAGGATTTTCCTTAAAAGGAAAAGTCCATCCTGAGCTTTTTAGGCTGGGCTTCCCCTCTGGGTCACAGGAGTGCAATTTGTTTTGCACTCCTGTGACCCATTTTCAGTCTGAAGTCCGCTTTCCGCTGACGTCACTGCCATCAGTCGGGGCAGCGCGTCATTACGACTTCCAAGTCGGGATCCGCCAGCTGCCTTGATTGATGGCAGTCTCAGTGTCTCAGCAAGCCACTGGGATGGCCGCTCCCCGCCCCTCCAGGGCTCAGCACTCCAATGAGAGCTGAGAAGTAGAACAGGAGTGATGCTGACTGATAGTCAGCATCGCTCTGCTCGGGGAGGAGTGAGAACCGAGCCATTGGCAGTGTTCAGTGGCTCGGTTCTCAGTGCAGAGACACCAAGGGACAGATGCAGCATCAGTCTGATGCTGCATCCACCGAGGTAAGTATGATTAGGAAAAACAAAACAAAACATACTTCTCTTTTAAAGCCGCCCAGGGTGGCAATATGGAGAATCCCGTCTTTTTGGCTTATATTTGTATTTCTGAATAACAGGCCTGTTTTTTTTTTTCAGAAATTACTAGGGGCAGTTGTTCTAAGGCCTTCAGCGCTGAAAAGGTGCTTTTATCACCAGTTCAGTGCTGGAGCATGCAGGGCATAGTGAAAGCTTTCAGCTTCATGCCGTAGCTGGAAGATTTGCTTAATCCTCCATGCTACAGCGCTAAAGAGGTGATAAAAGCACCTTTTCAGTGCTGGAGCACGGAGGAAATAGTAGCACCATATAGCCGCTCACCTAAAATAACAGCCCATGGGCAACTTTCTATAAAAAAATAAAAAAAAAAGATTAAAACACCACAGCTACTGGAATCCTGTTAGTTGTTGTGTTCCATTATCCAGGTCTTCCATTGGGCTCCCTGGTCTTCACGTGACTTCATCTTCAAAAAAAGACTTGTGCACATATGTTTGATGTCCATTTTTTCCAGAAGCACAATTACCTCCTGTGCTGCAATATTTAATAGGAAGTTTTATTTCCCAACCTGCCCCAGGGGACATGTATCAATGCAAAAAAAAGTTTTAAAAACGGCAGTTTTTTCGGGAACAGTGATTTTAATAATGCTTAAAGTGAAACAATAAAAGTGAAATATTCCTTAAAATTTCGTACCTAGGGTGTGTGTATAGTATGCCTGTAAAGTCGCACTTGTTTCCCGTGCTTAGAACTGTCCCTGCACAAAGTGTCATTTCTGAAGGAAAAAAAGTCATTTAAAACTCACTCGCGGCTATAATGAATTGTCGGCTCCCGGCAATACATAGAAAAGTCATTGATAAAAAAAATAATAATATGTGGGGGTCCCCCCAAATTCAATTACCAGGCTCTACAGGTCTGGTATGGATATTAAGGGGAACCCCACCCCAAATTAAAAAAAATGACCCTTTATCCAAGCACGCAACCTGGCAGGCCGCAAGAAAAGAGGGGGGAAGAGAGCGCCCCCCCACCTGAACCGTGCCAGGCCACATGCCCTCAACATTGGGAGGATGGTTTGGGGGTCTGTGACCCCTCAAAGCACCATGTCCCCATGTTGATGGGGACAAGGGCCTCATGCCCACAACCCTTGCTCGGTGGTTGTGGGGGTCTGTGGGTGGGGGGCTTATCGGAATCTGGAAGACCCCTTTAACAAAGGGGACCCCCAGATCCCGCCCCCCCATGTGAATTGGTAATGGGGTACATTGTACCATTTCACAAAGAAAGTGTAACAAATTGTAAAAAAAACACAGACACCGTTGGGAAAGTCTTTTATTAAAATAAAAAACACTATACTATACACACACCCTAGGTACGAAATTTAAAGGAATATTTCACTTTTGTTGTTTCACTTTAAGCATTATTAAAATCACTGCTCCCGAAAAAAATGCAGTTTTGAAAACTTTTTTTGCATTGATACATGTCCCCTGTGGCAGGACCCGAGTCCTCAAACCCTTTTTAGGACAATAACTTGCATATTAGCCTTTATAATTAGCACTTTTGATTTTGAACGTTCGAGTCCATTGTATTTAATAGGGTTCTAAATTTCGCGCAAACTTTCTGTCTGTTCGCAGGTTTTGGTGCGAACCGAACAGGGGAGTGTTCGGCTCATCCCTAGCCACCATCCTCAATGTGTCTCCCTGCTGAGCAGCAAAAACAAATCAGAAAAGGGCAAGCAACCTTCACTGCTGTGTCCTTTCTGATATGCAGCCAATAAGGCAGTATATGTAAGACATAAAGGACAGACAACCTTCAATCTTGTATATGTCTGATGTACAGCAATATAACAATTCTGAATAGAGATAGCACTTCCATATTGAAGCGATTTGGCATGCGACTCAACATGTCAAATCGCATGCCTAAAATCGGCAGCCATTGCCGTTGTTAATAGCACTGTCTGAATCAGCACAACGCCACTTTGCGGTGCCGCACCGATTACCAAAGGCAGTATAAGTACTACCCCTGGCCCAGGTTCAATTTGTATTTCTGCTATGTAGCCCAACAAATCAGGACCATCAATCTTCCCTGCTGCCTTTCAGATAAGCAACCAATAATGCAGTAATATAGGACACAAAAACCCACAGACAGGCCTCAATCTTGTGTATGTCTGATGTGCAGCAATATTACAATTATGAGCAGAGATGTCACAAGACTCAATGGTTTGCATTTCTGCCATGCGACACAAAACCAGAAAGTACAGAAAACCTTCACTGTTGTATTTTTCTGATCTGTAGCCAAATAAAGCAGGACCTTTAGGATATAAAGGACACCAAACAAGCTTCAGTGCAGTGCATTTCTGATGTACAGCAATATACCCCTTATGAGCGGAGATGTCACAAATCTCAATGTGTATTTCTGCTGTGCCACAAAACATCCCAGCAAGGAAAAACCTTCACTACTGAAAAAGAAAAAGGGTACCCCTAGGGGCTTAGAATTGCAGCAATAGATGAAGATATTCAGAAATAGTTTAGTATAAAAGTATCAATTTTATTTAGTAGAAAAAAAAATCACATGATTTAGTAGGAATCAGGACATGAGCTCGAAAAAACATCAATTGAAGCTAACACATGTGTCTAAAAACAACCAAATTCAATATGGTACAACATTGGAAATATTATACAATGGGTGCAAAAGCCCCAACGTGTTTCGACCTTAGTAGTAATGGCGGTCTTCTTCAGGGGGAAAAAGCTTTGCGAACATAGATTCTATAATGAAATATATACATGTTAAATAAAGCATTGTTTACAACAAACAACCAATAAAGCAACACATATGCACCCATATGTATGGGTGCACATATGTGTGTACACGATATTGAACATATTTACTATGGTTTCCATAATTTTATAGTTGTAAAATACATACCCAAATGGGTGTCAGCAGCCAGGACTAGTGATCAAATGGTGGCCCCACCGTCAAAAGCAAATCTCTCCCAGACAATCAAAGGGAGGAGGTCGGGATGTTGTCATGGACCAGTTTGTGGAGCAAAGAAGAGAGAAACCAACCCCAGGCCTACGAGAGGTCACGACCCACGACCCCACACCACTGAGAAGGCGCGGGGGGGGAAACGGGCAGACCCAGGAGAAGGAGAGGGGGGAGGCAGGAGGACAAGGGGACCGAGCCTGCCAAGAGGAGGCACACCAAACAAAACAAAGCTGACCCTGTAAAAAATATCAGAGATATAAAGGGTATATTAGTGTAGTAAGGGTATGATAATTTTAAAAAAGAGACATCTACATATCTATGGGAGACCCCATAGAGGGAAAGAGTGAAGGGGGGGGCAGTGAATGGAAAGGAAAAATAAAGAAAAAAAAGAAAAAACAAAGTGAAAAATGAGGAAACAGTAAGGAGCAGGATGTGCCGGTGTGGGTAAAACAAGTAGGAAACTGTTTGAGGAAGGAATGGTGTGTAAAGGTAAAGAGGGGGGTGGGGGGAAACGAAAACAGGAAAAATAGGGGGGGGGGGGGAAATGTGTGTTGTTTGAGTGTAAATGCCAATGTAATGCCACATACACACGACCGTTTTTCACGACGTTAAAATTGACATTTTTTAAATTGGACATTAAAAACGATTGTGTGTAGGCTCCAGAGCATTTTTAACGTTCTTTTTAACGTCGTGAAAAATGGTAGTGTGTATGCTTTTACGAGGGGAAAAAAACGCGCATGCTCAGAATCAAGTATGAGACGGGAGCGCTCGTTCTGGTAAAACTAGCGTTCGTAATGGAGATAGCACATTCGTCACGCTGTAACGGACTGAAAAGCACGAGGCTGAAAAGCGCGAATCGCCGCTCAACAAACTTTACTAACATGAAGGGTGGCGCCATTCGAACGGAACTTCCCCTTTATAGTGCCGTCGTACGTGTTGTACGTCACTGCGTTTTGCTTGAGTGTTTTTTTTCATGAACGTGTGTATGCAAGACAGGCTTGAGAGGAAACAAGAAAAATCACATCGAGAAAAACTTTGTTTTTTAAAATGACATTAAAAACGTACGTGTGTACGCGGCATAAGAAAAAAAGAGGGAGTGAGAAAGTGCCCATGAATATATTCTGGGGAATGACATAAATGTGATGTGACAAGGGGATGTGCATGATGGGTTGAATGTGTGGGTGTGGAAGAGATGACCATGTGAATGTGGATGTGAAAAAATACAAAAAATTAAGAAAAATATATATAAATGTAAAAAAGTATGATGAACCAAAGAGAAAAGATGTATAATGAGGGAAAAGATGTGTGAAGGGACATGAAGAAAGTGAAGGATGTAAGCAAGGAAGGAAAAGTAGGATTTTTAAAACAGCTTACCTGTAAAATCCTTTTCTTGGAGTACATCACGGGACACAGAGCAGCATAGTCATTACTATGTGGGTTATATAGAATTACCTTCAGGTGCTGGCACTGGCAACTTCCAAAACAGGAAGTACCCTCCCCTATATAAGCCCCTCCCATCCGGGAGTACCTCAGTTTTGTAGCAAAGCAATACGTGTCCCCAAAAGAGGGGTGGGAGCTCTGTGTCCCGTGATGTACTCCAAGAAAAGGATTTTACAGGTAAGCTGTTTTAAAAATCCTACTTTCTTGTTCATACATCACGGGACACAGAGCAGCATAGTCATTACTATGTGGGACATCCCAAAGCAATGCCACATGAGGGGGGGGATACACCATACATAAGCTGGGCGCCATCAGGCATGAGGATCTTTTGCGGCCTGCAACACACTGCGCCCAAAGGCGACATCCTCCTGACTTCTAACGTCCACCTGGTAGAACCTAGTAAACGTGTGTACTGAAGACCATGTTGCGGCCTTACAAATTTGCGCCAGGGAGGCCTGGTGATGCACTGCCCATGAAGTTCCAACTGCTCTTGTGGAGTGCGCCCTAACTTTGAACGGAGGCGGTCTACTTCTCAAGCCATAGGCTTGTATTATGACCTGTCGAATCCACTTGGCTAAAGTAGATTTTGATGCTGCCTGACCCTTTCTGGGGCCTTCCGGCAGAACAAACAAAGAATCCGTTCTACGAATCTGAGCAGTGGCTTTTAGATAAGCTTTAACTGCTCTTACTACATCCAAAGAATGCAATAACTTTTCCTCTACCGAGCTTGGTTTGGGGAAAAAAGAAGGAAGAACCACATCCTGGTTCAAGTGAAACCTCGATACCACCTTAGGAAGAAAGGCTGGGTGAGGACGTAATACTACTCTGTCCTTATGGATAACCAGATATGGCTCTTTACAGGACATGGCGGCTAATTCCGACACTCTTCTAGCCGAGCATATGGCTACTAAAAATATCAATTTCCTGGTGAGTAGAACCAAGGAAATGTGCCGCAAAGGTTCAAATGGCTGCTTCTGCAGAACCGACAGAACCAAATTTAGATCCCATGGGCATATGGGAGCCTTAATCGGTGGAATAATACGAGTCACACCTTGCATAAAGGATTTGACAAGTGAATGCATAGCCAGGGGCCTTTGAAATAGTATTGACAAGGCCGAAACCTGGCCCTTGATAGTACTTAAGGCAAACTTCCTGTCTACAGCCCACTGCAGGAAGTCCAGAATTCTGCCTATAACGTACTTACGTGGATGCCATTTTCTGGCCTCGCACCAAGTGATGTACGCCTTCCAAACTCTATAGTAGATCTGCCTGGATACAGGCTTCCTGGCATTGATTATAGTTGATACCACAGAGTTAGAGAGACCTCTCTTCTTTAGGATGTGGGATTCAATAGCCAGGCCGTTAAACTTAGAGTTAGTAAGGAAGGGTGGTATATCGGTCCTTGCGAAAGCAGGTCCGGACGACGTGGAAGGGTCCAAGGACTCCCCACAGACATTTTGATGATCTCCGCGTACCAGGCCCTTCGGGGCCACGCTGGAGCCACCAGGATCACCGGCTTCTTCTCCAACCTGACTCTGCGAAGGAGTCGTGGCAACAATTGTAGCGGAGGGAATGCATATATCAGTCTGAACTGATCCCAAGGGAACACCAGAGCATCCGAGCCGCAAGCGAGGGGATCCCTTGTCCGGGAGACAAATCTGTCCACCTTTGCGTTGAATCTGGATGCTAGCAGATCTACATCCGGTGTTCCCCACCGCTGACATATTGCTCGGAAGACCTCGGGATGAAGGGACCATTCCCCTGGGCATAACTGTTGGCGACTCAGAAAGTCCGCCTTCCAATTCTCCACCCCTGGAATGAAGACAGCTGATATACATGGGACATGCTTTTCTGCCCATTCCAGGATGTGACTTACTTCCCTCTGGGCTGCACGACTCCTGGTGCCTCCCTGATGATTGATATATGCCACTGCTGTGGCATTGTCTGATTGAATTCTGACAGGGGACCCTTGGAGTCTGGATGTCCAGGCTACTAGGGCGTACCGGGCTGCTCGTATCTCTAAGAGATTGATGGGCAGGGTTTTTACTACATTTGACCATCTGCCCTGGAGAGACCATTGCTCCAGTACTGCCCCCCAGCCTATAAGGCTGGCATCTGTAGTGACCACCTTCCAAGATATCGGGCTGAAGGGTTTTCCCTTCTGGAGATTCTGGGGGATCAACCACCAGCAGAGACTCTTCCGAACGGAAGGGGACAAAGCCATCGGGAAGTCTAGAGCCTGAACTTTTCCGTTCCAGGCTGACAATATGGCCCTTTGTAAATTCCTTGAGTGGAATTGGGCGTATGGCACAGCTTCGAATGATGCTACCATCTTTCCTAGCAGCCTCATGCACAGGCGTATGGACGGCTGTCTTTTTGCACAAAGCAGACGGACCAAGCCCCTCAAAGAGGATACCTTGTCTAGAGGTAAGAAAATCTTCCTCTGGTCTGAATCCAGCCGTAGCCCTAGATATACCAGGTTTTTCACTGGCTGTAGGGCTGACTTGTCCAGGTTGATGACCCAACCGTGAGATTCTAGATACTTGATTGTATCGACAATTACCACTTCTAGCTTGGCAACTGAGTGGTCCATCAACAACAGGTCGTCTAGGTATGCCATTATCGTTACACCCCGTGTTCTTAGATCGGCCAACAGTGGGGCCAGAATTTTTGTGAACACTCGTGGTGCTGTGGCCAGACCGAATGGTAAGGCTCTGAACTGAAAATGGCGCCCTTCTACTGCAAAGCGTAGGAATTTTTGATGACCTGGAAAGATGGGAACATGCAAGTAAGCATCTTTGATGTCGATCGAGGCTAACCATTCCTCCCCTTGTAGGGCAGCGGTGACCGATCGGATCGACTCCATCCGGAAAGACCGGACGTTTAGAAATTTGTTTAGACTCTTTAGGTCCAATATGGGTCTTATGTCCCCGTTTGGCTTCGGGACTGTGAAAAGGTTTGAGTAGAAACCCAACCCCCACTCTTCCATAGGAACCTCCATAATTACTCCTTGGAGCAATAGTTGTTCTAACGCCAATAGGAGAGACCCTCTTTTCAGAGGGTCTCTTGGCATGCCTGACCACATAAAATGGGACGGAGGAGACTCTTTTAACTCCAACTTGTATCCCAGAGTTACTGCGGAGAGCACCCATCTGTCTTTGATCGTCTCCCGCCAGGTCTCTGTGAACAACTGAAGTCTTCCCCCCACCCGTTTGAGTGGGGGCAGCCCTTCATAGGCTTGACTTGGAGGCTGGTTTAGTACCTCTTCGGATCCAGGGCTTTTTATTACCCTGTGGCTGTCCCTGATTTTTACCTCCTGAATTTGACCGAGGAGGCCGTCGGAACTGCTTAGTAGCAGACGTCGCAGGGATAGGAGAGGTAGTCCTCTTAAAAGATGGACCCCTAGACCTCTTTTTACTCGGTAAGAGAGTACTTTTACCACTGGAAATCTTCTGGATATACTTATCCAGGTCTTCGCCAAAAAGGCGTTCCCCATGAAATGGGAAGCTAACTAAGAGCTTCTTACAGGGAGCTTCAGCAGACCAGTTTTTGAGCCACAGAAGCCTACGCATATGTACCAAAGACAGCGTGAGGCGGGAGGCCTGATGGATAGAATCCTTGATGGCGTCAACCGCAAAGCATAATGCTCTAGGCAGATCAGCCAGAGCCTGGGCCTGCTGGTCTGGCAAATCCCTCAGGACCATTTTCATTTGATCCTTTAAAGCTTGGCAGACCCCAATAGCTGCCACTGCTGGCTGTGTAACAGCCCCTGCTGTGGAAAAAGCAGATTTTAATAAAGATTCCAATTTTTTATCCACTGGATCTTTGAACATTTGAACATTATCTACTGAACATGTCAGTGATTTGTTCACAGAAGAGATGGCTGCATCCACCGTAGGAACATTCCATCTCTGGGTGAACTTTTCCTCCATGGGATAGATCACCGGAAACCTTTTAGGCGGAACAAATAGTTTATCAGGATGTTCCCAGTCCTGGTATATAAGTCCTTCCAATAATGGATGTATTGGAAAGGAGCAATTAACCTGGGGAGCTTTTAGCGACCCCAATGAGGAGACAGCAGTAGTTGATGGTTCAACCAGAGGCATTTTAAATGCAGATCGAACCATGTCAGTTAGGGTCTGGACCCACAATCTTTCAGTCTGTGATGCTGAAAATGGTTCATCTACTGTCGATTCCTCAAAAACAGAGCTAACCTCCTCCTGATCCCCTTCAGGTAGGTCGGTCCCTTCCTGGGACTGTTGCTCTGCCAACAGGCACTCTAATGGAGGTGATGGAGATCTGGCGGGCTTTCTTTCCTGTAGAGAAGAAGCGATCAATGCAGCCAATCTCTGCTCCAATCCCTCCAGAGTTGAGGAAAAAACCTCCTCTGTTATATATGCAGGAGCAGGTGGACTGAGGACAGCCGCAGTACCTGGCACTCCCGGGGGTTCCTTATGGGTATTAACCTCTGATTTCTCAGGGGAGGAGGGTGCAGATGACTGCTCCAGATCCTCAGAGCCCGATGGAGACCCCCTACACTTCCTGAGAGGTATATCTCGGAGTTTTTTAGGCGGCATATTCCTTAGTTCAAAGCTGAGGTATTCCAGCCGCAATACACCCCTTACTGAAATAGTCTAATGCAATTTGCTGCTATGTACATCAGTGGGTGTCTACTAATGCATCTTTCTGGGGATGCCTGTATCAACCGCCCGCTGTAAGCCCCTATACCATGCTACCAGCTCCTTTTCATGCTCTGTGTCCATAGCAAGCAGCGTGGACTGAGTCCTTTTATCTTGCTGGGACGCCCGCACATGCGCAGAAGCGCTGGGCGCACAGAGCGCGTCATTCGCCAGGCTCCGCCCCCTTTTTTGAAGCTAAACCTTATAAAAGGAAAGCATGTGTGCGCGCGCGCGTGCGTGCACGTGTGCGCTCTTGGCACCATGTAGGGAGAGGAGCCAGGGTCCCTGTTTCACCAGGACTCGGGGATGGAAGGAAACTACTTGGCAGCATGACAGAGGATTGCAGCTTCCCTGATAGAGAGCTCACTCATCTGCCTGGACTTTCACCATGGAAGGAATAGTCCCAAGAAAAAAGACGTTCCACAGCGGCCTCTAGTGGACAAACACAGGTACCGCACTTTTGTCTTTTTTTTTTTTTTTTTTAAAACCTCATTTATGAAAAACATTTCCAGGTTTACAGTTTTTTTAAAACTTCCCTTATGAAAAAACATTTCTAGGATTTCTTAGGCATATACAGCTATTAGCGGGAATACCCTTTAGGTAACAGGCAGAAAGACATATTAGGCTTGGGGGTCCCCTCAATAGAACCAAGTTCCTGAGGGGCCCCCACTTACCTTTTCCCCGCCGCAGGACTTTGTTTGGTCCACAGAAGCCCAAACTTCACCTCTCACAGCAGGCATTGTACTAGACCTTCAGGGACCGGGTTCCCAAGGATTCCACTCCCCTGGACCTGTATAGCACCCTGCACAGATAGCCTCTTGGTTTTGGGTATGACCAGAGCTCTGGATCCCAGGGTCCAGCCCTCCTAAGAGAGGCATTACAGGCAAAACCCTGCTCTTCTCTGCAAGGCCCGGGTACCGACCGTTTAGCTATGAAGCTTTTTTGGTCGGATCCGGAATAGCTTGCTAAGGCCCAGAGAACCTGTACACAAGCCCAGATGAATACATGTTAACCTTGGCCAACACCTTAGACACTGGCAAAAAACTGAGGTACTCCCGGATGGGAGGGGCTTATATAGGGGAGGGTACTTCCTGTTTTGGAAGTTGCCAGTGCCAGCACCTGAAGGTAATTCTATATAACCCACATAGTAATGACTATGCTGCTCTGTGTCCCGTGATGTATGAACAAGAAATATAGTGTAAATTAAAAAGGCAAAATTACCTAAACTATCGAGTGAAAACATGTATATCTGAACAAAGTGATTGAATGATGTGTAGAGATTCAAAGAAAGGTTCTCATAGGATGAAGATGCAGTTCAAAATGCCTGAACATACAGAGATCTGTATACTAAATATAAGAAAAAATTAAGATATTAGTTGTAAAACAGAGGTATAGGTCCATGTTAGGAAGCCATGTCAGTCAGGCTGTCTACTTACAATTCTGGGCCAGCGGTATGCATGTACCTCCGTCCGAGCCACCAGAGAGGCTCTGAATGAGACTGTCTCCTGGGGCTGTGTATTATATATGAGCCAGGGAAAACGATGGGGTGTGCGTACCACATAACTCCACCCCCTCCCCCCCACAAAACTGGGAACGCCCGTACCGCAGCCAGGCACCACGCCACCCCCACCACATCCCCCCACACAACCCCCGCACTAAACAGCACACGGGGACGCCAAAGGTCACCATGATGGCGGCCGTCGCGCGGCCTCCCCGGCTTTCCGGAAGGACCGGAGTCCCCGGCATCTGCCGTCACTGACACCGTCAGAAGACGGCGTGACATCACCACGCCCTGCACGCGCCGCGCATGTGCAGTGGAGCGCGCTTAGTCAACAGGGATCATGGGACGCCGCCGGCAGACTGGACGCTCCCCCTGGTGGCTAAAAACCAAATAGCCACCTGGGAGCATGGGCAAAAGAACCGAGACACCAGGCTCGGAAAAGGATGCCCCCCTGCCTGCCGTGAGACCTGAAGGTGGAATCAAAAGCCCCACATAACTGTGCCATGAATAGGACCTGATGCTGGTGATTGACGGCAAAAAAGGCCACAAAGGAGACCTGCACATCCAGCGGCTGAGCGACATCCATGGGATAAACAAAATAGAAAATTAGACAAAAACATACATGTGTGACTATAAATCAACAAAAATAACACTTTTGGAGAGACACTGTCCTAAAATAAAATACATTAAACAGAATAAAATACAAATCCTTACCCCTATTCATGAATATAAGGGAGCTCAAGATGATTTATATTCTGTTGATAGAAATCATTTAATAATGGAGGACAGGAAGCAAAAAGAGAGTTTGTCAAAAGCACCCAGCGGGTAGATCAAGATCTCCCTAGGTTATTGAATTAGGTACTGTACCAGGAAGTGGCAGGACAACGTGGGAAAGGAAGAGGTCACCAATTTTCATGGACACTTCCCCCGCATTGCCTGTCATTGTGTTTTTCCCGATACAAATCCTTTTAAAAAGGGAGAAAAATAAATGGATTCATTCAGGCCTGGGTAGGCGGTGGCTTGTAGCCGAAAAATCAATTTCTGCTCGCATTGGAGAAGAGATTTATTCCAGTCGCCGCATCTGATCGGTATATGTACCCGATCAATGGCGATGAATTACATTTTAGGCATTTTGTAGTTGTGTTTAAAGACCACATGTCTGCCTAAAGATAGGTAACGATTGCCAATTTGCATGCTATAGACATGTTTAGCGATGCGACGCCAGAATTCTTGTTTCGTCTTACCTATGTAGAATTCACATAACATTAGGTATACGATACCACGAGTCTGGCAGTTTGCAAAATGGAGAGGTGTAAACGTCTCACCGTTCGGGAGCAAAAAGGATTTCTCCTTACGCATCAAAGGACAATGAGAACAGTGGGAAAGTGAACGGGAAAGTGCCACGTGCCAGACAGTGGTTTTTGGGAGATACTCCTTTAAATTCTCTCTGGACTAATTTGTCCTTCAATGACATGGCTCTTTTGAAAGTGATGGAAGGGGAATCAGTAACAAATTTGTTTGTCTTTGGATCATCGGTTAAGATGGTCTAATCTCGAATTTGTTTTTCTTGCCTAGAAAAACGCATAATGATCCTAGTGTTGTTGTTTTGTGAAGTCTGTTTCAACTGGGTGTTGAAAAGGAGATCACTGCGAGATTTTACAGACACCTTGTTGTAGGCCTTCCTTAGGCAGGACCTACTGTAGCCCCTTTCAAGGAGTCTGTTTTGTAGTTTTGCAGCTTCTGCCTTGAAAGTATCTTCATTAAAACAGTTTCTGCGGAGGCGCAGGTACTGTCCGTATGGGATCGAGTCCTTTAGTGCCATAGGGTGAAAACTAGCGGCATGCAGCACCGTGTTCCCGGCAGTAGCTTTCCGGAACAGGGTGCTACCAAGTTTTTCAAAAGGAGCAGTAAAGATCTGCACATCAAGAAAAGTGAGCATACTTTTGTTGTGTGTCATGGTGAATTTAAGATTAAGTGAGTTGATATTAATCAAATCAAAAAATTCCAACAAGAATGCCTCTGGACCTTCCCAGATGACGAAGACGTTGTCGATATACCTTAGCCATACTGCAATATGGCTAGTGTAATCGACAAGGTCCTCGTCACTGAGAAGGGACTGCTCCCACTCCCCCAGGTACAAATTGGCATAGGATGGGGCACAACATGTCCCCATCACTACGCCCTTTACCTGGAGGTAGTGGGAGCCGTCGAACAAAAAGGAATTGTGGTAAAGAATGAACTCCAATCCACCGCGGATGAATTCATTCAAGGCCTGGTCATAGCGAGAACCCTGCTGGAGGATTTGTGAAATGACAGCCAAACCTGTGGTGTTGGGTATCGAACTATACAGGGCTTCTATGTCGATAGCCACTAAGATAGACTCATCAGTGTAGGACAATTCATAAATTTTCTGCAGAAAATGAATTGTGTCCTTGATGAACGATGGTAAAGTCAGAACAAAGGGTTGCAGGTAGGCATCAATCACTCTCCTGAGGTTTTCTGTAATCCCTTGATTGCCAGAGACTATGGGGCGTCCCGTGGGGCCTGATGGGTTTTTGTGGATCTTTGGGAGGCTATAGAACGTCGCCACCCATGGGTGGCGAGTTCTGATATACTCCCAAAGATCTTTGGAAATAGCATTGGTCGCATAGGCTTGATCAACAAATTTATAAAACTCGTTATTGAATCTGTCGGGAAGTGTAGCTGGGATAGATCTATACCAAGAGTGATTATCCAGGATCTTTTGGCACATGGCTCTATAGTGGGAGTTGTCCGTTACAACAACATTCCCGCCTTTATCAGACACCTTGATTACAATAGATTCACTACTGAGTTCTACTGGTGTGCAGCCAAGAAGAAGTCATGGTGTATCCCTTTATGAAATAACCAACAGGGGCAATTTATTTCATAGGCATAGCCTGAGCTTAGATACTAACCTTTCACCACCAGTGAAGGAACAAATCCTAAAATGGTTGGACACCTTACTATAGTAGCTGTTGTCCTACCTTACCTCCGTTCCTGAGACTGAGCAAACGCTAACCAGCTCATACACAGGTGGGGCTAATCGGCAACTAAAGTCTGTCTCAATGAGCCCAGCCCCAGAGACCAAATTAAGACAGCCTCTAGAAGAGGTGGTCACCAATTTAGCCTGGAGGTAAATAGCTACCTGCAGGCCTTAATCAAGCAATCATGTAGCTCTTGCATAGGTTTGTACAGAAAATCCTCAATTAATGGATGTAGGAAGCAATTTATAGTACATCGCCCTTAGATCTACCACTGAGTGGACTGTAGCCCAAACCAACAAAAAGGTTTATCTTACCTCCTGCACTATAACATAACCACAGTGTAAAGGTGGAGTGGTAGGTTAGAGCTTATGAAAAGTTACACATAGCAAGCAACCCCCAAAAAGGAGGATCTGTCACAATGGATCCCTTACTGTGCCACACAGAAGCTTGGTCCCTGTCACATTGTCGAAAGTTAGGTCAGCTTTTAAGCATCTTGGAGCAACTTCAGATTCCTAGCAGCTGTGCTAATAGGGCCGGTAACCTAGTGCACCTGCTGACCAGGGGAGCTTACTCCTGAATCCTCCAACCACTGCACAATTAATAACTTGTTCAGTGGTATACATGGCCTGTAAGAAACTCTTTGTATCTACCAGGCCCCCCCTCTTTGCTATATTCACCCCTACTAATGTAACAAAACCGGACATGTAGGGAGAGGCTGGCAACCTACTGTTGCGATAACCACAGTGTCTCTGATGTAAGAGAGAGCTGTGGCTGGTGGTTTTAGCAGTAGCTTCTGGGTTATTTGTATCCAGACCCCAGGTCCTGCACTGCACCAGTCAGTGTATACACGGGGAAGGTGGGGGGAAGCAATGCCTTACCTACCTCTTTCCCATCTGAGGTGGTTTAGGCACACTCGCTCCTCTGCACCACTTGTCCACCATACAGCGTTTCTGATGTAAGAGAGAGCTGTGGCTGATGTTTTTAGCAGAAGCTTCTGGGCTATTTGAATCCAGACCCCAGGGGAGATTATCTTAAATGCCCAGAAACCATCTGGCTGGAATTGTGGATTTTGCAGCTAAATTCCCAAGACAAAGGAAAGTGCTCACCGTTGTCGTCTTCCCCTTTTGCCACAGCCACCGGGCTTGCTTTTCCATCCTTATGGTGCTCCCCCCAACTGCTGTCCCCATAGGGAGATGTAAGGTTAGGCTGTGTCCTGCACTGTACCAGTCAGTATATACAGGAGGGGGGGGTGAAATGCCTTACGATTCTCATTCCCATCCAAGGTGCTTTGGGCAGACATCCACCGTAGTGAACTGGTGCCTCCTCGCCTAGCGAAAGGAGGATGTGGGCGCCTGCTCCTGCTGACTCTCAGCCTTTCCTGCAGGGTAAGAAAGCCGCCGCCATTTTCCCGTAGACCGAAAATGATGTGGGTGTTTGTCGCCCTCCCCAGCAGCCCGAGCGAGCTACCAGGGGCACCGGAGTCGGGGACGGGCTCCCCCTGGAAAGAACCGACGGCCAGCACCCCATCTGAATGGACGCCCGGACAGGTAAGGGGGGAGGCAGGATAATGGCCCCTGAGGTTCTGGGTACATCACTGTACCCAGGGTCCTTCGGCTCTCAGGAGGGCTCTTCCAATTGCTGCCCCCCCTGAGGAAAAGATAGGGAGACCCCCCAGGAAGGACAAGAATATCCTACCAGACCCAGAGGCTTCCTGAGCTCGGGGTCCGGCTCCCAGGGGGAGACCACCAGCCCAAAGCTTCAGGTCATTTGGAAAAAAACAAACGGTTTCGCTGTGTAGGGAGAAACACAATCAAAAACTGAGGATCAAGGGGAAGGGTGGGGACTTAAAACAACTGTTGATTGATTGTGTTTCCTGTAAGAAGGAGCCTCTCATCTCTCAGGTGTGCCGTCCTGGAAGGTGACTAGAGTAAACCCTGTAAGATTTTTTGGCTGCAAATAATTAAAAAAATAATAATTGGTAAAAAATATAATGAAAAAGATATAAAAAAATATTTATAAAAAAATACATATATAAGAAGTAAATTAATATTAAAGCAGCAAATCATCACTATGGAGCATGGATGACATGCCAGGGACTATGCGTGACGGTGTCTACACAGGAACACACACAATGACAAAAAATGGCAAACATAAGATACACATAATGAACAGTTAGATAAAAACATGTGATGTAAATGGATTTGAACCCTCCAAAAATGGCTTGAAGTACACTGCATTATTCAACCCAGGTGGGTGGGTAGCCCTTAATTTGAAGATCCAACGCAGTTCACGCTGAAGGAGGCTCTTGTTCCAATCACCTCCCCTCGAATTGTGGTGTATCTATCCAAAATCAAAAATTTGATCTTGGTCACCAGCGAGTACTACAAAAAATTTGGAACACTTTTATCCCCCTTCCTAGCTCAGGTCTATAATGACGCTGTCTCGTCCTCCTCCTTATCCTCCAGAAATGTTATATGCTTTGATTGTCACTCTGCCGAAGCCAGGCAAGGAACCCACATGCGCACAGAATTTCAGACCCATTTCTCTTCTCAACATAGATACCAAGATTTACGCCAAACTAATTGCCAATCGATTATTAGACCTGATACCTCTTCTCATACACAAAGACCAGTCCGGTTTCACCAAGGGACGGTAAACCTTTGATGCTACCCGTAGGATTATTAACATCATTCACAACGCTGGGTCAACTCGAATGCCTTCTCTGCTTCTTTCCCTGGACGCAGAGAAGGCGTTCGACAGAGTTGACTGGGAATATATGAGAGCGACTCTCACTAAATTTGGATTTCAGGGGCCCATCTTATCCGCCATAATGGCATTGTATTCTTCCCCCTCGGCCCAAGTATATACATCAGAAATGCTATCTAAACCTTTCCTTATCACCAATGGCACCCGCCAAGGATGTCCATTGTCACCACTCATTTTCAACCTCGTAATGGAACCTTTAGCAGAACATGTCAGAAGCAATGATAGAATAGCAGGTTTCAAAATTGGCACCTTAGAGCACAAAATTGGCACCTTAGAGCACAAAATTTGTGTCAGGGACTTACCATAACGGGACGCAGGAATGCGCGTGCGCGCCCCTCCGGCGTGCACGCTGAGCGCTGCTAGGCGCCAATGAGCCTTTAAAAGGACAGCAGCTGCACTTATGCAGTGCTGTTTGAACTGCAGCTTCTGTGTATCTTTACCTGCATCTGCTATCTGATTACCTGGACGACCCGGCGCTGCTGACTTACCTGTTATCTCCAACCCTGACCTCGGCCTGCCTTGACCCTGCTACAATTACTTGTTGTCCCGTTGCCAGACCTCTGCCTGCTTATCTGACCCTGCTCCAGTCCACCGCATTGCTCTGCCTGACCACCTGATCTGACCCGGCTCGCCTGACCCTGCACCTGCCTGCTACTTGCTCTGTGTGTTCCCGTGTTGACCTGGCTTATCTCTCCCTGCTTCAGCCTGCTACAGATCCTGCTGTCATCCGCAGTTCCAGCCATACCTGGAGGATCATCAACCAGCTACAGAGTCAACCACCACAGTCTCCACGGGCACTCCTACCCCGCTGTGTTCTCGAGACCACTGTCCCCACTCCAGTGGCTCCTGAACCAGAGCTGTATGAGAGGTCTTCTCCTACAAGTCAGACTCATCCTTGGAGGTACGTAACAGTATCAAACAGCCATGACCGAGTCTGCAGAAGAAACCTCACCCATGGAGGAGATTTGCACACACCTCGCAGCATTCACGCAAGCCGTTAAATCCCTACAAGAACGACATGTCAAATTGGACGAGCAGGTCCAGAACTTATCTGATCCTAGTCATGCGGTTTCGGTTTCCCCCACTGCACCTGTACAGTCTGCCTCCGCTCCTTCAGTAGTGATGCTCCCGCCTGAACCCAGAGTTCCTGTTCCGGAAAGATTCACAGGAGACCGAACCAAATTCCGAGCTTTCCATAATGCATGCCAGCTATACTTCACTCTACAACCCCGGACTTTTTCACTTGAAGCCACCAAGGTGGGGTTTGTCATCACCCTACTCCAAGGAGAACCCTAGAGTTGGGCCCGCCGACTACTCGAACAGAACAGCGTACAGACCCACTCCTTGTTAGTCTTTTTTGAGGCCATGGCTCAGCTTTATGAGGACCCCCAGCAGACCGCCACGGCGGAAGCTGCTCTGTTTGCGCTCCAGCAAGGTCGCAGAGCGGCCGAGGACTATGTCACAGACTTTAGGCGCTGGAGCACAGACACTCAATGGAATGATGCTGCCTTACGACACCAATTCCGCATGGGTCTTTCTGACAGTCTCAAGGATGAGCTCGCCCGAGTGGGTATACCAGGTACTCTTCAAAATCTGATCACCCTGTCCATCCAAATCGATCGACGACTCCGTGAGCGTCGGTCACAGTGGTCCACTCAGCAAGGCCGCCCCGTGTGGATGACCACAAGGGCTCCAGCTCCCTCTTCCAGCTACCTGGCACCAACCTGCTCAGATCCTGCCGATCCAGTCCCAGACACTTCCAGGGCCATGCAAATAGGAGTGATACGATCAACTTTACCCCCTGAAGAACGAGCACGTCGCAGACAGCACAATCTTTGCCTCTACTGCGGCGAGGCCGGCCACTACGTGCACAACTGCCCTGCCAAGATTCGTAAGTGCCCTTCTTCCATACCTACCAACCTGTCAACTCTGTCTGCCAATTAGTGATGAGCCGAACACCCCCGGGTTCGGTTCGCACCAGAACCCGCGAACGGACCGAAAGTTTGCACGAACTTTAGAACCCTATTAAATACAATGGATGTGAACGTTCGAAATCTAAAGTGCTAATTATAATGACTAATATGCATGTTATTGTCCTAAAAAGGGTTTGGTAACCCGGGTTCTGCACCAGGGGACATG
The DNA here is from genome assembly GCA_029206835.1 of Rana muscosa. Taxonomy (NCBI): domain Eukaryota; kingdom Metazoa; phylum Chordata; class Amphibia; order Anura; family Ranidae; genus Rana; species Rana muscosa. Next base: position 360,184,400 of record CM055117.1, read on the forward strand.
TATCAATCCAAAAAAAAGTTTTAAAAACGGGCGTTTTTCGGGAGCAGTCATTTTAATGATGCATAAAGTGAAAATAAATAAGTAAAATATTCCTTTAAATATCGTACCTGGGGGTGTCTAAAGTATGCCTGTGAAGTGCCACGTGTTTCCCGTGTTTAGAACTGTCCCTGCACAAAATTACATTTCTAAAGGAAAAAAAGCCATTTAAAACTGCTTGCGGCTTTAATGTAATATCTGGTCCTGGTAATATGGATGAAAATCTTTAAGAAAAATGGCATAGCTACCCCATCACAGCCCCCCCCCCTACCCCAGCCCATTACCAGCCCCTTTGGGTCTTGTATGGATATTAAGGGGAACCCCGCACACAAAATAAAAAAGGCCCTATATACTCTGAACAGCCGTATACAGGCGATGCATACAAGACAGGGACTGTAGGTTTGTTCTTATGTAGAATCTGTTTGTAATTTTGAACAGTGTGAGGGGGTTAGCTCGGCAGCGGGTGTGTGTGACCCCCGGGATGGGCTCCCCACACAAAAACAGGCCCAGCAAACGGAGGTTGTGGTTTTCAAAATCAAAAAGGTGCGGTTTATTTTCTATTTACAGTGACAAAACACAGCAAAGCAAAAGAAACATAAACAAAATAAATCCTGGTCAACTTGACCTCTGACTAAACATACAGGTTTCCTAACTAACAACTGGGATCAGCCTAGTGCTGTCCTAGTCCCTAAGTCCCTGGTTTTAAATGTCCAAGCAAATAGCCACACAGGCTTTGTCTCACCGCACAGGGATTCACTCTCCCTAGACAGTCCACACAGGTCTGGGTCCAGGCATGAGCCCACTAGCCCCAGCTGGGCTTATACAACTCTCCACCTAGTTGTATAAGTCGGCGTAAAGCCTGAATCTGGGCGAAATATATCTACCCCCCTGGATGCAACCAGGTGACTTTACCTTCCTGCTGTCACAACAGGTACATTGTTTAAGTGTAGCTCCAGCCAAAAAATCTATTTTTAAGCTTTTTGGAAAACATAGGGAAGGGTTATCACCCCTGTAACATTTGTTTTGCTGTCTGTGCAGTGTGCACCTGTTCAGAACAGTTCACCTCACTTTCCGTCCTAATGACAAATGTTTTTAGAAAATTTGGGGTTTTTATTGAAACAAGAATTGGTGATAAAGCATCAGTGGAGAGGAGACACTTTTTTTCCCATATTAACTCTTACAGGAGAGAATTTGCCTTCCTAGGGGTAGATTTCCTCTCACTTCCTGTTGTATCCTTCCGTTTGCAAGGAGGAGTCGTTTGTAAGTTGGATGTTTGAAAGTAGGGGCCTGCCGTATATACTCAGCTGAAATTTGCCCCTTACATGTTGGTGTTGCCACAACACTGTGAGCCCTCACAGTTACTCTTGGTGGGCGCAGGAATGGGCCCTGCTGTGAATTATTAGATCAAGAATTGTAATTACATGCCCCTGTTAAACAGGGGCAGAAAAATTGGGCCTTAGGCACTGGTGCCACAACACTGCAACCCCTCACAGATACTGTACTTGGAGCACAGCAATGAGCCCTGTTGCAAAGTATTGCATCAAAAATTGTAATTACACGCCCCTGTTAAACAGGGGCTGAAAAATTGGGCCTTAGCCACTGGTGCTGGCGCCACGACACTGCAACTTCTCCCAGATACTCTAGTTGGAGTGCAGGAATGAGCCCTGCTGCAAAGCATTGCATAAAAAATTTTAATAACACGCCCCTGTTAAACAGGGGCTGAAAAATTGGGCCTTAGCCACTGGTGGCGGCACCCAGAAACAAAAATGTTCTTCCAAGCTATCATCATCAATCGGATCATTGAGGAGGACGAGGATAGTCAGTCAACATAACAGGACAGTCTCTCAGCATGAGCATCAGTCTTGAAGGGATGTGACATTTGAAAATAAATTAGTCTGTTATATCAGCTTCAGGTGTTTGGTAGCTGGTGGTGATCCAAGACTGGTTCATCTTTATGAAGGTCAGTCGATCAACAGGCGCACCCTGTGATCCGTGACAAATCCTCCAGCAGCACTGAATGTGCGTTCTGAAAGAACACTGGATGCAGGACAGGCCAGTAGCTCAATTGCATACTGTGCAAGCTCTGGCCAGTGATCCATCCTCAAGACCCAGTAAGCTAGAGGATTTTCGGTGGGGAAGGTGTCCGAGTCTGACCTTGCCCCTAGGTATTCCTGCACCATGTATATCAGACGCTGGCGATGGTTGCTGGAACCGATCATACCTTGGGGCTGCGGACTAAAGAATTGTCTGAACGCATCGGTCAGACGGCCACCTTCCCCACCGCTCCTTCTTTGACTGACCGAAGCCTCAGCAACTCGTTGTCCAGGACCAGGAGTTTGTAACCTCCCAGTCTCTGGGAACGCGTTGCACAGACCTTTCTGCAAGGCCTCCCGGAGTTGTCTCATCCTCTGCTCCCTCTGCGACGGTAAGATAAGGTCCGCAACCTTACCCTTGTACCGTGGATCAAGGAGAGTGGCCAGCCAGTAATGGTCCCTCTCCTTGATCCAAAGAATACGAGGATCCTTCCGCAGACTTTGCAGGATGAGGGAGGCCATGCAGCGTAGGTTAGCTGAGGCATTCGGTCCGGAGTCCTCTGGGTCACTAAGGACGACATGATCCGCAGCCACCTCCTCCCAGCCACGTACAAGTTCACTGGTTTCTTGGGACTGTAAATCATCCCTAAAAGACTGCTGCTGATGATGCTGAGTGCCAGGCTCCACCTCCATGCTGACACAATCCTCCTCCTCCTCTTCTTCCTGTGCGATGGGTGGGACAGAAGGAACACTGTCTGGGTAAAGGGGGCCTTGAGAGGCAAGGAAGTCCTCCTCTTCCTGCCTCTGTTCTGCCTCAAGTGCCCTGTCCATTATTCCACGCAGCGTATGTTCCAACAGGTGGACAAGAGGTACAGTGTCACTGATGCATGCACTGTCACTGCTCACCATCCTCGTGGCCTCCTCAAATGGTGCCAGGACAGTGCATGCATCCCTGATCATGCCCCACTGGCGTGGTGAAAAAAACCCGAGCTCCCCTGACCCTGTCCTGGTGCCGTAGTCGCACAGGTACTCATTGATGGCCCTCTGCTGCGTGTGCAGCCGCTGCAGCATGGCCAACGTTGAGTTCCACCTGGTGGGCATGTCACATATAAGGCGGTTCTGGGGCAGGTTCAACTCCTTTTGCAGCTCAGCCAGGCGAGCACTGGCATTATAAGATCTGCGGAAATGCACACAGACTTTCCTGGCCTGCTTCAGGACATCCTGTAAGCACGGGTACCTGCCCAAGAACCGCTGCACCACCAGGTTAAGGACTTGAGCCACACAGGGCACACAGGGCACATGGGTCAGTTGTCCCTGTCGGAGAGCGGAGAGGAGGTTGGTGCCATTGTCGCAAACTACCATTCCTGGCTTAAGCTGGCGTGGCGTCAACCACCTCTCGGCCTGCCCCTGCAGAGCAGACAGAACCTCTGCCCCAGTGTGGCTCCTGTCCCCCAAACACACCAGCGCAAGCACGGCATGGCATCTTTTTGCCTGCGTACTTGCGTAGCCCCTTGAACGCCTACGGAGCACCGCTGGTTCCGAGGACAAAGCACAGGAAGAGGCCATGGAGGAAGAAGAAGAGGAGGGGGTGGAGGACAGAGGTGTGTCACAACCAGTAGTAGCATTTTGGAGGCGTGGCGGTGGAACAACCTCCAACACTACTGCACCTTGTCCTGCATCCTTCCCAGCTGCCAAAAGAGTGACCCAATGGGCCGTGAAAGAAAGGTAACGTCCCTGTCCATGCCTGCTGGACCATGAGTCAGCGGTAATATGCACCTTACCGCTGACCACCCTGTCCAGCGAGGCATGGACATTGCCTTCCACATGCCGGTAGAGAGCCGGAATCGCCTTCCGTGAGAAAAAGTGGCGTTTGGGAACCTGCCACTGAGGAACCGCACATTGCACAAACTCATGGAAGGGGGCCGAGTCTACCAACTGAAAAGGCAGCAGTTGAAGCGCTAGCAATTTAGCCAAGCTAGCATTCAACCGCTGGGCATGTGGATGGCTGGGAGTGAACTTCTTTCGACGGTCCAGCAGCTGGGGCAGGGAAATTTGCCTGCTAGAATCGGACGTCGGTGTACTGCTAGCAGAGTGCCCGCAAGTACTTGGCTGTGACACACCTAATTCTACACCTTCATTCCTCTCAGTGCAGGTTTCAGAGACGACTGAAGGTATAGTGGGGTTGGAGATCCCAGCTGATGCGGTGCAAGAAGAGGTCCGCTTTGTTCTTTGGTGTGGGTCTTTAAGGTAGGCTTGCCAACGAGCTGCATGGCAGGTCAACATATGTCTGGTCAAGCATGTGGTGCCCAAGCGGGTGATGTTTTGGCCACGCGATATACGCTTGAGACATATGTTGCAAACAGCAGCTGTGCGATCTGATGCACTCGACTTAAAAAAGGCCCACACCAAAGAACTTTTTGAATAACGGGCAGAGGCAGCGCCCTGCACAGGTGGAGCTCTGCGGTGTGATTCCGTCGGTGTGCTGCCCTTACGCTGGCCCCCCGAGGGCATCCTGCCTCATTGGAGATGTGCCTCCTCCTCCTCCTCCTCCTCCTCCTCTCTCCTATTAGGCACCCACGTGGAGTCAGTGACCTCATCATCCCCTCCCTCCTCATCACTGGAGCCAATCTGGCAGTATGCTACAGCTGCTGGAACATGACTGCCAGATTGGTGTCCTTCTTGAGCATTCCCTCTCTCTGCTCTCACGCTACTGCCTTCCTCTAGCTGGGTATCATCATCAGACCCTTCGAAATGCTGGGCATCCTCCTGGAGCATGTACCCAACACTGTGCTCAAACAGTTTGGGGGACTCCTCAGGAGGACATGGTTGGTCTAGGGAAGGAGTGACTGATGATGACATTGATACCAGGGAAGAGGACGCTTTGGCAGCTGCTTTGCCAGTACCCTGAGCCTGGGTGAGAGAGGATGAGGAGGATGAGGAGGGCTTGGTCATCCACTCTACCAAGTCTTCGGCATGATGCGGCTCAACACGTCCAGCTGCCGAAAAGAAGGACAAGCGTGTCCCATGGCCACGTGCTGATGGCGATGCACCGCGTCCACGACCAGCACTGTTGTCTCTAGACACAGAGCCTGCTTGCCCTCTTTTATTGGCTCCTGACTGTCTGCCTCTCCTTGTTTGCCTTCCAGACATTCTAATGGCCTGCAGGGAAATGGGAAAACCAGCAATAAGGCCTAGCTTCAGGAGTATATTTTGCAGGAATCACACTATGCCTGCTGTAGGTGCTGCAAATGCCTGTTGGTGTAACACACCAGGAAAAAGCAGCAATACAGGCTAAATTCAGGTGTAATATGATCAGGAGGCACACTCCGCCCGCTGTAAGTGCTGCAAATGCCTGTTGGTGTAACACACCAGGAAAAAGCAGCAATACAGGCTAACTTCAGGTGTAATATGATCAGGAGGCACACTCCGCCCGCTGAAAGTGCCGCAAATGCCTGTTGGTGTAACACACTAGGAAAAAGCAGCAATACAGGCTAACTTCAGGTGTAATATGATCAGGAGGCACACTCCGCCCGCTGTAAGTGCCGCAAATGCCTGTTGGTGTAACACACCAGGAAAAAGCAGCAATACAGGCTAACTTCAGGTGTAATATGATCAGGAGGCACACTCCGCCCGCTGTAAGTGCCGCAAATGCCTGTTGGTGTAACACACCAGGAAAAAGCAGCAATACAGGCTAACTTCAGGTGTAATATGATCAGGAGGCACACTCCGCCCGCTGTAAGTGCCGCAAATGCCTGTTGGTGTAACACACCAGGAAAAAGCAGCAATACAGGGTAACTTCAGGTGTAATATGATCAGGAGGCACACTCCGCCCGCTGTAAGTGCCGCAAATGCCTGTTGGTGTAACACACCAGGAAAAAGCAGCAATACAGGCTAACTTCAGGTGTAATATGATCAGGAGGCACACTCCGCCCGCTGTAAGTGCCGCAAATGCCTGTTGGTGTAACACACCAGGAAAAAGCAGCAATACAGGCTAACTTCAGGTGTAATATGATCAGGAGGCACACTCCGCCCGCTGTAAGTGCCGCAAATGCCTGTTGGTGTAACACACCAGGAAAAAGCAGCAATACAGGCTAACTTCAGGTGTAATATGATCAGGAGGCACACTCCGCCCGCTGTAAGTGCCGCAAATGCCTGTTGGTGTAACACACCAGGAAAAAGCAGCAATACAGGCTAACTTCAGGTGTAAAATGATCAGGAGGCACACTCCGCCCGCTGTAAGTGCTGCAAATGCCTGTTGGTGTAACACACCAGGAAAAAGCAGCAATATGGGCTAACTTCAGGTGTATAATGTGCAGGAGGCTTAGCAACAATGACACTGACACTGTCCCCTGCCTATCCTTCTCTCTCCCTGCACACAAGGTTTATCAAAGTATATGACACTGACACTCTCCCTGCCTATCCTTCTCTCTCCCTGCACACAAGGTTTAGCAAAGAATATGACACTGACACTGTCCCATGCCTATCCTTCTCTCTCCCTGCACACAAGGTTTATCAAAGTATATGACACTGACACTCTCCCTGCCTATCCTTCTCTCTCCCTACACACAAGGTTTAGCAAAGAATATGACACTGACACTCTCCCTGCCTATCCTTCTCTGTCCCTACACACAAGGTTTAGCAAAGAATAGATTTGACACTGTCCCTGCCTATCCTTCACTTTCCCTGCTCCGGAACACACTACACGAGGCCGCCACGCTGGCGGCCTTTTATAGTGTGGGGCGTGTACTAAACCCCCTCAGCTATAATTGGCCACAGGCATCCTGCCTGTGGCCAATCATTGCTCTCCTCGCTGCCGGCGCTGTGATTGGCCAAGCATGCAGGGTCACAGTGCATGCTTGGCCAATCACAGCGCCGGGATTACACTGCGATGGCGCAGTGTATTGTGGGCCGTTCGCGTCACTCGAATTTGGCGCGAACGGCCCAAATCGTTCGTTGTTCGCCGAACGCGCGAACAGCCGATGTTTGAGTCGAACTTATGTTCGACTCGAACACCGAGCTCATCCCTACTGCCAATGCAACCCACCTTGCTCTCCCTCTCTCATTCCAACTACCGGAAAGAACAATAACAGTCAACGCTATCGTTGACTCCGGAGCATGTAGCTGTTTCGTCGATATCACCTTTGCCATTCAGCAACACCTCCCACTGCAAGAAAAGGCGCATGGACTTTCTGTCTACCTGGCCGATGGCTCTTGCATAAAGTCAGGACAAGTAACCCAGGAGACCGTTCCTTTGCCTGTTGCCATCTTCTCCCAACACAAAGAGCTGCTGACTCTTGATGCCATATCTTCACCATTGTTCCCCGTGATTGTGGGGTTACCTTGGCTTCAGGCTCACAATCCCCAAATCAATTGGGTATCTGGGGAAGTGAGATTCCTGTCCTCCTATTGTCAGAAACATTGTATATCCAAACCCTCCAATTCACCCACTACTCTGCTGCGTATGGACTCCGATCAGAATTTATTCCAGTCAGTGCCTGAACCACACCACGAGTTCATTGATGTTTTCAGTAAACGGGGGGCTGACTCCCTTCCGCCTCACCGCTCCTATGATTGCCCGATCGAACTGCTTCCTGGAGCTGAGATCCCCTTTGGGCGCATATTCCCTTTGTCGGAAAAAGAACAGGAGGCACTAAAGGTTTACATTGACGAAAATCTGAATAAGGGGTTTATCCACCCCTCAACCTCACCAGCGGGTTCCGGAATATTTTTTGTCACAAAGAAAGACCAGACCCTTCGCCCATGTGTGGACTACCGCGAGTTGAATAAAATCACGGTCAAAAACTGCTATCCGTTGCCCCTGATACCTGAACTGTTCCAGAAATTAAGATCTGCCATTATCTTCATTAAGTTGGATCTAAGGGGGGCCTACAATCTTGTCAGCATCCGGGCCGGGGATGAGTGGAAGATGGCCTTTCCTACCCGGTTCGGCCATTATGAATATCTGGTCATGCCCTTTGGGCTCTGCCACGCCCCTGCCACCTTCCAATATTTCATCAATGATGTATTCAAAGACTTTTTGGACATTTTTGTAATTGTCTATCTGGATGATATCTTAATCTTTTCAGGGTCCCTTGACCGGCATCGGGAACATGTCTGCAGGGTACTGAGTCGTCTTTGTCAGCATGGATTGTATGCAAAGGCAGAGAAATGCGAATTTGAGCAGCGGAGCATCCAGTTCCTAGGATTGGTGATTTCCCCAACGGGAATTAAGATGGACCCCTAAAAGGTGTCTGCTATTCTAGACTGGCCTGTACCCTTAGACAAGAAGTGAGTGCAAAGTTTCATAGGGTTTGCAAACTTTTATAGAAAGTTCATCAAGGTTTTTCCGCAATAATCACGCCCATCATGCAGCTAACTAAACAAAACCTGCGATTCCATTGGAATCCAGAAGCCCAAGATGCCTTTGAAACATTCAAAATACTTTTACTTCAGCTCCGATCCTCAGCCACCCTGACCCATCTCTACCCTACATCCTCGAGGTAGATGCCTCCGATGTTGCAGTAGGGACGGTCATTTCTCAACGCCAGGGTGCTAAGGACCTAATGCATCCTGTGACCTTCTTCTCACAAAAGCTTTCCCCTGCAGAGAGGAATTACGATGTGGGTGATCGGGAGTTACTTGCCATCAAGGTTGCTTTGGAAGAATGGAGGTACTTGTTAAAGGGTCCATCCAGTACTCATATACACGGACCACAAGAATCTAGAGTACCTAAGATCTGCTAGACGGCTGAAACCTTGACAAGCCCGATGGGCCCTGTTTTTCTCTCGCTTTTCCTTCCACATCACGTATCGGCCTGGATCGATGAATACCAAACCAGACGCGTTATCACGTATGTATGACGACCCTAAGGACCTTTCTGTCCCTGACACCATTTTACCCGCAGGCAACTTTCTGCTTCTTCAAACGGATCTTCTCTCCCAGATTAAGGAAGCATCTACTGATTCTTCGAGAGACCCCCTGGGATTACCTTGACGTCCAGAGATGGCCTACTGTGGAGGGGGAGTCAAATCATTGTCCCTGGTGACTTACAAGTTGGAGTATTAAAACTTCTTCATGATCATCCACTGGCAGGGCACTTCGGGGTCCGCAAGACCCTCGAGTTAATACGTTGCACGTTCTGGTGGCCAGGTCTGGAGGAGTTTTGCAAGAAGTATGTAAGTACATGCCCCGTCTGCAACCGGAACAAAACAGCAAAGAGTCGGGCCTGGGGACTTTGAAACCCTTACCTGTACCAGATAGACCATGGAAGATGATCTCCATGGACTTTATAGTAGAGCTTCCATGTCCTGAAGGGTGTACCGCAATCTTTGTAGTCGTGGATCGACTCTCTAAAATGGCCCACTTCCTACCATTAAAGAGTACCCCATCTGCTATGGAGACAGCCCGTGTATTCATCAAGGAAATTGTCAGATTGCATGGAGTTCCTGCAAACATCATATCAGATAGGGGAGTACAATTTACCTCACGTTTCTGGAGAGCATTATGTAAGACCCTGAAGATCAAACTAGCTTTGTCCTCAGCCTATCACCCCCAAACGAACGGGCAAACTGAGAGGACAAATCAGACTCTTGAACAATACATCAGATGTTTCACGTCCTTTGTCCAAGATGACTGGGTATCCTTACTGCCCTAGAAGAATTTTCCTATAACAACGCCAGCCACTCGGCCACAGGGCAATCTCCCTTCTTCTCTAATTATGTTTTTCACCTGTCTTTTTTACCTGATTTTCTTCCAGAATCTTCAATTCCAGCAGTACAGAGCATGGTGGACTTCCTCAGTCGCAATAACCAAGTGTTGCAGGAAGCAGTGACCAAGGCCCATGCAGACAGCAAGAAAGCTTTCGACAGGAAAAGGAGAGCGGAATTGGACCTGAAAGTGGACGATCAGGTATGGCTCTCCACAAATAACCTCAGGTTGGCTTGCCCTTCGAAAAAATTAGCACCCAAGTTCTAAGGACCTTTTTCGGTGAAGAGAAAAATCAATGAGGTATCGTATGAACTTTCCTTACCTGACTCTTTTAAGATACATCCAGTATTTCACATCTCTTTACTTAAACCTGCAGTACCTGATCCCTTCCCTGACAGAGGGTCCAGACCACCAGAACCTGTTATTATTGATGGAAGTGAGGAATACGAGGTGGAAGCCATCCTCGATTGTAGGAGACAGCAAGGTCAAGTGCAATTTCTAATTAAATGGAAAGGTTACGGTCCAGAGGATAACTCCTGGGAACCTGAACGTAACATTCATCCTAAGGAATTAATTCATGCATTTTTGCCCATCTTGAAAAGAAAGGCCAGTTAGGCATCCGGAGGCTGCCCCTTGGGGGGGGGCAATGTCAGGGACTTGCCATAACGGGAAGCAGGAACGCGTGTGCGCGCCCCTCCGGCACGTGTGCGCGCGTGCGTGCACGCTGAGCGCTGCTTGGTGCCAATGGGCCTTTTAAAGGACAGTAGCTGCACTTATGCAGTGCTGTTTTATCTGCAGCTTCTGTGTATCTTTACCAGCATCTGCTATCTGATTACCTGGACGACCCGTCGCTGCTTACTTACCTGTTATCTCCAACCCTGATCTCGGCCTGCCTTGACCCTGCTACTATTACTTGTTGTCCTGTTGCCAGACCTCTGCCTGCTTATCTGACTCTGCTCCAGTCCACCGCATTGCTCTGCCTGATTACCTGATCTGACCTGGCTCACCTGACCCTGCACCTGCCTGCTACTTGCTCTGTGTGTTCCCGTGTTGACCTGGCTTATCTATCCCTGCTTCAGCCTGCTACTGATCCTGCTGTCATCCGCAGTTCCAGCCATACCTGGAGGATCATCAACCAGCTACAGAGTCAACCACCACAGTCTCCACGGGCACTCCTACCCCGCTGTGTTCCCGAGACCACTGTCCCCACTCCAGTGGCTCCTGAACCAGAGCTGTATGAGAGGTCTTCTTCTACAAGTCAGACTCATCCTCGGAGGTACGTAACAATTAGCTTATTCGCGGATGACGTGATAATGATGCTTACAGAACCCCTCTCCTCCCTGGCTTCGGTACAAAAGTTATTACAACGATTCAGCAGCGTCTCTTATTACAAAGTTAACAAACATAAATCTTATATTCTAGAAATGGGTTTAGACGCAGTTACTAGCAATCTTCTCAGGAATAACTACCCCTATCCATGGGCAGAAACTGGGATACCTTACTTGGGCATCACGCTCACTAAATCCAAGAAAGGTCTCTTCACCCACAATTACACTGAATTAAAGCAAATGCTCCTCCGAGAAACGGCAAAAATTTCCAAATTTGAATTTTCCTGGGCAGGCCACCTTGCAGCCTTTAAAATGATGATACTCAAAGGAGTGCTTAAAAATTCCTCCCACAAAAAGCACTGCTCAGCGCTCAGGAATAAACAGTTGAGTAGTTGAGTAAACCCAGTATGGTCTGTGAAATGTGCAAATAGCAGCTGCTTAAAAAATACAACATAGATAAAAAAACTGTATAAATAAAAACTCTAAAAACAGTCCGAGAGTCCAATTTCACACTGTAGCAGCGCTGCCCTCAAACCCCCGTTTGAGAGACTTCTATATGTAATCCACATATACAGTAGAACAATAATGGTGCATGGAAAGATGGATGTGTTGAATAGACAGTCTTTACACAGTGCTCCTTTCACCAAGGGAAGATCACCACGTGGGGGGATATAAACCCCTTTTGGGGATACAATCACCAGATGTAAAAGACAAATCAGCATGGAATCAACATAAACATCAGCCGTGGTCCTGCACTCTCCACCTATTACTCTTTGCTTGTAAGCACGGTCCGCAATAACATATGAGAAAGAAAGAGTTCCATATAGGGCAGTACCGTTTTGAGAAGTTTTATTGAACCCCACAGTCCCCCTATACAAAATATGCATACCCAAAATCACAATCCTTCAAGCAAAAATAAATGGTACTTATGTGTGTGGAGGCTCCGATCACAGCAACGCTGAAGTCACCCGGGTTAGCGGTAGTTCCTGACTTCTTTGTTTCTGGTGTTTGGAGCGCATACCTCACTTCCGGTCGTACGATAGAAGTCACATACTGACGCGTTTTGTCATTGGCTGACTTCGTCTGAGGGCGTCACTCTCTCTATCGTCACCCGGTTTTATGTATGGATGTGACCCGCCCACAGGCCACCGCCCACCGTGCTTGCGTCATTACGGCAATGCCGTACTGAATTCAGTAAGGGCAAGTGCCAGACTGCGGGCGGGCCTATGTGACGTCACTCATGCCTCCATCCCCCTGACGCATTCGCACTGTAAACATTGAAGCTCACGTCAGGTAAAGGGCGGAAACTGGATCTGTCACCTTGGAATCAGCCACGCCATCTCCCTCATTGCGCATTCGCTGAATGAGGGGCTGGATGCGGATGGTTTCAGAAATCAAAGGAATATAAACAGTCCATTGCAATCCGACAAACATGATGATCATAATCGTGCTGACTCCATAATGTACACTCTATAATTAGATAGTTAGATAGTCCAGGTCATTGTTATAGATTTCCTCCTGCATGTAAGCCATGTAAATACCGTAAATAGCTAGATGTATACCATTCATAAATAATATATCAAAAGATACCACCCAGTCATAATTCAAAAACGTGTTTCAAGGCTGCACATCACACTGGGTGGAATCATAGATGATTATATTCAGGTACAAGTCTACATATAATATAGTAGTAACACACTGCAATATATGAATAAACCTTCTAAAATATCTTCAATATAAGGTTGGGACCTAATAATAAAGGTACTCAATATCTCTAATATATTGAATAAACAATTAATCTCCTAGAATAATAAACCAGGTAAGATTAAAGTGAAAGTAGGCAGACTAGGATAAATAAAGTAAAACCATGTAACTACCCTGTTGTTACATGTGTATACCTCTACGTATTGTGAATAAATTTTACATTAAGGTACTACACTATTGGAGTCCTTTCTCCTATTTTTTATGGTTCCTGTACAAACTCGGAGGTTTGTTTGTTCATCATTTGGAGTGACTAACTGCAGCAGTTGCAGCGAGTGGATCAGTATAACAGACGCTAAGAACCTGCATTGGGACCATCACTCCGTGAAATCAGGTGGATCAACTCCTGTACCCCGCAGAGGGTGATATCTGCAGGCCTGTTAGACCTTGCCACAGTGGAGGTCCACCACTTCTGGTAACGTACCCATCTCTTATATATTCACTCACCGCGGTGGATGTGGTCTTCTTTGACATCTGTGGATTTTCTGGGACATTTCTCCTGTACCATCATCCTTCTTCTGAAAACACCTCTCAGAATTTTCCCCCCCTTCCCCTTTTTTTCAGTGTGAAGGAAACATTTTTATATATGTGTTGGACATTTTTTTCTTTTGCAATATTCTGTTGTTTGCAGATTGGAGTTTTGTTATAAGGACTTTTTAATTCACATGCACCTTTGCTGTTCAATCCTCGGTGGTTATTTTTCAATTCGACTGATTGATTAGCGTTTAATATTCAATTTGACCGATTGATTAGCGTTTATTAATAGTGTGTATCAATGTTGAATTTATTTCCTTAATTTATCCTCATATATTCTAGCTCCATATATTAATATATATGCTGGAATTATGTTCACAGGTATCATTTGACACTTCTTAATATGCGTCACTTGTGTAGTTCATTAAGTCTTATTATTTAATTAATTATATTATTATTTAATTAATTAATTATTTTGGGCGCGATATTTTCTAAATCACTATTGACAAATAAATAGCGTTTTGAGAAGTTTTATTGAACCCCACAGTCCCCCCCCGCGCAGTGAGGGAGATGTCGTGGCTGATTCCAAGATGACAGATCCGGTTTCTGCCCTTTACCTGACGTGAGCTTCACTGTTTACAGTGCGGATGCATCAGGGGGACGGAGACGTGAGTGACGTCACATAGGCCCGCCCGCAGTCTGGCACTTGCCCTTACTGAATTCAGTACGGTGTTGCTGTAATGATGCAAGCGCGGCGGGCGGCGGCCTTTGGGCGGGTCACATCATACATAAAACCGGCTGACGATAGAGAGAGTCACGCCCTCAGACGAAGTCAGCCAATGACGAAACGCGTCAGTATGTGACTCCTATCGTACGACTGGAAGAGAGGTATGCGCTCCAAACACCAGGAATAAGGAAGTCAGGAACTACCGCTAACCCGGGTGACTTCAGCGTTGCTGTGATCGGAGCCTCCACACACATAAGTACCATTTATTTTTGCTTGAAGGATTGTGATTTTGGGTACGCATATTTTGTATAGGGGGACTGTGGGGTTCAATAAAACTTCTCAAAATGGTACTGCCCTTTATGGAATTCTCTCTTTCTCATATGTGATTGTGGACCGTGCTTACAAGCAAAGAGCAATAGGTGGAGAGTGCAGGACCACGGCTGATGTTTATGTTGATTCCATGCTGATTTGTCTTTTACATCTGGTGAGTGTATCCCCAAAAGGGGTTTATATCCCCCCACGTGGTGATCTTCCCTTGGTGAAAGGAGCACTGTGTAAAGACTGTCTATTCAACACATCCATCTTTCCATGCACCATTATTGTTCTATATGTGGATTACATATAGAAGAATCTCAAATGGGGGTTTGAGGGCAGCGCTGCTACAGTGTGAAATTGGACTCTTGGACTGTTTTTAGAGTTTTTATTTATACTGTTTTTTAAAAATGATGATACTACCTAGGTTACTGTCCATCTTTCGTATGCTCCCTATCCCGCTCCCTCACTCGTATCTTAAATCCCTACAATCCATCTTAACACAGCACATATGGCAAGGTAAAAAATCCAGATGCAATCATACGAAACTTATAAAACACAGATCTGTAGGCGGGATGGGACACGTTGATATAAGAGACTATTATATAGTGACTATTCTTTCACAACTAAGAGAATGGATGTCATCTACACTCGCTACACTTTGGAGCAATATAGAAAATAGCATGACTCCAAGGAAAAACTTATCCCACTGGCTGTTCAGCACGACCACCAGAAACCTACAACTAAACTTATACTCCCCTACCATACAAGCCCCTGTCAAAATCTGGAAAATAATTAAATCCTCCAAATGGGCGAATCTCCCGACCAAACATATCCCCGTACCCATAGGGACTTTGAAATTACTGACTCCAGACCTACATATCCCCCACTGGATTACTAAACGAGTAACTCACACGCAAACTGCGCTCCCTAGCTACACCGTTTTCCCATATCCAAGGAAAACTCGAAGCGCCTACCACAGACTACTTTACATATTATAGACTACAACACTGTCTGACGACAAACCCCTCCATAGAGGGATCCCTACCCATTAACTTATGGAACTATCACTTCACAGACAAACCAAAATCCAAGGGTACCTCCTTGATATACTCAACCCCACAAGAAAAACACATTTCACAAATCCAAAACCATCACTCACTCCAATTTTCTGATCAACAATGGCAAACAGCAATCAAATCTGTATACAAATATACGTCCTGTACCTCCTTGTGGGAACTTACCCAAAAATTACTGATGAGATGGTATATGACACCATCCAAAGTGGCCAAATTCCATACACACACATCCCAAGACTGCTGGAGAAACTGTAACTTCCCAGGTACACTCATACACATCTTCTGGACATGCCCATATATGCAACAGCTCTGTACTGAAGTAGAGTTAGCCTTAAGGGACATACTAAGTTTCCCCGTCTCACTGACCCCCCACCTAGCTCTTCTAAACTTGACCATTGACAACATACCACCCAACCTTAGACTGGTGACCACACACGTCCTCTTAGCAACAAAATTTTTGATAGCCAGAAATTGGAAATCTAACAAAATCCCCACTCTCACAGAAGTAGTAAATCTGGTACAAACTCACCATACTTATGAGACCATCCTCTCGCGAGGCACACAAGCCAACTCTACTTTTTTTAACAGTAAAGGTTTTTTTATTTAGAAAAAGACAGGTTTATACAAAGCATTGACAGAACGAAGGCATAGGTGTATTGCAGAAAGACAATTATTAGAAAATCAAAGTGGTTATACATTCAGGGAAAATAATCAGAGAGTACACAGTAATGTATAATGATGGGATCGTTACATCATACTATAAGCAGGGGGGTACAATAGGAGTTGCAACAGGACCACATCTCCCAGGGGATCTCCCTCCCCCTTGTCTTGGGGGAGGGGGGAGGGCAACCATCGGGAGGAAAGGATAGCCGGAGGGGAGGGGAGGAAGGAAGGGAGGGGGAAGAAGGAGTAGGGGGGTGGAAGGAAGGAGGGCAAGGAAGGGGGGAGGGGAGGGGGGGAAGGAGGAGAAGCAGGGGGAGGGGGGAGGGGAGAAGGGAAAGAGGTCAGGAAAAGCCACAGAACCTATAACCAGTCATTAACACTCCCCAGACACCGTAACCAGGCGCTATGTACCTACAAGGCCGTCACCCCACCCATCCAACCAGGAGGACCAGATCTTGTCGAACTTTGCTGGGCAGTTCCTGCTCTCATACGTGATTTTATAAAGTGGCAGTACCCTATTTACAGTAGCCTCCCAAGAGGCCCTAGAAGGGACCTCCCCACCCCTCCATCTCAAAAGAATTTCTCTCCTGGCATAAAACAGTAAAAAGGTTACGCATAATTTGGTGTATCTGCGTCAGGTCAAGTTCACCAATCCTCCCCATAGTCTCCGCCACCTCCCGCCAGTAAGGCTGGATCTTTGGACAGGTCCAGACCATATGGAAGAAGGAGCCCTCAGCCTGCCTACACCTCCCACACAGCGGGCTCAGGGAGGGATAAATGCTGGCCAGTCTTTGCGGAGTGTAGTATGCTCTGTGTAGGAACTTGAGTTGTATGAAACGGTCCCTGGACGCAATCATGGACGGAATATAGGAGGAAACCAGGTCCTCCCAGGACTCCTCATCAAGGTCAGGGATGTCTGCCCTCCATTTGTGGAAGAGAGTCACTGTGTTGGTGTCATGGAAAACTGTGAGGTAAAGATAGAGGGAGGAGAGGGGTCTCTCCATCAACCCAGACATAAGCCATCTTTCTATTGAGTCTGACTCAAGGGTAATCGTCTCTGGGAATTGTGAGTTAATGGCATGCTTAAGTTGCCAGTATCTAAATAGAAAGGATGAGGGGAGTAGGTGGATCCGTTTCAAGTTTGGGAATGTCGCAACTTTTCCGTCCATGACTACGTGTTTGAGTTTCACTATCTCATATTTGGCCCAGGCCGCCGGGTCAGGTACCGAATTGAGCTGAGGAAGCAGGGGGTTACCCCACAGCGGGGTGTGTGGAGAGTGCGTAAGAGGCTTGATCCCCGAAGCCCTGGAGGTCTGCCAGACCCTTATGGTGGTCCTCATTAGTTCAGTCACTTTGGGATGCACTCTAGGTCCCCTAAAAACAAGGTTGGAAAGAGCTGCATAAGACCCGAGGAGAGCAGCTTCGAGGGTAACTGCAGGATTCAGCGTAGGCTGGGAGAACCACCACCTAACTGTTACCAGGACCGCTGCCCAGTAGTATAGGAGGAAATTTGGAAGGGCCAAGCCCCCAGCAGATAGGGGGAGATAAAGAGATCGTCGGGCCACCCGTGGGGGGCGACTCGCCCAGATAAAGGAGGTCACTGTGCTGTCTAATTTCCTGAAGAAGGAGCTGGGGATAGGAGTGGGGGTCTTCCTAAAGAAATATAAAAACTTGGGAAGATAAATCATTTTAATTAGATTCCCTCTTCCCACCGGGGAGAGGGGGGGACTGCGCCAGTTGTTGCAGCTTCACGTCAGCTGTTCTAGTAGGGGGAGCAGGTTCCTAGTCAAGTACCCTTTCATCGTGGGGCCTATCTTCACCCCTAAATATGTAAAGGTCTCCACCCATCTTAGTGGCGTGTGGGAGGGGGTTTGTGGTACCGAGGGCTGGAGTGAAAATAACACTGATTTGTCCCAATTGATGCGGATCCCTGAGTACTGGGCAAATGTATTGAACTGTGCCAGGGCCGAGTCAAGGGAGGTGGAGCTATCTGCCAGATATAGGAGAGAGTCGTCTGCATACAGTGAAAGTTTTTCTTCCAAAGGACCTACCAGTATGCCCTTGACCAAGGGGTCCCCTCTAATATGCGTGGCAAGTGGTTCCAAGGCCAGAGCAAATAGGGTTGGGGATAGCGGGCATCCCTGCCGGGTCCCCCGCTCCAGGAGGAAAGGATCCGACAGTGTGCCATTAGTACGAATGCGGGCCCTGGGATGTGTATACAGCATTTGGAGCCACTTCAGGAATCTCGGGCCAAAACCGTATCTGGAAAGAACAGACCACAGGTAGCCCCACTCGACCGAGTCGAAAGCCTTCTCAGTGTCGAGTGAGGCCACCACTCTCGGAGTGTCCAGGTCAGCGCTCGCAATGTGTGTGTGCAGCCGACGGATATTGATGTCCGTGCCCCGCCCCGGCATGATCAGGGTGGACCAATGCGGTGATGACCGTGTTAAGGCGGTTCGCTAGAATTTTTGCAAAGATTTTGGCGTCCACATTGAGGAGAGAGATGGGGCGATACGATGAACACAATAAGGGATCTTTGCCCGGTTTGGGGATAACCACTATAACCGCGTCACTCATTGAGTCTGGAAGGGCCCCCGAGTCAGAAGCCCGCGTCAGGGTCTGCAATAATCTAGGGGCCAGATCCTCCATGTAGGTCTTATAAAATTCCACCGGGAACCCATCCGAGCCCGGGGTTTTATTTGTCTGCATCCCCTTCAGGGCTGACTGTATTTCCTCAATCTTTATTGGAGCGTCTAGTTTGTTGGCAGTTACGGTAGTGAGGACCGGCATGTCAATCTCATCTAAATAATTGTCAAGGTCCTTCTGGTCATAGGTCACCCTGGAGGTGTACAGATGCTGATAATAAGTGGTGAAGCACTGGTTAATGTCTTGGGGGGTAGAGAGTAGGTTCCCATCTTGACCCTGTATGTGTGCTATGGTCGCCATCCCGGATTGTTCTCTACACAACCACGCAAGGAGGCGTCCCGTCTTGTCTCCAGAGTCTGTCCGAGGGGGCCACGGTCAGCTCCAGGGACAGTAATAGCGGGGCGTGATCGGAAATGCCTTGAGGGAGGATAGCAATGTTCCGGACTCTGGGGAGAACAGGCGCTGCCACTTATGCAAGGTCAATCCTGGAGAATGATTTGTGTGTGGCCGAGTGGCAGGTAAACACTCTGGAATGGGGATGTTTCCACCTCCACACATCTGTAAAGCCATAGGTGTCAGCCCAAGCGGCCAGTCCTCGACGGGTCGCACCCGCCGCAGCACACCTGTCCCTGTCAGAGTCCAGAACCAAGTTGAAGTCCCCCATGAGAATAACATTGTCCGGCGGGAAGTGAGCCAACTTGGCCGTGAGCAGATTCAGAAGTGTGATGGAAGCCGGGGGGGGCAGGTAGATGCCCACCACAACCCAGGGAACACTGTGAATTAAAGCGTGGAGCAGTATGAATCTGCCATCAGGGTCAAGCACTAAATCTAGCAGCTTAAACGGGAGGGTTTTCACAACCAGCACACTAACACCCCTGGCAAAATTAGAGTAGGTAGAGTGGTAGTGATGTCCTACCCATGGCCTCTTAAGGCTCATGGTTTTGCTTCCCACCAGATGTGTCTCCTGCAACACACATATGTGCGGATTATATTTTTTGATATATTGGAAGACTAGGGATCGTTTAATTGGAGAATTCATGCCCCTTGTGTTCCAGGAGAGGACATCAAGCACAGCCAATACCATTTCTCAACACATTATAAAGAGGATGAATACACATTATAAGGCCTGGCGCTCCCCAGCCCGTCACATCAAGGCCAGGGGGAGGACCGGGTCTCCACAGCAGTATAAAAGTCACCATTAAGAGTATGTCTGTCACGCAATATGCAATCATAAACTGGGAGCCAAAAACACGGCTCAACTTTCCCAAACTCCCCCCCACCCCACCCTCCCCCCGTCCCCGGGGGAGGGTTTGAATCCCCAAACAAGTGTCAGCCCAATCGCTGAACATGGAGGCAGTGAGCAAGAGGCAACAGGCCCCTTTCCAATAAACTAGGCAAAGTGAACTTATGAATCCAGTGAAGGATATGTCCCATGGATCTCCCGGCTAGCCCGGGGGCACTCTTCTTAGGTCTAAGGGTCATCTGCTGATTCGCACACAGACATGAACAGCGGCAAGTTCACGGGTGGGGGGGGAACCTCAGAGGGGGGGTCAACAGCAGTAAAAATCCATCTGAGCCACAGCATATAGGTAGTCTCCACCCATCCCCCTCCACAGCACCTATCAGGAAGTCAGTGGGAAAATCACAGAAGGAGTGGGGAGAGGGGGGGGAAGCTCTCCTCTGGAGCGTGTTCCTCCCGCCATCACACATGAAAAGTCACCGTCCCCAGTCCATTTCAGGGATTGTGGAGGCGCTAGGAAGGAACAGGTAAGGCCCTCCCGGGTATGGGGGCTATAACGAGCATCAGTAGGGGAGGGTCAGTTCACAGTGGAGGAGTATCAGGGACAGCAGAAAGTAACATGTGGCCCAGGGAGGCATATTAAGCCCTCCGAGTGGTGGGATCCAGGGTGGCCCAGCTCCCCCGGAACATACTCACAATTACTAGGAGCAGGTAGGAGGCCTCAGGTACGGAGCAACTCAGCCCACGCCACCGCTTCTCTGGGTGAAGTAAAAAATTCAAAGCGCTCACCATCCTGGACCCTCAGCTTGGCGGGAAAAAGCATGCTGTACTTGATACCTTTAGCTCTCAGGATGGCACGAACCGGGTCGAACGAGTTCCTCTGTCTTTGCGTTTCAACAGAGTAGTCGGGGAAGATCAGTAGCTTCGTATTCTCGTACTTCAGTTCCCCTTGTGCGCGGGCCGAGCGAAGGACAGTGTCCCTGTCCCTATAGTGGAGAAGCTTGAATATAAAAGTGCGCGGTGGCGCTCCAGATGGGCCTCGGAGGGCCGGGATACGATGCGTCCGTTCAATGGAGAAGTGTGGGGAGAAGCGGGCCCTCGGGAGCAGGGTGGGGAGGAGCTGCTCCATGAATGCAACCGGGTCCGAGCCTTCGGCACCCTCCGGGAGGCCCAGGACCCACAGGTTGTTCCTGCGATTCCGGTTCTCGGCGTCCTCGGCTCTTACCTCCAGGGCCCTCACCTTGGATTTGAGGATCTGCAAGTCCGCATGGTGTTCCCTCTGTGTATCCTCTGCGCCCGAAATCCTCCTCTCCGCTTCCGTCACCCGCTCCCGGAACCTGTCCATGTCGCGGCGGATTAGGGCGGTTTCCGCCTGCACATGGTCTATTTTAACCGTGAGTGCCGATTGGCAACCGGTGATTGCCTGCATCAGCGCATCGAAGGCTGGCGAACCCGCCTGGATGGTGCCATCTGAGGAGGATGCCGTCTGGGTCTCCATGTGGCAAGCGGGCGGTGGTATAGGCCCAGGCTTCGGCGGCATGCGAGTAGCGTCCACGACACGTCTCCTCTGTCTCCCCTTGCCGCCTTTGCACATTCCCCAAGAGCCCCGGGGAGGTTTCAGGAGGGTTTGCGGTGTCACTCGGGTAGATCCACTGCAGGAGCAAGGAAGGATTAGGATTCAGAGCGGGAGCTCAGGAATCAAGCGTCCGCTCTCAGCGCCATCTTGGCCACGCCCCCAAGCCAACTCTACTTTAAAGGGTCTCTGGAAACCATGGAAACTCTGGTACGACAACAAATACAACCGCTGATTTATAGTATTCATATTGATGCTCTCATTCTCCCCCCCCCCTTCTACCTTCCCCGCTCTACTCTTTTTTTCCCTTTTCACCCTACCTTCCCTCCTCCCTTGATCAACATGCTTCATGGTGTAGATGCCTATTGTATCGGTGACCACATATAGTTTGAATTGTTATATTTTGATTCTATAATCTGATGGTACGTACTATCTTAGTACGTCCCTCTACAGCTTCATATTGTACTCTACATTGTTCATTTCATATCATTTATGTTTTTGCATATCTGTATACTTGAAAAAATTTCAATAAACATATTTTGAAAAAAATAAATAAAAATTTGATCTTGGGGAACACACCTTGATGTATCAAGGAGGTGTGTCCCCAAGGGCAGATCGGGGTTGCAAGTCTGCATGCACCTAATGTGTCGATATGCCCTATGCCAGAATTCGAGCTTCGTCTTTCCGACATAGAAACAACCACCATCACATCGGAGCATCTAGACTACACCCAGGGTTCTACAATTTGCGAAATGTTTCAGCTTGAAGACATTCCCATCCGGCAGGATGGGTTTTTTGTTGGTATACATACATTTACAGTACCCAAAGGAGCTGCACATAAAGGTGCCCTTGTATTTACAGTGCTCAATATCTTGATCCCCCTTAAACTAATTTCTAACTAGTTTTGATGCGATAGAAGTTGCCTTTCTAAAAGTGAAAAGAGGAGTTTCGGGGAGTAGTCTGCCAAGGTCTGGGTCCATTGTTTGAACATGGCAAAATTTGGACACAATTTTCCTCACTTCTACATGCTGGTTGCAGAACTTAGTAGTAATCCAAAGAGGGTTGTCTTGATTTGGCAATTTCTGTGAATGCAGAAGCTTGTGTCTAGTATGTGTCTTGGCCCGTCTAAATGCCTTTTTAAGCGATGTGCGCGAGTACCCCCTCTCTAGGAGTCTGTTGTGCAAATTGCCTGCTTCCACCAAGAAGGTTTCATCGTTGGTACAATTCCTTCTTATCCTTAGGTACTGACTATAGGGTATAGACCTGATTAAGGTCTGCGGGTGGAAGCTTGAAGCGTGTAATATAGTATTCCCTGCAGTGGCCTTACGGTATAGGCCACTGCAGAGAGTACCATCTT
This sequence comes from Rana muscosa, assembly GCA_029206835.1. Lineage (NCBI taxonomy): Eukaryota > Metazoa > Chordata > Amphibia > Anura > Ranidae > Rana > Rana muscosa. The sequence continues at coordinate 360,207,336 of CM055117.1, forward strand.
TGTTCCCTGAGACGTTTACATCGAGGAAGGAGATTTCACTGAGACTGGAGGACATAGTAAAGGTAAGGTTAAACTGTTTTTTGTTCATTCTTTCAAGGCAACAATGTAACAATTCTATGGGGCCATCTTAAATGGTGAAAACGTCATCGGTATACCTGAACCATACAAGGAGATGGTCCGTGTATATCGATAAGGTCTCGTCACTCAGGAACATGTTTTTCCACTCCCCCAGGTACAGGTTGGCATACGATGGGGCACAACATGTCCCCATCGCTACCCCCTGTACCTGGAGGTAGTGGGAGCTATCAAAGGTGAAGATGTTATGATATAATATATATTCCAATAAAGACAGAATTAGCTCGTTATACCCCCAGTCCTCGTCTCCCCTTTGGTAGATGGTATGTTTTACAGCTGCCATTCCTTTACCATGCGGAATGGAGCTGAAAAGAGCCTCCACATCGATTGTAACCAGATAGGCATTTTCAGGGACTGTAAGATTCTCGATAATTTTTAAGAAATTAATAGTGTCTTTTACAAAGGACCGCAGGCTCACAAGATGGGGTTTCAAATATTCGTGGGGTTTAATATGTCCTTGTGGACTTTTGGTAGCGAGTAGAAGGTAGGTACGATCAGGAAATTTGTTCTAATATATTCCCATGTAGTTTTGGTGATTATGTTGGCCAAAACAACCAGCTGGCAGAACTCTTGGTTGAATTTATCCACTACACCCCTAGTGATCTTCCTATACCAATTCGGGTTCATGAGAATTTTAAAACACATAATTGTATATTGAATAATGTCCATAAGGACAATAATGCCCCCCTTATCTGCTGGCTTAATGGTGATTGATGCATTTTGACCTAGTGATAGAAGAGCCTGTTTTTCTTGGGTATTGACGTTAGTCACTCTAGGAGATCGAATATTGAGTTTATCGATTTCCATGTTGACCAATTTCAAAAATGTTGAGATATTGGGATTAGAATTTGGGGGAGGGGGGGTTGCATTGATTTATTCTTGAGTTTTGAACCTGCAGTCAAATCCTTGGTTGGATCTGAGTGGTTTCCCTGAGGAAATAAGAGTGCCATTGGCAGATCAATATGATCAATCAGATCCGTAGCGTCACTCTCCTCCAGAAGGGAAACCAATTGGTCAATGGCTTTATTTTCTTTAGTTGTTAAATCACTCAATCCCTCTGGTTTTTGATACATATTTCTCAAAACGAATCTACGCACAAAAAGCTGTAGATCCTTCACAAATTCAAATTTGTTCATGTTTTCGTTCGGACAGAAGCCCAGTCCCTTCTGAAGTACCTGGGCCTCCTCCGCCGTAAGCATGTGGGAAGAGAGATTTATGATATTAAGAGCCATTTGGGGCCCCGTGTCAACTGTAAAGGGTTTTTGTCCAAAGTTACTATCTAATTTTGATGATTGGATTTGGAACTGATTAAAAGTGCTTCCACAAAAGGGGCAGAATCATGTTTTTCTGCTCCCTGTGTAGTTCTCTATCTAGTGCTTGGATGTGATATTGTACTGCCTCCTTGTGATGGTAAAGAAGGAGGTATAGTTGAGCCCATCACCAAAGAAGGTACTCTACCTGAGACCATAGGTACCACAGAGGAACACCCAAGTGCAGTTTCGTTAGCCTTTAGTTCTTGTGTAGGGATGAGCTTCGTGTTCGAGTCGAACATACATTCGACTCGAACATCGGCTGTTCGATCGTTCGATGAAGATCGAACGATTTGGGCCGTTCGCGCCAAATTCGAGTGACGCGAACGGCCCACAATGCACTACGCCATCGCAGTGTCATCCAGGCGCTGTGATTGGCCAAGCATGCACTGTGACCCCGCATGCTTGGCCAATCACAGCGCCGGCAGCGAGGAGAGCAATGATTGGCCACAGGCAGGATGCCTGTGGCAATTATTGCTGAGGGGGTTTAGTACACGCCCCACACTATAAAAGGCCGCCAGCGCGGAGGCCTTGTGTAGTGTGTTCCGGAGCAGGGAAAGAGAAGCATAGGCAGGGACAGTGTCATTTTTTTCCTTTACTAATCCTGGATTCCTTGTGTTTAGGGACAGAGAAGGATAGGTAGGGAGAGTGTCAGTGTGTTATTCTGTGCTAAACCTTGTTTGTAGGGACAGAGAAGGACAGTGAGGGAAAGTGTCAGTGTGCTATTCTGTGCTAAACCTTGTTTGTAGGGACAGAGAAGGACAGTGAGGGAAACTGTCAGTGTGCTATTCTGTGCTAAACCTTGTTTGTAGGGACAGAGAAGGACAGTGAGGGAAAGTGTCAGTGTGCTATTCTGTGCTAAACCTTGTTTGTAGGGACAGAGAAGGACAGTGAGGGAAACTGTCAGTGTGCTATTCTGTGCTAAACCAATCTTGCTGAACCGTATTTGAAATCCTTGAGTTTAGGGACAGAGAAGGACACTCGGGGAAACTGTCAGTGTGCTATTCTGTGCTAAACCTTGTTTGTAGGGACAGAGAAGGACAGTGAGGGAAAGTGTCAGTGTGCTATTCTGTGCTAAACCAATCTTGCTGAACCATATTTGAAATCCTTGAGTTTAGGGACAGAGAAGGACACTCGGGGAAACTGTCAGTGTGCTATTCTGTGCTAAATCTTGTTTGTAGGGTCAGAGAAGGACAGTGAGGGAAAGTGTCAGTGTGCTATTCTGTGCTAAACCAATCTTGCTGAACCATATTTGAAATCCTTGAGTTTAGGGACAGAGAAGGACACTCGGGGAAACTGTCAGTGTGCTATTCTGTGCTAAACCAATATTGCTGAACCGTATTTGAAATCCTTGAGTTTAGGGACAGAGAAGGACACTCGGGGAAACTGTCAGTGTGCTATTCTGTGCTAAACCTTGTTTGTAGGGACAGAGAAGGACAGTGAGGGAAAGTGTCAGTGTGCTATTCTGTGCTAAACCAATCTTGCTGAACCATATTTGAAATCCTTGAGTTTAGGGACAGAGAAGGACACTCGTGGAAACTATCAGTGTGCTATTCTGTGCTAAATCTTGTTTGTAGGGTCAGAGTAGGACAGTGAGGGAAAGTGTCAGTGTGCTATTCTGTGCTAAACCAATCTTGCTGAACCATATTTGAAATCCTTGAGTTTAGGGACAGAGAAGGACACTCTGGGAAACTGTCAGTGTGCTATTCTGTGCTAAACCAATCTTGCTGAACCATATTTGAAATCCTTGAGTTTAGGGACAGAGAAGGACACTCGGGGAAACTGTCAGTGTGCTATTCTGTGCTAAACCAATCTTGCTGAACCATATTTGAAATCCTTGAGTTTAGGGACAGAGAAGGACACTCGGGGAAACTGTCAGTGCGCTATTCTGTGCTAAACCAATCTTGCTGAACCATATTTGAAATCCTTGAGTTTAGGGACAGAGAAGGACACTCGGGGAAACTGTCAGTGTGCTATTCTGTGCTAAACCAATCTTGCTGAACCGTATTTGAAATCCTTGAGTTTAGGGACAGAGAAGGACACTCGTGGAAACTATCAGTGTGCTATTCTGTGCTAAATCTTGTTTGTAGGGTCAGAGAAGGACAGTGAGGGAAAGTGTCAGTGTGCTATTCTGTGCTAAACCAATCTTGCTGAACCGTATTTGACATCCTTGAGTTTAAAGAAAGAGAAGGACACTCGTGGAAACTATCAGTGTGCTATTCTGTGCTAAATCTTGTTTGTAGGGTCAGAGAAGGACAGTGAGGGAAACTATCAGTGTGCTATTCTGTGCTAAACCTTGTTTGTAGGGACAGAGAAGGACAGTGAGGGAAACTGTCAGTGTGCTATTCTGTGCTAAACCAATCTTGCTGAACCATATTTGAAATCCTTGAGTTTAGGGACAGAGAAGGACACTCGGGGAAACTGTCAGTGTGCTATTCTGTGCTAAACCTTGTTTGTAGGGACAGAGAAGGACAGTGAGGGAAAGTGTCAGTGTGCTATTCTGTGCTAAACCAATCTTGCTGAACCATATTTGAAATCCTTGAGTTTAGGGACAGAGAAGGACACTCGGGGAAACTGTCAGTGTGCTATTCTGTGCTAAACCAATCTTGCTGAACCATATTTGAAATCCTTGAGTTTAGGGACAGAGAAGGACACTCGGGGAAACTGTCAGTGTGCTATTCTGTGCTAAACCAATCTTGCTGAACCGTATTTGAAATCCTTGAGTTTAGGGACAGAGAAGGACACTCGGGGAAACTATCAGTGTGCTTGTCAGGAAAGGCGTTTTTACAATCTGCCTGGCAACAGTGCCGCCAGGAGATTGTCTACACTCCATAGGTCCATTCCACGCATGCGCGTGCACAATAGCGCGATCGGCGCGCGTGTGTTCGCGGGAGCGCGCGCGGTGACAGCATTTGGCGCCAAACAAGGTATTTAAACTATCTGCATACCTTGCTTCTTGCTGTCTGGTCTACAGCGTTCCCGAGACCCCTGCTATTGACTTCTGATTCCTGTACACCTGTTATCTGATCCGGCTTGTCTCTGTTAACCCCGATTGCTGCCCGCCCCGACTTCGGCTTGCTCTGACAACTCTCTTGGTCATCCCTGTACCTAGTCGCCTGCTGGTCCGACCCATCGGTCTGCTCGAACTATAAGGCACCTCCACCTGAACTACAGTGCACCCTGCCTGAAGCCACCGTGCATCTCTGCCTGAATCATAGCGCATCTCTGCCTGAACTACCCTGCACCTGTGCCTGAGCTACAGCACACCTCAGCCTGTACTACAATACACCACCTTGTTTCCGCAGTCTGATCTGGGACTTTTATACATCTGCCTGTTGTCTGCATTCTGATTAGTCCTACTGTGCACCTTCCAGCTATCTTGGACTGTTCCAGTTTGCCGTGTACCATCTGCTGCCGCAACTACCCAATATCCTGCTTACCTGCCAGGCACTTGTGCCCCCTGTCCTCCTGAGCCTCTGTCTGCTCTATCAGGGGCTCTCGAGCCAGGGGTTTACGAGAGGCCGCTCCCTGCACGTTGGGCTCCCATCACAAGGTACGTGACAGTGCTATTCTGTGCTAAACCTTGTTTGTAGGGACAGGAAAGGACAGTGAGGGAAACTGTCAGTGTGCTATTCTGTGCTAAACCAATCTTGCTGAAGCATATTGCAAATCCTTGTGTTTAGGGACAGAGAAGGATAGGCAGGGGACAGTGTCAGTGTCATTGTTGCTAAGCCTCCTGCACAGTATACACCTGAAGGTAGCCCTTATTGCTGTTTTTCCCATCTCCCTGCAGGCCATCCATTAAAATGTCTGGAAGGCAAACAAGGAGAGGCAGACAGTCAGGAGGCAAAAAAAGAGGGCAAGCAGGCTCTGTGTCTGGGGGCAACAGTGCTGGTCGTGGACGCGGTGCATTGTCATCAGCACATGGCCATGGGGCACGCTTGTCCTTCTTTTCGGCAGCTGGACATGTTGAGCCACATCATGCCGAAGACTTGGTAGAGTGGATGACCAAGCCCACCTCATCCTCCTCATCCTCTCTCACCCAGGCTCAGGGTACTGGCAAAGCAGCTGCCAAAGCGTCCTCTTCTCTGGTATCAATGTCATCATTAGTCACTCCTTCCCTAGACCCACCATGTCCTCCTCCTGAGGAGTCCCCCGAACTGTTTGAGCACAGTGTTGGGTACATGCTCCAGGAGGATGCCCAGCGTTTCGAAGGATCTGATGATGATACCCAGCTAGAGGAAGGCAGTAGCGTGAGAGCAGAGAGAGGGGATGCTCAAGAAGGACACCAATCTGGCAGTCATGCTCCAGCAGCTGCAGCATACTGCCAGATTGGCTCCAGTGATGAGGAGGGAGGGGAGATGATGAGGTCACTGACTCTACGTGGTTGCCTAATAGGAGAGAGGAGGAGGAGGAGGATGAGGAGGAGGCACATCTCCAACGAGGCAGGATGCCCTTGGGTGGCCAGCGTATGGGCAGCACACCGACGGAATCACACCGCAGAGCTCCGCCTGTGCAGGGCGCTGCCTCTGCCCGTCATTCAAAAAGTTATTTGGTGTGGGCCTTTTTTGAGGCGAGTGCATCAGATCGCACAGCTGCTGTTTGCAACATATGTCTCAAGCGTATATCGCGTGGCCAAAACATCAGCCGCTTGGGCACCACATGCTTGATCAGACATATGTTGACCTGCCATGCAGCTCGTTGGCAAGCCTACCTTAACCACTTGTCCACCGCCCACTGTCAATTGACGGCGGGTGGAGGACACTCTCGTTCTGGGAGGACGTCATATGACGTCCTCCCTTTAAAACGAGCTAGAAGGCGCGCGCGCCGCGTTCACAAGGCCCCGGTGCGCGTGCCCGGCGGACGCGATTGCCGCCAGGCACCCGCGATTGCCCGGGAAACGAGCAGGAAAGTGGGTCTCTGTGTGTAAACACAGAGATCCACGTCCTGTGAGGGAGAGGGGACCGATGGTGTGTCCCTTGTACATAGGGACAACCATCGGTCACCTCCCCCAGTCAGTCCCCTCCCCCACAGTAAGAACACTTTGAGGGAACATATTTAACCCCTTCCCGCCCCCTAGTGGTTAACCCCTTCCCTGCCAATCACATTTATACAGTAATCAATGCATTTTTATAGCAGGGATCGCTGTATAAACGTGAATGGTCCCAAAAATGTGTCAAAAGTGTCCGATGTGTCCGCCGCAATATCGCAGTCACAATAAAAAATCGCAGATCGCCGCCATTACTAATAAAAAAATAAAAAAATTAAAATGCTATAAATCTATCTCCTATTTTGTACACGCTATAACTTTTGCGCAAACCAATCAATACGCGCTTATTGCGATTTTTTTTTTACCAAAAATATGTAGAAGAATACGTATCGGCCTAAACTGAGGAAAATTTTATTTAAAAAAAAAAATGGGTATTTATTATAGCAAAAAGTAAAATATAGTGTTTTTTTTCCAAACTGGACGCTTTTCTTTTGTTTATAGCGCAAAAAATAAAAACTGCAGAGGTGATCAAATACCACCAAAAGAAAGCTCTATTTGTGGGAAAAAAAGGACACAAATTTTGTTTGGGAGTCACGTCGCACGACCGCGCAATTGTCATTCAAAGTGTGACAGCGCTGAAAGCTGAAAAATGGCTTGGGCAGGAAGGGGGTTTTCGTGCACAGTAGGGAGGTGGTTAAAGACCCACACCAAAGAACAAAGCGGACCTCTCCTTGCACCGCATCAGCTGGGATCTCCAACCCCACTATACCTTCAGTCCTCTCTGAAACCTGCACTGAGAGGAATGAAGGTGTAGAATTAGGTGTGTCACAGCCAAGTACTTGCGGCCACTCTGCTAGCAGTACACCGACGTCCGATTCTAGCAGGCAAATTTCCCTGCCCCAGCTGCTGGACCGTCGAAAGAAGTTCACTCCCAGCCATCCACATGCCCAGCGGTTGAATGCTAGCTTGGCTAAATTGCTAGCGCTTCAACTGCTGCCTTTTCAGTTGGTAGACTCGGCCCCCTTCCGTGAGTTTGTGCAATGTGCGGTTCCTCAGTGGCAGGTTCCCAAACGCCACTTTTTCTCACGGAAGGCGATTCTGGGTCTCTACAGGCATGTGGAAGGCAATGTCTTGGCCTCGCTGGACAGGGCAGTCAGTGGTAAGGTGCATATTACCGCTGACTCATGGTCCAGCAGGCATGGACAGGGACGTTACCTTTCTTTCACGGCCCATTGGGTCACTCTTTTGGCAGCTGGGAAGGATGCAGGACAAGGTGCAGTAGTGTTGGAGGTTGTTCCACCGCCACGCCTCCAAAATGCTACTACTGGTTGTGACACACCTCTCTCCTCCACCCCCTCCTCTTCTTCTTCCTCCATGGCCTCTTCCTGTGCTTTGTCCTCGGAACCAGCGGTGCTCCGTAGGCGTTCAAGGGGCTACGCAAGTACGCAGGCAAAAAGATGCCATGCCGTGCTTGCGCTGGTGTGTTTGGGGGACAGGAGCCACACTGGGGCAGAGGTCCTGTCTGCTCTGCAGGGGCAGGCCGAGAGGTGGTTGACGCCACGCCAGCTTAAGCCAGGAATGGTGGTTTGCGACAATGGCACCAACCTCCTCTCCGCCCTCCGACAGGGACAACTGACCCATGTGCCCTGTATGGCTCACGTCCTTAACCTGGTGGTGCAGCAGTTCTTGGGCAGGTACCCGGGCTTACAGGATGTCCTGAGGCAGGCCAGGAAAGTCTGTGTGCATTTCCGCAGATCTTATAATGCCAGTGCTCGCCTGGCTGAGCTGCAAAAGGAGTTGAACCTGCCCAAGAACCGCCTTATATGTGACATGCCCACCAGGTGGAACTCAACGTTGGCCATGCTGCAGCAGCTGCACACGCAGCAGAGGGCCATCAATGAGTACCTGTGCGACTACGGCACCAGGACAGGGTCAGGGGAGCTCGGGTTTTTTTCACCACGCCAGTGGGGCATGATCAGGGATGCATGCACTGTCCTGGCACCATTTGAGGAGGCCACGAGGATGGTGAGCAGTGACAGTGCATGCATCAGTGACACTGTACCTCTTGTCCACCTGTTGGAGCACACGCTGCGTGGAATAATGGACAGGGCACTTGAGGCAGAACAGAGGCAGGAAGAGGAGGACTTCCTTGCCTCTCAAGGCCCCCTTTACCCAGACAGTGTTCCTTCTGTCCCACCCATCACACAGGAAGAGGAGGAGGAGGAGGATTGTGTCAGCATGGAGGTGGAGGCTGGCACTCAGCATCATCAGCAGCAGTCTTTTAGGGATGATTTACAGTCCCAAGAAACCAGTGGACTTGTACGTGGCTGGGAGGAGGTGGCTGCGGATCATGTCGTCCTTAGTGACCCAGAGGACTCCGGACTGAATGCCTCAGCTAACCTACGCTGCATGGCCTCCCTGATCCTGCAAAGTCTGCGGAAGGATCCTCGTATTCTTCGGATCAAGGAGAGGGACCATTACTGGCTGGCCACTCTCCTTGATCCACGGTACAAGGGTAAGGTTGCGGACCTTATGTTACCGTCGCAGAGGGAGCAGAGGATGAGACAACTCCGGGAGGCCTTGCAGAAAGGTCTGTGCAACGCGTTCCCAGAGACTGGGAGGTTACAAACTCCTGGTCCTGGACAACGAGTTGCTGAGGCTTCGGGTAGTCAAAGAAGGAGCGGTGGGGAAGGTGGCCGTCTGACCGATGCGTTCAGACAATTCTTTAGTCCGCAGCCCCAAAGTATGATCGGTTCCAGCAACCATCGCCAGCGTCTGATATACATGGTGCAGGAATACCTAGGGGCAAGGTCAGACTTGGACACCTTCCCCACCGAAAATCCTCTGGCTTACTGGGTCTTGAGGATGGATCACTGGCCAGAGCTTGCACAGTATGCAATTGAGCTACTGGCCTGTCCTGCATCCAGCGTTCTTTCAGAACGCACATTCAGTGCTGCTGGAGGATTTGTCACGGATCACAGGGTGCGCCTGTCCACCGACTCGGTTGATGGACTGACTTTCATCAAGATGAAGCAGTCTTGGATCACCACCAGCTACCACACACCTGATGCTGATATAACAGACTAATTGATTTTAAAATGTCACATCCCTTCAAGACTGATGCTGATGCTGAGTGCCTGTGCTGTTATGTTGACTGGCTATCCTCCTCCTCCTCCTCCTCAATGATCCGATTAATGATGATAGCTTGGAAGATCATTTTGGTTTATGGGTGCCACCACCAGTGACTAAGGCCCAATTTTTCAGCCCCTGTTAAATAGGGGCGTGTAATTACAATTTTTGATGCAATACTTTGCAACAGGGCTCATTGCTGTGCTCCAAGTACAGTATCTGTGAGGGGTTGCAGTGTTGTGCCACCAGTGCCTAAGGCCCAATTTTTCAGCCCCTGTTCAACAGGGGCATGCAATTATAATTATTGATCTAATAATTCACAGCAGGGCCCATTGCTGCGCCCACCAAGAGTAACTGTCAGGCCTAACAGTGTTGTGTCAACACCACCACCACCACCACCACCACCACCACCACCAAAGGCCCAATTTTTCAGCCCCTGTTCAACAGGGGCATGCAATTATAATTATTGATCTAATAATTCACAGCAGGGCCCATTGCTGCGCCCACCAAGAGTAACTGTCAGGCCTTAGGCCTCGTACACACGACCGATTTTCTCGGCAAGAACCAGCAAGAAACTTGCTGGCAGAGAGGTCTTGCCGAGTAAATCGGTCGTGTGTACGCTGCTATCGGGTTTCTCGTCGAGAAAACCGACAAGAAACCTCGACGAGAAAATAGAGAACCTGCTCTCTATTTTCTCGTCGAGATTCTCCTCGGCATGTTTCTCGACGAGAAAAGTGAGTGTGTGTACACTTACCTGTTCGCCCGGAAGCCCGCGCATGTTTGAAATGAATTCGACGCATGCGCGGTAGCTTCCTAGGCATACGTAGGGTATACCAAGATGGCGGCGACGGCATCGAATGTGACGAGCGCATGCTCGACGTAGTCGATGACGTCACCGCGTACACTCCTTTCAAAGAACCGCGGGTTCTTTGAAACGAGCGTGTGTACACTCGGCCGGGACAAGTTTCTTGTCCAAGAATCTCGTCGAAAAAAACGACATGTTTTTTTCAACGAGAATCTCGGCCGTGTGTACGAGGCCTTACAGTGTTGTGGCACCAGCACCACCATCAAAGGCCCAATTTTTACTACCACTGTTCAACAATTATATGTTATTACAATTCCTGATATAATAGTTGACAGCAGGGCGTTCCAGCACCCACCAAGAGTAACTGTGAGTGCTTACAGTGTTGTGCCAACACCAACACCTAAGGGGCCAATTTCTGCAGAGTATATACGGCAGGTCCCTACTTTCAAACATCCAACTTACAAACGACTCCTACTTGCAAACGGAAGAAGAGAACAGGAAGTGAGAGGAAATCTACCCCTAGGAAGGAAAATTCTCTCCTGTAAGAATTAATATGGGAGAAAGGTGTCTCCTCTCTACTGATGCTTTATCACCAATCCTTGTTTCAATAAAAACACCACATTTCAAAAACAGTTGTCATTGGGACGCAATAAAATTGGTGGTGTTCTCATACTAATACCATAGGCAGGGAGCTGCATTATTTTCACTTAGTGTACTGTGTCCTTTGCACAGCGTGCACCTAAAGGTACCTGAATACAATTGATGGTGTTCTCATACTAATACCACAGGCAGGGAGCTGCAAGTATTTTCACTTAGTGCACTGTGTCCTTTGCACAGTGTGCACCTAAAGGTACCTGAATACAATTGGTGGTATTCTCATACTAATACCACAGGTAGGGAGCTGCAAGTATTTTCACTTAGTGTACTATGTCCTTTGCACAGCGTGCACCTAAAGATACCTGAATACAATTGGTGGTGTTCTCATACTAATACCACAGGCAGGGAGCTGCAAGTATTTTAACTTAGTGTACTGTGTCCTTTGCACAGCGTGCACCTAAAGGTACCTGAATACAATTGGTGGTGTTCTCATACTAATACCACAGGCAGGGAGCTGCATTATTTTCACTTAGTGTACTGTGTCCTTTGCACAGCTTGCACCTAAAGATACCTGAATACAATTGATGGTGTTCTCATACTAATACCACAGGCAGGGAGCTGCAAGTATTTTCACTTAGTGTACTGTGTCCTTTGCACAGCGTGCACCTAAAGGTACCTGAATACAATTGGTGGTGTCCTCATACTAATACCACAGGCAGGGAGCTGCAAGTATTTTCACTTAGTGTACTGTGTCCTTTGCACAGCGTGCACCTAAAACTAACTGAAGACAATTGCTGGTGTTCTCATACTAATACCACAGCAGGCAGTTGATTCTGCCAGCTGCAGTAAAATCAGTATATATATATATATATACACATCCCGCCTTTTTGCAGCTACATCTCACTGCTAGGGATGAGCTTCGTGTTCGAGTCGAACATACGTTCGACTCGAACATCGGCTGTTCGATCGTTCGACGAAGATCGAACGATTTGGGCCATTCGCGCCAAATTCGAGTGACGCGAACGGCCCACAATGCACTACGCCATCGCAGTGTCATCCAGGCACTGTGATTGGCCAAGCATGCACTGTGACCCCGCATGCTTGGCCAATCACAGCGCCGGCAGCGAGGAGAGCAATGATTGGCCACAGGCAGGATGCCTGTGGCCAATTATTGCTGAGGGGGTTTAGTACACGCCCCACACTATAAAAGGCCGCCAGCGCGGCGGCCTTGTGTAGTGTGTTCCGGAGCAGGGAAAGAGAAGCATAGGCAGGGACAGTGTCATTTTTTTTCCTTTACTAATCCTGGATTCCTTGTGTTTAGGGACAAATAAGGATAGGTAGGGAGAGTGTCAGTGTGTTATTCTGTGCTAAACCTTGTTTGTAGGGACAGAGAGGTACAGTGAGGGAAAGTGTCAGTGTGCTATTCTGTTCTAAACCAATCTTGCTGAACCACATTTTCAATCCTTGAGTTTAGGGACAGAGAGGTACAGTGAGGGAAAGTGTCAGTGTGCTATTCTGTGCTAAATCTTGTTTGTAGGGACAGAGTAGGACAGTGAGTGAAACTGACAGTGTGCTATTCTGTTCTAAACCAATCTTGCTGAACCATATTTGAAATCCTTGAGTTTAGGGACAGAGAGGTACAGTGAGGGAAAGTGTCAGTGTGCTATTCTGTGCTAAATCTTGTTTGTAGGGACAGAGTAGGACAGTGAGTGAAACTGACAGTGTGCTATTCTGTTCTAAACCAATCTTGCTGAACCATATTTGAAATCCTTGAGTTTAGGGACAGAGAAGGACACTCGTGGAAACTATCAGTGTGCTATTCTGTGCTAAAACTTGTTTGTAGGGAGGGACAGAGTAGGACAAAGAGGGAAAGTGTCAGTGTGCTATTCTGTTCTAAACCAATCTTGCTGAACCATATTTGAAATCCTTGAGTTTAGGGACAGAGAAGGACACTCGTGGAAACTATCAGTGTGCTATTCTGTGCTAAATCTTGTTTGTAGGGAGGGACAGAGTAGGACAGTGAGGGAAAGTGTCAGTGTGCTATTCTGTTCTAAACCAATTTTGCTGAACCATATTTGAAATCCATGAGTTTAGGGACAGAGAAGGACACTCGTGGAAACTATCAGTGTGCTATTCTGTCCTAAATCTTGTTTGTAGGGAGGGACAGAGTAGGACAGTGAGGGAAAGTGTCAGTGTGCTATTCTGTTCTAAACCAATTTTGCTGAACCATATTTGAAATCCTTGAGTTTAGGGACAGAGAAGGACACTCGTGGAAACTATCAGTGTGCTATTCTGTGCTAAATCTTGTTTGTAGGGAGGGACAGAGTAGGACAGTGAGGGAAAGTGTCAGTGTGCTATTCTGTTCTAAACCAATTTTGCTGAACCATATTTGAAATCCTTGAGTTTAGGGACAGAGAAGGACACTCGTGGAAACTATCAGTGTGCTATTCTGTGCTAAATCTTGTTTGTAGGGACAGAGTAGGACAGTGAGTGAAACTGACAGTGTGCTATTCTGTTCTAAACCAATTTTGCTGAACCATATTTGAAATCCTTGAGTTTAGGGGCAGAGAAGGACACTCGTGGAAACTATCAGTGTGCTATTCTGTGCTAAATCTTGTTTGTAGGGACAGAGAGGTACAGTGAGTGAAACTGACAGTGTGCTATTCTGTTCTAAAGCAATTTTGCTGAACCATATTTGAAATCCTTGAGTTTAGGGACAGAGAGGTACAGTGAGTGAAACTGACAGTGTGCTATTCTGTTCTAAACCAATTTTGCTGAACCATATTTGAAATCCTTGAGTTTAGGGACAGAGAAGGACACTCGTGGAAACTATCAGTGTGCTATTCTGTGCTAAATCTTGTTTGTAGGGACAGAGTAGGACAGTGAGTGAAACTGACAGTGTGCTATTCTGTTCTAAACCAATTTTGCTGAACCATATTTGAAATCCTTGAGTTTAGGGACAGAGAAGGACACTCGTGGAAACTATCAGTGTGCTATTCTGTGCTAAATCTTGTTTGTAGGGACAGAGAGGTACAGTGAGTGAAACTGACAGTGTGCTATTCTGTTCTAAAGCAATTTTGCTGAACCATATTTGAAATCCTTGAGTTTAGGGACAGAGAGGTACAGTGAGTGAAACTGACAGTGTGCTATTCTGTTCTAAACCAATTTTGCTGAACCATATTTGAAATCCTTGAGTTTAGGGACAGAGAAGGACACTCGTGGAAACTATCAGTGTGCTATTCTGTGCTAAATCTTGTTTGTAGGGACAGAGAAGGACAGTGAGGGAAACTGTCAGTGTGCTGTTCTGTGCTAAACCAATCTTGCTGAAGCATATTGCAAATCCTTGTGTTTAGGGACAGAGAAGGATAGGCAGGGGACAGTGTCAGTGTCATTGTTGCTAAGCCTCCTGCACAGTATACACCTGAAGGTAGCCCTTATTGCTCTTTTTCCCATCTCCCTGCAGGCCATCCATTAAAATGTCTGGAAGGCAAACAAGGAGAGGCAGACAGTCAGGAGGCAAAAAAAGAGGGCAAGCAGGCTCTGTGTCTGGGGGCAACAGTGCTGGTCGTGGACGCGGTGCATTGTCATCAGCACATGGCCATGGGACACGCTTGTCCTTCTTTTCGGCAGCTGGACATGTTGAGCCACATCATGCCGAAGACTTGGTAGAGTGGATGACCAAGCCCACCTCATCCTCCTCATCCTCTCTCACCCAGGCTCAGGGTACTGGCAAAGCAGCTGCCAAAGCGTCCTCTTCTCTGGTATCATTATCTTCATTAGTCAATCCTTCCCTAGACCCACCATGTCCTCCTCCTGAGGAGTCCCCCGAACTGTTTGAGCACAGTGTTGGGTACATGCTCCAGGAGGATGCCCAGCGTTTCGAAGGATCTGATGATGATACCCAGCTAGAGGAAGGCAGTAGCGTGAGAGCAGAGAGAGGGGATGCTCAAGAAGGACACCAATCTGGCAGTCATGCTCCAGCAGCTGCAGCATACTGCCAGATTGGCTCCAGTGATGAGGAGGGAGGGGATGATGAGGTCACTGACTCCACGTGGGTGCCTAATAGGAGAGAGGAGGAGGAGGAGGATGAGGAGGAGGCACATCTCCAACGAGGCAGGATGCCCTTGAGTGGCCAGCGTATGGGCAGCACACCGACGGAATCACACCGCAGAGCTCCGCCTGTGCAGGGCGCTGCCTCTGCCCGTCATTCAAAAAGTTCTTTGGTGTGGGCCTTTTTTGAGGCGAGTGCATCAGATCGCACAGCTGCTGTTTGCAACATATGTCTCAAGCGTATATCGCGTGGCCAAAACATCAGCCGCTTGGGCACCACATGCTTGATCAGACATATGTTGACCTGCCATGCAGCTCGTTGGCAAGCCTACCTTAAAGACCCACACCAAAGAACAAAGCTGACCTCTTCTTGCACCGCATCAGCTGGGATCTCCAACCCCACTATACCTTCACTCCTCTCTGAAACCTGCTCTGAGAGGAATGAAGGTGTAGAATTAGGTGTGTCACAGCCAAGTACTTGCGGGCACTCTGCTAGCAGTACACCAACGTCCGATTATAGCAGGCAAATTTCCCTGCCCCAGCTGCTGGACCGTCGAAAGAAGTTCACTCCCAGCCATCCACATGCCCAGCGGTTGAATGCTAGCTTGGCTAAATTGCTAGCGCTTCAACTGCTGCCTTTTCAGTTGGTAGACTCGGCCCCCTTCCGTGAGTTTGTGCAATGTGCGGTTCCTCAGTGGCAGGTTCCCAAACGCCACTTTTTCGCACGGAAGGCGATTCCGGCTCTCTACAGGCATGTGGAAGGCAATGTCTTGGCCTCGCTGGACAGGGCGGTCAGCAGTAAGGTGCATATTACCGCTGACTCATGGTCCAGCAGGCATGGACAGGGACGTTACCTTTCTTTCACGGCCCATTGGGTCACTCTTTTGGCAGCTGGGAAGGATGCAGGACAAGGTGCAGTAGTGTTGGAGGTTGTTCCACCGCCACGCCTCCAAAATGCTACTACTGGTTGTGACACACCTCTCTCCTCCACCCCCTCCTCTTCTTCTTCCTCCATGGCTTCTTCCTGTGGTTTGTCCTCGGAACCAGCGGTGCTCCGTAGGCGTTCAAGGGGCTACGCAAGTACGCAGGCAAAAAGATGCCATGCCGTGCTTGCGCTGGTGTGTTTGGGGGACAGGAGCCACACTGGGGCAGAGGTCCTGTCTGCTCTGCAGGGGCAGGCCGAGAGGTGGTTGACACCACGCCAGCTTAAGCCAGGAATGGTGGTTTGCGACAATGGCACCAACCTCCTCTCCGCCCTCCGACAGGGACAACTGACCCATGTGCCCTGTATGGCTCACGTCCTTAACCTGGTGGTGCAGCGGTTCTTGGGCAGGTACCCGGGCTTACAGGATGTCCTGAGGCAGGCCAGGAAAGTCTGTGTGCATTTCCGCAGATCTTATAATGCCAGTGCTCGCCTGGCTGAGCTGCAAAAGGAGTTGAACCTGCCCAAGAACCGTCTTATATGTGACATGCCCACCAGGTGGAACTCATCGTTGGCCATGCTGCAGCGGCTGCACACGCAGCAGAGGGCCATCAATGAGTACCTGTGCGACTACGGCACCAGGACAGGGTCAGGGGAGCTCGGGTTTTTTTTCACCACGCCAGTGGGGCATGATCAGGGATGCATGCACTGTCCTGGCACCATTTGAGGAGGCCACAAGGATGGTGAGCAGTGACAGTGCATGCATCAGTGACACTGTACCTCTTGTCCACCTGTTGGAGCACACGCTGCGTGGAATAATGGACAGGGCACTTGAGGCAGAACAGAGGCAGGAAGAGGAGGACTTCCTTGCCTCTCAAGGCCCCCTTTACCCAGACAGTGTTCCTTCTGTCCCACCCATCGCACAGGAAGAGGAGGAGGAGGAGGAGGAGGAGGAGGAGGATTGTGTCAGCATGGAGGTGGAGGCTGGCACTCAGCATCATCAGCAGCAGTCTTTTAGGGATGATTTACAGTCCCAAGAAACCAGTGGACTTGTACGTGGCTGGGAGGAGGTGGCTGCGGATCATGTCGTCCTTAGTGACCCAGAGGACTCCGGACTGAATGCCTCAGCTAACCTACGCTGCATGGCCTCCCTGATCCTGCAAAGTCTGCGGAAGGATCCTCGTATTCTTCGGATCAAGGAGAGGGACCATTACTGGCTGGCCACTCTCCTTGATCCACGGTACAAGGGTAAGGTTGCGGACCTTATGTTACCGTCGCAGAGGGAGAAGAGGATGAGACAACTCCGGGAGGCCTTGCAGAAAGGTCTGTGCAACGCGTTCCCAGAGACTGGGAGGTTACAAACTCCTGGTCCTGGACAACGAGTTGCTGAGGCTTCGGGCAGTCAAAGAAGGAGCGGTGGGGAAGGTGGCCGTCTGACCGATGCGTTCAGACAATTCTTTAGTCCGCAGCCCCAAAGTATGATCGGTTCCAGCAACCATCGCCAGCGTCTGATATACATGGTCCAGGAATACCTAGGGGCAAGGTCAGACTTGGACACCTTCCCCACCGAAAATCCTCTGGCTTACTGGGTCTTGAGGATGGATCACTGGCCAGAGCTTGCACAGTATGCAATTGAGCTACTGGCCTGTCCTGCATCCAGCGTTCTTTCAGAACGCACATTCAGTGCTGCTGGAGGATTTGTCACGGATCACAGGGTGCGCCTGTCCACCGACTCGGTTGATCGACTGACTTTCATCAAGATGAACCAGTCTTGGATCACCACCAGCTACCACACACCTGATGCTGATATAACAGACTAATTGATTTTAAAATTTCACATCCCTTCAAGACTGACGCTGATGCTGAGTGCCTGTGCTGTTATGTTGACTGGCTATCCTCCTCCTCCTCCTCAATGATACGATTAATGATGATAGCTTGGAAGATCATTTTGGTTTATGGGTGACGCCACCAGTGGCTAAGGCCCAATTTTTCAGCCCCTGTTTAACAGGGGCGTGTAATTAAAATTTTTGATGCAATACTTTGCAACAGGCCTCATTGCTGTGCTCCAAGTACAGTATCTGTGAGGGGTTGCAGTGTTGTGCCACCAGTGCCTAAGGCCCAATTTTTCAGCCCCTGTTCAACAGGGGCATGCAATTATAATTATTGATCTAATAATTCACAGCAGGGCCCATTGCTGCGCCCACCAAGAGTAACTGTCAGGCCTTACAGTGTTGTGGCACCAGCACCACCATCACCACCACCACCACCACCAAAGGCCTAATTTTTCAGCCCCTGTTCAACAGGGGCATGCAATTATAATTATTGATCTAATAATTCACAGCAGGGCCCATTGCTGCGCCCACCAAGAGTAACTGTCTGGCCTTACAGTGTTGTGGCACCAGCACCACCATCACCACCACCACCACCACCAAAGGCCCAATTTTTCAGCCCCTGTTCAACAGGGGCATGCAATTATAATTTTTGATCGAATAATTCACAGCAGGGCCCATTGCTGCGCCCACCAAGAGTAACTGTCAGGCCTTACAGTGTTGTGGCACCAGCACCACCATCAAAGGCCCAATTTTTACTACCACTGATCAACAATTATATGTTATTACAATTCCTGATATAATAGTTGACAGCAGGGCGTTCCAGCACCCACCAAGAATAACTGTGAGTGCTTTCAGTGTTGTGCCAACACCAACACCTAAGGGGCCAATTTCTGCAGAGTATATACGGCAGGTCCCTACTTTCAAACATCCAACTTACAAACGACTCCTACTTGCAAACGGAAGAAGACAACAGGAAGTGAGGGGAAATCTACCCCTTGGAAGGAAAATTCTCTCCTGTAAGAATTAATATGGGAGAAAGGTGTCTCCTCTCTACTGATGCTTTATCACCAATCCTTGTTTCAATAAAAACACCACATTTCAAAAACAGTTGTCATTGGGACGCAAAGTGAGGTGAAATGTTCTGAACAGGGGCACAGACAGCAAAAAAAATGTGACAGGGGTGATAACCGTTCCCTATGTTTTCCAAAAAGCTAAAAAAAAGGAATTTGGCATGGAGCTACACTTAAACAATGCAGCTGTTCAAAATTACAAACAGATTCTACATAAGAACAAACCTACAGTCCCTGTCTTGTATGCACCGCCTGTATACGGCTGTTCAGAGTATATAGGGCCTTTTTTATTTTGTGTGCGGGGTTCCCCTTAATATCCATACAAGACCCAAAGGGGCTGGTAATGGGCTGGGGTAGGGGGGGGGTTGATGGGGTAGCTATGCCATTTTTCCTAAAGATTTTCATCCATATTACCGGGATCAGACATTGCATTAAAGCCGCAAGCAGTTTTAAATGGCTTTTTTTCCTTTAGAAATGTTATTTTGTGCAGGGACAGTTCTAAACACGGTAAACACGTGGCACTTCACAGGCATACTTTAGACACCCCCCAGGTACAATATTTAAAGGAATATTTGACTTTTTTTTTTTTCACTTTATGCATCATTAAAATGACTGCTCCCGGAAAACGTCCGTTTTTAAAACTTCTTTTTGCATTGATACATGTCCCCTGGTGCAGAACCCAGGTTCCCAAACTCTGTTTCGGACAATAACATGGATAATAGTCGTTATAATTAGCACTTTAGAATCCGAACGTTCGCATCCATTGTATTTAATAGGGTTCTAATGTTCGTGCGAACTTTCGGTCCGTTCGCGGGTTCTGGTGCGAACCGAACCCGGGGGTGTTCGGCTCATCAATACTCACTGCAGGCCATTAGTATGTCTGGAAGGCAAACAAGAAGATGCAGACAGTCACGAGCTAATAAAAGAGGGCAAGCAGGCTCTGTGTCTAGAGGCAACATAAAGAAAAAAAAAAAAAGAAATATTGAAACCGACACAAATGCCAAAAACACAAAACTTGTCCTGGATTTCTAGGTAAACTTGTCAGGATATGTGCTTACCAGATGATAAGCCAAAACGGACAGATGGCTATAACCAAGCCCAGGCCTTTATTTGGCACACCAGTACCAATTCCTCCAAGGTTGATGGATTGAAGCAATGGGAAAATGGCTCCACAGTATGTGTAGATGTGTGTGTCCAAAAAACGTGTTTCAATGAAGAAAACAAAAAGAAAAACATAGCGTGATCCTGCCACATAAGATGCCTCTCTATGGGATCAGAACTATGGGGTATGGGAGACAGAACGACACCCGGTGTGTGACTGCTATTGGAAGTGAACCATCACCGCACATAAAATCTCCTTACCAGATAACAACATAAAAACAGGCCTTAACAGTGATAGGAAGTCACAAGAACAAATCCACCAATGTGTGAACCGCCATCTCTCATAGAGTGTGCTTACCAGATAAAAAAGGTTGTGTAGCGGGTATTTGAATTTAAAGGAGTTATCTGGGTGGTAGTGTAACCCAGATGCACTGATTGTTAGGGAATCTGGGACCCTTTTATGGTTCTTGGAGGACTCTGGTTGTGTGAGGTTCCCTGCGGCCTGCAGGTGGCGTTGTTGCCCTGGGCCAGAGTTGAACCCTCACCACAAGACTGCATCCCTTTTTGTCCTTTTCCGGCGCTTGTACAGTGGGGCGGGGAACCTGCTATGACGCAAAGGGAGAGGAGATAAAAGGGGCGGACGCCCTGAACACGGGGTTCAGAGTCAGAGGTCAGAGCCGCGCCCAGGCACCTTCCGCCTGGGTGCGGGCGGATCCGGAGTTCCGGGCCCAGGTGCCCTTGACCTGGCCGGAGTGGGAGATGGAGTCCATCCCAGGTATCTTTAGCCCTGGGGTGAGGTACTGTTGAGGAGGCCTGGGACCCAGTACCTTCGACTGGGTTCCGCAAGGGTGTAGGAGTCCGAGGGGCCCTAAGGTATTGAGCGCCCGAATCTGAGACGAGGAGGCCGGGGAGTGTAACCCTTCCGAACAGCCCGGTGCAGCATTTGCCGGTGACGGTGGGGCCTCCGGTAACTCTCTCGGAAGGATGTCTTCCCTCTGACTGGGGCCACAGCTTGAAGAAGGTAACTCCTATTTCATGTTCGTCAGAGTTGCTGGTAGAGACTCAGAAAAGGAAAGAAGTACATTCACAGCCACTGTGCGTTATAACCATTGGTGATACCTCAATGGTTTAGTTTGATTAAGGATTGTGCCTTGACCTACTCCCCACCTATACTGAACTGTTCGTTGGTCACAACCTGTCTGTGCTAAGTGACGATTTATTGCTGTTAAAGAATAAATAAGAGTTGGACCTTTTCAGTGGTGTGGAACTCTGGTTACTAGAAGCAAAGGGGGGTCAGTTAGTGAGAAGACTTGACCCTGGGTTATACACACGGCCTGAGGAAAACTACTTTCGGGCCTTCACCTCTATCTAGAAGAGGACATGGGCCGTGGTGGATCTCATCCCTCCTCCCAGGTTCCCCTAGACAAGACAGCAAGCCGAGAAGAAGAAGGGGTGAGACCGCTACATGTGGGGGCATCGTGTCCGGGATGTGTGTTATACCGTCTGAATTTGAACTTTGCTGCCCGGAGGAGTAGGTCGGCCATATTGGCCAATGCGTCACGAGGCACACCATGCGCAGTTCGTGGGCGGGGAGAAGAGAAAGCCTGCGAACAAATGCAGAGTATGGGAGGAGTCTGGCCATGTGGAAGGACACACGTGGAGATTCCGGCGCGGATTGGGCAGTGCGCAATGGAGCAGCAGACAGTCAGGATGACCTCAAGTATTCCGTGGATTTCTGTTCCTTCTACAGCGGAGATGACTTCTTTTGCTGCTCCGATTATGGACACAGGAATAAGGCTAAGGCCCCAAGGACGTTTGGCTCTGTACACATACAGAGACATAGAGGCCCTCGGTGTGATCTGTCCTGGCTGTTCGGGACTGGTGGTCCACTTGAAGCCGTTCGGGCGATGTGAGGCATGCAAGAAATTCCTTTTTGAGGTGGAGCCATCCACAGAAAGGCCTCGCGCCTACTACTTCAACTACCTCACAGGTACTGCCACTCCGGAGGGAGAGATCGAAGTCTATGCGGGCATTCCTGTGCGCACTGACCAGGGCGAAGTGACTGCCCCAGCAAAGATTGAAAGAGAGAAATCCGAGGATGCTGCCTCGGTCACCACAAGCTCCCTGCTCCCACCGCCAAAGAGGAAAGTTGGCCTAGTGAAGGCATCCTATGGACGTCGAAGAGCTTCGCCCCGTTGCTTGCCTGGCCTGGATGGATCCGGAGGGAAGAGCCCTGGACATCCTTGTTCTACTAAAGGCCCAGGTGAGCCAGGGGCTGGGACTGTGTGTGGGGTTGGAGGTGTCGGCAGCCCACAGTCGGTGGGGGGCGTTCAGGGGAGTGATTCCGTATCTTCTGGGAATTATCTGCCCGCGGAGTTTTGTGACACCTCCTACCTGGAGTCATTATCTGACACCGGTGATGACAGGGAGATCGATGAGATCTTTCACAAGAAGGGATGGGACAAGATGCCGTTACCCTCGTCCCGTGCAACAAGGGACCCACCTATGTCCATTGGGGATAGTACACCCCGGGTGGAGGCCTCGGAGCCTAGGGAGGAATCTGGTCCCCTGTCTACCTGTCTACTTCTTGAACCATCAGATGTTTCACCTGCTCCTGTTGTGGGAGTGCAACGTGCATCACTGCGGGCTCCTAAGCCCAAATTTACAGAGGTAGTGAAAGTACCTTGTCACCCTGAATCCATCGTTCTGCCTGGAGAGGGAGACCGTGCCACGATGCCACCTTTGGCCAGGCTGCAGCGTCTCTTTTGCCAGAAGGTTGCTTGTGAATATGGGTGGGAATATCCATATTTGCCACGAGAGTTGCTCTTTGAGTTGGAAGTCTTGCGGCAGCGGTGGTACAATGAGTTCGTCTGGACAAAGCTTAAGGTACCTCTCGTGTTCACCTACAGTCACCTGAAAATTCAAGGACTGTAAGGCGGAGTGGATGTTGGGGAGGCACATCCATGCTGACAGGGTGATTATCTGTCGAAAGGATGGAGAGAACATTGAATATAATGTGGAGACTTTTAACAAGCATTTAAAGCCTTTGTTCCTGCCGCACCCAAAGTTTTACTTATAGGAGAAAAGACTCCTTTATATTCTCTTTTTGCTGAATACAGGGACTGTACTCTAACTTTTTTTCCCGGGGGGTGTTTTACTCTTTGGAGAAATGGGAGCAGTTGCTGTTATTTGTTCTCCCTCCTTCTCCTCCCATCAAGGAAAAGAAATCAGTGACTTTGGGGCATAGCCAGTATAGGGCCACAGCACAGAGAAGCAAAGTTCATCTGAATCTGGCAAGTGTCTTTACCGCGTGGCGATGTTGCGCAACGATTGTTTGTTTTACACTCTGCACTATACTTATTGGAGCAAATGGGTTTCTTTACAGATAGACCCATTCCTTCCAAGAAAACACCTATATTATGATAGGATGTGTTTTTCTTTTCTTCTTCCCCTCTGCAGGAGACTCATCTGTCAAGGCTGCTGAGAATGGGGTGGTCCTTAGATAGAAAGAGGGGATGGAATGTCAATGTGTGAATTGCTTGAAATATTAAAAAAAAAAAAGTTAATTGTTTGTATTCTTGTTTTCCCTTTCCCATTTTAGGTCCTGGCACAGTTCATGGTCAAGTTGTAGGGGTTTGATCCTACGTGTAGTTGGTCTCTGGGTTGAATCTATGTTACCACTCTTTGGAGACATGGGTTTGCACCAGACACTGGGGACCAGTGTCAAATTACCAGGGGAGAGTGTAGCGGGTATTTGAATTTAAGGGAGGTATCTGGGTGGTAGTGTAACCCAGATGCACTGATTGTTAGGGAATCTAGGACCCTTTTATGGTTCTTGGAGGACTCTGGTGGTGTGAGGTTCCCTGCGGCCTGCAGGTGGCGTTGTTGCCCTGGGCCGGAGTTGAACCCTCACCACAAGACTGCATCCTTTTTGTCCTTTTCCGGCGCTTGTACAGTGGGGCGGGGAACCTGCTGTGACGCAAAGGGAGAGGAGATAAAAAGGGCAGACGCCCTGAACACGGGGTTCAGAGTCGGATGTCAGAGCCGCGCCCAGGCACCTTCCGCCTGGGTGCGGGCGGATCTGGAGTTCCGGGCCCAGGTGCCCTTGACCTGGCCGGAGCGGGAGATGGAGTCCATCCCAGGTACCTTTAGCCCTGGGGTGAGGTACTGTTGAGGAGGCCTGGGACTCAGTACCTTCGACTGGGTTCCGCAAGGGTGGAGGAGTCCGAGGGGCCCTAAGGTGTTGGGCGCCCGAATCTGAGACGAGGAGGCCGGGGAGTGTAACCCTTCCGAACAGCCCGGTGCAGTATTTGCCGGTGACGGTGGGGCCTCCGGTAACTCTCTCGGAAGGATGTCTTCCCTCTGACTGGGGAAACAGCTTGAAGAAGGTAACTCCTATTTCATGTTCGTCAGAGTTGCTGGTAGAGACTCAGAAAAGGAAAGAAGTACATTCACAGTCACTGTGCGTTATAACCATTGGTGATACCTCAATGGTTTAGTTTGATTAAGGATTGTGCCCTGACCTACTCCCCACCTATACTGAACTGTTCGTTGGTCACAACCTGTCTGTGCTAAGTGACGATTTATTGCTGTTAAAGAATAAATAAGAGTTGGACCTTTTCAGTGGTGTGGAACTCTGGTTACTAGGAGCAAAGGGGGGTCAGTTAGTGAGAAGACTTGACCCTGGGTTATACACACGGCCTGAGGAAAAATACGTTCGGGCCTTCACCTCTATCTAGAAGAGGACATGGGCCGTGGTGGATCTCATCCCTCCTCCCAGGTTCCCCTAGACAAGACAGCAAGCCGAGAAGAAGAAGGGGTGAGAGGGGTGAGCCCGCTACAGTTGTATGCAATGAGATTCAACCGCAGGCTAGTGGATGGCTGGATGAATGCAAGCGTCTCACTTGTGGATATGGCTGCTATAGTGGATAGATATATGTTCCTCGCTGTTGAAGATGTAACTTCGTAGGGCCCGTACAGAAGTTGTGTACCAAAAAAGCAAATGGGGACTGGATAGTGTGATATCGCCACAACATTTATTATAAAAAAGTAAAAAAATACATGTAGCGGCCACCTCCACTCCCCTCTTTCTCTCGTCTCGTCTTTCTCTTGTCTAGGGGTATCTTAGAGGGGAGGGAGCGGTGACACCACGCCTGGCTTCCACCACATGTGTCAGTGCGGTATAAGCAACGTTCTTGTATTACCTTCGGGTCAGTGCTGTGCACCTGGATCCTCCCTCCAAGAGTCACCTTGAACAATGTCTGTCAGGAAATGAGCCCCACACCATTAAAGTTCAACACTCCTTTATTCTTCTCGAATGAACACAACAGTTGAACTCCCTTGGTAGAAACAGAACAGAAAAGGGGGTGTGGATGCGAATAGGCCCAGACACAATGTAGTTCTCCACTTTCCTTCCTGAAAGTGGGTTACGGTCTCCGCACGAGGGGGAATTTTCTTCCAGGCGGTCTCCGACGAGAGGCTCACCTGTCACCGGCAATATGCTGCACCGGGTCTTCAAGTGAGGAGCTCCCCCCGGTCCATTGCGCCTTCACGGATTCGGGTACCCACTCCCGGGGTTCCCTAGGATCTCCTTCCCTCGCGGAACTCAGTGTTGGGCACTGAGCTCCGGACCTCCATCCGAGTACCTCACCCCAGGCTAAAGGTGCCTGGGATGGAACACGACCTCCGGCTGTCCTCTATGCCTAGGCCACCCAGAGGACCGACACAAACCACCGTCCGCAAGCTGAAGGTGCCTGGGACTTCGACCCGTGACAAAGATGGCCGGCCCCTTTATACCCTCTCCCAGCAAGCACGGCGGGTTCCCCGCCCCACCATACCGCTGCCGAGGGAGGACAAAAAGGAGGCACAGCACACAGCAATGATTCAACCCCAGCCCAGGGCAACAATGCCACCCACTGGGCTGCAGGGAATTACACATCACTAATGTCTCTGTCAAATTCAAATTTACACCCGGGAAAGTACATACCCGCTACACTCTCCCCCTGGTGGTTTGACACTGGTCCCCAGTGTCTCGAGTAAATCATGCCCTCAACGGTTGACATAATCCAATCCAGAAACCGACTAACAATTGTACAAAAATATAAAACTTTTGAAAAAACTATACAAATAAACCATTGTGTCTGAGCCCTGTAAAGAAAGGGAATGAAGACAGAAGAGAAACAACAGTATTGATCCATAACTCTGAATCACATATTCACATTTGACTTTTCCCACCCATCCTGACTAAGACCCATCCCATCCTCAGTAAACTTGATGGGATGTTCTCCTGCAGAGGGAAAAGAAAGGATTAACACACATAACCCTGACACCTGTATTCGTGTAATGGAAAATAAACTTCTCCGAGAAGAAATCCCTTTTCTCCAAAGAGTGAGTGCATGAAAAGTGTCTTAACATTGCGCAACACTGCCACCTGGTGACAGCACCGCGGTAACTGCACACGTGGAACTTTCTTCTTTTCTTTCGGTCCTATCTACCCCAGAGTCCATAATCTCTTTGCAGGAAAAGTGAAGAACAAACAGAAACAGTTCTTCATTCCTCTGGGCACAAAAGCAACTGGCCCCAGAAAGTTCAGCAGCATGATAAGAACGGAGTCTCTTTTCTCCTACAGGTAAAAGCAGGGGTGCGGCAGAACAAGTGGTTTCAAGTGCTGATCCATGGTCTCCAGATGATACTCCACATCTTCTCCTGCTTTGCGCCGAATCAACACTTTATCTGCATGGATGTGTCGTCCCAACATCCATTCTGCCTTGCAGTCTTTAAAACGTTGAGAGGCCTTTGGAGAGCATGCCAGGTACATGCGGGCGTGGGGAACCTGAAGGTGGGTCCACACAAAGTCATTGTACCAGCGCTCCCGACACACTTCCACCTCATAGAGCAGTTCCTTCGATAAGTATGGATACTCCCATCCATAGTCTGCAGCAACCTTCTGACCAAATAGCCGTTGCAATCTCGCCAAAGGAGGCATGGTAGCTTTGTCCCCTTCACCAGGCAAAACTATCGAGTCCGGGTGGCGAGGGACCTTGATCACATCTGATCTGGGCATAGGTGCCCACAGCAGCAGTCTCTTTTCCCCGGCCTTCGGTACAGATGGCACCGGGGATGTAGAAGCAGCCTGGGGACCGGACCTCTCTTCAGGCGCTGATGCCTCCACCCGGGGTGTGCTTTCCCCTGTAGACATGGGTGGATCTCTGATCCTCCGAGATGAAGCGAGAGGTACTTTGTCCCAGCCCTTCCCGGCAAACAAATCGTCTATAGCAACGTCGTCTCCCATGTTCAAGAGTGACTCCAGGTCAGAGGTGTCACACTCCTCCACGAGTATGTAGCCGGTTGTAGAAACGGAGCCACCACCTCCCGTGGATTCGCTAGGCCATGACTTCCCGACACCTCCACTCACACACCAAATCTCTCCGCCTGGCTTACCTCGGACTTTACTTGAAGCGGGACGTCAGGAACTCTTGTCGACGGATCCATCCGGGCTGGGCGTAGGCGGGCGAGACGGTCCACCACAACCGCTGGTCGGGGCTACCATGCCTGTGTTTCTCTTCGGTGGCGGACGCTGCGAGACATTGGTGACCGAGTCAGCATCCTCAGATTTCTCCCGTTGGGGTTTTACGACCTCCTCCGCGGTCGTTGCAGTGTGCGCAGTGGTGACTCTCACAGCAGTGATTCCTCCTCTTTGAGTGGTGTTGCCTGAAGGCCGGCCGGGGTAAATGGTCCTCGGCCTCTCCACCGCCGGATCCACTTTGAACAGGAACTTCCCACAGGCCTCACAACGTCCGAACGGCTTCAACTGGCACACCAGTCCCGAACACCCGGGACAAATCACACCCAGGGCCTCAACGTCCATGCACGAATACAGGGCGAATCGACCCCTTGGCTTTAGTCGGATCCCCGTATCTGTTACCGGAGCAGCAGCAGTCAATGTCGTGGTGGAAGGGTGAACTGGAATCCACGAGGTGTGTCCAAACATGGTGACCTGTTGCTGATCCATCGCACACTGCAGAGTTTTTGCGCCAATGTCCCACGTGTAGTCCTTCACACGTATTGGACTCCTCCCCTTTGCTCCAGTTCGCGGGCTTTTCTTCTTTTCTGTTTCTGAGTCATGCCCACGAACTAAGCGATGGGGGTGTGCCTGGTGGCGCAGTGCAATAGAAGCCCCCACGCGTAGTACTTCACACGGCTGAACTTCCCCCTCTTTCTACTCTTCTGCGCGGGCCTTTCCCTTCATTGGGTCATGTCCACGACTTCGAGCAGGGATGCACTTCGGCCAATGAAGGCCTGCCTATTCGCTTAACTCTTCCAACAGACACGTTCAATACTGTGGTGCACAACACTATACCGGACCCGAGCCCCCACGTGTAGCGGCCACCTCCACTCCCCTCTTTCTCTCGTCTCGTCTTTCTCTTGTCTATAGGTATCTTAGAGGGGAGGGAGCGGGGACACCACGCCTGGCTTCCACCACATGTGTCAGTGCGGTATAAGCAAAGTTCTTGTATTACCTTCGGGTCAGTGCTGTGCACCTGGATCCTCCCTCCAAGAGTCACCTTGAACAATGTCTGTCAGGAAATGAGCCCCACACCATTAAAGTTCAACACTCCTTTATTCTTCTCGAATGAACACAACAGTTGAACTCCCTTGGTAGAAACAGAACAGAAAAGGGGGTGTGGATGCGAATAGGCCCAGACATAATGTAGTTCTCCACTTTCCTTCCTGAAAGTGGGTTACGGTCTCCGCACGAGGGGGAATTTCCTTCCAGGCGGTCTCCGACGAGAGGCTCACCTGTCACCGGCAATATGCTGCACCTGGTCTTCAAGTGAGGAGCTCCCCCCAGTCCATTGCGCCTTCACGGATTCGGGTACCCACTCCCGGGGTTCCCTAGGATCTCCTTCCCTCGCGGAACTCAGTGTTGGGCACTGAGCTCCGGACCTCCATCCGAGTACCTCACCCCAGGCTAAAGGTGCCTGGGATGGAACACGACCTCTGGCTGTCCTCTAGGCCTAGGCCACCCAGAGGACCGACACAAACCACCGTCCGCAAGCTGAAGGTGCCTGGGACTTCGACCCGTGACAAAGATGGCCGGCCCCTTTATACCCTCTCCCAGCAAGCACGGCGGGTTCCCCGCCCCACCATACCGCTGCCGAGGGAGGACAAAAAGGAGGCACAGCACACAGAAATGATTCAACCCTAGCCCAGGGCAACAAGGCCACCCACTGGGCTGCAGGGAATTACACATCACTAATGTCTCTGTCAAATTCAAATTTACACCCGGGAAAGTACATACCCGCTACATACACTTACTCAATAAGCGATAAACAGGACATATAAAAAGCCAGCCGGCTAGAAAGCAAACTCCCGTCCTAGGAGCGTGGTTAAGGGGGTACGTTCTGACGTCACCACGCTCGTAGGACGGGAGTTTGCTTTCTAGCCGGCTGGCTTATTATATGTTTTGTTTATCGCTTATTGAGTAAGTGTATTTTTTACTTTTTTATAATACATTTTGTGGTGATATCACACTATCCAGTCCCCATTTTCTTTTTTGGTACACAACTTCTGTACGGGCCCTACGAAGTTACATCTTCAACAGCAAAGAACATACATCTATCCACTATAGCAGCCATATCCACAAGTGAGACGCTTGCATCCATCCAGCCATCCACTAGCCTGCGGTTGAATCTCATTGCATACAATCTTTTTTTATCTGGTAAGCAGACTCTATGAGAGGTGGCGGTTCACACATTGGTGGATTTGTTCTTGTGACTTCCTATCAATGTTAAGGCCTGTTTTTAAGTTGTTATCTGGTAAGGAGATTTTATGTGCGGTGATGGTTCACTTCCAATAGCAGTCACACACCGGGTGTCGTTCTGTCTCCCATACCCCATGGTTCTGATCCCAAAGAGAGGCATCTTATGTGGCAGGATCACGCTATGTTTTTTCTTTTTGTTTTCTTCATTGAAACACGTTTTTTGGACACACACATCTACACATACTGTGGAGCCATCTTCCCATTGCTTCAATCCATCAACCTTGGAGGAATTGGTACTGGTGTGCCAAATAAAGGCCTGGGCTGGGTTATAGCCATCTGTCCGTTTTGGCTTATCATCTGGTAAGCACATATCCTGACAAGTTTACCTAGAAATCCAGGACAAGTTTTGTGTTTTTGGCATTTGTGTCGGTTTCAATATTTCTTAATTGGACATTTATTGGACTATATCATTACTTTGAACCTATAGCGCAATTTTTTCTTTTTTGTTTCTTTTGTGTTTATCCCACTATTATTGTTGCTTAAGAGGGTTTATTCATTCATTTTTGTTTTTTCACCTATACAGTAAGCGCAGTTTTTCCTTTTCCATCTAGAGGCAACATACTGGTCGTGGACACGGTGCATCCTCATCAGCACGTGGCCGTTGGACACGCTTGTCCTTTTCGGCAGCTGGCCATGTTGAGCCGCAACATGCCGAAGACTTGGTAGAGTGGATGACCAAGCCGTCCTCATCCTCCTCATCCTCTCTCACCCAGGCTCAGGGTACTTTGTCTGGCAAAGCAGCTGCCAACGCGGCCTCTTCCCTCCGCTCAATGGCATCAGTCACTCCTTCCCTAGCCCTACCATGTCCTCCTGAGGAGTCCCCCGAACGGTTTCACCACAGTGTTGGGTACATGCTCCAGTAGGATGCCCAGCGTTTAGAAGGCTCTGATGATGGAACTCAGCTAGAGGAAGGCAGTAACGTGAGCCCAGAGAGAGGGGGTAGTAACGTGAGCCCAGAGAGAGGGGGTGCCCAACAAGGACAGCAATCTGGCAGTCATGTTCCCCCAGCTGCAGCATACTGCCAGGTTTGCTCCAGTGATGAGGAGGGAGGGGATGATGAGGTCACTGACTCCACGTGTGTGCCTGATAGGAGAGAGGAGGAGGAGGAGGCACATCAACGAGGCAGGATGCCCGCCAGGGGCCAGCTTAAGGGCAGCCAACCGACTGCCTCACACTGCAGTGCTCCGTATGTTTAGGGCGCTGCTGTCTCTGCGCGTTATTCCAAAAGTTCTTTGGTGTGGACCTTTTTTGAGACGAGTGCATCAGATCGCACCGCTGCTATTTGCAACATATGTCTCAAGCGTGTCTCGCGTGGCCAAAACATCACCCGCTTGGGCACCACATGCTTGACCAGACATGTCGACCTGCCATGCAGTTCGTTGGCAAGCCTACCTAAAAGACCCACACCAAAGAATAAAGCGGACCTCTCCTTGCTCCTCATCAGCTGGGATCTCCAACCCCACTATACCTTCAGTCCTCTCTGAAACCTGCACTGAGAGGAATGAAGGTGTAGAATTAGGTGTGTCACAGCCAAGTACTTGCGGGCAATCTGCTATCAGAACACAGACGTCAGATTGTACCAGGCAAATTTCCCTGCCCCAGCTGCTGCACCGCCTAAAGAAGTTCGCTCCCAGCCATCCACATGCCCAGCGGTTGAATGCTAACTTGGCTAAATTGCTAGCACTTCAACTGCTGCTTTTTCAGTTGGTAGACTCTGCCCCCTTCCGTGAGTTTGTGGAATGTGCGGTTCCTCAGTGGCAGGTTCCCAAACGCCACTTTTTCTCACGGAAGGCGATTCCGGCTCTCTACCGGCATGTGGAAGGCAATGTCTTGGCCTCGCTGGACAGGGCGGTCAGCGGTAAAGTGCATATTACCTCTGACTCATAGTCCAGCAGGCATGGACAGGGACGTTACCTATCTTTCACGGTGCATTGGGTGACTCTGATGGCAGCTGGGAAGGATGCAGGACAAGGTGCAATAGTGTTGGAGGTTGTTCCGCCATCATGCCTCCAAAATGCTACTACTGGTGATTCTGACACACCTCTCCTCCACCACATCCTCTTCTTCTTCCTCCATGGCCTCTTCCTGTGCTTTGTCCTCGGAACCAGCGGTGCTCCGTAGGCGTTCAAGGGGCTACACAAGTACGCAGGCCAAAAGATGCCATGCTTGAGCTGGTGTGCTTGGGGGACAGGAGCCACACTGGGGCAGAGATTATGTCAGCTCTGCAGGGGCAGGCTCAGAGGTGGATGACGCCACGCCAGCTTAAGCCAGGAATGGTGGTTTGCGACAATGGCACCAAACTCCTCTCCGCCCTCCGACAGGGACAACTGACCCATGTGCCCTGTTTGGCTCACATCCTTTTTGGCTCACATCCAACTTGGTGGTGCAGCAGTTCTTGGGCAGGTACCCGGGCTTACAGGATGTCCTGAAGCAGGCCAGGAAACTCTGTGTGCATTTCTGCTGGTCATATAATGCCAGTGCTTGGCTGGCTGACCTCCAAAAGGAATACAACCTGCCCAAGAACTGCCTAATCTGTGACATGCCCACCAGGTGGAACTCTACGTTGGTCATGCTGCAGCGGCTGCACACGCAGCAGAGGGCCATCAATGAGTATCTGTTGCAATATGGCACCAGGACAGGGTCAGGGGAGCTTGTTTTTTCCCCCCACGCCAGTGGGCCATGATCAGGGATGCATGCACTGTCCTTTTACCATTTGAGGAGGCCACAAGGATGGTGAGCAGTGACATTGCATGCATCAGTGACACTGTCCCTCTTGTCCACCTGCTGGAGCACACACTGCGTGGAATAATGGACAGGGCACTTGAGGCAGAACAGAGGGAGGAAGAGGAGGACTTCCTTACCTCTCAAGGCCCCCTTTATCCAGACAGTGTTCCTGCTGGCCCGCCTATCACACAAGAAAAGGACGAGGAGGAGGAGGATTGTGTCAGCATGGAGGTGGAGCCTAGCACTCAGCATCAGCAGCAGTCTTGAAGGGATCAATTACAGTCCCAAGAAACCCATGGACTTGTACGTGAATGGGAGGAGGTGGCTGCGGATCATGTCGTCCTGAGTGACCCAGAGGACTCTGGACCGAATGCCTCAGCAAACCTACGCTGCATGGCCTCCCTGATCCTGCAAAGCCTGCGTGCTATCAAGGAGAGGGAACATTACTGGCTGGCAACCCTCCTTGATCCACGTTACAAAGGTAAGGTTGCGGACCTTATCTTGCCGTCGCAGAGGGAGCAGGGGATGAAACATCTTCGGGGGGCCTTGCAGAAATTCCTGGTCCTGGACATCGTGTTGCTGAGGCTTCAGTCAGTCAAAGAAGGAGCGGTGGAGAAGGTGGCCGTCTGACCGATGCGTTCAGACAATTTTTGAGTCCGCAGCCCCAAGGTATGATCGGTTCCAGCGTATGTTTTACATGGTGCTGGAATACCTAGAGGCAAGATCAGACTTGGACACCATTCCCACCGAAAATCCTCTGGGTTACTGGGTCTTGAGGATGGATCACTGGCCAGAGCTTGCACAGTATGCAATTGAGCTACGGGCCTGTCCTGCATCCAGCGTTCTTTCGGAATGCACATTCAGTGCTGCTGGAGGCTTTGTAACCGATCACAGGGTGCGTATGTCCACCGACTCGGTCAATCGACTGACCTTCATAAAAATGAAACAGTCTTGGATCACCACCAGCTACCAAGCACCTGATGCTGATGTAACCGAGTAATTTTTTTTGAAATGTCAGATCCCTTCAAGACTGCCTATGCTGATGCTGAGTGACTATCCTGTTATGCCGAGTGACTATCCTCTTCCTCCACAATGATCATGCTGATTGCTTGTCAGAACATTTTTGGTTCTGGGCACCGACACCAGTGGCTAAGGCCCAATTTTTCAGCCCTGTTTAACAGGGGCGTGTAATTACAGTTTTTGATGCAATACTTTGCAGCAGGGCTCATTCCTGCGCTCCAACTAGAGTATCTGTGAGGGGTTGCAGTGTTGTGGCACCAGCACCAGTGCCTAAGGCCCAATTTTTCAGCCCCTGTTTAACAGGGGCATGTAATTACAATTTTTGATGCAATACTTTGCAGCAGGGCTTATTCCTGCGCTCCAACTAGAGTGTCTGTGAGGTGTTGCAGTGCTGTGGCACCAGTGCCTATGGCCCAATTTTTATGCCCCTGTTCAACAGGGGCATGTAATTACAATTCTTGATATAATATTTCACAGCAGGGCCCATTCCTGCGCCCACCAAGAGTAACTGTGAGGGCTTACAGTGTTGTGGCAACACCGCCACCACCACCAAAGGCCCAATTTTTCTACCACTGTTCAACAATGGCATGCAATTACAATTCTTGATATAATAGTTCACAGCAGGGCCCATTCCAGCGCCCACCAAGAATAACTGTGAGGGCTTACAGTGTTGTGGCAACACTAACTCCTTAAGGGCCAAATTTCTGCAGAGTATATACGGCAGGCCCCTACTTTCAAACATCCAACTTACAAACGACTCCTACTTGCAAACGGAAGGAGACAACAGGAAGTGATAATTAATCTACCCCTAGGAAGGGAAATTCTCTCCTGTAAAGCCTTGTATACACACCACCGAGTTTCTCGGCAAGAAACTTGCTGGCAGAGCTTTCTTGCCGAGTAAATCGGTTGTGTGTACGTGGCTTTCAGTTTTCTCGTCAAGAAAACCGACAAGAACCTGCTCTCTATTTTCTTGTCAGGATTCTAAATTTTCTCGTCAGGTTTCTCGTCGGCCTGTTTCTCGACGAGAAACCCGAGTGCGTGTACACTTACCGGTCGCCGTGGAAACCCGCGCATGCTCGAAATGACTTTGACGCATGCGCGGTAACTTCCTAGGCATAGGTAGGGTGTAGCAAGATGGCGGCAACGGCATCGAATGTGACGAGCGCACACTCGTCGTAGTCGATGACGTCACCGCGTTCGCTCCATTCAAAGAACCGCTGGTTCTTTGAATCGAGCGTGTGTACACTCGGCCGGGACAAGTTTCTTGTCCAAGAATCTTGTCAAGAAAAACTACAAGTTTTTTCCTGACGAGATTCTCGGCCGTGTGTACAAGGCTTTAGAGTTAATATGGGAAAAACGTGTCTCCTCTCCACTGATGCTTTATCACCAATCCTGGTTTCACTAAAAACACCAAATTTTCAAAATACATTTGTCATTGGGACATAAAGTGAGGTGAAATGTTATGAACAGGTGCACAGACAGCAAAACAAATTTTATAGGGGTGATAGCCCTTCCCTATGTATTCCAAAAAGCTTAAAAATTGATTTTTTGTCTGGAGCTACACTTTAAAAATGTACCAGTTCAAAATTACAAGCAGATTCTACTTAACAACAAACCTACAGTCCCTGTCTTGTTTGCACCGCCTGTATAGTGCTGTTCAGAGTATATAGGGCCTGGGGGCCCCACGCCTTTACTTTTTTTAATTGGGTGTGGGGTTCCCCTTAATATCCATACAAGACCCAAAAGGGGCTGGTAATGGGCTGGGGGGGGTACCCGGGTACCCATGCCATTTTTCTCAATGATTTTCATCCGTATTGCCGGGATCAGACATTACATTAAAGCTACAAGCAGTTTTAAATTACTTTTTTTCCTTTAGAAATGTCATTTTGTGCAGGGACAGTTCTAAACATGGGAAACACGTGCCACTTCACAGGCATACTATAGACACCCCCCAGGTATGATATTTAAAGGATTTTTTTACTTTTTTTTTTTTTTCACTTTAAGCATCATTAAAATCACTGCTCCCAAAAAAACTGCAGTTTTTAAAACCCTGGGGCAGGACCCGGGTCCCCAAACCCTTTTTAGGACAATAACTTTCATATTAGCCTTTATAATTAGCACTTTTGATTTCGAACGTTCGAGTCCCATAGACTTTAACGGGGTTCTAAAGTTTGCGCAAACTTTCGGTCCGTTCGCAGGCAGGGCCGTTTGAAGGAATTTGGGGGCCCCAAGCAAAATGGACATGGAGGACCCCCGCACTCACGCAAAGCCTACAGGAACCACAGCATAGCAATACAGTTTAAGCTCACCCACACTTTATATAAATAAAAAAGGTTTACAGTGCAAAAATACTGCTGTTGCATATAATCCAACATACTTAAAACACATACACACTCACATTAACATTAAGATGCTGTTTAGGACTGTTTATGGACAGTGGGACCGTGGGAAGGACAGGGGGACCGTGGGAAGGACAGGGGGGCCGTGGGAAGGACAGGGGGGCTGTGGGAAGGACAAGGGGGGCCGTGGGATGGACAGGGGGGCCGTGGGATGGACAGGGGGACCGTAGGATGGACAGGGGGACCGTAGGATGGACAGGGGGACCATGGGATGGACAGGGGGACCATGGGATGGACAGGGGGACTCTGCACTGTAATATCCACATCATCTCCCCTGTAATGTCCACATCTCCCCCACTGTAATGTCCACATCTCCCCACTCACCTCGGCTGCTGCCACTGGGTGTACCAAGATGGCCGCCGCTCTGGAGCTAGGCCGAAGCTGCTGCCTTTCCTATGGCCGCAATCCGCGGATCGGCTCAGGGCGGAAATCCAGGACAGGCAGCAGGCACCCTAGGCTGGGGCCCCAGGCCAGCTCGGGGCCCCAAGCAATTGCTTGTTTTGCCTGTCCTGTTCCGACGGCCCTGTTCGCAGGTTCTGGTGCGAACCGAACCGGGGGGTGTTCGGCCCATCCCTACTTATGAGTCTCAAAAGTTTGTAATTGTAAACAGATGTTCTGTATATCACCGTCCAAGACCCCTGAACGTCTCTCATATTCAGCAATAAGTAAACACATCATTTCCTTTGAACAAGTGCACTTTGGAAATCAGAGTCCAGACCCTCCAAATTGGGGAATATCTGGACCCTGAGTCCTAGGCAATTCATATCCTCTTTTATATAGTCCTGGAAGGATTTTATATGCCAGAACATTGAGGATTTCTTTTTAAGGGTCTTGGTCAGTTTAAAGAACAAACTGTTTACCTCCGAATCAACATGTTCGTTTTTACCAAAGTCTTTGAGGTATCCTAACATCAATGCGCCCCATTTGCTGCCTATATAGTTGGCCATAGTGAGATCCTGTAATTTTCTCAAAAAATACAAATAGTTTAATATATAAAAAAAGAAAAATATATCAGTACACACATACAGAGACTATGGTCTCCCGTGTTTGCTCAATTAGATAGAGTAATAGAGAAGTAATTCTTATCAGAAAAGACGGGGAGTGGTATTTTCTACTGAAACATGAATCAGGAGGGAGTCTGATAAGGAAAACTAATATGGGTGTGCCACATCCCAAGGTATATTGCAAAGAGAGGAAACCTCTAGAGTGGGACTTTGGAAGCACTACCACACAGTAATGAAGTAATAGATTAACAAAAATGTATTCAAAAACACATAGAAATATTGCACATAAATATGGATACAAAATGAGGGGGAGAAAGTGCGGGACTTTTAAATGAGACACCCTAGATAAGTGTCTCCATCCCTAATCAATTTAATAACAAGAAGGAGGAGGTTCGGGACTTTGAATGAGGCACATAAGTGGAGCAGTGGATCAGTTTGTAAAAAATAGGATTTTTGTACTCCCCGTAAAATCCATTTCTCTGAGTTCATGGACGGACACAGCATCATCTTGACATATGGGTATTATCCTCCTGTTAGGAGATTGACTAGGCAGAAAAACAGCATGTTAAGTAGGGATGAGCTTCGAGTTCGAGTCGAACTCATGTTCGAGTCGAACATTGCCTGTTCGCCCGTTCGCCGAACAGCGAACAATTTGGGGTGTTCGCGGCAAATTCGAAAAGTCTATGGGAGAAATCTAAAGTGCTAATTTTAAAGGCTTATATGCAAGTTATTGTCATAAAAAGTGTTTGAGGACCTGCCCCAGGGGACATGTATCAATGAAAAAAAAAGTTTTAAAAACGGCCGTTCTTTCGGGAGCAGTGATTTTAAT
Organism: Rana muscosa; assembly: GCA_029206835.1. NCBI lineage: Eukaryota > Metazoa > Chordata > Amphibia > Anura > Ranidae > Rana > Rana muscosa. Next base: position 360,245,076 of record CM055117.1, read on the forward strand.
AATGCTTAAAGTGAAACAATAAAAGTGAAATATTCCTTTAAATTTCGTACCTAGTGGGTGTGTATAGTATGCATGTAAAGTCGCGCTTGTTTCCCGTGCTTAGAACTGTCCTTGCACAGATAATTCATTATAGCCGCGAGTTATGCCGCGTACACACGATCGTGATTCACGGCGGTGAAAACACCGCCGTGAATCACGGCATGAAAAAAAATGAAAAACGAGGGAACGGCATGTTCCCCCACACACGACCGTTTTTCCCGTCATTTTTTTCTTTGACAAGAAAAACGACCGTCTGTGGGCTCCACGGCAGTGTCTCCCTATGGGAAAACTGCCGCGGAAAAAAATGATGGAAAAAACGATGAGAAAATTTAGAACATGTTCTAATTTTTCTCGTCGTTTTTTCTGCCGTTTTTCTCAACGAGAAAAACGACAAAAAGCCCACAGACGATCGTTTTTCTCGGCGAAAAAAAAAAAAGACATTTTTCCCGACGGGAAAAATGATCGTGTGTACGCGGCATGAGTTTTAAATGACTTTTTTTCCTTCAGAAATGACACTTTGTGCAGGGACAGTTCTAAGCACGGGAAACAAGCGCTGCTTTACATGCATACTATACACACACCCTAGGTACGAAATTTAAAGGAATGTTTCACTTTTATTGTTTCACTTTAAGCATTATTAAAACCACTGCTCCCGAAAAAACGGCTGTTTTTAAAACTTTTTTTGCATTGATACATGTCCCCTGGGGCAGGACCCGGGTCCCCAAACACTTTTTAGGATAATAACTTGCATATTAGCCTTTATAATTAGCACTTCTGATTTCGAACGTTCGAGTCCATTGTATTTAATAGAGTTCTAAAGTTCGCGCAAACTTTCTGTCTGTTCGCAGGTTCTGGTGCGAACCAAACAGGGGTGTGTTTGGCTCATCCCTAATGTTAAGTGTTAAAACACATCACACAGTACAGTACCCCCTGGGTACATCCCCTCTCCCTGCATCTTGCAGCTCAGTTCGTAAAAAAGCAGTACAAACATAAAAAAGGAGGGGCGGATGCCGTGTCCGTCCATGAACTCAGATAAATGGATTTTACGGTGAGTACAAAAATCCTATTTTCTCTTCCATTCATGGACGGACACAGCATCATCTTGACATATGGGACGTTCCCAAACGGTGTAAAAAAAAACAGGGGTGGGAAAACAGCATCAACAAACTTCACCCCAAACAAACCAGAGCTCCTCAACGGAGGAGTTGCAACCTTAAACAGCCGCCTGTAAAATCTTGCGGCCGAAGGATGCATCCAAAGACGCACTCACATCAACCTTGTAAAATTTTGAGGAAATGTGAACGGACGACCAAATCGCCGCCTTACACACCTGTGAGACAGACGCTTGATGTCGGAAAGCCCAAGAGGCACCTATTGCCCTGGTCGAATGCGCCGTAACCGGGAAGGGAGGCTCCCGCCCTTTTAGGGCATAGGCCTGGATCACGATCCGTCTGATCCACCTAGAGATGGCGGCCGACGAGACCGCCAGACCCTTCTTAGGACCAACCACCGAAACAAGCAGTGAGTCCGACCTCCGGAACGATGCAGTAGCAGGCAGGTACACCCGCAGAGCTCGGACAACGTCCAAGGAATGCAACGCATCCTCTTTGGGATGTGACGGACGAGGACACAAAGACGGAAGTACAATGTCCTCATTGAGGTGAAAAGCCGAAACGACCTTAGGAATAAATGAAGGCTGCGGACGCAGCACCACCTTATCCTTGTGAAAGATCAAATAGGGAGCCTTGCAAGACAAGGCCGCCAGTTCAGAAAACCCATCTGACTGATGTAATAGCCACCAAAAAGGCCACCTTCTGGGAGAGTGTCAGTAAGGGAATCTCCCTAATGTTCTCAAACGGCAGTCGTTGAAGTACTGAGAGGACCAGATTCAAGTTCCACGGAAGCAGTGGAGGATGTACCGGAGGGGCCACATGTTGAAGCCCCAACACAAGCGTACTCACCAGAGAGGGAGCCACCAAGGGCAGTCAAAAGACAGCCAAGGCTGAAATCTGCCCCTTTCGTACTAAAGTCAAGTTTCTGGTCCACCCCACGCTGTAGAAACAGCAGGACCCTGGAAACCACATATGCATGCGGATGCCACTTAATCTCTTCACACAGAGATGTAAGCCTTCCACGTACGATGGTAAATCATACAAGGAGATAACTTCCGTGCCCTCAGCATGGTAGAGATCACCGAATCTGACAGGCCTCAGTCCCTTAGAACCTGGCTTTCAATAGCCATGCTGTTAAAGCCAGCGACTGTAAAGTAGGATGAAGTATGGGACCTTGCGAGAGAAGGTCCATTCGCGTTGGCAGACGCCAAGGAACACCTGCCACCAGACGCACTAGGTCGGCGTACCAGGGGCGCCGGGGCCAATCTGGAGCAATCAGGATCGTTAGAATCCCTTCGGCCTCCACTCTGTGAAGCAGATGTGGAAGAAGCTTTAGTGGAGGGAAGACTAAAAGTAGCCAAAAAAAACCCCCACGGTGCCACCAACGCATCTGTTGCGTCCGTTCATGGGTCTTTTGACCTGGCCACGAACCTCAATACTTTCCGATTGAGTCGCGACGCCAGGAGATCCACGTCTGGTGTGCCCCATTTCAGACACGGGAGCTGAAACACCTCTAGGTGTAGAGACCATTCTCTTTGGTCCAGCGCCTGGCGACTTTGCCAGTTTTCTACACCCGGAATGTACTCGGCCGATAGAGCCGGCACACTCCGTTCTGCCCACCTCAGGATGTGAGCGACCTCCGTTGCCGCAGTCGCACTTCTTGTTCCTCCTTGATGGTGGACATACGCCACAGCTGTGGCGCTGTCCGACTGGATCCTGACCGGATGCCCTTGCCGCCTCCAAGACCACTCGGAGAGGCACAGCCTGATCGCCCGAAGTTCCAGGACATTGATCGGCAGGCGGGATTCTTCTTGGGTCCAACGACCCTGGGCCGACTGAACCCCCCAGACTCCCCCCCCATCCGGTAAGGCTGGCGTCCGTCGTGATCAGGGATAAGCCGAACACCCCCCTGTTCGGTTCGCACCAGAACCTGCGAACAGACAAAATGTTTGTGTAAACTTTAGAACCCTATTAAATACAATGGACTCGAACGTTCGAAATCTAAAGTGTTAATTATAAAGGCTAATATGCAAGTTATTGTCCTAAAAAGTGTTTGGGGACCCGGGTCCTGCCCCAGGGGACATGTATCAATGCAAAAATAAGTTTTAAAAACAGCCGTTTTTTCGGGAGCAGTGATTTTAATAATGCTTAAAATGAAAAAATAAAAGTGAAATATTCCTTTAAATTTCGTACCTGGGGGGTGTGCATGATATGCATGTAAAGTGGCGCATGTTTCCCGTGCTTAGAACTGTCCCTGCAAAAAATGTCATTTTTGAAAGAAAAAAATGCATTAAAAACTGACTCGCGGCTATTAATGAATTGTCGGCTCCCGGCAATACATACAAAAGTCATTGATAAAAAAAAAAAAAGCGTGGGGGTTCCCCAGAATTCAATTACCAGGCCCTTCAGGTCTGGAATGGATATTAAGGGGAACCCCGCCGCAAATTTAAAAAAAAATTGACGTGGGGTTCCCCCAAATATCCATTCCAGGTCCTTCAGATCTGGCATGGATTTTAAGTGGAACTCCACCCCAAATTTTTTAAAAAAATGGCGTGGAGTCCCCCTAAAAATCCATACCAGACCCCTTCTCCGAGCACACAACCTGGTCGGCCGCAGGGGAAAAGGGGGGGACGAGAGAGCGGCCCCCCTCCCTCCTGAACCGTACCAAGCCACATGCCCTCAACATGGGGAGGATGTCCCCATGTTGATGGGGACAAGGGCCTCATCCCCACAACCCTTGCCCGGTGGTTGTGGGGGTCTGCGGGCGGGGGGCTTATCGGAATCTGGAAGACCCCTTTAACAAAGGGGACCCCCAGATCCCGGCCCCCCCCTATGTGAATTGGTAAGGGGTACATTGTACCCCTACCATTTCACGAAGAAAGCGTAAAAAAATGTTTAAAAAAACACACAAACACCTTGAAAAAGTCCTTTATTTAAAAAAAATAAAAATAAAAACATTCCAGCGGTGAAATCCAGTGTCCCGCGGCGATCCCGATGTCCAGCGCTGTCCTTCATTGGTTGTGTCTGAGCGGACCTGATGGGGAACTCCCTCTCAGTATTTTAAATGTATAGACCCGCCCCTTCTAAAGTTCCCCATCAGGTCCGCTCAGCGGACCAGATGCGGAACATGAGAAGGGGCGGGTCTATACATGTATTACCAAAGTGAGAGCAGTTCCCCATCAGGTCCGCCCCCTCGGTATGTCGGACCCGCCTACGTCATTGGCTTGAGCGGGGAACTTCCTTCACTGTGTAATTTAAATTTACATAGTGAAGGAAGTTCCCCGCTCAGGCCAATTAAGTAGGCGGGTCCGACATACCGAGGGGGCGGACCTGATGGGGAACTGCTCTCACTTTGGTAATACATGTATAGACCCGCCCCTTCTCATGTTCCGCATCTGGTCCGCTGAGCGGGCCTGATGGGGAACTTTAGAAGGGGCGGGTCTATACATTTAAAATACTGAGAGGGAGTTCCCCATCAGGTCCGCTCAGGCACAACCAATGAAGGACAGCGCTGGACATCGGGATCGCCGCGGGACACTGGATTTCACCGCTGGAATGTTTTTTTTTTTTTTTTTTAAATAAAGGACTTTTTCAAGGTGTTTGTGTGTTTTTTTAAACATTTTTTTACGCTTTCTTCGTGAAATGGTAGGGGTACAATGTACCCCTTACCAATTCACATGGGGGGGGCCGGGATCTGGGGGTCCTCTTTGTTAAAGGGGTCTTCCAGATTCCGATAAGCCCCCCACCCGCAGACCCCCACAACCACCGGGCAAGGGTTGTGGGGATGAGGCCCTTGTCCCCATCAACATGGGGACATCCTCCCCATGTTGAGGGCATGTGGCTTGGTACGGTTCAGGAGGGAGGGGGGGCCGCTCTCTCGTCCCCCCCTTTTCCCCTGCGGCCGGCCAGGTTGCGTGCTCGGATAAGGGGTCTGGTATGGATTTTTAGGGGGACTCCACGCCATTTTTTTTTTACATTTGGGGTGGAGTTCCCCTTAAAATCCATGCCAGATCTGAAGGGCCTGGAATGGATATTTGGGGGAACCCCACGTCAATTTTTTTTTAATTTGCGGCGGGGTTCCCCTTAATATCCATTCCAGACCTGAAGGGCCTGGTAATTGAATTCTGGGGAACCCCCACGCTTTTTTTATTTTTTTATCAATGACTTTTGTATGTATTGCCGGGAGCCGACAATTCATTAATAGCCGCGAGTCAGTTTTAAATGCATTTTTTTCTTTCAAAAATGACATTTTTTGCAGGGACAGTTCTAAGCACGGGAAACATGCGCCACTTTACATGCATATCATACACACCCCCCAGGTATGAAATTTAAAGGAATATTTCACTTTTATTGTTTCACTTTAAGCATTATTAAAATCACTGCTCCTGAAAAAACGGCCGTTTTTAAAACTTCTTTTTGCATTGATACATGTCCCCTGGGGCAGGACCCGGGTCCCCAAACACTTTTTAGGACAATAACTTGCATATAAGCCTTTATAATTAGCACTTTAGATTTCTCCCATAGATTTTTCGAATTTGCCGCGAACACCCCAATTTGTTCGCTGTTCGGCGAACGGGCGAACAGGCAATGTTCGAGTCGAACATGAGTTCGACTCGAACTCGAAGCTCATCCCTAGTCGTGATCACCGTCCAGTGAAAGGAAAATAATGACTTCCCGGACCGAAGGGTCGGGGAAGTCAGCCACCACACCAGGGAGGTCCTGACCAGGTGACTCAGCTGGAATTGACAACATAGGGAAGATGGACATTTGTCCCAACGTGACAGAATTTCCTTCTGCAACACTCGAGTGTGGAATTGAGCATATGGTACCGCCTTGTAGGAGGCTACCATGAGACCCAGGACTCGCATGCAAAAGCAGAGCGACAACCTTTTTTGGGATGTAAACTTCTGCACCGCAGCCCACAGAGTCTGCAGCTTCTTCACAGGGAGGAAGACTCTCGCCTCTGAGGAGTCCAGGACCAACCCCAGGTATACCAGGCGTTGGGACGGCACCAACTCCGAGTTCTGCACACAGCCAAATTTTCGGAGGGTCCTCTAATTCTGATCTTGAAGAGGCTCTCAGAAGAAGATTGTCCAGGTAGCCCACAATAACGATTCCGCGCTGTCTCAGCAAGGCCAGAATCGGGGCAAGTACCTCCGTGAACACCCTCAATGCCGATGCCAGACCAAAGGGGAGAGCCACAAATTGATAGTGGTCTTCCCCAACCGCAAAGCACCAAAATCTCTGATGCCTGGAGCATAGAGGGACATGCAAGTATGCGTCCTTGATGTCCAAGGACGCCACAAAATCCCCCAGATGGAGAGCTGCGACAACAGAGCGAACTGATTCCACCCTGAACCTTTGCACTTTCACAAAGCAATTGAGGGCCTTAAGATCCAGGATTGGACGGACCCTGTCCTTCTTTGGGACTACAAACAGATTTGAGTAAAACCCCTGAAACCGTTCCTGCAATGGTACAGGTACGATCACCCCACACACCAGCAGATCCTGAACTGCCCCAAACAGGGCCTCCCACCGACTCGGAGGAAGCTGGAGGTTGGAGGAAAAAAATCTGTTCGGTGGGCAAGAGAGAACTCTATCTTGTACCCTGAGGAAACTACTTCGCAAATCCACCAGTCGGAGAGTAGAGACGTCCATCGAGCCGCAAAGTCGCAAAGACGGCCCCCACCCGAGTGTCGGGCGGGGGCAGACTTTCATGTGGACGCAGACTTTTCCGCAGGCTTGTTGGGCTTGCGGAACCAGGGGCACTTTTGCCCTTCAGCAGGTGCCTTAGCGGCCTGGGAACGCTTACCTGCAGCACTGGGCGGACGAAAAAAACTATTATGAGCGGGAAAGGAGGGCCCTTGCCTACGGCGAGGCTCCTTACCCTTACTGGATTGCGGGAGCAGAGTGCTCATACCTCCCGTGACATCTTTTATAATGTTATCCAGGGATGCCCCAAAAAGCCTTTCACCCTTAAAGGGTAATCCACCAGGGCCTTCTTAGAAGACTGGTCCGTGGACCAACACTTCAGCCAGACCAGGCGGCGTAGCACCACCGCATAGACCGAGGCTCTGGAGAGCAAAGGAATCGTATCCAGGGCTGACTCGCAGACAAATTTAAGACCCTGTACCAACTGGTCGGCCAGTGCCACACAGTCCGAGGGAGCATGATGCTCCTCTAACCCCTGGCGTAACATTTTTGCCCATTAGAGACCAGCGCCCCGGCCACGACCGTTCGCACAGCTGACCCCACCACCGCGAACAGGGAGTGGGCCACAGCCTCAGCCCTGCTGTCTGTGGGGTCCTTGAAGGCAGGAGCCCCTTCCACTGGTATTGTGGGCACCTTGTTTAGTCTGGACACAGGGGAGTCCACTGTGGGGGGAGAAGTCAATTTTTACAGGAAATTCTCCTCAAAGGGGCAACGGACCGCTAAACATTTTCGGGGCTGAAAAAACCTTTTGCGGCCGATCCCATTCCTTGTACAAGAGCTTATCCAGAGAAGGTACACAAGAAAACACCTTGGCAGTGCGGGTCGGCTTACGGAATCCAAAGGGGGCTGACATCTGTCGCCTCCGCCGTATCCTCCATTCTTAGAGTATCCCGCACCGCGGTGATAAGTGCTCCTACAAGCACCCTATCATGCGCTGACCCTAAACCAGAGTCATCCTCACTGTCTGTACGGTCAAGGTCCGCATCCTCTGACGCATCAGAACCAGGGCCGGGAGCAGTAGCTGGACCCGATTCTGCGTCAGAGTTGTCCCCGGAAGATGGCGGGGGAGGGGGCACTTTTTACCCCCCTTTTATCCCACACGACGCTTCCATCCTGGCAACATAAGCCTCCAGGACCGCCGTCATGGCATCCACAGAAATAACAGGTGCAGGGGCACCAGTTGCAAATTCAGGTATGTCTGGGGATTAGGCGCCCGCTTCTGACGCCATGCTGACCCACCTGCCTGACACCCCTAGGGACGTAAGGCAAAATGCACAGACCACCCTCCTAGCTGCCGCAGAGAGACGAGGGACCCCCCAGAGGACTCACCACGTGGACCAGGTACTGCACAGCCACCATCTGCCTCCACCTTCTAAGGTGCTCTCTCCCCGTGCTGTCCACAGTAAAGTGTGCTGGAGCCGTTCGCACCGATATTCTGGCCACTAGAGGCAAAAACACCTCCCAAGATGGCCGCCGACCCGCCACTCTGTAAGCAGAGTGTGAGGACTACAAGAAAATCTGAGAAAAAAAAAAACTAAAAAACGAACACACAGAGCACACATGGCAGCGAACACCCGGGGCCCCCTAATGAGGTGCCCCCCACACCGGGCACCAGACAGCACCCCCCGGAGAGCGGACCCGCCATACAGCCCCCAGCCACAGGATGGAGCCCCCCAGGTGGACCCCCGAATCGCAGCCATCCTAGCTCCCCAGAGCCTAGGGAGGAGGGGAGGAAGGGAGAGAGGAAAGGAAGGATGGAACCCTCTATCAACCTCCCCGGGAATGCCCAGCCGTACCACCCTGCCTGAGCAGGGGGACTGCTACTTACCTGTCCTGCGAGGGCCCACTGAAGGCATTCCAGACAGACCCAACGTCCGCGCGGTTACAGCATGGCCTGGCACACTGTGACACGGACATAGAGCCCAGTCATACGTGTGCCCTGGAGCATATAGCTCACCGGCCACCCGTGGAGCGACGGGCATGTCATGGACGACCCAGCGCGTAGCTTAAAGGTCGGCACACGCTCGCTGGCCAAAACTGGGGGGACTACAAGGATCGAGGATCCAGCCTGTCACCCAGTCTGCAGTTGATAGTAGATCTCAGGATCAAAAAAGTAGAAAAAAAAATTAAAAAAATTCCCAGGACCCATGGGTCCATAGGGAGCCAAGTCCTTCTTCTATGCTAGGCAGAAAAAAAACTGAGCTGCAAGATGCAGGGAGAGGGGATGTACCCAGGGGGGCCGCCCCCTGGGCGGTACTGTACTGTGTGATGTGTTTTAACACTTAACATGCTGTTTTTCTTCCTAGTCAATCTCCTAACAGGAGGATAATACCCATATGTCAAGATGATGCTGTGTCCATCCATGAACGGAAGAGAAAGCATGTTTAATGAAATAAACACAAGTTATACAAATATCTTGGCCAGCAGGCTCCGTATAAAGATATAAGTTAACATCAAATATTAAAAATAGCTAAGTCACATCATATATGTGTCAGAATGTGTTAGCAAACCAGACTGTATGACAGCACAGAGGAGACCAAACAGGTGTAGGTAAAAAGTATAATAATTTATTAAGTGAAGTAAACAGACCAATAAACACCTCAAAAAGGAACACAGTGCAAATAACCAAACCAAATCACAGTGACAAAAGGAGATATATACAGTAAAAAGGGGGAATACCGGAATCGTAGTAAAAGCCAGGCCGAGGTCATACACAAGGGGATCCAGCAGATGGGTAAGGATGGGAGGAAGCAGGAGCAAAGTGGGGACGGATGTGTTTGGCTGCAGAGCAGGGATCTGGGTGACCAGGGAGACAAACACAGGATAAGCTCAAGGTAGGGATCAGGTTAAACAGGGTGCAGGTTCAAGGTAGGGATTGGGTCGGATCGGGTCAGGCAGGGTGCAGGTTGGGATCAGAAACAGGCTTAAGTCCGGGTCACAGGTCCTGGGCCAGGAAGAGAGAGAGATACCAGGGCAAGGAGTGTTGCACTTGCCGGGTATATAAAGAAGTCTTGTAATCAGGCTTCAGGTCACAGCTGACCACAGGAAGTGCTGTCTGTCCCACACTGCCAGAATACCTCCGCTGGTGGACGCCGGTACTACAGCCCATGGATCAGGCATTACCACCAGCACGTGAGATCCTCTGTCAAAGGTACAGGCTGCAAAAGGACACCTGCTGGTGGACACTATTACTGTGATCCATAGGACCGACAGCGCCACCAGTGGGTAAAGCCTTCCCTGACACTACCCCCCCAAAAGGAGCGGCCTCCGGACGCTCCAACCAGTCCTGATTGTCCAAAGTCTAGGGCATTGGGTAGCACCAAGGATGAGGGTACTTCAGCCTGGTCATCAGGCACTTTAGGCTGGACATGGGGCACGTCCAAGCGGAAAGCAGGCACATCCGGGCAGACAAGCTGGACAGCAGGCACTGGGTCGTTGAGCTGGGCAGCAAACAGGAACATCTCCGGCTGGGCAGCAGACAGGAGCACCTCGGGCTGGGCAGCAGACAGGAGCACCTCGGGCTGGGCAGCAGACAGGAGCACATCGAGCTGGGCAGCAGGCTCCGGGTCATCGAGCTGGGCAGCAGGCTCCGGGTCATCGAGCTGGGCAACAGGCTGTGGCACATAAGGCTGGGCAGCCGACAGGAACATCTCAGGTTGGGCAGCAGACAGCAACATGTCAGACTGGGTAGTAGGCTCCACAGACTGGGAAACGGGCACCGCAACCTCAAGCCGGGAAACGGGCACCACAACCTCAAGCCGGGAGACGGGCACCACAACCTCAAGCCGGGAAACGGGCACCGCAGCGGGCACCACAACCTCAGGCCGGGAAACGGGCACCACAAACACAGGCCGGGAAACGGGCACCGGATCTTCAGGCGGGGTCACCGGATCTTCCGACTGGGACACCGGATCTTCCGACTGGGACATCGTCATCAGGACTTCTGTTTGGAAGGCAGGCCCATGAACTTCAAGCTGGCAGGCTGGCACGGGAACTTCAAGCAGGCAGGCTGGCACGGGAACTTCAAGCAGGCAGGCTGGCACGGGAACTTCAAGCAGGCACAGGGTCTTCAGGCTGGCACAGGGTCTTCAGGCTGGCACAGGGTCTTCAGGCTGGCAGGCTGGCGTGGGAACTTCAGGCTGGCAGGCTGGCGCGGGAACTTCAGGCTGGCAGGCTGGCGCGGGAACTTCAGGCTGGCAGGCTGGCGCGGGAACTTCAGGCTGGCGCGGGAACTTCAGGCTAGCAGGCTAACACTGGCACTGCAGGCTGGAGGGCTGGCTTGGGAACCGCAAGCTGGAAGGCTGGCTCGGGAACAGCAGGCTGGAAGGCTGGCTCGGGAACAGCAGGCTGGAAGGCTGGCTCGGGAACAGCAGGCTGGAAGGCTGGCTCGGGAACCGCAGGCTGGAAGGCTGGCTCGGGAACTGCAGGCTGGAAGGCCGGCTCCGGAACCGCAGGCTGGAAGGCTGGCTTGGGAACTGCAGGCTGGAGCAGGTTGGTGGGTGCGGAGATAGGTTGGATTGTGTGGATTGGGAAGTACTTCCGCTTCTTCTTGGATTTAGTCACTGCAGGTTTGCAAGTAACGGGGGGAATATATGAAAAGGTTGGGATTGAGCAAATGGAAGAAAATGGCAGAGGTGCAGGGACAGTGGCTGGAGGAGGTTCTTGTGGATTGGCTATGGATAGGAGGGAAGAAGCAGGTGGATTGAAGGCAGGGTAGGTGCAACAGGTAGAGACGGGGTAGTAGTATTTGGGGGGCTGAACACACTGGACGGTAGCTGGGGTTGCCATAGGCAATGGGCGGATACATTCCTGGGAATGTGTATAGCTAGGTAGAATGAAAATGGACTTTGAAGGCACGAATATATATAAAATTAAACAAATTTTATTAGCACAATAGTACAATTTACTAATTGTATTCTCAGAATACAAAAAGATACGATCTAAAATAAGAGAACATGGACAAAGACCATACTGGGACATTCAATGATGCAAAATACTCAATTCGTGGGTGTACATGATGAATCTTCCCACTGAAGATATATATGGCAAAGAGATGTCCCCCAAATGGAAGTCCATGTATTTCTTGAAAGTTTAAAAATAGCTCAACATGTTTCGCGATTGTCCGCAAATCGCTTCTTCAGGAGCTTCTAAATTCCAAGATAGAAAATCAAATTTTAGATATGCATCATAAATATATATTATATACATTTGTATTGTACTTCGCAAGTATATCAGACACTGATACCAGTATCTAATACTTACCAAAAGTATCACTTGAATTTGCCCAATGCAATCGCTTCACCCCCTCCCAGGTGTCTCAACCCCAAAACCTGTGCCCGTATAAGGGGCGTCTCACCAGGCTGAAATGGTGAGGAAGAAAGAGGGAAAAGTGAGTGATAGGAACATGGGGATGCACCAAGTATCTATAGAGCAAACCAACATAGTCTAACAAAAAACAAGAGAAAAATATATGTTATAGTGCCCTAGGGCCGACCTAATAACATAAACTAGTAGCTTACTTGTAGTATAAAAGAGTAGTAATTGAGAAAAGGGGAATTTGCGGCGCCGTACGGTGGTCCTCGAGAAGTATGGTCTCGTAGAGCAGCTAATTTGAAAAGGGCATAGATGTGCTGAAAGACATTAGCATAACTCTCTCAGCAGGCCTATTAAAGCAACAAAAACCTATACCCCAGAGCATGCAATTGTGAGATGGTATAATGGGTCTGAACATGTACCTTAGCGTGGTTGGAACTCAGATAGAATTGTTCCCCAACAGCGTAATAAATGGATAGAGATGAAAGGTAAGTTGTTTTCCACAGACAGTTAAGGTTAACCTGTGGCTATAAAACATATACAATAAGGATAATTGTATTGTCAGGTGTAAGCTTTCAAACTAAAAGAGAAAGGATAGACTGGCAAAATACTGTTACCTAGCCAGAGTGCATAGCCCGGCATCACTATCAGGCTCTTCAGTTCGCACTGCTCGTTATAAAAGGGTGTTAGTCCAATCTCCTATCTGTATGAAACACACAGACAAGAAAATTGGAAGAATGATTAGGCACAATGAAAAATCCCACAACATTTGGGGCGTGTTTTATACTGAAAAAAGGCAAGATCAAGCCTTGCTATAAATACCTCAATGATGGAACTTGCTCTAAAATTGACCGCCGTCTTCTTCCGCATTAATTGCGAGCGACTGCTCTCCCCAGTGACATCTAACATGCCGGGGAGAGCACCTCGCTTAAATGTGCCTCCCGATCACGTGACCGTCATGATGTATGACGTCACGTGAGCCGGCCGAATGGGTGCACTGCACGTCGGTGCCGTAGCGACACTCACGTCAGGACGGCCTGTTGGCAACCTCCTGCGCGAGTGTGGGCGGAAGTGCTACCCGAGACGCAGGATGGAAGCGTCGAATCGCCGTCAGAATGCCGTCCCGCCCAAAGGGGCGTGGATCGGCATTCGACGGCTTGGGTGGCCGCATATTCCCCTCACTATCACCTCGCTCCACACCAAGCCTAACAAGAGATCAAGGGAAGACAGACACCTAGGGGTGAAGAACCAGATCGGGCAAAATAAACTGCATGTTAATACATGCTTGTTAAACTAAATGTCAGTTTTGAAAAAAAGCAATAAACTGCAATGATTGTTATTACTTATATTACAAAAAGTGATTACATATTAGGAAAACAGCTACAATTAGGGAAACACATGATAGGCTGAGGCAGACAACCAAACACAATACAGAAATAATACAAGGATAATACAAAAGCCCAGTATTGGCAGAATTTGCCACAACGATCATACAAATGCCGATTATCAATAAGATCGGTACATGTATGGGCTAATTGTCTAGACATGCTAGCTTAACCAGTAGCTACCCAGACTGTATCTAGAAAAGACCATCTGTATTATTGGTGAGAAGGATTAGGGATGGTAATGAAAATACACCCCTACCAAAGTTGTACTTCTATAGAAACGGCCGATACGACAGTATCTCATTAATGCCTGGCGGCCTTGTTGCTTCAAGGCATTCTATCCAAAAAGTCTCCTTTTGGAGTATACGTTTGTCCCAGTTGCCCCCTCGGGTGTCTTGTGGGATCACCTCTAATATCAAAAATTTGACCATAGAGGTGTCAAACTTATGGTATAATCCTAGATGGCGGCTTACCGGTGTGATCATCTTAGCAAACTGGGAGTAGTAGATGTGATCATATATGCGTTGCTTAAACTGTCGGATGGTCTTTCCTACATAGAATGCCCCACATCTGCAGAGCATAAGGTATACCACACCCTCTGTGTTGCACGTCGCATGAAATCTAGGGCAAAAACTTTCGCCATTTGGAAGCTTGAATCTCTTGCCTGGTAGTACCCAGGGACAATAGGTGCATTGTCCACAGGTATAGAGGCCTCGATCTATGTTTACAGGATAACAGTTTGGTTTATATTCACTGCTTGTTAATCTACTACCAATTGAGGTGGCCCTTCGAAAGACTATTTCTGGGGTTTCTTTCACATATTTACCTACTGTAATATCTTCACTGAGTAGGTGCCAGTGTTGTTCCAGGCACCTTCGCAGTGATGTATGTTGTACCGAATACTTAGTTATAAATTTAGTAGTTTGCTGGTCCGTATTGGTCTTAGGTCTGGAGTACAGTAAAGAGGTTCTCTCTTGTCCGTTGACTTTGTTGTAAGCCCGTCGGAGAAGGCTTTTGCTGTATCCTCGTTGAAGCAATCTGGTACGTAACTCATCTGCCTGCTGCCTGAAATCTGCATCGTACGTGCAGTTTCTGTGCAGGCGGATGTACTGTGCATAAGGTATACTATGCACTAGGGATATGGGATGACCACTGTCAGCATGCAATAAAGTATTACCGGCTGTAGGTTTGCGGTATAGTTTGGTAGCTATGTTGTTGCTGAAGTCCCTGTACAGGAGTACGTCCAGAAAGGAAATTTGTTGCGGATGCCAATCAAAGGTAAATTTTAAATTATAATTGTTAATGTTGAGTTCTTGTAGAAACTCCTTAAGGAGGGACAAAGTACCAGTCCAAATGACAATGATATCGTCAATGTACCTGAACCAGCACATGGTCTGGTCCAGGTACTGGCGATATCTATTATCGGAAAAAATCTCTCGTTCCCACCCCCCCAGGTACAGATTGGCATAGGCTGGTGCACAGCATGTGCCCATTGCCACGCCCTGTACCTGGAGGTAGTGGGAACCGAGAAATGAGAAATAGTTGTGTTTCAAAATGAAAGACAACAGCTGGATTATGAAAGACTGAAATTTCCATTGCCTGTGATCCTGTTCTTTCAAAAAGACTTCAACCATTTTTAGGCCAAGATCATGTGGTATACTGGAATAAAGCGCTTCTACGTCTATAGTGACAAAAATTACCTCCAAAGGAATGGCGAGGCCGTCCAGTCTCCGAAGGAGATCGGACGTGTCCCGCACATAAGATGGCAGGCTTGACACATGAGGCATGAGAAAGAAATCAATAAATCGGCTGGCATTCTCCGTCATAGAACCTATACCGGAGATGATAGGTCTACCTGGTGGCTTACTGGGATTTTTGTGGATCTTTGGAATTGCATAGAAAATGGGCTCTCTAGGGTGGGATACATTGAAAAAATCATAGGTGGATTTATCGATAAGTGCTGCTGAGTAAGCTGTATAAATTAGAAGTTTAAATTCCAATTTGTATTGTGCTATGGTATCTGGGGTAATTGGTTTAAACCATTCTGAATTATTCAGAATCTCAAAGCACATTGTTTCGTACTGATCACAAGTTTGCAGCACTATATTGCCCCCTTTGTCTGATGCTTTTATCACTGTATCCCTCCTTGTTTGTAGGCTTCTTAAAGCTTGTTGTTGTCGGGGAGGTAAATTCGCAGGTGAATTGTCGGTAGGCATATTTTTGATTTCCCGAACCATGGCTACCAAAAATGCTGCCACCTGTGGATTTGTGTTGAGGTCGGGGAATTGATCTGACTTATTCTTAAAATTGGGCCTTTTGGTTTCTATAGTAACTGATTGGCTAGCGTCAGTTGGTTGAGTGCTATTTGGTTGCACATTATTAGGATCTGAACTTTCGTCCAATAGCAACATTAGATCCTTGAGAGCTCTGAATTCTCTCATTGTGTACTTTTTAATTTGCTCAGAGAGATCCTTTTCAGCTCGTACTCTTTTCCTATCGGGATCAAAGATGTGATTATATGTAAGTTTTCTTGCAAACAAGTATAGGTCCTTGATGACCTCATACTTGTCGATGGTTGCATTTGGACAGAAGCTGAGGCCCATCTTGAGTACCATTAATTTGTCAGGGGAAAGGGGGTATGGAGTCAAGTTAATAACACTCAACTCTTCATCACTGGTAAATTGGGTAGTTTCCCCCCTAAAGGGGTAGGAGTTAGAGAGGGTCTGCTCAAATTAAGGCACATATTGCCTCCCTCTGCCCCTCGTGGTATAGTAGAGGAAGTGTTAGTAATTTGTGGATTTTGAGGTGTGATTTGTGTGTGCATTTGCTGTATAGCCTGTGCAGCAATTGGACCCATATACGCATATTGGGACAAATCAAAATTAGGTGTTTTCCCTTCACCTCTACTCTGACCACCTTGTGCATGGGTATGTGAAGGTGTGAAGCCTGCTGTATTAGTCTGTTTTTTCTTGGTGTAGGGAGTGATAGAGTACCCACCACCATGGTGACCCCGCTTACGTGATCCGTTGGAGGAAAGTGCATTATTCGTCGTAGGCATGTGTTGAACCTGTGAGGGAATTGAAGACAGAGAAGAATCAGATTCATTATCGTCTGAAGCATAGATATTTGAGCGATTGTTGTATGTTCTATTCTTGAACCCTGGACCACGTCCCCTGGGGGGATTTTCCCACTTGTAGGCGTACCCCTCTGAGAAGGCCATACGATCTTTAACTATTTTGGCCTGTTTTTTGGAAATAATTTTTTTGTTGAGTCTGTCAAGAAATATTTTGAGTTCTTGACTTTTCTCAGTAAATTTAGCGTGAGCTTTGGTGGATTCATATTTTGTATGTAGGAGGGCTAATTCCTGGTCCAATAAATTCGTGTCTAGACAGTACTGGGCCAGGAGTAACTGCATACAGTCCTGGCTACATTTATTGAGGACTCCCTCCCAGGATCCCTTGAGATCCTGTGAGGTGTTCCTCATAGTAGGGAACATCTGGATTCTGAGACCCATAGGACTGATGTTTTCCCCAATATAGAGTTTGAAAAATTCCATGTGCCAGTGCAGGTTAGATTTACGTTTTAATAATTGTTTAAGTTTCTCGAAATAGAGTTTTAAATCATCATCTTCCCTATTGGTTCCATTATAGGAGATTTGGAACTCATTCATGAGGCCTGACCAGGCCGTACCTACATAGTCCATTTTCAAAACAGCAACACTCGTCAATACCAAGATTTTTTAGAAAAGGAAAGAGAAAACTATATATGTCACAAGTATATATTGATAAACCTACGTTTCTGCCCAAATTGTTGGGCGAGCCTTTTGTAATTGGTGTTTTGCCTAAACTAACATGCCCCTCCCAAAGAGTAGCTATAAATCATTTTCAAATTAAACTAAAGAATAATATATATTAGAAATAGTAATATGAGGGCTGTACCACGTAAGTGGACAATTTTGGTGCTTCCACCTATTAGTAATTGTGTGATCATTGATTACATTGGCCCTGGGGTAGTAATCAGTCCCCCTAAATAACAAAGGTGCCACATCCTAATTGAGTGTGTATAGCTAGGTAGAATGAAAATGGACTTTGAAGGCACGAATATATATAAAATTAAACAAATTTTATTAGCACAATAGTACAATTTACTAATTGTATTCTCAGAATACAAAAGGATACGATCTAAAATAAGAGAACATGGACAAAGACCATACTGGGACATTCAATGATACAAAATACTCAATTTGTGGGTGTACATGATGAATCTTCCCACTGAAGATATATATGGCAAAGAGATGTCCCCCAAATGGAAGTCCATGTATTTCTTGAAAGTTTAAAAATAGCTCAACATGTTTCGCGATTGTCCGCAAATCGCTTCTTCAGGAGCTTCTAAATTCCAAGATAGAAAATCAAATTTTAGATATGCATCATAAATATATATTATATACATTTGTATTGTACTTCGCAAGTATATCAGACACTGATACCAGTATCTAATACTTACCAAAAGTATCACTTGAATTTGCCCAATGCAATCGCTTCACCCCCTCCCAGGTGTCTCAACCCCAAAACCTGTGCCCGTATAAGGGGCGTCTCACCAGGCTGAAATGGTGAGGAAGAAGGAGGGAAAAGTGAGTGATAGGAACATGGGGATGCACCAAGTATCTATAGAGCAAACCAACATAGTCTAACAAAAAACAAGAGAAAAATATATGTTATAGTGCCCTAGGGCCGACCTAATAACATAAACTAGTAGCTTACTTGTAGTATAAAAGAGTAGTAATTGATAAAAGGGGAATTTGCGGTGCCGTACGGTGGTCCTCGAGAAGTATGGTCTCGTAGAGCAGCTAATTTGAAAAGGGCATAGATGTGCTGAAAGACATTAGCATAACTCTCTCAGCAGGCCTATTAAAGCAACAAAAACCTATACCCCAGAGCATGCAATTGTGAGATGGTATAATGGGTCTGAACATGTACCTTAGCGTGGTTGGAACTCAGATAGAATTGTTCCCCAACAGCGTAATAAATGGATAGAGATGAAAGGTAAGTTGTTTTCCACAGACAGTTAAGGTTAACCTGTGGCTATAAAACATATACAATAAGGATAATTGTATTGTCAGGTGTAAGCTTTCAAACTAAAAGAGAAAGGATAGACTGGCAAAATACTGTTACCTAGCCAGAGTGCATAGCCCGGCATCACTATCAGGCTCTTCAGTTCGCACTGCTCGTTATAAAAGGGTGTTAGTCCAATCTCCTATCTGTATGAAACACACAGACAAGAAAATTGGAAGAATGATTAGGCACAATGAAAAATCCCACAACATTTGGGGCGTGTTTTATACTGAATAAAGGCAAGATCAAGCCTTGCTATAAATACCTCAATGATGGAACTTGCTCTAAAATTGACCGCCGTCTTCTTCCGCATTAATTGCGAGCGACTGCTCTCCCCAGTGACATCTAACATGCCGGGGAGAGCGCCTCGCTTAAATGTGCCTCCCGATCACGTGACCGTCATGACGTATGACGTCACGTGAGCCGGCCGAATGGGTGCACTGCACGTCGGTGCCGTAGCGACACTCACGTCAGGGCGGCCTGTTGGCAACCTCCTGCGCGAGTGTGGGCGGAAGTGCTACTCGAGACGCAGGATGGAAGCGTCGAATCACCGTCAGAATGCCGTCCCGCCCAAAGGGGCCGTACCTACATAGTCCATTTTCAAAACAGCAACACACGTCAATACCAAGATTGTTTAGAAAAGGAAAGAGAAAACTATATATGTCACAAGTATATATTGATAAATCTACGTTTCTGCCCAAATTGTTGGGCGAGCCTTTTGTAATTGGTGTTTTGCCTAAACTAACATGCCCCTCCCAAAGAGTAGCTATAAATCATTTCAAATTAAACTAAAGAATAATATACAAATTGGAATTTAAACTTCTAATTTATACAGCTTACTCAGCAGCACTTATCGATAAATCCACCTATGATTTTTTCAATGTATCCCACCCTAGAGAGCCCATTTTCTATGCAATTCCAAAGATCCACAAAAATCCCAGTAAGCCACCAGGTAGACCTATCATCTTCGGTATAGGTTCTATGACGGAGAATGCCAGCCGATTTATTGATTTCTTTCTCATGCCTCATGTGTCAAGCCTGCCATCTTATGTGCGGGACACGTCCGATCTCCTTCGGAGACTGGACGGCCTCGCCATTCCTTTGGAGGCAATTTTTGTCACTATAGACGTAGAAGCGCTTTATTCCAGTATACCACATGATCTTGGCCTAAAAATGGTTGAAGTCTTTTTGAAAGAACAGGATCACAGGCAATGGAAATTTCAGTCTTTCATAATCCAGCTGTTGTCTTTCATTTTGAAACACAACTATTTCTCATTTCTCGGTTCCCACTACCTCCAGGTACAGGGCGTGGCAATGGGC
The DNA here is from genome assembly GCA_029206835.1 of Rana muscosa. NCBI lineage: Eukaryota > Metazoa > Chordata > Amphibia > Anura > Ranidae > Rana > Rana muscosa. Next base: position 360,265,068 of record CM055117.1, read on the forward strand.
ACATGCTGTGCACCAGCCTATGCCAATCTGTACCTGGGGGGGTGGGAACGAGAGATTTTTTCCGATAATAGATATCGCCAGTACCTGGACCAGACCATGTGCTGGTTCAGGTACATTGACGATATCATTGTCATTTGGACTGGCACTTTGTCCCTCCTTAAGGAGTTTCTACAAGAACTCAACATTAACAATTATAATTTAAAATTTACCTTTGATTGGCATCCGCAACAAATTTCCTTTCTGGACGTACTCCTGTACAGGGATTTCAGCAACAACATACCTGTAGCTACCAAACTATACCGCAAACCTACAGCCGGTAATACTTTATTGCATGCTGACAGTGGTCATCCCATATCCCTAGTGCATAGTATACCTTATGCACAGTACATCCGCCTGCGCAGAAACTGCACGTACGATGCAGATTTCAGGCAGATGAGTTACGTACCAGATTGCTTCAACGAGGATACAGCAAAAGCCTTCTCCGACGGGCTTACAACAAAGCCAATGGACAAGAGAGAACCTCTTTACTGTTCTCCAGACCTAAGACCAATACGGACCAGCAAACTACTAAATTTATAACTAAGTATTCGGTACAACATACATCACTGCGAAGGTGCCTGGAACAACACTGGCACCTACTCAGTGAAGATATTACAGTAGGTAAATATGTGAAAGAAACCCCAGAAATAGTCTTTCGAAGGGCCACCTCAATTGGTAGTAGATTAACAAGCAGTGAATATAATCCAAACTGTTATCCTGTAAACATAGATCGAGGCCTCTATACCTGTGGACAATGCACCTATTGTCCCTGGGTACTACCAGGCAAGAGATTCAAGCTTCCAAATGGCGAAAGTTTTTGCCCTAGATTTCATGCGACGTGCAACACAGAGGGTGTGGTATACCTTATGCTCTGCAGATGTGGGGCATTCTATGTAGGAAAGACCATCCGACAGTTTAAGCAACGCATATATGATCACATCTACTACTCCCAGTTTGCTAAGATGATCACACCGGTAAGCCGCCATCTAGGATTATACCATAAGTTTGACACCTCTATGGTCAAATTTTTGATATTAGAGGTGATCCCACAAGACACCCGAGGGGGCAACTGGGACAAACGTATACTCCAAAAGGAGACTTTTTGGATAGAATGCCTTGAAGCGACCAGGCCGCCAGGCATTAATGAGATACTGTCGTATCGGCCGTTTCTATAGAAGTACAACTTTGGTAGGGGTGTATTTTCATTACCATCCCTAATCCTTCTCACCAATAATACAGATGGTCTTTTCTAGATACAGTCTGGGTAGCTACTGGTTAAGCTAGCATGTCTAGACAATTAGCCCATACATGTACCGATCTTATTGATAATCGGCATTTGTATGATCGTTGTGGCAAATTCTGCCAATACTGGGCTTTTGTATTATCCTTGTATTATTTCTGTATTGTGTTTGGTTGTCTGCCTCAGCCTATCATGGGTTTCCCTAATTGTAGCTGTTTTCCTAATATGTAATCACTTTTTGTAATATAAGTAATAACAATCATTGCAGTTTATTGCTTTTTTCAAAACTGACATTTAGTTTAACAAGCATGTATTAATATGCAGTTTATTTTGCCCGATCTGGTTCTTCACCCCTACGTGTCTCTCTTCCCTTGACCTCGTTAGGCTTGGTGTGGAGCGAGGTGATAGTGAGGGGAATATGCGGCCACCCAAGCCGTCGAATGCTGATCCACGCCCCTTTGGGCGGGACGGCATTCTGACGGCGATTCGACGCTTCCATCCTGCGTCTCGGGTAGCACTTCCGCCCACACTCGCGCAGGAGGTTGCCAACAGGCCGCCCTGACGTGAGTGTCGCTACGGCACCGACGTGCAGTGCACCCATTCGGCCGGCTCACGTGACGTCATACGTCATGACGGTCATGTGATCGGGAGGCACATTTAAGCGAGGCGCTCTCCCCGGCATGTTAGATGTCACTGGGGAGAGCAGTCGCTCGCAATTAATGCGGAAGAAGACGGCGGTCAATTTTAGAGCAAGTTCCATCATTGAGGTATTTATAGCAAGGCTTGATCTTGCCTTTTTTCAGTTTAAAACACGCCCCAAATGTTGTGGGATTTTTCATTGTGCCTAATCATTCTTCCAATTTTCTTGTCTGTGTGTTTCATACAGATAGGAGATTGGACTAACACCCTTTTATAACGAGCAGTGCGAACTGAAGAGCCTGATAGTGATGCCGGGCTATGCACTCTGGCTAGGTAACAGTATTTTGCCAGTCTATCCTTTCTCTTTTAGTTTGAAAGCTTACACCTGACAATACAATTATCCTTATTGTATATGTTTTATAGCCACAGGTTAACCTTAACTGTCTGTGGAAAACAACTTACCTTTCATCTCTATCCATTTATTACGCTGTTGGGGAACAATTCTATCTGAGTTCCAACCACGCTAAGGTACATATTCAGACCCATTATACCATCTCACAATTGCATGCTCTGGGGTATAGGTTTTTGTTGCTTTAATAGGCCTGCTGAGAGAGTTATGCTAATGTCTTTCAGCACATCTATGCCCTTTTCAAATTAGCTGCTCTACGAGACCATACTTCTCGAGGACCACTGTACGGCGCCGCAAATTCCCCATTTCTCAATTACTACTCTTTTATACTACAAGTAAGCGACTAGTTTATGTTATTAGGTCGGCCCTAGGGCACTATAACATATATTTTTATCTTGTTTTTTGTTAGACTATGTTGGTTTGCTCTATAGATACTTGGTGCATCCCCATGTTCCTATCACTCACTTTTCCCTCTTTCTTCCTCACCATTTCAGCCTGGTGAGACGCCCCTTATACGGGCACAGGTTTTGGGGTTGAGACACCTGGGAGGGGGTGAAGCGATTGCATTGGGCAAATTCAAGTGATACTTTTGGTAAGTATTAGATACTGGTATCAGTGTCTGATATACTTGCGAAGTACAATACAAATGTATATAATATATATTTATGATGCATATCTAAAATTTGATTTTCTATCTTGGAATTTAGAAGCTCCTGAAGAAGCGATTTGCGGACAATCGCGAAACATGTTGAGCTATTTTTAAACTTTCAAGAAATACATGGACTTCCATTTGGGGGACATCTCTTTGCCATATATATCTTCAGTGGGAAGATTCATCATGTACACCCACGAATTGAGTATTTTGTATCATTGAATGTCCCAGTATGGTCTTTGTCCATGTTCTCTTATTTTAGATCGTATCTTTTTGTATTCTGAGAATACAATTAGTAAATTGTACTATTGTGCTAATAAAATTTGTTTAAATTAATATATATTCGTGCCTTCAAAGTCCATTTTCATTCTACCTAGCTATACACACTCAATTAGGATGTGGCACCTTTGTTATTTAGGGGGACTGATTACTACCCCAGGGCCAATGTAATCAATGATCACACAATTACATTCCTGGGAAGGCAGGTGATCAATGGCAGGGCTGGAACGCTGCGGCTTGGCTAAGCGCAGGAGATCTGACCATGCCTGCAGCACAGGTTGAGCAAAAACTGTCTCACTCCCAGACTGTCTGATCAGGGATTGCACTGAATGGATGCAATCAGACAACACCTGCTGGTAACAAGAGGAACAATGTTCCCAAAAATAGGCTGGATCATCCTCTAACAACCCCACTAAGGATTCAACCTGGTCAAAACTGAAAGGGGGTGAAAAATCGTCCTCCAACGGAAATAGATGACAGGGCTGGCTTTTCACATAACTGCACTAACGGCTGGATGTCCTCAAAAGTTATATAACCCTGCCCCACTAGGGAATAAGCTGATCGGATGGTTTCTATCAGCTGGTCACTGATCCAATCCTTTAGAATCTGACGACAATATTCATTATCCTCTGCTGCCAGCAGAGAATAATAAATGATTTTGTTACAATCCATCTCAACTGGGTCTAACAAACCAGGATGGTCCCTCAATGCCGCCACGTCTGGTTTAAAGATGGCCCTGGTATACTGTCAGAATGTGTTAGCAAACCAGACTGTATGACAGCACAGAGGAGACCAAACAGGTGTAGGTAAAAGTATAATAATTTATTAAGTGAAGTAAACAGACCAATAAACACCTCAAACGGAACACAGTGCAAATAACCAAACCAAATCACAGTGACAAAAGGAGATATATACAGTAAAAAGGGGGAATACCGGAATCGTAGTAAAAGCCAGGCCGAGGTCATACACAAGGGGATCCAGCAGATGGGTAAGGATGGGAGGAAGGAGGAGCAAAGAGGGGACGGATGGGTTTGGCTGCAGAGCAGGGATCTGGGTGACCAGGGAGACAAACACAGGATAAGCTTAAGGTAGGGATCAGGTTAAACAGGGTGCAGGTTCAAGGTAGGGATCGGGTCGGATTGGGTCAGGCAGGGTGCAGGTTGGGATCAGAAACAGGCTTAAGTCCGGGTCACAGGTCCTGGGTCAGGAAGAGAGAGAGAGATACCAGGGCAAGGAGTGTTGCACTTGCCGGGTATATAAAGAAGTCTTGTAATCAGGCTTTAGGTCACAGCTGACCACAGGAAGTGCTGTCTGTCCCACACTGCCAGAATACCCCCGCTGGTGGACGCCGGTACTACGGGCCATTGATCAGGCATTACCACCAGCAGGTGAGATCCTCTGTCAAAGGTACAGGCTGCGAGAGGACACCTGCTGGTGGACACTATTACTGCGATCCATAGGACCGACAGCGCCACCAGTGGGTAAAGCCTTCCCTGACAATATGATAACATAATGCATCTACATCTAGGCTGGCCTGTAGGTTTGAATGGCCAGCTGATGTGTTTCGGCGACTATATCGCCTCATCAGGAGTAAATGGATATAATCTGAAAAAACATTGTACATATGTATGAGGGCCAGTAAAATGTATTTAAGACTCTCCAAATAGGATAAAATATAATGTAAGGGGAAAAAAGGAGACAGATAGGTGTACAGAGGAAGGAGATAATCCAGCCATTAAAGCACTAGATGTGCTGGTGGCGCCGTACCGGCGCAAATCGTCATGCATCCCGGGAGCTGAGGGGACAAGGAGCCCCAAAAGAGACGGACACCAACATTGAACCTCCAACGGGATGGTAAGGCCCACACTGGCACTGTTGATGATGCCGGGAAGTGACATTGGAAGTGTCTAAGGAAATATAAGGGAGAAAGGGTGTTGGGGATGTAAAAGGGTATGCAGGTGTATAGCCTCATAGTGATGAGCACTGTAGTTATGAAGTGACTAGGAGTGGGATAACACTGTATTAAAACAGATCTGGGAATGTGAGTGCAGGGGGAGGGAGGATATTAGAATATGGGATGAAGGTATATGTTGTGTGGAAGGCACATTATTATAATGTATATATAGAGGGGTAGGGGGTGAGTGGTAGAAAGCGTTATAAAGAAGGAGCCACTATCTCCAACTAGGGTTCACAGAAAATACCTGGTATGTGCCAAAACCATGCTCAAAATGGTGAGATAATGTGGGGGGGCCCAGCATCCGCAGCCAGCGAACAGTGAGGACGCTCCAGCCATGCGGGGAGCTATGAGGAAACCCAAATCGCCCCAGAGACATGCCCCCAGCATCACGCAAGCGTGACTGAAATGGGGAGGGACCTACGCCTAGAGCGGCGTCCGCCACCCATATAGACCAGTGGTCAACCTCCCCACGAGCACGCCATCAGATGGAAAAGGACGCCGGCGTGATGGGTCAAAAGCCGACGTCACACGCAATAACGTCCAGCGAAGTAATATATTAACAAAAATTTATTAAAAAACACATAGAAATATTAGTAAAGAAATATGAATATTCCTGCGCTTAGGAGAGAGTGTGTTATGTAGAGCTGCAGCCCCCCTGGTGAGATCCTATAGAGGGATCCTAAAGTGTATGTAAATAGTTATGGGGTCTGGCGCTGCTCTCCCCTCAGGAGTAATCCAGGGGTTTAGAATGAAATAAAAGGGATAGGGACTTGTTAAACACCTCCCCAGGATGGGTGGGTCTGGCTTACTTCAGGTGGCTAAACAAAAAGTGTATAAAACTTAAAGCCCTCTTACTAATGACCAAGGATGGCCTATATTATGAGTGAGAGTTAGTGCTTTAGAGTGCTAATGAAATAGCAACACCCTAATTAGTGTATGTGATCCACAGGTGGTTCAGTAAGGTACCAAGTCACATAAGATCCATAAATAAAATAATGAAATGAACAATAGTGCTACCAATTGCTCCAATAGTATGCCACTATAATAATATGTTGCATGTGATACCTATGTAAATAAAAATACTATTAAAACATATAACAGTATATATGTGTGCCAGTACATAAAGTCCAATTGCTAAGTGCAAAAACCATATAAGTGGATGTTTAAATAGTGAACTCAGTTTCCAAAATAATCAGTGCCGACAAAACTTCCAAGAGCTTCATAGGTGCTCCCCCACATGGGTCCCCACTCACCAGCTCCTCGCACCCCTGCAGGGGTAGACAGCATGTGGGACACAATCCTGTGTTGGTTCAGCCAATATCCCAGCCAAGTTGCAGCCAAGGTGAAATGTATAGCTGCAGCACGTTTCCAATTTCCAATCTCCACAGCTCCTTTACTTTCCAGGAAGTGATGAATGGCAAGCAGCAGGTTGTCCAGAATCTTCAGTAATAAAAATGATAAGCTCCCATAGTGCGGTAAAATTGGGTGATTTATTTAAAATAAAATATATAAAAAACAACAATGGTGCTTAGGCCTCCAAAAGCATATAGCCTTATACGATAAAAGTACAAGGGACACAGCACCGCGGTAACCGTATGCTGTGATCGCAGCTTGCGCCTCAACTGCGTTCCAGCTTCAGGCACCCGGATGGGAAACAGCGTGATGTGCGTGATTCCGCCTTACGCACGTTTCGTAATGAACGTCTTCTGAGGCGGTGTCATGATTACGCTTCATCACGCTTATGAGAGAGGTGAGCCACAGCAAACCCGCCCCCTATCCTATCGGGTCATCCAATCAAGTGGAAGTAAATACGCCCGCCCACTTAGGAGGAGGGAATGAGTGAATTTGGTGTCCCCGGGTTTTTAAAAAAAGGATCTGTGGCTTCGCTCTCTATACAGGATGCGTCGGGAGCATTTCTAATTATAAAGTCTAACTTTTAAAATATGTATAAATGATAAAAATTTGAATATGACCTTAGGATATATTTAACCTGGGCTCGTAAAGCCAGATCAATACTCTTATGGCTAACATAATGGATGACAGAGAGATGGTTGACTACAGATAGCTCCCTAGTCCTAGCCATCTGAATAACAAGTACAGTTGTGTATAACAAAAACAATTCATCTATATGTAAAGATAATATGGAACTAGGCTTCTACATAGAGGAACCCACATATGACTAAATTGGGTTAATCCATACTGTCACGTACCTGACTGGAGTCTGAAGTGACGAAGTCAGCCTCTCTTGTATCTCCGGCCCTGGCTCCACTGGAGGTGAGGACAGGAGTAACCAAGGGACCGGAGGAACACGAGTGCCTGCAGAAGCAGCCCTGGAAGCCTGGAACAGATGATGCGATTCTGGGATGTCAGAAGGTCACAGCAGATCGCAGGACCGAAGTTGCAGAGACCCGGGAAATGGAATTGAGCCAAACAGGAAACAGGAGCGTAGTCACATGGATAGCCGGGTTCAGCAGCAGGCGGACAGCAGGGTACATAGACATTAGGCAGGAGCGAGGTCAACAGGAAGCCGGGTTCAGAAACTGGTAATCAGAGAAGTAGCGAAGTCCAGCAGCAAGGTCAGGGGAAGCCAAGGTTCGGTAACAGGTATCAGGCAGGTTCAGGTAATAGCAGGTAGGGGTACTAGAACGCTGAAGATCCGTCAGCGCTAGACTGGTGTCAGTGCACCCCTTAAATAGGCCGACTGGCGCCAGAGGAAAGCGTGGACGCGTTCCCGCGAACGTGCACGCGCGCATGCGCATTGGCGCATCTGCGCACGCGGATGCGCCCGGAGTGCGCTGACAGTTCTCTTACATTGCCCCCTCCCTAAGGGCAGCCTCCGGATGCCCCTCAGGGGCTTCTTTTCCGGATGGCGCTGAAAAAAGGCACAAACTTTCTGTGGGGCATGCACATTGGAGGCTGGTTCCCAGGAGTTCTCTTCTGAGCCATAACCTTTCCACTTAATCAGGAATTGTGTTTGGCCCCTCCTGGTTTTACAGTCCAGTACAGCTTCAACTTCGTATTCTTCGTTGCCTACGACGAGTATTGAAGAAGGGCTTTCCGGATCTCGGTTGGGAAACGGGTTAGGTACCGTTGTTTTTAATAAAGAGATGTGGAACACGGGATGGATTTTCAGACTTTTAGGTAAAATCAATTCAAAGGCCACAGGGTTGATTTTCCTTTTAACTGGAAAAGGCCCCAAAAATTTAGGGCCAAGTTTTTTGGAAGGACACCTGAGTTTTAAATTTGCAGTAGACAACCAGACCTTGTCTCCTGGTTCAAGTTACCCCTTTTCTTCTTGTCAAAGAACCTTTTGTTGCTTATCTGGACTTTAGAGATGGTATCCTGGAGCACTTTGTTGTTGGAGTTAAAAAAAGTCCAGTCTGTCCTGTACAGCAGGTACGGAGGATTCTATGGGCACCTCAGGCAAAAAGGAAGGGTGATATCCATAGTTAGCAAAAAAAGGAGATTGCTTGGTAGCAGAGTGAATGGAGTTGTTATAGGAAAACTCCGCCAGTGGAAGAAGAGAAGACCAATCATCTTGAGAGAAGGAGGTGAAGCACCATAGGTATTGCTCCAAAGTCTGATTAGTCCTCTCCGTCTGTCCATTTGTCTGAGGATGGTAAGCAGTGGACAGACGGAGTTCAATGTTTAGTGCTTCACACAGGGACCTCCAAAATCTTGAAGTGAACTGCACTCCTCGGTCCGAGACAATGTTATCGGGGACTCCATGCAGTTTTACAATTTCTTTGATGAATGTGGAGGCCGTCTCAGCGGCAGACGGGGTGCCTTGTAGGGGTACAAAATGTGCCATTTTGGTCAGGCGGTCTACCACGACAAATATGGAGGTGAAATTCTCAGATGGGGGAAGTTCCACGATGAAATCCATGGATATCATACTCCAGGGTTTCTTTAGGTATAGGGAGATTTTCTAGGAGACCCCAAGTCATGGCTCGATTGGTTTTACAGCGCAGGCTGTGATTTTACGTATTTGTTACAGTCCTGTGTCAGGTCAGGCCACCAAAAAGAACGGGAAATCAGGTCTGCAGTCTTGTGAATGCTGAAATGGCCTGCCAGGGGGTGATCATGGCATCGCTTGAGAACAGAGACTCTGACCTGTTCTGGAACAAAAATCTGTTCATTGTGGAAATAGAGTCCGTCCTTAAACTGGTGAGTGAGTGGTAAATCTTGAGAAGGTGGGTGCTCAGTCACATCTGCCTTTATTTGGGAAATCAGGTCCGGTTGGAGAAGAAGGAAATTCTTGGCAGGCAGAATAGTGTCTGGCTCAGAAGGTTGGACTGGATCATGGAACATGCGCGAGAGCGCGTCAGGTTTGCCATTTTTGGAGCCTGGACGGAAGGTGATGTGGAATATGAAGTGGGAGAAAAATAACGCCCATCTTGCCTGCTGGGGTCTTAGTCGCTTGGCTGTTCTTAAATATTACAAATTTTTATGGTCGGTAAAAATGAGGATAGGGTGAGAGGCTCCCTCTAACAAGTAACGCCATTCCTCAAGTGCCGCTTTAATGGCTAGCAATTCCCGATCACCAACGTCATAGTTTCTTTCAGACGGGTTCAGTTTTTTGAAGAAGAAGGCTACGGGATGTAGTAGAGATTTGGGACCTTGTCGCTGGGATAGAATAGCCCCAATGGCACTTTCGGAGGCATCTACCTCCAAGACATAGGCCAGGGACGGGTCGGGATGCTTCAGGATGGGAGCTGAAGTGAACAGGGTCTTTAGTTGTTCAAAGGATACTTGTGCTTCCGAGGTCCATCGAAAAGGGACATGTTGTTTGGTTAGCTGAGTGATGGGAGAGATTATGCCGGAAAAGTTTTTAATGAACTTTCTATAAAAATTGGCAAATCCCACAAACCTTTGCACCGCTTTCCTGTCAGTCGGAACCGGCCATTCTAGGACTGCAGCGACCTTCTGAGGATCCATGGCTATACCATCATCAGAGATGACAAGTCCGAGAAACTGTATAGAGAGCTATGATGTAATCGGTATTGCTGAAACTTGGCTTCATTCCTCACATGACTGGGCTATTAATATTCCTGGCTATGCACTCTTTCGGAAAGACAGGGTAAAAAGGAAGGGTGGAGGGGTCTGTCTCTATGTGAGAAGTGATCTCAAAGCGAGTGTGAAAGAGGACCTGGTGGATGGAGAGTGTGATGAGTCTGAAGCATTATGGGTGGAACTGCATACAGATGTGCGTAGTTCAAAGCTAATCATTGGAGTTTGTTATAGACCACCCAATGTTAATGAGGAGTTAGAGACTCAGCTCCTTGCACAGATGGAAAGGGCTGCAAGGGCTGGGACGGTGATAATAATGGGGGATTTTAACTACCCAGAAATTGACTGGAGTAATGGAACTGCTGGGACAGTTAAAGGGCAAAAATTTATAAACCTATTGCAGGACAATTTTATGGTCCAGTTTATTGAGGCCCCAACTAGGAATGATGCTCTGTTGGACCTGGTAATCTCAAACCATGCAGAGCGTATTACTAATGTTCAGATAAAGGAACACCTGGGTAGCAGTGACCATAACATGATTTCATTTGATGTTAGTTGTAAGCAAAAATCACATACAGGAAAGATAAAAACACTTAATTTCAAGAGAGCAAATTTTCCAAGGATGAGTGCTGCTCTCCAGGACTTAGACTGGGAAGGAATATTGGCATCAATGGGCACAGAACAGAAATGGGAATTCTTCAAAAAGACTGTTTGTGAACTCACTGCAAAGTATATTCCCATGTGGCAATAAGTTTAAAAGGCTAAAAATAAAACCTATGTGGCTCACTGCCAAAGTTAAAAAAGCTATAAACTATAAGAAAAGAGCTTTTAAAAAATATAAAAATGAGGGAACACTAGTGTCATTTAAATGTTACAAAGAATATAACAGGATATGTAAAAAGGAAATCAAGGATGCAAAAATTCAAAATGAACGACAGATTGCAAAAGATAGTAGGACAAACCCCAAAAAATTCTTCAAATATATTAATAGTAAAAAGGTCAAGTCTGAGCATGTAGGCCCTTTACAAAATAATCTAGAGTGGGTGACTGGGGACAAAGAGAAGGCTAATTTATTAAATACTTTCTTCAGTTCTGTGTATACAAAGGAGCATGGGGGAGCTCATGTCCAAAATGGGGGTGGTAGTGACACAGCCCCAAATCCACAATGGCTCAAAAGTGATATGGTCCAGAAATATTTAGATGGAATAAAGGTGGATAAAGCACCTGGACCAGATGGCATACACCCACGGATCCTAAAAGAATTGAGCTCTGTAATTTCAAAGCCATTGTATTTAATTTTTAGGGACTCATTAATGACAGGAATAGTACCACTGGATTGGCGCAGGGCCAATGTGGTGCCTATATTTAAAAAGGGAATTAAGTGTTTACCAAGTAACTATAGACCTGTTAGTTTAACTTCTATAGTTGGGAAAATACTGGAGAGATTAATAAAAGACCACATAGATGAGTTCTTGCTGGAAAAAAACTATTTAAGCAACAGACAGCATGGATTCATGAAAGACAGAAGTTGTCAAACAAACCTGATTTCTTTTTATGAAGAGATAAGTAAGACCTTGGACAGAGGGGTGGCAGTGGACGTGGTATACTTGGATTTTGCAAAAGCGTTCGATACAGTTCCCCACACACGGCTCATGTGTAAGGTAAAGTCTACAGGATTGGAAATATCAGTTTGTAAATGGATAGAAAACTGGCTAAAAGACAGAATTCAGAGAGTAGTGGTTAATGATTCTTACTCTGAATGGTCCAAGGTTATCAGTGGTGTACCCCAAGTTTCAGTGCTGGGACCCTTACTTTTTAATATGTTTATAAATGATATTGGGTCTGAGATCAAAAGTAACATTTCTGTCTTTGCAGATGACACCAAGCTATGCAGTGGAATAACGTCCTTACAGGATGTCGCCAATTTACAAGCCGACCTCAATGCTCTGTCTAATTGGGCGACTATGTGGCAGATGAGGTTTAATGTTGATAAATGTAAAGTTATGCACTTGGGGGCTAATAATATGAATGCATCATACATACTAGGGGGAGTACAACTGGGGGGATCCGTAGTGGAGAAGGATCTGGGGGTTTTGGTAGATCATAAGCTCAATAATGGCATGCAATGCCAAGCTGCGGTTTCCAAAGCGAGCAAGGTCCTTTCTTGTATTAAGAGAGGTATGGTCTCCAGAGAGAGAGATATAATTTTGCCCCTGTTCAAATCATTAGTAAGACCTCATCTGGAATATGCAGTTCAGTTTTGGGCCCCAGTTCTCAAAAAGGATATTGGGGAACTGGAGAAAGTGCAGAGAAGGGCAACCAAACTGATAAGAGGCATGGAGGAGCTCAGCTATGAGGAGAGATTAGAGGAACTGAATTTATTCTCTCTTGAGAAGAGGAGATTAAGGGGGGATATGATCAACATGTACAAATACATAAGGGGTCCATATAGTGAACTTGGTGTTCAGTTATTCACTTTACGGTCAACACAAAGGACAAGGGGGCACTCTTTGCGTCTAGAGGAAAAGAGATTTCACCTCCAAATACGGAAAGGTTTTTTCACAGTAAGAGCTGTGAAAATGTGGAATAGACTCCCTGCAGAGGTGGTTCTGGCCAGCTCAGTAGATTGCTTTAAGAAGGGCCTGGATTCTTTCTTAAATGTACATAATATAACTGGGTACTGACATTTATAGGTAAAGTTGATCCAGGGAATATCCGATTGCCTCTCGGGGGATCAGGAAGGAATTTTTTCCCCTGCTGTAGCAAATTGGATCATGCTCTTCTGGGTTTTTTTTGCCTTCCTCTGGATCAACTGTGGGTATAGAATTGGGTATATGGGATTGTACGATATATGTTTATTTTTATTTATTTTTTTATTTATTTTTTACGGTTGAACTGGATGGACTTGTGTCTTTTTTCAACCTGACTAACTATGTAACTATGTAACTATGTAACTATGTATAGTCTGCTTTTCGAAGTCACACTTCTCAGCTTTGGCATAGAGGTGATGTTCACGAAGTCTACTCAAGACCTTCCTCACATGAGTACGATGTAATTCCTTCGTATCGGGGGAAAATAAGGATATCATCAAGGTAAACTATAATAAATAGATCAAGAAAGTCCCGGAACACATCATTTACCAGGTGCTGGAAGGTGGCAGGGGCATTGCAGAGACCAAAGGGCATAACTAAGTACTCAAAATGCCCGAAGCGTGTCCTAAAAGCTGTCTTCCATTCATGTCCCTCCTTGATCCGGACTAAGTTGTAAGCTCCCCTCAAGTCAAGTTTGGTAAATATCCGTGCTCCTCGCAACCTTTGGAACAATTCAGGGATCAGCGGAAGCGGGTATCGATTTTTGACAGTTATCTTATTAAGATCCCGGTAGTCAATACAGGGCCTCAGAGAGCGGTCTCTCTTTTCCACAAAGAAAATACCAGCCCCTGCTGGCGAAGAGGAGTGCCAAATAAACCCTTTCTCCAGGCTTTCGTCTATGTATTTGCGCAGGGCTTCCAATTCAGGCTCCGACAGCGGATAAATTCGGGCCAAAAGGGATCTCTTATCCTGGTAAAAGTTCTATGGGGCAATCGTAAGTCCTGTGTGGAGGCAAGGTATCTGCACTTTTCTTGTTGAAGACGTCTAGGAATTCATGGTAGGCAACAGGTACCAGTTTCAGTGTTTCGGGGTCCGGGGAGATACTGAGGAGCGAAGCAGGATTAAAAGTCCCTTCAGGAAAACAATGTGTCCGGCAATAATTGGATGAGAAGGAGACATCTCCAGAGCACCAGTCAATATGGGGATTATGAGCCTTTAGCCAAGGTAACCCCAGAATAATAGGAAACATGGGTGAGGCGATCACATCCAGACGGAGAAGTTCCCGGTGCCCAGAGGAAGTTTGGCAGGAGATGGGTACAGTCTCTTGGGTTACAGGCCCAGACTTGAGACCAGAGCCATCTGCCAGATGAACGGCAAATCCCTGCTTCTTGGTACATAGAGACAGCTGATGTAAAGTGGCAAATGCTGAATCCACAAAGCAGCTGCAAGCGCCAGAATCTATAATAGCAGATACAAGAATAGTCCTTTCAGATAGCTGGAGCGGAAGGGAAAGGTGGGACTGGCCCCTTCCGGGAAGATGCATCATGTAGGGCAGCGGAGAAGCGGCTTTGGCAGGTTTCACAGGACAAGTCTGTATGAAATGGCCAGTCTTTCCACAGTAAAAGCAAAGTCTGTTGCGTTGTCGCCGTAGGCGTTCCGAAGAAGACAGAGGTGGTCTAGGGAAACTTCCACAGGATGAGTCATTGTACCCCTTGTTCCTCATGGGTAGTGATGAGCCGAACACCCCCGGGTTCGGTTCGCACCAGAACCCGCGAACGGACCGAAAGTTTGCACGAACTTTAGAACCCTATTAAATACAATGGATGCGAACGTTCAAAATCTAAAGTGCTAATTATAACGACTAATATGCATGTTATTGTCCTAAAAAGGGTTTGGGAACCCGGGTTCTGCACCAGGGGACATGTATCAATCCAAAAAAAAGTTTTAAAAACGGCCGTTTTTCGGGAGCAGTCATTTTAATGATGCATAAAGTGAAAAAGAAAAGTCAAATATTCCTTTAAATATCATACCTGGGGGGTGTCTAAAGTATGCCTGTGAAGTGCCACGTGTTTCCCGTGTTTAGAACTGTCCCTGCACAAAATTACATTTCTAAAAGAAAAAAAAACATTTAAAACTGCTTGCGGCTTTAATGTAATGTCTGGTCCCGGTAATATGGATGAAAATCTTTAAGAAAAATGGCATAGCTACCCCATCACACACCCCCCCCCCCTACCCCAGCCCATTACCAGCCCCTTTGGGTCTTGTATGGATATTAAGGGGAACCCCGCACACAAAATAAAAAAGGCCCTATGTACTCTGAACAGCCGTATACAGGCGGTGCATACAAGACAGGGACTGTAGGTTTGTTCTTATGTAGAATCTGTTTGTAATTTTGAACAGGTAAGTTGTTTAAGTGTAGCTCCAGGCAAAAAATCTATTTTTAAGCTTTTTGGAAAACATAGGGAAGGGTTATCACCCCTGTAACATTTGTTTTGCTGTCTGTGCAGTGTGCACCTGTTCAGAAGAGTTCACCTCACTTTCCGTCCTAATGACAAATGTTTTTTGAAAATTTGGGGTTTTTATTGAAACAAGAATTGGTGATAAAGCATCAGTGGAGAGGAGACACTTTTTTTCGCACATTAACTCTTACAGGAGAGAATTTGCCTTCCTAGGGGTAGATTTCCTCTCACTTCCTGTTGTATCCTTCCGTTTGCAAGGAGGAGTCGTTTGTAAGTTGGATGTTTAAAAAAAGTAGGGGCCTGCCGTATATACTCAGCTGAAATTTGCCCCTTACATGTTGGTGTTGCCACAACACTGTGAGCCCTCACAGTTACTCTTGGTGGGCGCATGAATGGGCCCTGCTGTGAATTATTAGATCAAGAATTGTAATTGCATGCCCCTGTTGAACAGGGGCTGAAAAATTGGGCCTTTGGTGGTGGTGGTGTTGACACAACACTGTAAGGCCTCACAGTTACTCTTGGTGGGCGCAGGAATGGGCCCTGCTGTGAATTATTAGATCAAGAATTGTAATTACATGCCCCTGTTAAACAGGGGCAGAAAAATTGGGCCTTAGGCACTGGTGCCACAACACTGCAACCCCTCACAGATACTGTACTTGGAGCACAGCAATGAGCCCTGTTGCAAAGTATTGCATCAAAAATTGTAATTACACGCCCCTGATAAACAGGGGCTGAAAAATTGGGCCTTAGCCACTGGTGCTGGTGCCACGACACTGCAACCTCTCCCAGATACTCTAGTTGGAGTGCAGGAATGAGCCCTGCTGCAAAGCATTGCATAAAAAAATTGTAATAACACGCCCCTGTTAGGCTCGATTCACACTAATGCATGTTGCTTTTGAGCGTTTTTGCCTTGCTTTTTGCGGTGCTTGTCGCGTTTTTCAACATGCGTTTTTTACAGCGTTTTTACCGCGATTTGCGTTTTGCGTTTTTTTTTATTAATTTTTATAAATACATTTTTATTTTTATACATTTCCATAAAAAAAATGCAAATCGCGGTAAAAACGCGGTAAAAACGCATCAAAAACTTGGTACTTGCATTTTTGATGGAGGTCCATTGACTTCTATTACATGCAAAACGCTGCTTTTTGCATGAAAAAAAGTCCCCGACCCTTTCCAAAAACGCAGAGGTACAAAAATGCATTGATGTGAACATGTTCCATAGGAACCCATGTTAAAAAATTTCCATGCATTTCTGCAAAATGCAAAATGCACCAAAAAACGCATTAGTGTGAATGGAGCCTTAAACAGGGGCTGAAAAATTGGGCCTTAGCCACTGGTGGCGGCACCCAGAAACAAAAATGTTCTTCCAAGCTATCATCATCATCAATCGGATCATTGAGGAGGAGGAGGATAGTCAGTCAACATAACAGGACAGTCTCTCAGCATCAGCATCAGTCTTGAAGGCATGTGACGTTTGAAAATAAATTAGTCTGTTATATCAGCTTCAGGTGTTTGGTAGCTGGTGGTGATCCAAGACTGGTTCATCTTTATGAAGGTCAGTCGATCAACAGAGTCGGTGGACAGGCGCACCCTGTGATCCGTGACAAATCCTCCAGCAGCACTGAATGTGCGTTCTGAAAGAACGCTGGATGCAGGACAGGCCAGTAGCTCAATTGCATACTGTGCAAGCTCTGGCCAGTGATCCATCCTCAAGACCCAGTAAGCCAGAGGATTTTCGGTGGGGAAGGTGTCCAAGTCTGACCTTGCCCCTAGGTATTCCTGCACCATGTATATCAGACGCTGGTGATGGTTGCTGGAACCGATCATACCTTGGGGCTGCAGACTAAAGAATTGTCTGAACGCATGGGTCAGACGGCCACCTTCCTCACCGCTCCTTCTTTGACTGACCGAAGCCTCAGCAACTCGTTGTCCAGGACCAGGAGTTTGTAACCTCCCAGTCTCTGGGAACGCGTTGCACAGACCTTTCTGCAAGGCCTCCCGGAGTTGTCTCATCCTCTGCTCCCTCTGCGACGGTAAGATAAGGTCCGCAACCTTACCCTTGTACCGTGGATCAAGGAGAGTGGCCAGCCAGTAATGGTCCCTCTCCTTGATCCGAAGAATACGAGGATCCTTCCGCAGACTTTGCAGGATCAGGGAGGCCATGCAGCGTAGGTTAGCTGAGGCATTCGGTCCGGAGTCCTCTGGGTCACTAAGGACAACATGATCCGCAGCCACCTCCTCCCAGCCACGTACAAGTCCACTGGTTTCTTGGGACTGTAAATCATCCCTAAAAGACTGCTGCTGATGATGCTGAGTGCCAGCCTCCACCTCCATGCTGACACAATCCTCCTCCTCCTCCTCCTCTTCTTCCTGTGCGATGGGTGGGACAGAAGGAACACTGTCTGGGTAAAGGGGGCCTTGAGAGGCAAGGAAGTCCTCCTCTTCCTGCCTCTGTTCTGCCTCAAGTGCCCTGTCCATTATTCCACGCAGCGTATGTTCCAACAGGTGGACAAGAGGTACAGTGTCACTGATGCATGCACTGTCACTGCTCACCATCCTCGTGGCCTCCTCAAATGGTGCCAGGACAGTGCATGCATCCCTGATCATGCCCCACTGGCGTGGTGAAAAAAACCCGAGCTCCCCTGACCCTGTCCTGGTGCCGTAGTCGCACAGGTACTCATTGATGGCCCTCTGCTGCGTGTGCAGCCGCTGCAGCATGGCCAACGTTGAGTTCCACCTGGTGGGCATGTCACATATAAGGCGGTTCTTGGGCAGGTTCAACTCCTTTTGCAGCTCAGCCAGGCAAGCACTGGCATTATAAGATCTGCAGAAATGCACACAGACTTTCCTGGCCTGCCTCAGGACATCCTGTAAGCCCCGGTACCTGCCCAAGAACCGCTGCACCACCAGGTTAAGGACGTGAGCCACACAGGGCACATGGGTCAGTTGTCCCTGTCGGAGAGCGGAGAGGAGGTTGGTGCCATTGTCGCAAACTACCATTCCTGGCTTAAGCTGGCGTGGCGTCAACCACCTCTTCGGCCTGACCCTGCAGAGCAGACAGAACCTCTGCCCCAGTGTGGCTCCTGTCCCCCAAACACACCAGCGCAAGCACGGCATGGCATCTTTTTGCCTGCGTACTTGCGTAGCCCCTTGAACGCCTACGGAGCACCGCTGGTTCCGAGGACAAAGCAAAGGAAGAGGCCATGGAGGAAGAAGAAGAGGAGGGGGTGGAGGACAGAGGTGTGTCACAACCAGTAGTAGCATTTTGGAGGCGTGGCGGTGGAACAACCTCCAACACTACTGCACCTTGTCCTGCATCCTTCCCAGCTGCCAAAATAGTGACCCAATGGGCCGTGAAAGAAAGGTAACGTCCCTGTCCATGCCTGCTGGACCATGAGTCAGCGGTAATATGCACCTTACCACTGACCGCCCTGTCCAGCGAGGCCAAGACATTGCCTTCCACATGCCGGTAGAGAGCCGAAATCGCCTTCCGTGAGAAAAAGTGGCGTTTGGGAACCTGCCACTGAGGAACCGCACATTGCACAAACTCACGGAAGGGGGCCGAGTCTACCAACTGAAAAGGCAGCAGTTGAAGCGCTAGCAATTTAGCCAAGCTAGCATTCAACCGCTGGGCATGTGGATGGCTGGGAGTGAACTTCTTTCGACGGTCCAGCAGCTGGGGCAGGGGAATTTGCCTGCTAGAAATCGGATGTCGGTGTACTGCTAGTAGTGATGAGCCGAACACCCCCGGGTTCGGTTCGCACCAGAACCCGCGAACGGACCGAAAGTTCGTGCGAACATTAGAACCCTATTAAATACAATGGATGCGAACGTTCGAATTCTAAAGTGCTAATTATAACGACTATTATGCATGTTATTGTCCTAAAAAGGGTTTGGGAACCCGGGTTCTGCACCAGGGGACATGTATCAATGCAAAAAGAAGTTTTAAAAACGGTCGTTTTTCGGGAGCAGTCATTTTAATGATGCATAAAGTGAAAAAAAAAAAGTCAAATATTCCTTTAAATATCGTACCTGGGGGGTGTCTAAAGTATGCCTGTGAAGTGCCACGTGTTTCCCGTGTTTAGAACTGTCCCTGCACAAAATGACACTTCTAAAGGAAAAAAAAGCCATTTAAAACTGCTTGCGGCTTTAATGTAATGTCTTGTCCCGGTAATATGGATGAAAATCTTTAAGAAAAATGGCATAGCTACCCCATGACCCCCCCCCTACCCCAGCCCATTACCAGCCCCTTTGGGTCTTGTATGGATATTAAGGGGAACCCCGCACATAAAATAAAAAAGGCCCTATATACTCTGAACAGCCGTATACAGGCGGTGCATACAAGACAGGGACTGTAGGTTTGTTCTTATGTAGAATCTGTTTGTAATTTTGAACAGGTACATTGTTTAAGTGTAGCTCCAGCCCAAAAATCTATTTTTAAACTTTTTGGAAAACATAGGTAAGGGTTATCACCCCTGTAACATTTGTTTTGCTGTCTGTGCCCCTGTTCAGAACATTTCACCTCACTTTCCGTCCCAATGACAACTGTTTTTGAAATGTGGTGTTTTTCTTGAAACAAGGATTGCTGATAAAGCATCAGTACAGAGGAGACACCTTTCTCCCATATTAATTCTTACAGGAGAGAATTTTCCTTCCAAGGGGTAGATTTCCTCTCACTTCCTGTTGTCTTCTTGCGTTTGCAAGTAGGAGTCGTTTGTAAGTTGGATGTTTGAAAGTAGGGACCTGCCGTATATACTCTGCAGAAATAGGCCCCTTAGTTGTTGGTGTTGGCACAACACTGTAAGCACTCACAGTTACTCTTGGTTGGTGCTGGAACGCCCTGCTGTCAACTATTATATCAGGAATTTTAATTACATATAATTGTTGAACAGTGGTAGTAAAAATTGGGCCTTTGATGGTGGTGCTGGTGCCACAACACTGTAAGCCCTGACAGTTACTCTTGGTGGGTGCAGGAATGGGCCCTGCTGTGAATTATTAGATCAAGAATTGTAATTGCATGCCCCTGTTGAACAGGGGCTGAAAAATTGGGCCTTTCGTGGTGGTGGTGGTGGTGGTGGTGTTGCCACAACACTGTAAGCCCTCAGAGTTACTCTTGGTGGGTGCAGGAATGGGCCCTGCTGTGAATTATTAGATCAAGAATTGTAATTACATGCCCCTTTTGAACAGGGGCTGAAAAATTGGGCCTTAGGCACTGGTGGCACAACACTACAACCCCTCACAGATACTGTACTTGGAGCACAGCAATGAGCCCTGTTGCAAAGTATTGCTTCAAAAATTGTAATGACACGCCCCTGTTAAACAGGGGCTGAAAAATTGGGCCTTAGCCACTGGTGGCGGCACCCATAAACAAAAATGATCTTCCAAGCTATCATCATCAATCGTATCATTGAGGACTCGGAGGAGGAGGATAGCCAGTCAACATAACAGCACAGGCACTCAGCATCAGCATCAGTCTTGAAGGGATGTGACATGTTAAAATCAATTAGTCTGTTAGATCAGCATCAGGTGTGTGGTAGCTGGTGGTGATCCAAGACTGGTTCATCTTGATGAAAGTCAGTCGATCAACCGAGTCGGTGGACAGGCGCACCCTGTGATCCGTGACAAATCCTCCAGCAGCACTGAATGTGCGTTCCGAAAGAACGCTGGATGCAGGACAGGCCAGTAGCTCAATTGCATACTGTGCAAGCTCTGGCCAGTGATCCATCCTCAAGACCCAGTAAGCCAGAGGATTTTCGGTGGGGAAGGTGTCCAAGTCTGACCTTGCCCCTAGATAGTCCTGCACCATGTTTATCAGACGCTGGCGATGGTTGCTGGAACCGATCATACTTTGGGGCTGCGGACTAAAGAATTGTCTGAACGCATCGGTCAGACGGCCACCTTCCCCACCGCTCCTTCTTTGACTGGCCGAAGCCTCAGCAACTCGTTGTCCAGGACCAGGAGTTTGTAACCTCCCAGTCTCTGGGAACGCGTTGCACAGACCTTTCTGCAAGGCCTCCCGGAGTTGTCTCATCCTCTGCTCCCTCTGCGACGGTAAGATAAGGTCCGCAACCTTACCCTTGTACCGTGGATCAAGGAGAGTGGCCAGCCAGTAATGGTCCCTCTCCTTGATCCGAAGAATACGAGGATCCTTCCGCAGACTTTGCAGGATCAGGGAGGCCATGCAGCGTAGGTTTGCTGAGGCATTCGCTCCGGAGTCCTCTGGGTCACTAAGGACGACATGATCCGCAGCCACCTCCTCCCAGCCACGTACAAGTCCACTGGTTTCTTGGGACTGTAAATCATCCCTAAAAGACTGCTGCTGATGATGCTGAGTGCCAGCCTCCACCTCCATGCTGACACAATCCTCCTCCTCCTCCTCCTCCTCTTCCTGTGCGATGGGTGAGACAGAAGGAACACTGTCTGGCTAAAGGGGGCCTTGAGAGGCAAGGAAGTCCTCCTCTTCCTGCCTCTGTTCTGCCTCAAGTGCCCTGTCCATTATTCCACGCAGCGTGTGCTCCAACAGGTGGACAAGAGGTACAGTGTCACTGATGCATGCACTGTCACTGCTCACCATCCTCGTGGCCTCCTCAAATGGTGCCAGGACAGTGCATGCATCCCTGATCATGCCCCACTGGCGTGGAGAAAAAAAACCAAGCTCCCCTGACCCTGTCCTGGTGCCGTAGTCGCACAGGTACTCATTGATGGCCCTCTGCTGCGTGTGCAGCCGCTGCAGCATGGCCAACGTTGAGTTCCACCTGGTGGGCATGTCACATATAAGGCGGTTCTTGGGCAGGTTCAACTCCTTTTGCAGCTCAGCCAGGCGAGCACTGGCATTATAAGATCTGCGGAAATGCACACAGACTTTCCTGGCCTGCCTCAGGACATCCTGTAAGCCCGGGTACCTGCCCAAGAACCGCTGCACCACCAGGTTAAGGACGTGAGCCACACAGGGCACATGGGTCAGTTGTCCCTGTCGGAGGGCGGAGAGGAGGTTGGTGCCATTGTCGCAAACCACCATTCCTGGCTTAAGCTGGCGTGGCGTCAACCACCTCTCGGCCTGGCCCTGCAGAGCAGACAGGACCTCTGCCCCAGTGTGGCTTCTGTCCCCCAAACACACCAGCGCAAGCACGGCATGGCATCTTTTTGCCTGCGTACTTGCGTAGCCCCTTGAACGGCTACGGAGCACCGCTGGTTCAGAGGACAAACCACAGGAAGAGGCCATGGAGGAAGAAGAAGAGGAGGGGGTGGAGGAGAGAGGTGTGTCACAACCAGTAGTAGCATTTTGGAGGCGTGGCGGTGGAACAACCTCCAACACTACTGCACCTTGTCCTGCATCCTTCCCAGCTGCCAAAAGAGTGACCCAATGGGCCGTGAAAGAAAGGTAACGTCCCTGTCCATGCCTGCTGGACCATGAGTCAGCGGTAATATGCACCTTACCGCTGACCGCCCTGTCCAGCGAGGCCAAGACATTGCCTTCCACATGCCGGTAGAGAGCCGGAATAGCCTTCCGTGAGAAAAAGTGGCGTTTGGGAACCTGCCACTGAGGAACCGCACATTGCACAAACTCACGGAAGGGGGCCGAGTCTACCAACTGAAAAGGCAGCAGTTGAAGCGCTAGCAATTTAGCCAAGCTAGCATTCAACCGCTGGGCATGTGGATGGCTGGGAGTGAACTTCTTTCGACGGTCCAGCAGCTGGGGCAGGGAAATTTGCCTGCTAGAATCGGACGTCGGTGTACTGCTAGCAGAGTGGCCGCAACTACTTGGCTGTGACACACCTAATTCTACACCTTCATTCCTCTCAGTGCATGTTTTAGAGAGGACTGAAGTTATAGTGGGGTTGGAGATCCCAGCTGATGCGGTGCAAGGAGAGGTCCGCTTTGTTCTTTGGTGTGGGTCTTTGAGGTAGGCTTGCCAACGAGCTGCATGGCAGGTCAACATATGTCTGGTCAGGCATGTGGTACCCAAGCGGCTGATGTTTTGGCCACGCGATATACGCTTGAGACATATGTTGCAAACAGCAGCTGTGCGATCTGATGCACTAGCCTCAAAAAAGGCCCACACCAAAGAACTTTTTGAATGACGGGCAGAGGCAGCGCCCTGCACAGGCGGAGCTCTGCGGTGTGATTCCGTCGGTGTACTGCCCTTACGCTGGCCACCCAAGGGCATCCTGCCTCGTTGGAGATGTGCCTCCTCCTCATCCTCCTCCTCCTCCTCTCTCCTATTAGGCACCCACGTGGAGTCAGTGACCTCATCATCCCCTCCCTCCTCATCACTGGAGCCAATCTGGCAGTATGCTGCAGCTGCTGGAACATGACTGCCAGATTGGTGTCCTTCTTGAGCATCCCCTCTGTCTGCTCTCATGCTACTGCCTTCCAGTAGCTGGGTTTCATCATCAGACCCTTCGAAACGCTGGGCATCCTCCTGGAGCATGTACCCAACACTGTGCTCAAACAGTTCGGGGGACTCCTCAGGAGGAGGACATGGTGGGTCTAGGGAAGGAGTGACTGATGATGAGTCTGACATTGATACCAGGGAAGAGGACGCTTTGGCAGCTGCTTTGCCAGTACCCTGAGCCTGGGTGAGAGAGGATGAGGAGGAGGAGGAGGGCTTGGTCATCCACTCTACCAAGTCTTCGGCATGATGTGGCTCAACATGTCCAGCTGCCGAAAAGAAGGACAAGCGTGTCCCATGGCCATGTGCTGATGACAATGCACCGCGTCCACGACCAGCACTGTTGCCCCCAGACACAGAGCCTGCTTGCCCTCTTTTATTGCCTCCTGACTGTCTGCCTCTCCTTGTTTGCCTTCCAGACATTCTAATAGATGGCCTGCAGGGAGATGGGAAAAAAGCAATAAGGGCTACCTTCAGGTGTCCTTCTCTGTCCCTTTACTTAAGGATTTCTAAATATGGTTGAGGATGATTGCTTTTGCACAGAATAGCACAACGACAATTTCCCTGACTGTCCAAAAAACAAGGATTTCAAAGATGGTTGATGAGGAATGCTTTAGCACACTATAGCACAAGGAGAATTTCCCTCACTGTCCTTCCCTGTCCCTAGAAACAAGGATTATCACAGTGAAAGAAACTGACACGCTTCCTACCTATAGTTTTCTGTCCCTAGAAAAAATGTTTTTTTAAAGCTGATTGATGATCAATGCTTTAGCACACTATAGCACAAGGAGAATTTCCCTCACTGTCCTTCCCTGTCCCTAGAAACAAGGATTATCACAGTGAAAGAAACTGACACTCTTCCTACCTATAGTTTTCTGTCCCTAGAAAAAATGTTTTTTTAAAGCTGATTGATGATCAATGCTTTAGCACACTATAGCACAAGGAGAATTTCCCTCACTGTCCTTCCCTGTCCCTAGAAACAAGGATTATCACAGTGAAAGAAACTGACACTCTTCCTACCTATAGTTTTCTGTCCCTAGAAAAAATGTTTTTTTAAAGCTGATTGATGATCAATGCTTTAGCACACTATAGCACAAGGAGAATTTCCCTCACTGTCCTTCCCTGTCCCTAGAAACAAGGATTATCACAGTGAAAGAAACTGACACTCTTCCTACCTATAGTTTTCTGTCCCTAGAAAAAATGTTTTTTTAAAGCTGATTGATGATCAATGCTTTAGCACACTATAGCACAAGTAGAATTTCCCTCACTGTCCTTCCCTGTCCCTAGAAACAAGGATTATCACAGTGAAAGAAACTGACACTCTTCCTACCTATAGTTTTCTGTCCCTAGAAAAAATGTTTTTTTAAAGCTGATTGATGATCAATGCTTTAGCACACTATAGCACAAGTAGAATTTCCCTCACTGTCCTTCCCTGTCCCTAGAAACAAGGATTATCACAGTGAAAGAAACTGACACTCTTCCTACCTATAGTTTTCTGTCCCTAGAAAAAATGTTTTTTTAAAGCTGATTGATGATCAATGCTTTAGCACACTATAGCACAAGTAGAATTTCCCTCACTGTCCTTCCCTGTCCCTAGAAACAAGGATTATCACAGTGAAAGAAACTGACACTCTTCCTACCTATAGTTTTCTGTCCCTAGAAAAAATGTTTTTTTAAAGCTGATTGATGATCAATGCTTTAGCACACTATAGCACAAGGAGAATTTCCCTCACTGTCCTTCCCTGTCCCTAGAAACAAGGATTATCACAGTGAAAGAAACTGACACTCTTCCTACCTATAGTTTTCTGTCCCTAGAAAAAATGTTTTTTTAAAACTGATTGATGATCAATGCTTTAGCACACTATAGCACAAGGAGAATTTCCCTCACTGTCCTTCCCTGTCCCTAGAAACAAGGATTATCACAGTGAAAGAAACTGACACTCTTCCTACCTATAGTTTTCTGTCCCTAGAAAAAATGTTTTTTTAAAGCTGATTGATGATCAATGCTTTAGCACACTATAGCACAAGGAGAATTTCCCTCACTGTCCTTCCCTGTCCCTAGAAACAAGGATTATCACAGTGAAAGAAACTGACACTCTTCCTACCTATAGTTTTCTGTCCCTAGAAAAAATGTTTTTTTAAAGCTGATTGATGATCAATGCTTTAGCACACTATAGCACAAGGAGAATTTCCCTCACTGTCCTTCCCTGTCCCTAGAAACAAGGATTATCACAGTGAAAGAAACTGACACTCTTCCTACCTATAGTTTTCTGTCCCTAGAAAAAATGTTTTTTTAAAGCTGATTGATGATCAATGCTTTAGCACACTATAGCACAAGGAGAATTTCCCTCACTGTCCTTCCCTGTCCCTAGAAACAAGGATTATCACAGTGAAAGAAACTGACACTCTTCCTACCTATAGTTTTCTGTCCCTAGAAAAAATGTTTTTTTAAAGCTGATTGATGATCAATGCTTTAGCACACTATAGCACAAGGAGAATTTCCCTCACTGTCCTTCCCTGTCCCTAGAAACAAGGATTATCACAGTGAAAGAAACTGACACTCTTCCTACCTATAGTTTTCTGTCCCTAGAAAAAATGTTTTTTTAAAGCTGATTGAGGATCAATGCTTTAGCACACTATAGCACAAGGAGAATTTCCCTCACTGTCCTTCCCTGTCCCTAGAAACAAGGATTATCACAGTGAAAGAAACTGACACTCTTCCTACCTATAGTTTTCTGTCCCTAGAAAAAATGTTTTTTTAAAGCTGATTGATGATCAATGCTTTAGCACACTATAGCACAAGGAGAATTTCCCTCACTGTCCTTCCCTGTCCCTAGAAACAAGGATTATCACAGTGAAAGAAACTGACACTCTTCCTACCTATAGTTTTCTGTCCCTAGAAAAAATGTTTTTTTAAAGCTGATTGATGATCAATGCTTTAGCACACTATAGCACAAGGAGAATTTCCCTCACTGTCCTTCCCTGTCCCTAGAAACAAGGATTATCACAGTGAAAGAAACTGACACTCTTCCTACCTATAGTTTTCTGTCCCTAGAAAAAATGTTTTTTTAAAGCTGATTGATGATCAATGCTTTAGCACACTATAGCACAAGGAGAATTTCCCTCACTGTCCTTCCCTGTCCCTAGAAACAAGGATTATCACAGTGAAAGAAACTGACACTCTTCCTACCTATAGTTTTCTGTCCCTAGAAAAAATGTTTTTTTAAAGCTGATTGATGATCAATGCTTTAGCACACTATAGCACAAGTAGAATTTCCCTCACTGTCCTTCCCTGTCCCTAGAAACAAGGATTATCACAGTGAAAGAAACTGACACTCTTCCTACCTATAGTTTTCTGTCCCTAGAAAAAATGTTTTTTTAAAGCTGATTGATGATCAATGCTTTAGCACACTATAGCACAAGGAGAATTTCCCTCACTGTCCTTCCCTGTCCCTAGAAAGAAGGATTCGCACAGTAAAACACACTGACACTCTCCCTACCTATCCTTCTCTTTCCCTAAACTAAAGGAATCCAGGTTAAGCAAGAAAAAATAAATGTCACTGTCCCTGCCTATGCTTCTCTTTCCCTGCTCCGGAACACACTACACTAGGCCGCCGTGCTGGCGGCCTTTTATAGTGTGGGGCGTGTACTAAACACCCTCAGCAATAATTGGCCACAGGCATCCTGCCTGTGGCCAATCATTGCTCTCCTCGCTGCTGGCGCTGTGATTGGCCAAGCATGCGGGGTCACAGTGCATGCTTGGCCAATCACAGCGCCTGGATGACACTGCGATGGCGTAGTGCATTGTGGGCCGTTCGCGTCACTCTAATTAGGCGCGAACGGCCCAAATCGTTCGATCTTCGTCGAACGATCGAACAGCCGATGTTCGAGTCGAACGTATGTTCGTCTCGAACACCGAGCTCATCCCTAACTGCTAGCAGAGTGCCCGCAAGTACTTGGCTGTGACACACCTAATTCTACACCTTCATTCCTCTCAGTGCAGGTTTCAGAGAGGACTGAATGTATAGTGGGGTTGGAGATCCCAGCTGATGCGGTGCAAGAAGAGATCCGCTTTGTTCTTTGGTGTGGGTCTTTAAGGTAGGCTTGCCTGCATGGCAGGTCAACATATGTCTGGTCAAGCATGTGGTGCCCAAGCGGGTGATGTTTTGGCCAAGCGATATACGCTTGAGACATATGTTGCAAACAGCAGCTGTGCGATCTGATGCACTCGACT
Source organism: Rana muscosa (assembly GCA_029206835.1). Taxonomy (NCBI): domain Eukaryota; kingdom Metazoa; phylum Chordata; class Amphibia; order Anura; family Ranidae; genus Rana; species Rana muscosa. The sequence goes on from CM055117.1 coordinate 360,292,969, forward strand.
CAAAAAAGGCCCACACCAAAGAACTTTTTGAATAACGGGCAGAGGCAGTGCCCTGCACAGGCGGAACTCTGTGGTGTGATTCCGTCGGTGTGCTGCCCTTACGCTGGCCCCCCGAGGGCATCCTGCCTCGTTGGAGATGTGCCTCCTCCTCCTCCTCTCTCCTATTAGGCACCCACGTGGAGTCAGTGACCTCATCATCCCCTCCCTCCTCATCACTGGAGCCAATCTGGCAGTATGCTGCAGCTGCTGGAACATGACTGCCAGATTGGTGACCTTCTTGAGCATCCCCTCTCTCTGCTCTCACGCTACTGCCTTCCTCTAGCTGGGTATCATCATCAGACCCTTCGAAACGCTGGGCATCCTCCTGGAGCATGTACCCACACTGTGCTCAAACAGTTCGGGGGACTCCTCAGGAGGACATGGTTGGTCTAGGGAAGGAGTGACTGATGATGACATTGATACCAGGGAAGAGGACGCTTTGGCAGCTGCTTTGCCAGTACCCTGAGCCTGGGTGAGAGAGGATGAGGAGGATGAGGAGGGCTTGGTCATCCACTCTACCAAGTCTTCGGCATGATGCGGCTTAACATGTCCAGCTGCCGAAAAGAAGGACAAGCGTGTCCCATGGCCACGTGCTGATGGCGATGCACCGCGTCCACGACCAGCACTGTTGTCTCTAGACACAGAGTCTGCTTGCCCTCTTTTATTGGCTCCTGACTGTCTGCCTCTCCTTGTTTTCCTTCCAGACATTCTAATGGCCTGCAGGGAAATGGGAAAACCAGCAATAAGGCCTAGCTTCAGGAGTATATTTTGCAGGAATCACACTACACCTGCTGTAGGTGCTGCAAATGCCTGTTGGTGTAACACACCAGGAAAAAGCAGCAATACAGGCTAACTTCAGGTGTAATATGATCAGGAGGCACACTCCGCCCGCTGTAAGTGCCGCAAATGCCTGTTGGTGTAACACACCAGGAAAAAGCAGCAATACAGGCTAACTTCAGGTGTAATATGATCAGGAGGCACACTCCGCCCGCTGTAAGTGCTGCAAATGTCTGTTGGTGTAACACACCAGGAAAAAGCAGCAATACAGGCTAACTTCAGGTGTAATATGATCAGGAGGCACACTCCGCCCGCTGTAAGGGCTGCAAATGCCTGTTGGTGTAAAACACCAGGAAAAATCAGCAATACGGGCTAACTTCAGGTGTATAATGTGCAGGAGGCTTAGCAACAATGACACTGACACTGTCCCCTGCCTATCCTTCTCTCTCCCTGCACACAAGGTTTATCAAAGTATATGACACTGACACTCTCCCTGCCTATCCTTCTCTCTCCCTGCACACAAGGTTTAGCAAAGAATATGACACTGACACTGTCCCCTGCCTATCCTTCTCTCTCCCTGCACACAAGGTTTATCAAAGTATATGACACTGACACTCTCCCTGCCTATCCTTCTCTCTCCCTACACACAAGGTTTAGCAAAGAATATGACACTGACACTCTCCCTGCCTAACCTTCTCTGTCCCTACACACAAGGTTTAGCAAAGAATAGATTTGACACTGTCCCTGCCTATCCTTCACTTTCCCTGCTCCGGAACACACTACACGAGGCCGCCGCGCTGGCGGCCTTTTATAGTGTGGGGCGTGTACTAAACCCCCTTAGCTATAATTGGCCACAGGCATCCTGCCTGTGGCCAATCATTGCTCTCCTCGCTGCCGGCGCTGTGATTGGCCAAGCATGCAGGGTCACAGTGCATGCTTGGCCAATCACAGTGCCGGGATTACACTGTGATGGCGCAGTGTATTGTGGGCCGTTCGCGTCACACGAATTTGGCGCGAACGGCCCAAATCGTTTGTTGTTCGCCGAACGCGCGAACCGCCGATGTTCGAGTCGAACTTATGCTCGACTCGAACACCGAGCTCATCCCTACTCATGGGCACTCCCCGTGTCCTGGCGGAGATTGCAGAGAGAGGAGATGGTACTAGAAGATACTGGTGGCGTGGTATTGGTCCTCTCCGAATGTCTTTCTCATAGCCGCCGATCGATCTGAATAATAGAGTTGATCAAATCTTCCAGGGATGTGGGTATGCCCACACGGGCTAGTTCGTCTTTTAGAGAATCAGAAAGTCTGAGACGAAACTGATGGTGGAGGGCGGCCCTATTCCATGGGGTATCTGTGCTCAGAACACGAAAGTCCGACACATAGTCTTCAACAGACCTTAGGCCTTGCTGGAGTCTGCTGAGCGTGAATTCTGCAGTCTGCTGGAGAAAAGGATCAGCATACAGCTGGGACATAGCAGAGAAGAAGGAGTTAGCGGTTGTCAAAGCCGGATCGTGTTGTTCCCGAAGATGATGAGCCCAGGAAAGAGGTTCTTTAAGCAGTAAGGTAATGATGAACCCCACATTGATGTTTTCAGAAGAGAAGGTTCGGGGTAACAAGGAGAAATAAAGTTCACAAGTATTTCGGAAGGTGCGATACTGCTTGCGATCCCCAGAAAATCGCTCAGGCAATGGCACTCTGGGTTCTGGAGGAGTGACGGACACGCAGAGCAGACTGAAGTCGGTTTGCACAGAAGAGCTCACAACAGCAGGAGAGGTGGAAGCAGGTGAGGCATCAAGCTGGTTCAGGAGCTGATCTTCCATCCGGTTCAGATTGGTTTGAAGGTTCTGTACTGTCTGGGATAGTGCAGAGAGGGATTGGCAAAAGTCCACAAAAGATGAGGCCTCCCTTTCAGACTCCATTGCTTGCTGACGGATACTGTCATGTACCTGACTGGAGTCTGAAGTGACGAGGTCAGCCTCTCTTGTATCTCCGGCCCTGGCTCCGCTGGAGGTGAGGACAGGAGAAACCAAGGAACCGGAGGAACACGAGTGCCTGCAGAAGCAGCCCTGGAAGCCTGGAACAGATGATGCGATTCTGGGATGGCAGGTCGCAGCAGATCGCAGGACCGAAGTTGCAGAGACCCGGGAAACGGAATTGAGCCAAACAGGAAACAGGAGCATAGTCACATGGATAGCCGGGTTCAGCAGCAGGCGGACAGCAGGGTACATAGACATTAGGCAGGAGCGAGGTCAACAGAAAGCCGGGTTCAGAAACTGGTAATCAGAGAAGTAGCAAAGTCCAGCAGCAAGGTCAGGGGAAGCCAAGGTTCGGTAACAGGTATCAGGCAGGTTCAGGTAATAGCAGGTAGGGGTACTGGAATGCTGAAGATCCGTCAGTGCTAGACTGGTGTCAGTGCGCCCCTTAAATAGGCCGACTGGCGCCAGAGGAAAGCGTGGACACGTTCCCGCGAACGCTCACGCACCCGCGCGGATGCGCTCGGAGCGCGCTGACAGTTCTCTTACACATACTGTATATGCACCGTAGTCATAATAAATGAATAATATAAAAAACTGTATAAAGAAATTTTAACAAAACCATTAGCCGGTCCATCTTCATAAAAGGAGGTGGCAATATTGCACATATATAAAAATAAAAAGTATAAAAATATATATAAAAAGTGCATACCACCCTCACCTAAGAAGATTGGTGAAGGTTATTAAGTACAGGCTATGGTAAAAATATTTATGTTGAGGATAGGGTGAAAAATAAGCCCCTTGAGGAGCATGCTAGCAATGAAAATATCCTATAAAAATCCCTAAGGCCCAACATGTCCCCCATCAAGGGGCCATGATAAATAGGGCTAGATAAATACCTATGTAGCAGCCTCACCCCTCTCCCTTGCTTTATCGGTTATGTGGCTGTTATCTAGGGGTACCTGGGAGAGAGAGAGATGATACACACCACGGCCCGTGTCCTCCTTTTACTAGGAGATGAAGGCCAGAAGATTGGGCTTTCGTGTAGGTGTCCTAGAGTCAAGTCCTTCGTCCCTGACTCCTTCGCTTAGTAACCCAAGTTCCACACAGTGAATAGGTACAACTCAGTTTTATTCTTCTTGCCAAGCAATAAAACAGTCTTTCTCCTTTTGAATAATGGGGGGGACAGATCGAGGCACAATCCTTTCCCTTCTTGCTGCTGCCCACTGTGCTGTCACCAGTGGTGAATAGTCACTGCCACTGACTAGGTAATATAGAACGTGAATTTACCTTCGCTCACTTTGCCCCTGTCAGGGGAAGAAATCCGTCCAAGGGAGAAGTGGAGGCCTCTCCGTCACCAGCGATGCTGCACCGGACTCTCCGGAGAAGTTACTGCGCACCAGTCCTCACAAACTCAGACACGGGCACCCAAGGCGTTAGGGCCCCCTCGGATTCCTCCACCCTCGCGGAACTCAGTTGAAGGTACTGAGCCCCAGGCATCCGCCATAGTACCTCACCCCAGGCTAAAGGTGCCTGAGATGGACTCCATCGCTGCTCCAGCTAGGCCAAGGGTGCCTAGGCCTGGAACACCGGAACGCCAGCACCCAAGCTCCCCCTAAAATCAGGGCCTCGGCCCCTTTTATGACCTCTCCCTTTGCATCACAGCGGGTTCCCCGCCCCGCTGTACCAGCTCCAGGGGAGGACAAAAAGGCACGGTTCGCGGTGTATGTTCAGCTCGGGCCCAAGGCTACAGCGCCACCCAGGGACCCCAAGGAACTTCACACCACCAGAGACCTTACAAAATTCAAATACCCGCTACACCTACATAGGAACTAAGGGCTAAAGTGATACCAGGATTGGGGGAGAAAAATTTCCACTCCCAAAATGTGGTATCATATGCCCACACCAATACTAAAATCCCCAAGAAAAGGGGGGGTTCAACCCTATATTCAAATGTATACATGGAATATGTGTGTGCTGAATGCCCAATACATCTAGGGCGTGCATAAATGAGGATATATGTTAGTTAATTCTATATATATAGGTCAGGGATTAGCTATAAAGCAATTTAGGTCAATATCTATGTTTAACCCTTTGGGAACCAGGGACCCTAGCCGGTATATCCAGCTAGTTTCATTCTGGGAGACTAAGGTGGTTTTGTTACCTCCCCTCCAGTTGTCTTTGATAATATCAATTCCATAAAAGATAAGCCCAGTAGGGTCTCGATGATGGAATTCGTCAAAATGTCGTGACAGATTGTGTTTAGGGAACCCTTTTCTGATATTGTTAATATGTTCCCTAATTCGTACATGTAATGGGTGAGTGGTGCGGCCTATATATTGTAGGTGGCACGGGCACTCTATGACATAGGTTACATGAGTACTGTTACATGTAATTAGTTCATGAATAGTGTATTCCCTATGGTCAGTTCTTGATTTGAATGTTTCCCTTCTACGTGGTTGCCTTTTGCTCACCCTACATGCCAAACATCTGACATTTATAGAACCCCTTAAGCCCTGGGAATATATTGACTGCTTTTGGGGGGTTGATGGCATTGTGCACAATATGATTGCGCAGGGATGGTGCTTTCCTATACACAAAGGCTGGTTTGTTCGGCAGTATTGTAGAGAGGACTCGGTCTTCTTTAAGGATAGGCCAATATTTTTTCACTATACGTTCAAATTCCCTGTATTGGTTGTTGAACCCTGTAATGAATGCCATTTCCATTTTATTTTCCTTTTTATTTTGTTTATTCAACAGGCAATGTCTATCCGTCTTGGAGATCTCATCCTTTAGCTTCTTCAAATGGTCTATTGTATAGCCCTTCTCCTGAAATTTATTAATAATTAAATCTGCTTGTGCGTGGAAATCCTCTACTTAGTTGCAGTTTCTACGCAATCTCAGCAGTTGCCCTTTGGGGATGATGTTTCCTTTCCACTTAGGATGATGGCAGCTTGAGATAGGGATATACCCATTACGGTCTGTGACCTTGAAGAATGTTTTGGTGTGTAAAAATTCACCTTGTTTGAAGATCTCCAGATCCAAGTATTCAATTGTTTGCGGGTCACATTTACAGTACCTGTGAAGGTGAGTCCATAACTGTTCATATCCAATTCATGGAGAAACTGTTGGAATGTTTCTACTGGGCCATCCCACAATATAATTAGGTCATCTATATACCTTCGGTACATCTTAATTTGGGGAATTTTCCTCTTGTAAATATACTCTTCTTCCCACATGTTCATGAGGAGATTTGCAACGCTTGGGGCATATCGAGCCCCCATTGCAACCCCCTTAGTTTGGACAAAGAAGGCTTTATTATACCAAAAGTAGTTGCATTCCATAGCTGTCATGGATATGCATTAATGTCTGTCTGCCATCTTACCTTCCTCCTCATGTGTTCATCTAGAGACCAGACCTCCTTCACCTGGCTTCCTTTATAATCTCCTCCCAGCCTGACTCCACCCCAGGCCCTATCACTGAACACTATATTAACCTGTGCACTGCAAGCCTGCTTTGCTGATCAACGTGTTTGTTAGGCATTGTGTGTTTGGGTTCCTGCCTGCCGTGTGCTACGTCTGTCTCTCTGTTACGTTATTGGCTTGTCCCCGACCATCCCTGTCTGCTCGTGACCCTTGACCTTCGGCTCGTTCTTCGTTATCCTTGTCTGCTTGTGGCCCCTGACCTTCGGCTTGTTATTCGGTTCTCTCTATCGTGTGCCGCTGCTTCCCCTTATCCTACGGGGCGTGAGCTAGGAAACTCCAGGGGCCGCGACCTGGTCCCAGCCTGCAGCGTAACATCCTCACCACTAGAGGCCCTGGAGAAGACCAGCTGGGTCTTAGACTCCGCGCCCTGGGGAATCTTGGCTCTCGCTTCCGTTGGGATCCCGGTTGTGCTCCTCTGGTCCCGCTTTCCACAACCACCCAGTTTCCTACCCACAGAAGCCAGCCATAGGGTTCACTACCTCGCGGTGCACTCCTGTCCCCCTACGGTGTGCATCTGTCACCTGGCCACAGGTGACCCTGACAGTTTGATCAGCCATGAACCCGGCTGACATCCCGCTTCCCGCGGATGATCCATTGCAGGGCATAGTTCGCAGACTTGAGACCCAGGAATCAAATCAGACCCAGGTGATGCGATTCCTCCAGGATCTGGCTTCTCGATTCGAGCAGCTTCAGGTCTCCTTGGGAACCCCGAATCCGCAACCCCAAGTACAACCAGCGGCTGTACCTATCGCACCAGTCGCAGCCTCACACTCACTAAGATTGCCAGCTCCGTTCCGTTTCTCTGGGGACTCCAAGGCCTGCAGGGGGTTTCTCAGCCAATGCACTATTCATTTTGAGCTTCAGCCTCAAAGCTTCCTATCTGACCGGGCTAAGGTAGCCTATATCATTTCCCTCCTCTCCGGTGAAGCTTTGGCCTGGGCTGCCCCCCTGTGGGAGAGGAACGATCCGGTGGTTTCCAGTCTGTCCGAATTCTTGAAGCTCTTTCGTAATATCTTCGAAGAGCCGGCTCGGGCTTCTTCAGCGGCTAGTGCTGTCTTACGTCTTCGCCAAGAATCTAGTTCAGTGGGGCAATATGCTCTTCAGTTCCGTATCCACACAGCTGAATTGAGCTGGAATAATGAGGCCCTGGTCGCTACCTTTTTACATGGCCTCTCTGACCGAGTGAAAGACGAATTAGCGGGAAGAGCCATTCCCGTCGGTCTGGACGATGTAATTTCATTATGCAACCAGATCGACATTCGTTTTCAAGAGAGGTCCTTAGAAAAAAGACGCCAGCACTCTCTGGGTCCTAGCCAGTCTGAGCTCCCCTCCCTTCATTCCGTGGAGCATCCTCTACCTGCTGAAGAACCTATGCAGCTGGGCCGGACCAGACTAACCCCCGAAGAACGTGCTAGGCGCAGAACTCTGGGCTTGTGCCTCTATTGTGGGGGCAAGGGTCATTTTCGTGACTCCTGCTCGCTTCGTCCGGGAAACGCTCGGGTCTAATACATTTGGAAGGTGGAGTATTGGACCCAGAAACATCACCTTCTCACCTGCTCTTGCCGGTGTCCCTTCATGTAGGCACTTCTCCTCAGTCAACCCTTGCATACCTGGATTCCGGGGCTGCCGGCAATTTCATGGATTGGAGAACTGCTTCTTCTATGAAGCTTACCCTTTCACCTCTCACTACCCCATTGGTAGTCTCGGCAATTGATGGCACTGTTCTCCCAGGGGGCCCTATTCGCTTCCAGACGCTACCCATTAGGATGTCGGTAGGGATTCTCCACCAGGAGTGGATATCCTTTCTTATTCTACCCAAGGCCTCTACCCCAGTTGTATTGGGCCTCCCTTGGCTACAGCTCCACTCTCCACATGTGGACTGGGTCTCTGGGCAGATCCTGGCCTGGGGTTCCTCATGTTTCTCGTCGTGTCTTCTCAAGGTGACCCCCAAGGAGAGTCTTCCGGTTGCTGCCACTTCTGTTTCTTCTGATCTTCCCGCCGCATACAGCGATTACCGGGATGTGTTCTGTAAAAAATCAGCTGAGGTGCTTCCTCCCCACAGGTCTTTTGACTGTGCTATTGATCTTGTCCCCGGAGCAACTCTACCCAGGGGTCGTACCTACCCTCTGTCCATCCCAGAGACCCAGGCCATGTCGGAGTATGTAGCAGAGAATCTGGAGAGAGGGTTCATCCGGAAATCCTCATCGCCTGCAGGGGCAGGGTTCTTTTTTGTTGCCAAAAAGGATGGTACCTTAAGACCCTGCATCGATTATCGGGGTTTAAATGCGGTTACTATTAAAAATCGATACCCCTTACCCTTAATATCTGAGCTATTCGATAGGTTGAAGGGTGCCTCCATTTTCACCAAGTTGGATCTCAGAGGCGCGTACAATCTCATTCGAATACGGGAGGGTGACGAATGGAAGACTGCATTTAACACTAGAGACGGGCATTACGAATATCTGGTGATGCCTTTTGGTCTGTGTAATGCTCCAGCCGTGTTTCAAAACTTTGTCAATGAAATCTTCAGAGATCTGCTGTACCAGTTTGTTGTCATCTATCTGGATGACATTCTGATCTTTTCTGAAAATCTGCTCGTCCACAGAAACCATGTCCGCACTGTACTTCAACGTCTTAGAGAGAACAATCTCTATGCCAAGCTGGAGAAATGTTCCTTTGAATGTTCTGAGGTCCTGTTTTTGGGGTGCTTTGTCTCATGTTCGGGGCTTCGTATGGACCCTGGGAAGGTCTTGGCTATCACCAACTGGCCTCTTCCTGCTAGCCTCAAGGCCACACAGCGCTTTCTTGGCTTCACTAATTATTATAGGCAGTTCATAAGGAATTACTCTTCCATTGCCGCGCCTATTATCGCTTTGACCAAGAAGGGTGTGAATGCCAGAGACTGGCCTCCCGAAGCTGTCTCTGCATTTCACAACCTGAAACAGGCCTTTGTTTCTGGCCCCCTCTTGAGGAGACCAAATCCTGGGAATGCATTTTTTATTGAAGTGGACGCTTCCTCAATGGGGGTGGGAGCTGTGCTTCTTCAAATCTTTGAGAAGAGACGCCAACCATGTGCGTTCTTCTCCAAAAAATTTTCTCAGGCAGAGAGGAATTATGCCATCGGTGATCGGGAACTTCTCGCTATTAAATTGGCGTTAGAGGAGTGGCGTCATCTCTTGGAGGGTTCCCCTCACTCCATAACGATCTTTACCGATCACAAGAATTTACAGTATCTACAGAATGCTAAACGTCTGAATCCTAGACAGGCCAGGTGGAGTCTCTTCTTTGCCCGTTTTAATTTCACGATTACCTACAAACCTGGTTCCTGCAACGGTCGGGCTGATGCGCTCTCTAGGTCATTTGACACTTTGGACGAGGAGTCCGCCCCTGAACCTGAGCCGATCATTCCCACCTCATGCATTGTTGCCCACTCTACCACCCTGAAGTCTAAAATTCCGCCTGGTAAGACCTTTGTCCCCACTGAGCTAAGAGCTAAGATCCTTCGTTGGGGACATGATTCCAAGGTGGCAGGGCATTCTGGATTCCTCCGATCCTTCCTACTCATCAGTCGTCACTACTGGTGGCCTAATCTCCGCTCAGACGTCAAAGACTACGTTAAAGCTTGTCATGTCTGTGCTCAGTCCAAATCCTCCACACAAGCTCCTGCTGGTCTCCTCATGCCCTTGCCTATTCCTAAGGAACCCTGGGCCCATATTGCCATGGATTTTATCACCGATCTCCCACTGTCTGAGAATAATACAGTCATTTGGGTGGTAATCGATCGATTCTCCAAGATGGCTCATTTTGTTCCTCTTCCTGGTCTTCCTTCTGCCCCTGCCTTGGTTCCCATTTTCATTCGAGAAATTCTCCGCCTACATGGGGTCCCTTCTCATATTGTTTCCGACAGGGGAGTCCAATTCACGTCTCGTTTTTGGAGAGCCTTTTGCAAATCCCTCAATATTGTCTTGGATTTTTCTTCTTCTTACCATCCCCAATCCAATGGACAGACTGAGAGGGTTAATCAGGAGTTAGAGGTCTTTCTTCGCACCTTTGTGTCTTCTCACCATGACGATTGGTCCTCTCTACTCCCGTGGGCAGAATTCTCCCATAACAATCATGTGAATACCAGTTCGCAGAAGACACCCTTTTTCACAGTTTATGGAAAACACCCTCAACTTCCTCTTCCTATGATCTGTTCTCCAGACATTCCAGCTTTGGCTTCGGTTCAGGAGTCTCTCAATTCCGTTTGGGGTCACGTTCATGATTCCCTCCGGGCAGCTGCTGAAAAATTCAAAGGCTTTGCAGACCGCCGCAGGCGTAAACCGCCTTCTCTTCAGCCAGGGGACAAAGTCTGGCTCTCTACCAGGAACATCAAGCTCCGAGTTCCTTCTCTGAAGTTTGCTCCACGATTCATCGGTCCATACACGGTAACTGCTAAACTGAATCCGGTTTGTTTCAAACTCCAGATTCCTAAGAGCCTTAAAATCACTAACTCCTTTCATGTTGCTCTTCTAAAGCCTTTAGTCCTCAATAAATTCTCTCGTCCTCTTCCTACCGTGGCGCCTGTCTCGGAGGATAATCAGGAGTACGAGATCAGTCAAATTCTGGACTCCCGACTCTGTAAAGGCGTTCTTCAGTACCTCGTTCATTGGAAAGGGTTTGGTCCTGAGGAGAGGTCTTGGATCACTGCATCTGAGGTCTTTGCACCTCGTCTGTTAAAGGAGTTTCATCTGAAGTTTCCCTCTAAACCTGGGCCCAGGCGGGGAAGGGGGAGGCCTCGTAAGAGGGAGGGTACTGTCATGGATATGCATTAATGTCTGTCTGCCATCTTACCTTCCTCCTCATGTGTTCATCTAGAGACCAGACCTCCTTCACCTGGCTTCCTTTATAATCTCCTCCCAGCCTGACTCCACCCCAGGCCCTATCACTGAACACTATATTAACCTGTGCACTGCAAGCCTGCTTTGCTGATCAACGTGTTTGTTAGGCATTGTGTGTTTGGGTTCCTGCCTGCCGTGTGCTACGTCTGTCTCTCTGTTACGTTATTGGCTTGTCCCCGACCATCCCTGTCTGCTCGTGACCCTTGACCTTCGGCTCGTTCTTCGTTATCCTTGTCTGCTTGTGGCCCCTGACCTTCGGCTTGTTATTCGGTTCTCTCTATCGTGTGCCGCTGCTTCCCCTTATCCTACGGGGCGTGAGCTAGGAAACTCCAGGGGCCGCGACCTGGTCCCAGCCTGCAGCGTAACATCCTCACCACTAGAGGCCCTGGAGAAGACCAGCTGGGTCTTAGACTCCGCGCCCTGGGGAATCTTGGCTCTCGCTTCCGTTGGGATCCCGGTTGTGCTCCTCTGGTCCCGCTTTCCACAACCACCCAGTTTCCTACCCACAGAAGCCAGCCATAGGGTTCACTACCTCGCGGTGCACTCCTGTCCCCCTACGGTGTGCATCTGTCACCTGGCCACAGGTGACCCTGACAATAGCAAGTTGCAGCCCTTCCAGTATGAAATTAATTTGTTCTTGTTTCATGCTTGTATTTTCATGGAGTGCTTTCTCAACACCCAGTAGGCCATCCTTCTGATTAATGCTTGTATATAGAGAATTTACGTCTACCGTCGCCAGTAGGTAATTCTGGGCCCCTTTTATTTCTTGGATTTCCTGTATTAGTTGTAAACTGTCACGGAGGTATGATTTGCCTTCCTTGACCAGTGGTTTGAGATAAGTGTCCAGGTACTCCCCTAATCTGGAGAACACTGAGTTGATTCCACTTATTATGGGCCTTCCAGGTGGCTTAACAAGTCTTTTATGAATTTTGGGCGTATAGTAAATTACTGGGGTTTTTGTGGAATTGGATACTAAGTATTCTGCCTCTTTGTTATTCAAAATGCCTATAGATACCCCCTTGTTCACAAATTCTTTAAGTTTTTTCTCAAATGTTGGTTCCCTTTTAGTTTTGTGTAAGTATTTTCAATATTCAATAGGTTCTCCATCTCAGCCTCGTAGTCTCGTTTATTTAAAATAACCAGCCCACCCCCTTTATCTGCTGGCCTTATTACGACCTCATTCTTTTTGCCAATTTCCTTAATTGTTTTCCAGATACCTTTAGTTTTGGTGTGCTTCTTACCTAAATTCCTCCGGTCGTCTTCCACCATTCTTTTAAAAGCCCCTATACATTGGTTCCCTGGGGTGTTGGGGTTGAAAATTGAGTTGTTTTTTAGCCTTGTTTGTGCATATTCAGGCTCTACTACTATCCTAACATCTTTATTCAGTGCAAAATGTTTCTTAAGATTGAGTTTTCTCAGAAATTTTTGAAGGTCAATAAAAGTTTCAAATTTATTAAGGGGCTTATTTGGCGCATATTTAAGCCCCAGATCTAAGACTTTAATTTCATCTGTGGTGAGCTCTATATCACTAAGGTTATAGATACCCTTCCCTTATATTCTCTTGGGTGCTTTCTTCTTCCCTCCCCTGCATCCTCTTCTCTGTTTTCTCTTTCCGGATTTCTTTGTGTGGGTGCTGTGTTTCTTTCTTGATTGGTTTCCCTCCCATTCCTTGGGTTGCCATATTCTGCTTGTCTCTGTTGTCCATCGTTCCTCTGGTTCCCATTCCATCGTCGAGGGCCCCCTCTGGGCCCCCCCGATTCCCATTCATTCCCCTCCATCCAGGGTTGCTGTAAGGGACCCGGGCTTTCCATCGCCCTGGTGGCCTGTCTTGGGGTCCTCCCCTGGGAAAATCCCCATATTCTCTCTGTTCTCTTCTATATTGAGGACTGTCATCATAATGATGGCTTCTTCTAAGAGGTGAAAATATATTATGGGTAGGTACATTATAGTTTGATGGATATGGGCTTCTGTGTTCCTGCGGTTCCTGGTAGTTTGCCCTCCTATAGTCAGGTCAGTCATATGTGTGTTCCTCTATGTAGAAGCCTAGTTCCATATTATCTTTACATATAGATGAATTGTTTTTGTTATACACAACTGTACTTGTTATTCAGATGGCTAGGACTAGGGAGCTAACTGTAGTCAACCATCTCTGTCGTCCATTATGTTAGCCATAAGAGTATTGATCTGGCTTTACGAGCCCAGGTTAAATATATCCTAAGGTCATATTCTAATTTTTATCATTTATACATATTTTAAAAGTTAGACTTTATAATTAGAAATGCTCCCGACACATCCTGTATAGAGAGCGGAGCCACAGATCCTTTTTTTAAAAACCGGGGACACCAAATTCACTCATTCCCTCCTCCTAAGTGGGCGGGCGTATTTACTTCCACTTGATTGGGTGACCCGATAGGATAGGGGGCGGGTTTTCTGTGGCTCACCTCTCTCATAAGCGTGATGAAGCGTAATCATGACACCGCCTCAGAAGACTTTCATTACGAAACGTGCGTAAGGCGGAATCACGCACATCACGCTGTTTCCCATCCGGGTACCTGAAGCTGGAACGCAGTTGAGGCGCAAGCTGCGATCACAGCATACGATTACCGCGGTGCTGTGTCCCTTGTACTTTTATCGTATAAGGCTATATGCTTTTGGAGGCCTAAGCACCATTGTTGTTTTTTATATATTTTATTTTAAATAAATCACCCAATTTTACCGCACTATGGGAGCTTATCATTTTTATTACTGAAGATTCTGGAAAACCTGCTGCTTGCCATTCATCACTTCCTGGAAAGTAAAGGAGCTGTGGAGATTGGAAATTGGAAACGTGCTGCAGCTATACATTTCACCTTGGCTGCAACTTGGCTGGGATATTGGCTGAACCAACACAGGATTGTGTCCCACATGCTGTCTACCCCTGCAGGGGTGCGAGGAGCTGGTGAGTGGGGACCCATGTGGGGGAGCACCTATGAAGCTCTTGGAAGTTTTGTCGGCAATGATTATTTTGGAAACTGAGTTCACTATTTAAACATCCACTTATATGGTTTTTGCACTTAGCAATTGGACTTTATGTACTGGCACACATATATACTCTTATATGTTTTTATAGTATTTTTATTTACATAGGTATCACATGCAACATATTATTATAGTGGCATACTATTGGAGCAATTGGTAGCACTATTGTTCATTTCATTATTTTATTTATGGATCTTATGTGACTTGGTACCTTACTGAACCACCTGTGGATCACATACACTAATTAGGGTGTTGCTATTTCATTAGCACTCTACAGCACTAACTCTCACTCATAATATAGGCCATCCTTGGTCATTAGTAAGAGGGCTTTAAGTTTTATACACTTTTTGTTTAGCCACCTGAAGTAAGCCAGACCCACCCACCCAGGGGAGGTGTTTAACAAGTCCCTATCCCTTTTATTTCATTCTAAACCCCTGGATTACTCCTGAGGGGAGAGCAGCGCCACACCCCATAACTATTTACATACATAGAAATATTGCACATAAATATGGATACAATATGATAAAAATATCAATGGAAGATATGGCTACTGAACCCGACGCGTTTCAGGAAAAACTTTTCTCCTGCATCAGGGTTTTGACAGAAAATATATCTATAGAAAAATGCAAGATAGTGAGTAAATAAACAAAACATATACACACACACACACTTGGTACTGTATTGTACATATAGCCCTAAGGGTGTGTATCACTTACATATCCATTTGCTAATACATATGGGTATCCACAAAGTTAAAAGAGAAATTGACACCATCACGCAAGCCCCCCCCCCCCCCGCACGTATCTCATCCAGTTGCCCAGTATTTTATTCATAGCATAGATTATAAAGGGAGAAGAAATGCCCAGATCCTCTAGGGGGACACCATCCCCAAATGCATCAAGAAATAATCTGCATGCTGAACCAGATAGGGTCTTGTGTGTACTGGGGTCCAAAAAAATGAAACCTGAAAATGGGAACTAATTAAATAATTGCACAAAAATGCCTTAGGATTTGTAGGATTTGGGGTTACCCATCATATGATCCCAGGGCAAATGGCACCTACCTAGGCCTGATAGTGCAATTGTTTACCAGCGGATATACTGACATGGACACCTGGAGTGAAGGAATGCCGCAGATCACCTCGGTAAGAGGATGACTGCAACGTCAAAGTTATCAGTGAGGGGGGGTCGCCAGATGGATTTACTAAAAAAGGGAAAGAAAAAGACAATATAATAAAAGTCTATTGAATGGAGTATGGGTACTGGTACGTATCCCCAACACCAAAAGTCTGGTTACAGCAGCATCTAAACAAAAAGACAACCCCCCATATACTCACTGATTAGACGAAAAGCAGCCTAGACATCTCCAAGTGTGTCCTAGCCCCTGCCATGTCCGACGTAAAATACACAGGGCTTAATAAAGCCCTGCTTGTATTGCCACAGTTGATGTCTAATAACCATCAGCTGAGTATGGTCAATCCCATGCAGGTTATCAGAGACGGGCCCCCTGGGTCCCTATCACGGCCGCCCCCCCACAGCGGCGGCGCCGCCGATGGCACCCCATGCACGCGTCCCGTCTGACAGACGGCACACGTGCAGTGACGTCACGTGCCCGTGCCGTGGAGTGACGTGCTCAAGTCCCTCCAGCATGGCAGCGCGTCCATAGGGCAACATAGGTTGCCCCGGATACAGCAAGGGGAGAAGAGAAAGATGCATATAGAACCACACTCACCTCCCATCAAGTCCTCCTAGGGGAATCTCTTTGCCGTGCCGGTGACTTGTCCTTCTGGTTCCACTGTCTGTATGGTTCCACGCTCAACTGCGCAGGCGCAGCCGAACAGCTGTTGAAGCTCGGAGATTTCCGTCGGCTTGCCTTGCGCCTGCGCAATAGAGGGAACCAGAGCGATAGGAACCATAGGCTCGGCAACTGTGGACGCGCTCGCCCCCCCTGCTTTATTACACACGCCGCCGCTTTCCTCTTCATACAGCAAGGGGCGGCTCAGATGTCATATTGTGCAATGCGATTTCTTTGTTTATACACGACACTCTATCCAGCCCCTTGCTGAATAGAGCGTTGTGTATAAACAAAGAAATCGCACTGCTCATTATCACATCTCAGCCGCCCCTTGCTGTATGAAGAGGAAAGCGGCGTGTGTAATGAAGCAGCGGGGGCGAGCGCGTCCTATCGATGTGCTTCCCCCCTTGACTGCGCAGGCGCTGCCGAACAGCTGTTTAAGCTCGGCGATTTCCGTCGCCACGGCTTGCGCCTGCGCAGTCAAGCTTGGAACCATACAGATAGGCGGAACAAGCTTGGCAGATCACCGGGCTCACACATCTAGTACCATATTCTGTTGTATCGAGATATATAAGTTGTCTCAAAGTGACCAAAAGAAAATCCCTGTAGGATTTTGTGGCTGCTAATAATTCAAAAAATTATAATTGGTAAAAATATAATGAAAAAGATATAAAAATAAATACATATACAAGAAGTAAATGAATATTAAAGCAGAAAATCGTCACTATGGAGCATGGATGACCTGCCAGGGACTATGCGTGACGGTGTCTATACAGGAACACACGCAATGACAAAAAATGGCAAACATTAGATACACGTGTAGCGATACCTTCAACTAAGAAGGCCGCAGATTTAGTTTGGGCCCTGAAGACAGCTCCGCCAACCCCCGGCAATGTACTCGACCCCCTACTGGCACAGTTAGTTATGGCAGCAATATATTTCTTATACTGTATGATTAAAGTCAGACACCAAGGCAATAATGAAAGGGGTATCTAATTTACTTTAAGCTTATGGTAAAAAAGGTTAACAGTGGTAACAGTTTACAGGTAATAAATTGCAGAGCCCTGCAGCAATAACATACTATGCATTAGATGAACAGTAAAGGTGTGCCGCGTGGGCGACCGTTAACTAGGCGCCCTGTGGCGCAGTAACTAAATGAACTAACTAGCTGGCCAGGCCTGACTCAGATATCTAAAACTCAGTCTATAGGGGATGATGGTTTCTTCACCGGCAATTCTTTAAAGGTGGTGCACATAACAGGATAACATTTGTAATCCAGTGGGAAGATTGTAATGGAATAAACACTTTACTGTAGAATCTCTGAGTTCAGCTCTGATATGGATCTCCAGCGAGAGTATCAGACATAAACTTGTGGGCCATGGCAGTCTATAGGCACATCAGCAATAAACAGTATATGGTCTGAGCATACGCTCGCTCACCCCTCTAGACACGGTCCCAGTCCGGGAACTTCCACCGACTGTGTCCTCACACACAGTGTCTCCAGCGATCGGGTCCCCGATCCAACCAAGGCTGTAGATGAGCAAAGTCAGATGCCACACAGGCTCACAGTGGGGTGGAAGGCTCTTTGGTGCTGCGCAAGGCCTCAGGCTTCAGGCCTTGCACTCCGGCACATCCGCACAGGAGGATCAGTCACTGAAGTCTCGTGTCCCAAAGAGGCCAAGCCCAGCCTCGCCTCCTCCTTTTATAACCCCTCCCATAAGTCTCTGGGGTGGAAACATGCCGAAAAGGATTCTGGGCAAGGTAGTCCCGGGAGCCTTAAAGGGGACCCCGCTACACACCCCCCCCCCACTTAAATTCTTTGGTCCCCAAATAAACTTTTAGCATACACTGCGCACAACCCCAGACAACATTGCATAAGAGGTTGGCATAGGGAATTCCCACCAAAACCGAGGGGTTAGATTCCCTTGCCCACAGGTCACACTATCCTGAGTGGCCTGCCTAACTGTGCCAGAGAGTGAGAGGGGGTTGCCCTCTACCAAATGTACAGTGGAGGCATCCGGATTCTCTACACTCCTCCTAGCAGTGACCACAGAATCTTCTGAGCTCTTCGCCATTTGTGGGTAGGTCAACTTTCTGGGAGGCCTTATGACTCTGCGAGCCCTTTGTTCCCTTGGGGTTTCTGGCTCTGGCGCCACAGGCTCTTCTTCTGTAACAGGCTCAGGCAACACGGCAGGCTCTGTAACATCTGCTTCAGGGGCCGAGGGACACATAAAGTCTCTAGGGTCCTGCTCAGGGTAAACATCACAGGCATCTTCCTAATAATCCGATGAAGAACTAGATGGGTTGAATTCAGTGGCTTCTGCATTCAGTTTGGAGCTCACTGAAGGTGATGGGCACCCGGTTGACTCCTTCACCGGGGCCCTCTGAAGTTTCCCGCCGGCTTGCGGTTGTCCGTTTTCTTCTTCTTGGGACTGGAACATGTAGCTGCAATATGGCCAATTCCTACACAGTTAAAGCAGGCTATATCTCCCCATTCTTGTAAAGATGCGGGTGCTGAGGCAATTGGGAATAATTCCTTCCTTGGTACTTCTCTCTTGGGATCCTCTGGGTCTTTTGCCATCAGAGAGGTCAACATCTCTAACACCTTGGACATTTGAGATTTTAGAGTGTCTACCTCTGAGTCTCTTTCAGGGGTCATCACTGGATTGACTAGCACCTGTGCAGGGACAACATTTGTCTTAATCATTTGCTGGTCCTGTTGTAGCGCCTCCTCATCTCTGATGATTTTTATCAAGTCAGCATAAGTCAGTAACGTTCCTCCTCCCGAGGTTTTCAGGTGCAGCCAGACTGGATCCGAGCGTAACGCTCCCTTTAAGACTTGCTTCATTCTTGCTGCATCTGTATCTTGGGGCTTCATTCCCTTCTTCAACACAATCTTGCACAGCAACCTGTTCAGTCTCCTAACATACTCTGAAAGTTTCTCCCTTGGCTGTTGGAAAGTGTGTTCAAATTGGTAGACCATCTCTGTCACTTTTTCCAATTGACCAAACTCTTCTTGTAGCAAAGCTAGACAGTCTTGAGCCGTGCAATCTGCATTCCCAAATCGAAAGCTTTTCACTGCTTCTGCTGCTGCGCCTTTTAGGCTCTCTATCACTCGTTGCCTCTTCTGAGCTTCAGGCACCTCCCATTCCTCTACTGCTTGTAATGCCTGCTCCACCCAAGTATCAAAATCTTCTTCCCCTGCAGGGACAGGGAGCTTCCCTGAGAATGTTTTCAGTCTCCGGTAGCTAGTCTCCACATGCACCGTGTTTGTCTTCTGACATTTGATTAGTAGATCCCCTATTGCTTTTATCAATTCTGGTGACATAGCAGTGGCAGGTTCGGGTGCCACTGGGGGTGTCACCCTACCTCCTCTTTCTGGTGAGGTACGGGCCATAGCCTGCGGTGATCTCATCTGTAATGGTTCCTTCTTTATAGTTACTGCGGGCGCCAACCTATAGGTTCTATTGTCTGGCGTCTTTACACACTTGTACTTGCAAGCCTCTGGTATCCCGTCTCCGTATTCCACCAGTGCATACTGATATGAAGTATCTGGGTCTGATTTTATATCTATCACCCATGGTGTGTGATCTGGGGACACTAACTTCATTAACTCCTCTACCATGTCAGTCTTCCATTCCTCCCCTGGGAGACTGATGACTATCGAGTTATTCGGCTCTGTCCTAGAAGTTTTGCACCACTCTTCTATTGCTTGCGGGTCCATGCCGGCATCTCTGGCGTTTAATTGCTGTATCAAGATCCCGGACGAGCCCCCACATGTAGCGATACCTTCAACTAAGAAGGCCGCAGATTTAGTTTGGGCCCTGAAGACAGCTCCGCCAACCCCCGGCAATGTACTCGACCCCCTACTGGCACAGTTAGTTATGGCAGCAATATATTTCTTATACTGTATGATTAAAGTCAGACACCAAGGCAATAATGAAAGGGGGTATCTAATTTACTTTAAGCTTATGGTAAAAAAGGTTAACAGTGGTAACAGTTTACAGGTAATAAATTGCAGAGCCCTGCAGCAATAACATACTATGCATTAGATGAACAGTAAAGGTGCGCCGTGTGGGCGACCGTTCACTAGGCGCCCTGTGGCGCAGTAACTAAATGAACTTACTAGCTGGCCAGGCCTGACTCAGATATCTAAAACTCAGTCTATAGGGGATGATGGTTTCTTCACCGGCAATTCTTTAAAGGTGGTGCACATAACAGGATAACATTTGTAATCCAGTGGGAAGATTGTAATGGAATAAACACTTTACTGTAGAATCTCTGAGTTCAGCTCTGATATGGATCTCCAGCGAGAGTAACAGACCTAAACTTGTGGGCCACGGCAGTCTATAGGCACATCAGCAATAAACGGTATATGGTCTGAGCATACGCTCGCTCACCCCTCCGGACGCGGTCCCAGTCCGGGAACTTCCACCGACTGTGTCCTCACACACAGTGTCTCCAGCGATCGGGTCCCCGATCCAACCAAGGCTGTAGATGAGCAAAGTCAGATGCCACCCAGGCTCGCAGTGGGGTGGAAGGCTCTTTGGTGCTGCGCAAGGCCTCAGGCTTCAGGCCTTGCACTCCGGCACATCTGCACAGGAGGATCAGTCACTGAAGTCTCGTATCCCAAAGAGGCCGAGCCCAGCCTCGCCTCCTCCTTTTATAACCCCCCCATGAGTCTCTGGGGTGGAAACATGCCGAAAAGGATTCTGGGCAAGGTAGTCCCGGGAGCCTTAAAGGGGACCCCGCTAAACACATAATGGAAAGTTAGACAAAAAGCTGTTACAGGATAGAAAAACATGTGATGTAAATGGATTAACGAATGAGGGCAGAATAGAGACGACTCAAAAAGCAGAAGGAAGAGGAAATCCAAGAGAAGAAAGGGTCACAACACGATTTCTGCAACGCATGCAGACTGTTATATCCAACCACTGGGTTGAATAATGCAGTGTGCTTCAAGCCCATTTTGGAGGGCTTCAACTCAGGTGGGATGGAAAAATAGGGTTCATGCAGAGGCGTACCTAGGGTCTCCAGCGCCCTTGGCGAGAATCTATATCGGCGGCGCCCCCCCCCCCCCCCGGAACCTCCCCTTCATTAAAGAGTTAGAATTTCAGTTGTTTGCTTTTTTACATCAATGTCCTTTAATTTTTAATTGTCTGCATATCCATTAAAGATAATGTTTAGGCTATACAGACCCTTTTCAATTGTTTTGACTTTTGAAAAAAGATATTGCATATAAACATAGTAGTCAGATGAGATTTAGGCCTCATGCCCACTGGCGTTTTTACAGCTGCGTTTTTTGCAGCTTAAAAACGCCTGTCCATGTTATTGTAAATATTTTTTTATTTTTTTTTTATTTTTTTTTTGAAAAAAAAAACAAAAAAAAAAAACGTCGGAGCTAAAAACGCGACCGCGCGTTAGTGCGCATTTTTGCGCGTTAGTGCGTGTTAGTGCGCGTTTTTTTCTGCCTAATTCTGACGCTGAGGAACGCACTGGTCCTGGGTTTTTTTTACAGCTTAAAAACGTCTATGCTATTTGCAGCTTAAAAACGTCTAGGTGGGCATGAAGCTATAGACTAACATGGACAGGCGTTTTTAAGCTGTAAAAAACGCTCAAAAACGCGGCTGTAAAAACGTCCGTGGGCATGAGGCCTTAGGATAAACACATGGTATCACATTCAGGGGGTGTATGGGGGATGCATGAAGTGTGCTGTGAGTATAGGGGGTGTATGGGGGATGCATGGAGTGTGCTGGGAGTATAGGGGGTGTATGGGGGATGCATGAATTGTGCTGTGAGTATAGGGGTTGTATGTGGGATGCATGGAGTGTGCTGTGAGTATAGGGGGATGCACAGAGTGTGCTGCGAGTATAGAGGGAGTATGGGGATGCATGGAGTGTGCTGTGAGTATAGGGGGTGTATGGGGGATGCATGGAGTGTGCTGTGAGTATAGGGGGTGTATGGTGGATGCATGGATTGTGCTGTGAATATAGGGATTGTATGTGAGATGAATGGAGTGTGCTGTGAGTATGGGGGGATGCACGGAGTATGCTGCGAGTATAGGGGGTGTATGGTAGGGTGACCAGACATCCCCGGTTTCAGGGGACAGTCCCCGGATTGAGGACACTGTCCCCGGACCAAGTCTGTCCCCGGTTTTGTCCCCGGATTGGATTTGAACAGGGGCTGGGGCAATTTCAAAGACAGTCAGTGCAGAATAAAAAAAAAAAAATAATTCTAAATTACACCAACTGCTCCGCCGCTCCTACTAGCTTAGGGGGGTGTATTTTTTCCATTATCTGTGCCCCTTTCTGATGATCATGTGCTGGTCGGAGTGGAGGGAATATTTCTACAGTTTTGGGCGCATAGCCATTCAGCTCCGCTCGCATGTTCTTCTGCCTTGGCTCAAGTCCCGGCCAGCCACCTGCCTGCTTATCTCCTTGCCTCCCCTGGTGGAGTGATCTTCCTCCGCTCCCCACCCAGTAGTAGCCGGGGCCCAGAGAGTAAGACTTGACAGGCTGTGAGGTGGGCGGTGGCGGTGATGGACAGAGAGTCGATGATTGCCGCCATTACTAGTAAAAAAAAAAAAAAAAATATGTCCCCGGATTACATTTTAATATCACCTTAGTGTATGGGGGATAAAAATGGGGGGAAAAAACTGCGCTAAACCCAAATGTGAAAACAAATATCAAGCAGCTGACACTTAAACAAAGTCTAAGGGCCCTTTCACACAGGCGGATCCCGTGAGGATCCGTTCCTTAAACATCTGCTTGCTCAAAGGGGATCGCTCCGTTGATCCCCGCTGAGCCGGCGGATGACTAGCCGTCTCTGCACACCGTCTGCAGAAACGGAGCATAGCGGACACTGATGAGATCGGGTGTCAGCGGATGACACCCGCTATCCCACAGGGATACATGCATGTCCGTTTTTCATCCGAAAACGGATGGATGAAAAACGGACATACGGTCCGCATGTGTAAAAGGGCCCTAATGGGAATGGTGAAAAAATTGTGTAGTGCTAATGGTGCGAATGTGTAAAGGATTACTCCTGGGTAATGAGAAAACTCAAAATACACAATGAAAAACATTAGTGAACAAACATCAAAGATAAATAGTGAAAAAGCATATGTGCAAAGCACACTATAAATGATATATAATGAAGTCCCAAATGTGGATTTAAACTTCCAATAATGTCTTATGAAGTGTAGAGCAGAGTCCACAAAAATGGGAGAAAGCAAATGAAACTTCTTCCTGTAGAAGTGACACCAAATAGTAGAGATGAGGGAAAGAGTTTCCTGTAGTCATAAAAAGAGTATAAAAGGCAATGTGGGGTGCAGTAAATGCTAGTGTAGCGGGCATGTACCATTTAGGAGAAGCATCTGGGTGGTAGCATGACCCAGATGCACTGATTGGAAAAATAGGGCTGTATTCTGTTCGGGTGAGGACATCAGTGGTGCACAGTTCCCTGTGGCTCAGTAGGTGGCGCTGTCGCTCTGAGCCGGGGTTCAACCACTACTGAAGTGCCGTACCCTTTGTGACCTCTGGCGACAGCTGTACTGCGGGGCGGGGAACCCGCTGTGCTTGCTGGGAGAGGGTATAAAGGGGGCGGACATCTTCACCACGAGCTGCAAGTTCCAGGCACCTTCAGCCTCAGGGCTGCTGTCCGTGTTCGGTGTTCAGGCGCCCTTGGCCTGTACACGAGGAGTTAGTGTTCCATCCCAGACACCTTCAGTCTGGGGTGAGGTACTCAGCCGGAGGCCTGGGGCCCAGTATCTTCCGCTGGGTCCCGCGAGGGAGGGATCGTCCTAATGTCCCCCGGGTGTTGGGCACCTGAATCCAGGGCGTAAGGGACCGGAGAGGGGACCCTTCGTGAAGCTGGTGCAGCATATTGCCAGTGTCGGGTGGACCTCCGGAGACCGCTTGGATGGATATCTTTCTCCAACAAAGGCCTGTTCATAAAGGAAGGTAATTCATGTTCTGTGACCGGTGGCAGCGGTACATCTAGTCAATTCAGGTCGGTGGCAAAGACCTGCTATTAGGCCTGTGGCAGGGGCCTCAACAGTTCACCCGGTCGGTGGCAGCGACCAAACTCACGGTCGGTGGCAGCGACTGTGCGCCAAGCCTATTCGCCAAAGAAGGAAGAGGAGAGTTCATTGTGCGTGGGCCTACTTGTATCCATACCCTGTTTGTTTGTTTAAAAGTTCAACTGATACTGTTCATATGTGAAGAAGAATAAAGGAGTGTTGGACTTTTTATGGTGTGGGGCTCTATTACTGACAGTCAAACTTGCCCTCTGCCGGAGGGCCAGAGGCTCCATCTAGAACACAGGACTCGGAGGTAAAATAGTGTTGGCCTTCACCTCTACACCTTAGAGGACATGGGCCGTAGTGAACCTCATCCTCTTCCCGCATACCCCTAGACAAACAAGCCATTTTATTTACTAGAAGGGGATGGGGGTGAGGCCGCTACACGTGGGGTCTCAGTGCCGGGATTGTGTTATGGAGCCAAAGCTATTGAAGAAAGAAAGAAAGGTCTTCTGGACGCAGCACTCCGGTTAAAAAGCCTTTATTCCAAAAAAGGTTCAGGAAACCAAAAACACTCTGCACAACACAACAAACTGATCTCGTCTGGCTGACGCGTTTCACACTATTTAAAGTGCTTACTCATAGCTAGTTATTACACAAATACTACCCAAGATATACCCTAAACAGGGGAAGTCATGTGATCCAACCCCAAGGTGAAAATAATTAGTTAATTAAAAATTAATTGAACATGAAGTGATTCAAGTGAAATGGATGTGGTTCACTGACCACAATGAAAAAAGAGGATAGGAATGCCTCACCATATACCAATCTATGCAGATATGTAAAATATATATTTTTAAAAATGTATAATATATATAAAAAATAAGTGATATGGTGTGGAGTGGAAACGAAAAAATAACAATAAGAATAATTGTGAAAATCAAATAAAATAAATAAAAAATAGGGATGAAATTACTACCAATTAAAAAAGTGGTATAATGTAAATGTGCATCCAAAACATGTGTGAACATGTGTGTAAATACAAAAAAGAGAAAGAATATATATATAGTGTATATATATATGTGCATATGTATAAAATTTGGACATGTATAGATGAAAAAATGCAAAGCAACCTTATAAATTGATTAGGTGCACTGTGAAGTGCTTGCATTAATATTACTTAGTCCGTGCTGATATGTGCATGTCTCTTTTGAGATATATTTATTTTTATTTATATTTATTTTAAAATTTTATTATTTTATTATTGATATTGATAATTTATACAGTGAACTTAATGTGAATAAAAGAACAATTGTTCTATTTAAACTAATATCTGAACAGATTTGTATTAATATGTGAGTATATGTCTCTTTAAAAAAATGCATTAGTCTATATGTCTATTGGGATGGAAGTCATTCCTGAAGGTATATTGTGCATGAAGATGAACCATTACACAAACATGCAGTAAAAGCATATGTGTACAAATGTGTTTGAATATACTTGAAGTCACCGTATTTAAAAACACCAAGTATGTAATTATGAGACAAAAAATGTACCCATATGTGTACACCGGCATGCAGCTAGGTGCACACACATGGGGAGCCCGATAAAAAGGCATATATGTATAAAAAAAATTTTTGTTTATAATGGCTCCAGTGATGCGCACATCAACTGGGACATCCAAAAACGATCCATCCAATCGACAAGTCTGTAAGATGGTTTTGTCTGGACGATTCACATCAAGACAAATGTCCATGTGAAGAGTTGATTGAGGGTGTACCCATGTGTACATGTAGACATGCAGCTCAGCACGCACACACGAAGAGCCCAATGCAAAAACATATATATATATATATGTGTGTACATGGTGGCTCCAAAACGTGTGCATTAACTGAAGTGCACGTCCAACCATAGACATCTCGATGGAAAACATTCCGTCCAATCCAACCAACCACAGACATCTTGATGGAAAACAATCCATCCAATCAAAATATCTACAAGATTTTCTACGTGAACAATTCACATTAAGGTGAATGTCTGTGTGAAAAGGTTGGATAAGGAAAGTAAATAAATGGATAAATAAAAGAAAAGAATGCCCCAGTGTGAATGCAAGCATTCAGCCAAATGCGCACACATGAGGAGCCCAATGTAAAAATATATGTGTATATATATAATGGCTTCGAAACTGTGCGCATTAGCTGGGATGTGCATCCAACCATAGACATCTCGATGGAAAACCATCCGTTCAATTAAAGATGTACAAATAATTCTATGGGAACAATTCACACGGGAACAAATGTCTACATAAAAAGATTGAAAAATAACATGCTAACAAAAAACCCTTGGGGTTGGATCCTGGCTAAGTGTGAACATACCATGATGCCCACATAAACTTATGCACTCAATGAATGCCAATACAATATTACATCTACAGCACAATATACATACGGATGAAATATGGGCCATAAATCTTGTGTGTACATTGGCTTCCGAGATGGAATTCTATATGTCGTTTCCGTATACAAAATAAACTCTATATATGCCCAAGACAGTTCATGCTGTCAAAAATGACATAACCAAAACCAACATAAATTAAAAGGAATAAAGAGACTATAAAACACACAAATTAATGTGTGACACATATACAATAAAACAATCTGATCATGACGATCTACCACTAATTGATGATTTGTGCAAAAGAAAGAGACCAAGTCCATACAATTTCTTCCAAGCCAGGTGAATAATAGTTCGAGACTAAAAGAAAAAGGGGAAGAAAAAGAAAGAGAATGGTCCCAATAGAATAGTAGAACTATCATGTTCCATATGTTATATGAACAGTAATATAGAGACCATAAAGATTTGAACATGCAAAAAGCAGTCAATATCATGGTAACTACATGAAACAAGATAAAATGAAAACCTCTGACAATAATCCGGGTATAAACATGTGTGTCCATGAGCATGTAGTAAAGGAGGACAAAATGGCAATCCGAACCTAAATTAACATGCATGGGCAACAAATGTTAGAAACATCAGAAAAAATGCCAGACACCAAAAACTAGAAAGGACACTGTGCAGGACGTGAGGACTAATCATAATAATGGGATACATCCCATTCAAAGTTAAGGCCTGCCGGTATCCTGGTATGCAATGAAAAAATCCAATAGACTTCACGCCTGCACAGTGTCCTGAATTTGTCTCCCCCTCTTAAAGGTGAAACAATCTTTTCTATACCTTGTATAGAGAGGCATGAGACATTTTTCTGATGTACTGATACCCAATGCCTAGCAACATTCGTATTTCTATCTTTCTGTATATCATACAGGTGATCATACAGTCTGTCTTTGAGTCTCCTTGTCGTTCTTCCGACATATTGGATATCGCACAGTTCACATTTAATCACATACACCAAAAACTTGGTATTGCAATTGATGAACTGCTTGATATCGTAAGAATTGTGATTGGTACTAGACTGAACTGTGTCACCTGTTTTTATATGTCTACAGTAATTGCAGTGAGGCATTCCACATCTAAAAGTGCCCTGGAAATGCAACCAGTTTGATGCCGAGGATATGCTTGAAAAAAGGCTAGGTGAAAGGCGACTACCCAAAGTGGGGGCTCTACGGGACACTGATTTAACTCCCCTGGAGAGTATTTCATGGTAGGCAGGGTCATTCAGTAGAATGGGAAGGTATTTCTCAATAATAGATTTTATTTTACCGAATTCAAAACTGTAAGGTGTAGAGAACACCGGTACACCACTGAAAGACAGTGCCGCTTTGTTTTTACGTTTATTCGAACAGTTCTGAAGTAAGGTCTCTCTTGGGATAACACTCGCGATTTTAAAGGCTCTTTTTATCATATTGGGAGCATAACCCCTATTGATGAATCGTTGGGTCATGTTAGTAGCTTCGGTGACAAAATCCTCAGGTCTGCTGCACAAGCGTCGGAGCCTGAGGAATTGTCCAACCGGAACCCCACGAACGGTGTGGCTAGGATGACCTGAGTCCGCTCTAAGAAGGGCATTGCCAGCTGTGGGTTTTCTATAGAGACCTGTAACTACTACATCATTTACAGCCGACAACTTGACATCCAAAAAATCTATGGAGGTGATGCCAAGTTTTCCAGTGAAGCGGAGATTCATGGAATTATCGTTAAGGTGATCCAACCAATCCTGTAAATTTGTGTCCTCTTTAGAGGAAACAAACAGGAGGTCGTCAATGAACCTACAAAAGAAAATCGTATCTAAACGGCGGGGGCTATCATGTCCAAAGATGCGAGACCTCTCCCAAAATCCCATATAGAGATTAGCCAGGGAAGGCGAAAATTTCGCTCCCATAGAGGCCCCGCACCTTTGGAGATAATAGCCCCCGTCAAACATAAAAAAATTATGTGTAAGTAAATAGTCCAATGACAGTAAGATAAACTCCTGTAACACTAACGAATACTTCCCAGATTCTTTAAGCAAAGTGGACACAGCCAGAACCCCCAAGTCATGAGGAATGCTCGAGTAGAGGCTGGTCACATCACATGTAATCCACCTGTACTCTGCTTTCCACTGAAAATCCCGGAGTTTTATGAGCAGTTGTTTGGTATCACGTAGATACCCTGGGAGGTTGACAACCAAAGGCTGAAGTTGGCCGTCAACCCACTCTCCTAGCCGCTCGTTAAGGGATCCAATGCCTGCCACTATGGGCCTGCCCACGAGTGGGTCCAGGCCCTTGTGAATTTTTGGCAGGTGATGGAACACTGGCATTACGGGATTAATGGGGATAAATAACAACTTCTCTTTATCTGAAAAAATTCCCGCATGGACTGCTGTGTCCAACAAGGAGGAAAGTTTGGCAGAGAAAGGGATGGTGGGATCACCCTTGAGTGGAGTATAGGTGTTGCTGTCAGACAACTGACGTAAAGCTTCACCTTTGTAGGTGTCAGAATTGAGGACCACCACCAACCCACCCTTGTCCGCATTGCGAATGACAATGTTATTATCCATTTCTAAATGTTTAAGAGCCTTGTGTTCTGATGGAGACAAATTATGGGAAACAGACCTCCTTCGGCAATCACGGGCCAAATGGGTAAGATCCTTCTCGACCATACTTTGAAAGAGGTCGAGATCCTTGCCACGCGACCCCACCGGATAAAAGTCCGATCTAAGTTTAAATGAAATACTATTGGGGACATCGGTGGGGTCGACGGGGCAAGGACTGGACTCAGTGGCCAAATCCATGAGCTCTTAAAGAGCACATACTTCTGAAAACAACACTGGAGAAGGACACTCACCCATATCCTGATCACCGGAGGAGGTGTCCTCTGCTTCCATAGGGAGATCAAAATAGTGTTTCTTGAGCGTTAAGCTACGAGAGAATTTATTAACGTCCAATAGGGTATTAAAGAGGTCAAAATGCCTAGTGGGGCAAAAATTAAGTCCCTTGGATAAAATGCATTTTTCTTCATCGCTTAAAATTCTGCTCGAGATGTTGATAACGTTGGTGACATCTATTTCTTTCTCCCCCGCAAGGTGTATGTTTTTTTTTTTAAAGAGCCTTTAAAATCGCGAGTGTTATCCCAAGAGAGACCTTACTTCAGAACTGTTCGAATAAACGTAAAAAACAAAGCGGCACTGTCTTTCAGTGGTGTACCGGTGTTCTCTACACCTTACAGTTTTGAATTCGGTAAAATAAAATCTATTATTGAGAAATACCTTCCCATTCTACTGAATGACCCTGCCTACCATGAAATACTCTCCAGGGGAGTTAAATCAGTGTCCCGTAGAGCCCCCACTTTGGGTAGTCGCCTTTCACCTAGCCTTTTTTCAAGCATATCCTCGGCATCAAACTGGTTGCATTTCCAGGGCACTTTTAGATGTGGAATGCCTCACTGCAATTACTGTAGACATATAAAAACAGGTGACACAGTTCAGTCTAGTACCAATCACAATTCTTACGATATCAAGCAGTTCATCAATTGCAATACCAAGTTTTTGGTGTATGTGATTAAATGTGAACTGTGCGATATCCAATATGTCGGAAGAACGACAAGGAGACTCAAAGACAGACTGTATGATCACCTGTATGATATACAGAAAGATAGAAATACGAATGTTGCTAGGCATTGGGTATCAGTACATCAGAAAAATGTCTCATGCCTCTCTATACAAGGTATAGAAAAGATTGTTTCACCTTTAAGAGGGGGAGACAAATTCAGGACACTGTGCAGGCGTGAAGTCTATTGGATTTTTTCATTGCATACCAGGATACCGGCAGGCCTTAACTTTGAATGGGATGTATCCCATTATTATGATTAGTCCTCACGTCCTGCACAGTGTCCTTTCTAGTTTTTGGTGTCTGGCATTTTTTCTGATGTTTCTAACATTTGTTGCCCATGCATGTTAATTTAGGTTCGGATTGCCATTTTGTCCTCCTTTACTACATGCTCATGGACACACATGTTTATACCCGGATTATTGTCAGAGGTTTTCATTTTATCTTGTTTCATGTAGTTACCATGATATTGACTGCTTTTTGCATGTTCAAATCTTTATGGTCTCTATATTACTGTTCATATAACATATGGAACATGATAGTTCTACTATTCTATTGGGACCATTCTCTTTCTTTTTCTTCCCCTTTTTCTTTTAGTCTCGAACTATTATTCACCTGGCTTGGAAGAAATTGTATGGACTTGGTCTCTTTCTTTTGCACAAATCATCAATTAGTGGTAGATCGTCATGATCAGATTGTTTTATTGTATATGTGTCACACATTAATTTGTGTGTTTTATAGTCTCTTTATTCCTTTTAATTTATGTTGGTTTTGGTTACGTCATTTTTGACAGCATGAACTGTCTTGGGCATATATAGAGTTTATTTTGTATACGGAAACGACATATAGAATTCCATCTCGGAAGCCAATGTACACACAAGATTTATGGCCCATATTTCATCCGTATGTATATTGTGCTGTAGATGTAATATTGTATTGGCATTCATTGAGTGCATAAGTTTATGTGGGCATCATGGTATGTTCACACTTAGTCAGGATCCAACCCCAAGGTTTTTTTGTTAGCATGTTATTTTTCAATCTTTTTATGTAGACATTTGTTCCCGTGTGAATTGTTCCCATAGAATTATTTGTACATCTTCAATTGAACGGATGGTTTTCCATCGAGATGTCTATGGTTGGATGCACATCCCAGCTAATGCGCACAGTTTCGGAGCCATTATATATATACACATATATTTTTACATTGGGCTCCTCATGTGTGCGCATTTGGCTGAATGCTTGCATTCACACGGGGGCATTCTTTTCTTTTATTTATCCATTTATTTACTTTCCTTATCCAACCTTTTCACACAGACATTCACCTTAATGTGAATTGTTCACGTAGAAAATCTCGTAGATATTTTGATTGGATGGATTGTTTTCCATCGAGATGTCTGTGGTTGGTTGGATTGGACGGAATGTTTTCCATCGAGATGTCTATGGTTGGACGTGCACTTCGGTTAATGCACACGTTTTGGAGCCACCATGTACACACATATATATATATGTTTTTGCATTGGGCTCTTCGTGTGTGCGTGCTGAGCTGCATGTCTACATGTACACATGGGTACACCCTCAATCAACTCTTCACATGGACATTTGTCTTGATGTGAATCGTCCAGACAAAACCATCTTACAGACTTGTCGATTGGATGGATCGTTTTTGGATGTCCCAGTTGATGTGCGCATCACTGGAGCCATTATAAACAAAAATTTTTTTTATACATATATGCCTTTTTATCGGGCTCCCCATGTGTGTGCACCTAGCTGCATGCCGGTGTACACATATGGGTACATTTTTGTCTCATAATTACATACTTGGTGTTTTTAAATACAGTGACTTCAAGTATATTCAAACACATTTGTACACATATGCTTTTACTGCATGTTTGTGTAATGGTTCATCTTCATGCACAATATACCTTCAGGAATGATTTCCATCCCAATAGACATATAGACTAATGCATTTTTTAAAGAGACATATACTCACATATTAATACAAATCTGTTCAGATATTAGTTTAAATAGAACAATTGTTCTTTTATTCACATTAAGTTCACTGTATAAATTATCAATATCAATAATAAAATAATAAAATTTAAAAATAAATATAAATAAATATAAATATATCTCAAAAGAGACATGCACATATCAGCACGGACTAAGTAATATTAATGCAAGCACTTCACAGTGCACCTAATCAATTTATAAGGTTGCTTTGCATTTTTTCATCTATACATGTCCAAAATTTATACATATGCACATATATATATATACACTATATATATATTCTTTCTCTTTTTTGTATTTACACACATGGTCACACATGTTTTGGATGCACATTTACATTATACCACTTTTTTAATTGGTAGTAATTTCATCCCTATTTTTTATTTATTTGATTTGATTTTCACAATTATTCTTATTGTTATTTTTTCGTTTCCACTCCACACCATATCACTTATTTTTTATATATACTATACATTTTTAAAAATATATCTTTTACATATCTGCATAGATTGTTATATGGTGAGGCATTCCTATCCTCTTTTTTCATTGTGGTCAGTGAACCACACCCATTTCACTTGAATCACTTCATGTTCAATTAATTTTTAATTAACTAATTATTTTCACCTTGGGGTTGGATCACATGACTTCCCCTGTTTAGGGTATATCTTGGGTAGTATTTGTGTAATAACTAGCTATGAGTAAGCACTTTAAATAGTGTGAAACGCGTCAGCCAGACGAGATCAGTTTGTTGTGTTGTGCAGAGTGTTTTTGGTTTCCTGAACCTTTTTTGGAATAAAGGCTTTTTAACCGGAGTGCTGCGTCCAGAAGACCTTTCTTTCTTTCTTCAATTGCATTTGCATTTGCCTGCACCCTTGGTTGCTGGGAGGAGGTAATTCCAGGGACTTCCACACCTGAGCGGCTTCCTTTCTCCATGGAGCCGAAGCTGACGGAGTTTGAGTGTGTCTGCCCAATGGAGTTCTGAGTAGGTCGGCCATGTTGGCCAACATGCCACGAGGCAAACCTTCCTTGCACAGTTTGTGGGCGTGACTCGGAGAAAGCCCGCGAGCTGAAGCGCCAAAGGGGAGGAGTCCGGCCATGTGAGGCAGATCACGTGGGGGCTGTGGCAAGAACTACGCAGTGCGCAATGGAGCAACAAGCCGTGACCATGTTTGAAAATGCCTCGTGGTTTCCAGTTTCTACCACCACGAGGATGGCTTTGACTAATGCTCCGGTTACGGATACGGGGATCCGGCTCAAGCCACGGGGAAGATTCGCCCTGTACTTTTGCAGAGACGTTGAGGCCCTGGGTATGATTTGTCCCGGCTGTTCGGGACTAGTGGTGCAGTTGAAGCCCATCGGGCGCTGCGAGGCCTGCGTTGAGTTCTTATTCGAGTTGGAACCGTCCTTTGAAAAGCCAAGAGCTATCTACCTTGACTGCACAGGCGCCACTACTCAAGGAGGAGGAATCACCGATTGGACAGCCGTCCCCACGTGCACTGCCGGGACCGGGGAGGAGGTTTCCATCAAAGAAGAGAAATCCGAGGATGCTGCTTCGGTCACCACAGGGTCCCTGCTCCCACCGTCAAAACGGAAGGTCGGCCTGGTCAAGGCTTCCTATGGCCGTGGAGGAGCTTCGCCCCGCTGCTTGCCTGGCCTCGATGGATCCGGAGGAAAGAGTCCTGGACATCACGACACTACTGCAGGCCCAGGTGAGCCAGGGGTTGGGACTGTTGGTGTGGTTGGAGGTGTCGGGAGTCCACAGTCGGTGGAGCCTGCTGAGGGGGGAGACTGCGAGTCTACAAGGGGTTACCTACCTGACAAAATGTATGACACCTCCAACCTGGAGTCGCTCTCCGACATTGGAGACGATGCAGAGATCGACAAGATTTTCTGCCAGAAAGGCTGGGACAAGATACCTCTGTCCTCGTCCCGTGCAAAAAAGGGACTCAGCCATGTCCGCAGGGGATAGTACACCCCGGGTGGAGGCACCAGCACCTGAGGAGCCCTGTCCCCAGCCTGCCCTTCGATCACCGGTGCCACCTGCATCTAACACCGGGGGTCAGAGACTGTCGCTGCGGGCGCCTATGCCCGGTTTGGAAGTGATCAAGGCCCCTCGCCATCTGGACTGTATTGTCTTACCGGGTGTGGGGAATAAAGCTACTATGCCTCCCTTGGCCAGGCTTCAACGCTTGTTTGGTCAGAAGGTTGCTCATGAGTACGGGTGGGAATACCCATACTTGTCAAAGGAACTGTTATATGAGGTCGAAGTCCATCGGGAGCGTTGGTACAATGACTTCATATGGACACATATTGGAGTACCACACGCCCGTAGGTACCTTGCTTGCTCTCCCAAGGCATCACAAAGGTTCAATGACGGCAAGGGAGAATGGATGCTGGGTCGGCACATCCACGCGGATAAAGTGCTGATACGCCGGAAAGACAAGGAAGATGCCGAGTATCAGATTGAGACCATGGATCAGCATTTGAAGCCCCTTGTCCTGCCGCATCCCAGATTCTATCTGTAGGAGAAAAGACTCCTTTCCTTTGTCCTTTTTTTCCCAAGTGGTGAAACTTTCTGGAGTTTGTGTTTGCTTCTCCGGAAAAATCAGTGACTGTGCCCTAGTTAAAGGGGTGTTTGTGCTCTTCGGAGGAATAGAGACTGTTTCTGTTTTTTTTTTCTTCTTTCTTCCATCCAGCAAAGTAATCATGGACTTTGGGGTAGTTAGAGCCAGGGTACAGAGAAGTTCCGTCTCAGGATTTGACAAGTGCTATGACCGTGGCGCTGTCACCAGGTGGCGGTGTTGCGCAACGACATTCACTTTTCACACACACACACTTCAGGAAGGAAAGAATTTCTCTGAGGAGAGGTTTTTTCATTCCCACACGAACATATGTGTTAGGGATTTGTGTGCTTAACGTTTCTTTCTTTCCCCTCTGCAGAAGAACATCCCATCAAGAGCCGCTGAGAATGGGGAGGGTATTAGCTAGTTATGTGGGAGGGGGGAAAAAATGTAGATGATGTGACTTGAAATGTTTTACTGTTGTGTGTTGTTTCCCTTCCTTTTCATGTCAGGTCCAGGCACACCTGTCAGTTTTCCAAAGTTTTTACATTTTCAGCTAGTCTCTGGATCAGGTTATGTTACCTCCTGTTGGAGAGATGGCTTGTTCCAGACACTGGGGACGAGTGTCAAATCACTGGGGGGAGAGTGTAGCGGGCATGTACCATTTAGGGGAAGCATATGGGTGGTAGCATGACCCAGATGCCCTGATTGGAAGAATAGGGCTGTATTCTGTTCGGGTGAGGACATCAGTGGTGCACAGTTCCCTGCAGCTCAGTAGGTGGCGCTGTCGCTCTGAGCCGGGGTTGAACCACTACTGCAGTGCCGTACCCTTTGTGACCTCTCGTGGCAGCTGTACTGCGGGGCAGGGAACCCGCTGTGCTTGCTGGGAGAGGGTATAAAGGGGGCGGACATCTTCGCCACGAGGTGCGAGTCCCAGGCACCTTCAGCCTGAGGGCTGCTGTCCGTGTTCGGTGTTCAGGCGCCCTTGGCCTGTACACGAGGAGTTCGTGTTCCATCCCAGACACCTTCAGTCTGGGGTGAGGTACTCAGCCGGAGGCCTGGGGCCCAGTATCTTCCGCTGGGTCCCGCGAGGGAGGGATCGTCCTAAGGTGCCCCGGGTGTTGAATCCAGGGCGTAAGGAACCGGAGAGGGGACCCTTCGTGAAGCTGGTGCAGCATATTGCCAGTGTCGGGTGGACCTCCGGAGACCGTTTGGATGGATATCTTTCTCCAACAAGGGCCTGTTCATAAAGGAAGGTAATTCATGTTCTGTGACCGGTGGCAGCAGTACATCTAGTCAATTCAAGTCGGTGGCAGAGACCTGCTATTAGGCCTGTGGCAGGGGCCTCAACAGTTCACTCGGTCGGTGGCAGCGACCAAACTCACGGTCGGTGGCAGCGACTGTGCGCCAAGCCTATTCGCCAAAGAAGGAATAGGAGAGTTCATTGTGCCTGGGCCTACTCGTATCCACACCCTGTTTGTTAGTTTAAAAGTTCAACTGATACTGTTCATATGTGAAGAAGAATAAAGGAATGTTGGACTTTTTATGGTGTGGGGCTCTATTACTGACAGTCAAACTTGCCCTCTGCAGGAGGGCCAGAGGATCCATCTAGAACACAGGACACGGAGGTAAAATAGTGTTGGCCTTTATCTCTACACCTTAGAGGTAGGGATGAGCCGAACACCCACCGGTTCGCACCAGAACCTTCGAACGGACCGAAAGTTCGCACGAACGTTAGAACCCTATTAAATACAATGGGCGCGAACGTTCGAAATCTAAAGTGCTAATTATAACGACTAATATGCATGTTATTGTCCTAAAAAGGGTTTGGGGACCCGGGTTCTGCCCCAGGGGACATGTATCAATGCAAAACAAAGTTTTAAAAACGTCCGTTTTTCGGGAACAGTCATTTTAATGATGCATGAAGTGAAAAAAAAAATTGAAATATTACCTTAAATATCGTACCTGGGGGGTGTCTAAAGTATGCCTGTGAAGTGGCATGTGTTTCCCGTGTTTAGAACTGTCCCTGCACAAAATGACATTTCTAAAGGAAAAAAAGCCATTTAAAACTGCTTGCGGCTTTAATGTCATGTCTGGTCCCGATAATATGGATAAAAATCTTTGAGAAAAATGGCATGGCTACCCCACCAGCCCCCCCCCCCCCCCACCCCAGCCCATTACCAGCCCCTTTGGGTCTTGTATGCATATTAAGGGGAACCCCGCACACAAAATAAAAAAGGCCCTATATACTCTGAACAGCAGTATACAGCCGGTGCAAACAAGACAGGGACTGTAGGTTTGTTCTTAAGTAGAATCTGTTTGTAATTTTGAACACGTACATTGTTTAAGTGTAGCTTCAGCCAAAAAATCTATTTTTAAGTTTTTTGGAAAACATAGGGAAGGGTTATCACCCCTGTAACATTTGTTTTGCTGTCTGTGCCCCTTGTTCAGAACATTTCACCTCACTTTCCGTCCCAATGACAAATGTTTTTGAAAAGTGGGGTTTTTATTGAAACAAGGATTGGTGATAAAGCATCAGTAGAGAGGAGACACCTTTTTCCCATATTAACTCTAATGCCGCGTACACACGGCCATTTTTCTCGTCGAGAAAAACGTCATTTTTCCCATTCGACGAGAAAAACGATAGTCTGTGGGCTTTCTGTCGTTTTTTTCGACGAGGAAAACAGCATTAAAAACGACGAGAAAAATTAGAACATGTTCTATTTTTTCTCGTTGTTTTTTTCGACATGTTTTCCGCGGCAGTGTTTCCCATAGGGAAACACTTCCGGAGCCCACAGACGGTCGTTTTTCTCAACAAGAGAAAAAACGACGTGAAAAACGACCGTGTGTGGGGAACAAGCTGTTCCCTCGTTTTTTAATGACATTATTCACGGCGGTTTTTTAACCGCCGTGAATAATGATCGTGTGTACGCGGCATCACAGGAGAGAATTTCCCTTCCTAGGGGTAGATTTCCTCTCACTTCCTGTTGTCTCCTTCCGTTTGCAAGTAGGAGTCGTTTGTAAGTTAGATGTTTGAAAGTAGGGGCCTGCCGTATGTACTCAGCTGAAATTTGCCCCTTACATTTTGGTGTTGCCACAACACTGAGCCCTCACAGTTATTCTTGGTGGGCGCTGGAACGCCCTGCTGTGAACTATTATATCAGGAATAGTGATGAGCCGAACACCCCCTGGGTTCGGTTCGCACCAGAACCCGCGAACGGACCGAAAGTTCGCACGAACTTTAGAACCCTATTAAATACAATGGATGCGAACGTTTAAAATCTAAAGTGCTAATTATAACGACTATTATGCATGTTATTGTCTAAAAAGGGTTTGGGAACCCGGGTTCTGCACCAGGGGACATGTATCAATCCAAATAAAAGTTTTAAAAACGGCCGTTTTTCGGGAGCAGTCATTTTAATGATGCATAAAGTGAAAAAAAAAAAGGCAAATATTCCTTTAAATATCGTACCTGGGGGGTGTCTAAAGTATGCCTGTGAAGTGCCACGTGTTTCCCGTGTTTAGAACTGTCCCTGCACAAAATTACATTTCTAAAAGGAAAAAAAGGCATTTAAAACTGCTTGCGGCTTTAATGTAATGTCTGGTCCCGGTAATATGGATGAAAATCTTTAAGAAAAATGGCATAGCTACCCCATCACAGCCCCCCCCCCTACCCCATTACCAGCCCCTTTGGATATTAAGGGGAACCCCGCACACAAAATAAAAAAGGCCCTATATACTCTGAACAGCCGTATACAGGCGGTGCATACAAGACAGGGACTGTAGGTTTGTTCTTATGTAGAATCTGTTTGTAATTTTGAACAGGTACATTGTTTAAGTGTAGCTCCAGCCAAAAAATCTATTTTTAAGCTTTTTGGAAAACATAGGGAAGGGTTATCACCCCTGTAACATTTGTTTTGCTGTCTGTGCAGTGTGCACCTGTTCAGAACAGTTCACCTCACTTTCCGTCCTAATGACAAATGTTTTTTGAAAATTTGGGGTTTTTATTGAAACAAGAATTGGTGATAAAGCATCAGTGGAGAGGAGACACTTTTTTCCCCATATTAACTCTTACAGGAGAGAATTTGCCTTCCTAGGGGTAGATTTCCTCTCACTTCCTGTTGTATCCTTCCGTTTGCAAGGAGGAGTCGTTTGTAAGTTGGATGTTTGAAAGTAGGGGCCTGCCGTATATACTCAGCTGAAATTTGCCCCTTACATGTTGGTGTTGCCACAACACTGTAAGCCCTCACAGTTACTCTTGGTGGGCGCAGGAATGGGCCCTGCTGTGAATTATTAGATCAAGAATTGTAATTACATGCCCCTGTTAAACAGGGGCAGAAAAATTGGGCCTTAGGCACTGGTGCCACAACACTGCAACCCCTCACAGATACTGTACTTGGAGCACAGCAATGAGCCCTGTTGCAAAGTATTGCATCAAAAATTGTAATTACACGCCCCTGTTAAACAGGGGCTGAAAAATTGGGCCTTAGCCACTGGTGCTGGTGCCACGACACTGCAACCTCTCCCAGATACTCTAGTTGGAGTGCAGGAATGAGCCCTGCTGCAAAGCATTGCATAAAAAATTGTAATTACATGCCCCTGTTAAACAGGGGCTGAAAAATTGGGCCTTAGCCACTGGTGGCGGCACCCAGAAACAAAAATGTTCTTCCAAGCTATCATCATCAATTGGATCATTGAGGAGGAGGAGGATAGTCAGTCAACATAACAGGACAGTCTCTCAGCATCAGCATCAGTCTTGAAGGGATGTGACATTTGAAAATAAATTAGTCTGTTATATCAGCTTCAGGTGTTTGGTAGCTGGTGGTGATCCAAGACTGGTTCATCTTTATGAAGGTCAGTCGATCAACCGAGTCGGTGGACAGACGCACCCTGTGATCTGTGACAAAGCCTCCAGCAGCACTGAATGTGCGTTCTGAAAGAACGCTGGATGCAGGACAGGCCAGTAGCTCAATTGCATACTGTGCAAGCTCTGGCCAGTGATCCATCCTCAAGACCCAGTAAGCCAGAGGATTTTCGGTGAGGAAGGTGTCCAAGTCTGACCTTGCCCCTAGGTATTCCTGCACCATGTATATCAGACGCTGGCGATGGTTGCTGGAACCGATCATACCTTGGGGCTGCGGACTAAAGAATTGTCTGAACGCATCGGTCAGACGGCCACCTTCCCCACCGCTCCTTCTTTGACTGACCGAAGCCTCAGCAACTCGTTGTCCAGAACCAGGAGTTTGTAACCTCCCAGTCTCTGGGAACACGTTGCACAGACCTTTCTGCAAGGCCTCCCGGAGTTGTCTCATCCTCTGCTCCCTCTGCGACGGTAAGATAAGGTCCGCAACCTTACCCTTATACCATGGATCAAGGAGAGTGGCCAGCCAGTAATGGTCCCTCTCCTTGATTCGAAGAATACGAGGATCCTTCCGCAGACTTTGCAGGATCAGGGAGGCCATGCAGCGTAGGTTAAATGAGGCATTCGGTCCGGAGTCCTCTGGGTCACTAAGGACAACATGATCCGCAGCCACCTCCTCCCAGCCACG
Organism: Rana muscosa; assembly: GCA_029206835.1. NCBI lineage: Eukaryota > Metazoa > Chordata > Amphibia > Anura > Ranidae > Rana > Rana muscosa. The sequence continues at coordinate 360,333,121 of CM055117.1, forward strand.
TACAAGTCCACTGGTTTCTTGGGACTGTAAATCATCCCTAAAAGACTGCTGCTGATGATGCTGAGTGCCAGGCTCCACCTCCATGCTGACACAATCCTCCTCCACCTCCTCCTCCTCCTCCTGTGCGATGGGTGGGACAGAAGGAACACTGTCTGGCTAAAGGGGGCCTTGAGAGGCAAGGAAGTCCTCCTCTTCCTGCCTCTGTTCTGCCTCAAGTGCCCTGTCCATTATTCCACGCAGCGTATGTTCCAACAGGTGGACAAGAGGTACAGTGTCACTGATGCATGCACTGTCACTGCTCACCATCCTCGTGGCCTCCTCAAATGGTGCCAGGACAGTGCATGCATCCCTGATCATGCCCCACTGGCGTGGAGAAAAAAAACCAAGCTCCCCTGACCCTGTCCTGGTGCCGTAGTCGCACAGGTACTCATTGATGGCCCTCTGCTGCGTGTGCAGCCGCTGCAGCATGGCCAACGTTGAGTTCCACCTGGTGGGCATGTCACATATAAGGCGGTTCTTGGGCAGGTTCAAATCCTTTTGCAGCTCAGCCAGGCGAGCACTGGCATTATAAGATCTGCGGAAATGCACACAGACTTTCCTGGCCAGCCTCAGGACATCCTGTAAGCCCGGGTACCTGCCCAACAACCGCTGCACCACCACGTTAAGGACGTGAGCCACACAGGGCACATGGGTCAGTTGTCCCTGTCGGAGGGCGGAGAGGAGGTTGGTGCCATTGTCGCAAACCACCATTCCTGGCTTAAGCTGGCGTGGCGTCAACCACCTCTCGGCCTGCCCCTGCAGAGCAGACAGAACCTCTGCCCCAGTGTGGCTCCTGTCCCCCAAACACACCAGCGCAAACACGGCATGGCATCTTTTTGCCTGCGTACTTGCGTAGCCCCTTGAACACCTACGGGGCACCGCTGGTTCCGAGGACAAAGCACAGGAAGAGGCCATGGAGGAAGAAGAAGAGGAGGGGGTGGAGGAGAGAGGTGTGTCACAACCAGTAGCAGCATTTTGGAGGCGTGGCGGCGGAACAACCTCCAACACTACTGAACCTTGTCCTGCATCCTTCCCAGCTGCCAAAAGAGTGACCCAATGGGCCGTGAAAGAAAGGTAACGTCCCTGTCCATGCCTGCTGGACCATGAGTCAGCGGTAATATGCACCTTACCACTGACCGCCCTGTCCAGCGAGGCCAAGACATTGCCTTACACATGCCGGTAGAGAGCCGGAATTGCCTTCCGTGAGAAAAAGTGGCGTTTGGGAACCTGCCACTGAGGAACCACACATTACACAAACGCATGGAAGGGGGCAGAGTCTACCAACTGAAAAGGCAGCAGTTGAAGCGCTAGCAATTTAGCCAAGCTAGCATTCAACCGCTGGGCATGTGGATGGCTGGGAGTGAACTTCTTTCGACGGTCCAGCAGCTGGGGCAGGGGAATTTGCCTGCTAGAATCGGACGTCGGTGTACTGCTAGCAGAGTGCCCGCAAGTACTTGGCTGTGACACACCTAATTCTACACCTTCATTCCTCTCAGTGCAGGTTTCAGAGAGGACTGAAGGTATAGTGGGGTTGGAGATCCCAGCTGATGCGGTGCAAGGAGAGGTCCGCTTTGTTCTTTGGTGTGGGTTTTTAAGGTAGGCTTGCCAATGAGCTGCATGGCAGGTCAACATATGTCTGGTCAAGCATGTGGTGCCCAAGCGGGTGATGTTTTGGCCACGCGATATACGCTTGAGACATATGTTGCAAACAGCAGCTGTGCGATCTGATGCACTCGACTCAAAAAAGGCCCACACCAAAGAACTTTTTGAATAACGGGCAGAGGCAGCGCCCTGCACAGGCGGAGCTCTGCGGTGTGATTCCGTCGGTGTGCTGCCCTTACGCTGGCCCCCCAAGGGCATCCTGCCTCGTTGGAGATGTGCCTCCTCCTCATCCTCCTCCTCTCTCCTATTAGGCACCCACGTGGAGTCAGTGACCTCATCATCCCCTCCCTCCTCATCACTGGAGCCAATCTGGCAGTATGCTGCAGCTGCTGGAACATGACTGCCAGATTGGTGTCCTTCTTGAGCATCCCCTCTCTCTGCTCTCACGCTACTGCCTTCCTCTAGCTGGGTATCATCATCAGACCCTTCGAAACGCTGGGCATCCTCCTGGAGCATGTACCCAACACTGTGCTCCAACAGTTCGGGGGACTCCTCAGGAGGACATGGTTGGTCTAGGGAAGGAGTGACTGATGATGACATTGATACCAGGGAAGAGGACGCTTTGGCAGCTGCTTTGCCAGTACCCTGAGCCTGGGTGAGAGAGGATGAGGAGGATGAGGAGGGCTTGGTCATCCACTCTACCAAGTCTTCGGCATGATGCGGCTCAACACGTCCAGCTGCCGAAAAGAAAGACAAGCGTGTCCCATGGCCACGTGCTGATGGCGATGCACAGCGTCCACGACCAGCACTGTTGTCTCTAGACACAGAGCCTGCTTGCCCTCTTTTATTGGCTCCTGACTGTCTGCCTCTCCTTGTTTTCCTTCCAGACATTGTAATGGCCTGCAGGGAAATGGGAAAACCAGCAATAAGGCCTAGCTTCAGGAGTATATTTTGCAGGAATCACACTACGCCTGCTGTAGGTGCTGCAAATGCCTGTTGGTGTAACACACCAGGAAAACGCAGCAATACAGGCTAACTTCAGGTGTAATATGATCAGGAGGCACACTCCGCCCGCTGTAAGTGCTGCATATGCCTGTTGGTGTAACACACCAGGAAAAAGCAGCAATACAGGCTAACTTCAGGTGTAAAAGGTGCAGGAGGCACACTCCGCCCGCTGTAAGTGCTGCAAATGCCTGTTGGTGTAACACACCAGCAAAACGCAGCAATACAGGCTAACTTCAGGTGTAATATGATCAGGAGGCACACTCCGCCCGCTGTAAGTGCTGCAAATGCCTGTTGGTGTAACACACCAGGAAAAAGCAGCAATACAGGCTAACTTCAGGTGTAATATGATCAGGAGGCACACTCCGCCCGCTGTAAGTGCTGCAAATGCCTGTTGGTGTAACACACCAACAGAACGCAGCAATACAGGCTAACTTCAGGTGTATAAGGTGCAGGAGGCTTAGCAACAATGACACTGACACTGTCCCCTGCCTATCCTTCTCTCTCCCTGCACACAAGGTTTATCAAAGTATATGACACTGACACTCTCCCTGCCTATCCTTCTCTCTCCCTGCACACAAGGTTTAGCAAAGAATATGACACTGACACTGTCCCCTGCCTATCCTTCTCTCTCCCTGCACACAAGGTTTATCAAAGTATATGACACTGACACTCTCCCTGCCTATCCTTCTCTCTCACTGCACACAAGGTTTAGCAAAGAATATGACACTGACACTGTTCCCTGCCTATCCTTCTCTCTCCCTGCACACAAGGTTTATCAAAGAATATGACACTGACACTCTCCATGCCTATCCTTCTCTCTCCCTGCACACAAGGTTTAGCAAAGAATATGACACTGACACTCTCCCTGCCTATCCTTCTCTCTCCCTACACACAAGTTTGAGGTACAAATAGCACTGACACTGTCCCTGCCTATGTAACTCTTTCCCTGCGCCGGAACACACTACACAAGGCCGCCGCGCTGGCGGCCTTTTATATTGTGGGGCGTGTGCTAAACCCCCTGAGCTATAATTGGCCACAGGCAACCTGCCTGTGGCCAATTATGGCTCTCCTAGCTGCCGGCGCTGTGATTGGCCAAGCATGCGGGGTCACAGTGCATGCTTGGCCAATCACAGCGCCGGGATTGCACTGCGATGGCGCAGTGTATTGTGGGCCGTTCGCGTCACTCGAATTTGGCGCGAACGGCCCAAATCATTCGATGTTCGCCGAACGGTCGAACAGCCGATGTTCGAGTCGAACTTATGTTCGACTCGAACACTGAGCTCATCCCTAATCAGGAATTGTATTTACATGCCATTGTTGAACAGTGGTAGGAATAATTGGGCCTTTGGTGGTGGTGCTGGTGCCACAACACTGTAAGCCCTCACAGTTACTCTTGGTGGGCGCATGAATGGGCCCTGCTGTGAATTATTAGATCAAGAATTGTAATTACATGCCCCTGTTAAACAGGGGCAGAAAAATTGGGCCTTAGGCACTGGTGCCACAACACTGCAACCCCTCACAGATACTGAACTTGGAGCACAGCAATGAGCCCTGTTGCAAAGTATTGCATCAAAAATTGTAAAACAGGGGCAGAAAAATTGTGCCTTAGGCACTGGTGCCACAACACTGCAACCTCTCCCAGATACTCTAGTTGGAATGCAGGAATGAGCCCTGCTGCAAAGCATTGCATCAAAAATTGTAATTACATGCCCCTGTTAAACAGGGGCTGAAAAATTGGGCACCCAGAAACAAAAAAGTTCTTCCAAGCTATCATCAAGAATCGGATCATTGAGGAGGAGGATAGTCAGTCAACATAACAGGACAGTCACTCAGCATCAGCATCAGTCTTGAAGGGATGTGACATTTGAAAATAAATTATTCTGTTATATCAGCTTCAGGTGCTTGGTAGCTGGTGGTGATCCAAGACTGGTTCATCTTTATGAAGGTCAGTCGATCAACCGAGTCGGTGGACAGGCACACCCTGTGATCCGTGACAAAGCCTCCAGCAGCACTGAATGTGCGTTCCGAAAGAACGCTGGATGCAGGACAGGCCAGTAGCTCAATTGCATACTGTGCAAGCTCTGGCCAGTGATCCATCCTCAACACCCAGTAAGCCAGAGGATTTTCGGTGGGAAAGGTGTCCAAGTCTGACCTTGCCCCTAGGTATTCCTGCACCATGTATATCAGACGCTGGCGATGGTTGCTGGAATCGATCATACCTTGGGGCTGCGGACTAAAAAATTGTCTGAACGCATCGGTCAGACGGCCACCTTCTCCACCGCTCCTTCTGCTACTGACCGAAGCCTCAGCAACTCGTTGTCCAGGACCAGGAGTTTGTAACCTCCCAGTCTCTGGGAACGCGTTGCACAGACCTTTCTGCAAGGCCTCCCGGAGATGTCTCATCCTCTGCTCCCTCTGCGATGGCAAGATAAGGTCCGCAACCTTACCCTTGTACCGTGGATCAAGGAGAGTGGCCAGCCAGTAATGGTCCCTCTCCTTGATTCGAAGAATACGAGGATCCCTCCGCAGACTTTGCAGGATCGGGGAGGCCATGCAGCGTAGGTTAGCTGAGGCATTCGGTCCGGAGTCCTCTGGGTCACTAAGGATGACATGATCCGCAACCACATACAAGTCCACGGTTTTGTTGGGACTGTAAATCATCCCTAAAAGACTGCTGCTGTTGATGCTGAGTGTCATGCTCCACCTCCATGCTGACACAATCCTCCTCCTCCTCGTCCTCTTCCTGTGTGATGGGTGGGACAGAAGGAACACTGTCTGGGTAAAGGGGGCCTTGAGAGGCAAGGAAGTCCTCCTCTTCCTGCCTCTGTTCTGCCTCAAGTGCCCTGTCCATTATTCCACGCAGCGTATGCTCCAACAGGTGGACAAGAGGTGCAGTGTCACTGATGCATGCACTGTCACTACCAGGGATGAGCTGAACACCCCCTGTTCGGTTCGCACCAGAACCTGTGAACAAACAAAATGTTCGTGTGAACTTTAGAACCCTATTAAATACAATGGACTCGAACGTTCGAAATCTAAAGTGCTAATTATAAAGGCTAATGTCATGGATATGCAGTAGTGTTTGTCTGTCAGCTTACCTTCCTTCCCATGTGTTCATCTTAGAGGCCAGAACCCTTTCACCTGGCTTCCTTTATAATCTCCTCCCAGCCTGACTCCACCCCAGGCCCTATCACAGAACACTATATTAACCTGTGCACTGCAAGCCTGCTTTGCTGATCAACATGTTTGTTAGGCATTGTGTGTTTGGGTTCCTGCCTGCCGTGTGCTGCGTCTGTCTCTCTGTTACGTTATTGGCTTGTCCCCGACTATCCCTGTCTGCTCGTGACCCTTGACCTTCGGCTTGTCTTTCGTTATCCTTGTCTGCTTGTGGCCCTTGACTTTCAGCTTGTTATTCGTTACTCTTATATCTCGTGCTGCTGCTTCCCCTCTTGTCCCCTTATCCTACGGGGCGTGAGCTAGGAGACTCTAGGGGCCGCGACCTGGACCCAGCCTGCAGCATAACATCCTCACCACTAGAGGCTCTGGAGAAGACCTGCTGGGTCTTAGACTCCGCGCCCTGGGGAATCTTGGCTCTAGCTTCCCATAGGATCCCGGTTGTGCTCCTCTGGTCCCGCTTTCCACAACCACCCAGTTTCCTATCCGCAGCAGTCAGCCATAGGGTTCACTACCTTGCGGTGCACTCCTGTCCCCCTACGGTGTGCATCTGTCACCTGGCCACAGGTGACCTGACAGCTAATATGCAAGTTATTGTCCTAAAAAGTGTTTGGGGACCCGGGTCCTGCCCCAGGGGACATGTATCAATGCAAAAAAAAGTTTTAAAAACGGCCGTTTTTTCGGGAGCAGTGATTTTAATAATGCTTAAAATGAAAAAATAAAAGTGAAATATTCCTTTAAATTTCGTACCTGGGGGAATTCAATTCAATTACCAGGCCCTTCAGGTCTGGAATGGATATTAAGGGGAACCCCGCCGCAAATTAAAAACAAAATTGACGTGGGGTTCCTCCAAATATCCATTCCAGGCCCTTCAGATCTGGCATGGATTTTAAGGGGAACTCCACCCCAAATTAAAAAAAAATGGCGTGGAGTCCCCCTAAAAATCCATACCAGACCCCTTATCCGAGCACGCAACCTGGCCGGCCGCAGGGGAAGAGGGGGGGACGAGAGAGCGGCCCCCCTCCCTCCTGAACCGTACCAGGCCACATGCCCTCAATATGGGGAGGATGTTCCCATGTTGATGGGGACAAGGGCCTCATCCCCACAACCCTTGCCCGGTGGTTGTGGGGGTCTGCGGGCGGGGGGGCTTATCGGAATCTGGAAGACCCCTTTAACAAAGGGGACCCCCAGATCCTGGCCCCCCCCATGTGAATTGGTAAGGGGTACATTGTACCCCTACCATTTCACAAAGAAAGCATAAAAAAATGTTTAAAAAAACACACAAACACCTTGAAAAAGTCCTTTATTAAAGAAAAAAAAAAAAACTTTCCAGCTGTGAAATCCAGAGTCCCGCGGCGATCCCGATGTCCAGCGCTGTCCTTCATTGGTTGTGCCTGAGCGGACCTGATGGGGAACTCCCTCTCAGTGTTTTAAATGTATAGACCCGCCCCTTCTAAAGTTGCCCATCAGGTCCGCTCAGCGGACCAGATGCGGAACATGAAAAGGGGCGGGTCTATACATGTATTACGCAGTGAAGGAAGTTCCCCATCAGGTCCGCCCCCTCGGTATGTCGGACCCCGCCTACGTCATTGGCCTGAGCGGGGAAACTTCCTTCACTGTGTAAATTTAAATTACACAGTGAAGGAAGTTCCCCGCTCAAGCCAATGACGTAGGCGGGTCCGACATACCGAGGGGGCGGACCTGATGGGGAACTTCTCTCACTTTGGTAATACATGTATAGACCCGCTCCTTTTCATGTTCCGCATCTGGTCCGCTGAGCGGACCTGATGGGGAACTTTAGAAGGGGCGGGTCTATACATTTAAAATACTGAGAGGGAGTTCCCCATCAGGTCCGCTCAGGCACAACCAATGAAGGACAGCGTTGGACATCGGGATCGCCGCGGGACACTGGATTTCACCGCTGGAATGTTTTTTTTTTTCTTTAATAAAGGACTTTTTCAAGGTGTTTGTGTGTTTTTTTAAACATTTTTAATACGCTTTCTTCGTGAAATCGTAAGGGTACAATGTACCCCTTACCAATTCACATAGAGGGGGGCCGGGATCTGGGGGTCCCCTTTGTTAAAGGGGTCTTCCAGATTCCGATAAGCCCCCCGCCCGCAGACCCCCACAACCACCGGGCAAGGGTTGTGGGGATGAGGCCCTTGTCCCCATCAACATGGGGACATCCTCCCCATGTTGAGGGCATGTGGCCTGGTACGGTTCAGGAGGGAGGGGGGGCCGCTCTCTCATCCCCTCCTCTTCCCCTGCGGCCGGCCAGGTTGCGTGCTCGGATAAGGGGTCTGGTATGGATCTTTAGGGGGACTCCACGCCATTTTTTAAAAAATTTGGGGTGGAGTTCCTGTTAAAATCCATGCCAGATCTGAAGGGCCTGGAATGGATATTTGGGGGAACCCCACGTCAATTTTTTTTAAAATTTGCGGCGGGGTTCCCCTTAATATCCATTCCAGACCTGAAGGGCCTGGTAATTGAATTCTGGGGAACCCCCACGCTTTTTTTTTTTTTTTTTTATCAATGACTTTTGTATGTATTGCCGGGAGCTGACAATTCATTAATAGCCGCGAGTGAGTTTTAAATGACTTTTTTTCTTTCAAAAATGACATTTTTTGCAGGGACAGTTCTAAGCACGGGAAACATGCGCCACTTTACATGCATATCATACACACCCCCCAGGTACGAAATTTAAAGGAATATTTCACTTTTATTTTTTCATTTTAAGCATTATTAAAATCACTGCTCCCGAAAAAACAGCGTTTTTAAAACTTCTTTTTGCATTGATACATGTCCCCTGGGGCAGGACCCGGGTCCCCAAACACTTTTTAGGACAATAACTTGCATATAAGCCTTTATATTTAGCACTTTAGATTTCTCCCATAGATTTTTCGAATTTGACGCGAACACCCCAATTTGTTCGCTGTTCGGCGAACAGGCAATGTTCGAGTCGAACATGAGTTCGACTCGAAGCTCATCCCTAGTCACTACTCACCATCCTCGTGGCCTCCTCAAATGGTGCCAGGACAGTGCATGCATCCCTGATCATGCCCCACTGGCGTAGTGAAAAAAACCCGAGCTCCCCTGACCCTGTCCTGGTGCCGTAGTCGCACAGGTACTCATTGATGGCTCTCTGCTGCGTGTGCAGCCGCTGCAGCATGGCCAACGTTGAGTTCCACCTGGTGGGCATGTCACATACCAGGCGGTTTTTGGGCAGGTTCAAATCCTTTTGCAGCTCAGCCAGGCGAGCACTGGCATTATAAGATCTGCGGAAATGCACACAGACTTTCCTGGCCAGCCTCAGGACATCCTGTAAGCCGGGGTACCTGCCCAAGAACCGCTGCACCACCAGGTTAAGGACGTGAGCCACACAGGGCACATGGGTCAGTTGTCCCTGTCGGAGGGCGGAGAGGAGGTTGGTGCCATTGTCGCAAACCACCATTCCTGGCTTAAGCTGGCATGGTGTCAACCACCTCTCGGCCTGCCCCTGCAGAGCAGACAGAACCTCTGCCCCAGTGTGGTTCCTGTCCCCCAAACACACCAGCGCAAGCACGGCATGGCATCTTTTTGCCTGCGTACTTGCGTAGCCCCTTGAACGCCTACTGAGCACCGCTGGTTCCGAGGACAAAGCACAGGAAGAGGCCATGGAGGAAGAAGAAGAGGAGGGGGTGGAGGAGAGAGGTGTGTCACAACAACCAGCAGTAGCATTTTGGAGGCGTGGCGGCGGAACAACCTCCAACACTACTGCACCTTGTCCTGCATCCTTCCCAGCTGCCAAAAGAGTGACCCAATGTCATGGATATGCATTAATGTCTGTCTGCCATCTTACCTTCCTCCTCATGTGTTCATCTAGAGACCAGACCTCCTTCACCTGGCTTCCTTTATAATCTCCTCCCAGCCTGACTCCACCCCAGGCCCTATCACTGAACACTATATTAACCTGTGCACTGCAAGCCTGCTTTGCTGATCAACGTGTTTGTTAGGCATTGTGTGTTTGGGTTCCTGCCTGCCGTGTGCTACGTCTGTCTCTCTGTTACGTTATTGGCTTGTCCCCGACTATCCCTGTCTGCTCGTGACACTTGACCTTCGGCTCGTTCTTCGTTATCCTTGTCTGCTTGTGGCCCCTGACCTTCAGCTTGTTATTCGGTTCTCTCTATCGTGTGCTGCTGCTTCCCCTCTTTTCCCCTTATCCTACGGGGTGTGAGCTAGGAAACTCCAGGGGCCGCGACCTGGTCCCAGCCTGCAGCGTAACATCCTCACCACTAGAGGCCCTGGAGAAGACCAGCTGGGTCTTAGACTCCGCGCCCTGGGGAATCTTGGCTCTCGCTTCCGTTGGGATCCCGGTTGTGCTCCTCTGGTCCCGCTTTCCACAACCACCCAGTTTCCTATCCGCAGAAGCCAGCCATAGGGTTCACTACCTCGCGGTGCACTCCTGTCCCCCTACGGTGTGCATCTGTCACCTGGCCACAGGTGACCCTGACAGTTTGATCAGCCATGAACCCGGCTGACATCCCGCTTCCCGCGGATGATCCATTGCAGGGCATAGTTCGCAGACTTGAGACCCAGGAATCAAATCAGACCCAGGTGATGCGATTCCTCCAGGATCTGGCTTCTCGATTCGAGCAGCTTCAGGTCTCCTTGGGAACCCCGAATCCGCAACCCCAAGTACAACCAGCGGCTGTACCTATCGCACCAGTCGCAGCCTCACACTCACTAAGATTGCCAGCTCCGTTCCGTTTCTCTGGGGACTCCAAGGCCTGCAGGGGGTTTCTAAGCCAATGCACTATTCATTTTGAGCTTCAGCCTCAAAGCTTCCTGTCTGACCGGGCTAAGGTAGCCTATATCATTTCCCTCCTCTCCGGTGAAGCTTTGGCCTGGGCTGCCCCCCTGTGGGAGAGGAACGATCCGGTGGTTTCCAGTCTGTCCGAATTCTTGAAGCTCTTTCGTAATATCTTCGAAGAGCCGGCTCGGGCTTCTTCAGCGGCTAGTGCTGTCTTACGTCTTCGCCAAGAATCTAGTTCAGTGGGGCAATATGCTCTTCAGTTCCGTATCCACACAGCTGAATTGAGCTGGAATAATGAGGCCCTGGTCGCTACCTTTTTACATGGCCTCTCTGACCGAGTGAAAGACGAATTAGCGGGAAGAGCCATTCCCGTCGGTCTGGACGATGTAATTTCTTTATGCAACCAGATCGACATTCGTTTTCAAGAGAGGTCCTTAGAAAAAAGACGCCAGCACTCTCTGGGTCCTAGCCAGTCTGAGCTCCCCTCCCTTCATTCCGTGGAGCATCCTCTACCTGCTGAAGAACCTATGCAGCTGGGCCGGACCAGACTAACCCCCGAAGAACGTGCTAGGCGCAGAACTCTGGGCTTGTGCCTCTATTGTGGGGGCAAGGGTCATTTTCGTGACTCCTGCTCGCTTCGTCCGGGAAACGCTCGGGTCTAATACATTTGGAAGGTGGAGTATTGGACCCAGAAACATCACCTTCTCGCCTGCTCTTGCCGGTGTTCCTTCATGTAGGCACTTCTCCTCAGTCAACCCTTGCATACCTGGATTCCGGGGCTGCCGGCAATTTTATGGATTGGAGAACTGCTTCTTCTATGAAGCTTACCCTTTCACCTCTCACTACCCCATTGGTAGTCTCGGCAATTGATGGCACTGTTCTCCCAGGGGGCCCTATTCGCTTCCAGACGCTACCCATTAGGATGTCGGTAGGGATTCTCCACCAGGAGTGGATATCCTTTCTTATTCTACCCAAGGCCTCTACCCCAGTTGTATTGGGCCTCCCTTGGCTACAGCTCCACTCTCCACATGTGGACTGGGTCTCTGGGCAGATCCTGGCCTGGGGTTCCTCATGTTTCTCGTCGTGTCTTCTCAAGGTGACCCCAAGGAGAGTCTTCCGGTTGCTGCCACTTCTGTTTCTTCTGATCTTCCCGCCGCATACAGCGATTACCGGGATGTGTTCTGTAAAAAATCAGCTGAGGTGCTTCCTCCCCACAGGTCTTTTGACTGTGCTATTGATCTTGTCCCCGGAGCAACTCTACCCAGGGGTCGTACCTACCCTCTGTCCATCCCAGAGACCCAGGCCATGTCGGAGTATGTAGCAGAGAATCTGGAGAGAGGTTTCATCCGGAAATCCTCATCGCCTGCAGGGGCAGGGTTCTTTTTTGTTGCCAAAAAGGATGGTACCTTAAGACCCTGCATTGATTATCGGGGTTTAAATGCGGTTACTATTAAAAATCGATACCCCTTACCCTTAATATCTGAGCTATTCGATAGGTTGAAGGGTGCCTCCATTTTCACCAAGTTGGATCTCAGAGGCGCGTACAATCTCATTCGAATACGGGAGGGTGACGAATGGAAGACTGCATTCAACACTAGAGACGGGCATTACGAATATCTGGTGATGCCTTTTGGTCTGTGTAATGCTCCAGCCGTGTTTCAAAACTTTGTCAATGAAATCTTCAGAGATCTGCTGTACCAGTTTGTTGTCATCTATCTGGATGACATTCTGATCTTTTCTGAGAATCTGCTCGTCCACAGAAACCATGTCCGCACTGTACTTCAACGTCTTAGAGAGAACAATCTCTATGCCAAGCTGGAGAAATGTTCCTTTGAATGTTCTGAGGTCCTGTTTTTGGGGTGCTTCGTCTCATGTTCGGGGCTTCGTATGGACCCTGGGAAGGTCTTGGCTATCACCAACTGGCCTCTTCCTGCTAGCCTCAAGGCCACACAGCGCTTTCTTGGCTTCACTAATTATTATAGGCAGTTCATAAGGAATTACTCTTCCATTGCCGCGCCTATTATCGCTTTGACCAAGAAGGGTGTGAATGCCAGAGACTGGCCTCCCGAAGCTGTCTCTGCATTTCACAACCTGAAACAGGCCTTTGTTTCTGGCCCCCTCTTGAGGAGACCAAATCCTGGGAATGCATTTTTTATTGAAGTGGACGCTTCTTCAATGGGGGTGGGAGCTGTGCTTCTTCAAATCTTTGAGAAGAGACGCCAACCATGTGCGTTCTTCTCCAAAAAAAATTCTCAGGCAGAGAGGAATTATGCCATCGGTGATCGGGAACTTCTCGCAATTAAATTGGCGTTAGAGGAGTGGCGTCATCTCTTGGAGGGTTCCCCTCACTCCATAACGATCTTTACCGATCACAAGAATTTACAGTATCTACAGAATGCTAAACGTCTGAATCCTAGACAGGCCAGGTGGAGTCTCTTCTTTGCCCGTTTTAATTTCACGATTACCTACAAACCTGGTTCCTGCAACGGTCGGGCTGATGCGCTCTCTAGGTCATTTGACACTTTGGATGAGGAGTCCGCCCCTGAACCTGAGCCGATCATTCCCACCTCATGCATTGTTGCCCACTCTACCACCCTGAAGTCTAAAATTCCGCCTGGTAAGACCTTTGTCCCCACTGAGCTAAGAGCTAAGATCCTTTGTTGGGGACATGATTCCAAGGTGGCAGGGCATTCTGGATTCCTCCGATCCTTCCTACTCATCAGTCGTCACTACTGGTGGCCTAATCTCCGCTCAGACGTCAAAGACTACGTTAAAGCTTGTCATGTCTGTGCTCAGTCCAAATCCTCCACACAAGCTCCTGCTGGTCTCCTCATGCCCTTGCCCATTCCTAAGGAACCCTGGGTCCATATTGCCATGGATTTTATCACCGATCTCCCACTGTCTGAGAATAATACAGTCATTTGGGTGGTAATCGATCGATTCTCCAAGATGGCTCATTTTGTTCCTCTTCCTGGTCTTCCTTCTGCCCCTGCCTTGGTTCCCATTTTCATTCGGGAAATTCTCCGCCTACATGGGGTCCCTTCTCATATTGTTTCCGACAGGGGAGTCCAATTCACGTCTCGTTTTTGGAGAGCCTTTTGCAAATCCCTCAATATTGTCTTGGATTTTTCTTCTTCTTACCATCCCCAATCCAATGGACAGACTGAGAGGGTTAATCAGGAGTTAAAGGTCTTTCTTCGCACCTTTGTGTCTTCTCACCATGACGATTGGTCCTCTCTACTCCCGTGGGCAGAATTCTCCCATAACAATCATGTGAATACCAGTTCGCAGAAGACACCCTTTTTCACAGTTTATGGAAAACACCCTCAACTTCCTCTTCCCATGATCTGTTCTCCAGACATTCCAGCTTTGGCTTCGGTTCAGGAGTCTCTCAATTCCGTTTGGGGTCACGTTCATGATTCCCTCCGGGCAGCTGCTGAAAAATTCAAAGGCTTTGCCGACCGCCGCAGGCGTAAACCGCCTTCTCTTCAGCCAGGGGACAAAGTCTGGCTCTCTACCAGGAACATCAAGCTCCGAGTTCCTTCTCTGAAGTTTGCTCCACGATTCATCGGTCCATACACGGTAACTGCTAAACTGAATCCGGTTTGTTTCAAACTCCAGATTCCTAAGAGCCTTAAAATCACTAACTCCTTTCATGTTGCTCTTCTAAAGCCTTTAGTCCTCAATAAATTCTCTCGTCCTCTCCCTACCGTGGCGCCTGTCTCTGAGGATAATCAGGAGTACGAGATCAGTCAAATTCTGGACTCCCGACTCTGTAAAGGCGTTCTTCAGTACCTCGTTCATTGGAAAGGGTTTGGTCCTGAGGAGAGGTCTTGGATCACTGCATCTGAGGTCTTTGCACCTCGTCTGTTAAAGGAGTTTCATCTGAAGTTTCCCTCTAAACCTGGGCCCAGGCGGGGAAGGGGGAGGCCTCGTAAGAGGGAGGGTACTGTCATGGATATGCATTAATGTCTGTCTGCCATCTTACCTTCCTCCTCATGTGTTCATCTAGAGACCAGACCTCCTTCACCTGGCTTCCTTTATAATCTCCTCCCAGCCTGACTCCACCCCAGGCCCTATCACTGAACACTATATTAACCTGTGCACTGCAAGCCTGCTTTGCTGATCAACGTGTTTGTTAGGCATTGTGTGTTTGGGTTCCTGCCTGCCGTGTGCTACGTCTGTCTCTCTGTTACGTTATTGGCTTGTCCCCGACTATCCCTGTCTGCTCGTGACCCTTGACCTTCGGCTCGTTCTTCGTTATCCTTGTCTGCTTGTGGCCCCTGACCTTCAGCTTGTTATTCGGTTCTCTCTATCGTGTGCTGCTGCTTCCCCTCTTTTCCCCTTATCCTACGGGGCGTGAGCTAGGAAACTCCAGGGGCCGCGACCTGGTCCCAGCCTGCAGCGTAACATCCTCACCACTAGAGGCCCTGGAGAAGACCAGCTGGGTCTTAGACTCCGCGCCCTGGGGAATCTTGGCTCTCGCTTCCGTTGGGATCCCGGTTGTGCTCCTCTGGTCCCGCTTTCCACAACCACCCAGTTTCCTATCCACAGAAGCCAGTCATAGGGTTCACTACCTCGCGGTGCACTCCTGTCCCCTTACAGTGTGCATCTGTCACCTGGCCACAGGTGACCCTGACACCCAATGGGCCGTGAAAGAAAGGTAACGTCCCTGTCTATGCCTGCTGGACCATGAGTCAGCGGTAATATGCACCTTACCGCTGACCGCCCTGTCCAGCGAGGCATGGACATTGCCTTCCACATGCTGGTAGAGAGCCGGAATCGCCTTCCATGAGAAAAAGTGGCGTTTGGGAACCTGCCACTGAGGAACCGCACATTGCACAAACTCAGGGAAGGGGGCCGAGTCTACCAACTGAAAAGGCAGCAGTTGAATTGCTAGCAATTTAGCCAAGCTAGCATTCAACCGCTGGGCATGTGGATGGCTGGGAGTGAACTTCTTTTGACGGTCCAGCAGCTGGGGCGGGGAAATTTGCCTGCTAGAATCGGACGTCTGTGTACTGCTAGCAGAGTGCCCGCAAGTACTTGGCTGTGACACACCTAATTCTACACCTTCATTCCTCTCAGTGCAGGTTTCAGAGAGAACTGAAGGTACAGTGTGGTTGGAGATCCCAGCTGATGAGGAGCAAGGAGAGGTCCGCTTTGTTCTTTGGTGTGGGTCTTTAAGATACGCTTGCCAACGAGCTGCATAACAGGTCAACATATGTCTGGTCAAGCATGTGGTGCCCAAGCGGCTGATGTTTTGGCCATGCGAGATACGCTTCAGACATATGTTGCAAACAGCAGCGGTGCGATCTGATGCACTCGACTCAAAAAAGGCCCACACCAAAGAACTTTTGGAATAACGGGCAGAGGCAGCGCCCTGCACAGGCGGAGCTCTGCGGTGTGATTCAGTCGGTGTGCTGCCCTTACGCTGCCCCCCCGAGGGAATCCTGCCTTGTTGGAGATGTGCCTCCTCCTCATCCTCCTCCTCTCTCCTATCAGGCACCCACGTGGAGTCAGTGACCTCATCATCCCCTCCCTCCTCATCACTGGAGCCAATCTGGCAGTATGCTGCAGCTGCTGGAACATGACTGCCAGATTGCTGTCCTTCTTGAGCATCCCCTCTCTCTGCTCTCATGCTACTGCCTTCCTCTAGCTGGGTATCATCATCAGACCCTTCGAAACGCTGGGCATCCTCCTGGAGCATGTACCCAACACTGTGCTCAAACAGTTCGGGGGACTCCTCAGGAGGACACGGTGGGTCTAGGGAAGGAGTGACTGATGATGACATTGATACGAGGGAAGAGGACGCTTTGTCAGCTGCTTTGCCAGTACCCTGAGCCTGGGTGAGAGAGGATGAGGAGGGCTTGGTCATCCACTCTACCAAGTCTTCGGCATGATGCGGGTCAACACGTCCAGCTGCCGAAAATAAGGAAAAGCGTGTCCCATGACCACGTGCTGATGATGATGCACCGCGTCTACAACCAGCACTGTTGTCTCTAGACACAGAGCCTGCTTGCCCTCTTTTATTGGCTCCTGACTGTCTGCCTCTCCTTGTTTGCCTTCCAGACATTCTAATGGCCTGCAGGGAGATGGAAAAACCAGCAATAAGGGGTAGCTTCAGGTGTATAATGTGCAGGAGGCACACTACGCCCGCTGTAAGTGCTGCAGATGCCTGCCTGTGTTACACAACAGGAAAACACAGCAATAAGGGCTAGCTTCAGGTGTATACTGTGCAGGAGGCACACTACGCCCGCTGTAAGTGCTGCAGATGCCTGCCTGTGTTACACAACAGGAAAACACAGCAATAAGGGCTAGCTTCAGGTGCATATTTTGCAGGAGGCGCACTACGCCCGCTGTAAGTGCTGCAGATGCCTGCCTGTGTTACACAACAGGAAAACACAGCAATAAGGGCTAGCTTCAGGTGTATATTTTGCAGGAAGCACACTACGCCCGCTTTAAGTGCTGCTGCAACGTACCTTAGGTGTGAGCCTGACGTGCGGAGAGGGACCTCCCGTACAACCCCGGCTCGGAGACCACTGGAGTGGGGACAGTGGTGGTAAGAGCACGGTGAGGTAAGGGTGCCTGTCTGATCCTCACTGCTTGGAGTGGTGGAGCCGAGTGGAGACTGGAACGGCTGGTTCCGGAAGCAGCGGATGCAGGTCAGCAGGTGCCGGTTTGCAGAGCAGGGATGCAGGTCAGCAGGTGCCGGTTTGCAGAGCAGGGATGCAGGTCAGCAGGTGCAGGTTTGCATTGCAAAGGATGCAGGTCAGCGTGTGCAGCTCGCAGAGCAGAGGATGCAGGTAAGCTGGTGCAGGTTTGCAGAGTCAGACAAGCCGGGTCATACACATCAAGGTAAACATCATAAGTGGCAGGCAGAGAGTAGTCAAAGTCCAGGCCGAATCTTGGCAACAGGCAGACTGGCAGATAACTGAGCAGGGTCAAACGAGCCGAGGTCAGGACTGGAGACAGAAGCGTGGTCAGGAAGCCGGGTCAAACACAGGAACAGGATACAAGTACAGAATCAGGAACTCAGGGAACAGAAGCAGATCAAACCGCAAGGGGCAACATCTCTGGAATGTCTTTTATAGGAAGTACATGGGAGGAGCAAGGGGTTCAGAGTTCAACAGTAATCAAGACACCAAGCAGAGTAGTCTAATGGATCAGATAGGTTGTCCAGCAGATCAGGCAGGGAACTGTCCAGCATCTCAGATAGCTCCGTTGGAAGAGTCAATGCCAGACACAGAAGAGGTCCCAGGTTCAAGCCCAGCACGTCCCTGACAGTGCCCCCCCCCCTTAAGGGCAACCTCCGGGTGCCCAATAGAGCTCTTTTCTGGGGGTGACTGCGAAAAAAGGCCTGGATTAACTCTCGGGCGTGGATGTTCTGTTGGGGTTCCCAGGAGTTCTCCTCCAGACCGTACCCCTTCCACTTGATCAGAAATTGAAGCTGGTTCCCTCTTCTTCGGCAGTCCAAGACGGCCTCCACCTCAAACTCCTCATCACCGTCAATGATTACAGGCTCGGGTGGTCCCGATCCCCTGTCTGGGAACGGGTCGGGCACTGCGGGTTTCAGCAGGGAAACGTGAAAGACTGGGTGAATCTTCAACGACTCCGGTAAGGCAAGTTCATAGGAGACCTCGTTTAATTTCCGTTTTACTGGGAAAGGACCGATGAACTTGGGTGCCAGTTTCCTTGCAGGGCAAGCCATCTTAAGGTTGGTGGTCGATAACCATACTTGGTCACCCTGTTGCAGGCATAATTCCCCTCTCCTTTTCCTGTCAAAGATCCTTTTATTGGCTGCTTGTGCCTTAGTCATGGCTTCCTGCAATATCCTGCTGCTACGGGTCAGGAAATCAACGATACTCTGGCCCGCCGGGACTGTTGAATCAGGGATGAGATCAGGTAAGAAGGTCGGGTGAAACCCGTAGTTGGCAAAAAATGGCGATTGACCTGTAGCCGAATGACTGGCGTTGTTAAAGGCAAACTCTGCCAAGGGTAGTAAAGCTACCCAGTCGTCTTGAACGAAGGTGGTGAAGCATCTGAGGTACTGTTCGAGCGTCTGATTCGTTCTTTCGGTTTGCCCGTTAGTTTGGGGGTGATAGGCCGAGGACATGGACAACTCAATCTTCAGGACCTTGCACAAAGCCTTCCAAAAGCGAGAGGTGAACTGCACCCCTCTATCCGAAACGATGTCTGCAGGGACCCCATGTAGCCTTACTACTTCCCTAATGAAGACCTGGGCAGTTTCCATGGCAGAGGGCGTGCCTTTGAGAGGCACGAAGTGGGCCATCTTGGATAGACGGTCAACCACTACAAAGATGGCTGTGCAACCTTCAGACGGGGGGAGTTCCACAATGAAGTCCATGGCAATCATTTTCCAGGGACGGTCAGGGACTGGTAAGGGTCTGAGCAGACCCCAGGCCTTGCTTCTAGTGGTCTTGCTACGGATACAGGTGGCACATGAACCTACATATTCCCTGCAGTCTTTTTCAAGATCCAGCCACCAAAACGTGCGTTGAATCAGTTCAAGGGTTTTATGCATTCCGAAATGGCCTGCCAGCGGATGATCATGACACAAGTTTAACACTGTGACTCGAACTTCTTCTGGCACAAAGATTTTGTCATTCTTCCAAAGTAACCTGTCCTTGGGTACCAGAGTGATTCCAGAGGGACGAGACACCTGTAGAAGCTTGCTTCAAGCCAGACATCAGGCTAGTTTGTAAAAGTAAGAAGTTGCCTTCCGATAGAATGGTATCTGGAGCTGACACCTCTTTTGGATCATCAAACATGCGGGAAAGAGCGTCTGGTTTGGTGTTCTTGGAGCCTGGTCGGTAAGTTATGTGGAACGAGAACCTAGAGAAAAATAGTGCCCAACGTGCCTGGCGTGGTCTCAGACGTTTGGCAGCTCTCAGATACTCTAGGTTCTTGTGGCCTGTGTAAATGAGTATAGGATGCGCTGCTCCCTCCAACAAGTACCTCCACTCCTCAAGGGCAGATTTAATGGCCAGGAGCTCCCGGTCTCCAACATCATAATTCCTCTCAGATGGGGTAAGCTTACGGGAGAAGAAGGCTACCGGGTGTATCAAGTCCTTGAGACCTTGGCGCTGGGAGATAACAGCTCCAACCGCTGTCTCTGAGGCATCTACCTCAAGTAGATAAGGTAGGGCAGGATCGGGATGACTTAGGATAGGAGCAGATGTAAAAAGTCTTTTTAGGTTTGTGAAAGCAGCCTGTGCTTCAGATGTCCACTGGAATCGAGCATTTTGCTTCGTTAGCTGCGTAATCGGGAAAATAATAGCAGAGAATCCCTTGATAAACCTCCGCTAAAAATTGGCAAAGCCAACGAAGCGCTGCACCCCCTTTTTGTCTGAAGGTGCAGGCCAATCCAGAATGGCTGAAACCTTCTGTGGGTCCATCTTGAATCCCTCTGTAGAGATCACTAGGCCAAGGAACTGGATACTCTGTCGCTCGAATTCACACTTTTCTGGTTTTGCGTACAGTCCATGCTGGCGGAGACGACAGAGTACACTCTTGACGTGTTTCCGTTGCTGCTCGAGAGAGGAGGGAAAAATCAAAATATCATCAAGATAGACAAGTACATAAATGTCCAGACAGTCTCTGAAAACATCATTGACTAGATGCTGAAAGGTGGCAGGGGCGTTACATAGGCCGTAGGGCATTACTAGGTATTCGTAATGGCCGAACCTGGTACGAAAGGCAGTCTTCCATTCATCCCCTGCTCGGATGCGTACCAGGTTGCATGCCCCCCGCAGGTCTAATTTGGTAAACACAGAGGAAGTCCTGAGTCTTTGAAAAAGTTTAGGTACCAGAGGCAGAGGGTACCGGTTCTTGACCGTGATTTTATTTAATTCCCGGTAATCTACACAGGGCCGAAGAGAATGGTCTTTTTTCTCCACAAAGAAGATTCCTGCCCCTGCTGGAGAAGTGGAAGGACGGATGAAACCCCTCTTAAGGTTCTCATCAACGTATTCTTTCAGTACCTCAAGCTCCCGTTCAGATAGGGGGAAGATCCGTCCGAAAGGAATCTCAGCACCGGGAAGAAGCTCGATTGGACAATCGTAAGGACGATGAGGCGGGAGGACTTCGGCCCCTCGCTTGCTGAAGACGTCCAGGAACTCATGATATTGTTTGGGTACAGAAGCTCGTATCTCTGGATCTGAACCCAGGCATAACAGAGGCCCCGAGGTGCTTGGACGTGGAAGCATGCAGTGGTGTTGACAGTATGGTGACTGGAACTTAATACTTCCGGTTCCCCAATCAATCTGTGGATTGTGTGCCTGAAGCCAGGGTAGACCCAGGATAACTGGAAACATGGGAGATGCAATAGCATCCAAAGTCAATAGTTCCTTATGGTCCATGGAGGTGATCACAGGCAAAGGAGGGGTCTCCTGGGTCACTACTCCAGACTTGATGCGAGACCCATCTGCCAGGAAAATGGAAAGTCCTTGAGTCTTAGGTTGGAGTGGGATGTGTTGTTGTGCTGCAAAGTCTAGATCGACAAAACAACTACATGCCCCTGAGTCGATTATTGCAGTTACTGCTATTGTCCTCCCTGGTAGTTGGAAAGAGATAGGAAGAGCCAGGTGAGTAGCATTGGTAGATGGAGGTGAGTAGTTGGGAGAAGAGGTAGCCAGGACCTTGCGCAGCTTAGCGGGACAAGAAGAGACATAATGACCGGGTTCCCCGCAATACAGGCATAGATAATTCTGCAGCCGGCGAAGTCGTTCCTTGGCCGATAGGGAATGTTTCATTAGTCCAAGCTGCCCTGGCTTGACAGTCTGGTTGAGAGATGAGGGTTCAGTTGGAACCGTACTGGCACTGGCAGGGTACACAGGGGCTCGTATCCGGGGTAGCATCCAAGCTGGGCGGAGCTGCTGGGTAGACCTTTCTGCTCTGCGCTCCCGGAGTCGTCGGTCTATCTGGATAGACAAAGTAATTAAAGTCTCTAGAACATCAGGAACACCGACCCGTGCTAACTCGTCCTTCAGGCTTTCAGAGAGACCAAGACGGAACTGATGCCGCAGAGCCGCCTCATTCCACTGGGTATCCGCGCTCCAGCGTCTGAAATCAGTCACATAGTCCTCGACCGCTCGGCGGCCTTGCTGGAGCGCATGGAGAGCAGCCTCGGCAGTAGAAGTCCGCTGTGGATCGTCATAAAGTCGGGCCATGGCATCAAGAAAAGAGGGCAGAGAGTCTAGAACTACATGGCGGACTTCAAGTAGGTGATGGGCCCAAGCTTGAGGTTCCCCCTGCAGCAAAGCGATAACGAAGCCCACCTTGGTGGCTTCAGATGAAAAAGTCAGAGGTAGCAACGAAAAGTAAAGTTCACATGCGTTGCGAAATGCACAGAATTTACTCCGATCCCCAAAAAACTTCTCAGGAACAGGGATCCTGGGCTCAGGAGATGGTATCATTCCAATAGAGGAAGTTGGGGTTGGAGGTGAATCTGCAGAGGTGGCTTGAGTTTGTGTCTGCTTATCCATTCGGACGTGGCTGCCCTGCAGAGACTTCACGATCTGAGTGAGAGCTGTAAGGTGTTGATAGACATTGTCCATAGGCAAGGTATCTCCTGCAGGCTCAGGCATGGCCGTTTGATACTGTAACGTACCTTAGGTGTGAGCCTGATGTGCGGAGAGGGACCTCCCGTACAACCCCGGCTCGGAGACCACTGGAGTGGGGACAGTGGTGGTAAGAGCACGGTGAGGTAAGGGTGCCTGTCTGATCCTCACTGCTTGGAGTGGTGGAGCCGAGTGGAGACTGGAACCGCTGGTTCCGGAAGCAGCGGATGCAGGTCAGCAGGTGCAGCTTGCAGAGCAGAGGATGCAGGTCAGCAGGTGCCGGTTTGCAGAGCAGGGATGCAGGTCAGCAGGTGCAGGTTTGCATTGCAAAGGATGCAGGTCAGCATGTGCAGCTCGCAGAGCAGAGGATGCAGGTAAGCTGGTGCAGGTTTGCAGAGTCAGACAAGCCGGGTCATACACATCAAGGTAAACATCATAAGTGGCAGGCAGAGAGTAGTCAAAGTCCAGGCCGAATCTTGGCAACAGGCAGACTGGCAGATAACTGAGCAGGGTCAAACGAGCCGAGGTCAGGACTGGAGACAGAAGCGTGGTCAGGAAGCCGGGTCAAACTCAGGAACAGGCTACAAGCACAGAATCAGGAACTCAGGGAACAGAAGCAGATCAAACCGCAAGGGGCAACATCTCTGGAATGTCTTTTATAGGAAGTACATGGGAGGAGCAAGGGGTTCAGAGTTCAACAGTAATCAAGACACCAAGCAGAGAAGTCTAATGGATCAGATAGGTTGTCCAGCAGATCAGGCAGGAAACTGTCCAGCATCTCAGATAGCTCCGTTGGAAGAGTCAATGCCAGACACAGAAGAGGTCCCAGGTTCAAGCCCAGCCCGTCCCTGACAGCTGCAGATGCCTGTTAGTGTAACACAAAAGAAAAAAACCCACAAGCAATAAGGGCTAGCTTCAGGTGTATAATGTGCAGGAGGCACCCAAGCCCGCTATAAGTGCTGCAGATGCCTGCCTGTGTTACACAACAGGAAAACACAGTAATAAGGGCTAGCTTCAGGTGTATACTGTGCAGGAAGCACACTACGCCCGCTGTAAGTGCTGCAGATGCCTGCCTGTGTTACACAACAGGAAAACACAGCAATAAGGGCTAGCTTCAGGTGTATAATGTGCAGGAGGCACACTACGTCCGCTGCAGATGCCTGCTTGTGTTACACAACAGGAAAACACAGCAATAAGGGCTAGCTTCAGATGTATATTTTGCAGGAAGCACACTATTCCCACTGTAAGTGCTGCAGATGCCTGTTAGTGTAACACAAAAGAAAAAAAAACATGAGCAATAAGGGCTAGCTTCAGGTGTATAATGTGCAGGAGGCACACTAAGCCCGCTGTAAGTGCTGCAGATGCCTGCCTGTGTTACACAACAGGAAAACACAGCAATAAGGGCTAGCTTCAGGTGTATATTTTGCAGGAAGCACACTACGCCCACTGTAAGTGCTGCAGATGCCTGCCTGTGTTACACAACAGTAAAACACAGCAATAAGGGCTAGCTTCAGGTGTATACTGTGCAGGAGGCTTAGCAAAAATGACACTGACACTGTCCCATGTCTATCCTTCTCTCTCCCTGCACACAAGGTTTAGCAAAGAATATCACTGACACTGTCCCTGCCTATCCTTCTCTCTCCCTGCACACAAGGTTTAGCAAAGAATATCACTGACACTGTCCCTGCCTATCCTTCTCTCTCCCTGCACACAAGTTAAATGAACAAATAGCACTGACACTGTCCCTGCCTATCCTTCTCTCTCCCTGAACCGGAACACACTACACAAGGCCGCCGCGCTGGCGGCCTTTTATAGTGTGGGGTGTGTACTATATCCCCCTGAGCTATAATTGGCCACAGGCATCCTGCCTGTGGCCAATTATGGCTCTCCTCGCTGCCGGCGCTGTGATTGGCCAAGCATGCGGGGTCACAGTGCATGCTTGGCCAATCACAGCGCCTGGATTGCACTGCGATGGCGTAGTGCATTGTGGGCCGTTCGCGTCACTCGAATTTGGCGCGAACGCCCCAAATCGTTCGATCTTCGTCGAACGATCGAACAGCCGATGTTCGAGTCGAACGTATGTTCGACTCGAACACCGAGCTCATCCCTACTTAGAGGACATGGGCCATAGTGAACCTCATCCTCTTCCCGCATACCCCTAGAAAAACAAGCCATTTTATTTACTAGAAGGGGACGGGGGGTGAGGCCGCTACACTAACATTGCTTTTTATACAAATTTAGCTCCCCGCTACATACTCCCCCCACTAATGGACGCTGGTCCCCAGCATCTGGAGCAAACCTATGCCTCTCAAGACTGGGTCAACATAGACCTATTCCGGAAGCTATCTAAAAAAAAAACTAATTTGAAAAAAATAAATTTGTGCTGGAACCTAAACATCGGGAAAAGGGAGTTAAATGCAGAGGTGAAAGAAGAGCAGAGAAAAAAAACATATGTGTACATCACATTCTCAATGTCACATAAAACACATTTATAATTTACATTTCCCTCCCCGTCTACAATAGCTAAACCCACCCCATTCTCAGTGGTTTGCTCGGCGTCCGCCTGTAGAGGAAGAAAACACACAACCAATAATTTACATTCTAAACTATGTACATTAGAATGAAGAAATTCTCCCCAAGAGAAAAACACCTTCCTTCTAAAAGTAAGTTGCATTTGAACTGCAATGTAAAAAATTATGTAACACTGCCACCTGGTGGAAGTGCCACCGTCAAGACACTTGTTAGGAAAACTTCTTCTTTCTTCCGAGGGTCCATTTTCCTGTTTCTTCTCCTTTGGCTCTTTTCTCTAAGCTATTCTACCCCCAAAAGTCTCTGTCTTTTGATACTGTGAGAGGGAGAAAAAGAAAACTGCTCCCGCTCTTCCAGCAAGTAGAAAAAAAAAACCCATCTGCAAGGATTAGAGTTCTTGGCTCCAGGAGAGTACACTCCAGAATAAAGCAAAAGGCAACACAAAGAGTCCAGTCTCTAAAGATAATATTGCGTATCTGGCAATACCAAGGGCTTCCAGTTCCTATCAAATGTGTCAATGTTATATTCTGCATTGTCCTTGTCCTTTCTGCAAATAACCACCTTATCGGCACGTATATGCCTTCCCAGCATCCGGGACTCCTTACAGTCATTGAAACGCTTTGTAACTGCAGCAGAACAAGAATATTACCTCCAGGCCTGGGGTACCTTCAAGTGAGTCCATACAAAGTCCACGCACCACCGACATCTATGGACCTCCACCTCAAACAAGAGTTCTCTTGTCAAGTACGGGTATTCTCATCCATACTCGCTTGCGACTTTTTGGTTGAACAACCTCTGTAACAGAGACAATGGCGGCATGGTTGCTCAATCTCCCATCCCTGGCAAAACTATGGCATCCGGGTGTCGAGGCACTTTCATTGCCTC
This sequence comes from Rana muscosa, assembly GCA_029206835.1. Taxonomy (NCBI): domain Eukaryota; kingdom Metazoa; phylum Chordata; class Amphibia; order Anura; family Ranidae; genus Rana; species Rana muscosa. Next base: position 360,358,726 of record CM055117.1, read on the forward strand.
CGGACCAGTTATGGGGGCCCACAATGACACTCTGGACACCTCGGCAACAGGTGCAGGCATCTCCGGTGGTGGAAGGGTAGACAGTGGGACAGATTCCTCCTCAGGCTCCGGGGCCTCCACCTGGGGTGTGGTATCCCCAGTGAACATGGGTGAGTCCTTTTTCCTTCGGGACGAGGACAGGGGCATCTTATCCCAACCCTTCCGCTCAAACAACTCATCAATGGCCACATCATCCCCTGGATCGGAGACTGACTCCAGGTCGGAGGTATCACATTCCTCCGCCGGCAGGTAACTCCGGGTGGAAGACGAATCACCGCCTCTAACCAGTTCATGGGTCCTGGGATCCTTGACCCACGCATCCCCAATACTTCGGACCTTAGCCAAGGTCCCTTTCCCCGGCTTACCTCGGCTTGTAGCTGACTTGGGATGTCTGGAACTTTTTCCTATGGATGCATCCGATCCGGGCAAGCGCTGGGGTGTGGCTCTACCATGGCCGCGGGAAGCTGTATCATAGCCGACCTTCCTCTTGGGCGAGGACTCCATGAAGACCGAAACAGCATCCTCTGGTCTCTCCAACTCCAGTTCTTCAACAACTGGAACATTTTCACTTGCGACTTCCTCCGAAGTCTCAACAGTGCGCGTAGGGGTGACTGTAGAAGCTCTGGTTCCTTCTTCCAAAGTGGTGGCGCCTGTAAGGCAGTTCAGGCGGAAAGCCAGAGGCTTCTTCGTAGGCTGCTCCACTTCAAACAAGAACTCCTTACACTGCTCACATCTCCCGAAGGGCTCAAGATGTACCACCAGTCCCTGGAGTGCGAAGCTGCCCCGAGGCTTCAGTTGGATCCCCGTATCCGTAATGGAAGCAGCAAAAGAAGTAACGTTCATGGCAGTTGAACTCGGAATCCATGTGACATTAGACGCCATGTCACTCACTTGCTGATTCATCGCGCACTGTCTCACTGGCGCCAAAGTCACCATGTGCAACTCTTCACATGGCGAGGCTCCTCCCATCTCTCTGCAATGTTCGCAGGCTTTTTCTCTGTAGGCACGCCCACGAACTACGCAGCATGGGTTCTCCTCGTGGCGCAGTCACTTTTCTCTAAAGATGGCCGACCTCCACGGAATTTCACAGGGGAACAAGTTCACATTTCGGGCTTCTTTTTTCTGTGAAATAATCCCAGACTCGAGGCCCCACGTGTAGCACACAGACCCCCTTTTACTTGCCTTGCTCTTTGGCTCCTCGCAGGAAGAAGGGGCACACCATGCCACAAGCCCGTACCCTCCTGTATTAAGAGGTTGAGCGGTGTTGTTGGGTCATTTCATCAGCCAGAGCCAAAAAAAAAATTCTCGCCTCTGTGGATAACAGAGACAAGTCCTTGTTCCCCCAGTAACTAGAATGTCCACACCTGCCGTAACTCCAACAGAGAGTTTATTTCTTCTCTCAGCAAATAACACAATCTCTTGATAGGAAAAAGGTTGGAGCAAGGAAAAGGACAGCACAAGATGTGGGAGAGGTCCAGACACAAACGTTTCAAATCTTTGCTCAGATTCTCAAGCAAGTTAGCTAGGCGCACAGTCTCTGCCACAGACCGTGAAGTTGGTGTCTGTCACAGACCTGGTGTATGTGATCCCCTTCTTTAGCTATGGCCCCTTTTTAGGAGAAGACATCCCTCCGGAGAGTTACCGGGACCCTACCGTCACCATGACACTGCACTGGGTCTTCGGAGAGTTCCTCCCCCTGCCTCCTCGTCCTAGATACGGGTCCCCTCACAAGGCGGCACCCTGAGAGTCCTCGATCCTTGGTAGGCCCCAGGCCTTTGGCTGCAGTCCCTGGGCCTACATACCCAGGGTGGACAAGAACAGCAGGTAGTACCTCACCCTGGGACTAAAATGTGCCCAGGATGGAACAGGAACACCCGCCCCTGGGCCTAAGGTGCCCAGGGCGGACTTGAACAACGAACCTGGGGTAGGACCCCCGACAACGAACCACAGCCCTGCCCTTGGGCTTAATGTGCCCGGGGCAGGCAGAAACAAGATCCCGAACAGGCAGCGTCTGCCCCTTTTATACCCTCTCCCATCATGCACAGCAAGTAAACCCTGTCCTACTGTATGGTTGCCGAGAGGGGACACACAAGGCACAGCACTGTATCAGTGGTTCAACCCTAGCCTACCATGGCAGCGCCACCTGTAGGCCACAGAGAACTGTACACCAATACTCTACCTGCGGATAAAATGGTTGCAATAACTAACAAATTAGGGTGTTTGGGCATAACTACCATCCAAACACTTCCCCTAAACTTAGCACCCCGCTACATGAGGAAGGAACTTTGAGTGGGTTTCAGATAGGCCTTGCCTGTCTGGTATAGTGACTGAACACGTGCAAGGTATTGCTAGATAGGGGGAGCTCGCGAGTAATCAGTTAGCTGTTCAGATATAATGGAAAATTGTATACTCACCTTTACGTAATTTTCCTTTCCTGTCGCATCTTCATGGCAGCATACACCTTTGGGTTGTGGCTCCGCCCCCACAACCTGATAGGACCGTTTAGTTATTAAGCCCAGAGCGGGCCCCCGCCCAAGTATTCTAGTATATATATATACCTCACCTCAGACGGGTGGGCATCTGTATGCTGCCATGAAGATGCGACAAGAAAGGAAAATTACGGAAAGGTGAGTATACAATTTTCCATTTTCCTGTCGCATCATGGCAGCATACACTTTTGGGTGAATAACTTGCAGACTGGGTGGGTCTGAGCATAAAGAAATTTTTTTATTTACATGGAATAGAGGTGTTGGACTGAATAATTGCTCGTCCAAACTCTGCCGTGGACAATCTGGCAGAGTCCACCTTGTAATGAGAAATAAAGGTATTCCTTGAAGACCAGGTCGCTGCTCGGCAAATAGTTTCCGAGGACACCCTGCAGTAGGCTGCCCAGGAGGTCGCCATTGCCCTTGTAGAATGTGCCTTTAAGCCCTCAGGTATTTGCGTTTGACTTAGTGAATAAGCCTTTTTGATGATCTTCACCAGCCATGCTGCGATGGTGCGAGAGGTTGCTGCTTGACCTCTTCTAAAGCCGTGTGGGATGACCAGGAGGTTTTCCGACTTCCTAAGGTCGTTTGTTATTGACAGGTAGGTTAGAATGTTAGTTCTTACATCCAGCGGGTGTGGATCCCCTTGTTCTGTGGAGAGAGCAGGAAGGTTAATCTCCTGATTCAAGTGGAAGAAGGATGACACCTTCGGAATACACCGATCGGATGGTCTTAGGACTACTTTATCTGGGTAGACAATCAAGTATGGTTCTTTTGCCAGTAGAGCTTGCATCTCTGAGACTCTCTTGGCTGATGTAATTGCAATTAAGAAAGTGACTTTGAGTGTTAAGTCCCATAAGGAGAATTTTCTAACGGAAAGAATGGTTCGTGTGATAGAACTTCTAATACGACCGAAAGATCCCAAGTCGGGAAGGAAGGCTTTCTGGGAGGCCTTATCTTTAGGCAGGCCCTCTGGAACTGAATAACTAGGGACTCTTGCGCCCACTTGATTCCTGTCATAGCTGATAATGCTGACACGTGAACTTTTAAGGTACTTGACCCGAGGCCTTTCTCTAGGCCTAACTGGAGAAACTCAAGGATTTGAGCAACTGTTGGAGATGATGGGTTCCAGTTTTGTTGCTGTGCAACTGAGAGAAACTTCTCCCAGATCCTCTTATAGGTACTGTTGGTGGTGCATCTTCTGGCTTGAAGAAGAGTTTCTACCACTTTTTGGGAGCAACCTTGGTTTAAGAACCTAGCCCTTTCAATCTCCAGGCTGTCAGATGCATCCTTTCCAGGGATGGATGAAGTATCCCCTGGGAGAGTAGATCCGCTGCTGGTGGAAGCGGTAAGGGTCTCGCTGTATTCAGCTGAAGGAGAGTGGTAAACCATGGTCGTCTCGGCCAAAAGGGAAGGACTGTTATCACTGTGGAGGATGACCTCCTGAGCCTGAGAAGAAATCTCGGTATGAGAGGTATCGGGGGAAAGATGTAACCCAGATGGAAGTTCCACTTGTGTTGTAGACAATCTGTCCCCTCCGCACCTTGGTAAATGTTCTGGGAGCGGTAGAAATCCAGACGGGAAGACTTTGAAACTGAAAGTGTTGGTGGTTTACCGAGAAGCGGAGAAACTTCTGGAATGCGGTGTGAATGGGAACATGCAGGTAAGCGTCCTTTAAATCCACAGAGAGCATCCAGTCGCCGACATTTATGGCATAGAGGATTGACTGTAAACTTTCCATCTTGAAAGTTTCCACCAGGATTGAGCGATTGAGACTTTTTAGGTCTAGGACAGGGCGCAGATCCCTGGTCTTTTTCTTTACCAAAAAGGGGGAGTAGAAACCTTTTCCCCTTTGTGGAGGTCGGACTTCCACTATGGCCTGTTTTTGGATTAGATCTTGGACATATTCTGACAATATGACCTTCTTTTCCCTGGATGTTGGAATTCTGGTTTTGACGAATTGGTCTCTGGGAGGTCGATTCTTGAACCTCCATTTGTGTGTGTCTTGGACAGTAGCCACTGTCCATGGGTCTCTTATTATCTCTGCCCAAACCTGCTTGAAGTCCTTTAGTCTGGCTCCTACTACAGCTGGTTGGGCGGACGCATCTTCAAAAAGACTTCTGGTCCCCCGGGGTAGGGGTCTTGGACTTTTGCAGTATTAGGAAGGATGACTGTGGATTCTTCCAATTTTTTCTGTACTCCCTGCCGGGCTTATAGGACTTTGCCTCCCTGTATCTATCTGGGAGGTTCCGTCTGAATGTAGGTGGCCTTTGTTGTCTAGGCCTTCTGTCTGAAGGAATGAGTCCAGACTTTCCGCCGGTGACCTTTGAAATGGCCGAGTCCAGCTTCTCCCCGAAGAGGTTTGAGCCGTCAAATGGGATCCTACACCAGTTGGACTTTGAGGAGGGGTCTGCTGACCATGGTTTTAGCCAGAGTGCCCTCCTGGCCATCACTGAGCTTAACATTGCGCTGGACGTTGACTTTATGATGTCTACAGAGGCTTCTGCGACAAAATCGCCTGCAAGGCTGAGTTCCTGGAGAGCTGTGATTACTCGCTCTTGTTCCACGCCTTCTGCTATCAACTTCTCAGCATTGGAGGACCAGCTTGAGATAGCCCTTCCCACTGCTGCTAGCATTATTGCTGGTCTGCAGGCACCACCTGCGGATAGGTAGGCTCTTTTAAGATCCAGATCGATCTTCCTGTCTAATACATCCTTAAATGTGACCGCATCTTCTATTGGAAGAGTTACGTGCCGGGGTAGGCGCATCAGGGAGGAGTCTACCACTGGTGGTGTTACTAGTGGATTTACACTAGATTCCTTTAGCGGATACAGTTTGGCAAGTCTATTGCTGAGACTGGTCTTCTTCTCAGGTTTTTGCCATTCATCTTTAATTAAGTCACCCAGTTCTTCGATAAAAGGGAAGGTTTCTGGTTCTTTTTTGAGATTCGGAAAATATTTCTTCGCTTTTTGCAGAGTTTCTTTTTCCTCTTCCCATTCTATAGCTTCCTTCACTGATTTTATGAAGGGTTCTATAAGTGAGAAGTCAAACCCGGCTGATACCTCCAAGTCCTCATTGTCAGATAGGGGTTCTGACTTTTTAGATATGGAGGGAGTCGCAGGTGAAGTGCCTTGCACTAATCTGCTTGTTTCAGATTCTGCGATTTGCAGGGATGTAAATATAGCCGCCTCTCTGCTTGTCTCTCTCTCTCTAGTTGCTTCGTCCAAGCATGTGCAACAGGCCAGCTTATCCGGAAGTGCTATGGCACCGCAAACCCAGCATGAATTCCCTGATGGACGGGAACGCTGAGGGGGAGGAGAGCATCTGCGTGAAGGAGACCTCCTGTAGGAGTGTCTGTGCCGTGAATGGGATTTTGAACGGCTCCTTGAGCGATTTCGTCTTGTGCGTGAGCGACTTCTACCGCGATCTGAGTGGCTTTGTCTATGGCTTGGGCTCCTTCTAGATGGCTCTTGTCATCTTGAATCCGACGATCTGGCCGACCTGATAGGGCTGTCCAATTTAGACAGCATTAGTGACAGGTTCTCTTTTTCAGTCTTCACTACTTACCAATCTTTCCCCCCCTTACCTATTAGGTTGGTGATGGTCTACCGGGGCAGCGACCTCCATGAGGAGTGATATAGTCCCCCCTACAACAGATAGTAGGAAATGAGCATGCAGGCAGTAGGTAAGGTGAAACCCATTAAAGGAAAATAGATCCAAGAAGCTTACCTTAAGGAAGAGACAGCAGTGCAATCTATCCCACCGAAAACGCTGTTGACATGTGCAGTGTTCAAGAGAAAAAACAGCAGAAAGGATTTGGTTTTTAAAACTGCCGCCGCCGTTGCCCAGTGATGACGTCATGACCGCGCATGCGCCGTAGAGTCGTGAGCGAGCCGGCGCCATCTTGGAAACTGGCATACACAGTGAATTACCATTGGAGAGCCTGTGGGATACCTCTATCTCTTCTGCGCATGCGCGGAAGTAGCTGGACGCTCAGCGCTATGCCTGCTATGGAACTACAGGGCGCAGAAAGCCCGATTTTTGTATAGACACCCAGGAGAGCTGGAGGCCGCTATAGAGACCTGATTAAGGTCTGTGAAGAGCTGGCAGTTATTGGCCGGGATGCTTGTGGGACTACAAGGCACAGGTTAGTGAAAAAGGGTGCACAGAAGAGCTGGAGGTCGCGGCATAATAAACCTATTTAAGGTTTGTAAGAAAGAAACAGGCACATACCCCTGAGACCATCAGAGTGGGGTTCCTTCCATAGAGCTAATTTAAAGGCTGTACAGGATAGGACTTCTACCCAGGAGAGGCTAGAACCTGGCTGGGGCGAAGCGGTAAGGGGGTTCTTCATCTTTGATGTCCTTGTCAGGTCTTAGGTGAGGAAAAAAAAAGAGAATACCTGGGCTTAATAGCTAAACGGTCCTATCAGGTTGTGGGGGTGGAGCCACAACCCAAAGGTGTATGCTGCCATGATGCGACAGGAAATATAAATATACATAGCTGCTGTTTCTTTTGTTATCATTTAACATCAGTGATACCAATCTTACTTTGATTTATTGACTCTGTAATGCGCATGCAGAGTCAACTGTGTGTATTAATGTGTTTCTTTACCTTTTTATTTTAAACTTAGTAAAGATACCTTTGGTTAAGTAAATAATCTGTGTGAAGTATCTTTGTCACTCGGAAGGACTAGTGACCAGCAAAGGTAATAATATTTACAGTTTATCGTGTGATGTATGCAGGATTGTGTCTCCTAATACTCACTAGGTCTCACAATCCTTATTCATATCAGTTGTGCTAATGGAGGGTTTGAGCCACTTCCAGGGGTTGATAGGCAGGACTTAGACCCAAAACAAATAAACAGCAGCTCCTACGGGGGTAGTGCTACACGGGGATGCATGGGGTGTGCTGTGAGTATAGGGGGTGTATGGGGGATGCATGGAGTGTGCTGATAATATTGGGGGTGTATGGAGGATGAACAGAGTGTGCTGCGAGTATAGGGAATGCATGGAGTGTGCTGTGAGTATATGGGGTGTATGGGGGATGCATGGAGTGTGCTGTAAGTATAGGGGGTGTATAGGGGATGCATGGAGTGTGCTGTCAGTATAGGGTAATGCACGGAGTGTGCTGCGAGTATAGGGGGTGTATGGGGAATCATTCCCCATACACCCCCTATACTCGCAGCACACTGGAGTGTGCTGTGAGTATATGGGGTGTATGGGGGATGCATGGAATGTGCTGTGAGTATAGGGGTTGTATGTGGGATGCATGGAGTGTGCTGTCAGTATAGGGTAATGCACGGAGTGTGCTGCGAGTATAGGGGGTGTATGGGGGATGCACGGATTGTGCTGTGAGTATAGGGGGTGTATGGGGGATGCATGGAGTGTGCTTTGAGTATAGGGGGTGTATGGGGGTTGCATGGAGTGTGCTGTGAGTATAGCGGGTGTATGGAGTGTGCTGTGAGTAGAGGGGGTGTACTGTGAGCAGAGGGGGAATGCATGGAGTGTGTTTATATTAGATAATTTTCTGCTGTTTTAAAAAACATTTGAAGTGTAATTTTTTTGGGGGGGCTTGCAAGTAGCTGGTCTTGCCTAGGGCACAGGATAGTCTAGCACGGCCCTGTTTGGATACTGTAAAGCAAGCACTCCTGATCTGGGGGGGGGGGCAGTTCCCAAGTCAAAGCAGAGTGCCAAGATCACAAGGCAGGGTTCCTCTAACAGCAGCTGAGACTCCAGATCAGACTGCCTACTGCTGACATAGATAAAATGACAGGACTGCAGAGTGGAGTCTCCCTCCCACTCCCTAGGCACAGCAGCAGCTCCCTTGTGAAAAGAACAGCCATCAACCATCCTCCTAATCCTTCCTCCTCCTGGACCACTGCAGAAGGGACATACTAAATGTGGAATGCCCATAGAGAATAATGGGGAAAAAAATTCAATTTGTGACAGAGTCTTTAGACATATCATTTTTTATTTTTTTAAACCTACTTTTGAATATCAGTGGCCATGTTTATTGAGATTATTTGGGATTATTGTTGTTTTTTATGGCATAACAAAAGTGAATGACAGAAGGGAAGGCCCATAGAGTATAATGGGAAGCAAATTATAAATGAATTTGCAGGCAAATTGAGAGACATAGCAATTTATCCTTTACCACAGGTCTTCCTCAAGAAGAGTATCAGACATACTCTCTATGTTCAGTGATGATGTCCAAATGTGACATTAAGCAAGATGTGACCTCAAGTAGAGTATCAGATTTTGAGATTATTTGGGATTACAGCTGTTTTCTACGGAATGACAGAAACATAAAAGAAAGGAATGCCCATAGAGTATAATGGGAAGCAAGATGTGACCTGAAGTCAGAACCATTGGTCATATCAGATCAATCTTTAGCAGACATACTCTCTATGTTCAGTGGTGATGTCCAAATTCGACATTAAGTGGGATTATTATGGTTTTCTATGGAATGAAAAACATATGACAGAATGGAATGCCCATAGAGTATAATGGGAAGCAAGATTTGACCTCAAGTAGTATCAGATTTTGAGATTATTTGCGATAACAGCTGTTTTCTATGGAATGACAGAAACATAAAAGAAAGGAATGCCCATAGAGAATAATGGGAAGCAAGATGTGACCTGGAGTCAGAACCATTGGTCATATCAGATCAATCTTTAGCAGACATACTCTCTATGTTCAGTGGTGATGTCCAAATTCGACATTAAGTGGAATTATTATGGTTTTCTATGGAATGAAAAACATATGACAGAATGGAATGCCCATAGAGTATAATGGGAAGCAAGATGTGACCTGGAGTCAGAACCATTGCTCATATCAGATCAATCTTTAGCAGACATAATCTCTATGTTCAGTGGTCATGTTCAAATTTTACATTAAGTGGGATTATTATTGTTTTCTATGGAATGACAAACATATGACAGAATGGAATGCCCATAGAGTATAATGGGAAGCAAGATTTGATTTCAAGTAGTATCAGATTTTGAGATTATGTGCGATAACAGCTGTTTTCTATGGAATGACAGAAACATAAAAGAAAGGAATGCCCATAGAGTATAATGGGAAGTAAGATGTGACCTGGAATCAGAACCATTGGTCATATCAGATCAATCTTTAGCAGACATACTCTCTATGTTCAGTGGTGATGTCCAAATTCGACATTAAGTGGGATTATTATGGTTTTCTATGGAATGACAAACATATGACAGAATGGAATGCCCATAGAGTATAATGGGAAGCAAGATGTGACCTGGAGTCAGAACCATTGCTCATATCAGATCAATCTTTAGCAGACATAATCTCTATGTTCAGTGGTGATGTTCAAATTTTACATTAAGTGGGATTATTATTGTTTTCTATGGAATGACAAACATATAACAGAATGGAATGCCCATAGAGTATAATGGGAGGCAAGATTTGACCTCAAGTAGTATCAGATTTTGAGATTATTTGCGATAACAGCTGTTTTCTATGGAATGACAGAAACATAAAAGAAAGGAATGCCCATAGAGTAAAATGGGAAGTAAGATGTGACCTGGAGTCAGAACCATTGGTCATATCAGATCAATCTTTAGCAGACATACTCTCTATGTTCAGTGGTGATGTCCAAATTCGACATTAAGTGGGATTATTATGGTTTTCTATGGAATGACAAACCTATGACAGAATGGAATGCCCATAGAGTATAATGGGAAGCAAGATGTGACCTGGAGTCAGAACCATTGCTCATATCAGATCAATCTTTAGCAGACATAATCTCTATGTTCAGTGGTGATGTTCAAATTTTACATTAAGTGGGATTATTATTGTTTTCTATGGAATGACAAACATATGACAGAATGGAATGCCCATAGAGTATAATGGGAAGCAAGATTTGACCTCAAGTAGTATCAGATTTTGAGATTATTTGCGATAACAGCTGTTTTCCATGGAATGACAGAAACATAAAAGAAAGGAATGCCCATAGAGTATAATGGGAAGCAAGATGTGACCTGGAGTCAGAACCATTGGTCATATCAGATCAATCTTTAGCAGACATACTCTCTATGTTCAGTGGTGATGTCCAAATTCGACATTAAGTGGGATTATTATGGTTTTCTATGGAATGACAAACATACGACAGAATGGAATGCCCATAGAGTATAATGGGAAGCAAGATGTGACCTGGAGTCAGAACCATTGCTCATATCAGATCAATCTTTAGCAGACATAATCTCTATGTTCAGTGGTGATGTTCAAATTTTACATTAAGTGGGATTATTATTGTTTTCTATGGAATGACAAACATATGACAGAATGGAATGCCCATAGAGTATAATGGGAAGCAAGATTTGACCTCAAGTAGTATCAGATTTTGAGATTATTTGCGATAACAGCTGTTTTCTATGGAATGACAGAAACATAAAAGAAAGGAATGCCCATAGAGGATAATGGGAAGTAAGATGTGACCTGGAGTCAGAACCATTGGTCATATCAGATCAATCTTTAGCAGACATACTCTCTATGTTCAGTGGTGATGTCCAAATTCGACATTAAGTGGGATTATTATGGTTTTCTATGGAATGACAAACATATGACAGAATGGAATGCCCATAGAGTATAATGGGAAGCAAGATGTGACCTGGAGTCAGAACCATTGCTCATATCAGATCAATCTTTAGCAGACATACTCTCTATGTTCAGTGGTGATGTCCAAATTCGACATTAAGTGGGATTATTATGGTTTTCTATGGAATGACAAACATATGACAGAATGGAATGCCCATAGAGTATAATGGGAAGCAAGATGTGACCTGGAGTCAGAACCATTGGTCATATCAGATCAATCTTTAGCAGACATACTCTCTATGTTCAGTGGTGATGTCCAAATTCGACATTAAGTGGGATTATTATGGTTTTCTATGGAATGACAAACATATGACAGAATGGAATGCCCATAGAGTATAATGGGAAGCAAGATGTGACCTGGAGTCAGAACCATTGCTCATATCAGATCAATCTTTAGCAGACATAATCTCTATGTTCAGTGGTGATGTTCAAATTTTACATTAAGTGGGATTATTATTGTTTTCTATGGAATGACAAACATATGACAGAATGGAATGCCCATAGAGTATAATGGGAAGCAAGATTTGACCTCAAGTAGTATCAGATTTTGAGATTATTTGCGATAACAGCTGTTTTCTATGGAATGACAGAAACATAAAAGAAAGGAATGCCCATAGAGGATAATGGGAAGTAAGATGTGACCTGGAGTCAGAACCATTGGTCATATCAGATCAATCTTTAGCAGACATACTCTCTATGTTCAGTGGTGATGTCCAAATTCGACATTAAGTGGGATTATTATGGTTTTCTATGGAATGACAAACATATGACAGAATGGAATGCCCATAGAGTATAATGGGAAGCAAGATGTGACCTGGAGTCAGAACCATTGCTCATATCAGATCAATCTTTAGCAGACATACTCTCTATGTTCAGTGGTGATGTCCAAATTCGACATTAAGTGGGATTATTATGGTTTTCTATGGAATGACAAACATATGACAGAATGGAATGCCCATAGAGTATAATGGGAAGCAAGATGTGACCTGGAGTCAGAACCATTGGTCATATCAGATCAATCTTTAGCAGACATACTCTCTATGTTCAGTGGTGATGTCCAAATTCGACATTAAGTGGGATTATTATGGTTTTCTATGGAATGACAAACATATGACAGAATGGAATGCCCATAGAGTATAATGGGAAGCAAGATGTGACCTGGAGTCAGAACCATTGCTCATATCAGATCAATCTTTAGCAGACATAATCTCTATGTTCAGTGGTGATGTTCAAATTTTACATTAAGTGGGATTATTATTGTTTTCTATGGAATGACAAACATATGACAGAATGGAATGCCCATAGAGTATAATGGGAAGCAAGATTTGACCTCAAGTAGTATCAGATTTTGAGATTATTTGCGATAACAGCTGTTTTCTATGGAATGACAGAAACATAAAAGAAAGGAATGCCCATAGAGTATAATGGGAAGTAAGATGTGACCTGGAGTCAGAACCATTGGTCATATCAGATCAATCTTTAGCAGACATACTCTCTATGTTCAGTGGTGATGTCCAAATTCGACATTAAGTGGGATTATTATGGTTTTCTATGGAATGACAAACATATGACAGAATGGAATGCCCATAGAGTATAATGGGAAGCAAGATGTGACCTGGAGTCAGAACCATTGGTCGTATCAGATCAATCTTTAGCAGACATACTCTCTATGTTCAGTGGTGATGTCCAAATTCGACATTAAGTGGGATTATTATGGTTTTCTATGGAATGACAAACATATGACAGAATGGAATGCCCATAGAGTATAATGGGAAGCAAGATGTGACCTGGAGTCAGAACCATTGGTCATATCAGATCAATCTTTAGCAGACATACTCTCTATGTTCAGTGGTGATGTCCAAATTTGACATTAAGTGGGATTATTATGTTTTTCTATGGAATGACAAACATATGACAGAATGGAATGCCCATAGAGTATAATGGGAAGCAAGATGTGACTGGGAGTCAGAACCATTGCTCATATCAGATCAATCTTTAGCAGGCATACTCTCTATGTTCAGTGGTGATGTTCAAATTTGACATAAAGTGGGATTATTATGGTTTTCTATGGAATGACAAACATATGACAGAATGGAATGCCCATAGAGTATAATGGGAAGCAAGATGTGACCTGGAGTCAGAACCATTGCTCATATCAGATCAATCTTTAGCAGACATAATCTCTATGTTCAGTGGTGATGTTCAAATTTTACATTAAGTGGGATTATTATTGTTTTCTATGGAATGACAAACATATGACAGAATGGAATGCCCATAGAGCAGGGATATGCAATTAGCGGACCTCCAGCTGTTGCCAAACTACAAGTCCCATGAGGCATAGCGAGACTCTGACAGCAGCAAGCATGACACCCAGAGGCAGAGGCATGATGGGACTTGTAGTTTTGCAACAGCTGGAGGTCCGCTAATTGCATATCCATGCCATAGAGTATAATGGGAAGCAAGATTTGACCTTAAGTAGTATCAGATTTTGAGATTATTTGCGATAACAGCTGTTTTCTATGGAATGACAGAAACATAAAAGAAAGGAATGCCCATAGAGTATAATGGGAAGCAAGATGTGACCTGGAGTCAGAACCATTGGTCATATCAGATCAATCTTTAGCAGACATACTCTCTATGTTCAGTGGTGATGTCCAAATTCGACATTAAGTGGGATTATTATGGTTTTCTATGGAATGACAAACATATGACAGAATGGAATGCCCATAGAGTATAATGGGAAGCAAGATGTGACCTGGAGTCAGAACCATTGGTCATATCAGATCAATCTTTAGCAGACATACTCTCTATGTTCAGTGGTGATGTCCAAATTCGACATTAAGTGGGAATATTATGGTTTTCTATGGAATGACAAACATATGACAGAATGGAATGCCCATAGAGAATAATGGGAAGCAAGATGTGACCTGGAGTCAGAACCATTGGTCATATCAGATCAATCTTTAGCAGACATAATCTCTATGTTCAGTGGTGATGTTCAAATTGTACATTAAGTGGGATTTAATTGTTTTCTATGGAATGACAAACATATGACAGAATGGAATTCCCATAGAGTATAATGGGAAGCAAGATTTGACCTCAAGTAGTATCAGATTTTGAGATTATTTGCGATAACAGCTGTTTTCTATGGAATGACAGAAACATAAAATAAAGGAATGCCCATAGAGTATAATGGGAAGCAAGATGTGACCTGGAGTCAGAACCATTGATCATTTCAGATGAATCTTTTTTTTTTTTAGTTCAAATATTCTTTATTTATTTTATATAAACATTCTTATACATACGGTAATTTTCTTCTATATGCAGCAATATAAATATCAATTAACCACAAGCAGTAATACAAAAAAAAAGAAAAAGAAAACCCTATTCCCCCCTTTTTTTTTTACTTCAATTATTTTTATTGAAATTTAGCAAGAAGTATATTAACAAACATAGCAAGGTTCACACGTCGTGCAACGACTTTAGTACATTAGGTGTAGTACATAGAAACCAGTTATAGCAGAGTGAAAAAAAAAAGAACATTCCGATAACATTGCATTTACTGAATTTCATGAACTCTTCTCCTCCTGATTCACCCCAACCGGGAGCACTTTTGTGATCCAAGAGGAGAACAGCCCAACATTGCATTAAATGGTGAGGGATCTAACCCCTCACAGGGAGTGGGACCCATTAACAGAGGTATTGATACCGCTTAAACCTTGAGATAACTGTAACACAGATTGCTCGGTCAAGAAAGTACGTATGATAATTTAGCCGACTTATGGAATTGGTACCGCTCTAGATCCAGAAGCCCAGGGGCTCCAGGCTTTCCGGATTTTTTCGGCTTGACCAGTACTGGCAGCCATTATTGATTCGTAGCAATGGTTCAGGTTCACCAGGTCGATAGTTTGGGCTACTACCGGTGTCTCTTCTGACTTCCACATCCGTGTTATACATAATCTGGATGCCAGAAGTATGTGGGATATAACATACCTAGAGGGGGAAGTACATTTTGTATCATTAGGTTCAGTACCACCAATTCTGGGGAGGGAGTTACACTGCATTTGATAGCATCAGATAGGAGTTTGAAGACATTCTTCCAGAACGGTTGGATTCGGGGACAGGACCATAACGTGTGTATCATGTCTCCTTTAGAGGCTTTACATCTCCAGCACAGGTTGGAGGTTTGGGGATTGAAGGATGCTAGTCTCACTGGGGTCAAGTACCAGCGGAGGATGATTTTTTGCGTAAGTTCCCATAGAGCGGAGCATTGCGTGGATCTATATATAGAGCGAAGGGCCAAGGTCCATTGGTCAACGGAATAAATGAGATATGCCTTTGGATTTGGTGAGCGCATTCGTGAGGTAAGCCAATGTCTTTGTGGGGATGGCGTACAGGCGTAGAGGCACCTTCTTTAGACAATGAGAAATCCTCATATGAGTAAAGAAGTCTGATGTGGGGAGGTTGAACTCCTTTTGTAGGACAAAAAAGGGTTTAGGATGAGTTTTCAGGAGGAGGCTTTGTAGAGATTGAATCCCTTTAAGAGACCAATGTGATACATTTAGATCAGGGGAGAGAAAGTAGAGGGTTTCTAGAGGTATTTGGTGTGTTGGCATGGGGGGGTGTATTCTACAAGGGTGAGTAGTTTTTTCCAGGATAAGGCCGAGGCTTTCATGGTAGGAGGGAAGGAGGATGGTATGTTCGCTCCTAGTGGCATACTCATTATCCACGTTTTTAAGTTGGAGCGATGGAGGAAGGAGTATTCTATTTGGCCCCAGGGAGTGACTGGTTGGGGACGAAACCATTCCGGCAATTGGGCGAGGATGGATGCTAGGTAGTAATCTTCGAAGGCAATTGAGCCTACTCCACCCACTAGTTTGTTTTTAATCAGATTAGAGTGGGCACTTCTGGGTTTCTTACCTTTCCAAAGATGGGTGTTTAGTACAGATTGGAGGGACCTAAAGTATGACGTGGGGATTGGTATGGGTAGGGTTCTGAAAAAATAAAGTATTTGTGGGAGGCACAACATTTTGAAGGCCGCTAGTCTACCTGACCAAGAAAGTTTGTGTTTCGTAAATTTGATGGGAATCATTCTGTGTTTTGAGAAGCAAGGGTAAAAATTTGGCTGAGAACAGAGATTTGGTTGATCTGGTTAAATTGACTCCTAAATAAGAGATTTCCTTGTCAGCCCATTTGAATTTATATTGCAGTTGTAGCAAGTTTTTTGTAGTAGCATCCAAGTTGATGTCAAGAATGTACGATTTTGTTGACCTTATAGTACGAAGTTTCGCTAAACCAGTTAAGTAATTTATGCAAGCCAGGGAAGAAGCCGGGTTTGTAAGAATGAGAATCCCGTCGTCCGCGAAAAGACTAATTTTGTGTGAAGTGCAAGCTATTTGTATACCTGAGATAGAAGGATGGTTCTTAATGTGTGTTGCTAGAGGCTCCATGAGAAGATTAAAAATGAGGGGGGACAAAGGGCACCCCTGATGAGTGCCATTGGTTATGGGGAACGGGCGGGAGGTCATGTCTTCTGTGTACACTAGGGCCGAAGGGGTGGAGTATAATGCCATGGTGGCTCTCAGGATAGATCCATTAAAGCCGAATTTTTGGAGCACTTCTCTAAGATATGACCAGTGTACTCTCTCAAACGCCTTCTCTGCGTCCAATGAGAGGAGCAGAGAAGTTGTTCCAGTAGATTCTGCGTGGTGAATAAGGTCAATTATTCGCCTGGTGGCATCTGACGCCTGTCTATCTTTGGTGAAGCCAGTTTGGTCTCTGTGGATTAGAGTGGGCAATATATCTAGTAATCTCGTCGCTAATGTTTTAGCATAGAGTTTGACGTCGAGATTTAGTAGGGAAATCGGGCGAAAGTTTTGGGGCATGGTCGGCTCCTTCCCTGGTTTCGGTATGGTAATAACAAGAGCGTTTAACATTTCGGGTTGGAATTGTGAAGAGGAGGCAGCGACATTAAAAACAACAACCAAGTGGGGGGTTAGCTGGGCAGAGAATTGTTTATAGTATTCCCCCGATAGGCCATCCGGCCCCGGGGCTTTATTCATGGGGAGAGATTGGATTGTCTTTTGAATCTCATGTTCTGAAAAAGGGGCATTTAGTGTTGAGAGTTGTTCAACGGTCAAGGTAGGTAATTTTAGGTTGAGCAGAAATTGGTTAATGTCATCTTCAGAGGGTTGGGGAATAAGAGGGTCATTTATTAAGTTGTATCGGTCGCTGTAGTAGTCACTAAATGCGTTGGCTATGTCCTGGGGATTAGTCAGAGGGGAATGGTCATGGGGATGGAATAATTTACTTATCTTGGCCTTGGCATGTTTGCTTTTAAGACGTTGTGCCAGGCGTTTTCCAGCTTTATTGGAGGTGGAATAGGTGGTAGCTTTTAGTCTCCTCTGAAGGTGGTCGTAGGAGTGAAGGAGTAAGAATCTGAGTTCCTGTCATAGTAGCACGAGTTGGTCAGGGATTGGGGATTGAGGTTTGGCCTTATGTTGATTTTCTAGGGTAGCAATTTGGGACGAAATCTCATCTATTCGCTGCGTCCTCTTCCTTTTGTGCACAGCACTAAATTTCATCAGAATACCTCTTATAAAGGCCTTGTGCGCACACCACATCACCCCAGGGTCAGATACTGAGCCTTTGTTTAGCATAAAGAATTCCTCAATGTGATTCACGATCTCTGGTGCATAAGCTTTGTGTTGCAGAATGTAGTTGTTAGCTCTCCAAATATAAGAGTTGTGGTTTTGTTTGGAATCTTCAATGGAGACTGAGATTGGGGCATGATCTGACTATGTGGTGGTGTGGATCGTGGAGACCTAAATCCTTTGCAATAGCCATTTGTCCGACAAAAATAGATCTATACGCGAGTAGGAGTATGTCTAGGGGAGAAGAAGGTATAGTCTCTCTCCGTGCCATGATGGCACCTCCAAATGTCATAAGCCATGTGTAGAAATTAGATTTTGCAGTGGGGATGGTCTTCTTTTTGCAGCAGAAGTGGAGTGTATAAAGACATCTGGCACCAGGTTAAAGTCACCGAAAATTAAAAGGTGGCCCTTTTGAAGAGATTTGGTCATCCTGAGAACTTTACGTAGGAAATTGGATTGGTGAGCATTCGGGGCATAGAGGTTGACAAGTGTGTAGGACGTTTTGTTGATATTGCACAACAGGATTATGTATCGGCCCTCCGGGTCGAGGGATACACTGGAGAGTTGGAAGTCAACCGTGACGCTGATCGCTATCATTACTCCTCTAGCTTTGGAGTTGTGAGATGCGTGAAAGACATGTGGGAATTGGCGGTTGGCACATAGTTTCCAGTCAGATTGAAGGAGGTGAGTCTCCTGTATACAGACTGTGTCTCTGTGAAGAGCCTTAACGGATTTCCAAAGTGAGTGTCGTTTTGCGGGGTGGTTAAGCCCGTTAACGTTAAGTGACATAAGGTTGAGTGGCATACTGAGGCCGTGTAGAGTGTGTTGGGTTATGAGAAACACTTATAGTTAGAAGCAGTACCGTCAGGATCAAGGAGCGTTGAGTTTTGGCGGTATGGAAGAGCAGAAAAGGTCCGGACATATCCTGCACGAAGGTTACTAGAGCTGTGAATAAAGCAATCTGATAAGAAGAGAAAAAAAAAAACGAAAGTGTCCATGCATAAACAGCGTAGCAGAAGACAAAAACATATATTAAGGGACACACCCAGTGGGGAGAAAGACTCAATTTGAATGAAAAGAACAATAGGTGTGTATCACTCAGCACTTGTTTAAAGTTGGAGGTGGAGCAAAACTGTGCTGCAACCTCTTTCGGGGGGTGAAAAAGTTCAACACGAAGAGTAGTAAATTAACGAGAGAATCTCTCTATCAGGACCCAGGGGAATGTAGGGTCTGTAGGTTGGCCCTCAGAGGTGAGAGTTCAGGCCATTAGATTATGACTGTGATCCAGGTTGCGACGGGTGAAGGACATGCCGCTGCGTGGTGGGAGAGGGGCAGGCGGGTCAGGCAGAATGCCCCAAGTGTGGAGTAATTTGAGTCCCGCCTGAAGATCACTGACTGTGTGGGATTTGCCGTTATTGGTTATAAGAAGTGTAGCCGGGTATCCCCATTTATACTGGATTTTGTGATTTTGAAGCCCCTTGGTCACTGGGCTCAATTGCCTCCGCATTTGTAGGGTGAACTTGGACAGGTCAGGAAAAAGTTGAACATCAGTGAAGGGCGCTGGGAGGGGGGATTTAGCTTTGACCCGTACAAGAGCTTTTCCTTTATGTGGAAAAAGTGCACCCTCATGAGCACATCTCTGGGTACAGTGGCTGCAAGGTGAGATGGTTTGGCAATCCTGTGGATTCTGTCTATTATTAGATCTCTAGGTGATGCGTCTGGCAGAATGACATGTATCAGCTCTTTCGCAAATTTGGGCAGATCCGCAGGCAGTATGGCTTCTGGTAACCCTCTTAACTTTACATTATTCCTGCGGGACCTGTCTTCTAAATCGGCCAGCTTGGTGCGCATTCATTTTTGTTCCTCTCTGATATCTTCATACACATCTATGACGCCATTTAGTGTAGATACACAGTCAGACATTCCGCCCTCTATACGTGTCACCCTTTCATCTAGAGAGTGAATGTCAGAAGTGACCTTGTGGAAAAGAGAGGATAGATCCGTCATGAGCGAAGTCTGCAGGGACATCAGCATATCCTTCAGTGTAGAATCGAGCACTGGGTGGCCTGAGGTGGGGAAGGAGGCCATAGAGGAATGCAGGGCCTGGTTAGATATGAGGGGATTAAAAGCCGAGGGCCTCAATTAGTGGCTATGACGGCCAGGGCAACGTTGAGTCCATCCGCATCTTGGCTTTCGCAGGGCTTCTAGTCAGGGGGTCAGTCTCTGGGGGGTGATCGGAGAGATCTGGGGACACAGGGGTTGCCAGCTCAGCCGGAATCTCGTCCGGTAAGTCTGTGTATGAGTCCCGTGATTCCCATGGCGCAGCCAGGCCGGCACCATCTTTGCCAACACTGACCTTCTCTGCCGGCTTGAAGGCAAACTCTGAGTTTCTGTGGCTTGTACTCTGTGAGTCTCTTCCTAGACATCATGGCTGGATACCAGGACGCCTCTGGAGCAAGGGTGGATCTAGATTGTGCAGATGGAGGGCCATAGTTGCTTCGTGTTGTCCCCTGGGTTGATGAGCATAGAGCTTAAGCAGCCATCTTCTTCGCCGGTCGGCCACGCCCCCCCTATTCTCCCTTTACCCACCCCACCCCTATCCTCCCACTCATACTTCCGCTTCCTCTCTCCTCCCACTCATTCCTCTCTCACATCCTCATTCTCCTACCCCACATTCTCTACCATACCTCCACTTCTATCCATTGTTTCCATATATTTTTAAATTTCTTTCTATTTCCCCTCTTACTATATATAAATTCTTCTTTCCTAATGGTGTTGTCTATTACCCTCCTCCATTCTGTCCCTGTTGGGGGGTCCTTTGCTTGCCACTTTGATAAGTTTCCTACCTTGGAACAATATTGCCGTTTGTATGTCTCCTGGGATTCCCCTTTCCTCCAGCAGGCCCAATACACATAGCCTGGCCTCTGATTGTAAAGATGTCCCCAATACAAGGTTTATCCTGTCTATTATCTCTTTCCAATACCAATACAATTTGGGACACCTCCAAACCATGTGTATCAAGTCTCCCTCCTCATTTCCACATCTGACACTTCGCATCTGGTCTCCTACCAAACTGGAACATTCTTTGGGTTGTGTAGTAAGCTCTCTGTATTAACCACTTAACGACCGCCCACTGTAATTATAGGTCAGCAGAATGGCACGGACAGGCACAATCACGTGCCGGTACGTGACTGCCTTCGTATAGTTGGGGGGTCCGATCGGACCCCCCTTCTATACAGTGAGCGGTGGTTATTTGTTCGGGAGCGATCCGTGATGAGGAGACGGCCCTTCGATTCCGGCCACCCCCTCGCGATCGCTCCCGCAAATGAAAACCTTCCTCTGCCTGTGTAATGTAAACACAGGCAAAGGAAGTGATGTCATCTCTCCTCGTGGCGGTCTTTTCGATCCGGCGCAACGAGAGAAGACATCTCACAGTAAGTGCACCAACAGCCCACTGACACCAGTACATGTAGGCACACTTTTAACCCCCCAGTCACCCCCAGATCACCCCCAGTATCCCCAGTCACAGTGCACCGTTTGCAGTGATCATTTTTTTACTGATCACTGCAATCAGTGTCATTTGTGACAGTAAAAAGTTGCAGGGCAGTTAGGTTTAGGCCCCTTTAGGTCCAGGGTAGCCCCCTAACCCCCCTAATAAAGGTTTAACCCCTTGATCGCCCCCCAGGTAACCCTTTTACCCCCTAACGCCAGAGTCACTAAGCAATCGTATTTCCGATCGCTGTATTTAGTGCCGGTGGTGCCCTAGATAGCCAGTTATTTATTTTTAGTTTCGCCGCAGGTTTTTTATAGCGTCAGGTACCCCCATATATTATTTTAACCCCCTGATTGCCTCTAGAGTTAACCCTTCACCAGTGATCACCGTATAAGTTTTACTGGTGACACTGGTTAGCCGGTTAGTTATTTAGGTTACCCGCCAGGTTTTTATATAGCGTCAGGTACCCCCATATATAACCTAATAAAGGTTTTAACCCCCTGATTGCCCCTAGTTAACCCTTTCACCAGTGATCACCATATAAGTTTTACGGGTGACGCTGGTTGGTTAGTTTGCTTTTTATAGCATCAGGGCACCCGCCGTATATAACCCAATAAAGGTTTAACCCCCTGATCGCCCAGCGGCTGATATCAATTAGGTTTTAGCGCCAGAGAGGGTCTGCGTCGCCCCAGGCAGCGTTAGGTTAGTGCCAGTAACGCTAACACCCATGCGCAAAGCATACACCTCCCTTAGTGGTATAGTATCTGAACAGATCAATATCTGATCTGATCAGATCTATACTAGCGTCCCCAGCAGTTTAGGGTTCCCAAAAACGCAGTGTTAGCGGGATCAGCCCAGATACCTGCTAGCACCTGCGTTTAGCCCCTCCGCCCAGCCCAGCCCAGCCCACCCAAGTGCAGTATCGATCGATCACTGTCACTTACCAAACACAACACACATAACTGCAGCGTTCGCAGAGACAGTCCTTATCCCTGCGATCGCTAACAGTTTTTTTTTAAGCGTTTGATACATTTGCTGACAGTCAGGTGCTTTTTTACCTGTGAATCTTAGTAGTGTACCCCTAAATTTAAAACCCAAAATGGCAAATCGAAGGTACACTAGTAAAGAGGCCTACGAGATTCTGAGCATGACAGATAGTGAAGAGGAGGTCACGCATCTGTCAGATTCAGGCTCAGAATATATTCCCGTAGAAGACAGTGAAGTCAGCGGCTCCATGTCAGATAGCTCTGACGACGAAGATGAGGTCCCTGCTAAGGTCAGACGTACCCGATCCCGATCTTCTGAGGTTGTTGAGGAGCAAGAACCGCAGGTCTCTCGTATCATGGAGCAGAGTAGTACTAGCGCCGCTATTCCTTCTGGTGAATTGGCAAGCACCAGTGGCCTAGTACAGCCTGGGCGTACATCCAGCACTGCAGTATCACGTGGTGACGTGGCGAGTCCCATAAGTGCAGTTCAAGCTGGCGAGGTGGCAAGCACAAGTAGTGTCCCGCTGCCACCAAGAAGACAAAGGCAGGCCCGTCGTGCCCATAGTGCCCTTCCTGCAGAATTCGCCTATCCTGATTGGGTCCCCACCACTTCTGCAGAACCCGTACTTCCCCCATTCACTGCCCAACCCGGTATTCAGGTGGAAACAGCTGATTTTATGCCAATTGATTTTTATTAGCTGTTTTTCACGGAAGATCTCTATAGATCTATTGTGGACCAGAGTAATTTATATGCTGGTCAATTCTTCGCTGCTAGTCCCCAGTTGCCTTCCATTGCCAAAGATTGGAAACCAATTACGGTTTCCGAATTTAAGACCTTTCTGAGCCTTTCCCTCAACATGGGCACACATAAATTACCGTCATTGCGTGCTCATTGGTCCACGCACCCAATTGACCACATGCCCGTGTTCTCTGCCTCCATGCCCAGGAAACGATACGAGCAGATTTTGCGGTTCATGCACTTCAATGACAATGAACTTTGTCGTCCATGTGGAGACCCTGAATACGACCGGCTCTACAAAATTCGGCCCCTCATAAACCACTTCAACAAACGTTTTGCAGCCTTGTTTATTCCCGATCAAGTTGTCTGCGTTGAATAGTCCCTGATTAAATTTTCTGTCCGCTTGTCTTTCAAGCAGTACCTTCCCAGCAAGCTTGCCAGATACGGGGTCAAGCTCTATAAGTTCTGTGACAGGGCAACAGGCTATGTATGGAGCTTTATGGTTTATGAGGGAAAAGACAGTCAGGTTGAGACGGTCAACTGCCCGGATTACATAGGGAGCGCTGGCAAGATAGTGTGGAACTTGGTGTCACCCTTTTTCGGAAACGGGTACCACTTGTATGAGGTAAATTATTACACGAGCGTGCCACTGTTTAGTCACTTGTTTGATCATCAGATTGGAGCATGTGGCACCGTGCGACCTAATCGCCTGGGCTTTCCCCAGCGGCTTGTAGATTCCCGTCTTAGGCTGGGGGAGAGAGCCTGCTTGAAGTGTAATAACTTGCTCGCTATGAAGTGGAGGGACAATAAGAATGTTTTCCTTCTTACCTCCCTTCATGCAGACACGACAGTCCAAATTCGTACGGCGACTGGTGTTGTAGAGAAACCCCTCTGTGTCCACGAATATAACAAAAATATGGGAGGGGTGGACCTCAACGACCAGTTGTTGGCACCGTATCTAATTGACCGTAAGGCGAGACGCTGGTACAAAAAAGTGTCTCTATCCTTATTCCAATTGGTTTTGCTGAACGCTCATGTGCTATACAGAGCTTCAGGCGGGACTTTATTTCTTCTAAAATTCCAGAATGAGATAGTCACAGAACTCCTGTATCCAGGCGGTTCTGCACCTCACCATCCCCTACCAAATGCAGTAAGCCGGCTGCATGAGAGGCATTATCCGTATGTCCTCCAGAGTACCCCTACCCAACGAACCCCCCAAAAAAGATGTTGTGTCTGTAGCAAGCGCGGATTTAGGCGTGACACCCATTGTTTTTGTCCACTCTGTCCTGACAATCCTGGTCTTTGCATTGGTGAATGTTTTGAACGCTTCCACTCAAAAGTGAAGTTTTAGCGTAGGGTACAGCATTTCACAGACTAGGACACACTTACACAGGGTCTCCCAAGATGCCATCGCATTTTCAGAGACCCGAACCATTACAGTTGTTAAAGTTAAAAAAAAAAGTGTAAAAAAGAAAAAAAAAACGTAAAAACAAAAAACACAAAAAAAATATAAAAGAAAAAAAAACAAAGATAGTTGTTGTTTTATTGTTCTCTCTCTCTCTCTCTCTTTTCTCTCTATTGTTCTGCTCTTTTTTACTGTATTCTATTCTGCAATGTTTTATCATGCTTGCTTTTCAGATATGTAATTTTTTGTTTTCAGGTGCGCCATTCAGCTGCAGCGCGGAATTATTTATCTTGACAGCAACAGCGTTTGCTCCCACGATACATAAAGCCGTGACTCCAGTGCTGTAGGAGGTGATTTCACCACCACAGTTAAAAAAAAGAGCATATATGCCGAAGCATGGGGGCAGCAGGGGCGGAGGAGCGATTTTGCTCCTAATGCCGCGTACATACGGTCGAAATTCCGACGGAGGCTTGCCCGTGGAAAAGTCAGACCGTGTGTACGCGGCATAACCTTTTATGCCGCGTACATACGGTCAAAATTCCGACGGAGGCTTGCCTGTGGAAAAGTCAGACCGTGTGTACGCGGCATAACTTTTTTGCAGGAGGATGCCCCCATGCTTCGGCATATATAAATGGTGCATGTATGCCCATCATTAGAAGTGGGTGGATGAAGGGAGGTATTCTAATGGTGGGCATGAAAAAAAAGATTACAATACATGTCCAACAAGGACCAGCAACGTACTGGTATGTTGCTGGATTTTGAATGGTTATACCAGATTGATGCCTGTGGGTTTAGGTATCATCTTGGTATCATTCTTTTCAGCCAGCGGCCGGCTTTCATGTAAAAGCAATCCTAGCAGATAATTAGCCTCTAGACTGCTTTTACAAGCAGTGGGAGGGAATGCCCCCCCGTATATAAACGGCGCCATTGGGAAATTGGGAAAGCATTTTATCACACCGATCTTGGTGTGGTCAGATGCTTTGAGGGCAGAGGAAAGATCTAGGGTCTAACCCCACAATTTTTTTCAAAAAAAGAGTACCTATTGCTATCATAGGGGATATTTACATTCCCTAAGATAACAATAAAAATGGTAAAAAAAAAAAAATATATATGGAAGGAACAGTTTAAAAATAAAATATAAAAGAAAAATAAATAATAAAAAAAATAAAATAAAATAAAAAAGCACCCCTGTCCCCCCCTGCTCTTGCGCAAAGGCGAACGCAAGCGTCGGTCTAGCGTCATATGTAAACAGCAATTGCACCATGCATGTGAGGTATCACCGCGAAGGTCAGATCAAGGGCAGTAATTTTAGCAGTAGACCTCCTCTGTAAATCTAATGTGGTAACCTGTAAAGGCTTTTAAAAGCTTTTAAAAATGTATGTAGTTTGTCGCCGCTGCGCGTTTGTGCACAATTTTAAAGCATGTCGTATTTGGTATCCATGTACTCGGCCTAAGATCATATTTTTTATTTCATTAAACATTTGGGCAATATAGTGTGTTTTAGTGCATTAAAAATAAAAAAGTGTGTTTTTTCCCCAAAAAATGCATTTGAAAAATCGCTGCGCAAATACTGTGTGGAAAAAAAAAATGCAACACCCACTATTTTAATCTGTAGGGCCTTTACTTTAAAAAAATATATAATGTTTGGGGGTTCAACGTAATTTTCTTGCAAAAAAATAATTTGTTTTCATGTAAACAAAAAGTGACAGAAAGGGCTTTGTCTTCAAGTGGTTAGAAGAGTGGATGATGTGTGACATAAGCTTCCTAATGTTGTGCATAAAATGCCAGGACAGTTCAAACCCCCCCAAATGACCCCATTTTGGAAAGTAGACACCCCAAGCTATTTGCTGAGAGGCATGTTGAGCCCATTGAATTTTTTATTTTTTTGTCCCAAGTGATTGAATAATGACAAAAAGAAAAAAAAATGTACAAAAAGTTGTCACTAAATGATATATTGCTCAAACATGCCATGGTTATATGTGGAATTGCACCCCAAAATACATTCTGTTGCTTCTCCTGAGTACGGGGATACCACATGTGTGAGACATTTTGGGAGCCTAGCCGCGTACAGGACCCCGAAAACCAAGCACCGCCTTCAGGCTTTCTAAGGGTGTAAATTTTTGATTTCACTCCTCACTGCCTATCACAGTTTCGGAGGCCATGGAATGCCCAGATGGCACAAAACCCCCCCAAATGACCCCATTTTGGAAAGTAGACACCCCAAGCTATTTGCTGAGAGGTATGTATTTTGCAGATCTCGCTTTTTGTCACAAAGTTTTGAAAATTGAAAAAAGAAAAAAAGAAATAAATTGTTCTTTCTTCATTTTCAAAAACTAATGAGAGCTGTAAAATACTCACCATGCCTCTCAGCAAATAGCTTGGGGTGTCTACTTTCCAAAATGGGGTCATTTGTGGGGGTTTTGTGCTATCTTGGCATTTTATGGCCTTCAAAACTGTGATAGGTAGTGAGGAGTGAAATCAAAAATTTACGCCCTTAGAAATCCTGAAGGCGGTGCTTGGTTTTTGGGGCCCCGTACGCGGCTAGGCTCCCAAAAAGTCCCACACATGTGGTATCCCCATACTCAGGAGAAGCAGCAGAATGTATTTTGGGGTGTAATTTCACATATGCCCATGGCATGTGTGAGCAATATATAATTTAGTGACAACTTTTTGTACATTTTTTTTTCTTTTTGTCATTATTCAATCACTTGGGACAAAAAAAAAATATTCAATGGGCTCAACATGCCTCTTAGCAAATAGCTTGGGGTGTCTACTTTCCAAAATGGGGTCATTTAGGGGGGTTTTGTGCTATCTTGGCATTTTATGTCCTTCAAAACTGTGATAGGTAGTGATAGGTAGTGAGGAGTGAAATCAAAAATTTATGCCCTTAGAAATCTTGAAGGGGGTGCTTGGTTTTTGGGGCTCCGTACGCGGCTAGGCTCCAAAAAAGTCCCACACATGTGGTATCCCCGTACTCAGGAGAAGCAGCAGAATGTATTTTGGGGTGTAATTTCACATATGCCCATGGCATGTGTGAGCAATATATCATTTAGTGACAACTTTGTGCAAAAAAAAAAAAGTTTGTCATATTCCCGCAACTTGTGGCAAAATATAAAATATTCCATGGACTCAGCATGCCTCTCAGTAAATAGCTTGGGGTGTCTACTTTCCAAAATGGGGTCATTTGGGGGGGTTTTGTGCTATTTTGGCATTTTATGGCCTTTGAAACTGTGATAGGTAGTGAGGAGTGAAATCAAAAATTTGCGCCCTTAGAAATCCTGAAGGCGGTGCTTGGTTTTCGGGGGCCCGTACGCGGCTAGGCTCCTAAAAGTCCCACACATGTGGTATCCCCGTACTCAGGAGAAGCAGCAAAATGTATTTTGGGGTGCAATTCCACATATAACCATGGCATGTGTGAGCAATATATCATTTAGTGACAACTTTTTGTATTTTTTATTTTTTATTTGTCATTATTCAATCACTTGGGACAAAAAAATAAATATTCAATGGGCTCAACATGCCTCTCAGCAATTTCCTTGGGGTGTCTACTTTCCAAAATGGGGTCATTTGGGGAGGTTTGTACTGCTCTGCCATTTTAGCACCTCAAGAAATGAGATAGGCAGTCATAAATTAAAAGCTGTGTAAATTCCAGAAAATGTACCCTAGTTTGTAGACGCTATAACTTTTGCGCAAACCAATAAATATACGCTTATTGACTTTTTTTTTACTAAAGACATGTGGCTGAATACATTTTGGCTAAATGTATGACTAAAATTGAGTTTATTAGATTTTTCTTATAACAAAAAGTAGAAAATATATTTTTTTTTCAAAATTTTCAGTCTTTTTCCGTTTATATCGCAAAAAAAATAAATCGCAGAGGCAATAAAATACCATTAAAAGAAAGCTCTATTTGTGGGAAGAAAACGACGCAAATTTCGTTTGGGTACAACATTGCATGTCTGCACAATTTCCAGTTAAAGCAGCGCAATGCCAAATTCTGAAAACACCTCTGGTCCTTTAGCTACAAAATGGTCCGGGGCTTAAGTGGTTAAATATAATTGGAATACCATTTGAGAGGGGGAGAGTGAAACTCTGGAACCTGCTTCTAATATCCTCTTCCACTGTTCATGTGTTATTGGACCCACATCTCTCTCCTATTTTCCCTTGTTCTTCATGTTCGGTCCCTCTTCCTGGTCTGCCTCGCTTATGCACCTATACATCTCCGAGATTATCCCGCTAGACGTGTCCGCGTTTACTAATCTACGAAGCTGGGGCATTTCGTTCCATACTGGTATCTCCTGTCCAAATTGTGAATTCAGGGCATGCCTGACTTGCAGGTACCTATAGAAAGATTTATTGGGGACTGAGTATTCCTCCCTTATCTCCTGAAATGATTTTATTCTCCCCGTCTTAAAAAGCTGTATCAGGAGGTGTACACCACACATATCCCATTCCTCAATTTTTCCCATAGTTTTAAGCTCTTTTAAGTTAGTATTATCCCATATGGGGGAGAATTCAGAGAATCCTCTATACCCCAGCATCTCCTTGACAGTTTCCCAACATTTTACCATCAGTTTTCCTGTGGGGCCCCTGGAGCAAAAAGAATCCGCCTCCACTGCCTCTACTTCTGTGTCATGGCTAGTGTCATTCAATAGTAAGTTTTTCCCAAACTCCCTGCCCACCGATAGATTACTTCCTCGCATGTGTTGCATTTGTGCAGCTAAAAAATAATATCTTGGGTTGGGAAGTGCCAGACCCCCCTTCTCTCTGGATTGTTGTAGGGTTCGGAGGCGAATTCTTGCTGCTCCATTTTTCCATATCAACTCCCTAAACACACTGTCCAATTTTTTAAACCAATACTTTGGAATCCATACTGGGGAGTTGTGTAGAACGTATAGGATCTGAGGCATCCACACCATTTTAACCAAGTTGCAGCGCCCAGCCACCAAGAGTGGAAGCCTGTTCCAAACTCGGCACTTCTGTTTTAATTTTGTCAATAACGGTACTAGATTTCGGGCTATATATTGCCCTGGATCTCTTGTTACGTTTATTCCCAGATACCTCATCTGACTTACAACTTTAACTTGGGTTATCTGCTGTAATAATGGGTCTATCGGTAAAAGTGACAATTTTTCCCAATTGATCCTCAGCCCTGAGAACTTACCAAAGTCCCCAATTATACCCATTGCTGCGTCCAGTGAGGACTGCGTGTCCCCCAAAAAAAGCAACACATCATCAGCATACATAGCGACCTTTTCTTCCCCCAGTATCCTCTTAAATCCCTGTACTTCTGTGCATGCCCTTATTGAGATGGCCAAGGGTTCCATTGCGAGGGCGAAAAGCAGGAGCGATAGTGGGCACCCCTGCCTTGTCCCCCCGCCAGCTGGAACCAGTCCGAGCACTCACTATTTATTCTTACTTTAGCCCTTGGTCCCTCATACAGTATTTTAATTCATTAGGTGAACCTCGGACCAAGCTGAAACTCTGCCAGTACCCTCCACGAAAAATGCCACGCCAGGCTGTCAAACGCCTTAGTTGCGTCTAAAGACAAAATTGCTCTTGTCCCTCCTTTTTCTATTGGCAACTGGATATTTAGGTATGTTCTCCTTATATTGATACTTGTGGATCTGTCTGGAATGAATCCAGTCTGGTCCGGGTGCACCAGTTTCGCAACTATTCTGTTTAGTCGTGTTGCCAATACTTTGGCAAGTATCTTTACGTCCGAGCACAAAAGAGATATCGGCCTGTATGATACTGTATCAACCTGATTTTTCCCCTCCTTCAGGAGTACTATGATAGTTGCCTCTTTTAGACAGTGGCAACTTCCCTTCTTCAGCTGCCCAGTTAAAAACTTCCTGAAGTTTTGGAAGCAGCACCTCGCTGTAAGTCTTATATATTTCTGTTGGCAGACCATCAGGTCCTGGGGCCTTTTGGTTCGCCATATCTGCTGTTGCCTTTCGTAATTCTTCCAGCGTCAGTGGTGCCTCCAATCCCTCCCTATCTTCCGTTGACAGCGGGGGGATCAGTAGCCCTTCAAAAAAGGTTCCCATCTCTCTCTCTACATTTTGCGATGGTGTACTACTATACAGATTTTGGTAATAGTTTTATTATTTCCGTGGTACCTCTCCTAATCTCCCCTTCCTCGTCACATGTAGCCAAAATGACAGAGGAGGGAGTGTTGGCCCTAGTAATTAGGGACAACATTCTCCCCACTCTCTCTCCCTCCCCAAAGAAGCTCTGTTTTTGAAATAGCATTTTATTTTCTGCTTTTTTTAATAGTAGGTCTTTATATTCTTCCTGGCTTTCCAGCCATTCTTTATGTTTCTCTATAGTTGGATTTTCTACATATTTTACTTCAACCCCTCCCACCTTTTCCCTTGCTGTGACCTCCTTAGCTTGTGTTTGCTTTTTAACAAGTGAAATTTTTGTATTAGGACTCCCCGAAGGAAGGCCTTCAGGGTATCCCAAATAACTCCTTTCGGTGCTGATCATTAATTTAAGGTTATAAATTCTTTCAAACTAGCGCAGATTCCCCCCACATCTTTAATTACTACCAACCAGAATGAGTTTACCTTCCGATCCCCCTTACTAAAATTTCTGCTTGTGTTTATTTCAAAAGTTACTGATTGGAGGAGGGGGCTGCCAGACGTGCCGCTGGGGGAGACCCCGGATGGGAACCTATCCACCTTTTTATTCATGGTCATATTGAAGTCTCCCGCCACTATGACCGGCACCCCCTCCTTGTCCATGGTAAACTCCATCAACTCCTCCAAAATTTCCGTGCTGAACGGTGGGGGGATGTAGACATTAGCCAGCACATATTCTCTTGTCTCTATCTGACAGAAAAGGAATATGTACCGCACTTTTTCATCCACCTTGCTCTGCCTGCAGGAGAACACCATTCCGGAATCAATCAACACACTAACCCCCCTTGAATACGAGGTGTGGGTGACATGATATTTTCTATGTTTTAGTGTATTAATAGTTTCCTTTTCCAGGTGCGTCTCCTACAGACACAGTATCCCGATATTACCCATTTCTGCAATTGAATAAATAGTCCGTCTTTTGGCTGGGTCTCTCACCCCCCGAACATTCCAGGAGCATACCTTGATTCTTCTAATCTGGTTTGGGGGTCCCCTTTTATCCTGTTTATTAACTGTCATCATCCAAATTTATCAGTGTACTTCCCATTTTGTGATTCTGTGCCTCAAAAGTGTTTTCCTCTTAATCTTTGTTTTTACTTTTCTTCAAGAAATCATATTTTAGTGGATTCACCCATTCCTGTGCCCCACTCACACATTCCCCCCTCCCTTCCTCCCCCTCCCCCTATACCCCTCCCCTGCCCTCCTTTGGGCCTATGTTGAGGGCTTCTAAAGTGATCGTATCTTCCCTTTGAGGTGCTTGGTGCTACTTTATACTTCAATGTGTTTCTCCAAATGATCCGTTCCGTCCGTGTACATTTGTATACATTCCTATCCCCCACACTCATATTGGTACTATCAGCAGAGAAAAAAAACACATTCATATTGACCATATTACATATTACATTTCTCCAAGCCAGTCTTCCATAAATTCTGTGGGATTATTACCTTTACTTTTTCGGGGAGACCTAGTACCCTGATATTTTTCCTACGTAATCTGTTCTCCATGTCGTCCATCTTATGGATGCACATATTCAACTGTTCTCGCATTACTTTTATCACCTTTTTCAATGGGTCAACATCATCTTCAACCTGGCTAAGTTTCCCTTCTAGGGCACACGTCCGTTCCCCAATCCCCTGCACATCTTGTTTAAGCACTGTCATATCCTCTTTTATATCTTTTAATTGACCAAATATTTCAAGTAATGAAGACTTACAGTTGTTGACTGCTTGGAGAATCTCTCTCATGGATGGTTCCTCCCCTTTCGCCATTTCTGCGGTTGACTCCATATTTTCTTTCTGTGTTTTTTTCTTGGTCCCCAGGTTACTGGCTACGTTTGCTGATGTCTCTGTTGCTAGTACCTGTCCCTGACTTCTCCTCTGGGTGTTAGGTTGTTGCACCCCCTGTACTTTCTTGGGTGTCTGGCCCGCAAATTGTTCCAGTTTGGCCGCTGCCGCCGCCGTGGCCTGACTTGCCTTAGTTCCCCGTGCTGGTTGTGTCTGTGGCTGTGGCTGCGTCTGTGACTGCATCTGTCCCGAAACCTGTGCAGGTTCCCTCCTGAGAGGCAGCTTCCTCTCCTCTTTTCCTTGTCATCACCGACAAGGTACCAGGCATTATCAACTAGTTGTTGGGGCTATAGGGCTGTAGGGCTCCACCATGGTCTTCGAATGTCCCCTGCACCTTCCTATGCTCAGGTGCTCTTGTTTTTCCGACTCACCCTGCTGCCCAGTATCTGCACTATATGGCTCTGCTCTCTGGTCTCGGTATCTCGGACCTCCGGAGACAGAGTCCTTCAGTGTCACAGGTCCCTGCGGCGGCTCTGACTGTTAGACAGAGCCAGATAGGCAGCCAACAAGAGGTGCCGGGAGATGTATTCACGCACTGCCGAGGTCTCTGACTGTCAGTCTATCCATGAGAAAAAACAAGGCATAGATCGCATATGCCGGGTGCAGGTTAGTCCGCCAGGCTTTGAACTTTAGGCAATGTCGCGTGAGCCTACCGCAGCATAGACTGTGTTGCGGCGTCTCTTGCTTCTCGGCGTCTATGCTTCTCCGCTATACGGTCTCCCCTCCTCCTCCATGCAGGGTGGTTTAGATGGCGTTCAACGTGGGAGTGGGTGTGAGGTCCGTGCTGCTACAGCCTCTCACCTCTCTCCTCTACATCCGGTCACGCCCCCCCTCCACTCCAGATCAATCTTTAGCAGACATACTCTCTATGTTCAGTGGGGATGTTTAAATTTCACATTAAGTGGGATTATTATTTGTTTTCTATGGAATGACAAACATATGACAGAATGGAATGCCCATAGAGTATAATGGGAAGCAAGATGTGACCTGGAGTCAGAACCATTGGTCATATCAGATCAATCTTTAGCAGACATACTCTCTATGTTCAGTGGTGATGTTCAAATTTCACATTAAGTGGGATTATTATTGTTTTCTATGGAATGACAAACATATGACAGAATGGAATGCCCTTAGAGTATAATGGGAAGCAAGATGTTACCTGGAGTCAAAACCCTTTCTCATATCAGATCAATCTTTAGCAGACATACTCTCTATGTTAAGTGGTGATGTCCAAATTTCACATTAAGTGGGATTTATTGTTTTCTATGGAATGACAAACATATGACAGAATGGAATGCCCATAGAGTATAATGGGAAGCAAGATGTGACCTGGAGTCAGAACCATTGCTCATATCAGATCAATCTTTAGCAGACATACTCTCTATGTTCAGTGGTGATGTTCAAATTTGAAATTAAGTGGGATTATTATTGTTTTCTATGGAATGACAAACATATGACAGAATGTAATGCCCATAGAGTATAATGGGAAGCAAGATTTGACCTCAAGTAGAGTATCAGATTTTAAGATTTGAGATTACAGCTGTTTTCTATGGAATGTCAGAAACATAAATGAAAGGAATGCCCATAGAGTATAATGGGAAGCAAGATGTGACCTGGAGTCAGAACCATTGGTCATATCAGATCAATCTTTAGCAGACATACTCTCTATGTTCAGTGGTGATGTTCAAATTTGACATTAAGTGGGATTCTTATTGTTTTCTATGGAATGACAAACATATGACAGAATGGAATGCCCATAGAGTATAATGGGAAGCAAGATGTGACCTGGAGTCAGAACTAGGGATGAGCCGAACACTCCCCTGTTCGGTTCGCACCAGAACCTGCGAACAGACCTAAAGTTTGCGCGAACTTTAGAACCCTTAAATAAATACAATGGACTCGAACGTTTGAAATCAAAAGTGCTAATTATCAAGGCTAATATGCAAGTTATTGTCCTAAAAAGGGTTTGGTGACAGCAGACGTTGTGTCCCTGTACACCATTATAGGACACCAGGATGCATTGACTGCTGTGGAATGGGCTCTGTCCACGTCTACGCTGTCTGGTAGACATCAGGAGTTCCTTTTGAGTTGTTTGGATTTTTGCTTATCCCGGAATTATTTCTGGTACGATGGGGATTTTTTCTTACAAACTAGGGGAGTTGCGATGGGGGCCCGTTTTGCTCCCAGTGTGGCCAATATTTTTATGGCCCACTGGGAGGAACGGGCAGTGTTCGCATGTCGTCCCCCTGAATTAGTTTGTTATTGTCGTTATATTGACGATTTGATCCTGGTGTGGGAGGGTGATAGATCCGCTTTGGATTTTTTCATTAATCATCTTAATGATAATAATCATAATATTATCCTCACATGGACCATAGATAATGAGAAGGTTGACTATTTGGATCTTACCATCACCAAGGGAATTGATCGTTTTAAGTTGACCAATCACTTTAAACCCACCGATCGCAATGTGTACATTCCCCTGGGGAGTTGTCACCACCGTTCTTGGTTGTGCAACATCCCCAGGGGACAGTATATTAGATTGCGTCGGAATTGCACACAAGTATCTGATTTCATAAATCAATCACGAGTGTTGACCACTAGATTTGTGCAAAAGGGTTATGATGAACAGGTTCTGCTCAGAGAGGTAGAACAAGTTAAGATGATTGATAGACAGACATTATTGACTGATCGAAGCAAAACTTCTGATGGGGATTCTCATAATTTTCGAATGATATTGGACTACAATGTCCAGTATAAAAAGTTCGAGAAAATTATTGCAAAAAATTGGTCCATCTTAAAACAAGATAAGGTTCTTGGTCCCGTTTTACCGGAGAAACCCCAATTTATTTATAAGAAAGCCCCGTCCTTGCGAGACCGATTGGCACCTAGTGTCCTAAACCCCCCCGTACCATCAGATAACACCATGTTTAGATTCCTTGGTGGATTTTACGCATGTGGCCGTTGTGTCCCGTGCAGGACCTCTAAAGTTAATCTTAAGAAAAGGAAGTCTTTTTTGGCATCTGCCACCAATAAAGAATACAATATTAAACAATTGATTACATGCGCCACGGTGGGGGTCGTCTATATGCTGGAGTGCGATTGCGGACTCCAATATATAGGCCGAACCTCGAGACCTCTACATGTTCGTGTGGCAGAACATGTTAATAATATTAGAAAGGGGGTCAAAACTCATAATGTCTCTAGGCATTTTAAACAGTTCCACCAACAAAATCCCAAGGGTTTGAGATTCTGGGGCATAGAGAAAGTCACGAGACATTGGCGAGGTGGCAATTTTATCCGTCAGTTGAGCAAAAGAGAATCTCATTGGATTCATGAAACACGAGTTCTTTGCCCTGACGGGTTAAATGTCGAATTTGACATAAATTGTTTTATAACTGACCGCTAATTAGATCATAGATGTTTTCTTATTATATGTGATTTATTAATGTATTATTGTTATAGTATGTTTATTTTGGTTTGGTGAGATTGTTTTGGGCTGTGGTTGATGTCATGTTTATATTCAGGTCTGCAGTCCAGATTTGTTTATTTATTTTTTATCCAATGTATAAGCAGTTTTTTTCTCCATATCGGTAATAACTGTAGGAGTTGATCGCTGCATTAATATACATATATTTCTTATTAATCAACTGGGCTGATTACTGGTTGAATTTTAGATATATATATTTATATTTTCTATTTTAAAGTTTTTATCGTTTGTTTTTGTTGCCTTTGGAGCCTTTGTGTGGATATCCGGCTCATGGGGACACTTCCTGGTTGATGTCATGTGATTCTGACGTCCCTATCGGCGTCATGTGACGCCGCATTGTGTCTCCATAGTTACAGGCGCCTTGTTGTTATAAGAGCGGGTGTCTGGCGTTCTTCCCATATCCGCTGATGAAGTCCCGCCTACTGGGACGTAACGTGCGTACGGATGGGAAGTTTGTGACGTCACCCGCAGTTCATTCACAGTCTCACCAGACGCGCTGTTGTACCTCGGCACTGGTTTAGTGCCTTTTAAATGTAAGTGCACTACTTTTGTTTTTCATTAAATTGTTTTCTATTACGGAGAAACACTATGGTCTGCTTCTATATTTTCCACATGTAAACACTGCCTTATGAACTTAATACCTGGAAGTTCTTGAATGATCCTGATTTCATATGGAATTGATGACCCTAATCCTTTTGGGGAAGTTTACATCTTCATCTGCTTTGGATTAACCCGTAAGGGAAGGTTTTCAGTGACCCTCTATAATTAAAGGGTCCATGTTGGAAGGTGAGCGGCCAATTTATCTGTTGGTGGAGGTCTCTCACTGTGTGTGTGTTTGTTACCACCTGCATGCAATCAAGAGTCCATGTGTCATCTATGAAGATCACGGGGATTATATACTGATTTACTGTGCTGTTTTTCTATCTTTGATTTATGGACATTTAAAGCGCTGCACTATTTATTTTTATATAATGGGAATAGTGATGAGCCGAACACCCCCGGGTTCGGTTCGCACCAGAACCCGCGAACGGACCGAAAGTTCGTACGAACATTAGAACCCTATTAAATACAATGGATGCGAACGTTCGAATTCTAAAGTGCTAATTATAACAACTATTATGCATGTTATTGTCCTAAAAAGGGTTTGGGAACCCGGGTTGTGCACCAGGGGACATGTATCAATGCAAAAAGAAGTTTTAAAAACGGTCGTTTTTCGGGAGCAGTCATTTTAATGATGCATAAAGTGAAAAAAAAAAAGTCAAATATTCCTTTAAATATCGTACCTGGGGGGTGTCTAAAGTATGCCTGTGAAGTGCCACGTGTTTCCCGTGTTTAGAACTGTCCCTGCACAAAATGACACTTCTAAAGGGAAAAAAAGCCATTTAAAACTGCTTGCGGCTTTAATGTAATGTCTGGTCCCGGTAATATGGATGAAAATCTTTAAGAAAAATGGCATAGCTACCCCATGACCCCCCCTACCCCAGCCCATTACCAGCCCCTTTGGGTCTTGTATGGATATTAAGGGGAACCCCGCACATAAAATAAAAAAGGCCCTATATACTCTGAACAGCCGTATACAGGCGGTGCATACAAGACAGGGACTGTAGGTTTGTTCTTATGTAGAATCTGTTTGTAATTTTGAACAGGTACATTGTTGAAGTGTAGCTCCAGCCCAAAAATCTATTTTTAAACTTTTTGGAAAACATAGGTAAGGGTTATCACCCCTGTAACATTTGTTTTGCTGTCTGTGCCCCTGTTCAGAACATTTCACCTCACTTTCCGTCCCAATGACAACTGTTTTTGAAATGTGGTGTTTTTCTTGAAACAAGGATTGCTGATAAAGCATCAGTACAGAGGAGACACCTTTCTCCCATATTTATTCTTACAGGAGAGAATTTTCCTTCCTAGTGGTAGATTTCCTCTCACTTCCTGTTGTCTTCTTGCGTTTGCAAGTAGGAGTCGTTTGTAAGTTGGATGTTTGAAAGTAGGGACCTGCCGTATATACTCTGCAGAAATAGGCCCCTTAGTTGTTGGTGTTGGCACAACACTGTAAGCACTCACAGTTACTCTTGGTTGGTGCTGGAACGCCCTGCTGTCAACTATTATATCAGGAATTTTAATTACATATAATTGTTGAACAGTGGTAGTAAAAATTGGGCCTTTGATGGTGGTGCTGGTGCCACAACACTGTAAGCCCTGACAGTTACTCTTGGTGGGTGCAGCAATGGGCCCTGCTGTGAATTATTAGATCAAGAATTGTAATTGCATGCCCCTGTTGAACAGGGGCTGAAAAATTGGGCCTTTCGTGGTGGTGGTGGTGGTGTTGCCACAACACTGTAAGCCCTCAGAGTTACTCTTGGTGGGTGCAGGAATGGGCCCTGCTGTGAATTATTAGATCAAGAATTGTAATTGCATGCCCCTGTTGAACAGGGGCTGAAAAATTGGGCCTTTCGTGGTGGTGGTGGTGGTGGTGGTGTTGCCACAACACTGTAAGCCCTCAGAGTTACTCTTGGTGGGTGCAGGAATGGGCCCTGCTGTGAATGATTAGATCAAGAATTGTAATTACATGCCCCTTTTGAACAGGGGCTGAAAAATTGGGCCTTTCGTGGTGGTGGTGGTGGTGGCGTTGCCACAACACTGTAAGCCCTCAGAGTTACTCTTGGTGGGTGCAGCAATGGGCCCTGCTGTGAATTATTAGATCAAGAATTGTAATTGCATGCCCCTGTTGAACAGGGGCTGAAAAATTGGGCCTTAGGCACTGGTGGCACAACACTACAACCCCTCACAGATACTGTACTTGGAGCACAGCAATGAGCCCTGTTGCAAAGTATTGCTTCAAAAATTGTAATGACACGCCCCTGTTAAACAGGGGCTGAAAAATTGGGCCTTAGGCACTGGTGCCACAACACTCCAACCCCTCACAGATACTGTACTTGGAGCACAGCAATGAGCCCTATGGCAAATTATTGCTAAAAAAATTGTAATTACACGCCCCTGTAAAACAGGGGCTGAAAAATTGGGCCTTAGCCACTGGTGGCGGCACCCATAAACAAAAATGATCTTCCAAGCTATCATCATCAATCGTATCATTGAGGACTCGGAGGAGGAGGATAGCCAGTCAACATAACAGCACAGGCACTCAGCATCAGCATCAGTCTTGAAGGGATGTGACATGTTAAAATCAATTAGTCTGTTATATCAGCATCAGGTGTGTGGTAGCTGGTGGTGATCCAAGACTGGTTCATCTTGATGAAAGTCAGTCGATCAACCGAGTCAGTGGACAGGCGCACCCTGTGATCCGTGACAAATCCTCCAGCAGCACTGAATGTGCGTTCCGAAAGAACGCTGGATGCAGGACAGGCCAGTAGCTCAATTGCATACTGTGCAAGCTCTGGCCAGTGATCCATCCTCAAGACCCAGTAAGCCAGAGGATTTTCGGTGGGGAAGGTGTCCAAGTCTGACCTTGCCCCTAGATATTCCTGCACCATGTTTATCAGACGCTGGCGATGGTTGCTGGAACCGATCATACTTTGGGGCTGCGGACTAAAGAATTGTCTGAACGCATCTGTCAGACGGCCACCTTCCCCACCGCTCCTTCTTTGACTGGCCGAAGCCTCAGCAACTCGTTGTCCAGGACCAGGAGTTTGTAACCTCCCAGTCTCTGGGAACGCGTTGCACAGACCTTTCTGCAAGGCCTCCCGGAGTTGTCTCATCCTCTGCTCCCTCTGCGACGGTAACATAAGGTCCGCAACCTTACCCTTGTACCGTGGATCAAGGAGAGTGGCCAGCCAGTAATGGTCCCTCTCCTTGATCCGAAGAATACGAGGATCCTTCCGCAGACTTTGCAGGATCAGGGAGGCCATGCAGCGTAGGTTTGCTGAGGCATTCGCTCCGGAGTCCTCTGGGTCACTAAGGACGACATGATCCGCAGCCACCTCCTCCCAGCCACGTACAAGTCCACTGGTTTCTTGGGACTGTAAATCATCCCTAAAAGACTGCTGCTGATGATGCTGAGTGCCAGCCTCCACCTCCATGCTGACACAATCCTCCTCCTCCTCCTCCTCCTCCTCCTCTTCCTGTGCGATGGGTGGGACAGAAGGAACACTGTCTGGGTAAAGGGGGCCTTGAGAGGCAAGGAAGTCCTCCTCTTCCTGCCTCTGTTCTGCCTCAAGTGCCCTGTCCATTATTCCACGCAGCGTGTGCTCCAACAGGTGGACAAGAGGTACAGTGTCACTGATGCATGCACTGTCACTGCTCACCATCCTTGTGGCCTCCTCAAATGGTGCCAGGACAGTGCATGCATCCCTGATCATGCCCCACTGGCGTGGAGAAAAAAAACCAAGCTCCCCTGACCCTGTCCTGGTGCCGTAGTCGCACAGGTACTCATTGATGGCCCTCTGCTGCGTGTGCAGCCGCTGCAGCATGGCCAACGTTGAGTTCCACCTGGTGGGCATGTCACATATAAGGCGGTTCTTGGGCAGGTTCAACTCCTTTTGCAGCTCAGCCAGGCGAGCACTGGCATTATAAGATCTGCGGAAATGCACACAGACTTTCCTGGCCTGCCTCAGGACATCCTGTAAGCCCGGGTCCCTGCCCAAGAACCGCTGCACCACCAGGTTAAGGACGTGAGCCACACAGGGCACATGGGTCAGTTGTCCCTGTCGGAGGGCGGAGAGGAGGTTGGTGCCATTGTCGCAAACCACCATTCCTGGCTTAAGCTGGCGTGGCGTCAACCACCTCTCGGCCTGGCCCTGCAGAGCAGACAGGACCTCTGCCCCAGTGTGGCTTCTGTCCCCCAAACACACCAGCGCAAGCACGGCATGGCATCTTTTTGCCTGCGTACTTGCGTAGCCCCTTGAACGCCTACGGAGCACCGCTGGTTCCGAGGACAAACCACAGGAAGAGGCCATGGAGGAAGAAGAAGAGGAGGGGGTGGAGGAGAGAGGTGTGTCACAACCAGTAGTAGCATTTTGGAGGCGTGGCGGTGGAACAACCTCCAACACTACTGCACCTTGTCCTGCATCCTTCCCAGCTGCCAAAAGAGTGACCCAATGGGCCGTGAAAGAAAGGTAACGTCCCTGTCCATGCCTGCTGGACCATGAGTCAGCGGTAATATGCACCTTACCGCTGACCGCCCTGTCCAGCGAGGCCAAGACATTGCCTTCCACATGCCGGTAGAGAGCCGGAATAGCCTTCCGTGAGAAAAAGTGGCGTTTGGGAACCTGCCACTGAGGAACCGCACATTGCACAAACTCACGGAAGGGGGCCGAGTCTACCAACTGAAAAGGCAGCAGTTGAAGCGCTAGCAATTTAGCCAAGCTAGCATTCAACCGCTGGGCATGTGGATGGCTGGGAGTGAACTTCTTTCGACGGTCCAGCAGCTGGGGCAGGGAAATTTGCCTGCTAGAATCGGACGTCGGTGTACTGCTAGCAGAGTGGCCGCAAGTACTTGGCTGTGACACACCTAATTCTACACCTTCATTCCTCTCAGTGCATGTTTCAGAGAGGACTGAAGTTATAGTGGGGTTGGAGATCCCAGCTGATGCGGTGCAAGGAGAGGTCCGCTTTGTTCTTTGGTGTGGGTCTTTGAGGTAGGCTTGCCAACGAGCTGCATGGCAGGTCAACATATGTCTGGTCAGGCATGTGGTACCCAAGCGGCTGATGTTTTGGCCACGCGATATACGCTTGAGACATATGTTGCAAACAGCAGCTGTGCGATCTGATGCACTAGCCTCAAAAAAGGCCCACACCAAAGAACTTTTTGAATGACGGGCAGAGGCAGCGCCCTGCACAAGCGGAGCTCTGCGGTGTGATTCCGCCGGTGTACTGCCCTTACGCTGGCCACCAAAGGGCATCCTGCCTCGTTGGAGATGTGCCTCCTCCTCATCCTCCTCCTCCTCCTCTCTCCTATTAGGCACCCACGTGGAGTCAGTGACCTCATCATCACCTCCCTCCTCATCACTGGAGCCAATCTGGCAGTATGCTGCAGCTGCTG
Organism: Rana muscosa; assembly: GCA_029206835.1. Classification (NCBI taxonomy): domain Eukaryota; kingdom Metazoa; phylum Chordata; class Amphibia; order Anura; family Ranidae; genus Rana; species Rana muscosa. The sequence goes on from CM055117.1 coordinate 360,400,627, forward strand.
GAACATGACTGCCAGATTGGTGTCCTTCTTGAGCATCCCCTCTGTCTGCTCTCACGCTACTGCCTTCCTCTAGCTGGGTTTCATCATCAGACCCTTTGAAACGCTGGGCATCCTCCTGGAGCATGTACCCAACACTGTGCTCAAACAGTTCGGGGGACTCCTCAGGAGGAGGACATGGTGGGTCTAGGGAAGGAGTGACTGATGATGAGTCTGACATTGATACCAGGGAAGAGGACACTTTGGCAGCTGCTTTTCCAGTACCCTGAGCCTGGGTGAGAGAGGATGAGGAGGAGGAGGAGGGCTTGGTCATCCACTCTACCAAGTCTTCGGCATGATGTGGCTCAACATGTCCAGCTGCCGAAAAGAAGGACAAGCGTGTCCCATGGCCATGTGCTGATGACAATGCACCGCGTCCACGACCAGCACTGTTGCCCCCAGACACAGAGCCTGCTTGCCCTCTTTTATTGCCTCCTGACTGTCTGCCTCTCCTTGTTTGCCTTCCAGACATTCTAATAGAAGGCCTGCAGGGAGATGGGAAAAAAGCAATAAGGGCTACCTTCAGGTGTCCTTCTCTGTCCCTTTACTTAAGGATTTCTAAATATGGTTGAGGATGATTGCTTTTGCACAGAATAGCACAACGACAATTTCCCTGACTGTCCAAAAAAACAAGGATTTCAAAGATGGTTGATGAGGAATGCTTTAGCACACTATAGCACAAGGAGAATTCCCTCACTGTCCTTCCCTGTCCCTAGAAACAAGGATTCGCACAGTAAAAGACACTGATACTCTCCCTACCTATAGTTTTCTGTCCCTAGAAAAAATGTTTTTTTAAAGCACACTATAGCACAAGGAGAATTTCCCTCAGTTTCCTTCTTTGTCCCTAGAAACAAGGATTATCACAGTGAAAGAAACTGACACTCTTCCTACCTATAGTTTTCTGTCCCTAGAATTTTTTTTTTTTTAAAGCACACTATAGCAAAAGGAGAATTCCCTCACTGTCCTTCCCTGTCCCTAGAAACAAGGATTCGCACAGTAAAACACACTGACACTCTCCCTACCTATAGTTTTCTGTCCCTAGAAAAAATGTTTTTTTAAAGCACACTATAGCACAAGGAGAATTCCCTCACTGTCCTTCCCTGTCCCTAGAAACAAGGATTCGCACAGTAAAACACACTGACACTCTCCCTACCTATAGTTTTCTGTCCCTAGAAAATTTTTTTTTTAAAGCACACTATAGCACAAGGAGAATTTCCCTCACTTTCCTTCTTTGTCCCTAGAAACAAGGATTATCACAGTGAAAGAAACTGACACTCTCCCTACCTATAGTTTTCTGTCCCTAGAAAAAAGTTTTTTTTAAAGCACACTATAGCACAAGGAGAATTCCCTCACTGTCCTTCCCTGTCCCTAGAAACAAGGATTCGCACAGTAAAACACACTGACACTCTCCCTACCTATAGTTTTCTGTCCCTAGAAAAAATGTTTTTTTAAAGCACACTATAGCACAAGGAGAATTCCCTCACTGTCCTTCCCTGTCCCTAGAAACAAGGATTCGCACAGTAAAACACACTGACACTCTCCCTACCTATAGTTTTCTGTCCCTAGAAAAAATGTTTTTTTAAAGCACACTATAGCACAAGGAGAATTCCCTCACTGTCCTTCCCTGTCCCTAGAAACAAGGATTCGCACAGTAAAACACACTGACACTCTCCCTACCTATAGTTTTCTGTCCCTAGAAAAAATGTTTTTTTAAAGCACACTATAGCACAAGGAGAATTCCCTCACTGTCCTTCCCTGTCCCTAGAAACAAGGATTCGCACAGTAAAAGACACTGACACTCTCCCTACCTATAGTTTTCTGTCCCTAGAAAAAATGTTTTTTTAAAGCACACTATAGCACAAGGAGAATTTCACTCACTTTCCTTCTTTGTCCCTAGAAACAAGGATTATCACAGTGAAAGAAACTGACACTCTTCCTTCCTATAGTTTTCTGTCCCTAGAAAAAATGTTTTTTTAAAGCACACTATAGCACAAGGAGAATTCCCTCACTGTCCTTCCCTGTCCCTAGAAACAAGGATTCGCACAGTAAAACACACTGACACTCTCCCTACCTATAGTTTTCTGTCCCTAGAAAAAATGTTTATTTAAAGCACACTATAGCACAAGGAGAATTTCCCTCACTTTCCTTCTTTGTCCCTAGAAACAAGGATTATCACAGTGAAAGAAAATGACACTCTTCCTACCTATAGTTTTCTGTCCCTAGAAAAAATGTTTTTTTAAAGCACACTATAGCACAAGGAGAATTCCCTCACTGTCCTTCCCTGTCCCTAGAAACAAGGATTCGCACAGTAAAACACACTGACACTCTCCCTACCTATAGTTTTCTGTCCCTAGAAAAAATGTTTTTTTAAAGCACACTATAGCACAAGGAGAATTTCACTCACTTTCCTTCTTTGTCCCTAGAAACAAGGATTATCACAGTGAAAGAAACTAACACTCTTCCTTCCTATAGTTTTCTGTCCCTAGAAAAAATTTTTTTTTAAAGCACACTATAGCACAAGGAGAATTCCCTCACTGTCCTTCCCTGTCCCTAGAAACAAGGATTCGCACAGTAAAACACACTGACACTCTCCCTACCTATAGTTTTCTGTCCCTAGAAAAAAAGTTTTTTTAAAGCACACTATAGCACAAGGAGAATTCCCTCACTGTCCTTCCCTGTCCCTAGAACCAAGGATTCGCACAGTAAAACACACTGACACTCTCCCTACCTATAGTTTTCTGTCCCTAGAAAAAATGTTTTTTTAAAGCACACTATAGCACAAGGAGAATTCCCTCACTGTCCTTCCCTGTCCCTAGAAACAAGGATTCGCACAGTAAAACACACTGACACTCTCCCTACCTATAGTTTTCTGTCCCTAGAAAAAAAGTTTTTTTAAAGCACACTATAGCACAAGGAGAATTTCCCTCACTTTCCTTCTTTGTCCCTAGAAACAAGGATTATCACAGTGAAAGAAACTGACACTCTCCCTACCTATAGTTTTCTGTCCCTAGAAAAAAGGTTTTTTTAAAGCACACTATAGCACAAGGAGAATTCCCTCACTGTCCTTCCCTGTCCCTAGAAACAAGGATTCGCACAGTAAAACACACTGACACTCTCCCTACCTATAGTTTTCTGTCCCTAGAAAAAATGTTTTTTTAAAGCACACTATAGCACAAGGAGAATTCCCTCACTGTCCTTCCCTGTCCCTAGAAACAAGGATTCGCACAGTAAAACACACTGACACTCTCCCTACCTATAGTTTTCTGTCCCTAGAAAAAATGTTTTTTTAAAGCACACTATAGCACAAGGAGAATTCCCTCACTGTCCTTCCCTGTCCCTAGAAACAAGGATTCGCACAGTAAAACACACTGACACTCTCCCTACCTATAGTTTTCTGTCCCTAGAAAAAATGTTTTTTTAAAGCACACTATAGCACAAGGAGAATTTCACTCACTTTCCTTCTTTGTCCCTAGAAACAAGGATTATCACAGTGAAAGAAACTGACACTCTTCCTTCCTATAGTTTTCTGTCCCTAGAAAAAATGTTTTTTTAAAGCACACTATAGCACAAGGAGAATTCCCTCACTGTCCTTCCCTGTCCCTAGAAACAAGGATTCGCACAGTAAAACACACTGACACTCTCCCTACCTATAGTTTTCTGTCCCTAGAAAAAATGTTTTTTTAAAGCACACTATAGCACAAGGAGAATTTCACTCACTTTCCTTCTTTGTCCCTAGAAACAAGGATTATCACAGTGAAAGAAACTGACACTCTTCCTTCCTATAGTTTTCTGTCCCTAGAAAAAATGTTTTTTTAAAGCACACTATAGCACAAGGAGAATTCCCTCACTGTCCTTCCCTGTCCCTAGAAACAAGGATTCGCACAGTAAAACACACTGACACTCTCCCTACCTATAGTTTTCTGTCCCTAGAAAAAATGATTTTTTAAAGCACACTATAGCACAAGGAGAATTCCCTCACTGTCCTTCCCTGTCCCTAGAAACAAGGATTCGCACAGTAAAACACACTGACACTCTCCCTACCTATAGTTTTCTGTCCCTAGAAAAAATGTTTTTTTAAAGCACACTATAGCACAAGGAGAATTCCCTCACTGTCCTTCCCTGTCCCTAGAAACAAGGATTCGCACAGTAAAACACACTGACACTCTCCCTACCTATAGTTTTCTGTCCCTAGAAACATTTTTTTTTTAAAGCACACTATAGCACAAGGAGAATTTCCCTCACTTTCCTTCTTTGTCCCTAGAAACAAGGATTATCACAGTGAAAGAAACTGACACTCTCCCTACCTATAGTTTTCTGTCCCTAGAAAAAAGTTTTTTTTAAAGCACACTATAGCACAAGGAGAATTCCCTCACTGTCCTTCCCTGTCCCTAGAAACAAGGATTCGCACAGTAAAACACACTGACACTCTCCCTACCTATAGTTTTCTGTCCCTAGAAAAAATGTTTTTTTAAAGCACACTATAGCACAAGGAGAATTCCCTCACTGTCCTTCCCTGTCCCTAGAAACAAGGATTCGCACAGTAAAACACACTGACACTCTCCCTACCTATCCTTCTCTTTCCCTAAACTAAAGGAATCCAGGTTAAGCAAGAAAAAAATAAATGTCACTGTCCCTGCCTATGCTTCTCTTTCCCTGCTCCGGAACACACTACACTAGGCCGCCGTGCTGGCGGCCTTTTATAGTGTGGGGCGTGTACTAAACACCCTCAGCAATAATTGGCCACAGGCATCCTGCCTGTGGCCAATCATTGCTCTCCTCGCTGCCGGCGCTGTGATTGGCCAAGCATGCGGGGTCACAGTGCATGCTTGGCCAATCACAGCGCCTGGATGACACTGCGATGGCGTAGTGCATTGTGGGCCGTTCGCGTCACTCGAATTTGGCGCGAACGGCCCAAATCGTTCGATCTTCGTCGAACGATCGAACAGCCGATGTTCGAGTCGAACGTATGTTCGACTCGAACACGAAGCTCATCCCTAAATGGGAAGCAAGATGTGACCTGGAGTCAGAACCATTGGTCATATCAGATCAATCTTTAGCAGACATACTCTCTATGTTCAGTGGTGATGTTCAAATTTGACATTAAGTGGGATTCTTATTGTTTTCTATGGAATGACAAACATATGACAGAATGGAATGCCCATAGAGTATAATGGGAAGCAAGATGTGACCTGGAGTCAGAACTAGGGATGAGCCGAACACTCCCCTGTTCGGTTCGCACCAGAACCTGCGAACAGACCTAAAGTTTGCGCGAACTTTAGAACCCTTAAATAAATACAATGGACTCGAACGTTTGAAATCAAAAGTGCTAATTATCAAGGCTAATATGCAAGTTATTGTCCTAAAAAGGGTTTGGGGACCCGGATCCTGCCCCAGGGGACATTCATCTATGCAAAAAGTTTTAAAAACGTCAGTTTTTTCGGGAGCAGTGATTTTAATAATGCTTAAAGTGAAACAATAAAAGTGAAATATTCCTTTAACCACTTCCCTACCGGGCATGAAAACCCCCTTCCTGTCCAAGCCATTTTTCAGCTTTCAGCGCTGTCACACTTTGAATGACAATTGCACGGTCATGCGACGTGGCTCCCAAATTAAATTTGCGTCCTTTTTTCCCACAAATAGAGCTTTCTTTTGGTGGTATTTGATCACCTCTGCGGTTTTTATTTTTTGCGCTATAAAGAAAAGAAGAGCGTCCAGTTTGAAAAAAAACACAATATTTTTTACTTTGTGCTATAATAAATATCCATTTTTTTTTTCTCAATTAAAATTTTCCTCAGTTTAGGCCGATACGTATTCTTCTACATATTTTTGGTAAAAAAAAATCGCAATAAGCGTGTATTGATTGGTTTGCACAAAAGTTATAGTGTCTACAAAATAGGGGATAGATTTATAGCATTTTTTTTTTTTACTAGTAATGGCGGCGATCTGCAATTTTTATCATGACTGCGATATTGCGGCGGACAGATCGGACACTTTTGACACATTTTTGGAACCATTCACATTTATACAGCGATCCCTGCTATAAAAATGCATTGATTACTGTATAAATGTGACTGGCAGGGAAGGGGTTAATACTAGGGGGTGAGGAAGGGGTTAAATGTGTTTCCTCGATGTGTTCTAACTGTGGGGGGAGGGGACTGACTGGGGGAGGTGACCGATGGCTGTCCCTATGTACAAGAGACACACCATCGGTCCCCTCTCCCTCACAGGACGTGGATCTGTGTGTTTACCAGGGATGAGCCGAACACCCCCCTGTTCGGTTCGCACCAGAACCTGCGAACAGACAGAATGTTCGTGTGAACTTTAGAACCCTATTAAATACAATGGACTCGAACGTTCGAAATCTAAAGTGCTAATTATAAAGGCTAATATGCAATTTATTGTCCTAAAAAGTGTTTGGGGACCCGGGTCCTGCCCCAGGGGACATGTATCAATGCAAAAAAAGGTTTAAAAAATAGATGTTTTTACGGGAGCGGTGATTTTAATAATGCTTAAAATGAAAAAATAAAAGTGAAATATTCCGCTGAGCGGACCTGATGGGGAACTTTAGAAGGGGCGGGTCTATACATTTAAAACACAGCGGAGGAAGTTCCCCATCAGGTCCGCACAGGCACAACCAATGACGGACAGCGCTGGACATCGGGATCGCCGCGGGACACTGGATTTCATCGCTGGAATGTTTTGTTTTTTTAAATTATTTTTTTATTTTTTAATAAAAGGACTTTTTCAAGGTGTGTGTGTTTTTATTTACATTTTTTGACACTTTCTTTGTGAAATGTACCCCTTACCAATTCACATAGGGGGGGCGGGATCTGGGGGTCCCCTTTGTTAAAGGGGTCTTCCAGATTCCGATAAGCCCCCCGCCCGCAGACCCCCACAACCACCGGGCAAGGGTTGTGGGGATGAGGCCCTTGTCCCCATCAACATGGGGACATCCTCCCCATGTTGAGGGCATGTGGCCTGGTACGGTTCAGGAGGGAGGGGGGCGCTCTCTCGTTCCCCCCCCCCCCCTCTTCCCCTGTGGCCGGCCAGGTTGCATGCTCGGATAAGGGTCTGGTATGGATTGTTGGGGGGACTCCACGCCATTTTTTTTTTATTTGGGGTGGAGTTCCCCTTAAAATCCATGCCAGATCTCAAGGGCCTGGTATGGATATTTAGGGGGAACCCCACGCCATTTTTTTTTATTTGCGGCGGGGTTCCCCTTAATATCCATTCCAGACCTAAAAGGCCTGGTAATGGAATTTGGGGGAACCCCCACGCTTTTTTTGTTTTTTTTATCAATGACTTCTCTATGTATTGATAAAAGCCGACAATTCATTAATAGCCGCGAGTGAGTTTTAAATGACTTTTTTTCCTTCAAAAATGACACTTTGTGCAGGGACAGTTCTAAGCACGGGAAACATGCGCCACTTTACATGCATATCATACACACCCCCCAGGTACGAAATTTAAAGGAATATTTCACTTTTATTTTTTCATTTTAAGCATTATTAAAATCACTGCTCCTAAAAAAACGGCCGTTTTTAAAACTTTTTTTTTGCATTGATACATGTCCCCTGGGGCAGGACCCGGGTCCCCAAACACTTTTTAGGACAATATCTTGCATATTAGCCTTTATAATTAGCACTTTAGATTTCTCCCATAGACTTTTCGAATTTGCCGCGAACACCCCAAATTGTTCGTTGTTCGGCGAACGGGCGAACAGGCAATGTTCGAGTCGAACATGAGTTCTACTCGAACTCGAAGCTCAACCCTAGTGTTTACACACACAGATCCACTTTCCTGCTCGGTTACTGGGCACGCGCATCGGGTCCCCAGCAACGCGGCGGCGCGCCCCCTAGCTCGTTTTAAAGGCAGGACGTCATATGACGTCCTGTCAGAACGATAGTGTCTTCCGCCCGCCGTCATTTGACGGTGGGCGGTGGACAACAGGTTACATTTCGTTCCTGGGGGGGGGGGGTATAGTATGCCTGTAAAGCAGCGCTTGTTTCCCATGCTTAGAACTGTCCCTGCACAAAATGTCATTTCTGAAGGAAAAAAAGTCATTTAAAACTGCAATCGCAGCTATAATGAATTGTCGGCTCCCGGCAATATAGAGAAAAGTCATTGTTAAAAAATAACAAAAAAATGCGTCGGGGTCCCCCCAAATTTAATTACCAGGCCCTTCAGGTAGGTCTGGTATGGATTTTAAGGGGAACTCCACCCCAAATTAAAAAAAAAATGATGTGGAGTTCCCCCAAAAATCCATACTAGACCCTTTATCCGAGCACGCAACCTGGCAGGCCGCAGGAAAAGAAGGTGGGACAAGAGAGCGCACCCCCCCTCCTGAACCGTACCAGGCCACATTTTCTCAACATGGGGAGGATGCTTTGGGGGTCTGTGACCCCTCAAAGCACCATGTCCCCATGTTGATGGGGACAAGGGCCTCATCCCCACAACCCTTGCCCGGTGGTTGTGGGGGTCTGCGGGCAGGGGGCTTATCGGAATCTGGAAGACCCCTTTAACAAAGGGGACCCCCAGATCCCGGCCCCCCTATGTGAATTTGTAAGGGGTACATTGTACCCGCCCCTTCTCACGTTCCCCATCAGGTCCGCTCAGCCTTACACCTACGTCATTGGCCCGAGCGGACCTGATGGGAAACGTGAGAAGTGGCGGGTCTATTCATTTTTTACACTCCGGAGGAAGTTCCCCATCCCAATGACGTAGGCGGGGTCTGAGATACGGCTCAGGAGGGGGGCGCTCTATCGTCCCCCCCTCTTTTTCTGCGGCCTGCCAGGTTGCGTGCTCGGATAAAGGGTCTGGTATGGATTTTTGGGGGGAACTCCACTCCATTTATTTTTTTAAATTTGGGGTGGAGTTCCACTTAAAATCCATACCAGACCTGAAGGGTCTAGTATGGATATTTGGGGGAACCCCAAGTCATTTTGTTTTTTAAATTTAATGCAGGGTTCGCCTTAATATCCATACCAGACCGGAAGGGCCTGGTAATTGCATTTGGGGGGACCCCCACGCATTTTTTTTTTTATCAATGACTTTTCTCTATATTGCCGAACACCGGGAGCCAACAATTCATTATAGCCGCGAGTGCAGTTTTAAATGACTTTTTTTCCTTCAGAAATTACATTTTGTGCAGGGACAGTTCTAAGCACGGGAAACAAGCACTGCTTTACAGGAATACTATACCCCCCCCCAGGTACAAAATTTAAAGGAATATTTCACTTTTACTGTTTCACTTTAAGCATTATTAAAATCAATGCTCCCGAAAAAACGTCAGTTTTTAAAAAAATTATTTTGCATTGATACATGTCCCCTGGGGCAGGACCCGGGTCCCCAAACACTTTTTAGGACAATAACTTGCATATTATGCCGCATACACACGATCGATTTTCTTGCCATTTTTTTTCTTGCCGTTTTTCACGTCGTTTTTTTTCATGTTTCCTCTCAAGCCTGTCTTGCGTACACACGATCATTTTAAAAAACGATGAAGCAAAGCGCAGTGACGTACAACACGTACGACGGCACTATAAAGGGGAAGTTCCGTTCTAATGACGCCACCCTTTGGGACGCTTTTGCTAATTCCGTGTTACCGCGTGTTAGTAAAAGTTTGGTGAGAGACGATTCGCGCTTTTCAGTCTTCGTGCTTTGAAGATCGTTTTGTGGAGTTCAGTTTGTGCCTGTGGGTTCGTATCTGTTTGGCAGTGCTTGTAGTCAGTTTGTATCTGTTTATTCAGTGCGGTCTGCTCTGCTCGTTCCTGTTTTTCAGCTTGTTCTTCATTGGCCTTGCTGTTCTTCCGTGCGTTCTTCTAGTTCGTTCTGTTCAGCCGACCGTTATCTAGCCATGTTGCGGCTACGTACTCGTCGTAGAGTTCGTGCTGTAGTTGGTGCAGGGGTTCATGCTGTATCCTGACTCCATGCCATGAGCAGGGTCAGGAGGAGTTCATGGACCAAGAATTGGTTGCTCCAGCGGCACCAATTCTGTCACATGCCTTTGTTGCGGGAGATCAGGGAGAATAATCCTGATGATTTCAGGAATTTTCTCAGGATGTCTGACCCCGTATTTCAGCATCTGTTGGCTTTCGTGTCCCCCTACATTACCAGGCAGGACACCGTTATGCGTGAAGCCATCAGTGCTGAGCAGAGGCTCATTGCCACGTTGCGATACCTGGCGACTGGGAGAAGCCTGCAGGACCTTAAGTTCTCCACAGGCATATCCCCCCAGGCTCTGGGTATCATTATACCAGAGACTTGTTCTGCCATCCTTCAAGTTTTGCAGGAGGACTATATTAAGGTAAGTTTTCTTCTTAAAAAGCTCCCTTTTTGTGTTTTGGGTGTTGTATACTTTATTTTTGGCTTAATTATCAGTCCCTAATTCACATGATTCTTAGCTGCAGGGAATGTCCCCCATGTATTTATTGTAAAAGTGTGTGGTTTGAGGCCTACATTTTAAATGTGCCTTACTTAACCTCTCCAGCATGCTATCCCGGAGCCATACCTACCTTGCCTAGTCATTTCCATGTATTTTATTCTATGCTCCATCGTAGTGCTTTACCCAAAACGCACACAAAATTTGGGCTAGGAATGTTTTTTTTTGGTTTACTTCATACAGAGTGCTACAGCCTTCATTTGTGATATCCCCAACTCATCTTCAACCCCCCCCCAACTTTTTTTTAAGGGTTTGTTCTTGGTTTGTTGTTGCTTACCAAAATTTTTTTTTTTTTTCTACCAATGTTGGCCCTGAATGTTTTAATGAAATCTGCTTTCAATGTTTCTTTCTCAAATTATTAATTTATTTTTGCTTTTATTCCACAGTTCCCTTCTTCGCCACATGAATGGCAGAATGTGGCTTCCGAGTTTGCCCACCGATGGAACTTTCCGAACTGTGGAGGAGCCATCGACGGCAAACATGTTCGGGTCGTCCCACCACCCCATTCGGGATCCTTTTATTACAACTATAAGGGGTTCCACAACATCGTGATGATGGCAGTGGTGTCGGCCACCTATGAGTTCCTCTATGTGGACGTTGGCAAGAATGGCAGGATGTCTGATGGAGGAGTATTTGCCCAGACGGAGTTTGGGGAACGGCTCCTTTTGGATCTGCTGGCCTTGCCACCAGCGGAGCAGAATGTGGAGGGACTTCCGTTTGTGTTTGTGGCGGATGAGGCGTTTGGCCTGGGACCCCATTTGATGAGGCCATTCCCGCAACGCACCCTCAACCCTGAGAGGAGGGTGTTCAACTATCGGCTGGCCAGAGCCAGAAGGGTGGTGGAAAATGTCTTTGGCATCATGGCCAGCCGATTCCGCCTCTTCCTGACCTCCATCTACCTTGCCCCATACAAATGGAACCATGTGGTAATGACTTGCTGTGTGCTGCATAATTTCCTACGGGTGCATTCCACCAGTTATCTGGCTTTGAGTGGGCCTGAGGCCTCTTTATTGAATAATGAAACTTTAGTGGCCCTGGAACCTGGCCGGCCAGGCTTGGCCCCCCAAACCGGACGTGAGGTCCGTGACAAATATGTCGATTATTTTGTGGGTAAGGGGGCCATTGAAATGCCTGAACAATTTTAACCTTATCATTTAGCAAAATAAATATTTTTTGGGGATTAAAGATTGGTTTGGTGTTTTAATTTACTAATGTTTTATGTTTCTCGTAGGTTTACCTAGTGCACTTGTATTGCCATGTGTATTTAGCATTCTTAATTTGCCTTCATTGTCAGTGTAAACACAAAACATCGAGTAGTTCACTCAGCACAACATTTACATAATGAAGCCACATTTTTTGAGGATCAAAATACCTTTATTGTTTTTTTTGGGGGGAAACTTCCTTTGAAATGTAGATGTCCCCTTAAAGTGGAAGTAAACCCTCCTATCATTTTCAGGCATAGGAAGCTGCCATCTTGGCCTCTGTTTAATCTTCAACTGCCATGATGCTGCACATGTGATCAGTTATGACACCAGCCATTGGATGGTTTGACAGTTTGGTTGAGAGCACAACCAATGTGACAGTTGGCATTCCAGGCATGCCGGAAATGTAACTGCTTTTTGAAACTGTTAAATCGATGGGTTTACTTCCACTTTAATTTTTGGGTTTTTAAAACGCATGACCAGCCATGCATAAACAAAATATCTTAACAAATATTTGTTAAAAATAAACATACACTAGTCCTTTAAAGGTGAAAACAAAAACAAAACCTGCCAAAACACAGCAACTTCAACCTTCTTTTGTTAAAAAAAATTAAACACGCCCAAGCACAGCCATGATCTTTTGTAGCCTTTCCTCCAGCCGCTTTGTATTTTGCCTGATCTCTGTCAAGTCTACCTTTATTTTTTCGAGGTCACGACAGCAGACCATGAGGTATTGGATCAGGATCTGGGCACTATGATGTGTCAACTTATCGGGGTCTTCGGCCAGAACTGCTTCTAAAATTTAAAAAAAACATGTAGTATAGAATATGTAGGCCTACATCTATTAACCTGCATCTATCCGGTTTGACACTGACCTGTTGTGGTGCCACTTTCCACTTCCACAACCTCACGTTCCTCTCCATCATGTGGTTCTGAGGGTATTGTTGAAGGTGTTGGCATTTTGGACACATCTGATGTAGCTTTTTGAATCCCTATGGAGATTGCACGAAAAGGTATAGTTTCATTAGTGAATATATTTGAGTGAAATTTAAAGCATGATTAAATAATTGGTAAACATAATTTTGAAGTGTGTTCCATTTTTAAATGTACCCCCAGTGACAACCGGAACACATAATTGGATACATAGCCAAAAACATAGCATATCCTTTTAAAAAAAAAATGGACACATTGTAACACCCCAAAGTATATACACACGATCACCTGTGTGTGACACCCTCAAGGTTTTTGGCTTTTGGCCCACACTTGTACTACTGCATTCTGTTGTTTAATCAGCTGCTGAGCATTCACACCCCTAAACATTACCATGCATATCCTTATTTTTTCCAAAAAATTGTCCTTTGGTTTTTATCCCAAAAAAAAAGTGGTTACCAAATTTGCTCCCCCAAATAAAATTAAATACATGTGTGCTCACACTGGATGAACCCAAAACATCGTTTTATGAACTGTACGGAGAAAGAGGTTTAATACGTCCGTTTACTGTGCGGACGAACCAGAAAGATGGTATCTTTCACTGTACTATATTAAAGACAAAAATACACAACATAATTCAAGTAATAATCTTTAGCAGGGAAAATAGAAAATAAATACTTTACTTTTTCCTAAAACTTTCTTGATTCTTTTGTATTGGTCGGGCTCCCGCAACTTCAGATCAGTCAACGTTTTCCGAGCTGTTCCTTCGTTCTGCACACCCCGAATTTCTTGCGAAGAGTTTGGACCACTTTGCCCATAATTTTTGTCTTGACAAGATTAGGCCTTTCATAAGGACCATGCTTGGCATCATAATCCTCCCTCTTCAAAATGGCGACCATTTCCTCCATTTCCTCGAATGACATGTTGGATGCCTTATATCTCCTGGGTCGGGATTTGGGCTCCTCAGGAATTTCATCCTCTGTCGAGGTAATCTCTGTCACCTGTGGCTCCGCCATGTTGATAAGCACTACGACGAGTGAGAAGGGGCGGGGAAAGTACAATATTGAACGTCAGGGGCGGGCAAAGCGTGCGTAGTTTCACGCATGCGCAGTGTATATCAAGTGAAGAACCATGTGTCGCAAAAACGTTCATTTGGCGGGAGAGGGAGTTAGCAACGAACGTGTTGACGAAGGTACATAACAATTTAAGGATTTGAGTTTCATCAGAGGAGATTTGGGGCTTCTAAATATGTTGAAAATGCAGATTTGATGAATGTTGCCTGAAACATATGTATTTTGTTGTTTCTTGATTTTACAGAGAGAATGAATTCATTTAAGAACCCGGAGTTCATGGGGGAGTTCATTGATAAATGGAAAGAACTACCTATCCTATGGCAAACAAAAAGTGGCGGAAATAAAAATAAAGTGGCCAGGACAGCAGCACTGGAGAGCCTGCTTGCATTTGTGCAAACCAAGATACCCACAACTCTCCAAGATGTGAAAACCAAAATTGCGACCATCAGAGGGACATACAGGACCCAGAAAACTATGGTCCCGAGGTCCCAGAGGTCAGGTGCTGCAGCAGATAAGGTTTATAAACCCAGTCTGTGGTACTACAGCAACCTTTCTTTTCTGGATGACCAGCTGGAAGTGCGGGAATCTCTCTCCACCCTTCCCCCCAGAGGTCAATCCAGCCTTCCTTGTAGCCAACCCTCCAGCCTTCCCTGCAGCCAGCCCTCCAGCCTTCCTGGCAACCCTGCTCTGGCTTCCTCTGAGGATCAAGATGAGGTCCTTGAGGAGGCAGATTTGGATATATGGAGCCAGGAAAAGTTTTGATATCTACATTTATATCTTACAAAATTGATGAATTAAAATTGATGTTAGTATTGTTAGGTATTTAATGTACTACAAAATAAATAGTTAAAGAGCAAGATACAGTAGTGGTCTAATTTAATGTGGACAAGGCAACAAAATCAGGATGCGGAATCAAGGAAAATGACATAAATTTTCACATTCAATTCAACAATGTCTAGAGGTGAACAATGTGTGTGATTGATGGTGTGAAAAAATACATAATGTGCCTTTCTTTTTTTACAGCCAGAGCAGAGCCAGGAAGAGGGTGATGTTGGGGATCAGGAGGAGGCAGGGCCCAGTGGCACCCAGGAGGAGGCTGGGCCCAGCACAAGGGCCCAGATGCCTCCCCTGATAGTTAAACCACGAGGGCCAAGGAGAGGTAGGCAGGTGGAGGAGGAAACAAGAGACTTCCTCAGAGAGGCAACAGCGGCCCTCAGGGAGATACCCTCTGCTGAGGAGGGCTTTGCCGCAGTCCTCGCGCAGAAGCTAGGCCAAATGGACTTGCGGCAAAAGCTCTACAGCGAGAGCCTTCTTTTAAAAGTCATCAACAAGGGATTGCTGGGGGAGCTCACCAAGTACACTGACATCACAGAGGTTGTCCCTACTCCTCCACCTCCTCCTCCTCCTCCTACTACTCCTCCTGACACAACCTCTCCTCCTGATCCCCAGCCTCCGAGGAAGAAACCAACCAAGGCTGCAGAGAAGGCTGGAGAGAAGGCTACAAGGAAGAGGAAAAAATAATGCCTGCTGTAGTACCACAGACTGGGGACATATATGACTTATCTGCTGTGGCTCCTGACCTCTGGGAATTCAAGCCAAGATTGGGCTCCTTTTTGTTTTTGATCTAATCTATAGTTTGGTTTTCACATCTTGGATGGTTGTTGTGGGGTCAAAAGGATGCACAAATGCAAGCAGGCTCTCCAGTGCTGCCTTTCCCTTTAATTTCTTATGTTCCTAAATAAAGGTTTTTTGATTTTGCCTTAAAATACTTGACTATGTGATTTGTATTTCAAAAGACAGTTTGCTAGGGAGCAGGCAGGGACATCTCAAATAATATTATTGTTATTAACAAGGGACACAAACCTCCATGAGGCAAAATGAGACAAATTTTGAAGGTTGGTGTGGTAACTTTACACAAGAATAATTTAAGGGAAAAAAAAAAAAAAGGCCACAAAAAAAAAAAAAAATTATAAATATAGACTTAAAAAAAAAAAAAGGGATATTTACATTTATTCATGAATTTATGAGGGAGATGCGGCTTAAAAATAAAATGTTGCTATCATTAAATCAATTAGGAATTACTTTAGAAACAAGTTTGGCATAACTCTCAATGTCATTAGCAAAAGAACGTAATTGTATAAGCATTATCAAAAGCAGAACGGAATGCGCAGCATTAAAATGATGCTATTAATTCCACCGTGACGAATGTGCCATCTCCATTTCCAACGCTAGCTTTACCAAAACGAGCGCTCCCGTCTCATAGTTGCTTCTGAGCATGCGCGTTTTTTTTCACTTCGTGAAAGCATACACACTATCGTTTTTCACGTTGTTAAAAAAAACGACATGAAAAACGACGTGAAAAAAGAGAGCATGTTCGAAATTTTTAATGGCCGTTTTTCACGTCGTTAAAAATGCTCTGGCGCATACACACAATCATTTTTAATGGCCATTTTTTAAAATGGCATTTTTAACGGCATGAAAAACGATCGTGTGTATGGGGCATTAGCCTTTAAAATTAGCACTTTATATTTCTTCCATAGACTTTTACAGGGTGTTCCGCGGCTTTTCGAATTTGCCGCAAACACTCCAAATTGTTTGCTGTTCGGCGAACGTGCGAACAGGCAATGTTCGAGTCGAACATCAGATCAATCTTTAGCAGACATACTCCCTATGTTAAGTGGTGATGTCCACATTTCACATTAAGTGGGATTATTATTGTTTTCTATGGAATGACAAACATATGACAGAATGGAATGCCCATAGAGTATAATGGGAAGCAAGATTTGACCTCAAGTAGAGTATCAGATTTTGAGATTATTTGGGATTACAGCTGTTTTCTATGGAATGACAGAAACATAAAAGAAAGGAATGCCCATAGAGTATAATAGGAAGCAAGACGTGACCTGGAGTCAGAACCATTGGTCATATCAGATCAATACTTAGCAGACATACTCTCTATGTTCAGTGGTGATGTTCAAATTTGACATTTAGTGGGATTATTATTGTTTTCTATGGAATGACAAACATATGACAGAATGGAATGTCCATAAAGTATAATGGGAAGCAAGATGTGACCTGGAGTAAGAACCATTGCTCATATCAAATCAATCTTTAGCAGACATAGGGGGTGATTTACTAATAACACTGCGCTGCGCCGGTTCATATCTTAATTGGTGCGCTGGATAAATCCTTAATTGGGCGTATGAACCGGCGCATGGCGACGCGCAGTGTGATAGTAAATAAAAATCCCAAAAGTTGGATCAAGATGATCCGACTTGCGGGGCGGCTTGTGTGCGGGGAGCCGGTTCACACAGGGTCAGCGCGACTTTGCGAGGCAACTTGGACATGAGTTGAAGTCGCGTCCAGGATGTTCGCTGTCCCCTGTGTTTGGTATGAATCTTGAGGGGGAACTCCACGCCAAATAAAAAAAAAAAAAAAACGGCATCGGTTCCCCTCCAAGAGCATACCAGGCCCTTAGGTTTGGTATGGATTTCAAGGGGTACCCCCTACGCCGAAAAAACTGCGTGGGGGTCCCCCAAAATCCATACCAGACCCTTATCCGAGCACGCAGCCCGGCAGGTCAGGAAGGGGGGGTGGAGACGAGCGAGCGCCCCCCTCCTGAACTGTACCAGGCCGCATGCCTTCAACATGGGGGGTGGGAGCCCTGCGGCCCCCACCCCAAAGCACCCTGCCCCCATGTTGATGGGGACAAGAGCCTCTTCCCGACAACCCTGGCCGTTGGTTGTCGGGGTCTGCGGGCGGGGGGCTTATCGAATCCGGGAGCCCCCTTTAATAAGGGGGCCCCCAGATCCCGGCCCCCCACCCTATGTGAATGAGTATGGGGTACATCATACCCCTACCCATTCACCTGGGGAAAAAGTGTCAATAAAAAACACACACTAGACAGCTTTTTAAAGTAATTTATTAGGCAGCTCCGGGGGTCTTCTTCCGACTTTGGGGGTCTTCTTCCGACTTCGGGGGTCTTCTACCGACTTTGGGGTCTCTCCGGCCTCTTCTCCCGCTCTCCGCTGCCTTCTCCTAGCTCTCCGGTACTTCTCCCACTCTCCGGTGCTTTCTGCCTTCTTCCGGGCACCTCCGCTATCTTCTTCCAGCTCTTTTGCTAGTTGGGGCCCGGTCTTCATCGTCGTCTTCTTCCCTCTTCTCTCCTGGAGATGTTGACTCGTCGATGTCTCCCGCTGTAATGCCGTGTGCGCGGAGCGCAACGACTTATATAGGCATGGGGCGTGGTCACCGGGTGATGCCACACGGTGACCCCGCCCCGTATGACGTGACAGCCCCGGGGAATGATGGGACTGTGACATCATACGGGGGCAGGGTCACCGGGTGGCATCACCCGGTGACCACGCCCCATGCCTATAATAGACGTTGCGCTCCGCGCACACGGCATTAAAGAGGGAGACATTGACGAGTCAACATCTCCAGGAGAGAAGAGGGAAGAAGATGACGAGGAAGACCGGGCCCCCGCTAGCAAAAGAGCTGGAAGAAGATAGCGAAGGTGCCCCGGCAGAAGGCAGAAAGCACCGGAGAGCGGGAGAAGAACCGGAGAGCGCGGAGAAGGCACCGGAGAGCGGGAGAAGAGGCTGGAGAGACCCCCGAAGTCAGAAGAAGACCCCGAAGTCGGAAGAAGACCCCCGGAGCTGCCTAATAAATTACTTTAAAAAGCTATCTAGTGTGTTTTTTTTATTGACACTTTTTCCCCAGGTGAATGGGTAGGGGTACGATGTACCCCATACTCATTCACATAGGGTGGGGGGCCGGGATCTGGGGGCCCCCTTATTAAAAGGGGGCTCCCGGATTCCGATAAGCCCCCGCCCGCAGACCCCGACAACCAACGGCCAGGGTTGTCGGGAAGAGGCCCTTGTCCCCATCAACATGGGGGCAGGGTGCTTTGGGGTAGGGGGGGCCACAAGGTGCCCCCCTGCCCCAAAGCACCCACCCCCCCATGTTGAGGGCATGCGGCCTGGTATGGTTCAGGAGGGGGGGGCGCTCGCTCGTCCCCTCCCTTTCCTGACCTGCCGGGCTGCATGCTTGAAAAAGGGTTTGGTATGGATTTTGGGGGGACCCCCACGCCATTTTTTTATAATTTTGGGGGGGGGGTCCCTTTTGAATCCATACTAGACCCAAGGGCCTGGTATGGACATTTTTTTATTTATTTTTTACAGCCGGCAATTTTTATTTTTTTACATTTCCTTTAACAACCAGCTATAAACAGGTTAAAAAAAATGCAAAACGCGACAAAATCGCGGTATTTGCATTTTGGATGCGGGTCCATTGAATTCTATTACATGCAAAACGCTGCTTTTTGCGGGAAAAAAAGTCCCCGACCCTTTCCAAAAACGCAGAGGCACAAAAATGCATTGATGTGAACATGTTCCATAGGATCCCATGTTAAAAAAAATTCCCTGCATTCATGCAAAATGCACCAAAAAACGCATTAGTGTGAATTGAGCCTTACAGTCCATTTTTTAAAGCGTCCGTGGGCATGATGCCTAAAAAAAAAGAGGGGGAAAAAAGCACTGGACTGCATCAAAAACGCGCATGCAGAAAAGCACCTGGAATGTATCTGGACTTCGTTTCCAAGGTGTGAACTGGCCCTTAGGCAGTTGCGTTTAACCTTGTTTTTCACAAAGCAAAAAAATGCGTTCAGACGCCAAAGATTTCCACGTTTCAGACACCAAACCTGGCTAAACGCAGTACCGCCATTTAGACGCGTTTTCGTTTATAAGCGTTTTTAAAGGTGACCTATTTTTTTACATTGAAAAACTCAAAAATTATGGCAAATGATGAAAAAACATTAAAAATATATTTAAAAAAACTGCAATTGCATTGCATTGTGGACAATCCACAACTTGTGGCAGGTGACGTGGCCAGGTGACGTGGCCAGGTGACGTGGCAGGTGACGTGGCCAGGTGACAATCCACAACTTGTGCCAGGTGACGTGGCAAGTGGACAATCCACAACTTGTGGCAAGTGATGTGGCAACTGACACGCTAAATACAAGTACACTGCTGCTCTCTCAGCTGCTGCTACTCACTCTGGTCTCACAAAATAGCTGAAATGGTTAATAATACTGTTTTTTGAGCTGAGGGAGGGTCCTTATGATGTTTCCTAACTAAACGCTTATAGACGCAAACGTGGTAAAACGCGGCATGCAAACGCGACAAAACGCGCGTTTATAAACGCCGGTTTCAACCTTAGTTCAGAAGACTTTGCACCAGCGTCCCGTGTACATGGGGCCTAAAAACGGCTATGCCATTTACAGCTCAAAAACGCCATGGTGGGCATGAGGCCATAGGCTAACACGGAGAGGCGTTTTTAAACTGCAAATAACGCTCAAAGAAGTGGCTGGAAAAACGTCCGTGTGCATGTAGCTTTATATTAACCACTTGCTTACTGGCCACTTAGACCCCCTTCCTGCCCAGACCAATTTTCAACTTTTAGCGCTGATGCACTTTGAATGACAATTGCGCGGTCATACAACACTGTAACCAAATGAAATGTAATAATTTTTTTCACACAAATAGAGCTTTCTTCTGGTGCTATTTGATCACCTCTGCGTTTGTTTTATCTTTTTTTCTATAAATTCAAAAGACCGAATAAAAAAAAAGAAGATATTTTAACCACTTCAGCACCGGGCCTATTCTGGCACTTCTCTCCTTCATGTAAAAATCATATTTTTTTTCTATAAAATTACTTAGAACCCCCAAACATTATATATGTTTTTTTAGCAGACATCCTAGGGAATAAAATGGCGGTCATTGCTCACACGGTATTTGCGCAATACATTTTCAAACGCCTTTTTTTTTTTTTTAAACAGTTTCATGAATTAAAAAATAACAAAACAGTAAAGTTAGCCCAATTTTTTTGTATAATGTGAAAGATGTTGTTATGCTGAGTGAATAGATACCTAACATGTCACGCTTTAAAATTGTGCACACTCATGGAATGACATGAAACTTCAGTACTTAAAAATCTCCATAGGCGACGCTTTAATTTTTTTACGCGTTACCATTTTTGCGTTACAGGGGAGGTCTAGTGCTAGAATTGTTGCACTCGTTCTAACGCACGCAGCGATACCTCACATGTGTGGTTTGAACGGCGTTTACATATGTGGGCGGGACTTACATGTGTGCTCGCTTCTGAACGCGAGCTACCGGGGACAGGGGCGTTTTCATTTTTTTTTATTATTTATTTTTTACAATTTTTTTTTTTTCACACTTTTTTTTACCATTTTTTATTTTTTTTGATCACTTTTATTCCTATTACAAGGAATGTAAACATCCGTTGTAATAGGAATCTATTGTGACAGGTCCTCTTTATGGAGAGATGCGGGGTCAATAAGACCCCACATCTCTCCTCCAGGCTGGAAAGCATGAGATTGGTAAAAAAAATTCACCGATCTCATGTTAACAGCCGAGATCACGGCTTTGTTTACATATGGGAACCCGGCGTGACAGCATAACGTTGTGCCTGGGCCTCCGACGGTCATAGAGATGACTGGCGACCACCTGGTCACCAGTCATCTCTATGCTTCCCACTCGGCGCCAGCCAATTCATTCTCCGGGCCCCTGATGGCACGGGAGAGCCCGGAGAAGCACCGGATGACGGCGGAAGGGGGGATGTCCCCTCCCGCCGCCTATAAGAACGATCAAGCCGTGGAACTGCTGCTATGATCATTTTTATCGTGCACAGAATCGCCGGCTGAAAAGAATGATATCTGAATGATGCCTACAGCTGCAGGCATCATTCAGATATCACCGCACAAAGTCAAGGACGTCATTTGACGGTGGGCGGTAGGGAAGTGGTTTTAATATTGAATTTAAAAATTTAGAAAAAAATTGGATTTTTGTACTCACCGTAAAATCCGCTTCTCTGACATCCATGGACTGACACAGCTCCATAGGCATGCGCACAGGGTGTGCCGGATGTGCCCAGGCACACCCTAATCATTCTGTGCCGCACAGATTCCCCCAATGCCCTGGCTCCCCACTCCTTCCCTCTGCAGCACCTCCGGTTTCCCTCCTCTCCTCTCCTGTTGGCTGTTGCTGCGGAGATGTTTTAGGATGAGTGAGGGAAGGGGCCGGTAAATATGTATTTATCAGCCCCTTCCCTTTCTGAATGAACATGGTGAGTGTTTGGTAGTGTGTGTTTGAGCTTTGGGGTGCACACCCTAATGCAATAGGCTGAGCACACCTATGCACAGCTCTAATACTGAAACACGTGGGTATATGTCCCTGCTTGCAGGAGAAGATCTAGGCAGAATGTTAGATGTTAGAAACATACATTCTAGAACAAACCAGAGCTGAACAGCCCCGCCCAGGGGGCGGTCCCTCCGGACATAACCCTCCTACCTGCAGCCAGCAGCCTCAGTTCATAATAAAGCAGTACAAACCTTAAAAGAAAGGTGGGTGCTGTGTCAGTCCATGGACGTCAGAGAATCGGATTTTACGGTGAGTACAAAAATCCTATTTTCTCTTATCGTCCATGGACTGACACACAGTGGCAGAATTTTCAGGGTCGCAACAGTCGCAGTTGCGACTGGGCCCTATAATTCCGCCAAGTCCCAGGGGCCCGCCACCCGTCCGTGAGAGGAGCCCGACCGCCGCCCGTGTGAATGGCCCGCCGCCCACCTGATTGTCACTGGTGTCCCGGCCAGCGGCGGACGGACTGAGCACCTGAGCACTGCCCGAGATCCCAGGGTCGGTGGGTGGCGCCATGTACTCTCCTCCCCAGCTCCTCCCCTTCTGCCGGGCTCTGCGAATCTCCTGCCATGCATCGGCTGAGCAGCTCTCTGCTCTACTCTCTGGGATGGACGGCCTGTAATAGAGGACTTACCAGAGCTGGCGCGTCATCGAGGAGACAGTCTTCCCCATCCTCAAGGTACTGCATGACACTCACAAGCTGCCAGCATCCCGTGATGTCCCATTCGTCCTGACCGAGGGCACCCCAAAAATCACTGGTGTCAGCCGCACATGACCTCACAGCCCTGAGTGATGTGCTGTATGCCATGATCCGGCAAATGATGCCACCTACTGACACCTTGTCACAGTCATTATTATCCTCTTCAGCAACCCCCTATTCCTGTCATCATATTTCCCACTGTCAGCTTCGTACCAACTTACCCCCAGCCCCCTGTCATCATCTCTATCCTCATCATAATCCCCTGTGCCTGGCATCCTAATACCCCACCCCCTGTCATCTTCATCCCCCTCGCACCGCTCTGCCAGCTCCTTTCGCCCACCCCGTCATCTTCATCCCCCCCAAACCGCTTTTGCTAGCTCCTTCTGCCCACCCCCTGTCATCTTCATCCCCCTCGCACCGCTCTGCCAGCTCCTTCCGCCCACCCCGTCATGTTCATCCCCCCCAAACCGCTTTGCCAGCTCCTTCCGCCCACCCCCTGTCATCTTCATCCCCCCGAACCGCTCTGCCAGCTCCTTCCACCCACCCCGTCATCTTCATCCCCCCCAAACCACTTTGCCAGCTCCTTCCGCCCACCCCGTCATTTTCATCCCCCCAAACCGCTTTGCCAGCTCCTTCCGCCCACTCCCTGTCATCTTCATCCCCCCCAAACCTCTCTGCCAGCTCCTTCCGCCCACCCCCTGTCATCTTCATCCCCCCGCACTGCTCTGTCTGCTCCTTCCGCCCACCCCCTGTCATCTTCATCCCCCCGAACCGCTCTGCCAGCTCCTTCCGCCCACCCCGTCATCTTCATCCCCCCCAAACCTCTCTGCCAGCTCCTTCCGCCCACCCCCTTTCATCTTCACCCCCCCCGCACTGCTCTGTCTGCTCCTTCCGCCCACCCCCTGTCATCTTCATCCCCCTCACACTGCTCTGTCTGCTCCTTCCGCCCACCCCCTGTCATCTTCATCCCCCCGAACCGCTCTGCCAGCTCCTTCCGCCCACCCCATCATCTTCATCCCCCCAAACCGATTTGCCAGCTCCTTCCGCCCACCCCGCCATCTTCATCCCCCCAAACCGCTCTGCCAGCTCCTTCTGCCCACCCCGTCATCTTCATCCCCCTCGCACCGCACTGCCAGCTCCTTCCGCCCACACCCTGTCATCTCCATCTCCCCGCACCGATTTGTCTGCTCCTGCCGCCCACCCCCTGTCATCTTCATCCCCCTGCGCCAATCTGTCTGCTCTTTCCGCCCACCCCCTGTCATCTTCATCACCCCGAACCACTCTGCCAGCTCCTTCCCCACACCGCTCTGCCAGCTCCTTCCACCCACCCCCTGTCATCTTCACCCACCGCATACCCCACCTCTGACATCCTACCACTCTGCCTCCTGTCATCAACATCCCTATTATCCCCCTGTACTAAGCCTTTAGCATCCACCACCCTACCCCTGTTATCATCATCTTTTACTTCATCCCCCTTTACCCCACTGACAGCTTCCTACAACCTACATCCTGTCATCATCATCTCCATCCTCATCACCCCTGGTGTCCTACCACCCCACCCCCTGTCATCTTTACCCCCCCCTGTACCCCACTGCCAGCTTCCTACCACCCCACCCACTATCATCATCATCCCCATACCCCACCTCTCACATCCTACCACCCTCCCCCTGTCATCAACATTCCCATCACTCCCTGTACCCCACCTCTAGCATCCAACCATCCTACCCCCATCATCATCATCCCCCCTGTAACAGCTTCCTGACATTCTACTACCCCACTCATTGTCATCAACATCCCCATCATCCCTCTTTACCCCACTTTTGGCATCCTTCCACCCCACTTTCTGTCATCATCATGCCCCTGAACCCCACCTCTGGCATCCTACCACCCCACCCCCTGTCATCATTCCCTTATAACCCACCTCTGGCATTCTACCACCCAACCCCCTGTCATCATCATCCCCCTGTACCCCACCTCTGGCATCCTACCACCCTATTACCTGTCATCATCCCCCTTTACCCCACCTCTGGCATCCTACCACCCCATTACCTGTCATCATCCCCCTGTACCCTGCCTCCTGTCATTATCATCCTCATCCCTCCTGTACCCCACCTCTGGCATTCTATCACCCTACCTCCTATCATTATGGGAGAGATATGATCTCAGCCTCTCACCCCAATGCTGCCACCATCATCCCAAACTGCATCCTGTCATCCAACAAACTGTACCCCAACAGTTGCATCACAGACCACAATACTGCCCTGCTTCCCAGTGAGAGGTAACAATGTGCAGTAACCTCTAGCAACCAATCAATGTGCAGTAACCTCTAGGAACCAATCAATGAGTGGTAATGATGTGCAGTAACCTCCAGCAACCAATGGGTAGGCAGTAATGATGTACAGTAATCTCTAGCAACCAATTGGGGAGAGGTAGAGATGTGCAGTAACCTCTAGCACCAATCATTGAGTGCTAATATTGTGCAGTAACCTCTAGCAACCAATCAGTGAGCTTGGAGCAATCAGTGAGTGTGAACCAGATCTTTATGTATACATTTTTAAAGTATTTTTATTTTTATTTTAGATAAGTCTATGTCCTTGTTTGTTTTTTGGGATATTGGGGTGGAGAGCGATATTGCCAAGGGTGTGGGAGTCCAGGAAAATGTTTGCCCAGGGTCCAATGAATATTAAATATGGCCCTGGGTGTCCCCAGGATGGTGGGGTGAGCTGGCCGGCACACACTGGGGTAAAGCCATGGAGGTTTCAGCCATCTGTAACACTCTTATATCATGTTCGCAAGGCCAGTCTGAGGGGGGGGGGGGCACTGATGTAAGGGGGGAGTGAATACAGTAAGTTAAGGAGGGCACTGATATAAAGGTTCCCCCTTATATCAGTAACCCCCCCACCTTAGTGCATTCACTCTGTGGAAGGTGAGTCCCCTCACATTACAGTTCCCATTTTAAATGCAAGCTAGAACTCTGTGGACCCTGATGTAAAGTGGAATGCTGTGCACTCTGATGTAGCGGGGTGCTAAATTTAGGGGAAGTGTTTGAGTGGTAATTTACTCTAATACCCTAATTTGTCAGGGGTCTTGCAACCATTTTATCCACAGGAGGAGTATCAGTGTACAGTTCCCTGTGGCCTACAGGTGGCACTGCCATGGTAGGCCAGGGTTGAACCACTGATACAGTGCTGTGCCTTGTGTGTCCCCTCTCGGCAACCGTGCAGTGGGGCGGAGTTTACCTGCTGTGCATGCTGGGAGAGGATATAAAAGGGGCAGACACTGCCTGTTTGGGGTTCTTGTTCCGCCTGCCCCAGGCACCTTAAGCCCGAGGGCAGGGTTGCTCTTGTATCTCCGGGGGTCCTACTTCCGGGGGTGCGTGTGTGGTTCCTGTTCCACCCTGGGCACCTTTAGTCCCAGGGTGAGGTACTACCTGCTGTTCCTGTCCGCCCTGGGTATGTAGGCCCAGGGGCTGCAGCAAAAGCCCTGGGGCCCAGCACCTTCGGCTGGGGCCCACCGGGGATCAAGGAATCTTAGGGTGCCGCCTTGCGAGGGGACCCGTATCTGGGATGAGGAGGCCGGGGGAGGAACTCTTCCGAAGAACCAGTGCAGCGTCATGGTGACGGAAGGGTCCCGGTAACTTTCTGGAGGGATGTCTTCTCCTAAAAAAAGGGCCATAGCTAGAAGAAGGAGACCAGCTTCACCAGGTCTGTGGCAGGGACCAACTTCACATGTCTGTGGCAGAGACTGTGCGCCTAGGTAAAATCTGTTTGAGAATCTGAGCAGAGATCTGTAACGTTTGTGCCTTGACCTCCACACCTTGTACTGTCCTGTTTCTTGCTCCAACCTTTTCCTATCAGAGACTGTGTTATTTGGCTAAGAGAAAATAAACTCTGAGTTGGAGTTTCAGCTGGTGTGGACATTCACTTTACTGGGGAAGTCAAGGACTTGTCTCTACTTAACATAGAGGTGAGAATCATTCTCTGGAGGTTTTCCTGTTTTGGCCGTGGAAGACCCAACAACAACACCGTTCATCCTCCTCACACAGGAGGATATGGGCTGCTAGTGCAGTGTGCCTCTCTCTTCCTGTGAGGAGCCAAAGTTAATGCAGGTAAGAGGGAGGTGGGTGTGCTACACTGATATAAGGTGATCTCTGGTCACCAGAGCCCCCCCCTTCTTACATACACCAAAGTCTGCAGCATTCCCCCTTACACCATGATCCGCAACATTCACATAAAAGTACCCCTTGCACTGTAAGGGGGAATCCTGCAGACTCTGATGTAAGGGGGAACTATGTGATGGCTGGGTTATATTACCCTGACCTTCATGTAAATAGAGAAATATGTTTTTTGATCTTTGTTATAACTTAAACACATTACTAGTAACAGCTGCACAAATTTTATCTATATTTGTGCTTGTGTAATATATATCTACGTTTAATGATATTTGCTTAAAGAGTACTGGGTTAGAGAAAGTTTTAGAAACTGTGAATTCATAGTTCATAGAATTTAAGGCTCCTAATATATGCAATTTATACAGTTAAATTTTATCGCTTGAATTATTGTCCCCATTATGGGAGTGAATGGGGCCTCATGTCTAAGACTTGCCTAAGGCCTTAGAAAGCCTAGAGCCGCCTCTGTTGAGGGGGGTGGTAGCGGTGATACTTGAGGGGGGGTGGCAGCAGTGGTACTTAAAGGGGGGTTGTAGCGGTGGTACTTGAGGGTGGTGGCAGTGGTGGTGCCATCCTCTCCCACCGCCACCTGTGCCTCTTACTGATCCCATCCCCCCACCACTAATCTCATCCCTATCCCCCCCCCATTACTTCTACAACAGAGGTGATGGGGGGGATAGGGATGAGATCAGTGGTGGGGGGGATGGGATCAGTAAGAGGCACAGGTGGTGGTGGGAGAGGATGGCACTGCCTCCGCAGCCACCCCCCCCTCAAGTACAACCGCTGCCACCCCCCCTCAACACCAGCACTTCCATTGATCCCATCCCTCCTCCCCACCAGCACTGTTACTGATCCCATTCCCCAGGTCAGATTTAATTGATCCTATGATTGCTTCATAGGATCAGCAACCAATGTATTGCTTCATTTATGTGAAATCCCTGCTGATATGGCCAGTCCCTCCGCTTTCCTATTAAAAACTTACCACACTAGGCAGGAGCGCACAGCATGGTCAGTACTCTAGTTAGGCTGGTAACTCCGTGTGCTCTCCACCAATGATCAATAAATGTTTTAATTTGTTGTACAGTGTAAAAAAAAAAAGTATAAAAATCATGCTTTTCGGGGGGGGGGTTGGGCCTTCATGATTTCTTGCACCGGGGCCCTGAAGTTTCTACTTAGGCCTCTGCTGACAGCTCTAATACTGAAACACGTGGGACATCCCAAAGCAGCATCAGAAAAGGGTGGTGGCCTGGTTTGATTTTGGAGGGAAATATTCAGAAAATATGACTACTACCATATGCATATTGAACTTATAAGTTTGTAAGGGACTGCTTTAATACCTATTAGATGGGAGAGTAAGGTGAGTGCTTGGGGAGGAGGAAGGGGGGAGGGAGGAGAGAAAGGAAGCAAAGAATTCTCACTCTATTCTTTTTTTTATATATAAGAATACGATAAGGAATATATGTATAATATCAACAAGATATCATTTCAAAAATATTTAAAATCTTAAACTTTTATTGGTGATAAATAAAAAAAGTAGTGGGGGGAAAGATTGGGTATGAGTAAGAAATTGAGAAATAGTAGAGGGAGAGATGAAAGAAAGGAGATATCTGAAGAAAGTCTTCTTATATCGCCTTATACTGTCTATATCGTGTTAAAAGTGGGAGAGATGGAAGATATGAGGATAAAATACCCCACGGACTCCATATAAGATATTAAGAGGGTGGTGTTTTCACTTTTAGAGAGATGAAGAAGGGAATACCGTGGGGGGGGGGGGGGGGGGATTCCGCAAAATAGAACAGAGAGATTAGACAGAGAACCCTAAAAGAAAGAGAAAAATGTTTTTGGTTTATTTTTACAAGGTGGTCTCTATGACTCTTCCCCTCCTCCCCCCTTTTTTTTTTTTGTGGTAATTTAACCATACTGTTCATTACAAGACCAAAGATAGGGTCCTTTGAAGTTGGCTTTGGTACTATTGGATGACATATGAGGGACAATATGACGGTTAATTCTTTTTTTTTTTGTATTATCTTATCGCAAGTGATTATGTGATGTTTTGAAGCTGGGGGAGGGGGTGGGGGGGAATGGGGAGCTCTGCTTAATATCGGTTCAGAACCGAGGAGCGTAGTTAGCAATATTGTGCTAAATAGTAGAGAAGGGGGTTTTTTTCTTTTTTTTTTTTTTTTTTGAGATTTCATTATGGAGGCCATTAAAGTGACCTTGTTTAATGTAAGTGGGCTAAACACGCCGGAGAAGAGACGGATGCTCCTACATGATATGCAAGAATCTAAAACTGATATTGTTTTTATACAAGAAACACATTTTAGAAAAGATAAAATACCTAGCTTGCAAAGTAAGTCATTTCCGGTAACATATCATTCAACTAATCAGGTAGCAAAATTAAAGAGGGTTTCGATCCTTATATCAAGTAAAGTACCATGGGGGTATATAGATTCAATCAAAGACCCAGGAGGACGTTTTTTGTTTGTAAAAGGTACAATAGGAGAAGCGGAAATTACTTTGGCAGCGTTGTATGCTCCTAATGAACACCAAGAGATCTTTATAAATAAAATATTTAGGAAACTGATGGAGTTTAAAATAGGACAATTGATTATAGGTGGAGATTTAAACATCCCCCTAATACCCTACTGGAGGGTCAACCATCTCTGATAGGGCACGTAAAAACATAGCTCAATCTCTCTATAAAAATCAATTAATTGATGTATGGAGATTACTTCACCCCACAGAAAAGGATTATACCTTTTACTCTTCCTTCCATAAAACATATTCTCGGATCGACTATTTTCTTATTCCACATGCCCAACTTCATGCAGTTCAAGATGTTACTATTGGCTCCATTACCTGGTCAGATCATGCACCGATGTCCCTGATTAGGGATGAGCTCGGTGTTCGAGTCGAACATAGGTTCGACTCGAACATCGGCTGTTCGCCGCGTTCGGCGAACAACGAACGATTTGGGCCGTTCGCGCCAAATTCGAGTGACGCGAACGCCCCACAATACACTGCACCATCGTAGTGTAATCCCGGCGCTGTGATTGGCCAAGCATGTACTGTGACCCTGCATGCTTGGCCAATCACAGCGCCGGCAGCGAGGAGAGCAATGATTGGCCACAGGCAGGATGCCTGTGGCCAATTATAGCTATGGGGGTTTAGTACACGCCCCACACTATAAAAGGCCGCCGGCGCAGCGGCCTTGTGTAGTGTGTTCCGGAGCAGGGAAAGTGAAGGATAGGCAGGGACAGTGTCAAATCTTGTCAAATCTATTCTTTGCTAAACCTTGTGTGTAGGGACAGAGAAGGATAGGCAGGGAGAGTGTCAGTGTCATATTCTTTGCTAAACCTTGTGTGTAGGGAGAGAGAAGGATAGGCAGGGAGAGTGTCAGTGTCATATACTTTGATAAACCTTGTGTGCAGGGAGAGAGAAGGATAGGCAGGGGACAGCGTCAGTGTCATATTCTTTGCTAAGCCTTGTGTGCAGGGAGAGAGAAGGATAGGCAGGGAGAGTGTCAGTGTCATATACTTTGATAAACCTTGTGTGCAGGGAGAGAGAAGGATAGGCAGGGGACAGTGTCAGTGTCATTGTTGCTAAGCCTCCTGCACATTATACACCTGAAGTTAGCCCGTATTGCTGCTTTTTCCTGGTGTGTTACACCAACAGGATTTTGCGGCACTTACAGCGGGCGGAGTGTGCCTCCTGACCATATTACATGTGAACTTAGCCTGTATTGCTGTTTTTTCCTGGTGTGTTACACCAACAGGATTTTGCGGCACTTACAGCGGGCGGAGTGTGCCTCCTGACCATATTACACCTTAACTTAGCCTTTATTGCTGCTTTTCCCATTTCCCTGCAGGCCATTAGAATATCTGGAAGGCAAACAAGGAGAGGCACACAGTCAGGAGCCAATAAAAGAGGGTAAGCAGGCTCTGTGTCTAGAGACAACAGTGCTGGTCGTGGACGCGGTGCATCGCCATCAGCACGTGGCCATGGGACACGCTTGTCCTTCTTTTCGGCAGCTGGACGTGTTCAGCCGCATCATGCCGAAGACTTGGTAGAGTGGATGACCAAGCCCTCCTCATCCTCCTCATCCTCTCTCACTCAGGCTCAGGGTACTGGCAAAGCAGCTGCCAAAGCGTCCTCTTCCCTGGTATCAATGTCATCATCAGTCACTCCTTCCCTAGACCAACCATGTCCTCCTGAGGAGTCCCCCGAACTGTTTGAGCAGTGTTGGGTACATGCTCCAGGAGGATGCCCAGCGTTTCGAAGGGTCTGATGATGATACCCAGCTAGAGGAAGGCAGTAGCGTGAGAGCAGAGAGAGGGGATGCTCAAGAAGGACACCAATCTGGCAGTCATGTTCCAGCAGCTGCAGCATACTGCCAGATTGGCTCCAGTGATGAGGAGGGAGGGGATGATGAGGTCACTGACTCCACATGGGTGCCTAATAGGAGAGAGGAGGAGGAGGAGGAGGAGGAGGATGAGGAGGAGGCACATCTCCAACGAGGCAGGATGCCCTCGGGGGGGCCAGCGTAAGGGCAGCACACCGACGGAATCACACCGCAGAGCTCTGCCTGTGCAGGGCGCTGCCTCTGCCCGTTATTCAAAAAGTTCTTTGGTGTGGGCCTTTTTTGAGTCGAGTGCATCAGATCGCACAGCTGCTGTTTGCAACATATGTCTCAAGCGTATATCGCGTGGCCAAAACATCACCCGCTTGGGCACCACATGCTTGACCAGACATATGTTGACCTGCCATGCAGCTCGTTGGCAAGCCTACCTTAAAGACCCACACCAAAGAACAAAGCTGACCTCTTCTTGCACCGCATCAGCTGGGATCTCCAACCCCACTTTACCTTCAGTCCTCTCTGAAACCTGCTCTGAGAGGAATGAAGGTGTAGAATTAGGTGTGTCACAGCCAAGTACTTGCAGGCACTCTGCTGGCAGTACACCGACGTCCGATTCTAGCAGGCAAATTTCCCTGCCCCAGCTGCTGGACCGTCGAAAGAAGTTCACTCCCAGCCATCCACATGCCCAGCGGTTGAATGCTAGCTTGGCTAAATTGCTAGCGCTTCAACTGCTGCCTTTTCAGTTGGTAGACTCGGCCCCCTTCCGTGAGTTTGTGCAATGTGCGGTTCCTCAGTGGCAGGTTCCCAAACGCCACTTTTTCTCACGGAAGGCGATTCCGGCTCTCTGCCGGCATGTGGAAGGCAATGTCTTGGCCTCGCTGGACAGGGCGGTCAGCGGTAAGGTGCATATTACCGCTGACTCATGGTCCAGCAGGCATGGACAGGGACGTTACCTTTCTTTCACGGCCCATTGGGTCACTCTTTTGGCAGCTGGGAAGGATGCAGGACAAGGTGCAGTAGTGTTGGAGGTTGTTCCACCGCCATGCCTCCAAAATGCTACTACTGGTTGTGACACACCTCTGTCCTCCACCCCCTCCTCTTCTTCTTCCTCCGTGGCCTCTTCCTGTGCTTTGTCCTCGGAACCAGCGGTGCTCCGTAGGCGTTCAAGGGGCTACGCAAGTACGCAGGCAAAAAGATGCCATGCCGTGCTTGCACTGGTGTGTTTGGGGGACAGGAGCCACACTGGGGCAGAGGTTCTGTCTGCTCTGCAGGGGCAGGCCGAGAGGTGGTTGACGCCACGCCAGCTTAAGCCAGGAATGGTAGTTTGCGACAATGGCACCAACCTCCTCTCCGCTCTCCGACAGGGACAACTGACCCATGTGCCCTGTGTGGCTCACGTCCTTAACCTGGTGGTGCAGCGGTTCTTGGGCAGGTACCCGGGCTTACAGGATGTCCTGAGGCAGGCCAGGAAAGTCTGTGTGCATTTCCGCAGATCTTATAATGCCAGTGCTCGCCTGGCTGAGCTGCAAAAGGAGTTGAACCTGCCCAAGAACCGCCTTATATGTGACATGCCCACCAGGTGGAACTCAACGTTGGCCATGCTGCAGCGGCTGCACATGCAGCAGAGGGCCATCAATGAGTACCTGTGTGACTACGGCACCAGGACAGGGTCAGGGGAGCTCAGGTTTTTTTTCACCACGCCAGTGGGGCATGATCAGGGATGCATGCACTGTCCTGGCACCATTTGAGGAGGCCACGAGGATGGTGAGCAGTGACAGTGCATGCATCAGTGACACTGTACCTCTTGTCCACCTGTTGGAGCATACGCTGCGTGGAATAATGGACAGGGCACTTGAGGCAGAACAGAGGCAGGAAGAGGAGGACTTCCTTGCCTCTCAAGGCCCCCTTTACCCAGACAGTGTTCCTTCTGTCCCACCCATCGCACAGGAAGAAGAGGAGGAGGAGGAGGAGGAGGATTGTGTCAGCATGGAGGTGGAGCCTGGCACTCAGCATCATCAGCAGCAGTCTTTAAGGGATGATTTACAGTCCCAAGAAACCAGTGGACTTGTACGTGGCTGGGAGGAGGTGGCTGCGGATCATGTCGTCCTTAGTGACCCAGAGGACTCCGGACCGAATGCCTCAGCTAACCTACGCTGCATGGCCTCCCTGACCCTCCAAAGTCTGCGGAAGGATCCTCGTATTCTTTGGATCAAGGAGAGGGACCATTACTGGCTGGCCACTCTCCTTGATCCACGGTACAAGGGTAAGGTTGCGGACCTTATCTTACCGTCGCAGAGGGAGCAGAGGATGAGACAACTCCGGGAGGCCTTGCAGAAAGGTCTGTGCAACGCGTTTCCAGAGACTGGGAGGTTACAAACTCCTGGTCCTGGACAACGAGTTGCTGAGGCTTCGGTCAGTCAAAGAAGGAGCGGTGGGGAAGGTGGCTGTCTGACCGATGCGTTCAGACAATTCTTTAGTCCGCAGCCCTAAGGTATGATCGGTTCCAGCAACCATCGTCAGCGTCTGATATACATGGTGCAGGAATACCTAGGGGCAAGGTCAGACTTGGACACCTTCCCCACCGAAAATCCTCTGGCTTACTGGGTCTTGAGGATGGATCACTGGCCAGAGCTTGCACAGTATGCAATTGAGCTACTGGCCTGTCCTGCATCCAGCGTTCTTTCAGAACGCACATTCAGTGCTGCTGGAGGATTTGTCACGCATCACAGGGTGCGCCTGTCCACCGACTCTGTTGATCGACTGACCTTCATAAAGATGAACCAGTCTTGGATCACCACCAGCTACCAAACACCTGAAGCTGATATAACAGACTAATTTATTTTCAAATGTCACATCCCTTCAAGACTGATGCTGATGCTGAGAGACTGTCCTGTTATGTTGACTGACTATCCTCCTCCTCCTCAATGATCCGATTGATGATGATAGCTTGGAAGAACATTTTTGTTTCTGGGTGCCGCCACCAGTGGCTAAGGCCCAATTTTTCAGCCCCTGTTTAACAGGGGTGTGTTATTACAATTTTTTATGCAATGCTTTGCAGCAGGGCTCATTCCTGCACTCCAACTAGAGTATCTGGGAGTGGTTGCAGTGTCGTGGCACCAGCACCAGTGGCTAAGGCCCAATTTTTCAGCCCCTGTTTAACAGGGGCGTGTAATTACAATTTTTGATGCAATACTTTGCAACAGGGCTCATTGCTGTGCTCCAAGTACAGTATCTGTGAGGGGTTGCAGTGTTGTGGCACCAGTGCCTAAGGCCCAATTTTTATGCCCCTGTTTAACAGGGGCATGTAATTACAATTTTTTATGCAATGCTTTGCAGCAGGGCTCATTCCTGCACTCCAACTAGAGTATCTGGGAGAGGTTGCAATGTCGTGGCACCAGCACCAGTGGCTAAGGCCCAATTTTTCAGCCCCTGTTTAACAGGGGCGTGTAATTACAATTTTTGATGCAATACTTTGCAACAGGGCTCATTGCTGTGCTCCAAGTACAGTATCTGTGAGGGGTTGCAGTGTTGTGGCACCAGTGCCTAAGGCCCAATTTTTCTGCCCCTGTTTAACAGGGGCATGTAATTACAATTCTTGATCTAATAATTCACAGCAGGGCCCATTCCTGCGCCCACCAAGACTAACTGTGAGGCCTTACAGTGTTGTGTCAACACCACCACCACCACCACCACCAAAGGCCCAATTTTTCAGCCCCTGTTTAACAGGGGCGTGTAATTACAATTTTTGATGCAATACTTTGCAACAGGGCTCATTGCTGTGCTCCAAGTACAGTATCTGTGAGGGGTTGCAGTGTTGTGGCACCAGTGCCTAAGGCCCAATTTTTATGCCCCTGTTTAACAGGGGCATGTAATTACAATTCTTGATCTAATAATTCACAGCAGGGCCCATTCCTGCACCCACCAAGACTAACTGTGAGGCCTTACAGTGTTGTGTCAACACCACCACCACCACCAAAGGCCCAATTTTTCAGCCCCTGTTTAAGAGGGGCATGCAATTACAATTCTTGATCTAATAATTCACAGCAGGGCCCATTCATGCGCCCACCAAGAGTAACTGTGAGGGCTCACAGTGTTGTGGCAACACCAACATGTAAGGGGCAAATTTCAGCTGAGTATATACGGCAGGCCCCTACTTTCAAACATCCAATTTACAAATGACTCCTCCTTGCAAACGGAAGGATACAACAGGAAGTGAGAGGAAATCTACCCCTAGGAAGGCAAATTCTCTCCTGTAAGAGTTAATATAGGAAAGAAAGTGTCTC
This sequence comes from Rana muscosa, assembly GCA_029206835.1. Lineage (NCBI taxonomy): Eukaryota > Metazoa > Chordata > Amphibia > Anura > Ranidae > Rana > Rana muscosa. The sequence continues at coordinate 360,436,039 of CM055117.1, forward strand.
CTCTCCACTGATGCTTTATCACCAATTCTTGTTTCAATAAAAACCCCAAATTTTCAAAAAACATTTGTCATTAGGACGGAAAGTGAGGTGAACTGTTCTGAACAGGTGCACACTGCACAGACAGCAAAACAAATGTTACAGGGGTGATAACCCTTCCCTATGTTTTCCAAAAAGCTTAAAAATAGATTTTTTGGCTGGAGCTACACTTAAACAATGTACCTGTTCAAAATTACAAACAGATTCTACATAAGAACAAACCTACAGTCCCTGTCTTGTATGCACCGCCTGTATACGGCTGTTCAGAGTATATAGGGCCTTTTTTATTTTGTGTGCGGGGTTCCCCTTAATATCCATACAAGACCCAAAGGGGCTGGTAATGGGCTGGGGTAGGGGGGGGGGTGTGATGGGGTAGCTATGCCATTTTTCTTAAAGATTTTCATCCATATTACCGGGACCAGACATTACATTAAAGCCGCAAGCAGTTTTAAATGGCTTTTTTTACTTTAGAAATGTAATTTTGTGCAGGGACAGTTCTAAACACGGGAAACACGTGGCACTTCACAGGCATACTTTAGACACCCCCCAGGTACGATATTTAAAGGAATATTTGACTTTTTTTTTCACTTTATGCATCATTAACCACTTCAATACAGGGCTTTTTGTACCTATTCAATACCGGGCCTATTCTAGCACTTCTCTCCTACATGTACAAATCATCATTCTTTTGCTAGAAAATTACTCAGAACCCCCAAACATTATATATGTTTTTTTAGCAGACACCCTAGGGAATAAAATGACGGTCATTGCAACATTTTTTCTTGCACGATATTTGCGCAATAATTTTTCAAACGCCTTTTTAAAAAAAAAAAAATGGTTTCATGAATTAAAAAATAACAAAACAGTAAAGTTAGCCCAATTTTTTGGGAAAATATGAAAGATAATGTTACGCCGAGTAAATAGATACCTAACATGTCACGCTTTAAAATTGCGCACACTCATGGAATGGCGCCAAACTTCGGTACTTAAAAATCTCCATAGGCGACGCTTAATTTTTTTTTACAGGTTACCAGGTTAGAATTACAGAGGAGGTCTAGTGCTAGAATTGTTGTACGCGCTCTAACGCACGCGGCGATACCTCACATGCGTGGTTTGAACGGCGTTAACATATGTGGGCGACTTACGTGTGCGTTCGCTTCTGATCGCGAGCTACCGGGGACAGGGGCGTTATAATTTTTTTTTTATTATTTTATTTATTTATTTTACTTATTTATTTATTTTTTTACAATGATTTTACTTTTTTTTTTTTTGATCACTTTTATTCCTATTACAAGGAATGTAAACATCCCTTGTAATAGGATATGTGTGACAGGTTCTCTTTATTGAGAGATGCGGGGTCAATAAGACCCCACATCTCTCCTCCAGGCTGGAAAGCATGAGATCAGTGAAAATTTTTTCACTGATCTCATACTTACAGCCGCAATGGCGGCTTTGTTTACATTTGAAGCCCGGGCATGACGTCATCACATCGCGCCCGGGCCTCTGACGATCATAGAGATGACTGGTCATCTCTATACTCATCACGTGACCCCACCAACGACGCCGGAAGATTCGCTCCGGGTCCCCGATCGCACGGGGAGCCCGGAGAAGCACCGGGTGGCGGCGGGAGGGGGGGATGTCCCCTCCCGCCGCCTGTAAGAACGATCAAGCGGTGGAACCGCCGCTATGATCATTTTTATGGTGCGCAGAATCGCCGGCACTTCAAAAGGATATCTGAATGATGCCTCTAGCTGCAGGCATCATTCAGATATCCCCCTACAAAGCCGAGGACGTCATATGACGTCCACCCAGGATGGGAGATCCCATCTGTGGACGTCATTTGACTATGGCTGGGTAGGGAAGTGGTTAAAATGACTGCTCCAGAAAAACGGCCGTTTTTAAAACTTCTTTTTGCATTGATACATGTCCCCTGGTGCAGAACCCGGGTTCCCAAACCCTTTTTAGGACAATAATATGCATAATAGTCGTTATAATTAGCACTTTAGATTTTGAACGTTCGCATCCATTGTATTTAATAGGGTTCTAAAGTTTGTGCGAACTTTCGGTCCGTTCGCGGGTTCTGGTGCGAACCAAACCCGGGGGTGTTCGGCTCATCACTATCCCTGATATACACCTTACAAGACTCTCCCCTGACTAGGTCCAACCATTGGCGACTGAATGAAAGTCTTTTACAAGATGAAGAAGTACGGGAAGATGTAGTTAGGGAAATGGGGTTTTATTTTGAAACCAATAACACTCTTGATTGTGACCCTGGGATTATTTGGGAGGCACATAAGGCGGTTATCAGGGGCGTCCTGATCAAGCATGGAGCCAGAATAAAACGTAAATGAACACAACAATTAAAACTACTTATGGAAGAACTATCTAAATTATAAGATCGACATAAAAAAGCTCAAACTGAAGGGGTTGAGAAAGAACGTTTGACTAAAAGGACACAAATTGTAGATCTCCTGCAGTACAAAGCAAAGGCAGCGTTACAGATATGTAAAAGATTCTCGTATAAAGCTGGGAATAAATGTGGGAAGGTCTTAGCTACAACGTTAAAAGGATAAAAATCAAATCCCTCATTTGATAACACCTAATAGACCGAAGATTGTAAAATCATATGATATAGCACAGGAATTTAAAGAATTCTATGAATCACTTTATAATCTGAAGGTTAAACCTCATACTCAAGAACAAATAGTTACATATCTTACTCTATCTTCAATGACTCAGTTATCAGATATAGACAGAGATGAAATGGAAGACCCTATAACAATAGAAGAACTCCAAGAAGCAGTAAGAACAATTAAATTAGATAAAGCGCCGGGTTCGGATGGTTTAACAGCCCAATACTGCAAGATCTTGCTTCCCTCTCTTGGTCAGTACATGATCAAATTTTTCAACGCACTGGGTTCCTCCGCATCTTTTACAGCAGAAACCTTATTGGCCTATATCTCGGTGATACCTAAGGAAGGGAAAGATTTGACCTTAAACTATAGGCCGATTTCATTACTTAATCTAGACCTTAAAATTTTTACCAAGATATTGGCCAATAGAATTCAACACCATATCCCAAAACTGATTCACCTAGATCAAGTGGGATTTGTACCCACAAGAGAGGCAAGGGATAATACTATAAAGGTATTGAACTTATTACAGAAGATTAATGTATCCCAGACCCAATGTATATTTTGAATACAGATGCAGAGAAGGCCTTTGACAGGGTGAACTGGAATTTCATGCTGGCAGTCCTAAAATATGGCGGTTTTGGAAATAAAATGTTACAATGGATCACTGCTATTTATTCCCGCTCAACGGCCCAAATACGGGTAAATGGGATATTGTCAGACACTCTTAAAATTACAAATGGAACGAGGCAGGGATGTCCCCTCTTGCCCCTCCTGTTCGCCCTGTCATTGGAACCATTTCTCTGCACTATCCGATCAAACCAAAATATTACAGGGATTCAGATAGGAGAGATTAAGCATAAAATCTCAGCATATGCCGATGATATGCTATTTTCATTAAAGAACCCGGTGACTACACTTCCAAATTTGATGAAAGAATTCGAGAAATATGGCTCACTTTCCAACCTTAATATCAATTTTACAAAATTAGAAGCAATGGGGGTGAATTTACCTCGAGAATTAGTGATGAGCCGAACACCCCCGGGTTCGGTTCGCACCAGAACCCGCGAACGGACCGAAAGTTCGTACGAACATTAGAACCCTATTAAATACAATGGATGCGAACGTTCGAATTCTAAAGTGCTAATTATAACAACTATTATGCATGTTATTGTCCTAAAAAGGGTTTGGGAACCCGGGTTCTGCACCAGGGGACATGTATCAATGCAAAAAGAAGTTTTAAAAACGGTCGTTTTTCGGGAGCAGTCATTTTAATGATGCATAAAGTGAAAAAAAAAAAGTCAAATATTCCTTTAAATATCGTACCTGGGGGGTGTCTAAAGTATGCCTGTGAAGTGCCACGTGTTTCCCGTGTTTAGAACTGTCCCTGCACAAAATGACACTTCTAAAGGAAAAAAAAGCCATTTAAAACTGCTTGCGGCTTTAATGTAATGTCTGGTCCCGGTAATATGGATGAAAATCTTTAAGAAAAATGGCATAGCTACCCCATGACCCCCCCCCCTACCCCAGCCCATTACCAGCCCCTTTGGGTCTTGTATGGATATTAAGGGGAACCCCGCACACAAAATAAAAAAGGCCCTATATACTCTGAACAGCCGTATACAGGCGGTGCATACAAGACAGGGACTGTAGGTTTGTTCTTATGTAGAATCTGTTTGTAATTTTGAACAGGTACATTGTTTAAGTGTAGCTCCAGCCCAAAAATCTATTTTTAAACTTTTTGGAAAACATAGGTAAGGGTTATCACCCCTGTAACATTTGTTTTGCTGTCTGTGCCCCTGTTCAGAACATTTCACCTCACTTTCCGTCCCAATGACAACTGTTTTTGAAATGTGGTGTTTTTCTTGAAACAAGGATTGCTGATAAAGCATCAGTACAGAGGAGACACCTTTCTCCCATATTAATTCTTACAGGAGAGAATTTTCCTTCCTAGGGGTAGATTTCCTCTCACTTCCTGTTGTCTTCTTGCGTTTGCAAGTAGGAGTCGTTTGTAAGTTGGATGTTTGAAAGTAGGGACCTGCCGTAGATACTCTGCAGAAATAGGCCCCTTAGTTGTTGGTGTTGGCACAACACTGTAAGCACTCACAGTTACTCTTGGTTGGTGCTGGAACGCCCTGCTGTCAACTATTATATCAGGAATTGTAATTACATATAATTGTTGAACAGTGGTAGTAAAAATTGGGCCTTTGATGGTGGTGCTGGTGCCACAACACTGTAAGCCCTGACAGTTACTCTTGGTGGGTGCAGCAATGGGCCCTGCTGTGAATTATTAGATCAAGAATTGTAATTGCATGCCCCTGTTGAACAGGGGCTGAAAAATTGGGCCTTTGGTGGTGGTGGTGGTGTTGACACAACACTGTAAGCCCTCAGAGTTACTCTTGGTGGGTGCAGGAATGGGCCCTGCTGTGAATTATTAGATCAAGAATTGTAATTACATGCCCCTGTTGAACAGGGGCTGAAAAATTGGGCCTTAGGCACTGGTGGCACAACACTACAACCCCTCACAGATACTGTACTTGGAGCACAGCAATGAGCCCTGTTGCAAAGTATTGCTTCAAAAATTGTAATGACACGCCCCTGTTAAACAGGGGCTGAAAAATTGGGCCTTAGGCACTGGTGCCACAACACTCCAACCCCTCACAGATACTGTACTTGGAGCACAGCAATGAGCCCTATGGCAAATTATTGCTAAAAAAATTGTAATTACACGCCCCTGTAAAACAGGGGCTGAAAAATTGGGCCTTAGCCACTGGTGGCGGCACCCATAAACAAAAATGATCTTCCAAGCTATCATCATCAATCGTATCATTGAGGACTCGGAGGAGGAGGATAGCCAGTCAACATAACAGCACAGACACTCAGCATCAGCATCAGTCTTGAAGGGATGTGACATGTTAAAATCAATTAGTCTGTTATATCAGCATCAGGTGTGTGGTAGCTGGTGGTGATCCAAGACTGGTTCATCTTGATGAAAGTCAGTCGATCAACCGAGTCGGTGGACAGGCGCACCCTGTGATCCGTGACAAATCCTCCAGCAGCACTGAATGTGCGTTCCGAAAGAACGCTGGATGCAGGACAGGCCAGTAGCTCAATTGCATACTGTGCAAGCTCTGGCCAGTGATCCATCCTCAAGACCCAGTAAGCCAGAGGATTTTCAGTGGGGAAGGTGTCCAAGTCTGACCTTGCCCCTAGATATTCCTGCACCATGTTTATCAGACGCTGGCGATGGTTGCTGGAACCAATCATACTTTGGGGCTGCGGACTAAAGAATTGTCTGAACGCATCGGTCAGACGGCCACCTTCCCCACCGCTCCTTCTTTGACTGGCCGAAGCCTCAGCAACTCGTTGTCCTGGACAAGGAGTTTGTAACCTCCCAGTCTCTGGGAACGCGTTGCACAGACCTTTCTGCAAGGCCTCCCGGAGTTGTCTCATCCTCTGCTCCCTCTGCGACGGTAACATAAGGTCCGCAACCTTACCCTTGTACCGTGGATCAAGGAGAGTGGCCAGCCAGTAATGGTCCCTCTCCTTGATCCGAAGAATACGAGGATCCTTCCGCAGACTTTGCAGGATCAGGGAGGCCATGCAGCGTAGGTTTGCTGAGGCATTCGCTCCGGAGTCCTCTGGGTCACTAAGGACGACATGATCCGCAGTCACCTCCTCCCAGCCACGTACAAGTCCACTGGTTTCTTGGGACTGTAAATCATCCCTAAAAGACTGCTGCTGATGATGCTGAGTGCCAGCCTCCACCTCCATGCTGACACAATCCTCCTCCTCCTCCTCCTCCTCTTCCTCTTCCTGTGCGATGGGTGGGACAGAAGGAACACTGTCTGGGTAAAGGGGGCCTTGAGAGGCAAGGAAGTCCTCCTCTTCCTGCCTCTGTTCTGCCTCAAGTGCCCTGTCCATTATTCCACGCAGCGTGTGCTCCAACAGGTGGACAAGAGGTACAGTGTCACTGATGCATGCACTGTCACTGCTCACCATCCTCGTGGCCTCCTCAAATGGTGCCAGGACAGTGCATGCATCCCTGATCATGCCCCACTGGCGTGGAGAAAAAAAACCAAGCTCCCCTGACCCTGTCCTGGTGCCGTAGTCGCACAGGTACTCATTGATGGCCCTCTGCTGCGTGTGCAGCCGCTGCAGCATGGCCAACGTTGAGTTCCACCTGGTGGGCATGTCACATATAAGGCGGTTCTTGGGCAGGTTCAACTCCTTTTGCAGCTCAGCCAGGCGAGCACTGGCATTATAAGATCTGCGGAAATGCACACAGACTTTCCTGGCCTGCCTCAGGACATCCTGTAAGCCCGGGTACCTGCCCAAGAACCGCTGCACCACCAGGTTAAGGACGTGAGCCACACAGGGCACATGGGTCAGTTGTCCCTGTCGGAGGGCGGAGAGGAGGTTGGTGCCATTGTCGCAAACCACCATTCCTGGCTTAAGCTGGCGTGGCGTCAACCACCTCTCGGCCTGGCCCTGCAGAGCAGACAGGACCTCTGCCCCAGTGTGGCTTCTGTCCCCCAAACACACCAGCGCAAGCACGGCATGGCATCTTTTTGCCTGCTTACTTGCGTAGCCCCGTGAACGGCTACGGAGCACCGCTGGTTCATAGGACAAACCACAGGAAGAGGCCATGGAGGAAGAAGAAGAGGAGGGGGTGGAGGAGAGAGGTGTGTCACAACCAGTAGTAGCATTTTGGAGGCGTGGCGGTGGGACAACCTCCAACACTACTGCACCTTGTCCTGCATCCTTCCCAGCTGCCAAAAGAGTGACCCAATGGGCCGTGAAAGAAAGGTAACGTCCCTGTCCATGCCTGCTGGACCATGAGTCAGCGGTAATATGCACCTTACCGCTGACCGCCCTGTCCAGCGAGGCCAAGACATTGCCTTCCACATGCCGGTAGAGAGCCGGAATAGCCTTCCGTGAGAAAAAGTGGCGTTTGGGAACCTGCCACTGAGGAACCGCACATTGCACAAACTCACGGAAGGGGGCCGAGTCTACCAACTGAAAAGGCAGCAGTTGAAGCGCTAGCAATTTAGCCAAGCTAGCATTCAACCGCTGGGCATGTGGATGGCTGGGAGTGAACTTCTTTCGACGGTCCAGCAGCTGGGGCAGGGAAATTTGCCTGCTAGAATCGGACGTCGTTGTACTGCTAGCAGAGTGGCCGCAAGTACTTGGCTGTGACACACCTAATTCTACACCTTCATTCCTCTCAGTGCATGTTTCAGAGAGGACTGAAGTTATAGTGGGGTTGGAAATCCCAGCTGATGCGGTGCAAGGAGAGGTCCGCTTTGTTCTTTGGTGTGGGTCTTTGAGGTAGGCTTGCCAACGAGCTGCATGGCAGGTCAACATATGTCTGGTCAGGCATGTGGTACCCAAGCGGCTGATGTTTTGGCCACGCGATATACGCTTGAGACATATGTTGCAAACAGCAGCTGTGCGATCTGATGCACTAGCCTCAAAAAAGGCCCACACCAAGGAACTTTTTGAATGACGGGCAGAGGCAGCGCCCTGCACAGGCGGAGCTCTGCGGTGTGATTCCGTCGGTGTACTGCCCTTACGCTGGCCACCAAAGGGCATCCTGTCTCGTTGGAGATGTGCCTCCTCCTCATCCTCCTCCTCCTCTCTCCTATTAGGCACCCACGTGGAGTCAGTGACCTCATCATCCCCTCCCTCCTCATCACTGGAGCCAATCTGGCAGTATGCTGCAGCTGCTGGAACATGACTGCCAGATTGGTGTCCTTCTTGAGCATCCCCTCTGTCTGCTCTCACGCTACTGCCTTCCTGTAGCTGGGTTTCATCATCAGACCCTTCGAAACGCTGGGCATCCTCCTGGAGCATGTACCCAACACTGTGCTCAAACAGTTCGGGGGACTCCTCAGGAGGAGGACATGGTGGGTCTAGGGAAGGAGTGACTGATGATGAGTCTGACATTGATACCAGGGAAGAGGACGCTTTGGCAGCTGCTTTGCCAGTACCCTGAGCCTGGGTGAGAGAGGATGAGGAGGAGGAGGAGGGCTTGGTCATCCACTCTACCAAGTCTTCGGCATGATGTGGCTCAACATGTCCAGCTGCGGAAAAGAAGGACAAGCGTGTCCCATGGCCATGTGCTGATGACAATGCACCGCGTCCACGACCAGCACTGTTGCCCCCAGACACAGAGCCTGCTTGCCCTCTTTTATTGCCTCCTGACTGTCTGCCTCTCCTTGTTTGCCTTCCAGACATTCTAATAGATGGCCTGCAGGGAGATGGGAAAAAAGCAATAAGGGCTACCTTCAGGTGTCCTTCTCTGTCCCTTGAAACAAGGACTTGCACAGTGAAAGAAACTGACACTCTCCCTACCTACAGTTTTCTGTCCCTAGAAAAAATGTTTTTTTTAAGCACAATATAGCACAAGGAGAATTCACTCACTGTCCTTCCAGGTCCCTAGAAACAAGGACTTGCACAGTGAAAGAAACTGACACTCTCCCTACCTACAGTTTTCTGTCCCTAGAAAAAATGTTTTTTTTAAGCACAATATAGCACAAGGAGAATTCACTCACTGTCCTTCCAGGTCCCTAGAAACAAGGACTTGCACAGTGAAAGAAACTGACACTCTCCCTACCTACAGTTTTCTGTCCCTAGAAAAAATGTTTTTTTTAAGCACACTATAGCACAAGGAGAATTCACTCACTGTCCTTCCCAGTCCCTAGAAACAAGGACTTGCACAGTGAAAGAAACTGACACTCTCCCTACCTACAGTTTTCTGTCCCTAGAAAAAATGTTTTTTTTAAGCACAATATAGCACAAGGAGAATTCACTCACTGTCCTTCCAGGTCCCTGGAAACAAGGACTTGCACAGTGAAAGAAACTGACACTCTCCCTACCTACAGTTTTCTGTCCCTAGAAAAAAAGTTTTTTTTAAGCACAATATAGCACAAGGAGAATTCACTCACTGTCCTTCCAGGTCCCTAGAAACAAGGACTTACACAGTGAAAGAAACTGACACTCTCCCTACCTACAGTTTTCTGTCCCTAGAAAAAATGTTTTTTTTAAGCACAATATAGCACAAGGAGAATTCACTCACTGTCCTTCCAGGTCCCTGGAAACAAGGACTTGCACAGTGAAAGAAACTGACACTCTCCCTACCTACAGTTTTCTGTCCCTAGAAAAAATGTTTTTTTTAAGCACAATATAGCACAAGGAGAATTCACTCACTGTCCTTCCAGGTCCCTAGAAACAAGGACTTGCACAGTGAAAGAAACTGACACTCTCCCTACCTACAGTTTTCTGTCCCTAGAAAAAATGTTTTTTTTAAGCACAATATAGCACAAGGAGAATTCACTCACTGTCCTTCCAGGTCCCTAGAAACAAGGACTTGCACAGTGAAAGAAACTGACACTCTCCCTACCTACAGTTTTCTGTCCCTAGAAAAAATGTTTTTTTTAAGCACACTATAGCACAAGGAGAATTCACTCACTGTCCTTCCCAGTCCCTAGAAACAAGGACTTGCACAGTGAAAGAAACTGACACTCTCCCTACCTACAGTTTTCTGTCCCTAGAAAAAAAGTTTTTTTTAAGCACAATATAGCACAAGGAGAATTCACTCACTGTCCTTCCAGGTCCCTGGAAACAAGGACTTGCACAGTGAAAGAAACTGACACTCTCCCTACCTACAGTTTTCTGTCCCTAGAAAAAATTTTTTTTTAAGCACAATATAGCACAAGGAGAATTCACTCACTGTCCTTCCAGGTCCCTGGAAACAAGGACTTGCACAGTGAAAGAAACTGACACTCTCCCTACCTACAGTTTTCTGTCCCTAGAAAAAATGTTTTTTTTAAGCACAATATAGCACAAGGAGAATTCACTCACTGTCCTTCCAGGTCCCTAGAAACAAGGACTTGCACAGTGAAAGAAACTGACACTCTCCCTACCTACAGTTTTCTGTCCCTAGAAAAAATGTTTTTTTTAAGCACAATATAGCACAAGGAGAATTCACTCACTGTCCTTCCAGGTCCCTAGAAACAAGGACTTGCACAGTGAAAGAAACTGACACTCTCCCTACCTACAGTTTTCTGTCCCTAGAAAAAATGTTTTTTTTAAGCACAATATAGCACAAGGAGAATTCACTCACTGTCCTTCCAGGTCCCTAGAAACAAGGACTTGCACAGTGAAAGAAACTGACACTCTCCCTACCTACAGTTTTCTGTCCCTAGAAAAAATGTTTTTTTTAAGCACAATATAGCACAAGGAGAATTCACTCACTGTCCTTCCAGGTCCCTAGAAACAAGGACTTACACAGTGAAAGAAACTGACACTCTCCCTTACCTACAGTTTTCTGTCCCTAGAAAAAATGTTTTTTTTAAGCACAATATAGCACAAGGAGAATTCACTCACTGTCCTTCCAGGTCCCTGGAAACAAGGACTTGCACAGTGAAAGAAACTGACACTCTCCCTACCTACAGTTTTCTGTCCCTAGAAAAAATGTTTTTTTTAAGCACAATATAGCACAAGGAGAATTCACTCATTGTCCTTCCAGGTCCCTAGAAACAAGGACTTGCACAGTGAAAGAAACTGACACTCTCCCTACCTACAGTTTTCTGTCCCTAGAAAAAATGTTTTTTTTAAGCACAATATAGCACAAGGAGAATTCACTCACTGTCCTTCCAGGTCCCTGGAAACAAGGACTTGCACAGTGAAAGAAACTGACACTCTCCCTACCTACAGTTTTCTGTCCCTAGAAAAAATGTTTTTTTTAAGCACAATATAGCACAAGGAGAATTCACTCACTGTCCTTCCAGGTCCCTAGAAACAAGGACTTACACAGTGAAAGAAACTGACACTCTCCCTACCTACAATTTTCTGTCCCTAGAAAAAATGTTTTTTTTAAGCACAATATAGCACAAGGAGAATTCACTCACTGTCCTTCCAGGTCCCTAGAAACAAGGACTTACACAGTGAAAGAAACTGACACTCTCCCTACCTACAGTTTTCTGTCCCTAGAAAAAATGTTTTTTTTAAGCACAATATAGCACAAGGAGAATTCACTCACTGTCCTTCCAGGTCCCTAGAAACAAGGACTTGCACAGTGAAAGAAACTGACACTCTCCCTACCTACAGTTTTCTGTCCCTAGAAAAAATGTTTTTTTTAAGCACAATATAGCACAAGGAGAATTCACTCACTGTCCTTCCAGGTCCCTAGAAACAAGGACTTGCACAGTGAAAGAAACTGACACTCTCCCTACCTACAGTTTTCTGTCCCTAGAAAAAATGTTTTTTTAAGCACAATATAGCACAAGGAGAATTCACTCACTGTCCTTCCAGGTCCCTAGAAACAAGGACTTGCACAGTGAAAGAAACTGACACTCTCCCTACCTACAGTTTTCTGTCCCTAGAAAAAATGTTTTTTTTAAGCACAATATAGCACAAGGAGAATTCACTCACTGTCCTTCCAGGTCCCTAGAAACAAGGACTTGCACAGTGAAAGAAACTGACACTCTCCCTACCTACAGTTTTCTGTCCCTAGAAAAAATGTTTTTTTTAAGCACACTATAGCACAAGGAGAATTCACTCACTGTCCTTCCCAGTCCCTAGAAACAAGGACTTGCACAGTGAAAGAAACTGACACTCTCCCTACCTACAGTTTTCTGTCCCTAGAAAAAATGTTTTTTTTTAAGCACAATATAGCACAAGGAGAATTCACTCACTGTCCTTCCAGGTCCCTAGAAACAAGGACTTGCACAGTGAAAGAAACTGACACTCTCCCTACCTACAGTTTTCTGTCCCTAGAAAAAATGTTTTTTTTAAGCACAATATAGCACAAGGAGAATTCACTCACTGTCCTTCCAGGTCCCTAGAAACAAGGACTTGCACAGTGAAAGAAACTGACACTCTCCCTACCTACAGTTTTCTGTCCCTAGAAAAAATGTTTTTTTTAAGCACAATATAGCACAAGGAGAATTCACTCACTGTCCTTCCAGGTCCCTAGAAACAAGGACTTGCACAGTGAAAGAAACTGACACTCTCCCTACCTACAGTTTTCTGTCCCTAGAAAAAATGTTTTTTTTAAGCACAATATAGCACAAGGAGAATTCACTCACTGTCCTTCCAGGTCCCTAGAAACAAGGACTTGCACAGTGAAAGAAACTGACACTCTCCCTACCTACAGTTTTCTGTCCCTAGAAAAAATGTTTTTTTTAAGCACACTATAGCACAAGGAGAATTCACTCACTGTCCTTCCCAGTCCCTAGAAACAAGGACTTGCACAGTGAAAGAAACTGACACTCTCCCTACCTACAGTTTTCTGTCCCTAGAAAAAATGTTTTTTTTAAGCACAATATAGTACAAGGAGAATTCACTCACTGTCCTTCCAGGTCCCTGGAAACAAGGACTTGCACAGTGAAAGAAACTGACACTCTCCCTACCTACAGTTTTCTGTCCCTAGAAAAAATGTTTTTTTTAAGCACAATATAGCACAAGGAGAATTCACTCACTGTCCTTCCAGGTCCCTAGAAACAAGGACTTACACAGTGAAAGAAACTGACACTCTCCCTACCTACAGTTTTCTGTCCCTAGAAAAAATGTTTTTTTTAAGCACAATATAGCACAAGGAGAATTCACTCACTGTCCTTCCAGGTCCCTGGAAACAAGGACTTGCACAGTGAAAGAAACTGACACTCTCCCTACCTACAGTTTTCTGTCCCTAGAAAAAATGTTTTTTTTAAGCACAATATAGCACAAGGAGAATTCACTCACTGTCCTTCCAGGTCCCTAGAAACAAGGACTTACACAGTGAAAGAAACTGACACTCTCCCTACCTACAGTTTTCTGTCCCTAGAAAAAATGTTTTTTTTAAGCACAATATAGCACAAGGAGAATTCACTCACTGTCCTTCCAGGTCCCTAGAAACAAGGACTTGCACAGTGAAAGAAACTGACACTCTCCCTACCTACAGTTTTCTGTCCCTAGAAAAAATGTTTTTTTTAAGCACAATATAGCACAAGGAGAATTCACTCACTGTCCTTCCAGGTCCCTAGAAACAAGGACTTGCACAGTGAAAGAAACTGACACTCTCCCTACCTACAGTTTTCTGTCCCTAGAAAAAATGTTTTTTTTAAGCACACTATAGCACAAGGAGAATTCACTCACTGTCCTTCCCAGTCCCTAGAAACAAGGACTTGCACAGTGAAAGAAACTGACACTCTCCCTACCTACAGTTTTCTGTCCCTAGAAAAAATGTTTTTTTTAAGCACAATATAGCACAAGGAGAATTCACTCACTGTCCTTCCAGGTCCCTAGAAACAAGGACTTGCACAGTGAAAGAAACTGACACTCTCCCTACCTACACTTTTCTGTCCCTAGAAAAAATGTTTTTTTTAAGCACAATATAGCACAAGGAGAATTCACTCACTGTCCTTCCAGGTCCCTAGAAACTAGGACTTGCACAGTGAAAGAAACTGACACTCTCCCTACCTACAGTTTTCTGTCCCTAGAAAAAATGTTTTTTTTAAGCACACTATAGCACAAGGAGAATTCACTCACTGTCCTTCCCAGTCCCTAGAAACAAGGACTTGCACAGTGAAAGAAACTGACACTCTCCCTACCTACAGTTTTCTGTCCCTAGAAAAAATGTTTTTTTTAAGCACAATATAGCACAAGGAGAATTCACTCACTGTCCTTCCAGGTCCCTAGAAACAAGGACTTGCACAGTGAAAGAAACTGACACTCTCCCTACCTACAGTTTTCTGTCCCTAGAAAAAATTTTTTTTTTAAGCACAATATAGCACAAGGAGAATTCACTCACTGTCCTTCCAGGTCCCTGGAAACAAGGACTTGCACAGTGAAAGAAACTGACACTCTCCCTACCTACAGTTTTCTGTCCCTAGAAAAAATGTTTTTTTTAAGCACACTATAGCACAAGCACAAAACACACTGACACTCTCCCTACCTATCCTTCTCTTTCCCTAAACTAAAGGAATCCAGGTTAAGCAAGAAAGAAATAAAAGTCACTGTCCCTGCCTATGCTGCTCTATCCCTGCTCCGGAACACACTACACTAGGCCGCCGTGCTGGCGGCCTTTTATAGTGTGGGGCGTGTACTAAACACCCTCAGCAATAATTGGCCACAGGCATCCTGCCTGTGGCCAATCATTGCTCTCCTCGCTGCCGGCGCTGTGATTGGCCAAGCATGCGGGGTCACAGTGCATGCTTGGCCAATCACAGCGCCTGGATGACACTGCGATGGCGTAGTGCATTGTGGGCCGTTCGCGTCACTCGAATTTGGCGCGAACGTCCCAAATCGTTCGATCTTCGTCGAACGATCGAACAGCCGATGTTCGAGTCGAACGTATGTTCGATTCGAACACGAAGCTCATCCCTATCGAGAATTAGTAAAGCAACTTAAACAAAATTTTAAATTCAAATGGACTGATAAAGCACTGACATATTTGGGTACGTTGATCCCTCCTAAAATAGAAAAAGTTTTTGAGCTGAACTTCCCTCCTCTATTACTAAAAATTAAGACATTGTTATCTGGTTGGAATATGGGCTTTCACTCTTGGCTAGGACGATGTAGTATTATCAAAATGAACATACTTCCTAAATTATTGTACCTATTTCAGACACTGCCAATACGTATTCTGCCTAGTTGCTTTAAACAGAGTCAAAAGATGTTTGATTTTATTTGGGCATATAAACATCCTAGGATACAACGTAGGGTTTTAATGAATCCAAAAGAATATGGAGGATTGGCAGTACCAGATATACGAAAATATTACTTAGCAACTCATTTAAGTAGGGTAATTGATTGGAATAGGCACAAAGATACCAAACTCTGGGTTCAGTTGGAATGTTCACAATCCCTGATACCCCTGGGCAGAGCCCCTTGGTGTTATACCTCTCTCCCGAAACAAATAAAAAACCACCCCTTGATAGGGAACACTGTAAAAATTTGTTTTGATTTATTACCTAGTATAGGTATAATACCTGAAACATCTCCCTTATACCCGATACTGGGAAATCCCCTTTTCTCACCGGGGTATGAAGATATACGTTTTCGGCACTTATTAGAGGCAGGATACACACAAGTACTATCATATATAAAAGAAGGAAGATGGGTAAAGATTACGGAGTTAATGACACAAGCAGACATATATAGATTAGGACTATGGAGTTCTATTCAGATCACACATTTTTTTAAGACTCTTGCGAATCCAGAGGTGTTTAATAGAGCCTTGACTACGTTTGAGAAGTACTGCTATGAGAGAGAAGCAACATCCCATACATTATCAGTAAACTACAAATTGCTAAATACGCCTGGGGAAGAATACGTACAGGGATTTATTCAAAAATGGGAACAGGAAAGCATCCACATTCCCCATTTGAACGCCAGGGCGATGCTTTACTGTGAAGTTGAATTCCTGGAGGGCCAGGAACCACCTATTCACTCTTCTATTTGTTTCCTTGTTTTGAGCCATCCACTTTAACGGAGCGTGATCCGTAACCATGTCAAAGTGCCTACCTAGCAGGTAGTACCGAAGGGAATCTAGAGCCCACTTCACCGCTAAACACTCCTTTTCAACGGTGGCGTAATTTACCTCATGGGACTTCAACTTCCTGCTGAGGTAAATGACTGGGTGCTCTTCCCCGTTCCAGACCTGGGACAATACTGCTCCTAACCCCACATCTGACGCATCACTTTGTACGACAAAGTCTCTAGAGAAGTCGGGTGAGTACAACACTGGCTGGCTACATAAGGCTTGTTTCAAGAATTGGAATGCTGCCTCAGCCTCGGGGGTCCATTTAATCATGACCGACCCTTTCCCCTTCGTCAGGTTGGTTAGGGGCACAGCCTTAGAAGCAAAGTGGGGAATGAATCGCCGATAATACCCAGCGATTCCCAGAAAGGCTCGTACCTGCTTCTTGCTGTTGGGACGTGGCCAACTCTGGATGGCCTCGACTTTGTTGAGTTGGGGTTTTATTACTCCCCTCCCAATGGTGTACCCAAGATATTTGGCCTCCTCCTGCCCAATGGTACACTTCTTGGGGTTAGCCGTAAACCCTGCTTCCCGAACAGAGTCCAGGACTGCTTGCACTTTTGGCAGATGTGAGGCCCAATCTGTGCTATGGACAATTATGTCATCCAGGTAAGCCGCAGCATACTTCCGATGGGGCCTCAGCATCTGGTCCATTTTCCGCTGGAATGTGGCCGGCGCATTCTGTAACCCGAACGGCATTCTTTTATATTGGAACGCCCCGTCTGGGGTTACAAATGCGGTTTTCTCTTTGGCCGACTTGGCCAGGGGGATTTGCCAATACCCTTTTGTGAGGTCAAGAGTCGTCATGTATCGGGCTGTTCCCAGCCGGTCGATCAACTCATCTATACGTGGCATGGGGTAGGTGTCAAATTTTGTAACTTTGTTCAACTGACGAAAATCGTTACAAAATCGCCAGCTCCCATCCGGTTTAGGCACCAACACAATGGGACTAGACCAATCACTTTGGGACTCCTCTATCACCCCTAAGTTCAGCATTCTCTGTACTTCCTCCCGTATTGCCTCCCGTCGGGCCTCTGGGATCCGATAGGGTTTTAACTTCACCCTTTCACCGGGCGGGGTAATAATGTCATGCTCTACCCCAGATGTTTGTCCCGGCAGCTCAGAGAATACCTCCTTGTTGCGAAGTACAAACTCCTTAACCTCCTGTTGTTGGGGTTGTGACAAGGTGGCTGCGATTCCAACCTCAGGAATCACGCAACCAGTTTGAGCTGGTGACCAAGTGTCTGCGACTAGGGACTCTCTATCCCTCCAGGCTTTCAACAGATTAACGTGATAGATCTGTTCGGGCTTTCGCCTTCCTGGTTGTCTGACCTTGTAATTCACTTCGCTCACTTTTTCCATTATCTCGTAGGGGCCTTGCCATTTGGCAAGGAATTTACTTTCAACCGTAGGGACAAGTACCAATATCCTATCCCCCGGGGAAAAGGTACGGGTCTTGGCTCCACGGTTGTACACTCTCTGCTGTGCCAACTGCGCTTGGGCCAAATGTTCCTTCACGATGGGCATTACCTGTGCAATTCGATCTTGCATCAGGGCGACATGCTCAATCACACTCCTGTGGGGAGAACTCTCACTTTCCCAAGTTTCCTTGGCAATATCCAACAGCCCTCTTGGGTGTCTCCCATACAGTAACTCAAAGGGGGAGAATCCCGTAGAGGATTGGGGCACCTCCCTAATAGCAAACATCAAATAAGGAAGTAGACAGTCCCAATCCCTTCCATCTCTATCCACCACTTTCTTCAACATTTGTTTTAGGGTTTTGTTGAATCTTTCAACCAGCCCATCGGTTTGGGGGTGATACACAGATGTACGCAATTGCGTCACTTTGAACAATTTACACAGCTCTTTCATAACCCGGGACATAAAGGGTGTACCTTGGTCCGTAAGCAGTTCTTTACAAATACCCACCCGGCTAAAAACAAGAGATAGCTCTTTGGCTATGGTTTTGGCCGAGGTATTTCTGAGAGGGATCGCTTCTGGATAACGGGTGGCATAGTCCATTATAACCAATATGTACTGGTGCCCCCTAGCGGACTTGATTATAGGACCTACCAAATCCATTGCGATTCTCTCAAACGGGACCTCAATGATGGGTAGAGGGACCAGCGGGCTACGGAAATGTGGCATCGGGGCCGACCTCTGACACACAGGGCAGGAGGAACAATAATTTTCTATGTCCTTCATCACCCCAGGCCAATAGAATCTCTGTAATACCCTCTCTCGGGTTTTCTCTGTCCCCAGATGACCTCCAAGAATGTGCCCATGGGCCAACTCCAACACCAACTTCCTGTAAGGTTTGGGCACCACAAGCTGCTCAACGGTTTCTTCTGCCCTTTTTGCCACCCGATACAGTAGGTCCTTCTCTACGCTGAAGTATGGGTAAGTGCCAGTATTATCTGGGTTCACTAACTCGCCATCTATTTTCACTACGTTTTCCCGTGCCTTTATTAGGGCGGGGTCTTTCAACTGTTCTGTGGCAAAGTTTTCCCTGTGAACCTCAAGATCAGAAAACTCCACAGACGGTAGGTTTTCGTCTGAGGAGGTGGGCTCCTCTCCAGTTTCTTGAGTCTCCCCTGCCAATACTGACAAGGGAAATTCCGGAGAGTCCTCACCACTCTCAGGGGAGTTCTGGCTATCACATTCCTGGTACATAGGGGCACCAGTGGGGGGCTCAGGATCATCCCACAGTTCCCAGAACTTCGGAAAATCCCTTCCCACAATGGCGTCATGCGGTAACTGAGATACTAAGCCCACTGGATGAGAGAGGGTACCTTTGGGGGTCTCGAAACACACCGTAGTCACTGGATACTCTCGGGTGTCCCCATGCACACAAATAACGGCTACCTTGCTATTCCCAGAGACCTCTGTTTTAACTAACTCAGCCTTTATCAGGGTCACAAGGCTACCTGAATCCAGCAATACCACAACATTTCTACCATTAATACACATTTTGCATAAATGTTTCTCAGTTCCCCGAATGGCAGTGCATGCGACTGTCGCACACAGCGACTGACGTCTGCCCGTCAGAAAGTCACACTGCATGGGTTCCTCCAAAACCGGGCAATTTGCTGCAATATGTCCCGCTTGCCGGCAGCGGTAGCAAATGATCCTTCTTGCCGCCTCTTGAGCCGCTGATTTCCCAGGCTGTTCTCGCCAAACTTGGGGTAGAGCTCCCACCCTCTCACTCTCTCCACCCTTACCCCTTGGAATCATCTTATCCGCCCCTGGGGATGGTCTGGTCTTAGGGTGGAAAGTCCGAGTGTCTCTGGAAGAGGCCGTCAGGTTCTCTGTAGCCAAGTATTTCTCCACACGATCCACAAGACCATCGGCCGTCTCTGGGTCTCCATGGCTTACCCACTTTTGGATGGCAGTAGGAAGAGCTCTCAAAAACCGATCCATTACAACACGTTCCACAATCTTTGGTGCGGACAAAGTCTCTGGCTGTAGCCACTTTCTGCTCAGGTGAATGAGATCATACATTTGAGACCTGGGGGGTTTTCCAAGCTGGAAAGTCCAGTTATGCACACGCTGAGCCCGGACAGCCTGGGTGACACCCAGCCTTGCCAATATCTCAGCTTTTAGCATCACATAGTCTTTTGCTTGGTCAGGCTCCAGGTCATAGTAAGCCTTCTGCGATTCACCAGTTAACAGAGGAGCCACCAGTCCAGCCCACTGCTCCTCAGGCCACTTTTCTCTTTCAGCAGTCCTTTCAAATGTGGTCAAAAATACCTCTGGATCATCCTCTCCAGTCATTTTTGTCAATAAACGACTCACCCCAAAGGACGCGGTATTAGTGGGACGGCTTTCCTCACTGGTCTGCGGACGTTGCTGCATTACTGCTTCCATTTGTTGTAGTCTCTGCTCTTGCTTCTGTAACAGGTCTATGAAGCGGGCCTCAGATTGCTGCTGGGCTTGTTGCTGAGCTTCCAGACTCTGTTGGTGAGCTTGCTGCTGGGCTGCAAGGCTCTGTTGATGAGCTTGCTGCTGGGCTGCGAAGTTCTGTTGTTGAGCTGCAAGGCTCTGTTGATGAGCTGCAAGGCTCTTTTGCAAACCTGCATTTGTCTGCTGTTGATTGGCATTTGCTAGAGCCAGCTGCTTCAGTATCTCCTCCATGCTGGCTTAAAAAAAACTGCCACTGGTTCTCCACCAACTGTGAGGGGGCTAGCTCGGCAGCGGGTATGTGTGACCCCCGGGATGGGCTCCCCACCCAAAACAGGCCCAGCAGACGGAGGTTGTGGTTTTCAAAATCAAAAAGGTGCGGTTTATTTTCTATTTACAGTGACAAAAACACAGCAAGGCAAAAAAAACATAAACAAAATAAATCCTGGTCAACTTGACCTCTGACTAAACTTACAGGTTTCCTAACTAACGACTGGGATCAGCCTAGTGCTGTCCTAGTCCCTGGTTTTAAATGTCCAAGCAAAATATAGCCACACAGGCTTTCTCTCACCGCACAGGGGTTCACTCTCCCTAGACAGTCCACACAGGTCTGCTTCCAGGCATGAGCTAACATCTAATGAATCTGGGAGTTTTTTATAGAGGCCTACATGAGCTGACAAGGTTCAGCTGATCTCATCAACTCCCTGTTTGCACGACGCCCAGCCCTCTCCCTAGAGGTATGAGTCATCCATGAGCACACTAGCCTTATACAACTCTCCACCTAGTTGTACAAATCGGCGTAAAGCCTGAATCTGGGCGAAATATATCTACCCCCCTGGATGCAACCAGGTGACTTTACCTTCCTGCTGTCACAGCATATAAACATCCTAGGATACAACGTAGGGTTTTAATGAATCCAAAAGAATATGGAGGATTGGCAGTACCAGATATACGAAAATATTACTTAGCAACTCATTTAAGTAGGGTAATTGATTGGAATAGGCACAAAGATACCAAACTCTGGGTTCAGTTGGAATGTTCACAATCCCTGATACCCCTGGGCAGAGCCCCTTGGTGTTATACCTCTCTCCCGAAACAAATAAAAAACCACCCCTTGATAGGGAACACTGTAAAAATTTGTTTTGATTTATTACCTAGTATAGGTATAATACCTGAAACATCTCCCTTATACCCGATACTGGGAAATCCCCTTTTCTCACCGGGGTATGAAGATATACGTTTTCGGCACTTATTAGAGGCAGGATACACACAAGTACTATCATATATAAAAGAAGGAAGATGGGTAAAGATTACGGAGTTAATGACACAAGCAGACATATATAGATTAGGACTATGGAGTTCTATTCAGATCACACATTTTTTTAAGACTCTTGCGAATCCAGAGGTGTTTAATAGAGCCTTGACTACGTTTGAGAAGTACTGCTATGAGAGAGAAGCAACATCCCATACATTATCAGTAAACTACAAATTGCTAAATACGCCTGGGGAAGAATACGTACAGGGATTTATTCAAAAATGGGAACAGGACCTAGGAACATCGTGGGATAGCACACAAAGACAGTGGATTTTTAGGCTTATTCATAAAACATCAATTTGTGTAAAATCACAAGAAATAAACCATAAGATTCTTATCCGATGGTATAAAACTCCAGAAAAACTGAATAAAGCCTTTCCAGAACGTTCAGATTTGTGCTGGAGATGCCAAGGAAGCAAAGGTACTACTCTCCATATATTTTGGAATTGTCCTAAACTAAAACACTTTTGGACAGTAGTGGGACACACGCTTCAGAGATTTACTGGCCATATGCTACCAGAGGATCCGGCCTTTTTCCTTTTTCATAAATCATATAGAGTAGGTGCCGCCGATATTGTGTCAATCTCGCCTCTTCTAGCGGCGAGATTGACACCCTACGAGCCCCGTCGCGAGAGCCAGCGCCGAGCTGTCTCGTCATCGGGAAAGGAAAAATTTTGTTTTTCCTTTCGCAACGAGCGGCACGCATTGCCGGTAGATGGAGATCTGACGTGGATTCCTGCCAATACCAGGCACTGTGTTTGGTATGAATCCTGAGTGGGAACTCCACGCCAATTTTTAAATAAAAAACCAGCATGGGTTCCCCCTCCAGGAGCATACCAGGCCTTTCGGTCTGGTATGGATTTAAAGGGGAATCCCCTAAGCCAAAAAATCGGCGTGGGGGTCCCCCTCAAAATCCAAACCAGACCCTTATCCGAGTACACAACCTGGCAGCCTGCATGCCCTCAACATGGGGGGGGGTTTGGTGCTCTGGGGCAGGGGGGCGACCTGCGGCCCCCCACCCCAAAGCACCCTGTCCCCATGTTGATGGGGACAAGGGCCTCTTCCTGACAACCCTGGCCGTTGGTTGTCGGAGTCTGCGGGCGGGGGCTGATCGGAATCCGGGAGCCCCCTTTAATAAGTGAATGGGGTACATCGTACCCCTACCCATTCACCTGGTGGAAAAAAAATGGCAATAAAAAAACACACACAGCTTTTTAATGTAATTTATTACACAGCTCCGGGGGTCTTCTTCTGACTCCGGGGGTCTCTTCTGACTTCGGGGGTCTCCGGTGTCGTCTCCGCGCTCTCCGGTTCTTTGTTCCTTCTGCCGGCCCTCCCCTATATTTTTCCAGCTCTTTTGCTAGCGGAGGCCCGGTCTTCCCCGTCGTCTCGTCTGGCTCTCCGTTGTCCTTCTGCTGGCCTCTCCACTATCTTCTTCCAGCTCTTTTTCTAGTGGAGGGGCTGGTCTTCTGTCGCCATCGGTGTCTTCTTCCTTCTTCTTCTCCTCGATGTTGACTCGTTGCTTCCTCCCGCTGTAATGCTGGCTGTTCGGTCCGCAGCGATTTATATAGGCTTCTCATGACGTCACAGTCACATGCTCCGGGTGGCCCCGATGCAAGGACCACTCTCCCTGGTCCAGGGACTGGCGACTCAGATAGTCCGCCTGCCAGTTTTCTACGCCCAGAATGTAGACGGCCGACAGAGCCGGCACGCTTCTTTCCGCCCACCTTAGGATGTGGGCGACTTCGGATGCCGTAGCCGAGCTCCGAGTGCCCCCCTGATTGTTGACATACGCCACGGCCGTGGCGTTGTCCTACTGGATTCTGACCGAGCGGCCCTGTAGCCTCTTCGACCACGCGGAGAGACACAGTCTGATCGCTCGCAATTCCAGAACGTTGATCGGTAGATGGGATTCGTCCAGAGTCCAGAGCCCCTGAGCTGACAGGACTCCCCAAACTTCTCCCCAGCCCGTCAGGCTGGCGTCCGTCGTGACCACCGTCCTCTGGATGGGGAGGAACGACCTCCCGGACCGAAGAGCCGGGGATCTCAGCCACCACGTCAGGGACGCCCTGACAGAGTGACTCACCTTGATCTGAAGATCCAATGACAACGGGGACTTGTCACAAATGGACAGAATTTCCTTCTGCAATGCCCGAGTGTGTGATTGGGCATACGGAACTGCCTCGAAGGAGGCCACCATGAGTCCCAGGACTCTCATGCAGAAACGGATTGACGACCATTTCGGGACGTCAGGACCCGTACTGCCGACTGAAGTGTCTGTAACTTCTCCGAGGGTAGAAACACCTTCGCTGCCGAAGTGTCCAGGATCAGACCCAGATACTCTAAACGCTGAGTCTGGACTAGGACCGACTTCTGCATGTTCAGGAGCCACCCGAAGTCCCGGAGGGTCTGACTGACTATTGTCACATTTTCCTCCAACTCTGAACCATTTTCTGCTCTTAGAAGGAGATCGTCCAGATAGCCCAAGATAACAATGCCTCGCTGTCTCAGCAAAGCTAGAACTGGGGCAAGCACTTTGGTGAAAACCCGTGGTGCCGATGCTAGGCCGAAGGGAAGAGACACAAACTGATAATGGACCTCGCCAATGGCAAAGCACAGAAACTTCTGGTGGCTTGCGCAGATCGGGACGTGCAAGTAGGCGTCCTTGATGTCCAAGGACACCAGAAAATCCCCTTGGTGGAGTGTCGCGATCACCGTGCGAATGGATTCCATACGGAATTTTTGTACCTTCACATAGGCATTCAAGGCCTTGAGGTCCAGGATTGGCCGGACCCCATCCTTCTTTGGAACAACAAACAGGTTTGAGTAAAACCCCTGAAACATCTCCTGTGATGGAACCGGCACAATTACTCAGCACCCGAGCAAATCCTGTACAGCCCCCAAGAGGGCTGCCCGACGGGCAGGGAGGAGAGGGAGGTTTGAGGGAAAGAATCTGTTTGGGGGCCACGAGCGGAACTCTATCCTGTACCCCGAGGTGACCACCTCGCACACCCACACCGGAGATCCGGGAGGTCCACCGAACCGTGAACCTGCGAAGACGTTCCCCCACCCCAGAGTCGGGCAGGGGCAAGACTTCATGCGGTGGCAGGCTTGGGAGCCGGCTTGGTTGGCTTATGCACCCAGGGACGCTTCTGTCCCCCAGCCGCACTTTTTTCAGTCTGGGAGGGCTTACCCGTGGATTCTGACGAAAAAACTTCTTCTTCGCCGGAAAGGAAGGGCCCGGCCTACGGTGGGGCTCCTTTCCCTTAGCAGACTGAGGATGGAAGGTGCTCTTACCCCCTGTGACATCCTTAATAATGTCATCCAGGACGGCCCCAAACAGTCTACCGCCCTTAAAGGGCAAATCAGCCAGGAGCTTCTTGGAAGCTAGGTCCGCCGACCAGCATTTCAGACAGATAAGGCGACGCAACACCACAGCAGAGATAGAGGCCCCAGATATTAAAGGGGCCACATCCAAAGTGGCATTGCACACATAGACTAAACCCTGCGCAAGTTGGTGAGCCAGGGCAAGGGTCTCTGGAGGGAGATTATGCTCCTGCACCGTCTGGTGCAAAATCTTTGCCCATTCTGTGAGTGTCTGAGACACCAGGGTCGCCGCCACTATAGGGCGTAAGGCAGACCCCAACAAGGAAAACATAGTTCTACTCACCACTTCTGACCTCCTGTCAGTGGGGTCCTTAAATGCGGGAGTCCCCTCCATTGGGAGCGTGGTAGCCTTATTCAAACGGGCGACCGGGGGGTCGACCACTGGGGGGAGAGCCCATTTTTTAACCAGGGCCTCCTCAAAAGGGTATCTTATGGATAGACGCAGCGGGACCGTCAAAGTCTTCTGCGGCTTATCCCAGACTTGGTCAATGAATTTATCAAAAAAAGGCACATATGGAAAGACCTTTTTTGAAGAAACAGCTTTAAAGGAACCAAAGGAGACAGCCTCCACCTGAGGTTCCTCAGCCGCACCATTCAGCTTGAGAGTGTCCCTCACAGCATCAATGAGTTCACTTACAAGCACCCTGTCAGTTACTGGCTCAGAACTGGGGTCTTCCTCACAAGGAATGTCCTGTTCAAAAACATTAAAATCATCAGAGCTAGGGTCCTGAGCACCAGCAGCTAGGCCCATATCTGAGTCAGAGCACTCCCCTACTGGAGAATGTGTGGGGAGAGGGCGCTTTATAGCTCCCTTGCGCTCGCACACCGCTTCCATCCTGACAAGGAATGATTCCAAGACTGCCGACAACTGTTCCATAGGGTCCGCAGGAGCACTGCCTGTTGCCTCTGACAAGTGTGGGGAAGCAGGTGAACCAGACTCCATACTCGCCACCCTCTGAGACCTTATACACAATAAAGTGAATAATACAGTCCACCCACTGGCTGTGCTGAGGCTGAGGAGGGGATACCCAGAGGACTCACCAACCCTTGTAAGGACCGCTCAGCTCTGCTGTATGTCACGCACTGCCACCGCGAGTGAAGCCTGAGGAGAGTGTGAGGAGATTTGCGCCTCAGCAGCGGCGATAGAGGCCAAAACCGAAAGTGAAAGCGCCGCGGCTTCAAGAAAATGGGCACCGGCCGCATGTAAGCTGCGCCATTGATCCGCGGCAAGATGGCTGCCGAGCGCAGTTTAAACACAGCAATAATCTCACAGCCCCAACACACAGATATGAGCGCCCCCCGCCAGGCCAGAGTGACCCCTAAGTATCCCGAAACAGCACAGCGCCAGAACAGGGTGCAGAGAGCAGCATAACAGGGGGGAGACAGGGAGAAACCCCCCATACAGAGAAACACAGCCTGCATGTACTCACCTGAAGCAGGAGAGACTACTTACCCGTCCCAGAGGGACCCACTGGCTTGTTTCAGACAGACCTATCACAGAGTAGTACTGAGTAGCTGTCGGCCTGGTCCACCGCGAAAGATACAGCAGGTACTGTTCAATCTTGTGAGGACTGCGGGAGCATAAAAGCCACCCCGCCACCCCTGGAGTCATGGGGCATGTCGTGAACTGAGTCTCACGCACACAAGGTGAGGATCAGCACGCTCGATGGTCGGACAGGGAAGACTATGAGGATACCAGTGTACCCAATCTGTTGCCCAGCCGACAGTTGATTGAAGGTCTCAAAAATAAAATAATAAAATTCCCAAAGGAATAAAAATAAAATCTTCCAGGAGACTGGCTCCTGAGAGAGCCACGTCTTCTCCTTCTGCTAGGCAGAAAAAAACTGAGGCTGCTGGCTGCAGGTAGGAGGGTTATGTCCGGAGGGACCGCCCCCCCCTGGGCGGGGCTGTTCAGCTCTGGTTTGTTTTAGAATGTATGTTTCTAACATCTAACATTCTGCCTAGATCTTCTCCTGCGAGCAGGGACATATACCCACGTGTTTCAGTATTAGAGCTGTGTCAGTCCATGGACGATAAGAGAAAGGTAATTTTTCTCCTTCATTGATGTACACTGATGAGACTGCACTGATGGGCTGCACTGATGGTCACCGATAAGGCGGCAAGGGTGGGCACTGAGAGGTGGCATTGCTAGTTGGCACTGATGGACACTGAGAAGTGGCACTGCTAGGTGGCAATGATAGTTGGCAGTGATGGGCACTGATTGGCACCAGTGGTGGGCATTGATATGTGGCACCTGCAGTGGCTACTGATTGTCACAGATTACGCAGAATTGCCTCTTCCTCTTCGGGTCCAATGTCCCTTGCACATAAGCCAGTGATTGCCTTTTTTTTATGCTCACGCTGTCAGCGCAAGGAGAAAACAAAAATGGTTACCG
This sequence comes from Rana muscosa, assembly GCA_029206835.1. Classification (NCBI taxonomy): domain Eukaryota; kingdom Metazoa; phylum Chordata; class Amphibia; order Anura; family Ranidae; genus Rana; species Rana muscosa. Next base: position 360,463,233 of record CM055117.1, read on the forward strand.
AGCTTTTGTTTACATCACATGATCAGCTGTCATTGGCTGACAGCTGATCACGTGGTAAGGGGCAGAGATCGGCCCCTTACTTGGATCTGTGATCACCCAATTCTCAGTGACTCGGTGACCACAGCACGCTCGCGAAGGGGGGGATGTCTATTGACGGACTCCCGGCAATTGAGGACCGTGCTGTGGCCGTCGAACAGCTATAGCGCTGATCTGGTCTAAATGGGCAATTGACATGCATCACAATTGAACTTAGGAATGTGTCTTTGCAAAGTTAAACTAAATTAAATCCTTTCTTATTTTTGCTTGGGGATAGAGTGCAGAGGGATTAGAAGTCTGGACAGTTTTTGGGGATGTCTGCACCCCTGATAGGGTGAAGACAACTCCCAAATTTGGCCACTTTATCCTTCCAAATGATTCACTTCCTGTCACATAGCCACACAGGAAGTGAGGGTAAATCCCTACCAATGTCTTTCCTTGGGTAACACACAGGTCAATCTAAATAGTTTCCCCATTATGTACATTGCACTCCAGCATTTTGCTGGGTACACCCCAAATTATTAGGTATCTTGGACTTTGGGGTTTATTTACTAAAGGCAAATCCACTTTGCACTACAAGTGCACTTGCTGGATATCCGAGGGGGACATGCAAGGAAACTAGAAAAAACACCATCTTTGCTTCTACATGATTGGATGTTAAAATCACTAGTGCTTCCCCTCAGATTTTCAGCAACTACACTTGTACTGCAGAGTGGATTTTCCTTTACTAAACCCCAAACTACCTAATGATTTGGGGTGTACAAAACAAAGTGCTAGAGTGCAATTTGCTTAATGGGGACACTAGTTAGATTGATCTGTGTGTCCCCAAGAAAAGACATTGGTAGGGTTTTACCTTCACTTCCTGTTTAGCTGTGTGACAGGAAGTGAAGCCAATTTTACGAAAAGGGACACAAAGCCCAACCTAAAAAAACAAAAACAAGCAGGGGTTCCAACACTTACTTGGTTTTCCTCAAAATGCCCACAATTAGAATAGTATGGCCTTGAGCTATTTTTAAGTGCAATGCTCTAAATCAGTGCTTCTCAAGTACCTCCAACAGGCCATGTTTTCAGGTTTTCCTTCATCTTACACATGTGCTTTAAATCACAGTCAATGGTTTGGTATTTTGGACAGCAATTCTCGATAAGATAAATTCACAAAACATGTCCTGTTGGGGGTACTTGAGGACTGAGGCTGAGAACCACTGCAGTAAAAAGGAAAATTGAATACTTACCGCTCTGTATTTTTCATTTCCTGGTGACTATCCCTGGCAGCACACAATCCATGCATATGCTACCATGAAGGCACCAGGTTAGACAAATAACACCTGTTTTGTTTTGACATGCCAATCAGCTGTCACATTTGTTGCATAGAAAACAAAAAACAAACATCAAAACTTTGCATCAAATTTTATGTGTCAACAAAACAAAGGGAAGCCAAAATAAAAAAAACATGAAGGTCAATTTGAAACATTAGTCACAACATCTTGAGAAAGATTTAGCAAAATAATGCAGCACAGACAATTAAATCAAAGTAAACAAACGACACACATTAACAACATCAAAAATATTTCAGGGGAACATATCCCCCACACAAAAAAATACAATCAACAAAAGTAAAACAAACATCTGTTTTGCAAAGGCATAACAAATAAAATACATGTGTTACAAACTCGATAAGGACACCAAAATGTACTTTTTGCCGGCCAGCCACAGACACAATCTTGCCTCTTTTCAGGGCAAGAGGGAGAATGCTATCTGCAAGCTTTATATAACATAGGTTTGTGTGCTAATGAGGCAATTGAAATCACATGTACAGTCCATGAAACACCCAAAATGCAAGTTCACCTAATGTAGAGAAGGATGTCCTTCAATTACTAACCCAAAAAAACACTCTCTGAGCATGCCCGGAAACATCCAGGTGCTGTTCACACACAAAAAGCACCAACAAAAATAAATAAGTGCCTGAGCATGCTCAGACCAACAGAAATGCAGCTAGCAGAAAATAAGCCCCCCCCCCTGTCCAAAATTAAGCACATCATCCAGCATGCTACAAAATTAAAGATGGGACAAACACCCCCCTCCCCCGGTCCGGGGGGCAAACAAAGAGCCTAACATGGGCAAAAGTTATACAACAAATACCATTGCAGTCTATGGGAACTGACTTGTTAATTTTGCTAGTCCCCACTTGGCTGGCTTATCTTCTAGTTATTGGCCTTAAAATGGGTATGGGGGCCCAGGTCCCACCCTAAGGGACATATATCAATGTCACCAATTTGAACAACACCAAAAACTAAACAAGGAGAAGTGTGTTTAAATATGCCAAATTGCTTAAGGGCCATTTCACACCACATGCAGTCCATTGCATTTTTAATGCATCAAAAATGCATGGAAAGTTGGTTATATGGTTCTAAATGGCAGTGTTTGTTCCAGTGCGTTCCAGTTTTACAAAAAAAGTAGAACATGCTGCATTTTACCTGCACTGGACTGTACTGGAACGCTGCAAAACGCATAAAAAAATGCACTGGAACGCACCTAAATGCACCAAAAACGCACTGGAACACACTTATCCTTATCTATGGTTAAGGGCCAGTTCACACCATAGAAACACAGTCTGGATGCGTTCCAGGTGCTTTTCTGCATGCGCGTTTTTGATGCGTTCCAGTGCATTTTTGGTGCATTTTTGATTCAGTCCAGTGCTTTTCCCCCCCCTTTTTCACTTAACCTTAAGGGCCAGTTCACACCAGACGCAGTTCCGTTCAGTTTTGTGCACATTTTTTCTGCACTAAAAATGCATGCACAGTGTTTTCCATATATTCCAATGGCTCTTGTTGGCTCTAGTTCACACTAGGGATGAGCTTCGAGTTCGAGTCAAACTCATGTTCGACTCGAACATTGCCTGTTCGCCGAACAGCGAACAAATTGGGGTGTTCGCGGCAAATTCGAAAAGTCTATGGGAGTGCTAATTATAAAGGCTTATATGCAAGTTATTGTCCTAAAAAGTGTTTGGGGACCTGGGTCCTCCCCCAGGGGACATGTATCAATGCAAATTTTTTTTTTTAAAACTGCAGTTTTTTCGGGAGCAGTGATTTTAATAATGCTTAAATTGAAACAATAAAAGTGAAATATTCCTTTAAATTTCGTACCTGGGGGGTGTGTATGATATGCATGTAAAGTGGTGCATGTTTCCCGTGTTTAGAACTGTCCCTGCAAAAAATTTCATTTTTGAAGGAAAAAAAGTCATTTAAAACTCACTCGCGGCTAATAATGAATTGTCGGCTTTTATCAATACATACAAAAGTCATTGATAAAAAAAAAAAAAAGCGTGGTGGTCCCCCAGAATTCAATTACCAGGCCCTTCAGGTCTGGAATGGATATTAAGGGGAACCCCGCCGCAAATTTAAAAAAAAAAGGGCGTGGGGTTCCCCCAAATATCCATAGCAGGCCCTTCGGATCTGGTATGGATTTTAAGGGGAACTCCACCCCAAATTAAAAAAAAATGGCGTTGAGTCCCCCCAAAAATCCATACCAGACCCTTATCCGAGCACACAACCTGGCCGGCCGCAGGGGAAGAGGGGCAACGAGAGAGCGGCCCCCCTCCCTCCTGAACCGTACCAGGCCACATGCCCTCAACATGGGGAGGATGTCCCCATGTTGATGGGGACAAGGGCCTCATCCCCACAACCCTTGCCCGGTGGTTGTGGGGGTCTGCGGGCGGGGGGCTTATCGGAATCTGGAAGACCCCTTTAACAAAGGGGACCCCCAGATCCCTGCCCCCCTATGTGAATTGGTAAGGGGTACATTGTACCCCTACCATTTCACGAAGAAAGCGTAAAAAAATGTAAAAAAAAAAACACACAAACACCTTGAAAAAGTCCTTTATTAAAAAATTTAAAAAATTTAAAAAAAACATTCTAGCGGTGAAATCCAGTGTCCCGCGGCAATCCGATGTCCAGCGCTGTCCGTCATTGGTTTTGCCTTAGCGGACCTGATGGGGAACTTCCTCCTCAGTGTTTTAAATGTATAGACCCGCCCCTTCTAAAGTTCCCCATCAGGTCCGCTCAGCGGACCAGATGCGGAACATGACAAGGGGCGGGTCTATACATGTATTACCACAGTGAGAGAAGTTCCCCATCAGGTCCGCCCCCTCAGTATGTCGGACCCGCCTACGTCATTGGCCTGGGCGGGGAACTTCCTTCACTGTGTAATTTAAATTTACACAGTGAAGGAAGTTTCCCGCTCAGGCCAATGACGTAGGCGGGGTCCGACATACCGAGGGGGCGGACCTGATGGGGAACTTCTCTCACTGTGGTAATACATGTATGGACCCGCCCCTTGTCATGTTCCGCATCTGGTCCGCTGAGCGGACCTGATGGGGAACTTTCTTTAGAAGGGGCGGGTCTATACATTTAAAACACTGAGGAGGAAGTTCCCCATCAGGTCCGCTGAGGCAAAACCAATGACGGACAGCGCTGGACATCGGATCGCTGCGGGACACTGGATTTCACCGCTGGAAAGTTTTTTTTTTATTATTATTTTTTTTTAATAAAGGACTTTTTCAAGGTGTTTGTGTGGTTTTTTTGACATTTTTTTTTACGCTTTCGTCGTGAAATGGTAGGGGTACAATGTACCCCTTACCAATTCACATAGGGGGGGGCCGGGATCTGGGGGTCCCCTTTGTTAAAGGGGTCTTCCAGATTCCGATAAGCCCCCCGCCCGCAGACCCCCACAACCACCGGGCAAGGGTTGTGGGGATGAGGCCCTTGTCCCCATCAACATGGGGACATCCTCCCCATGTTGAGGGCATGTGGCCTGGTACGGTTCAGAAGGGAGGGGGGGCCGCTCTCGTCCCCCCCTTTTCCCCTGCGGCCGGCCAGGTTGCGTGCTCGGATAAGGGTCTGGTATGGATTTTTGGGGGGACTCCACGCCATTTTTTTTTAATTTGGGGTGGAGTTCCCCTTAATATCCATTCCAGACCTGAAGGGCCTGGTAATTGAATTCTGGGGGACCCCCACGCTTTTTTTTTTATTTTTATCAATGACTTTTGTATGTATTGATAAAAGCCGACAATTCATTAATAGCCGCGAGTGAGTTTTAAATGACTTTTTTTCCTTCAAAAATGACACTTTGTGCAGGGACAGTTCTAAGCATGGGAAACATGCGCCACTTTACATGCATATCATACACACCCCCCAGGTACGAAATTTAAAGGAATATTTCACTTTTATTTTTTCATTTTAAGCATTATTAAAATCACTGCTCCCGAAAAAACTGCCGTTTTTAAAACTTCTTTTTGCATTGATACATGTCCCCTGGGGCAGGACCCGGGTCCCCAAACACTTTTTAGGACAATAACTTGCATATAAGCCTTTATAATTAGCACTTTAGATTTCGAACGTTCGAGTCCATTGTATTTAATAGGGTTCTAAAGTTCACACGAACATTTTGTCTGTTCGCAGGTTCTGGTGCGAACCAAACAGGGGGGTGTTCGGCTCATCCCTGGTTCACGCCATACAGTCAGTTTCCGGTCAGTTTCCGGTGCAAAAACTGACCGGAAACTGACTGCATGGTGTGAACTAGAGCCAACTAGAGCCATTGGAATACATGGAAAATACTGTGCATTGATTTTGTGCAGAAAAAAAGCACATGGAACTGCGTCTGTTGTGAACTGGCCCTAATAAGGACAAGTGTGTTGCAGTGCGTCTTTGGTGCATTTAGGTGCGTTCCAGTTCATTTTTGGTATGTTCCGGTGCGTTTTTTATGCATTTTACTGCGGTCCAGTACAGTTCTGTACATAAAAAATGCAGCATGACCATTTTTTTTTTCCTTTCTGAAACGCAATGGAACGGACTGCAGTGGGGTGAACTATGCCATTGGCATTAATGTGATCAACTTTCTTTGCGTTTTTCATACATCAAAAAAACGCACTGCACTGCATCTGGTGTGAACTGGCCCTAAATATCATACCTGGGGGGTGTCTATCATATGCCTGTAAAGTAGCGCATGTTTTCCATGTTTATAACAGTCCGAGAGCAAAATTACATTTCTAAAGTAAAAAAATGTAAATGTCATTTAAAAGTACTTGAGGCTGTAATGAATTGCCAGTTCCCGTCAATACAGAGAAAAATCATTGAAAGTCTTTGAAAAAGAAAAAATGCGTGGGGGTCCCCCAAAATTCCATTACCAGGCCCTTCAGGTCTGGTATGGATATTAAGGGGAACTCTGCGCAAAATTCTTAAAAATAATGGTGTGGGGGTTCCCCTCAAAATCCGTACCAGGCCCTTTGGTATGGATTTTAAGGGGAACACGGTGCCAAACTTAAAAAAAATGGCGTGGGGGTACCCCTAAAAATCCACACCAGATCCTTATCCGAGCACGCAACCTGGCAGGCCGCAGGGAAAGAAGGGGGGACGAGAGAGCGCCCCCCTCCCTCCTGAACCATACCAGGCCACATGCCCTCAACATGGGGAGGGTGCTTTGGGGTCCCCCCAAAGCACCTTGTCCCCATGTTGATGGGGACAAGGGCCTCATCCCCAGAACCCTGGGCAGTGGTTGTGGGGGTCTGCAGGCGGGGGGCTTATCGGAATCTGGAAGCCCCCTTTAACAAAGGGGACCCCCAGATCCCGCCCCCCCGTGTGAAATGGTAAGGGGTACAAATGTACCCCTATCATTTCCCCCAAAAAAGTGTCAATAATGTTAAAAATGACAATAGACGGTTTTTGACAATTCCTTTATTAATGTCTTCTCCTTTCCCCGCTTCTTCTTCTTCTTCCATCTATCTTCTTCTTTTCTCCATTCGGGTTTCTTCCTCCATCTTGTTCTTCCTCTTCTTTCTTCCTTCTTCCTTCGGTGTTCTCGTCCTCATCTTGCTCCGGCTTCTTGTTCCCCGCTTCTATCTCGACGTCCTGCTTGCATTGAAGGTTCCCGCTGTGTGACGCTTCTTCTGACAGTTCTCCTCTGAGTCCGCGTCCACCCGGTGACCCCGCCCCCCTCTGACGCACATGGACTTCACAGGGACTGCCCTATGGCTTTCGCCGTGGTGTCAGAGGGGGGTGGGGTCACCGGGTGGATGCGGACTCAGAGGAGAACTGTCAGAAGAAGCGTCACACAGCAGGAACCTCGAATGCCAGCGGATCGTCCAGAGAACGAATCGGGGAACAAGAAGCCGGAGCAAGATGCGGACGAGAACACTGATGGAAGAAGGAAGAAGGAAGATGAAGTGGAGAAAGGAGAAGACATTAATAAAGGAATTGTCAAAAACCGGCTATTGTAATTTTTAAAATTTTGGACACTTTTTTGTGAAATGGTAGGACCCCATTACCATTTCACACAGGGGGGGGCAAGATCTGGGGGTACCCTTTGTTAAAGGGGGCTTCCAGATTCCGATAAGCCCCCCACCCACAGACCCCCACAACCACCGGCCAGGGTTGTGGGGATGAGGCCTTTGTCCCCACTAACACCCCCAAAGCATCCTCCCCACGTTGAGCGCATGTGACCTGGTACGGTTCAGGAGGGAGGGGGGCCGCTCTCGTCCCCCCCTCCTTTCCTGCGGCCTGCCAGGTTGCGTGCTCGGATAAGGGTCTGGTGTGGATTTTTAGGGGGACCATGCCATTTGTTTTTTAAATTTGGCGAGGAGTTCCCCTTTATATCCATACCAGACCTGAAAGGCCTGGTACTTGAATTTGGGGGGACCCCCACACATTTTTTTTTCAAAGACTTTCAATGACTTTTCTCTGTATTGACGGAAACCGGCAATTCATTATAGCCGCAAGTGCTTTTAAATGCCTTTTTTTTCCTTTAGAAATGTCATTTTGCTCTCGGACTGTTATATAATGGCAAGTTTAGAGGAGCGCCCATTAAACTTATGCAAATACATTTACGTAACTTGACATTTACTAAGATTTTGCCGGCGCAGTGAACTGGCGCATTTGAACGAGCGCAAATGCCGCGCAGTGCACATTTAGACCTCTCGCAGTTATAAATGTAATTGCAGTCGCAGCAGGCTGGTTCAGAAAAAGTTACTTTCTCATTTTATTTTGGGCATATTTGTTACTTGGGCAGTTGTCACTATACTTCCTCACATCACCCCACATCACCCCATTATATTGGCACTTCCAGCTTCTTTATATTTTCATTTGAAGATGCTGTGCGCCAGGTCCATAGTGGCGAACTGAGCGCCTCCTCCCGTGCGCCGAGAACACTATAGTAAATGGGGAATAGCGCTGCGTTACCGGCGCAACTGTTTTGTAAATACCAAAACTGCGCTGCGCGCGCCGATGCGCCGCAACTCATGGCGCAAATGGTTTGTAAATCAGCCCAGTACTCTCTATGTTCAGTGGTGATGTTCAAATTTCACATTAAAGCGGAGGTCCACCCGCAATTTTTTTTTTTTAAAGTCAGCAGCTACTAACAGTGTAGCTGCTGACTTTTAATAAGGACACTTACCTGTCCTACTCGCCCGCGATGTCGGTCCCCCGACGGCAATCGATCGCTGCTGGCAGGTCCCGGCTCCTCCATCCTGACTCAGAGAAACAGGCAGTGAAGCCTTACGGCTTCACTGCCCGTTTCCTACTGCGCATGCGCCGCTCGTACGGCGCTTTATGAATGGGCGGCTTGCCTCCTGGGATACACACAGTTCCCAGAAGGCAGCGCGCCCCATTCACAAGAAGAGGAAGCGGAAGGAGACCCACCGCGGATAAGAAGAGGCACATTAGAGGCAGATTATGGGACTTCCGCATAGCAACGGGCATTTCGGGTGAGTATAAATTATTATTTTTTTTCCTATTAATTTTTTTCTTTTTTTTTTATAGGATTTTTAATGTAAAAAAAAATTCTTGGTGAACCTCCGCTTTAAGTGGGATTATTATTGTTTTCTATGGAATGACAAACATATGAGAGAATGTAATGCCCATAGAGTATAATGGGAAGCAAGATGTGACCTGGAGTCATAACCATTGCTCATATCAGATCAATCTTTAGCAGACATACTCTCCATGTTCAGTGGTGATGTTCACATTTGACATTAAGTGGGATTATTATTGTTTTCTATGGAATGACAAACATATGACAGAAGGGAATGCTCATAGAGTATAATGGGAAGCAAAATATAAACTCATTTGCAGGCAAATCTGAGAGCCATAGCAATTTCACCTTTCCCACAGGTGTTCCTGTGTAGAGTAGTAGATAGTAAGATTGAGATTATTTGGGATTACAGGTGTCTTCTATGGAATGACAGATAAATGATGGAATGGAATGCCCATAGACTTTAACAGGGAGATGGAATGCCCATAGAGAATAATGGAATAAAATGGAATGCCTATAGAGAATAATTGAAACAAAATATATCAATTAGTGACATAATCTTCAGACATATCAAATTACCGACTTTTAAATATCATTGGCCATATTTAATATTGGCAGGATTATTATTTTTTTCTATGGAATGACAGCAGTGGCGTAGCTAGCACATCTGGCACCCGGGGCTGGACATTTTTTTTGCACGGCCCCCCCCCCCCCCAAGAAAAATGGTATGTGGCAATATAGAGGCGCCATGCCACCACACTGTGGGTGTGATCAGATTGCACCAACAGTGGGAGGAGCTTAAATAGCCATATGGTTTAATGACTGTGCCACAAGCGAGTATATAGTAGACAGTACAATCCTTAGTACACTGATTTTAATAAAATAAAACTGTTCTGTTGCATATCCTTTACTACACACAGCTATCCTTAAAGTGATATTAATATATATATATATATTTTAATAATAAATATGTTATACTTGCCTGCTATCTGCAGTGGTTTTGCACAGATTAGCTTGGATTCTCCTCTTCTTGGGTTCCTCACCAGAACTCCTGGCCCCTTCCTCTTTCTGGGTGCCCCCACAGCAAGCAGCTTGCTATGGGGGGCACCCAAGCAGGCACGCTCCTGAAGTGCGGCTCGGTGAGTCCATTCACACACATATCCATGGCTCTACTCCGCTCCCTCTCTCTTCTGATTGGTTCACTGGTTGTGATTGACAGCAGTGTGAACCAATGGCTCCCCCTGCTGCCAAAAGCCAATCAGGAGTGCAAGTCCCCAGACAGCCAAGGCTCTTGCGGACATCGCTGGATAGAGAGGGGGCTCAGGTAAGTATTGGGTGGGGCTGGGGGGACTGCTGCACCCAGAAGGTTTTTTACCTTCATGCATATAATGTTGTGCCGTTATAACCACTTTAACAAAGAATGTGCTGTACTTAGAATGAAGTAGTCAGGAGTAAGAAATGTAAAACACAGTGAGGGGAATTTATCAAAACTGGTACAGTCAGAATCTGAAACAGCTCTGCATGTCAACCAATCAGTTCTATTTTCAGCTTGTTCATCTTTAAAAATAAAAGCTATGAGCTGACATGCACAGCTGTTCCAAATTCTGCCTGCTCTAGTTTTGCTAAATTCCCCTAAGGGCTCATGCAGACAGGCCCTGAGACAGGCCCGGAGACAGGCCCTGAATGCTGAGCCAGGCCCTGAATGCTGAGCCACTTTTTGCTGCATCTGCATCCACCAGAGAGAAATCACCTATAGAAGTGGGTGCACAGATCCAAATGCATCCATTCCTGTCTGCAGGTCAAATTTAGACATTCAACTATATCTATGCAGCTTCTGTGTCCCAATTGACTTTGTCTGGACTGCCTGCACAGGGATGCACAGAACATGGTACAAGCCCATCACACTGGGCATGGACACATATGTTCCATGTGAATGAGACCTAATAGTTATGTTGGCCAGATACCAGGAAAGAGAAGATATCGGGTAACTAAAAGAGAAGTATGGGAATTTTATTTATGAATCATTCTTACCTAGGTGGATGCTGCATCTGTCCGCCGCTGGCTCTAAGGCTGAGAACCGAGTAATCAATCAGCTGATCACTCAGTTCTCAGAGCTCCCTGAGCGGAGAGCTGGTGGCTGTCAGTCTCTGGCTCCGTGCTCTTACCCCACCCCCGCTACTCATTAAAAACACTGGACCGTGTGAGGAGGTGGGAGTGGCCGCTGAAAGGCTGAGCTGGGTGCCGGTCCAGGCATGTGGGCGGATCCCAACCTTATGGGTGTGATCTTTCCCCAGCCTGGACCGGCTCTGTGACATCAACTGACAGCAGGCTTAAGCCTGCTGTCAGCAAAAATGGGTCACAGGAGTGCAAAACAATCTGCACTGCTGTGATCAACAGGAGAAGTACAACTCAACACGCTTTGGCTGTACTTATCCTTTAATAAATCTATCACACAACCCATCTCTCTGCTCCTGTTTGCCATTGCTTGCGACAATTGATAAATGTCCCCGTTTTATGTTGTGAACTCACCCTCCAGGGCCCAGGCAGGCTCTTCCTCAGCCCAGGCTTTTAATAAAGGCTCTTTCTCCCTGAAGCTGGAAGGTCCTTCAGGCACCCTCTTTCCTAGTCCAGAGGGCCTCTATCATCCCCCTCTTATAGTCCAGGGCCTCCAGACACCCCTTCTCCTAATCTGGCACCTCCAGGCAACCCCTCACCTAGTTCAGTATCTCCCTTGTACCCCCCAATCCAGGGGCCTTTGCCACACCAACCACCATTTCCTAGTCAATGGCCTCCTCTGTACCCACCCCCCTAGTCCATGGTCTCCTTTGCACTCCTCTCCTGGTCCAAGGCCTCCTTTTCAGCCCACCCAAAGTTAAGAGCCTCCTCTGCAACCTGCTCGCCGAAACCAGATCCTTTATCAACCCCACTTTTGAAGTAAAATGGCTTCCTCTACATCCCCCAGTCGAGGGCCTCCAGTGTACTCCACTCCTAGTCCAGAGCCTCCTCTGCACCCCCCGAGCCTACACAGGTGTCCGGGGCTCCTGTGCACCCCCCCAGTCAGGGGCCTCTTATGCACCCCCCAGGCAAGGACCTCCTCTGCATCCCCCAAGTCTAGGGTCTCCTCTGTGCCCCCCTCCCAGGTCAGGACCTCCTTTGCATCCCCCAAGTCCAGGGGCTTCTTTGCGCCCCCCCCAGGTCAGGGCCTTCTCTGCACCCCCCAGCCCAAGGCCTCCTCCGCACCCTCCATCAGCCCTCCCAGGGCCTCCACTGAACCTTCCAGTCCAGGGCATCCTTTAACCCCCCCTCAGCCCAGGGCCTCATCTGTTCCCCCCCCTTAGCCCAGGGCCTCATCTGCACCCCCCCTCAGCCCAGGGCCTCATCTGAACCCTCCCACAGCCCAGTGCCTTCACTGCACCCCCCCCCTCAGCCCAGGGCCTCCTCTACACCCCCTGTCCAGTCCAAGGCCTTCTTTTAAGCCTCCCCTTCTTTGGGATGCCTCACGCAGAAAAGACATAGGCTGTCCCTGGTGAGACCTACCTGTCCATTACACTTGATCGGACACCAGTGACACCCTGAGAGCAGCGGTTCCCAGCGCAGGTGGGAGCGGAACCCCTGGCGGCGCCCCCCTAGATGGTTCACCTGGGGCAGGAGTCCCCCCTGCCCCCCACCCTAGTTTCGGCCATGCATGGCAAAGGTGAATTACAGAAGGTAATGCCCATAGAAGTATAATGGGAAGCAAAATATAAACTAATTTGCAGGCAAATCTGAGAGACATAGCAATTTCACCTTTCCCACAGGTGTTCCTCTAGTAGAGTAGCAGATAGTACATTTGAGATCATTTTGGATTATAGCTGTTTTCTATAGAATAACAGATAAATGACAGAAAGGAATTTTCATAGACTTTAACATGGAGATGGAATGCCCATAGAAAATAATGGAACAAAATGGAATGCCCATAGAGAATAATGGAAACAAAATATTTCAATTAGTGACAGAATCTTTAGATATATCAAATGAATATTTAGCAAACCTACTTCTAAATATCATTGGCCATGTTTAATATTGCCATAAAGCGTGATTATTATTTTTTTCTTTGGCATGACAAAGGTGAATCACAGAAGGGAATGTCTATAGAATATAATGGGAAGCAAAATATAAACTCATTTGCAAGTATAGCGGTAACCCCAGTTAAGAGGGCTGCTGGTATTGATTTCTTGGGCTCTGTAGTGCACCGCTGTCAACCCGTGGCAATTGGCTCTACCCTCCCGTGGCACAGCTAGTAAGGGGAGATAGGACTGCATGACCGGCAACTCTGGGTGACACAGTCCTATGGCAAACACACACAGTAAAATGTTTAAACTTCTGTATAAAGTAAAAGAAACAGACACCAATGTACTTGACCCAGGTATATTTACTGAGACTAATGGGCAAGTAATAAACAAGAGTATAAGATTATTTGCAGCTCCCTGCAATAAACAGTATTCAAACAAACAGAATAGGCAGGTATTGCTATGCAACTCTACCGATACCCTTTTTCAGCTACTTCCCCTCGTGGGCAGACTGACACCCAGCAATGTCTACCTATGCAGTCAGGCCTGACTGAACTAAATGGAAGTTCTGTAAAGGAATCTTCGCTAGCAAAACTCAGTGGTGCACTTGATGAACAAACTTTGTAATACAACAGGGTAGTAGAAATACAGTATTTGGCTGTGAGCAAGTGCTCTCTCACCAACCGGACCAGTTCCAGTCCGTCTCCTCCGCCAATGCGTCTAGGCACATGGATCCATCGACATCCGGGTCTTCGGTCCTCCTGGTACAGCACAGCAGGGATGAAAAGATGTCTCTCAGGTTCCGCTAGGCTGGCGGAGGGCTCTTTGGAAGAAAATGCCCAGGCTTCAGGCCTGGGTTTTCAGCAGTCTCAGACAGAGTTCTTGCTTGCTAGCAGGGAGGTGTCCAAAGAGACAGAATAAACTCCGCCTCCCCTTTATAAAGTCCGCCCCAGCAGTCCTTGCTCCGGGGCAATGCACCCTGGGTGCTGTAAGATGTCTTGGGAAATGTAGTCTCTGGATATTAAAGGGGAATACCCCGCTACACACTCCCCCCACTTAGAATCTTTGGTCCCCAAAGACAGTATCAACAAAAGGCACATACTACATCATTCAAAGCTGTAAGAGATGTTGGCAGGGGAAGTTCCCACCAGAAATGAGGAAGGGAATTACCCTGCCCACAGGTCACTTCTGCAAGAGTGGCCTTCCTAACTGTGCCAGGGAGTGAGCTGGGGTTGCCTTCCACCAAATGTACAGTGGAGGGACCAGATGTTGGTATTGTCCTTCTTGCGGTCGTGACTGTGTCCTCAGAATTTTCTCCCATCTGGGCATAGGTTAATTTACGGGGAGGACGAATGACTCTCTTCATTCCTTGCTCCCTGAGAGTCACAGTCTCAGCCACTCCAGGTTCTTCTTCTGGCACTGTGGTGAAAACTTCTTCTGCTTCCTGGGCATCCAACTCAGATGCAGAGAGGTGTATGGAATCCCTTGGATCTTCAGCAGACAAGTTATTTTGAACATCTTCCCATTCTTGGAACTGAAGACTGGATGGGACAAATTCAGTGGCTTCTACATTCAAAGTGTTATCCCCAAGATCTTCAGAGGGTGGAAGGTCAATGGACGATGGTGCAGGGGCCTGAGACGGCCATAACCAGCTGAGTTCTGTTTCCTCCTCACTTTGGTCTGAAGCTTCCTCCTCCCTAGGTAAAGTTGCTTGTGACATAGTGCTAGGTCGAGGAGTATGAGTGGTAGAAGGTAGCCCAGGAGAATCCAGAGTAGGTGGCATCCTAACGGCCTCAGACAGAGGTAACAGATGGTTACAGTGCCAGGTCTTCAGTGGCCCTATTTTCCCTTCTGGCTTCACTTGGTAGACTGGCAGATCCGGTAACTTCTTGCAGATCACATAAGGCTCTGATCTCCACCTGTCTGCCAGCTTATGTTTTTCGGGAACACCTAAATTTCTCAGTAACACTCGATCTCCAGGCTGCAGATCTTGAATCCGAATCTTCAAGTCGAAATTCCGCTTGTTTCGGGCTCCTCTCTGGTCGGAGGTTAACTGAGCCTTCTCATAGGCCAACTTTAAGCTTTTCCTCAGCCTGTCCACATACCCCTTATGTGAGGCAGCAGATGTGTGGTCCACGGAAGTGCCGAAAGCCAAATCCACTGGCAGTCTCGCCTCTCTCCCGAACATGAGTCTATAGGGGGAATACCCTGTGACATCACTGATGGTGCTGTTGTAAGCATGCACTATTGCTGCTATGTGCTTGCCCCAGTGCTGCTTTTCCTCACTAGACAGGGTTCCCAACATGTTTAGAAAAGTCCTGTTGAACCTCTCTGGTTGGGCATCCCCCTGAGGATGATAGGGAGTAGTGCGAGTCTTCTTTATGCCTAAAAAATCCTGCAACTTCTTGATTAATCGACTCTCGAAATCCCTTCCTTGGTCTGAGTGGAGGCGTTGAGGTAATCCATAATGGACAAAGTACTTTTCCACCAAGGTTTTAGCAACGGTGGAGGCCTTCTGGTCCTTGGTTGGAAAAGCCTGGGCGTAACGAGTGAAATGGTCGGTTACCACCAGAACATTTCCATGTCCACTCAGGTCAGGTTCTAGACAAAGGAAGTCAATGCATACCAAGTCCAAGGGTCCCTGACTTTGTAGGTGGCCCATTGGGGCAGCTTGACGTGGCAGTGTCTTCCTTTGTATGCAGCGAGCACATGAGTGACAGTACTCCTCCACTTCAGCCCGCATGCAGGGCCAATAGAACCTACTCCTCACTAGTTGAAAGGTTCGTTCAGCCCCTAAGTGGCCATCATTATCATGCAGAGCAGTTAAGACAGTTTTCCTGTGCTTTTCTGGCAAGAACAGCTGCCACTTATCTTCCAGGTCATCAGAGGGGCCCCTTCGGTAGACCACCCCCTGATGCACCTGTAACCTGTCCCATTCTTTGTGGATGGATCGAGTCTCCTTTGAGGAGTCATGTAGGAGCCTATCAGGATCCTGATCCTCCAGAACTTCCAAAGCTAATCTTCCCCAGGGGTCTTCCAACTGATCCCTTCTGAGGTCCTTCTTGGATAGCTTCGGCAAGTCATCTTCGCCAATCTGGGTCACATCACAATAGTACTTGGGTACTCCCACCACAGAGACTCCGACTTCTTTGGCCCTGGATCCGCCACTAACTTGAAGCTGTGCCCCTTGACATAGGGCCCTCACTCCGTCCGGGGTCACTTGGGTCCAATCTTCAATGCGGCAAGTGGGAGCATGAGACCTTCTTGACAATGCGTCAGTATCTCGGTTCCCTGCTCCAGGCCTATACTTCAGGCTGAAGTTGAAGCCGGAAAGGGCTGCCAACCAACGGTGGCCGGTGGCATCCAACTTGGCTGTGGTGAAGAGATAGGTAAGTGGGTTATTATCAGTCTTTACAGTGAATTCAGCTCCATACAGGTAGTCTCTGAGCTTATCCACAACTGCCCACTTTAGGGCCAGGAACTCTAACTTGTGGGTGGGGTAATTCTTCTCCGCTGGTGTTAGACTTTTGCTGACATAGGCGACTGGCCTTAGCTGTCCTTCATATTCCTGGTACAGCACACCTCCCAGGCCATCATGGCTGGCATCCACATGCAGTTCATACGGTTTCTTGGTGTCAGCATAGGCCAATACCGGGGCAGTGGTCAGACTCTTCTTTAGCATTTTGAAGGCTTCTTCACATCTCGCTGTCCACTGGCCTTCCACTGACTCTCCCAGCTTTCTGGGGCCAGTCTCATCTTCCTCTCCCTCTGTCTTCAGCAACTCATTCAGAGGTTTGGCTATTTTTGCAAATCCTTCCACGAATCGACGGTAGTAGGAGCAAAACCCGAGGAAGGATCTGAGTTCAGTCACAGTGGTTGAGCGAGGCCAGGAGGTAACGGCTTCAAGCTTGTCAGGATCGGTAGACACTCCCACTTCAGACACTGGGGGGCTGATTTACCAAACGTTTGCGCCATGAGTATTGGCGCATCTGCGTGCGCAATGGCTGTTTTGGTATTTACAAAACATTAGCGCCGGTAGCGCAGCCCTATTTCCCATTTACTATAGTGTTGTCGGCGGACGGGAGGAGGCGCTCAGTGTGCCACTATGGACCTGGCGCAGGGCATGTTAAAATCTAAATATAAAGAAGCTGGAAGTGAGAAAATATTGGGGGTGACATGGGGTGATGTGAGGAAGTGTAGTGACACCTGCCCAAATAACTAATATGCCCAAAATAGAGTGGGAAAGTAACTTTTTCAAAACCAGCCCGCTGCGCCGGCAAGTACGATTCGAGCTGCGGGAGGTATTTTTGTGCTCAGCGCGGGAATTTCAATGGTTTAAATGTGCCAAGACACTGCGCCGGCAAAATCTTAGTAAATGTCAGGCCACCTAAGTCAATTTGCATAAGTTGAACTGGCGCAGCTCTGAACTTCCCAGTGCGCCTGCAAAATGTCATTTCTAAAGGAAAAAAAAAACCCATTTAAAAGCAGCCGCGGCTATAATGAATTGTCGGCTCTCGGCAATATAGAGAAAAGTCATAGAAAGTGTTTGCTAACCAAAAAAAAAAAGCATGGGGGTCCCCCCAAATTCCATAACCAGGCCCTTGAGGTCTGGAATGGATATTAAGGGGAACCCCGCTGCAAATTTTTTTTAAAAATGACGTGCGGGTTCCCCCCAAATATCCAAACCAGGTCCTTCAGATCTGGCATGGATTTTAAGGGGAACTCCACCCCAAATTTTCTAAAAAAATGGCGTGGAGTTCCCCCAAAAATCCACACCAGACCCTTATCCGAGCACATAACCTGGCCGGCCGCAGGGGAAGAGGGGGGGACGAGAGCGGCCTCATCCCCACAACCCTTGCCCGGTGGTTGTGGGGGTCTGCGGGCAGGGGGCTTATCGGAATCTGGAAGACCCCTTTAACAAAGGGGACCCCCAGATCCCGGCCCCCCCCTGTGTGAAATGGTAATGGGGTACAAATGTACCCCTACCATTTCACAAGGAAAGTGTCAAAAATTTAAAAAAGGACAAGAGCCGGTTTTTGACAATTCCTTTATTAATGTCTTCTCCTTTCTTCCATCTTCTTCTTCCTTCTTCTTCCATCTTCTTCTTCTCTCCATTCGGGTTTCTTCCTCCATCTTCATCTTCCTCTTCATCTTTATCTTCATCTTCCTTCTTCCTTCGGTGTTCTCGTCCGCATCTTGCTCCGGCGTCTTCCCTTCTTCTTTCTTCTCCGGCCGCTCCGTTTGAATTGGAGGTTCCCGCTGTGCGACGCTTCAGTTCTCCACTTGGTCCGCTACCACCCGGTTGCTCCGCCCCCCTCTGTCACCACGGGAAAGTCCCCGTGAAATCCATGTGCGTCAGAGGGGGGCGGGGTCACCGGGTGTAAGCGGACCCAGAGGCGAACTGAAGCGTCGCACAGCGGGAACCTCCAATTCAAACGGAGCGGCCGGAGAAGAAAGAAGAAGGGAAGACGCCGGGGCAAGATGCGGACGAGAACACCGAAGGAAGAAGGAAGATGAATATGAAGATAAAGATGAAGAGGAAGATGAAGATGGAGGAAGAAACCCGAATGGAGAAAAGAAGAGGATGAAAGAAGAAGGAAGAAGATGGAAGAAAAGAAAAGACATTAATAAAGGAATTGTCAAAAACCGGCTCTTGTAATTTTTTACATTTTTGACACTTTCCTTGTGAAATGGTAGGGGTACATTTGTACCCCATTACCATTTCACACAGGGGGGGCCGGGATCTGGGGGTCCCCTTTGTTAAAGGGGTCTTCCAGATTCCGATAAGCCCCCTGCCCCCAGACCCCCACAACCACCGGGCAAGGGTTGTGGAGATGAGGCCCTTGTCCCCATCAACATGGGGACATCCTCTCCTTGTTGAGGGCATGTGGCCTGGTACGGTTCAGGAGGGAGGGGGGGCCGCTCTCGTCCCCCCCTCTTCCCCTGCGGCCGGCCAGGTTATGTGCTCGGATAAAGGGTCTGGTGTTGATTTTTAGGGGGACTCCACAACATTTTTTTTTAAATTTGGGGTGGAGTTCCCCTTAAAATCCATGCCAGATCTGAAGGGCCTGGTATGGATATTTGGGGGGAACCCCACGTAATTTTTTTAAAAATTTGCAGCGGGGTTCCCCTTAATATCCATTCCAGACCTGAAGGGCCTGGTTATGGAATTTGGGGGACCCCCACACATTTTTTTTTTGGTTAGCAAAGACTTTCAATGACTTTTATCTGTATTGACGGGAACCAGCAATTCATTATAGCCGCAAGGACTTTTAAATGACTATTATTTTACTTTAGAAATGTCATTTTGCTCTTGAACTGTTATAAACATGGAAAACATGTGCTACTTTACAGGCATACTATAGACACCCCCCCAGGATGATATTTAGGGCCAGTTCACACCGGATGCAGTGCAGTGCGTTTTTTTGATGCCTGAAAAACGCAAAGAAAGTTGATCACATTAATGCCAATGGCATAGTTCACACCACTGCAGTCCGTTCCAGTGCATTTCAGAAAGCCAAAAAATAATTGGTCATGCTGCATTTTTTAGGTACAAAACTGTACTGGACCCCAGTAAAACACATCAAAAACGCAACGGAATGTACCAAAAATGCACTGGAATGCACCGCAACGCACCTAAATGCACCAAAGACGCACTGCAACACACTTGTCCTAAGTGAAAAGAGGGGGAAAAAAACACTGGACTGCATCAAAAACGCCTCAAAAATGCACTGGAATGTGTCAAAAACGCGCATGCAGAAAAGCACCTGGAACGCATCCAGACTGCGTTTCTATGGTGTGAACTAGGGCCAGTTCACACCATAGAAACACAATCCGGATGCGTTCCAGGTGCTTTTCTGCATGCACGTTTTTCATGCGTTCCAGTGCATTTTTGGTAAGTTTTTGATGCAGTCCAGTGCTTTTTTTTCACCCCTCTTTTTTATTAACCATAGATAAGGACAAGTGTGTTCCAGTGCGTTTTTGGTGCATTTAGGTGTGTTCCTGTGCGTTCCAGTGCGTTTATGATGCGTTTTGATGCGTTCCAGTACAGTCCAGTGCAGGTAAAATGCAGCATGTTCTACTTTTTTGGTGGAACTGGAACGCACTGGAACAAACACTGCCATTTAGAACTATATAACCAAATTTCCATGCATTTTGGATGCATAAAAAACGCAATGGACTGCATGTGGTGTGAAATGGCCCTTAAGCAATTTGGCATATTTAAAGGCACTTCTCCTTGTTTTGTTTTTGGTGTTTTCCAAATTGGTGACATTGATATATGTCCCTTAGGGTGGGACCTGGGCCCCCATTTTAAGGCCAATAACTAGAAGATAAGCCAGCCAAGTGAGGACTAGCAAAATTAACAAGTCAGTTCCCATAGACTGCAATGGGATTTGTTGGTGGTGGGGAGGGGTGATTGTCCCATCTCTAATTTTGTAGCATGCTGGATGATGTGCTTAATTTTGGACGGGGGGAGGGGGGGGTTATTTTTTTCTAGCTGCATTGGTGTTGTTCTGCACATGCCCAGCCAGTTATTTTTTTTGGCGTGCTTTTTGTGTGTGAACAGCGCTTGGATATTTCTGGGCATGCTCACTCAGAGAGTGTTTTTATGGGTTAGAAATTGAAGGACATCCTTAACAGGTGTGCCCACTTTGAATTTCAGTCTCTGCATTTTGGGTGTTTCATGGACTGTGCATGTGTTTTCAATTGCCTCATTAGCACACAAACATATGTTATATAAAGCTCACAGAGCATTCGGTCGCTTGCCTTGAGAAGAGGCAAGTGTGTGGGGGGCAAAATGTACATGTTGGTGTCCTTATCGAGTTTGTAACACATGTATTTTATTTGTTATGCCTTTGCAAAACAGGTGATTGGTTAACTTTTGTGTTTTGTTTTTTTTTGTGTGGGGAAAATGTTCCCCTGAAATAATTCTGATGTTGTTAATGTGTGTTGTTTGTTCACTTTGATTTAATTGTCTGCTGCATTTTTTTGGCCAAAAATTGCTCAAGATGTTGAGTCTGTAACTGTTTCAAATTGACCATGTTTTTTATTTTGCCTTCCCTTTTGTTTTGTTGACCAATAAAATTAGATGCAAAGTTTTGATTGTTTTGTGTTTTCTTTGCAACAAATGTGACAGCTGATTGGCATATCAAAACAAAACAGGTGTGATTTGTCCAATCTGGTGCCTTCATGCTGGCATATGCATGGATTGTATTGTGTGCTGCCATGGAGCGTCACCAGGAAATGAAAAATACAGAGCGGTAAGTATGCAATTTTCCTTTTTTACTGCAGTGGTTCTCAGCCTCAGTCCTCAAGTACCCCCAACAGGACATGTTTTGTGAATTTAGCTTATCGAGAATTGCTGTCCAAAAATCAAAACCATTGACTGTGATTTAAAGCAAATATGCAAGATGAAGAAAAACCTGCAAACATGGGGGTAATTGAGAAGCACTGATTTAGAGCACTGCACTTAAAAATAGCTCAAGGCCATACAATTCTAATTGTGGGCATTCTGAGGGAAACGAAGTAAGTGTTAGAACCCCTGCGTGTGTTGTTTTTTTTAGATATTTTTTATTTATTTTTTGTAGTTTGGCCTTTTGTCTCCTTTTCTTAACATTGGCTTCACTTCCTGTCACACAGCTAAACAGGAAGTGAAGGTAAAACCCTACCAATGGCTTTTCTTGGGGACACAGATCAATCTAACTAGTGTCCCCATTAAGCAAATTGCACTCTAGCACTTTGTTGTGTACACCCCAAATCATTGGGTAGTTTGGGGTTTAGTAAAGACAAATCCACTCTGCAGTAAAAGTGTAGCTGCTGAAAATATAAGGGAAAGTACTGGTGATTGGATGTTACAATCATGTAAAAGCAAAGATGTTTTTTTTTTTTTGGCTTGCATGTCCCCCTCAGATATACAGCAAGTGCACGTGTAGTGCAAAGTAGATTTGCCTTTAGTAAATAAACCCCACAGTCCAAATTACCTAATAAATTGTGGTGTACCCCGCAATATGCTGGAGTGCAATGTGCATAATGGGGAAAGTATTTAGACTGACCTGTGTATCCCCAAGGAAAGACATTGTTAGGGATTTTCCCTCACTTCCTGTGTGGCTATGTGACAGGAAGTGAATTATTTGGAAGGATAAAGTGGCCAAATTATTTTGTTTAACTTTTCAAAGACTCATTCCTAAGTTGAATTGTGATGCATGTCAATGGCCCATTTAGACCCTCTTTAATCACTTGAGATCAGCACTATAACTGATCGACGGCCACAGCATGGTCCTCAATTGCCGGGAGTCCGTCAATAAACGTCCTACCCTTTGCGCGCGCTGTGGTCATAGAGTCACTGAGACTCGGGTGATGACAGATCCGAGTAAGGGGCCGATCCCTGCCCTTTACCATGTGATCAGCTGTCAGCAAATGACAGCTGATCACGTGATGTAAACAAAAGCTGGGTAATGGTTTTTGTTTTCTCCTTGTGCTGACAGCGTGAGCATAAAAAAAAAGGCAATCACCGGCTTATGTGCAAGGGACATCGGGCCCGAAGAGGAAGAGGCAATTCTGCATCATCTGTGACAATTAGTAGCCCCTGCCAGTGCCACCTAACAATGCCCACCACTGGTGCCAATCAGTGCCCATCACTGCCAACTATCATTGCCACCTAGCAGTCCCACTTCTCACTGCCCACCAGTGCCAAATATCAATGCCACCTCTCAGTGCCCACCCTTGCCACCTTATCGGTGCCCATCAGTGCAGTCTCATCAGTGTACATCAATGAAGAAGAAAAATTACCTTTTTTAAAAATATTAACCAGTTTCCTACCGCCCACCGTCAAATGACATCCTTGGCTTTGGGCGGTGACATCTGAATGATGCCTGCAGTTTCAGGCATCATTCAGATATCATTCTTTTCAGCCGGTGATTCTGTGCACAATAAAAATGATCATAGTGGCAGTTCCGCCTCTTGATCGTTCTTATAGGCGGGGGGAGGGGACGTTCCCCCCCCCCTCTTGCCGCCATCCGGTGCTTCTCCGGGCTCTCCCGTGCCACCTGGGCCTCGGAGAACGATTTGGAGATGACTGGTGACCAGATAGTCATCAGTCATCTCTATGACCATCGGAGGCGCGGGCACGACGTTATGACATCACGCCGTGTTCCTGTATGTTAACCAAGCCGTGATCTCGGCTGTCAGCATGAGATTGGTGATTTTTTTGGAACAATATCATGTTTTCCAGCCTGGAGGAGAGATGCGGGGTCTTATTGACCCTGCATCACTCCATAAAGAGGACCTGTCACACACATTCCTATTACAAGGGATGTTTACATTCCTTGTAATAGGAATAAAAGTGATCCCAAAAAAAAAAAAAAAAAGAGTAAGAAATACAAAAAAGTAAAAAAACAAAAAAAAACTAAAAAAAATTTATAAGAAAAAACGCCCATGTCCCTGATAGCTCGCGCTCAGAAGCGAACACACACGTAAGTCCCGCCCACATATGTAAACGCCGTTCAAACCACACATGTGAGTTATTGCTGCGTGCGTTAGAACGAGTGCAGCAATTCTAGCACTAGACCTCCTCTGTAATGGCAAAATGGTAACGTGTAAAAAAAATTTAAGCATCGCCTAGGGAGATTTTTAATTACTGAAGTTTGGTGTCATGCCATGTGTGTGCGCAATTTTAAAGCGTGACGTGTTAGGTATCTATTTACTCAGCATAACAACATCTTTCACATTATACCAAAAAATTGGCCGTAACTTTACTGTTTTGTAATATTTTTAGCAAACAAAAGGCGTTTGAAAATTTAGTGCGCAAATACCGAGCGAGATAAAAATTTGCAATGACCGCCATCTTATTCCCTAGGGTGTCTGCTCCAAAAAAATATATAATGTTTGGTGTTTTGAAGTAATTTTATAGCCATAAATTTATGATTTTTACATGAAGGAGAGAAGTGCCAGAATAGGCCCAGTGCTGAACTGGGTAAAATATCCATTTATTTTATTTTTAAACTTGGTTTTTTGTATTTATAGAAAAAAAAAAAAAAATAAAACACAAAGGTGATCAAATAGCACCAAAAGCAAGCTCTATTTGTGTGCCAACAAATAAAACATTTTCATTGGGTTACAGTGTTGTATGAGCGCGCAATTGTCATTAAAAGTGCATCAGCGCTGAAATGTGAAACTTGGTCTGGGCAGTGCGCAAGTGGTTAATATAAGGCTACATGCACACGGACGTTTTTCAAGCCGCTTGTTTGAGCGTTTTTTGCAGCTTAAAAACATCTCTCCATGTTAGCCTATGGCCTCATGGCCACCATGGCGTTTTGGAGCTGTAAATGGCATAGGCGTTTTTAGGCCCCATGTAGACGGGACGCTGGTGCAAAGTTTTCTGAACTAAGGTTGAAAGTGGCGTTTAGAAAGGCGCACTTTGTGGCGTTTGCATGCCGTGTTTTACCACATTTACGTGTATATAATAAGGAGCCGCCCTAAGCTCCAAAAACAGTATTATTTACGATTTTAGCTATTTAGTGAGACCAGAGTGATATGAGCAGCTGAGAGCAGCAGTGTAGTTGTATTTAGCGTGTCACTTGCCACATCACTTGCCACAAGTTGTGGATTGTCCACTTGCCACGTCAGCTGCCCCAAGTTGTGGATTGTCCACAATGCAATGGAAGCAATTTCATTTATATATATATATATATTGTGACAGCAGGAAGGTAAAGTCACCTGGTTGCATCCAGGGGGGTAGATATATTTCGCCCAGATTCAGGCTTTACGCCGACTTATACAACTAGGTGGAGAGTTGTATAAGGCTAGTGGGCTCATGGATGACTCATACCTCTAGGGAGAGGGCTGGGCGTCGTGCAGACAGGGAGTTGATGAGACCAGCTGAAGCTTGTCAGCTCATTTAGGCCTCTATAAGAACTCCCAGCTTCATTAGATGTTAGCTCATGCCTGGACCCAGACCTGTGTGGACTGTCTAGGGAGAGTGAACCCCTGTGCGGTGAGACAAAGCCTGTGTGGCTATTTGCTTGGACATTTAAAACCAGGGACTTAGGGACTAGGACAGCATTAGGCTGATCCCAGTTGTTAGTTAGGAAACCTGTATGTTTAGTCAGAGGTCAACTTGACCAGGATTTATTTTGGTTATGTTTCTTTTGCTTTGCTGTGTTTTGTCACTGTAAATAGAAAATAAACCGCACCTTTTTGATTTTGAAAACCACAACCTCCGTTTGCTGGGCCTGTTTTGTGTGGGGAGCCCATCCCGGGGGTCACACACACCCGCTGCCGAGCTAACCCCCTCACAGTTGGTGGAGAACCAGTGGCAGTTTTTTTAAGCCAGCATGGAGGAGATACTGAAACAGCTGGCTCTAGCAAATGCCAATCAACAGCAGACAAATGCAGGTTTGCAAAGGAGCCTTGCAGCCCAGCAGCAAGCTCATCAACAAGCCCAGCAGCAATCTGAGGCCCGCTTCATAGACCTGTTACAGAAGCAAGAGCAGAGACTACAACAAATGGAAGCAGTAATGCAGCAACGTCCGCAGACCAGTGAGGAAAGCCGTCCCACTAATACCGCGTCCTTTGGGGTGAGTCGTTTATTGACAAAAATGACTGGAGAGGATGATCCAGAGGTATTTTTGACCACATTTGAAAGGACTGCTGAAAGAGAAAAGTGGCCTGAGGAGCAGTGGGCTGGACTGGTGGCTCCTCTGTTAACTGGTGAATCGCAGAAGGCTTACTATGACCTAGAGCCTGACCAAGCAAAAGACTATGTGATGCTAAAAGCTGAAATATTGGCAAGGCTGGGTGTCACCCAGGCTGTCCGGGCTCAGCGTGTGCATAACTGGACTTTCCAGCTTGGAAAACCCCCCAGGTCTCAAATGTATGATCTCATTCACCTGAGCAGAAAGTGGCTACAGCCAGAGACTTTGTCCGCACCAAAGATTGTGGAACGTGTTGTAATGGATCGGTTTTTGAGAGCTCTTCCTACTGCCATCCAAAAGTGGGTAAGCCATGGAGACCCAGAGACGGCCGATGGTCTTGTGGATCGTGTGGAGAAATACTTGGCTACAGAGAACCTGACGGCCTCTTCCAGAGACACTCGGACTTTCCACCCTAAGACCAGACCATCCCCAGGGGCGGATAAGAGGATTCCAAGGGGTGAGGGTGGAGAGAGTGAGAGGGTGGGAGCTCTACCCCAAGTTTGGCGAGAACAGCCTGGGAAATCAGCGGCTCAAGAGGCGGCAAGAAGGATCGTTTGCTACCGCTGCCGGCAAGCGGGACATATTGCAGCCAATTGCCCGGTTGTGGAGGAACCCATGCAGTGTGACTTTCTGACGGGCAGACGTCAGTCGCTGTGTGCGACAGTCGCATGCACTGCCATTCGAGGAACTGAGAAACATTTATGCAAAATGTGTGTTAATGGTAGAAATGTTGTGGTATTGCTGGATTCAGGTAGCCTTGTGACCCTGATAAAGGCTGAGTTAGTTAAAACAGAGGTCTCTGGGAATAGCAAGGTAGCTGTTATTTGTGTGCATGGGGACACCCGAGAGTATCCAGTGACTACAGTGTGTTTCGAGACCCCCAAAGGTACCCTCTCTCATCCAGTGGGCTTAGTATCTCAGTTACCGCATGACGCCATTGTGGGAAGGGATTTTCCGAAGTTCTGGGAACTGTGGGATGATCCTGAGCCCCTCACTGGTGCCCCTATGTACCAGGAATGTGATAGCCAGAACTCCCCTGAGAGTGGTGAGGACTCTCCGGAATTTCCCTTATCAGTATTGGCAGGGGAGACTCAAGAAACTGGAGAGGAGCCCACCTCCTCAGACGAAAACCTACCGTCTGTGGAGTTTTCTGATCTTGAGGTTCACAGGGAAAACTTTGCCACAGAACAGTTGAAAGACCCCGCCCTAATAAAGGCACGGGAAAACGTAGTGAAAATAGATGGCGAGTTAGTGAACCCAGATAATACCTGCACTTACCCATACTTCAGCGTAGAGAAGGACCTACTGTATCGGGTGGCAAAAAGGGCAGAAGAAACCGTTGAGCAGCTTGTGGTGCCCAAACCTTACAGGAAGTTGGTGTTGGAGTTGGCCCATGGGCACATTCTTGGAGGTCATCTGGGGACAGAGAAAACCCGAGAGAGGGTATTACAGAGATTCTATTGGCCGGGGGTGATGAAGGACGTAGAAAATTATTGTTCCTCCTGCCCTGTGTGTCAGAGGTTGGCCCCGATGCCACATTTCCGTAGCCCGCTGGTCCCTCTACCCATCATTGAGGTCCCGTTTGAGAGGATCGCCATGGATTTGGTAGGTCCTATAATCAAGTCCGCTAGGGGGCACCAGTACATATTAGTTATAATGGACTATGCCACCCGTTATCCAGAAGCGATCCCTCTCCGAAATACCTCGGCCAAAACCATAGCCAAAGAGCTATCTCTTGTTTTTAGCCGGGTGGGTATTTGTAAAGAACTGCTTACGGACCAAGGTACACCCTTTATGTCCCGGGTTATGAAAGAGCTGTGTAAATTGTTCAAAGTGACGCAATTGCGTACGTCTGTGTATCACCCCCAAACCGATGGGCTGGTTGAAAGATTCAACAAAACCCTAAAACAAATGTTGAAGAAAGTGGTGGATAGAGATGGAAAGGATTGGGACTGTTTACTTCCTTATTTGATGTTTGCTATTAGGGAGGTGCCCCAATCCTCTACGGGATTCTCCCCCTTTGAGTTACTGTATGGGAGACACCCAAGAGGGCTGTTGGATATTGCCAAGGAAACTTGGGAAAGTGAGAGTTCTCCCCACAGGAGTGTGATTGAGCATGTCGCCCTGATGCAAGATCGAATTGCACAGGTAATGCCCATCGTGAAGGAACATTTGGCCCAAGCGCAATTGGCACAGCAGAGAGTGTACAACCGTGGAGCCAAGACCCGTACCTTTTCCCCGGGGGATAGGATATTGGTACTTGTCCCTACGGTTGAAAGTAAATTCCTTGCCAAATGGCAAGGCCCCTACGAGATAATGGAAAAAGTGAGCGAAGTGAATTACAAGGTCAGACAACCAGGAAGGCGAAAGCCCGAACAGATCTATCACGTTAATCTGTTGAAAGCCTGGAGGGATAGAGAGTCCCTAGTCGCAGACACTTGGTCACCAGCTCAAACTGGTTGCGTGATTCCTGAGGTTGGAATAGCAGCCACCTTGTCACAACCCCAACAACAGGAGGTTAAGGAGTTTGTGCTTCGCAACAAGGAGGTATTCTCTGAGCTGCCGGGACAAACATCTGGGGTAGAGCATGACATCATTACCCCGCCCGGTGAAAGGGTGAAGTTAAAACCCTATCGGATCCCAGAGGCTCGACGGGAGGCAATACGGGAGGAAGTACAGAAAATGCTGAACTTAGGGGTGATAGAGGAGTCCCAAAGTGATTGGTCTAGTCCCATCGTGTTGGTGCCTAAACCGGATGGGAGCTGGCGATTTTGTAACGATTTTCGTCAGTTGAACAAAGTTACAAAATTTGACACCTACCCCATGCCACGTATAGATGAGTTGATCGACTGGCTGGGAACAGCCCGATACATGACGACTCTTGACCTCACAAAAGGGTATTGGCAAATCCCCCTGGCCAAGTCGGCCAAAGAGAAAACCGCATTTGTAACCCCAGACGGGGCGTTCCAATATAAAAGAATGCCGTTCGGGTTACAGAATGCGCCAGCCACATTCCAGCGGAAAATGGACCAGATGCTGAGGCCCCATCGGAAGTATGCTGCGGCTTACCTGGATGACGTAATTGTCCATAGCACAGATTGGGCCTCACATCTGCCAAAAGTGCAAGCAGTCCTGGACTCTGTTCGGGAAGCGGGGTTTACGGCTAACCCCAAGAAGTGTACCATTGGGCAGGAGGAGGCCAAATATCTTGGGTACACCATTGGGAGGGGAGTAATAAAACCCCAACTCAACAAAGTCGAGGCCATCCAGAGTTGGCCACGTCCCAACAGCAAGAAGCAGGTACGAGCCTTTCTGGGAATCGCTGGGTATTATCGGCGATTCATTCCCCACTTTGCTTCTAAGGCTGTGCCCCTAACCAACCTGACGAAGGGGAAAGGGTCGGTCATGATTAAATGGACCCCCGAGGCTGAGGCAGCATTCCAATTCTTGAAACAAGCCTTATGTAGCCAGCCAGTGTTGTACTCACCCGACTTCTCTAAAGACTTTGTCGTACAAAGTGATGCGTCAGATGTGGGGTTAGGAGCAGTATTGTCCCAGGTCTGGAACGGGGAAGAGCACCCAGTCATTTACCTCAGCAGGAAGTTGAAGTCCCATGAGGTAAATTACGCCACCGTTGAAAAGGAGTGTTTAGCGGTGAAGTGGGCTCTAGATTCCCTTCGGTACTACCTGCTAGGTAGGCACTTTGACATGGTTACGGATCACGCTCCGTTAAAGTGGATGGCTCAAAACAAGGAAACAAATAGAAGAGTGAATAGGTGGTTCCTGGCCCTCCAGGAATTCAACTTCACAGTAAAGCATCGCCCTGGCGTTCAAATGGGGAATGTGGATGCTTTGTCTCGAGTACATGAATGCCTGATTGCTGGTGTTCCAACCCCGAGGTTAAAACAAGAGGGGGGGTATGTGACAGCAGGAAGGTAAAGTCACCTGGTTGCATCCAGGGGGGTAGATATATTTCGCCCAGATTCAGGCTTTACGCCGACTTATACAACTAGGTGGAGAGTTGTATAAGGCTAGTGGGTTCATGGATGACTCATACCTCTAGGGAGAGGGCTGGGCGTCGTGCAGACAGGGAGTTGATGAGACCAGCTGAAGCTTGTCAGCTCATTTAGGCCTCTATAAGAACTCCCAGCTTCATTAGATGTTAGCTCATGCCTGGACCCAGACCTGTGTGGACTGTCTAGGGAGAGTGAACCCCTGTGCGGTGAGACAAAGCCTGTGTGGCTATTTGCTTGGACATTTAAAACCAGGGACTTAGGGACTAGGACAGCACTAGGCTGATCCCAGTTGTTAGTTAGGAAACCTGTATGTTTAGTCAGAGGTCAACTTGACCAGGATTTATTTTGGTTATGTTTCTTTTGCTTTGCTGTGTTTTGTCACTGTAAATAGAAAATAAACCGCACCTTTTTGATTTTGAAAACCACAACCTCCGTTTGCTGGGCCTGTTTTGTGTGGGGAGCCCATCCCGGGGGTCACACACACCCGCTGCCGAGCTAACCCCCTCACAATATATATATATATATATATATATATATATATATATATA
Organism: Rana muscosa; assembly: GCA_029206835.1. Taxonomy (NCBI): domain Eukaryota; kingdom Metazoa; phylum Chordata; class Amphibia; order Anura; family Ranidae; genus Rana; species Rana muscosa. The sequence goes on from CM055117.1 coordinate 360,493,373, forward strand.
TATATATATACTGTGAGGGGGTTAGCTCGGCAGCGGGTGTGTGTGACCCCCGAGATGGGCTCCCCACACAAAAACAGGCCCAGCAAACGGAGGTTGTGGTTTTCAAAATCAAAAAGGTGCGGTTTATTTTCTATTTACAGTGACAAAACACAGCAAAGCAAAAGAAACATAAACAAAATAAATCCTGGTCAACTTGACCTCTGACTAAACATACAGGTTTCCTAACTAACAACTGGGATCAGCCTAGTGCTGTCCTAGTCCCTAAGTCCCTGGTTTTAAATGTCCAAGCAAATAGCCACACAGGCTTTGTCTCACCGCACAGGGGTTCACTCTCCCTAGACAGTCCACACAGGTCTGGGTCCAGGCATGAGCTAACATCTAATGAAGCTGGGAGTTCTTATAGAGGCCTAAATGAGCTGACAAGCTTCAGCTGGTCTCATCAACTCCCTGTCTGCACGACGCCCCACACTCTCCCTAGAGGTATGAGTCATCCATGAGCCCACTAGCCTCAGCTGGGCTTATACAACTCTCCACCTAGTTGTATAAGTCGGCGTAAAGCCTGAATCTGGGCGAAATATATCTACCCCCCTGGATGCAACCAGGTGACTTTACCTTCCTGCTGTCACATACCCCCCCTCTTGTTTTAACCTCGGGGTTGGAACACCAGCAATCAGGCATTCATGTACTCGAGACAAAGCATCCACATTCCCCATTTGAACGCCAGGGCGATGCTTTACTGTGAAGTTGAATTCCTGGAGGGCCAGGAACCACCTATTCACTCTTCTATTTGTTTCCTTGTTTTGAGCCATCCACTTTAACGGAGCGTGATCCGTAACCATGTCAAAGTGCCTACCTAGCAGGTAGTACCGAAGGGAATCTAGAGCCCACTTCACCGCTAAACACTCCTTTTCAACGGTGGCGTAATTTACCTCATGGGACTTCAACTTCCTGCTGAGGTAAATGACTGGGTGCTCTTCCCCGTTCCAGACCTGGGACAATACTGCTCCTAACCCCACATCTGACGCATCACTTTGTACGACAAAGTCTTTAGAGAAGTCGGGTGAGTACAACACTGGCTGGCTACATAAGGCTTGTTTCAAGAATTGGAATGCTGCCTCAGCCTCGGGGGTCCATTTAATCATGACCGACCCTTTCCCCTTCGTCAGGTTGGTTAGGGGCACAGCCTTAGAAGCAAAGTGGGGAATGAATCGCCGATAATACCCAGCGATTCCCAGAAAGGCTCGTACCTGCTTCTTGCTGTTGGGACGTGGCCAACTCTGGATGGCCTCGACTTTGTTGAGTTGGGGTTTTATTACTCCCCTCCCAATGGTGTACCCAAGATATTTGGCCTCCTCCTGCCCAATGGTACACTTCTTGGGGTTAGCCGTAAACCCCGCTTCCCGAACAGAGTCCAGGACTGCTTGCACTTTTGGCAGATGTGAGGCCCAATCTGTGCTATGGACAATTATGTCATCCAGGTAAGCCGCAGCATACTTCCGATGGGGCCTCAGCATCTGGTCCATTTTCCGCTGGAATGTGGCCGGCGCATTCTGTAACCCGAACGGCATTCTTTTATATTGGAACGCCCCGTCTGGGGTTACAAATGCGGTTTTCTCTTTGGCCGACTTGGCCAGGGGGATTTGCCAATACCCTTTTGTGAGGTCAAGAGTCGTCATGTATCGGGCTGTTCCCAGCCGGTCGATCAACTCATCTATACGTGGCATGGGGTAGGTGTCAAATTTTGTAACTTTGTTCAACTGTCGAAAATCGTTACAAAATCGCCAGCTCCCATCCGGTTTAGGCACCAACACAATGGGACTAGACCAATCACTTTGGGACTCCTATATCACCCCTAAGTTCAGCATTTTCTGTACTTCCTCCCGTATTGCCTCCCGTCGGGCCTCTGGGATCCGATAGGGTTTTAACTTCACCCTTTCACCGGGCGGGGTAATGATGTCATGCTCTACCCCAGATGTTTGTCCCGGCAGCTCAGAGAATACCTCCTTGTTGCGAAGCACAAACTCCTTAACCTCCTGTTGTTGGGGTTGTGACAAGGTGGCTGCTATTCCAACCTCCGGAATCACGCAACCAGTTTGAGCTGGTGACCAAGTGTCTGCGACTAGGGACTCTCTATCCCTCCAGGCTTTCAACAGATTAACGTGATAGATCTGTTCGGGCTTTCGCCTTCCTGGTTGTCTGACCTTGTAATTCACTTCGCTCACTTTTTCCATTATCTCGTAGGGGCCTTGCCATTTGGCAAGGAATTTACTTTCAACCGTAGGGACAAGTACCAGTATCCTATCCCCCGGGGAAAAGGTACGGGTCTTGGCTCCACGGTTGTACACTCTCTGCTGTGCTAACTGCGCTTGGGCCAAATGTTCCTTCACGATGGGCATTACCTGTGCAATTCGGTCTTGCATCAGGGCGACATGCTCAATCACACTCCTGTGGGGAGAACTCTCACTTTCCCAAGTTTCCTTGGCAATATCCAACAGCCCTCTTGGGTGTCTCCCATACAGTAACTCAAAGGGGGAGAATCCCGTAGAGGATTGGGGCACCTCCCTAATAGCAAACATCAGATAAGGAAGTAGACAGTCCCAATCCTTTCCATCTCTATCCACCACTTTCTTCAACATTTGTTTTAGGGTTTTGTTGAACCTTTCAACCAGCCCATCGGTTTGGGGGTGATACACAGATGTACGTAATTGCGTCACTTTGAACAATTTACACAGCTCCTTCATAACCCGGGACATAAAGGGTGTACCTTGGTCCGTAAGCAGTTCTTTACAAATACCCACCCGGCTAAACACAAGAGATAGCTCTTTGGCTATGGTTTTGGCCGAGGTATTTCGGAGAGGGATCGCTTCTGGATAACGGGTGGCATAGTCCATTATAACTAATATGTACTGGTGCCCCCTAGCGGACTTGATTATAGGACCTACCAAATCCATGGCGATCCTCTCAAACGGGACCTCAATGATGGGTAGAGGGACCAGCGGGCTACGGAAATGTGGCATCGGGGCCGACCTCTGACACACAGGGCAGGAGGAACAATAATTTTCTATGTCCTTCATCACCCCCGGCCAATAGAATCTCTGTAATACCCTCTCTCGGGTTTTCTCTGTCCCCAGATGACCTCCAAGAATGTGCCCATGGGCCAACTCCAACACCAACTTCCTGTAAGGTTTGGGCACCACAAGCTGCTCAACGGTTTCTTCTGCCCTTTTTGCCACCCGATACAGTAGGTCCTTCTCTACGCTGAAGTATGGGTAAGTGCAGGTATTATCTGGGTTCACTAACTCGCCATCTATTTTCACTACGTTTTCCCGTGCCTTTATTAGGGCGGGGTCTTTCAACTGTTCTGTGGCAAAGTTTTCCCTGTGAACCTCAAGATCAGAAAACTCCACAGACGGTAGGTTTTTGTCTGAGGAGGTGGGCTCCTCTCCAGTTTCTTGAGTCTCCCCTGCCAATACTGATAAGGGAAATTCCGGAGAGTCCTCACCACTCTCAGGGGAGTTCTGGCTATCACATTCCTGGTACATAGGGGCACCAGTGGGGGCCTCAGGATCATCCCACAGTTCCCAGAACTTCGGAAAATCCCTTCCCACAATGGCGTCATGCGGTAACTGAGATACTAAGCCCACTGGATGAGAGAGGGTACCTTTGGGGGTCTCGAAACACACTGTAGTCACTGGATACTCTCGGGTGTCCCCATGCACACAAATAACAGCTACCTTGCTATTCCCAGAGACCTCTGTTTTAACTAACTCAGCCTTTATCAGGGTCACAAGGCTACCTGAATCCAGCAATACCACAACATTTCTACCATTAACACACATTTTGCATAAATGTTTCTCAGTTCCTCGAATGGCAGTGCATGCGACTGTCGCACACAGCGACTGACGTCTGCCCGTCAGAAAGTCACACTGCATGGGTTCCTCCACAACCGGGCAATTGGCTGCAATATGTCCCGCTTGCCGGCAGCGGTAGCAAACGATCCTTCTTGCGGCCTCTTGAGCCGCTGATTTCCCAGGCTGTTCTCGCCAAACTTGGGGTAGAGCTCCCACCCTCTCACTCTCTCCACCCTCACCCCTTGGAATCCTCTTATCCGCCCCTGGGGATGGTCTGGTCTTAGGGTGGAAAGTCCGAGTGTCTCTGGAAGAGGCCGTCAGGTTCTCTGTAGCCAAGTATTTCTCCACACGATCCACAAGACCATCGGCCATCTCTGGGTCTCCATGGCTTACCCACTTTTGGATGGCAGTTAGAAGAGCTCTCAAAAACCGATCCATTACAACACGTTCCACAATCTTTGGTGCGGACAAAGTCTCTGGCTGTAGCCACTTTCTGCTCAGGTGAATGAGATCATACATTTGAGACCTGGGGGGTTTTCCAAGCTGGAAAGTCCAGTTATGCACACGCTGAGCCCGGACAGCCTGGGTGACACCCAGCCTTGCCAATATTTCAGCTTTTAGCATCGCATAGTCTTTTGCTTGGTTAGGCTTCTAGGTCATAGTAAGCTTTCTGCGATTCACCAGTTAACAGAGGAGCCACCAGTCCAGCCCACTGCTCCTCAGGCCACTTTTCTCTTTCAGCGGTCCTTTCAAATGTGGTCAAAAATACCTCTGGATCATCCTCTCCAGTCATTTTTGTCAATAAACGACTCACCCCAAAGGACGCGGTATTAGTGGGACGGCTTTCCTCACTGGTCTGCGGACGTTGCTGCATTGCTGCTTCCATCTGTTGTTGTAGTCTCTGCTCTTGCTTCTGTAACAGGTCTATGAAGCGGGCCTCAGATTGCTGCTGGGCTTGTTGCTGAGCCTCCAGACTCTGTTGCAAAGTTGCGTTTGTCTGCTGCTGGGCTGCAAGGCTCTGTTGATGAGCTTGCTGCTGGGCTGCAAGGCTCTGTTGATGAGCTTGCTGCTGGGCTGCGAAGTTCTGTTGTTGAGCTGCAAGGCTCTTTTGCAAACCTGCATTTGTCTGCTGTTGATTGGCATTTGCTAGAGCCAGCTGCTTCAGTATCTCCTCCATGCTGGCTTAAAAAAAAACTGCCACTGGTTCTCCACCAACTGTGAGGGGGTTAGCTCGGCAGGGGGTGTGTGTGACCCCCGAGATGGGCTCCCCACACAAAAACAGGCCCAGCAAACGGAGGTTGTGGTTTTCAAAATCAAAAAGGTGCGGTTTATTTTCTATTTACAGTGACAAAACACAGCAAAGCAAAAGAAACAAACAAAATAAATCCTGGTCAACTTGACCTCTGACTAAACATACAGGTTTCCTAACTAACAACTGGGATCAGCCTAGTGCTGTCCTAGTCCCTAAGTCCCTGGTTTTAAATGTCCAAGCAAATAGCCACACAGGCTTTGTCTCACCGCACAGGGGTTCACTCTCCCTAGACAGTCCACACAGGTCTGGGTCCAGGCATGAGCTAACATCTAATGAAGCTGGGAGTTCTTATAGAGGCCTAAATGAGCTGACAAGCTTCAGCTGGTCTCATCAACTCCCTGTCTGCACGACGCCCCACACTCTCCCTAGAGGTATGAGTCATCCATGAGCCCACTAGCCTCAGCTGGGCTTATACAACTCTCCACCTAGTTGTATAAGTCGGCGTAAAGCCTGAATCTGGGCGAAATATATCTACCCCCTGGATGCAACCAGGTGACTTTACCTTCCTGCTGTCACAATATATATATATATATATATATTATGGTTTTTCCTCATTTGCCATAAATTAGGAGTTTATCAATGTTAAAAAATAGGTCACCTTTAAAAACGCTTCTAAACTAAAATGCGGCTAAACGCTGGTACTGCGTCTGAAACGTGGAAATCTTTGGCGTCTGAAGGCATTTTGAGGGTTTGTGAAAAACGATTTTAAACGCAATTGCATATTTTTTTTGCCAGGACAAAAACAGTGTTTTGGATGTAATAGAATTCAATGGACCCGCATCCAAAACGCAAGTACCGCAATTTTGCGTCGATTTTTCGTTTTACCTGTTTATAGCTGGTTGTTAAAGGAAATGTAAAAAAAAAAAAAAAACGGGTCAAAAAACAAAACAAAAAAAAAAAACAGCGTGGGGTCCCCCCCCAGGTCCATACCAGGCCCTTGGGTCTAGTATGGATTCAAAGGGGACCCCCCCAAAAAAATGAAAAAAAAATGGCGTGGGGGTCCCCCCAGAATCCATACCAGGCCCTTCAGGTATGATGTCACAGTCCTGGGGAATGATGGGACTGTGACGTGAAACGGGGGCGGGGTCAGCGGTGGCATCATCCGGTGACCACGCCCCATGCCAATAAAAGTGGCACCGCTGCTCGGACAGATCATTGCGGCGGTGGACAGCGACGAGGCAACATCGGGCGAAGAGAAGAAGGAAGAAGGCGACGTAGAAGACCGACCCCCGCTAGCAAAAGAGCTGGCACAAGATAGCGGGGCGTCCGGCAGAAAGAACCGGAGATCGTGGAGAAGACGTCGGAGAGCGGGAGAACAACCGGAGAACAGAACAAGAGACCCCCGAAGTCGGAAGAAGACAGTGAGGAAGCCCGGGACCCCCGCTAGCAAAAGAGCTAGCAGAAGATAGCGGGGGCCCGGCAGAAAGACACCTGGAGCTGCCCAATAAATTACTTTTCAAACCTGTGTTGTCTTTTTTTATTGACTTATTTTGCCACCAGGTGAATGGGTAGGGGTACGATGTACCCCATACTCATTCACATAGGGTGGGGGGCCGGCATCTGGGGGCCCCCTTTTTAAAGGGGGCGCCCTGATTCCGAAAAGCCCCCTGCCCGCAGACCCCGACAACCAACGGCCAGGGTTGTCGGGAAGAGGCCCTTGTCCCCATCAACATGGGGGCAGGGTGCTTTGGGGTTGGGGGGCCGCAGGTCGCCCCCCTGCCCCGAAGCACCAAACCCCCCATGTTGAGGGCATGCGGCCTGGTACGGTTCAGGAGGGAGGGGGGGCCGCTCTCGTCCCCCCTTTTCCCCTGCGGCCTGCCAGCTTGCGTGCTCGGATAAGGGTCTGGTTTGGATTTTGGGGGGACCCCCACGCCGTTTTTTCGGCTTAAGGGGGTTCACCTTAAAATCCAGACCAGACCTAAGGGTCTGGTTTGGATTTTGGGGGGACCCCCACGCTGTTTTTCAGCTTAGGGGGTTCACCTTAGAATCCAGACCAGACCTAAGGGCCTGGTATGCTCCTGAAGGGGAACCCATGCCGGTTTTTTCATTAAAATTTGGCCTGGAGTTCCCCTTCATGATTCATACCAAACATGGGACAGCGAGGCTGCCGAGGACCAGCGCGATGACATCGCGCTGGACACATTCTCGGCGGCTAGTCGCCTCTAGGACACGACTTGAGCGGCTGCTGCACGCTCAGGTCGTGTCCAGGTCGCCTCGCAAAGTCGCGCTGTCCCTGTGTCAGCCGGCACACGAGTCACCCTGCAAGTCGGATCCGACTTCCCGGGCGACCTCTATTCAAATCAATGGGCTCCCATAGGGAACCATTAATTTTCAATAGAGCGCCGCTGACATTTCTATTTACTATAACAGTGCGCCGCTGCTTCCTGCGCTCAGTGAAGGAGTTATCCGGCGCACCAATTAAGGTTAGAAGCAGCGCAGTGCACTGTTATTAGTAAATCAGCCCCTATGTGTCCTAGATAGTGTACTGAAGACTGGTAGAACTGACACTTTTCTCTGGAGAGTTTGAGTCCCTCTTCACTGAGTCTTTTCAAAACTTTCTCCAGCCTTTCTTCATGCTCCTCTAGAGTCCTTCCAAAGACAATGATGTCGTCTAAGTACACCAGGACTTCAATAAGGTGCATGTCCCCCACCGTCTTCTCCATCAGCCTCTGGAAAGTGGCAGGGGCCCTCGACAGGCCTTGGGGCATCCAGTTGAACTCATAGAACCCTATCGGGGTGATTAAAGCCGTTTTCTCCCTGTCTGCAGGATGCATTAGAATTTGGTAGTACCCACTCTTCAGGTCCATAATGCTGAACCACTTGGCTCCTGACAGACTCTGCAGGGCATCCTCAATCATGGGAGTGGTGTACTGATCGGGTATGGTCCTCCTATTGAGAGTCCTGTAGTCTATGCACAGTCTTAATGATCCATTTTTCTTCCTGACTACTACAATAGGGGAGGCATACGGGCTCCTGGACTCTTTAATCACTCCAGTTCTCTTCAACTCGGCCAACTGCTCACGCAGGTCTTCCAGATCAGCGAGAGGAACTCGCCGGACCCTTTCCCGAAAGAGTTTATCTTCCTGCAGACGGATCCTATGAGTGGCACTCCTTGCACACCCCACGTCAAACTCATTTTCTGAAAATATTTTTCTCCATTTTGTTAGTTGAGCCCTTGCTCTCTCCTTCCACACTGGCGGTAGGTTGGTGTTTTCCAGACAGAGTTCCTCCAAAGGGGATTCTCCTCCTCCTGGTCTCCTTAGATCGGACAGGCCCACTGGGGTGGCAGGGTTCACTTTCCCCAGTGACATCAGGGCCGGAATCTTCATAGGGGAGTCAGTGACATTCCTGATACTCACTGGAACCTGGCCCCTCGATTTCTCCAATGCCCTCAACGGGACCACTTCGGGAATCACCTCCAGCCCTGGGTGTGTATCCAACAGATCTTGCTCCAACACCACAAAGGGGCCAGGCTGCTCCCAGGAGAGTTTGACAGTAGCCTGCAGACAGGTCTTCTCACCAGGTTGCAGCACCTTCTCCTTCTTGGATAATCTCCAGACTTTTCCCACCCCCTCTTCTGGGGTCTTCTGCTCCAGGACCAACTTCTTGTAAACCTGTTGTAGCATGGGGTGGATCCTGGCTACCGAAGCACCTTGTTCTTGCACTATGGGGGGCAGTAGTCTCCTGACCAAGTCAGTGTTGGTTCCTATAATTAGGGAACTTCTATTCGCTCCTGGTGGGTGAGGACAAACTACTGCCAAAGTGTCGAAAACTTCCGCTTTTCCCGTTACAGAGGGATCGAATGCCAGCCTGATTGAGACGTAGCCATCGTAAGGGAAGCTCTGAGTACCAATTCCCCATATCTCGAGGTCATCGAGCTTCTGTAGAGGTATGTGGTTCAAGTGTCTCTGGTAAAAGTCTCTATACAAGAGTGTCACTTGGGCTCCCGTGTCTAGGATGGCTCTGGTGTAAACTCACTCCACTTGAATAGGGACTAGCGGAGAGGGTCCCACCAGCTTATCCGGAAAGCTCTCCTGAGGCGGCTTCTTCTTTTGACTCTTGGGTTTTCCCTTGGCGGTTTTCTTCTTTGTCCATTTGTCTCTGGATCTCAGCCCCTTTTGGGCCTGGTATGCATTGATTCCCTGCAGATTGTTAGACTTTAACTCCTGACAGGGGGTATTGAGTGGTTTGAGAGGGGCTCTGTTTCCCTTGCTCTTTACTTTTTCCTCTTTCTGGATCTTAGTGGAGCTTTCTGTGAATAGCGGGCGCCTGGCTGACTCCTTCACCGGGGCCCTCTGAAGTTTTCCGCCGACTTGCGGTATCTGGATGCAACTTCATCTGGGCTGGGACACACTGCTCTAACATGCCCGATTCCCCCACATTTGAAGCATGTTATTAATCTCTTAGGCTTCTGTACTAGTCCCGTATTGGAGCTAGGAGGGTTTTTTTGTTCCTCTGACGTGTTCTTATTGTGTAGCACAGAGGCCTGGCTAGTCAGCATGGATACCATTTCTACTAGTTGTGACACCTGGGTCTTTAGGAGTTCAACTTCTGAATCACCTCCTTCTGCACTTAACATTCTGACTCGGGCAGTTGGTTCGGTGTGTTGACTCCTTCTTTTGTCTTCCAACATGGCCTCCTCCTCCCTGACTATCCAGATCAAGTCAGGATATTCCAGGCTGCTCCCATCCTGCCGGGTGCGTAGCATTAATGCGATGGGGTCCAAGGGTTGAGCTCCCCTCAACACCTGCTGGGCACGGGCCTCATCCACTTTTCTTGGATCGATCCCTTTCTTCAGTAGGATCTGATGCAGGATCTTATCCAGACGTCTTATGAATTCTGACAGCTTCTCTCCCTCCTTTTGGTAGCAATGCTCCAGCTGGTAAGTGAGTTCAGTGACCTTATCCATCCCGCCGAACACATTCTGCAGAATATCCAGATAATCTTGTGCATTGCAATCCTTCTTGCTTAACTTGAGGTTACGTATGGCCTCCAGAGCAGGCCCCTTTAAGCTTTCCGCAATCCTTTGTTTTTTTTGTTGTTCTGGCACCTCCCATTCTTCTAGGGCCTAAGTGGCGCCATCTAGACACTCTTCAAATCCATCCTCCACTGAAGGTACAGGTTTCTTCCCAGAAAAAGTCCTGAGTTTCCTGTATCCTGACATCAGGTAGTCTGGAGGGTCCTTTTTACACTTGGCCACAATCTCCCCCAGGACAGCGCATAATTCTGAGCTAAGGGTGGTCATTGGTGGTGAACCGGGACCCTGTTGTTGGGCGCTTCCTGAAGTAGTGGATGTGGGGCCATCTTTATTTTCTGCTGGGTGTATCAGGAGGAGTTCTACTTGGTTTGTAGTTTTTATGCTGGCACCCATGAAATAGTCAGAGATTACGTTCCTCCACTCACACAATGCATAGGTGTGGGGATTTACAGTATCTGTCTTCATGTCAATCACCCATGGCTTCCTGTCTGTGGACAATGCTCTCAAGACTGGAGTTAGCTGCTCCTCTACCCAGGCCTCTCTCTGGATTTTAACCACCAGGTCATTCCCGGGTAGGATGCCTTCATCCCTGCACCACCGGGCTACGGCAGCAGGGTCCATTCTGGTGCTTCTGACTGGCTTGATTGCAGCGTGCAGTATACAGGAATCCCGGACGAGCCCCCACGTATAGCGGTACCCCCAGTTAAGAGGGCTGCTGGTATTGATTTCTTGGGCCCTGTAGTGCACCGCTGTCAACCCCTGGCAATCGGCTCTACCCTCCCGTGGCATAGCTAGTAAGGGGAGATAGGACTGCATGACCGGCAACTCTGGGTGACACAGTCCTATGGCAAACACACACAGTAAAATTTTTAAACTTCTGTATAAAGTAAAAGAAACAGACACCAATGTACTTGACCCAGGTATATTTACTGAGACTAATGGGCAAGTAATAAACAAGAGTATAAGATTATTTGCAGCTCCCTGCAATAAACAGTATTCAAACAAACAGAATAGACAGGTATTGCTATGCAACTCTACCGATACCCTTTTTCAGCTACTTCCCCTCGTGGGCAGACTGACGCCCAGCAATGTCTACCTATGCAGTCAGGCCTGACTGAACTAAATGGAAGTTCTGTAAAGGAATGTTCGCTAGCAAAACTCGGTGGTGCACTTGATGAACAAACTTTGTAATACAACAGGTTAGTAGAAATACAGTATTTGTCTGTGAGCAAGTGCTCTCTCACCAACCGGACCAGTCCCAGTCCGTCTCCTCCGCCGATGCATCTAGGCACATGGATCCATCGACATCCGGGTCTTCGGTCCTCCTGGTACAGCACAGCAAGGATGAAAAAATGTCTCTCAGGTTCCGCTAGGCTGGCGGAGGGCTCTTTGGAAGAAAATGCCCAGGCTTCAGGCCTGGGTTTTCAGCAGTCTCAGACAGAGTTCTTGCTTGCTAGCCGGGAGGTGTCCAAAGAGACAGAATAAACTCTGCCTCCCCTTTATAAAGTCCGCCCCAGCAGTCCTTGCTCCGGGGCAATGCACCATGGGTGCTGTAAGATGTCTTGGGAAATGTAGTCTCTGGATATTAAAGGGGAATACCCCGCTACACAGGCAAATCTGAGAGACATAGCAATTTATCCTTTCCCACAGGTGTTCCTCAAGTATAGTAGCAGATATTAATAAGATTTTTTGTACTCACCATAAAATCCTTTTCTCTGATGTCCATAGACTGACACGGCATCTTCAATCTTGACAAAGTGGGTTATGTTCCTGCTCATAGGAGAAGACTAGGCAGAATGTTAGATGTTTTAACATACATTCCATTACCAGAGCTGAACAGCCCCGCCCAGGGGGCGGTCCCTCCGGGCATAACCCTCCTACCTGCAGCCAGCAGCCTCAGTTTGTATCAAAGCAGTACAAACTCAAAGAAAGGAGGGGTGGGTGCTGTGTCAGTCCATGGACATCAGAGAAAAGGATTTTACCGTGAGTACAAAAAAATCCTATTTTCTCTTACTGTCCATGGACTGACACAGCATCTTCAATCTTGACAAAGTGGGACGTCCCAAAGCAGTGTCAAAGAACGAGGGGTGGGAACAGTATCAAGAAGAAAAAAAAACTTCACCCCAAACAAGCAGAGCTCCTCAACGGAGGAGGTGCAACATTAAACAGCCACCTGCAAAACCTTGCAGCCGAAGGAAGCATCAGAAGATGCACCCACAGCAACCTTATAAAGCTTAGAAAAGGTATGTGCGGATGACCAGGTCGCCGCCCTGCACACTTGTGAAACAGACGCTGGATGTCTGAAAGCCCAGGAAGCACCAATTGCCCTGGTTAAATGCGCTGTAACCGGAAAGGGACGCGCCCGCCCCTTAAGGGCATAGGTCTGTATGACAGTCTGCCTGATCCACTGAGAAATGGTGGCAGACGAAACCGCTAGGCCCTGTTTTGGACCAGACACAGACACAAACAGTGAGTCAGACTTCCGAATCGAAGCCGTAGCAGACAGGTACACCCGCAAGGCACGTACCACATCTAATGTGTGAAGCGCAAACTCTCTGGGATGCGATGGACGAGGACATAAAGACGGAAGCACAATGTCCTCATTAAGGTGGAAGGCCAAGACCACCTTCGGGAGAAAAGAAGGCTGAGGGCGTAGCACCGCCTTATCCGTATGGAGGACCAAGTATGGCGGTTTGGGTCCGCCGTGACCGCAATTCCTAGCACGCCACTGCAAGTCTCCTTCATTCATTGCTGATACTTTTGTTTGAAGTGCCTTTTTTTATTTTGAGTGATGTGAGTACAATGATTGAGGATTTGTGTGCAGTTTTTAAATAAATAGTTTTTACTTACTTCACCATTGGAAGCACTTATTCATTTTTTACATGTGGATTTGATTCTCTTGTAATCACTGGTGGAATTGCCTATTAACCCTGGTGGGTTATCAAGCTGTTATGCCGAGCATGAGAGTGTGAGGCATATCTTTTTGGTGAGTTATTTTCCTTTGGGAGTGGATTCACGGACACGAGTGGTGTGGTGGAAGATAAAAATAGGATTTTTGTACTCACCGTAAAATCCGTTTCTCTGACGTCCATGGACTGACACAGCTTCTAATACTGAAACACGTGGGTTATGTCCCTGCTTGCAGGAGAAGACCTAGGCAGAATGTGAGATGTTATACATACATTCTAAAAGCCAGAACTGAACAGCCCCACCCAGGGGGGCGGTCCCTCCAGACATAACCCTCCCACTGCAGTCAGCAGCCTTCAGTTCGTAACAAAGCAGTACAAACCTTGAAAAGAAGGGTGGGTTCTATGTCAGTCCATGGACGTCAGAGAAACTGATTTTACGGTGAGTACAAAAATCCTATTTTCTCTTATCGTCCATGGACTGACACAGCTTCTAATACTGAAACACGTGGGACGTCCCAAAGCAGTATCAGAAAGAGGGTGGGAGCAGTAGTAAAGGAAAAAAACAAACTTCACTCCAAACAAGCAGAGCTCCTCAACGGAGGAGTTGCAACTTTAAACAGCGGCCTGCAACACCTTGCAGCCGAAGGAAGCATCCAAAAATGCAGCCACAACAACCTTATAGAACTTAGAAAAGGTATGAACGGACGACCAGGTCGCCGCCTTGCACACTTGTGCAACCGACACTTGATGTCGGAAAGCCCAGGAAGCACCAATAGCCCTGGTGAAATGCGACCGTAACCGTAAAGGGCATAGGCCTGTATGATGGTCTGCCTGATCCACCTATAAATAGTGGCAGGGGAAACCGCTTTGCCCAGTTGTGGGCCTGACACAGTCACACACAGCTTGTCAGACTCCCGCATGGAAACAGTAACGGACAGGTACACCCGCAAGGCACGTACCACGTCTAGTGAGTGAAGCGCAAACTCTCTGGAATGAGCAGGACAATGTCCTCATTAAGGTGAAAGGCCGAGACCACCTTTGGAAAAAAAGAAGGTCGCGGACGCAATATAGCTTTATCCTTATGGAAAAGCAAGTAAGGCGGCTTGCAAGACAATGCCGCCAATTCAGACACCTGTTTGACAGAAGTAATGGCTACCAGGAAAGCCACTGTTCTGAGACAACGTCAAGAGAGGGATATCTCTGATGTTTTCAAAAGACGGTTCTAGAAGAACCAAGAGCACCAAATTCAGATCCCAAGGAGAGAGAGAGGAGGTTTGACAGAGGGAGCACATGGCGAACCCCCTGCACAAAGGTGCTAATCAAGGAATGGCCCGCTAGCGGTCATTGAAAAAAGACAGCCAGGGCCGAGATCTGACCCTTGATGGTACGCAAGGCCAGCTTTTGGGTCACACCACGCTGTAAGAACAGCAAAATCATGGGAACGGAATACGTCCGTGGACGTCAATCTAGCTCTTCGCACATAGCGATGTAAGCCTTCCAGGTACGGTGATAGATCTTTCTGGAGGAAGATTTCCGTGCCCTCACATAGATAAGATGACCGAATCTGAGAGACCTCGGTCCCTCAGCACCTGGCTTTCAATAGCCATGGCGTTAAGGCCAAGGACTGTAAAGCAGGATGAAGTATGGGACCATGAGACAGAAGGCCCTCCTGCAAAAGCAGTCGCCAAGGAACTTCTGCGACTAGCCACACTAGATCGGCGTACCATAACGCCGTTCCGGAGCAATGAGGATCACCGGAATGGCCTCGGCCCCAACTCTGCGAAGCAGGAGAGGCCACAACAGGAGCGGAGAGTAAGCATACATCAGGCGAAACTGCCCACACGGAGCCACTAACGCGTCTGACGCGTCTGCCCAGGGATCCCTGGACCTGGCCACGAATCTCGACACCTTGCGAGTGAGTCGAGAGGCCAGAAAGACCACATCCGGTGCCCCACCTCCGGTAAAGGAGACGAAACACCTCCGGATGTAAGGACCCTTCCCCTGGAATGCAAACGGCCGACAGGACCGTCCTGCAGCGGTATGGGTATGACAATCCCAAGGAAACTCCGCAATATATCAGAGAAGGGAGGCCCCAGCTTACGGGGTGCCTCAATTGTTGGCCAAAGAAAGGCAAACCTGACAGAGCTTCCCTAGAAACTCGGTCAGTGGACCAGTATCTCAGCCTCTACAGGTGGCGCAAAACCACCCCGGGCACAGAGACCCTAAATGCTAAGCAGTTGCGGTGCACCTGCTGGTCGACAGAGATGAAGCAGAGGCTTTGCCCAGTCATTGAGCGTCAGAAACACCAGAGACGCAGCCACTAATGGGAGTAACGCTAACCTCAGCATGGTGAATATGACAATGCTCCATCCAGCAGCTACTTCATTAATAAGTGCTGATTGTACAAACACATCATTTATACTGTGTATGGCGACAAAACGCACAATTGGAGCGTGGGAGGAAACCCACTCAGCCACAAAAGGCATAGTACAGCCACATACGGTGTATGTAGTTTAGTATGTGTGGATAAACATATTAAACACGTTTATACTGTGCCAAGCGACAAAGGCGTGCACATCATTGGGGCGTGAGCGGAAACCAGCCACGCAGAACAACCGTGTAGGCATGTTAGCATGCGAATAAACAAATTGCACATGTTTATGCTGTGCATAGCGCTAAAAAGCGCGCACACCATTGGAGCGTGGGAGGAAAACCAGAGCACCCAGATGAAACCCACACAGACTGCATACACATACCGTGCAGGTATTATAGTATGTGTGATAAACATTTTGAACATGTTTATGTGTGCATAGCGCCGAAGGCGCGCACACCGTTGGCGTGTAGAAGGAAACCGGAGTACCCGGAGGAAACCCACACGGACCCAGAGAGTACAATACATGCATATACTGTGAATGTATTTAGTGTTGTGTATAAACATAATGTGTATGTTTATACTGTGTATGGCACCAAAGGCGTGCATGTCATTGTAGCGTGGGCGGAAACCGGAGGAACCGGAGGAAACCCACGCAGACTGCACACACATACCGTGTAGGTATGTTAGCATGTGAATAATCATATTGCACAAGTTTAAGCTGAGCATAGCGCCGAAAGCGCCCATACCATTAGAGCGTGGGAGGGAACCGGAGTACCCGGTGGAAACCCACGCAGACTGCATACACATACCGCGTAGGTATTATAGTATGCGTGATAAACATATGGAACATGTTTATACTGTGCAGAGAGCCAAAGGCGCACATACCGTTAGAGCGTGGGAGGAAACCGGAACACCCGGAAGAACCCACGCAGACTGCACACAGATACCGTGTAAGAATGATAGCATGTGAATAAACATATTGCACATGTTTATGCTGTGCATAGCGCCGAAAGCGCCATTGGAGCGTAGGAGGAAACCGGAGTACCCGGAGGAAACCCACGCAGACTGCATACACATACCATGTAGGTATTTATAGTATGTGCAATAAACATATTGAACATGTTTATACTGTGCAGAGAGCCGAAAGCGCACATACCATGAGAGCGTGGGAGGAAACCGGAGCACCTGGAGGAAACCCACGCTGACCCAGAGAAGATAATACATACATATACTGTGAATGTATTTAGAGTCGTGTATAAACATATTGGGGGTGATTTACTAACAACAGTGCGCTGCGCCGGTTCATACCTTAATTGGTGCGCCGGATAAATCTTTAATTGGGCGCATGAACCGGTGGTGCACTGTTATAGTAAATAAAAATGTCAGCGGCGCTTGTATCTCTATTCAAAATGAATGGTTCCCTATGGGAGCCCATTGATTTGAATAGAGGTCGCCCGGGAAGTCGGATCAAGACGATCCGACTTGCGGGGCGTCTCGTGTGCCGGTTGACACAGGGGCAGCGCGACTTTGCGAGGCAACTTGGACACGACTTGAGCGTGAAGCAGATGCTCAAGTCGTGTCCTGGAGGCGACTTGAAGTACCTGCCCGAGAAAGTTCTCGGCGACAAGGTACTGCAAGCCTCGCGCTTGCTGTCCCCTGTGTATGGTATGAATCATGAAGAGGAACTCCACGCCAAATTTTAAATAAAAAAACAGCATGGGTTCCCCTCCAGGAGCATACCAGGCCCTTAGGTCTGGTATGGATTTTAAGGGGAAACCCCCCTACGCCGAAAAAACGGCATGGGGTTCCCCCCAAAATCCATACCAGACCCTTATCCGAGCACGCAGCCCGTCCTGAACCGTACCAGGCCGCATGCCCTCAACATGGGGGGTGGGTACTTTGGGGCAGGGAGTGCCCTGCGCCCCCCCCACCCCAAAGCACCCTGCCCCATGTTGATGGGGACAAGGGCCTCTTCCCGACAACCCTGGCCGTTGGTTGTCGGGGTCTGCGGTCGGGGGGCTTATCGGAATCCGGGAGCCCCCTTTAATAAGGGGGCCCCCAGATCCTGGCCCCCCCACCCTATGTGAATGAGTATGGGGTACCCCTACCCATTCACCTGGTGGCAAATAAATGTCAATAAAAAAACACAACACAGGTTTTTAAAGTAATTTGTTAGGCAGCCTAGGGGGTCTTCTTCCGACTTCGGGGGTCTCTTCTTCTGCTCTCTGGTGTCGTCTCTGCGCTCTCTGTTTCTTCTCCCGCTCTCCGGTGCCTTCTCCACGATCTTCGGTTCTTTCTGCCTTCTGCCGGGCGCCCAGCTATCTTCTTCCAGCTCTTATATTGGCATAGGGTGTGGTCACCGGGTGATGCCAGCCGGTGACCCCGCCCCCGTATGACGTCACAGTCCCATCATTCCCTGGGACTGTGACGACATACGGGGGCGGGGTCAGCGGGTGGCATCACCCGGTGACCACGCCCCATGCCAATATAAGTCGTTGCGCTCCGCGCACACAGCATTGTAGCAGCAGACAGCGACAAGGCAACATCGGGCGGAGAGAAGATGGAAGAAGGCGATGATGAAGACCGGGACCCCGCTAGCAAAAGAGCTGGAAAAAGATAGTGAGGGGGCCAGGCAGAAGGCAGAAAGGTACAAATAAGAAAAAAATATGTAGTCGCGCTAACTTATGAGTTTGAACATAAGCCCATCACTGGGTAACTGAAAAAATCCAAATATCAACAGTGATAACATATAAAAAGCTAAGTGAAAAGCAATATATATTCTATGTGAACAGATAATAAACAGAAAATTAACTGTGAATAAAAAATTGGTTATTGTCCAAAAATACTGTAGAGCGGAAAAAAAACCTCAAAGTTCATAATCAAAAATCCATAATGCAAAAAACCATGATGAAAAAAACACCCGTGAGGCGATATCCAAAATTAATAAAGAAATGAAGAAGGAAAGGATTCCGATCTTCTTAGACTTAAATTCGTGACTTTCACCACCACCAGTAGAAGTTACTGCTTACCGAACAGCGATGGTCCCCTATGACGGAGGACCTCAAACAGCCTTAAGTAATACTCAGTTAAGCCTCCAGAGTGTAGCCAGTGATAAACCTCAGTTGTTTTAATAGCCCGACAGCTCATATAGCATCATACAGGTATTCAACGTGGACCATGAAAAAAAAGGGGGGGGGGACACTAGATAGTGTAAAATCTTTGGTGAACATTTATTAAAATAATGAAAACATACTCACAAGAGCAGTTAAAAAGACAGCTTAAAAGTATCACAGCGCCGACCAGTCAATTGGCGCTGGCACACACACGTCCGTGGAAGTCGAGCAATGGAGGGTGACGTCAGCACAAAGCTCGTATCCTGCCCTACGCGTTTCATGAAAAATCACGTCGTCTCGGGGCACGGGCGATGAGCTGCGTCACCCCCTCTAAATAGGGGACACACCGGAAGGAGGATCCGACCCGGAAGAGGACGCGCGCGTGCACGCATCACTTCAGGAGTCAACAATGCCTAGCTAATACGGCCGCTGTACCAGCGTAGCCGATCTAGCGGCAGATGCGCACGCACATCTCCCCACGAGGAAACCAAGCCTCGTTCGTGAGGCCGCTAAGTGCACGTCATCACGCTAAGCGGAATGACGAAAGCACTCGGGAAGAGCGTACCTTGCGTCTACGTGACCATGACAACAAGGATCACGGCGCATCATCACGAAAGAACGGAATGACGGAAGCCCTCGGGATGAGCATACCATACGTTTTGCGTGACCATGATAGCAAAAATCACAACAGCGTTACGTACGTCCTCTAAGGGGAGGGACCCTCCGGGTGTGTCGCAAGAAACAGTAGAACCCGCAACCTCCACCGCAACCAATGGGTGCAGAGGACGCATTGGGACACTAAACTGCTCCAATTGTTAGATATTAATATCACACATAAACAGTAATAAATTGATGCTGGAATTTGGGAACATCTAAGTTCATACCAATGTCCAGAACCGTACAAAAAATAAATTTAACAGAAAAACAGAATGACCTCATGTTATTTAGAGTATAAGTAGCGGTGAATCCGCATAAAATTAAACTACAACACACTAGTGGTCGACAGGGTACATGTTACGATGGGTGTCAATGATCGGGCCTCAATGGACTCCCATCACAACATCATTGCCAGAAGGCAGAAAGAACCCGGAGAGCGGGAGAAGAACCAGAGAGCGGGAGAAGAACCAGAGAGCGCAGAGACGAGACCGGAGAGCAGAAGAAGAGACCCCCGAAGTCGGAAGAAGACCCCCAAAGTTGGAAAAAGACCCCCGAAGTCGGAAGAAGACCCCCAGAGCTGCCTAATAAATTACTTTAAAAACCTGTGTTGTGTTTTTTTATTGACTTTTTTTGCCACCAGGTGAATGGGTAGGGGTACGATGTACCCCATACTCATTTACATAGGGTGGGGGCCGGGATCTGGGGCCCCCTTATTAAAGGAGGCTTCCGGATTCCGATAAACCCCCCGCCGCAGACCCCGACAACCAATGGCCAGGGTTGTCGAGAAGAGGCCCTTGTCCCCATCAACATGGGGGTAGGGTGCTTTGGTGTGGGGGGGCGCCCCCTGCCCCAAAGCACCCAACCCCCCATGTTGAGGGCATGCGGCCTGGTATGGTTCAGGAGGGGGGGCTCGCTCGCCCCCCTTTCCTGACCTGCCGGGCTGCGTGCTCTGATAAGGGTCTGGTATGGATTTTGGGGGAACCCCCACGCCATTTTTTTTATTGGGGGGGGGGGTCCCCTCTGAATCCATACTAGACCCAAGGGCCTGGTATGGACCTGGGGGGGACCCCACGCTGTTTTTTCTCGATTTTTTTTTTATAGCTGGCAATGTTTATTTTTTTACATTTCCTTTAACAACCAGCTATAAACAGGTTTAAAAAAAAACGCAAATCGCCGCAAAATCGCGGTACTTGCGTATTGGATGCGGGTCCATTGAATTCTATTACATGCAAAACGCCTTTTTTTGCTGGGAAAAAAAAGTCCCCGACTCTTTCCAAAAACGCAGAGGCACAAAAATGCATTGATGTGAACATGTTCCATAGGAACCCATGTTAAAAAATTTCCCTGCATTTATGCAAAATGCATAAAAAAATGCATTAGTGTGAATCGAGCCTTACAGACCGTTTTTTAAAACGTCCGTCCGTGGGCATGAGGCCTAAGAAAAAAAGAGGGGGAAAAAAAGCACTGGACTGCATCAAAAACACGCATGCAGAAAAGCACCTGGAATGCATTCGGACTGCGTTTCCAAGGTGTGAACTGCCCCTTAGGCAGTTGCGTTTAACCTAGTTTTTCAGAAAGCCAAAAAATGCCAAAGATTTCCACGTTTCAGACGTGGTACCGGCGTTTAGCCGTGTTTTCGTTTAGAAGTGTTTTTAAAGGTGACCTATTTTTTTACATTGAAAAAACTCAAAAATTATGGCAAATGAAAAACCATTAAAAATATATACAAAAAAATGTAATTGCTTCCATTGCATCGTGGACAATCCACAACTTGTGGCAGGTGACTAGGGATGAGCTCGGTGTTCGAGTCGAACATACGTTCGACTCGAACATCGGCTGTTCGATCGTTCGACGAAGATCGAACGATTTGGGCCGTTCGCGCCTAATTCGAGTGACGCGAACGGCCCACAATGCACTACGCCATCGCAGTGTCATCCAGGCGCTGTGATTGGCCAAGCATGCACTGTGACCCCGCATGCTTGGCCAATCACAGCGCCGGCAGCGAGGAGAGCAATGATTGGCCACAGGCAGGATGCCTGTGGCCAATTATTGCTGAGGGTGTTTAGTACACGCCCCACACTATAAAAGGCCGCCAGCACGGCGGCCTAGTGTAGTGTGTTCCGGAGCAGGGAAAGAGAAGCATAGGCAGGGACAGTGACATTTATTTTTTCTTGCTTAACCTGGATTCCTTTAGTTTAGGGAAAGAGAAGGATAGGTAGGGAGAGTGTCAGTGTGTTTTACTGTGCGAATCCTGTGCTATAGTGTGCTTTAAAAAAACATTTTTTCTAGGGACAGAAAACTATAGGTAGGAAGAGTGTCAGTTTCTTTCACTGTGATAATCCTTGTTTCTAGGGACAGGGAAGGACAGTGAGGGAAATTCTCCTTGTGCTATAGTGTGCTTTAAAAAAACATTTTTTCTAGGGACAGAAAACTATAGGTAGGAAGAGTGTCAGTTTCTTTCACTGTGATAATCCTTGTTTCTAGGGACAGGGAAGGACAGTGAGGGAAATTCTCCTTGTGCTATAGTGTGCTTTAAAAAAACATTTTTTTCTTGGGACAGAAAACTATAGGTAGGAAGAGTGTCAGTTTCTTTCACTGTGATAATCCTTGTTTCTAGGGACAGGGAAGGACAGTGAGGGAAATTCTCCTTGTGCTATAGTGTGCTTTAAAAAAACATTTTTTCTAGGGACAGAAAACTATAGGTAGGAAGAGTGTCAGTTTCTTTCACTGTGATAATCCTTGTTTCTAGGGACAGGGAAGGACAGTGAGGGAAATTCTCCTTGTGCTATAGTGTGCTTTAAAAAAACATTTTTTCTAGGGACAGAAAACTATAGGTAGGAAGAGTGTCAGTTTCTTTCACTGTGATAATCCTTGTTTCTAGGGACAGGGAAGGACAGTGAGGGAAATTCTCCTTGTGCTATAGTGTGCTTAAAAAAACATTTTTTCTAGGGACAGAAAACTATAGGTAGGAAGAGTGTCAGTTTCTTTCACTGTGATAATCCTTGTTTCTAGGGACAGGGAAGGACAGTGAGGGGAATTCTCCTTGTGCTATAGTGTGCTTTAAAAAAACATTTTTTCTAGGGACAGAAAACTATAGGTAGGAAGAGTGTCAGTTTCTTTCACTGTGATAATCCTTGTTTCTAGGGACAGGGAAGGACAGTGAGGGAAATTCTCCTTGTGCTATAGTGTGCTTTAAAAAAACATTTTTTCTAGGGACAGAAAACTATAGGTAGGAAGAGTGTCAGTTTCTTTCACTGTGATAATCCTTGTTTCTAGGGACAGGGAAGGACAGTGAGGGAAATTCTCCTTGTGCTATAGTGTGCTTTAAAAAAACATTTTTTCTAGGGACAGAAAACTATAGGTAGGAAGAGTGTCAGTTTCTTTCACTGTGATAATCCTTGTTTCTAGGGACAGGGAAGGACAGTGAGGGAAATTCTCCTTGTGCTATAGTGTGCTTTAAAAAAACATTTTTTCTAGGGACAGAAAACTATAGGTAGGAAGAGTGTCAGTTTCTTTCACTGTGATAATCCTTGTTTCTAGGGACAGGGAAGGACAGTGAGGGGAATTCTCCTTGTGCTATAGTGTGCTTTAAAAAAACATTTTTTCTAGGGACAGAAAACTATAGGTAGGAAGAGTGTCAGTTTCTTTCACTGTGATAATCCTTGTTTCTAGGGACAGGGAAGGACAGTGAGGGAAATTCTCCTTGTGCTATAGTGTGCTTTAAAAAAACATTTTTTCTAGGGACAGAAAACTATAGGTAGGAAGAGTGTCAGTTTCTTTCACTGTGATAATCCTTGTTTCTAGGGACAGGGAAGGACAGTGAGGGGAATTCTCCTTGTGCTATAGTGTGCTTTAAAAAAACATTTTTTCTAGGGACAGAAAACTATAGGTAGGAAGAGTGTCAGTTTCTTTCACTGTGATAATCCTTGTTTCTAGGGACAGGGAAGGACAGTGAGGGAAATTCTCCTTGTGCTATAGTGTGCTTTAAAAAAAACATTTTTTCTAGGGACAGAAAACTATAGGTAGGAAGAGTGTCAGTTTCTTTCACTGTGATAATCCTTGTTTCTAGGGACAGGGAAGGACAGTGAGGGAAAATCTCCTTGTGCTATAGTGTGCTTTAAAAAAACATTTTTTCTAGGGACAGAAAACTATAGGTAGGAAGAGTGTCAGTTTCTTTCACTGTGATAATCCTTGTTTCTAGGGACAGGGAAGGACAGTGAGGGGAATTCTCCTTGTGCTATAGTGTGCTTTAAAAAAACATTTTTTCTAGGGACAGAAAACTATAGGTAGGAAGAGTGTCAGTTTCTTTCACTGTGATAATCCTTGTTTCTAGGGACAGGGAAGGACAGTGAGGGAAATTCTCCTTGTGCTATAGTGTGCTTTAAAAAAACATTTTTTCTAGGGACAGAAAACTATAGGTAGGAAGAGTGTCAGTTTCTTTCACTGTGATAATCCTTGTTTCTAGGGACAGGGAAGGACAGTGAGGGAAATTCTCCTTGTGCTATAGTGTGCTTTAAAAAAACATTTTTTCTAGGGACAGAAAACTATAGGTAGGAAGAGTATCAGTTTCTTTCACTGTGATAATCCTTGTTTCTAGGGACAGGGAAGGACAGTGAGGGAAATTCTCCTTGTGCTATAGTGTGCTTTAAAAAAACATTTTTTCTAGGGACAGAAAACTATAGGTAGGAAGAGTGTCAGTTTCTTTCACTGTGATAATCCTTGTTTCTAGGGACAGGGAAGGACAGTGAGGGAAATTCTCCTTGTGCTATAGTGTGCTTTAAAAAAACAGTTTTTCTAGGGACAGAAAACTATAGGTAGGAAGAGTGTCAGTTTCTTTCACTGTGATAATCCTTGTTTCTAGGGACAGGGAAGGACAGTGAGGGGAATTCTCCTTGTGCTATAGTGTGCTTTAAAAAAACACTTTTTCTAGGGACAGAAAACTATAGGTAGGAAGAGTGTCAGTTTCTTTCACTGTGATAATCCTTGTTTCTAGGGACAGGGAAGGACAGTGAGGGGAATTCTCCTTGTGCTATAGTGTGCTTTAAAAAAACATTTTTTCTAGGGACAGAAAACTATAGGTAGGAAGAGTGTCAGTTTCTTTCACTGTGATAATCCTTGTTTCTAGGGACAGGGAAGGACAGTGAGGGGAATTCTCCTTGTGCTATAGTGTGCTTTAAAAAAACACTTTTTCTAGGGACAGAAAACTATAGGTAGGAAGAGTGTCAGTTTCTTTCACTGTGATAATCCTTGTTTCTAGGGACAGGGAAGGACAGTGAGGGGAATTCTCCTTGTGCTATAGTGTGCTTTAAAAAAACATTTTTTCTAGGGACAGAAAACTATAGGTAGGAAGAGTGTCAGTTTCTTTCACTGTGATAATCCTTGTTTCTAGGGACAGGGAAGGACAGTGAGGGAAATTCTCCTTGTGCTATAGTGTGCTTTAAAAAAACATTTTTTCTAGGGACAGAAAACTATAGGTAGGAAGAGTGTCAGTTTCTTTCACTGTGATAATCCTTGTTTCTAGGGACAGGGAAGTACAGTGAGGGAAATTCTCCTTGTGCTATAGTGTGCTAAAGCATTCCTCATCAACCATCTTTGAAATCCTTGTTTTTTGGACAGTCAGGGAAATTGTCGTTGTGCTATTCTGTGCAAAAGCAATCATCCTCAACCATATTTAGAAATCCTTAAGTAAAGGGACAGAGAAGGACACCTGAAGGTAGCCCTTATTGCTTTTTTCCCATCTCCCTGCAGGCCATCTATTAGAATGTCTGGAAGGCAAACAAGGAGAGGCAGACAGTCAGGAGGCAATAAAAGAGGGCAAGCAGGCTCTGTGTCTGGGGGCAACAGTGCTGGTCGTGGACGCGGTGCATTGTCATCAGCACATGGCCATGGGACACGCTTGTCCTTCTTTTCGGCAGCTGGACATGTTGAGCCACATCATGCCGAAGACTTTGTAGAGTGGATGACCAAGCCCTCCTCCTCCTCCTCATGCTCTCTCACCCAGGCTCAGGGTACTGGCAAAGCAGCTGCCAAAGCGTCCTCTTCCCTGGTATCAATGTCAGACTCATCATCAGTCACTCCTTCCCTAGACCCACCATGTCCTTCTCCTGAGGAGTCCCCCGAACTGTTTGAGCACAGTGTTGGGTACATGCTCCAGGAGGATGCCCAGCGTTTCGAAGGGTCTGATGATGAAACCCAGCTACAGGAAGGCAGTAGCGTGAGAGCAGACAGAGGGGATGCTCAAGAAGGACACCAATCTGGCAGTCATGTTCCAGCAGCTGCAGCATACTGCCAGATTGGCTCCAGTGATGAGGAGGGAGGGGATGATGAGGTCACTGACTCCACGTGGGTGCCTAATAGGAGAGAGGAGGAGGAGGAGGATGAGGAGGAGGCACATCTCCAACGAGGCAGGATGCCCTTTGGTGGCCAGCGTAAGGGCAGTACACCGACGGAATCACACCGCAGAGCTCCGCCTGTGCAGGGCGCTGCCTCTGCCCGTCATTCAAAAAGTTCTTTGGTGTGGGCCTTTTTTGATGCTAGTGCATCAGATCGCACAGCTGCTGTTTGCAACATATGTCTCAAGCGTATATCGCGTGGCCAAAACATCAGCCGCTTGGGTACCACATGCCTGACCAGACATATGTTGACCTGCCATGCAGCTCGTTGGCAAGCCTACCTCAAAGACCCACACCAAAGAACAAAGCGGACCTCTCCTTGCACCGCATCAGCTGGGATCTCCAACCCCACTATAACTTCAGTCCTCTCTGAAACATGCACTGAGAGGAATGAAGGTGTAGAATTAGGTGTGTCACAGCCAAGTACTTGCGGCCACTCTGCTAGCAATACACCGACGTCCGATTCTAGCAGGCAAATTTCCCTGCCCCAGCTGCTGGACCGTCGAAAGAAGTTCACTCCCAGCCATCCACATGCCCAGCGGTTGAATGCTAGCTTGGCTAAATTGCTAGCGCTTCAACTGCTGCCTTTTCAGTTGGTAGACTCGGCCCCCTTCCGTGAGTTTGTGCAATGTGCGGTTCCTCAGTGGCAGGTTCCCAAACGCCACTTTTTCTCACGGAAGGCTATTCCGGCTCTCTACCGGCATGTGGAAGGCAATGTCTTGGCCTCGCTGGACAGGGCGGTCAGCGGTAAGGTGCATATTACCGCTGACTCATGGTCCAGCAGGCATGGACAGGGACGTTACCTTTCTTTCACGGCCCATTGGGTCACTCTTTTGGCAGCTGGGAAGGATGCAGGACAAGGTGCAGTAGTGTTGGAGGTTGTTCCACCGCCACGCCTCCAAAATGCTACTACTGGTTGTGACACACCTCTCTCCTCCACCCCCTCCTCTTCTTCTTCCTCCATGGCCTCTTCCTGTGGTTTGTCCTATGAACCAGCGGTGCTCCGTAGCCGTTCAAGGGGCTACACAAGTACGCAGGCAAAAAGATGCCATGCCGTGCTTGCGCTGGTGTGTTTGGGGGACAGAAGCCACACTGGGGCAGAGGTCCTGTCTGCTCTGCAGGGCCAGGCCGAGAGGTGGTTGACGCCACGCCAGCTTAAGCCAGGAATGGTGGTTTGCGACAATGGCACCAACCTCCTCTCCGCCCTCCGACAGGGACAACTGACCCATGTGCCCTGTGTGGCTCACGTCCTTAACCTGGTGGTGCAGCGGTTCTTGGGCAGGTACCCGGGCTTACAGGATGTCCTGAGGCAGGCCAGGAAAGTCTGTGTGCATTTCCGCAGATCTTATAATGCCAGTGCTCGCCTGGCTGAGCTGCAAAAGGAGTTGAACCTGCCCAAGAACCGCCTTATATGTGACATGCCCACCAGGTGGAACTCAACGTTGGCCATGCTGCAGCGGCTGCACACGCAGCAGAGGGCCATCAATGAGTACCTGTGCGACTACGGCACCAGGACAGGGTCAGGGGAGCTTGGTTTTTTTTCTCCACGCCAGTGGGGCATGATCAGGGATGCATGCACTGTCCTGGCACCATTTGAGGAGGCCACGAGGATGGTGAGCAGTGACAGTGCATGCATCAGTGACACTGTACCTCTTGTCCACCTGTTGGAGCACACGCTGCGTGGAATAATGGACAGGGCACTTGAGGCAGAACAGAGGCAGGAAGAGGAGGACTTCCTTGCCTCTCAAGGCCCCCTTTACCCAGACAGTGTTCCTTCTGTCCCACCCATCGCACAGGAAGAGGAGGAGGAGGAGGAGGAGGAGGAGGATTGTGTCAGCATGGAGGTGGAGGCTGGCACTCAGCATCATCAGCAGCAGTCTTTTAGGGATGATTTACAGTCCCAAGAAACCAGTGGACTTGTACGTGGCTGGGAGGAGGTGGCTGCGGATCATGTCATCCTTAGTGACCCAGAGGACTCCGGAGCGAATGCCTCAGCAAACCTACGCTGCATGGCCTCCCTGATCCTGCAAAGTCTGCGGAAGGATCCTCGTATTCTTCGGATCAAGGAGAGGGACCATTACTGGCTGGCCACTCTCCTTGATCCACGGTACAAGGGTAAGGTTGCGGACCTTATGTTACCGTCGCAGAGGGAGCAGAGGATGAGACAACTCCGGGAGGCCTTGCAGAAAGGTCTGTGCAACACGTTCCCAGAGACTGGGAGGTTACAAACTCCTGGTCCTGGACAACGAGTTGCTGAGGCTTCGGCCAGTCAAAGAAGGAGCGGTGGGGAAGGTGGCCGTCTGACCGATGCGTTCAGACAATTCTTTAGTCCGCAGCCCCAAAGTATGATCGGTTCCAGCAACCATCGCCAGCGTCTGATAAACATGGTGCAGGAATATCTAGGGGCAAGGTCAGACTTGGACACCTTCCCCACGGAAAATCCTCTGGCTTACTGGGTCTTGAGGATGGATCACTGGCCAGAGCTTGCACAGTATGCAATTAAGCTACTGGCCTGTCCTGCATCCAGCGTTCTTTCGGAACACACATTCAGTGCTGCTGGAGGATTTGTCACGGATCACAGGGTGCGCCTGTCCACCGACTCGGTTGATCGACTGACTTTCATCAAGATGAACCAGTCTTGGATCACCACCAGCTACCACACACCTGATGCTGATATAACAGACTAATTGATTTTAACATGTCACATCCCTTCAAGACTGATGCTGATGCTGAGTGCCTGTGCTGTTATGTTGACTGGCTATCCTCCTCCTCCGAGTCCTCAATGATACGATTGATGATGATAGCTTGGAAGATCATTTTTGTTTATGAGTGCCGCCACCAGTGCCTAACGCCCAATTTTTCAGCCCCTGTTTAACAGGGGCGTGTAATTACAATTTTTGAAGCAATACTTTGCAACAGGGCTCATTGCTGTGCTCCAAGTACAGTATCTGTGAGGGGTTGCAGTGTTGTGCCACCAGTGCCTAAGGCCCAATTTTTCAGCCCCTGTTTAACAGGGGCGTGTAATTACAATTTTTGAAGCAATACTTTGCAACAGGGCTCATTGCTGTGCTCCAAGTACAGTATCTGTGAGGGGTTGCAGTGTTGTGCCACTAGTGCCTAAGGCCCAATTTTTCAGCCCCTGTTCAACAGGGGCATGTAATTACAATTCTTGATCTAATAATTCACAGCAGGGCCCATTGCTGCACCCACCAAGAGTAACTCTGAGGGCTTACAGTGTTGTGGCAACGCCACCACCACCACCACGAAAGGCCCAATTTTTCAGCCCCTGTTCAAAAGGGGCATGTAATTACAATTCTTGATCTAATAATTCACAGCAGGGCCCATTCCTGCACCCACCAAGAGTAACTCTGAGGGCTTACAGTGTTGTGGCAACACCACCACCACCACCACCACCACGAAAGGCCCAATTTTTCAGCCCCTGTTCAACAGGGGCATGCAATTACAATTCTTGATCTAATAATTCACAGCAGGGCCCATTGCTGCACCCACCAAGAGTAACTGTCAGGGCTTACAGTGTTGTGGCACCAGCACCACCATCAAAGGCCCAATTTTTACTACCACTGTTCAACAATTATATGTAATTAAAATTCCTGATATAATAGTTGACAGCAGGGCGTTACAGCACCAACCAAGAGTAACTGTGAGTGCTTACAGTGTTGTGCCAACACCAACAACTAAGGGGCCTATTTCTGCAGAGTATATACGGCAGGTCCCTACTTTCAAACATCCAACTTACAAACGACTCCTACTTGCAAACGCAAGAAGACAACAGGAAGTGAGAGGAAATCTACCCCTTGGAAGGAAAATTCTCTCCTGTAAGAATTAATATGGGAGAAAGGTGTCTCCTCTGTACTGATGCTTTATCAGCAATCCTTGTTTCAAGAAAAACACCACATTTCAAAAACAGTTGTCATTGGGACGGAAAGTGAGGTGAAATGTTCTGAACAGGGGCACAGACAGCAAAACAAATGTTACAGGGGTGATAACCCTTACCTATGTTTTCCAAAAAGTTTAAAAATAGATTTTTGGGCTGGAGCTACACTTAAACAATGTACCTGTTCAAAATTACAAACAGATTCTACATAAGAACAAACCTACAGTCCCTGTCTTGTATGCACCGCCTGTATACGGCTGTTCAGAGTATATAGGGCCTTTTTTATTTTATGTGCGGGGTTCCCCTTAATATCCATACAAGACCCAAAGGGGCTGGTAATGGGCTGGGGTGGGGGGGGGTCATGGGGTAGCTATGCCATTTTTCTTAAAGATTTTCATCCATATTACCGGGACCAGACATTACATTAAAGCCGCAAGCAGTTTTAAATGGCTTTTTTTTCCTTTAGAAGTGTCATTTTGTGCAGGGACAGTTCTAAACACGGGAAACACGTGGCACTTCACAGGCATACTTTAGACACCCCCCAGGTACGATATTTAAAGGAATATTTGACTTTTTTTTTTTCACTTTATGCATCATTAAAATGACTGCTCCCGAAAAACGACCGTTTTAAAAACTTCTTTTTGCATTGATACATGTCCCCTGGTGCACAACCCGGGTTCCCAAACCCTTTTTAGGACAATAACATGCATAATAGTTGTTATAATTAGCACTTTAGAATTCGAACGTTCGCATCCATTGTATTTAATAGGGTTCTAATGTTCGTACAAACTTTCGGTCCGTTCGCGGGTTCTGGTGCGAACCGATCCCGGGGGTGTTCGGCTCATCACTACAGGTGACGTGGCCAGGTGACGTGGCAAGTGGACAATCCACAACTTGTGCCAGGTGACATGGCCAGGTGACATGGCAAGTGGACAATCCGCAACTTGTGCCAGGTGACATGGCCAGGTGACGTGGCAAGTGTACAATCCACAACTTGTGGCAGGTGACGTGGCAAGTGGACAATCCACAACTTGTGGCAAGTGATGTGGCAACTGACACGCTAAATACAAGTACACTGCTGCTCTCTCAGCTGCTGCTACTCACTCTGGTCTCACAAAATAGCTGAAATGGTTAATAATACTGTTTTTTGAGCTTAGGGCAGCTCCTTATGATGTTAACTAACTAAACGCTTATAGACGCAAATGCGGTAAAACGCGGCATGCAAACACGCGTTTAGAAACGCCGCTTTCAACCTTAGTTCTGAAGACTTTGCACCAGCGTCCCGTGTACATGGGGCCTAAAAACGGCTATGCCATTTACAGCTAAAAAAACGCCATGGTGGGCATGAGGCCATAGGCTAACATGGAGAGGCGTTTTTAAGCTGCAAAAAACGCTCAAACAAGCGGCTTGAAAAATGTCTGTGTGAATGTAGCCTTATATTAACCACTTGCTTACTGGCCACTTAAACCCCCTTCCTGCCCAGACCAATTTTTAACTTTCAGCGCTGATGCACTTTGAATGACAATTGCGCGGTCATACAACACTGTAACCCAATGAAAATGTAATCATTTTTTGCACACAAATAGAGCTTTCTTTTGGTGCTATTTGATCACCTCTGCGTTTTTTTTTTCTCCTATAAATACAAAAGACCGACAAAAAAAAAAAAAATTTGGATATTTTAACCACTATTCTGGCACTTCTCTCCTTCTGGTAAAAATCATAATTTTATGGCTATAAAATTACTTAGAACCCCCAAATATTATATATGTTTTTTAGCAGACACCCTAGGGAATAAAATGGCGGTCATTGCGAATTTTTATCTCGCTCGGTATTTGTGCAATAAATTTTCAAACGCCTTTTTTTTGGGGTAAAAAAATGGTTTCATGAATTAAAAATTACAAAACAGTAAAGTTAGCCCAATTTTTTTGTATAATGTGAAAGATGTTGTTATGCTGAGTAAATAGATACCCAACATGTCACGCTTTAAAATTGCGCACACTCATGGAATGACACCAAACTTCAGTACTTAAAAATCTCCATAGGCAATGCTTTAAATTTTTTTACACGTTACCATTTTCGCATTACAGAGGAGGTCTAGTGCTAGAATTGTTGCACTCGTTCTAACGCATGCAGCAATACCTCACATGCGTGGTTTGAAGGGCATTTACATATGTGGGTGGGACTTACGTGTGTGTTCGCTTCTGAGCGCGAGCTACCGGGGACAGGGGCGTTTTCAATTTTTTTTGTTTTTTACTTTTATTTCATTTTTTAGACTTTTTTTTAGTTTTTGTTTTTTTTGATCACTTTTATTCCTATTACAAGGAATGTAAACATCCCTTGTAATAGGAATCTATTGTGACAGGTCCTCTTTAAGGAAAGATGCGGGGTCAATAAGACCCCACATCTCTCCTCCAGGCTGGAAAGCATGAGATCGGTAAAAAAAATTCAACAATCTCATGCTAACAGCCGAGATCACGGCTTTGTTTACATACTGGAACCCGGCGTGACAGCATAACGTCGCGCCAGGGCCTCCGACGGTCATAGAGATGACTGGTGACCACCTGGTCACCAGTCATCTCTATGCTTCCCATCCGGCGCCAGACAGTTCGTTCTCTGGGCCCCCGATGGCACAGGAGAGCCAGGAAAAGCACCGGATGGCGGAGGGGGGGGGGAAACGTCCCCTCCCGCCGCCTATAAGAACGATCAAGCGGCGGAACTGCCGCTATGATCATTTTTATCGTGCACAGAATCGCCGGCTGAAAAAAATGATATCTGAATGATCATCATTCAGATGTCACCACACAAAGTCAAGGACGTCATTTGACGGTGGGCGGTAGGGAAGTGGTTAATATTTAGTTAGAAAAATGTTCTCCTTCATTGATGTACACTGATGAGGCTGAACTGATGGGCACCGATAAGGTGGCAAGGGTGGGCACTGAGAGGTGGCATTGCTAGTTGGCACTGGTGGGCATTGAGAAGTGGCACTGCTAGGTGGCACTGATTGGCACCAGTGGTGGGTATTGATAGGTGGCACTGGCAGGGGCTACTGATGGTCACAGATGACGCAGAATTGGCTCTTCGGGGCCCGATGTCCCTTGCACATAAGCCGGTGATTGCTTTTTTTTATGCTCACGCTGTCAGCACAAGGAGAAAACAAAAACCATTACCGAGCTTTTGTTTACATCAGGTGATCAGCTGTCATTGGCTGACAGCTGATCACGTGGTAAGGGGCAGGGATCGGCCCCTTACTCGGATCTGTCATCACCCGAGTCTCAGTGACTCGGTGACCACAGCACACGCGCGAAGGGGAGGACATCTATTGACGGACTCCCGGCAATTTAGGACCGTGCTGTGGCCGCCGATCAGCTATAGCGCTGATCTCAAGTGATTAAAGAGGGTCTAAATGGGCCATTGACATGCATCACAATTCAACTTAGGAATGTGTCTTTGCAAAGTTAAACTAAATTAAATCCTTTTTATTATTTTTGCTTGGGGATAGAGTTGATCGGGTAAATGGAATAGCCATTTACTTATCAGACATTTATTCATGATTATCAAAGCATGTGTTTCTGATCTGATGTATGTGTATGTATATATGTGTATATGGGTATATATATATGAATGTGTATATGTGTATACATTGTGAGGGGGTTAACTCGGTAGCGGGTGTGTGTGACCCCCTGGTTGGGCTCCCCACACAAAAACAGGGCCAGCAGACGGAGGTTGTGGTTTTCAAAATCAAAAGGTGCGGTTTATTTCTCTATGTACAGTGACAAAAACACAGCAAAGCCAAAAAGAAACATAAACAAAATAAATCCTGGTCAGTTTGACCTCTGACTAAACATGCAGGTTTCCTAAACTAACAACTGGGATCAGCCTGGTGCTGTCCTAGTCCCTAAGTCCCTGGTTTAGTAAAAGTCCAAACAAATAGCCACACAGGCTTTGCCTCACCGCACAGGGGTTCACTCTCCCTAGACAGTCCACACAGGTCTGGTTCCAGGCATGAGCTAACATCTAATGAAGCTGGGAGTTCTTATAGAGGCCTAAATGAGCTGACAAGGTTCAGCTGGTCTCCTCATCTCTGTCTGCACGACGCCCCACACTCTCCCTAGAGGTATGAGTCATCCATGAGCCCACTAGCCTTATACAACTCTCCACCTAGTTGTATAAGTCGGCATAAAGCCTGAATCTGGGAGAAATATATCTACCCCCCTGGATGCAACCAGGTGACTTTACCTTCCTGCTGTCACATACCCCCCCCCTCTTGTTTTAACCTTGGGGTTGGAACACCAGCAATCAGGCATTCATGTACTCGAGACAAAGCATCCACATTCCCCATTTGAACGCCAGGGCGATGCTTTACTGTGAAGTTGAATTCCTGTAGGGCCAGGAACCACCTATTCACTCTTCTATTTGTCTCCTTGTTTTGAGCCATCCACTTTAACGGAGCGTGATCCGTAACCATGTCAAAGTGCCTACCTAGCAGATAGTACCGAAGGGAATCTAGAGCCCACTTCACCGCTAAACACTCCTTTTCAACCGTGGCGTAATTTACCTCATGGGACTTCAACTTCCTGCTGAGGTAAATGACTGGGTGCTCTTCCCCGTTCCAGACCTGGGACAATACTGCTCCTAACCCCACATCTGACGCATCACTTTGTACGACAAAGTCTTTAGAGAAGTCGGGTGAGTACAACACTGGCTGGCTACATAAGGCTTGTTTCAAGAATTGGAATGCTGCCTCAGCCTCGGGGGTCCATTTAATCATGACCGACCCTTTCCCTTTCGTCAGGTTGGTTAGGGGCACAGCCTTAGAAGCAAAGTGGGGAATGAAGCGCCGATAATAACCCGCGATTCCCAGAAAGGCCCGTACCTGCTTCTTGCTGTTGGGACATGGCCAACTCTGGATGGCCTCGACTTTGTTGAGTTGGGGTTTTATCACTCCCCTGCCAATGGTGTACCCAAGATATTTGGCCTCCTCCTGCCCAATGGTACACTTCTTGGGGTTAGCCGTAAACCCCGCTTCCCGGATAGAGTCTAGGACTGCTTGCACTTTTGGCAGATGTGAGGCCCAATCTGTGCTATGGACAATTACGTCATCCAGGTAAGCCGCAGCATACTTCCGATGGGGCCTCAGTATCTGGTCCATTTTCCGCTGGAATGTGGCCGGCGCATTCTGTAACCCGAACGGCATTCTCTTATATTGGAACGCCCCGTCTGGGGTTACAAATGCGGTTTTCTCTTTGGCCGACTTGGCCAGGGGAATTTGCCAATACCCTTTTGTGAGGTCAAGAGTCGTCATGTATCGGGCTGTTCCCAGCCGGTCGATCAACTCATCTATACGTGGCATGGGGTAGGTGTCAAATTTTGTAACTTTGTTCAACTGACGAAAATCGTTACAAAATCGCCAGCTCCCATCCGGTTTAGGCACCAACACAATGGGACTAGACCAATCACTTTGGGACTCCTCTATCACCCCTAAGTTCAGCATTTTCTGTACTTCCTCCCGTATTGCCTCCCGTCGGGCCTCTGGGATCCGATAGGGTTTTAACTTCACCCTTTCACCGGGCGGGGTAATAATATCATGCTCTACCCCAGATGTTTGTCCCGGCAGCTCAGAGAACACCTCCTTGTTGCGAAGCACAAACTCCTTAACCTCCTGTTGTTGGGGTTGTGACAAGGTGGCTGCTATTCCAACCTCCGGAATCACGCAACCAGTTTGAGCTGGTGACCAAGTTTCTGCGACTAGGGACTCTCTATCCCTCCAGGCTTTCAACAGATTAACGTGATATATCTGTTCGGGCTTTCGCCTTCCTGGTTGTCTGACCTTGTAATTCACTTTGCTCACTTTTTCCATTATCTCGTAGGGGCCTTGCCATTTGGCAAGGAATTTACTTTCAACCGTAGGGACAAGTACCAATATCCTATCCCCCGGGGAAAAGGTACGGGTCTTTGCTCCACGGTTGTACACTCTCTGCTGTGCCAACTGCGCTTGGGCCAAATGTTCCTTCACGATGGGCATTACCTGTGCAATTCGATCTTGCATCAGGGCGACATGCTCAATCACACTCCTGTGGGGAGAACTCTCACTTTCCCAAGTTTCCTTGGCAATATCCAACAGCCCTCTTGGGTGTCTCCCATACAGTAACTCAAAGGGGGAGAATCCCGTAGAGGATTGGGGCACCTCCCTAATAGCAAACATCAAATAAGGAAGTAGACAGTCCCAATCCTTTCCATCTCTATCCACCACTTTCTTCAACATTTGTTTTAGGGTTTTGTTGAATCTTTCAACCAGCCCATCGGTTTGGGGGTGATACACAGATGTACGCAATTGCGTCACTTTGAGCAATTTACACAGCTCTTTCATAACCCGGGACATAAAGGGTGTACCTTGGTCCGTAAGCAGTTCTTTACAAATACCCACCCGGCTAAAAACAAGAGATAGCTCTTTGGCTATGGTTTTGGCCAAGGTATTTCTGAGAGGGATCGCTTCTGGATAACGGGTGGCATAGTCCATTATAACCAATATGTACTGGTGCCCCCTAGCGGACTTGATTATAGGACCTACCAAATCCATTGCGATTCTCTCAAACGGGACCTCAATGATGGGTAGAGGGACCAGCGGGCTACGGAAATGTGGCATCGGGGCCGACCTCTGACACACAGGGCAGGAGGAACAATAATTTTCTATGTCCCTCATCACTCCAGGCCAATAGAATCTCTGTAATACCACAACATTTCTACCATTAACACACATTTTGCATAAATGTTTCTCAGTTCCTCGAATGGCAGTGCATGCGACTGTCGCACACAGCGACTGACGTCTGCCCGTCAGAAAGTCACACTGCATGGGTTCCTCCACAACCGGGCAATTGGCTGCAATATGTCCCGCTTGCCGGCAGCGGTAGCAAACGATCCTTCTTGCCGCCTCTTGAGCCGCTGATTTCCCAGGCTGTTCTCGCCAAACTTGGGGTAGAGCTCCCACCCTCTCACTCTCTCCACCCTTACCCCTTGGAATCCTCTTATCCGCCCCTGGGGGTGGTCTGGTCTTAGGGTGGAAAGTCCGAGTGTCTCTGGAAGAGGCCGTCAGGTTCTCTGTAGCCAAGTATTTCTCTACACGATCCACAAGACCACCGGCCGTCTCTGGGTCTCCATGGCTTACCCACTTTTGGATGGCAGTAGGAAGAGCTCTCAAAAACCGATCCATTACAACACGTTCCACAATCTCTGGTGCGGACAAAGTCTCTGGCTGTAGCCACTTCCTGCTCAGGTGAATGAGATCATACATTTGAGACCTGGGGGGTTTTCCAAGCTGGAAAGTCCAGTTATGCACACGCTGAGCCCGGACAGCCAGGGTGACACCCAGCCTTGCCAATATTTCAGCTTTTAGCATCACATAGTCTTTTGCTTGGTCAGGCTCTAGGTCATAGTAAGCCTTCTGCGATTCACCAGTTAACAGAGGAGCCACCAGTCCAGCCCACTGCTCCTCAGGCCACTTTTCTCTTTCAGCAGTCCTTTCAAATGTGGTCAAAAATACCTCTGGATCATCCTCTCCAGTCATTTTTGTCAATAAACGACTCACCCCAAAGGACGCGGTATTAGTGGGACGGCTTTCCTCACTGGTCTGCGGACGTTGCTGCATTACTGCTTCCATTTGTTGTAGTCTCTGCTCTTGCTTCTGTAACAGGTCTATGAAGCGGGCCTCAGATTGCTGCTGGGCTTGTTGATGAGCTTGCTGCTGGGCTGCAAGGCTCCTTTGCAAACCTGCATTTGTCTGCTGTTGATTGGCATTTGCTAGAGCCAGCTGTTTCAGTATCTCCTCCATGCTGGCTTAAAAAAAACTGCCACTGGTTCTCCACCAACTGTGAGGGGGTTAACTCGGTAGCGGGTGTGTGTGACCCCCTGGTTGGGCTCCCCACACAAAAACAGGGCCAGCAGACGGAGGTTGTGGTTTTCAAAATCAAAAGGTGCGGTTTATTTCTCTATGTACAGTGACAAAAACACAGCAAAGCCAAAAAGAAACATAAACAAAATAAATCCTGGTCAGTTTGACCTCTGACTAAACATGCAGGTTTCCTAAACTAACAACTGGGATCAGCCTGGTGCTGTCCTAGTCCCTAAGTCCCTGGTTTAGTAAAAGTCCAAACAAATAGCCACACAGGCTTTGCCTCACCGCACAGGGGTTCACTCTCCCTAGACAGTCCACACAGGTCTGGTTCCAGGCATGAGCTAACATCTAATGAAGCTGGGAGTTCTTATAGAGGCCTAAATGAGCTGACAAGGTTCAGCTGGTCTCCTCATCTCTGTCTGCACGACGCCCCACACTCTCCCTAGAGGTATGAGTCATCCATGAGCCCACTAGCCTTATACAACTCTCCACCTAGTTGTATAAGTCAGCATAAAGCCTGAATCTGGGAGAAATATATCTACCCCCCTGGATGCAACCAGGTGACTTTACCTTCCTGCTGTCACAACATATATACATGTATGCATGCGTATGTGTTTAGAATTGGTTGTATCACCATGTAAAAGTCATATTATGTAATATGATGATGTTTCTGTGTTCAGAGATTGATCAAGCAATCTCTGAGTCACAGGATATAACAAAGGGACACCTTCTCTTTGAAGTCAAAGTTGCATTCACACTTTACAGCTAGGAATGAGGTCCTGTGTGAAATTCCCCAGAGGTAGCTGGAAGTAACACATAGATGCTAAATGTCCATTTGTTCTTGTATGTGAATTGCAACAAATGTTTTGTATGTCAAAGAGGCCCATTAAATGTTCCTTCCCCCTTTTAAAATGTATAAATTGGCCAGAAGCTTCCAGCTTCTTTAGAGCAATTGATTTTAATGTATCACCATGTACTGTGTGCTCTCCAGGTTAGCAGTTTAGCTGCTTGCCTGAATATTAAATACATTTTGTGAATTTGGATTCAGCAGTCAACGTTACTGGAAGTCCTTAAAGTTTGGACTTTCCCTGTCAGCTGGTCCTTCGAAGCCGTTACAGATAACTCCACAGACATCGCTAAGAAATGGAACAACACAAGTTGGGAATTCACTTCTGCTGGTGAAGGTAAGCTAACTTTTTGCTTACTGTGACTTCCCCTTGTGCTGTGCTTATTTCTGTAAGCTTTTGCCATGGAGTACTCTGTCCAAGAACCTTGGCTGTTGAATTTTGTTATTTTTAACGTTTCTTTTTACTTTTCATACTATCTGTGCTTATTACTGTCCTTTGTATGAGTGTGGTCTGTTGAATGGTTTGCCCTATTTCAGGTGCACTGTGTGTTTAGCTAGAATTTCTGCATTTCCTGGTCTAGGCGACTAGCCAGGTCAGGAATTTGGGTCTTCGGACTCAAGGGACAATTCAGAGCTTGTGGCTGATAAGGTACTATGTGTGGTAAGGCCCTGGTTTATCGCCAAGGGTGACGGCCTGCTTAAAAAACAGAGCTGCTTGGATCATGTAGTACCAGTCTTGAATGAAATTCTGTTTTCCTTTTCTCTTCTGTGTAGTTCTCCATAAAGCTACACAATAAGCAGAAGTACTATCTCTCCTATTCTGCACAGTGCCTATAAACTGATGTGGAAGACTTTAGGGAAGCAGAACTGTCAGATTCTATACTCTAGAAATTCCTACTATTGGGATTTTTTGTTTACTGTAAGATTTGTTGGAACATGTGATGCTGTGTGTGTATCCTGCATGAGTGACTTGTGTCTGTCAAATGTGCTGCCATGTATCTGGCACATAAGTGGACTGTTTCTCCAGAGTTTCCTTTGTAGCAGCTTCTGTGACTAACCCCCCCAGTTGTGTGCCTGTCAGTCTGTGTGGCTGATTTGTGCAGTGTATAGTCTGGTATAGATCCTTGGCCAAGATTGGAGGCCAGATATACAGTTCCTGCTATTGCTTGGGTTCACTGTGTCTATGTGATATGGGGACCTAAGAATAGATTAATTCGTGAGGAAGTCTCGCCACCGTGTGAGATGGGGAATTGTACCACCGAGTACACCCCAGATTGGGATCTGTGTAATCCCACCAGGAGCTCCCCCTGGATTTCCAAAGATTTTTCACTTTGGGGAACAGGAGGGGCCAAGTCCCTCAAGAAATGGAACAAGGCACACAGGGGTTTTGTACCACTAGAACACTAAGACAAAGGAAATGAAAGAGACTTATTGTCCCGTATATGAACCTAATAATAACATTACTAAAATAACTGCAAGCACATTATACCCTACCACCCAGCGTACTTATAATGACCTAAGTAGACACATGGATTAGAGCCCAGTGTAGATGTGTACGCAAAAAAAAAAAAAAATAGAGAGGAAAGTACAGTTTTATTAGAGAAACCTGCTAATATTTTTGTCTACAGGGTGTAGTTGGCTAAGTGTGAGAGTTATGTTTGTTGTGCAGAAGTGTGTGAGATCCATGGATTGTTATGTCGTGTTAGTTGTATTAATATGCCCAAAGTGCTGTATTAGCAAAATAGTTGATCCCAACCATGGCGCTATCTGCCTGCAGTTTTGCATGTTCTCTCTGTGCCTGCATGGGTTTCCTCCAGGTACTCCAGTTTCCTCCCACACCCCAAAGACATGCTGGTAGGTTAATTGGATCCTGTCTAAATTGTCCCTAGTGTATGTATGAATGTGAGTTTGGGACCTAAGGATTGAAAGCTCCTTACGGGTAGGGACTGAGGAATGTAAAATAATAATAGTAACAGTATGAATTTTGGTGGCATGATGATATGTTTTGTGTTTGTTATGTATGTTTTAAAGTAATGTGACAGTGCCACAAGGACAATTAAAAGGTAACAAGTCAGTGCCATGTTGGTCATTGCAACTTTTAGAAGCAAGACAAATATATTGTCTGTAAAGTGTGACCAAAAAGACTAAAACATTTATTTCTGACTTTACTTTCTGAATATTACATTTGCTTATTTTAAAAGAAAAGTCAAGCTAAAAAAAACTGTGAGCTGAAAATCGTTAATTTAATGGTGTTCTATAAGTTCAAGGAGCAACCCCCCCCCTCTCTTTCTTTGACACAAGTTAAATTGCATGGCGTATGTGTGTGTGAGTGAACAGCTGTATTGTCATGCAAATTGAGTGAGCTGAGTGAACTGTAAAAAGTAAAATACCTCCTAATAATGTACATTTATATGTGTATGTGTATTAAACTGTCATTTTTTGTTTTAATAGAAGAAACAGTTTTTGAAGAGTTTTCCAGTGTGCTCAGTATGGTGAAGTATAACTGTCTTGCAAGACAAAGGGGAACTTATAAAAAATTAGTTTGTTTTGAGCTGCTCATTTTTAACCATGGTAAATAATAGTTTTTTTTTTTGGTATACCATATATAAAAACCACATGGTAATAAAAGTTTGACGTCAAACAATTTTTGGTAGTAGAAAAAGTGCACTGTTTATGTAATGTAATGTATATTTGTGTGTCATATGCTAATGTTTTGTTACAGGTATATAACCATTGGTTTGTAGTTTCTTGGTGGAAAATTTAATGTTTATTACTAAACATTTTTTTGGTGTTTTATCCCTCAGATTCGATAATTGGGTTTCATGGCTTTTCAGAACAAAAAGGAAATCAAAGCCTTCATAGACAACTTTACACCAAAATTGGTTTTCGTTCTCCTGGTTTGTCGGGGTTATGTGGTCTGTTTTGTACTATTTGTTAGTCCAGTTGGCTATGTTTTAGACCACCTAGTGTGTGTTGTATGTTCTGATCCATTGATTAGCAGAACCAACTAACTGAAGTCCTCATATTCGTTTGTTTTTTTTTTGTTTTTTTATGAAAAGTTGAGTAAGACTGCAGGGGATAATTGTCACTCTAACACTTATATTAGGCTAAGAAGTGTTATAAATCGCTGTCAGGGGTACTGCACTTAGTGGTAAAGGGGTTTTGGGTATTCTCCAGAGTTTGAAATGGATCTGCCATAGATCCGTTGCATATCTGTTTTCTATTACCAAAGATGAGCCATGCTGATACTGGTAGTTCCATAGCGTTAAAAAGGGAAAGTTCTGATGTTACGTTGGGTAGACTGCTTAGCCGCCCCCCCCCCCCTGTTATTGTAATTAGTTGCACACCCAACCATACCTGGTTGTACAAGGTTGGCTCATTGCCTGAAGCTAAAGTATGCTAATGTCCCTAGCTATCTGTGTGTCCACGAATGTAGTTTTCTTAGTCTGTTGGTCAGTTGCGTCTGGTAGCAGCCCTTCCTCGAGCTGGATACACATTATGCAATTCTTGTGTTCCAATTTCTTTTAGATCTACCTGCAGATATGTGGTATGAGGGCCTGCCTGATTCCATACAAGTTGAGAGTGTATAGGTCTGGCCTCATATTGTATGGTTTTTATTGAGTCTGAAGAAAAGTTATGCAGGAAGATTGTATGGGGTGTTACCAGCTCTTGGCTGTTCCAAGGGCCCTCACGTTCGATATATGTGTGGACATGCAGTATTCTCCTCAGTTAATACCCATAGGTGTCCTTCCTGTCCTATATTCCTTGTGTACCTTAACTAGTTGTCTGTGTCTTGCATGCCAAGAAGACCAGTACCCCAGGGTTGCACTATGCCCCTGTCATTCATGTGAGTCCTGTCTGAATAGGGTAGGCAGTTTGTTTTGTAGGGGTGAAGGATAACATTGTCTGATTACCGAACTGATAGAGGAGGGAGAAGGTGTGCAGCCTCTTTGAGGGATCGGATGTACCTGGTGGCAGGTGGTTTTCAATCCGGGTATCCAGACTATTTCCCATATTTAGGAAAAAGAGAGGCCTAATGGAGACTATCTTAGGAGCGGGAGGTGGGTCACTGGGTACCATAAACACAATGGAGCTGTAGATAATCAGGAATACATTGGGAGGTCCTGGGCTACATATCAGGGAAGGGTTAGGAAATCCTGTCACCCTGGAGTCCATCTTGTTCTAAGGGTTTGAGTCCGGACAGGAATTGGAAGAAAGAAAATGTTCAAAATGCCTACTGCATGCTAAATATCTCTAACCTTTGGTTTATATAATGTGATTTGTTACTAAAATTTTGATGCTTATTTCTCAGATTAAGTTCTATGTCCTGGGTTGATTCATTTGAAGCCCTCAGAACAAAAGGAGACCACAGCCTTCAAAGACAATTCCCCAATGGAAGTATTGTTCTGAAGTGTTTCTATTTTTGTGCGTGAATATTTATGGGGTTCACTCTCCCCGTTAGCTAAAATTGGTGCAGTCGTCCAAGTCGGTACTGCCCTTAGTAGTTTCTTGTTCCTATTTACAGTATGAGGTGCTTAATTTTTATTTAAGGAAAGAGGGGTGCACTCTGATGTAAGGGAGAGTGGAGGACCCAACTTCTGATGGTGGGATGGCTCTTGACATCTAATGTAAGGGGAGGGGATGCGCTGGACATCTAATCTTACAGATACAACCAGCCCTTTTTAGGA
Source organism: Rana muscosa (assembly GCA_029206835.1). Taxonomy (NCBI): domain Eukaryota; kingdom Metazoa; phylum Chordata; class Amphibia; order Anura; family Ranidae; genus Rana; species Rana muscosa. The sequence continues at coordinate 360,536,277 of CM055117.1, forward strand.
CAATCATAATGCTGATGCAGCCCACAATGAAATTGAGTTTCACACCCCTGCCCTAGATAATGAAGCGTCTATTGTCTTAGGCCAAGTTTCCACTATAGTGACCCCCAAAAAACATGTGATTCAGAGACTTTAGAGTGCGATTATGGTCCAACTTTACAGTCTCTAGATCAGGGTAACATTGAAGGATGCATCAAGGTAGTGAACCTTTTAAAAGTCGCTGCAACTTTAATTTACAATAGTGGGAACTGAGCCTTATAATACAGTTTTTTGTATAATATTTTATGACAAAAAAAAAGTTTTATTAAGATTGAATTGAATAATTGTTGCTCTAGTATAAACGCCTACGAAAAAAAAAAAAAAAAGGAATGAATGTCACTACATGTATGTCAGTGTCACTACATAGAGTGTTGAGGTTACTTTGGTATTATTATTATTATTATTAAGAGTTTTGATTAGGCCTATGTCTCAGATCTTCAGCTTTTCTACAGATCTGTCTCCAAAAAAAAAAAAAAGAAAAGAGATCAAAAGGTATAATGGTATTGTACGTGCTTTGGCATCTAGTTTCATTGCTTTAACTTATAAGGTCTGTGGTTGTATCTTGTCCCACAAAACTTGTGTTTAAGACTAGCTAAACCTCCTGTTGTTAATTGAATTAGCTACATGCCCAGCCAGTACTGCCTTTTTAAACTGAAACAGATTGCCTTAGGCTTTGCATAATAATGTCCCAAGCAAGGTGGCCTTTGTGTCTCCGAGTGTATTTGAAGCCAGTTTCCTGTTCGGGGTCACAATGCAACGTCACTACTCTTATAGATTCCTGTGTGACTAGGTGCATGGCTACTCATTTGTAGCTGTATTATATGTCTGTGCATATCTGTCCTCAGTGTATATGTGTGTGTCCAGGCACACACCTGTCAGCTTGAATTTTTACTCCCCACTGTTTAGCGATCCCAGCATCTCAGTGCTGCAAGGGATTTGTTCATTGGCCCTCATTCTCCCCAGATAGTATGCATCTTTCCTGCCTTAGAATCCTTGTATACATCAACTGTATCTTATGTACCTGACCTCATGTGAACCCTGAAACCCAGTGCTGCAAGTGGTTCTTACTAGCATTTTGTTTCCTTCCTGAACCCCAGTGCTGCACTATACTCCTGTCATTCTTGAAAAATCCTGTATTCTGTGCTCTCGTCTATGTTCCTGAAGGATCATTGATCCAAGCCAGAAGTAGTAGCCCCCCCTTTTTTTTCTGAGAAGCCTATTGTTTATGATAAATGTTTTATTGAATTCAGGATAATGTGGACAGTTAGTTGGATGACAGTTGAATAACATTTTATACTAAATGAGAATGGTTTCTCCTGTATTAAGTCGTTTTTCTTTTCTTCTAGGTTTTTCTTTACCTCTTGAACATAAATTTACTTCAGCAGAAAAAAAACTCAAACGGCTTTATGGGCATTTTTGTTAATGATCAAGTGTTGGACTAACAATCTGAGTGAAGCCATCCTCCCTCATTCCTTGACATCAGCCACAAACACCATTTATGGAAAAGAGTGCTTTCAAAAGCTTGTGTCTGAAAACTTTAATACTTATCATGTCAGCTGTCTAAAAAAAGTCAAAGCTCAGTTTGCTATAATTGCAAAAAGGTCTGCACACCTACGAAAAGTATTTTTATCACATGGATTGCGATAATCCTGAAGAAAAGAAGATTATATGAACATTGTATGCGTTCTTTGCTATAGTTGTAAAAAGGTCTGCACACCTACCGGAAGTATTTTGTCATGTGGACTATGATAAGTCCTGAAGAAAAGAAGATTATATATGAACATTGTATGCGTTCTTTGCTATAGTTGTAAAAAGGTCTGCACACCTACCGGAAGTATCTTGTCACGCGGACTACGATAAGTCCTGAAGAAAAGAAGATTATGTATGAACATTGTATGCGTTCTTTGCTATAGTTGTAAAAAGGTCTGCACACCTACCGGAAGTATTTTGTCATGCGGACTATGATAAGTCCTGAAGAAAAGAAGATTATGTATGAACATTGTATGCGTTCTTAAGGTGTTTCAGTGGATTTTATGGAGGAATGGCTGTCACTGTCATAGTTACATCGGAGGAATAAACTAAAGACTTAGCATTCATACATTGATTAGACCAACGTATAATTTTTTTAATTTTTAAATTTTTGTATTTTTGTATTTTTAGCCTTAACTTAGCAAAATGAGATTTTTCTGCAGAAGTAAATTGGGTACATAAATTAGGAAGAATATGAACTAAGAAAATAAATAAATATGAACTAGGTCACGTAAGATTAGGCAGGTAGAGGGAGATGTTGGAATTTAGAAGTGATTGACAGGAATTGTAATTGTATCTGCTTTTCTTTGAAATGCCATGTATGTTAGGTTTTGTATGTGTTATGAGACTAAGTTTCTCCCATCTTCCCCATTATCATGACAATAATGTTCCCATCTAGCTAGGCCCTACACAGCTTTAACTGTCTCCAAAGGGATCTTTACACTGAATAGTCAAGAACTTAACTGTCCACAGCCAATGTATGAATTGCTTGTTATAGTGCTGTTATGTTTTGTTAGTTATGTGGTCAATTTTTAATTTGACCAAAAGATGGGATTGATCGGGTAAATGGAATAGCCATTTACTTATCAGACATTTATTCATGATTATCAAAGCATGTGTTTCTGATCTGATGTATGTGTATGTATATATGTGTATATGGGTATATATATATATGAATGTGTATATGTGTATACATATACAGGTCCTTCTCAAAAAATTAGCATATTGTGATAAAGTTCATTATTTTCTGTAATGTACTGATAAACATTAGACTTTCATATATTTTAGATTCATTACACACAACTGAAGTAGTTCAAGCCTTTTCTTGTTTTAATATTGATGATTTTGGCATACAGCTCATGAAAACCCAAAAATCCTATCTCAAAAAATTAGCATATTTCATCCGACCAATAAAAGAAAAGTGTTTTTAATACAAAAAAAGTCAACCTTCAAATAATTATGTTCAGTTATGCACTCAATACTTGGTCGGGAATCCTTTTGCAGAAATGACTGCTTCAATGCGGCGTGGCATGGAGGCAACCAGCCTGTGGCACTGCTGAGGTGTTATGGAGGCCCAGGATGCTTCGATAGCGGCCTTAAGCTCATCCAGAGTGTTGGGTCTTGCGTCTCTCAACTTTCTCTTCCCAATATCCCACAGATTCTCTATGGGGTTCAGGTCAGGAGAGTTGGCAGGCCAATTGAGCACAGTAATACCATGGTCAGTAAACCATTTACCAGTGGTTTTGGCACTGTGAGCAGGTGCCAGGTCGTGCTGAAAAATGAAATCTTCATCTCCATAAAGCTTTTTAGCAGATGGAAGCATGAAGTGCTCCAAAATCTCCTGATAGCTAGCTGCATTGACCCTGCCCTTGATAAAACACAGTGGACCAACACCAGCAGCTGACATGGCACCCCAGACCATCACTGACTGTGGGTACTTGACACTGGACTTCAGGTATTTTGGCATTTCCCTCTCCCCAGTCTTCCTCCAGACTCTGGCACCTTGATTTCCGAATGTACTTTGGACCACTGAGCAACAGTCCAGTGCTGCTTCTCTGTAGCCCAGGTCAGGCGCTTCTGCCGCTGTTTCTGGTTCAAAAGTGGCTTGACCTGGGGAATGCGGCACCTGTAGCCCATTTCCTGCACACGCCTGTTCACGGTGGCTCTGGATGTTTCTACTCCAGACTCAGTCCACTGCTTCCGCAGGTCCTCCAAGGTCTGGAATCGGTCCTTCTCCACAATCTTTTTCAGGGTCCGGTCACCTCTTCTCGTTGTGCAGCGTTTTCTGCCACACTTTTTCCTTCCCACAGACTTCCCACTGAGGTGCCTTGATACAGCACTCTGGGAACAGCCTATTCGTTCAGAAATTTCTTTCTGTGTCTTACCCTCTTGCTTGAGGGTGTCAATGATGGCCTTCTGGACAGCAGTCAGGTCGGCAGTCTTAGCCATGATTGCGGTTTTGAGTAATGAACCAGGCTGGGAGTTTTTAAAAGCCTCAGGAATCTTTTGCAGGTGTTTAGAGTTAATTAGTTGATTCAGATGATTAGGTTAATAGCTCGTTTAGAGAACCTTTTCATGATATGCTAATTTTTTGAGATAGGATTTTTGGGTTTTCATGAGCTGTATGCCAAAATCATCAATATTAAAACAAGAAAAGGCTTGAACTACTTCAGTTGTGTGTAATGAATCTAAAATATATGAAAGTCTAATGTTTATCAGTACATTGCAGAAAATAATGAACTTTATCACAATATGCTAATTTTTTGAGAAGGACCTGTATACATGTATGCATGCGTATGTGTTTAGAATTGGTTGTATCACCATGTAAAAGTCATATTATGTAATATGATGATGTTTCTGTGTTCAGAGATTGATCAAGCAATCTCTGAGTCACAGGATATAACAAAGGGACACCTTCTCTTTGAAGTCAAAGTTGCATTCACACTTTACAGCTAGGAATGAGGTCCTGTGTGAAATTCCCCAGAGGTAGCTGGAAGTAACACATAGATGCTAAATGTCCATTTGTTCTTGTATGTGAATTGCAACAAATGTTTTGTATGTCAAAGAGGCCCATTAAATGTTCCTTCCCCCTTTTAAAATGTATAAATTGGCCAGAAGCTTCCAGCTTCTTTAGAGCAATTGATTTTAATGTATCACCATGTACTGTGTGCTCTCCAGGTTAGCAGTTTAGCTGCTTGCCTGAATATTGAATACATTTTGTGAATTTGGATTCAGCAGTCAACGTTACTGGAAGTCCTTAAAGTTTGGACTTTCCCTGTCAGAGTGCAGAGGGATTAGAAGTCTAGACAGTTTTTGGGGATGTCTACACCCCTGATAGGGTGAAGACAACTCCCAAATTTGGCCACTTTATCCTTCCAAATGATTCACTTCCTGTCACATAGCCACACAGGAAGTGAGGGTAAATCCCTACCAATGTCTTTCCTTGGGGACACACAGGTCAATCTAAATACTTTCCCCATTATGTACAGTGCACTCCAGCATTTTGCTGGGTACACCCCAAATTATTAGGTATTTTGGACTTTGGGGTTTATTTACTAAAGGCAAATCCACTTTGCACTACAAGTGCACTTGCTGGATACCCGAGGGGGACATGCAAGGAAACAAAAAAAACACCATCTTTGCTTTTACATGATTGGATGTTACAATCACCAGTGCTTCTCCTCAGATTTTCAGCAACTACACTTGTACTGCAGAGTGGATTTTCCTTTACTAAACCCCAAACTACCCAATGATTTGGGGTGTACACAACAAAGTGCTAGAGTGCAATTTGCTTAATGGGGACACTAGTTAGATTGCTCTGTGTGTCGCCAAGAAAAGACATTGGTAGGGTTTTACCTTCACTTCCTTTTTAGCTGTGTGACAGGAACAGGAAGTGAAGCCAATTTTACTAAAAGGGACAGAAAACCCAACCTAAAAAAAAAACAAAAACAAGCAGGGATTCTAACACTTACTTGGTTTCCCTCAAAATGCCCACAATTAGAATCGCAGTGCCTTGAGCTATTTTTAAGTGCAGTGCTCTAAATCAGTGCTTCTCAAGTACCCCCAACAGGCCATGTTTGCAGGTTTTCCTTCATCTTGCTTTAAATCACAGTCAATGGTTTGGTATTTTGGACAGCAATTCTCGATAAGATAAATTCACAAATCATGTCCTGTTGGGGGTACTTGAGGACTGAGGCTGAGAACCACTGCAGTAAAAAGGAAAATTGAATACTTACCGCTCTGTATTTTTTATTTCCTGGTGACTATCCATGGCAGCACACAATACATGCATATGCTACCATCATGAAGGCACCAGGGTAGACAAATCACACCTGTTTTGTTTTGACATGCCAATAAGCATAGTTAAGCTACAGCTGTCACATTTGTTGCATAGAAAACAAAAAAAAACAAACATCAAACTTTGCATCAAAAACTCAAAAAAAATAAACAATCAACATAAGTAAAACAAACATCTGTTTTGCAAAGACATAACAAATAAAATGCATGTGTTACAAACTCGATAAGGACACCAAAATGTACTTTTTGCCGGCCCCCCACACATACACACACACAATCTTGCTTCTTTTCAGGGCAAGGGAGAGAATGCTATCTGCAAGCTTTATATAACATAGATTTGTGTGCTAATGAGGCAATTGAAAACACATGCATGACTTCCGGTTCCGGCGCCGCATGGAGTAGCTGCTCTCCACTTCAGCTCCCGCAGCGAGACCCCTAAAACAGCTTAAAAAGCCTGCTAACCCACCTCATCCTCCGGCAACATTCCCATCCACTGCTCGGCCATGACATGGACCGTTTTGTGGAGAAAACCGGAACGCGATCGTATGCGGCCGCAGCGGCGCGAACGGTGGAGCTGCAAATCGAGGCCCCGGCTTTGGCCTACACGGAACTCTCCCCAGAAACGACGCCGGCTATGGAGGTAAGCCGTGCCCCGGCCCCCCCTCCTTACAAGCGGACACTGCACAGATACCTGCAGGGGACTACAACACCAACCTTATAGTGCAGGCTGTGGCTGCTCTTCTCTCCCCAATGATTACTGCCTCAGTAGAACAGGCGGTCAACGCAGGCATACAAAAACTCCAGGCCCAGCTCAGGGAGCATACCTCCAGGTTAAATGAGGCAGAAAACCGCATTGCAAACATAGAGGAGGAAATGTACCAGGCTCAATCCACTGAACTAGCCCAAGACAAGACGAATAAATATATTCTGGAGAAGCTGGACGATTTAGAGAATAGGTCCAGAAGGAGCAATTTGCGCTTCGTTGGCGTCCCTGAATCGCTACAGCCTACAGCCCTCATGGATTTTTGTGCGAGGCGCATCCCTGAAGCGCTAGGCCTCCCGGGCCCCTGTACAGTGGAACGCGCACACCGCATTGGAACCTTTACCTCTGACCGCAAATCACCCCGACCTATATTAGCCAAATATCTCAACTACTCAGATAAAGCCTTCATCCTTCAAAAATTCAGGCAATCCAGATCTCTTCAGGTCGACGGAACCAAGATCCTGATTTTCGCGGACTACTCCTTAGAAGTATCCAAGAAAAGGAAAGCTTTCCAACAAATCTGCTCGGAGTTACACCAACGACAAATCAATTTTTTTTTAACAGTAAAGGTTTTTATTTAGAAAAAAACAGGTTTATACAAACAGTGACAGAACAAAGGCATAGGTGTATTACAGAATGACAGTAATTAGAAAGTGAAATTGGTTGTACAATCAGAGAAAATATTCGCGGAACATTCGGCAATGTATAATGATGGGATCGTTACGTCATAATATAAGCTGGGGGTTACAATAGGAGTTACGGCAGGACCACCTCACCCAGGGGTTCCTCCTCCCCCCTGTCTCGGGGGGAGGGGGGGGGGAAGAAAAGGGCAACCAGTAGGAGGCAGGATAGCCAGAGGGGGGGGAGGAGTGAAGGGAGGGGGAGGGAGGGAGGAGGGGAACGGGGGGAGGTGGGGGGACGGAGGAGAAGCAGGGGTAGGGGGAGGATTGAAGGGGGGGGAAGGGGGGGCGGGAGGGGAGAAGGGAAAGAGGTCAGGAAAAGACACAGAGCCCACAAACCATACAACCGGGATTCCCAAAGCCTGTAACCAGGTGTTATGAGCCTATAAGGCCGTCACCCCACCCATCCAACCAGGAGGACCAAAACTTGTCGAACTTTGCCGGGCAGTTCCTGCTCCCATACGTGATCTTATAAAGTGGCAGTACCCTATTTACAGTAGCCTCCCAAGAGGCCCCCATCTCAAAAGGATTTCTCTCCTGGCGTAGAACAGCAAAAAGGTTACACATAGTTTGGTGTATCTGCTCCCCTCCATGTCTTCCAGGTAACTAAGCAGAAAGAACTGAGGGTCAGGCGTCAGGTCTAGTCCACCAATCCTCCCCACAGTCTCCGCCACCTCCTGCCAGTAAGGCTGGATCTTTGGACAGGTCCAGACCATATGGAAGAAGGAGCCCTCATCCTGTCCACACCTCCCACACAGCGGGCTCAAGGTAGGATAAATGCTGGCCAGTCTTTGCGGAGTGTAGTATGCTCTGTGTAGGAACTTGAGCTGTATGAAACGGTCTCTGGACGCAATTACGGACGGGATATAGGAGGAAACCAGTTCCTCCCAGGAGTCTTCATCTAGGTCAGGAATGTCCGCCCTCCATTTATGGAAGAGAGGCACTGTGTTGGTGTCATGGGCAATCATGAGATAGAGGGAGGAGAGGGGTCTCTCCATCATCCCAGACATAAGTCGTCTTTCAATTAAGTCTGACTCAAGGGTAATCGTCTCCGGGAATTGTGAGTTAATAGCGTGCTTAAGTTGCAAGTACCTAAATAGAAAAGACGAGGGGAGTCGGTGGGTAGGGATGAGCTTCGTGTTCGAGTCGAACATACGTTCGACTCGAACATCGGCTGTTCGATAGTTCAACGAAGATTGAACGATTTGGGCCATTCGCGCCTAATTCGAGTGACGCGAACGGCCCACAATGCACTACGCCATCGCAGTGTCATCCAGGCACTGTGATTGGCCAAGCATGCACTGTGACCCCGCATGCTTGGCCAATCACAGCGCCGGCAGCGAGGAGAGCAATGATTGGCCACAGGCAGGATGCCTGTGGCCAATTATTGCTGAGGGGGTTTAGTACACGCCCCACACTATAAAAGGCCGCCAGCGCGGCGGCCTTGTGTAGTGTGTTCCGGAGCAGGGAAAGAGAAGCATAGGCAGGGACAGTGTCATTTTTTTCCTTTACTAATCCTGGATTCCTTGTGTTTAGGGACAGAGAAGGATAGGTAGGGAGAGTGTCAGTGTGTCATTCTGTGCAAAACCTTGTTTGTAGGGACAGAGAAGGACAGTGAGGGAAAGTGACAGTGTGCTATTCTGTGCTAAACCTTGTTTGTAGGGACAGAGAAGGACAGTGAGGGAAAGTGTCAGTGTGCTATTCTGTGCTAATCCTTGTTTGTAGGGACAGAGAAGGACACTCGTGGAAACTATCAGTGTGCTATTCTGTGCTAATCCTTGTTTGTAGGGACAGAGAAGGACAGTGAGGGAAAGTGTCAGTGTGCTATTCTGTCCTAAACCAATCTTGCTGAACCATATTTGAAATCCTTGAGTTTAGGGACAGAGAAGGACACTCGTGGAAACTATCAGTGTGCTATTCTGTGCTAAATCTTGTTTGTAGGGACAGAGAAGGACAGTGAGGGAAAGTGTCAGTGTGCTATTCTGTCCTAAACCAATCTTGCTGAACCATATTTGAAATCCTTGAGTTTAGGGACAGAGAAGGACACTCGTGGAAACTATCAGTGTGCTATTCTGTGCTAAATCTTGTTTGTAGGGACAGAGAAGGACAGTGAGGGAAAGTGTCAGTGTGCTATTCTGTCCTAAACCAATCTTGCTGAACCATATTTGAAATCCTTGAGTTTAGGGACAGAGAAGGACACTCGTGGAAACTATCAGTGTGCTATTCTGTGCTAAATCTTGCTTGTAGGGACAGAGAAGGACAGTGAGGGAAAGTGTCAGTGTGCTATTCTGTCCTAAACCAATCTTGCTGAACCATATTTGAAATCCTTGAGTTTAGGGACAGAGAAGGACACTCGTGGAAACTATCAGTGTGCTATTCTGTGCTAAATCTTGTTTGTAGGGACAGAGAAAGACAGTGAGGGAAAGTGTCAGTGTGCTATTCTGTCCTAAACCAATCTTGCTGAACCATATTTGAAATCCTTGAGTTTAGGGACAGAGAAGGACACTCGTGGAAACTATCAGTGTGCTATTCTGTGCTAAATCTTGTTTGTAGGGACAGAGAAGGACAGTGAGGGAAAGTGTCAGTGTGCTATTCTGTCCTAAACCAATCTTGCTGAACCATATTTGAAATCCTTGAGTTTAGGGACAGAGAAGGACACTCGTGGAAACTATCAGTGTGCTATTCTGTGCTAAATCTTGTTTGTAGGGACAGAGAAGGACAGTGAGGGAAAGTGTCAGTGTGCTATTCTGTCCTAAACCAATCTTGCTGAACCATATTTGAAATCCTTGAGTTTAGGGACAGAGAAGGACACTCGTGGAAATTATCAGTGTGCTATTCTGTGCTAAATCTTGTTTGTAGGGACAGAGAAGGACAGTGAGGGAAAGTGTCAGTGTGCTATTCTGTCCTAAACCAATCTTGCTGAACCATATTTGAAATCCTTGAGTTTAGGGACAGAGAAGGACACTCGTGGAAACTATCAATGTGCTATTCTGTGCTAAATCTTGCTTGTAGGGACAGAGAAGGACAGTGAGGGAAAGTGTCAGTGTGCTATTCTGTCCTAAACCAATCTTGCTGAACCATATTTGAAATCCTTGAGTTTAGGGACAGAGAAGGACACTCGTGGAAACTATCAGTGTGCTATTCTGTGCTAAATCTTGTTTGTAGGGACAGAGAAGGACAGTGAGGGAAAGTGTCAGTGTGCTATTCTGTCCTAAACCAATCTTGCTGAACCATATTTGAAATCCTTGTGTTTAGGGACACAGAAGGATAGGCAGGGGACAGTGTCAGTGTCTTTGTTGCTAAGCCTCCAGCACAGTATACACCTGAAGGTAGCCCTTATTGCTGTTTTTCCCATCTCCCTGCAGGCCATCCATTAAAATGTCTGGAATGCAAACAAGGAGAGGCAGACAGTCAGGAGGCAAAAAAAGAGGGCAAGCAGGCTCTGTGTCTGGGGGCAACAGTGCTGGTCGTGGGCGCGGTGCATTGTCATCAGCACATGGCCATGGGACACGCTTGTCCTTCTTTTCGGCAGATGGACATGTTGAGCCACATCATGCCGAAGACTTGGTAGAGTGGATGACCAAGCCCACCTCATCCTCCTCATCCTCTCTCACCCAAGCTCAGGGTACTGGCAAAGCAGCTGCCAAAGCGTCCTCTTCTCTGGTATCAATGTCATCATTAGTCACTCCTTCCCTAGACCCACCATGTCCTCCTCCTGAGGAGTCCCCCGAACTGTTTGAGCACAGTGTTGGGTACATGCTCCAGGAGGATGCCCAGCGTTTCGAAGGATCTGATGATGATACCCAGCTAGAGGAAGGCAGTAGCGTGAGAGCAGAGAGAGGGGATGCTCAAGAAGGACACCAATCTGGCAGTCATGCTCCAGCAGCTGCAGCATACTGCCAGATTGGCTCCAGTGATGAGGAGGGAGGGGATGATGAGGTCACTGACTCCACGTGGGTGCCTAATAGGAGAGAGGAGGAGGAGGAGGAGGAGGAGGAGGCACATCTCCAACGAGGCAGGATGCCCTTGAGTGGCCAGCGTATGGGCAGCACACCGACGGAATCACACCGCAGAGCTCCGCCTGTGCAGGGCGCTGCCTCTGCCCGTCATTCAAAAAGTTCTTTGGTGTGGGCCTTTTTTGAGGCGAGTGCATCAGATCGCACAGCTGCAGTTTGCAACATATGTCTCAAGCGTATATCGCGTGGCCAAAACATCAGCCGCTTGGGCACCACATGCTTGATCAGACATATGTTGACCTGCCATGCAGCTCGTTGGCAAGCCTACCTTAAAGACCCACACCAAAGAACAAAGCGGACCTCTCCTTGCACCGCATCAGCTGGGATCTCCAAACCCACTATACCTTCAGTCCTCTCTGAAACCTGCACTGAGAGGAATGAAGGTGTAGAATTAGGTGTGTCACAGCCAAGTACTTGCGGCCACTCTGCTAGCAGTACACCGACGTCCGATTCTAGCAGGCAAATTTCCCTGCCCCAGCTGCTGGACCGTCGAAAGAAGTTCACTCCCAGCCATCCACATGCCCAGCGGTTGAATGCTAGCTTGGCTAAATTGCTAGCGCTTCAACTGCTGCCTTTTCTGTTGGTAGACTCGGCCCCCTTCCGTGAGTTTGTGCAATGTGCGGTTCCTCAGTGGCAGGTTCCCAAACGCCACTTTTTCTCACGGAAGGCGATTCCGGCTCTCTACAGGCATGTGGAAGGCAATGTCTTGGCCTCGCTGGACAGGGCGGTCAGCGGTAAGGTGCATATTACCGCTGACTCATGGTCCAGCAGGCATGGACAGGGACGTTACCTTTCTTTCACGGCCCATTGGGTCACTCTTTTGGCAGCTGGGAAGGATGCAGGACAAGGTGCAGTAGTGTTGGAGGTTGTTCCACCGCCACGCCTCCAAAATGCTACTACTGGTTGTGACACACCTCTCTCCTCCACCCCCTCCTCCTCTTCTTCCTCCATGGCCTCTTCCTGTGGTTTGTCCTCAGAACCAGCGGTGCTCCGTAGGCGTTCAAGGGGCTACGCAAGTACGCAGGCAAAAAGATGCCATGCCGTGCTTGCGCTGGTGTGTTTGGGGGACAGGAGCCACACTAAGGCAGAGGTCCTGTCTGCTCTGCAGGGGCAGGCCGAGAGGTGGTTGACGCCACGCCAGCTTAAGGCAGGAATGGTGGTTTGCGACAATGGCACCAACCTCCTCTCCACCCTCCGACAGGGACAACTGACCCATGTGCCCTGTATGGCTCACGTCCTTAACCTGGTGGTGCAGCGGTTCTTGGGCAGGTACCCGGGCTTACAGGATGTCCTGAGGCAGGCCAGGAAAGTCTGTGTGCATTTCCGCAGATCTTATAATGCCAGTGCTCGCCTGGCTGAGCTGCAAAAGGAGTTGAACCTGCCCAAGAACCGCCTTATATGTGACATGCCCACCAGGTGGAACTCAACGTTGGCCATGCTGCAGCGGCTGCACACGCAGCAGAGGGCCATCAATGAGTACCTGTGCGACTACGGCACCAGGACAGGGTCAGGGGAGCTCGTTTTTTTTTCACCACGCCAGTGGGGCATGATCAGGGATGCATGCACTGTCCTGGCACCATTTGAGGAGGCCATGAGGATGATGAGCAGTGACAGTGCATGCATCAGTGACACTGTACCTCTTGTCCACCTGTTGGAGCACACGCTGCGTGGAATAATGGACAGGGCACTTGAGGCAGAACAGAGGCAGGAAGAGGAGGACTTCCTTGCCTCTCAAGGCCCCCTTTACCCAGACAGTGTTCCTTCTGTCCCACCCATCGCACAGGAAGAGGAGGAGGAGGAGGAGGAAGAGGAGGATTGTGTCAGCATGGAGGTGGAGGCTGGCACTCAGCATCATCAGCAGCAGTCTTTTAGGGATGATTTACAGTCCCAAGAAACCAGTGGACTTGTACGTGGCTGGGAGGAGGTGGCTGCGGATCATGTCGTCCTTAGTGACCCAGAGGACTCCGGACTGAATGCCTCAGCTAACCTACGCTGCATGGCCTCCCTGATCCTGCAAAGTCTGCGGAAGGATCCTCGAATTCTTCGGATCAAGGAGAGGGACCATTACTGGCTGGCCACTCTCCTTGATCCACGGTACAAGGGTAAGATTGCGGACCTTATGTTACCGTCGCAGAGGGAGCAGAGGATGAGACAACTCCGGGAGGCCTTGCAGAAAGGTCTCTGCAACGCGTTCCCAGAGACTGGGAGGTTACAAACTCCTGGTCCTGGACAACGAGTTGCTGAGGCTTCGGGCAGTCAAAGAAGGAGCGGTGGGGAAGGTGGCCGTCTGACCGATGCGTTCAGACAATTCTTTAGTCCGCAGCCCCAAAGTATGATCGGTTCCAGCAACCATCGCCAGCGTCTGATATACATGGTGCAGGAATACCTAGGGGCAAGGTCAGACTTGGACACCTTCCCCACCGAAAATCCTCTGGCTTACTGGGTCTTGAGGATGGATCACTGGCCAGAGCTTGCACAGTAGTGATGAGCCGGACACCCCCGGGTTCGGTTCGCACCAGAACCCGCGAACGGACCGAAAGTTCGTACGAACATTAGAACCCTATTAAATACAATGGATGCGAACGTTCGAATTCTAAAGTGCTAATTATAACAACTATTATGCATGTTATTGTCCGAAACAGAGTTTGGGAACCCGGGTTCTGCACCAGGGGACATGTATCAATGCAAAAAGAAGTTTTAAAAACGGACGTTTTCCGGGAGCAGTCATTTTAATGATGCATAAAGTGAAAAAAAAAAAGTCAAATATTCCTTTAAATATCGTACCTGGGGGGTGTCTAAAGTATGCCTGTGAAGTGCCACGTGTTTCCCGTGTTTAGAACTGTCCCTGCACAAAATGACACTTCTAAAGGAAAAAAAAAGCCATTTAAAACTGCTTGCGGCTTTAATGTAATGTCTGGTCCCGGTAATATGGATGAAAATCTTTAAGAAAAATGGCATAGCTACCCCATGACCCCCCCCCTACCCCAGCCCATTACCAGCCCCTTTGGGTCTTGTATGGATATTAAGGGGAACCCCGCACATAAAATAAAAAAGGCCCTATATACTCTGAACAGCCGTATACAGGCGGTGCATACAAGACAGGGACTGTAGGTTTGTTCTTATGTAGAATGTGTTTGTAATTTTGAACAGGTACATTGTTGAAGTGTAGCTCCAGCCCAAAAATCTATTTTTAAACTTTTTGGAAAACATAGGTAAGGGTTATCACCCCTGTAACATTTGTTTTGCTGTCTGTGCCCCTGTTCAGAACATTTCACCTCACTTTCCGTCCCAATGACAACTGTTTTTGAAATGTGGTGTTTTTCTTGAAACAAGGATTGCTGATAAAGCATCAGTACAGAGGAGACACCTTTCTCCCATATTTATTCTTACAGGAGAGAATTTTCCTTCCTAGGGGTAGATTTCCTCTCACTTCCTGTTGTCTTCTTGCGTTTGCAAGTAGGAGTCGTTTGTAAGTTGGATGTTTGAAAGTAGGGACCTGCCGTATATACTCTGCAGAAATAGGCCCCTTAGTTGTTGGTGTTGGCACAACACTGTAAGCACTCACAGTTACTCTTGGTTGGTGCTGGAACGCCCTGCTGTCAACTATTATATCAGGAATTTTAATTACATATAATTGTTGAACAGTGGTAGTAAAAATTGGGGCTTTGATGGTGGTGCTGGTGCCACAACACTGTAAGCCCTCACAGTTACTCTTGGTGGGTGCAGCAATGGGCCCTGCTGTGAATTATTAGATCAAGAATTGTAATTACATGCCCCTTTTGAACAGGGGCTGAAAAATTGGGCCTTTTGTGGTGGTGGTGGTGGTGGCGTTGCCACAACACTGTAAGCCCTCAGACTTACTCTTGGTGGGTGCAGGAATGGGCCCTGCTGTGAATTATTAGATCAAGAATTGTAATTACATGCCCCTTTTGAACAGGGGCTGAAAAATTGGGCCTTTCGTGGTGGTGGTGGTGGTGGCGTTGCCACAACACTGTAAGCCCTCAGACTTACTCTTGGTGGGTGCAGGAATGGGCCCTGCTGTGAATTATTACATCAAGAATTGTAATTGCATGCCCCTGTTGAACAGGGGCTGAAAAATTGGGCCTTAGGCACTGGTGGCACAACACTACAACCCCTCACAGATACTGTACTTGGAGCACAGCAATGAGCCCTGTTGCAAAGTATTGCTTCAAAAATTGTAATGACACGCCCCTGTTAAACAGGGGCTGAAAAATTGGGCCTTAGGCACTGGTGGCACAACACTACAACCCCTCACAGATACTGTACTTGGAGCACAGCAATGAGCCCTGTTGCAAAGTATTGCTTCAAAAATTGTAATGACACGCCCCTGTTGAACAGGGGCTGAAAAATTGGGCCTTAGGCACTGGTGCCACAACACTCCAACCCCTCACAGATACTGTACTTGGAGCACAGCAATGAGCCCTATGGCAAATTATTGCTAAAAAAATTGTAAGTACACGCCCCTGTAAAACAGGGGCTGAAAAATTGGGCCTTAGCCACTGGTGGCGGCACCCATAAACAAAAATGATCTTCCAAGCTATCATCATCAATCGTATCATTGAGGACTCGGAGGAGGAGGATAGCCAGTCAACATAACAGCACAGGCACTCAGCATCAGCATCAGTCTTGAAGGGATGTGACATGTTAAAATCAATTAGTCTGTTATATCAGCATCAGGTGTGTGGTAGCTGGTGGTGATCCAAGACTGGTTCATCTTGATGAAAGTCAGTCGATCAACCGAGTCGGTGGACAGGCGCACCCTGTGATCCGTGACAAATCCTCCAGCAGCACTGAATGTGCGTTCCGAAAGAACGCTGGATGCAGGACAGGCCAGTAGCTCAATTGCATACTGTGCAAGCTCTGGCCAGTGATCCATCCTCAAGACCCAGTAAGCCAGAGGATTTTCGGTGGGGAAGGTGTCCAAGTCTGACCTTGCCCCTAGATATTCCTGCACCATGTTTATCAGACGCTGGCGATGGTTGCTGGAACCGATCATACTTTGGGGCTGCGGACTAAAGAATTGTCTGAACGCATCGGTCAGACGGCCACCTTCCCCACCGCTCCTTCTTTGACTGGCCGAAGCCTCAGCAACTCGTTGTCCAGGACCAGGAGTTTGTAACCTCCCAGTCTCTGGGAACGCGTTGCACAGACCTTTCTGCAAGGCCTCCCGGAGTTGTCTCATCCTCTGCTCCCTCTGCGACGGTAACATAAGGTCCGCAACCTTACCCTTGTACCGTGGATCAAGGAGAGTGGCCAGCCAGTAATGGTCCCTCTCCTTGATCCGAAGAATACGAGGATCCTTCCGCAGACTTTGCAGGATCAGGGAGGCCATGCAGCGTAGGTTTGCTGAGGCATTCGCTCCGGAGTCCTCTGGGTCACTAAGGACGACATGATCCGCAGTCACCTCCTCCCAGCCACGTACAAGTCCACTGGTTTCTTGGGACTGTAAATCATCCCTAAAAGACTGCTGCTGATGATGCTGAGTGCCAGCCTCCACCTCCATGCTGACACAATCCTCCTCCTCCTCCTCCTCCTCTTCCTCTTCCTGTGCGATGGGTGGGACAGAAGGAACACTGTCTGGGTAAAGGGGGCCTTGAGAGGCAAGGAAGTCCTCCTCTTCCTGCCTCTGTTCTGCCTCAAGTGCCCTGTCCATTATTCCACGCAGCGTGTGCTCCAACAGGTGGACAAGAGGTACAGTGTCACTGATGCATGCACTGTCACTGCTCACCATCCTCGTGGCCTCCTCAAATGGTGCCAGGACAGTGCATGCATCCCTGATCATGCCCCACTGGCGTGGAGAAAAAAAACCAAGCTCCCCTGACCCTGTCCTGGTGCCGTAGTCGCACAGGTACTCATTGATGGCCCTCTGCTGCGTGTGCAGCCACTGCAGCATGGCCAACGTTGAGTTCCACCTGGTGGGCATGTCACATATAAGGCGGTTCTTGGGCAGGTTCAACTCCTTTTGCAGCTCAGCCAGGCGAGCACTGGCATTATAAGATCTGCAGAAATGCACACAGACTTTCCTGGCCTGCCTCAGGATATCCTGTAAGCCCGGGTACCTGCCCAAGAACCGCTGCACCACCAGGTTAAGGACGTGAGCCACACAGGGCACATGGGTCAGTTGTCCCTGTCGAAGGGCGGAGAGGAGGTTGGTGCCATTGTCGCAAACCACCATTCCTGGCTTAAGCTGGCGTGGCGTCAACCACCTCTCGGCCTGGCCCTGCAGAGCAGACAGGACCTCTGCCCCAGTGTGGCTTCTGTCCCCCAAACACACCAGCGCAAGCACGGCATGGCATCTTTTTGCCTGCGTACTTGCGTAGCCCCGTGAACGGCTACGGAGCACCGCTGGTTCATAGGACAAACCACAGGAAGAGGCCATGGAGGAAGAAGAAGAGGAGGGGGTGGAGGAGAGAGGTGTGTCACAACCAGTAGTAGCATTTTGGAGGCGTGGCGGTGGGACAACCTCCAACACTACTGCACCTTGTCCTGCATCCTTCCCAGCTGCCAAAAGAGTGACCCAATGGGCCGTGAAAGAAAGCTAACGTCCCTGTCCATGCCTGCTAGACCATGAGTCAGCGGTAATATGCACCTTACCGCTGACCGCCCTGTCCAGCGAGGCCAAGACATTGCCTTCCACATGCCGGTAGAGAGCCGGAATAGCCTTCCGTGAGAAAAAGTGGCGTTTGGGAACCTGCCACTGAGGAACCGCACATTGCACAAACTCACGGAAGGGGGCCGAGTCTACCAACTGAAAAGGCAGCAGTTGAAGCGCTAGCAATTTAGCCAAGCTAGCATTCAACCGCTGGGCATGTGGATGGCTGGGAGTGAACTTCTTTCGACGGTCCAGCAGCTGGGGCAGGGAAATTTGCCTGCTAGAATCGGACGTCGGTGTACTGCTAGCAGAGTGGCCGCAAGTACTTGGCTGTGACACACCTAATTCTACACCTTCATTCCTCTCAGTGCATGTTTCAGAGAGGACTGAAGTTATAGTGGGGTTGGAGATCCCAGCTGATGCGGTGCAAGGAGAGGTCCGCTTTGTTCTTTGGTGTGGGTCTTTGAGGTAGGCTTGCCAACGAGCTGCATGGCAGGTCAACATATGTCTGGTCAGGCATGTGGTACCCAAGCGGCTGATGTTTTGGCCACGCGATATACGCTTGAGACATATGTTGCAAACAGCAGCTGTGCGATCTGATGCACTAGCCTCAAAAAAGGCCCACACCAAGGAACTTTTTGAATGACGGGCAGAGGCAGCGCCCTGCACAAGCGGAGCTCTGCGGTGTGATTCCGTCGGTGTACTGCCCTTACGCTGGCCACCAAAGGGCATCCTGCCTCGTTGGAGATGTGCCTCCTCCTCATCCTCCTCCTCCTCTCTCCTATTAGGCACCCACGTGGAGTCAGTGACCTCATCATCCCCTCCCTCCTCATCACTGGAGCCAATCTGGCAGTATGCTGCAGCTGCTGGAACATGACTGCCAGATTGGTGTCCTTCTTGAGCATCCCCTCTGTCTGCTCTCACCCTACTGCCTTCCTGTAGCTGGGTTTCATCATCAGACCCTTCGAAACGCTGGGCATCCTCCTGGAGCATGTACCCAACACTGTGCTCAAACAGTTCGGGGGACTCCTCAGGAGGAGGACATGGTGGGTCTAGGGAAGGAGTGACTGATGATGAGTCTGACATTGATAACAGGGAAGAGGACGCTTTGGCAGCTGCTTTGCCAGTACCCTGAGCCTGGGTGAGAGAGGATGAGGAGGAGGAGGAGGGCTTGGTCATCCACTCTACCAAGTCTTCGGCATGATGTGGCTCAACATGTCCAGCTGCCGAAAAGAAGGACAAGCGTGTCCCATGGCCATGTGCTGATGACAATGCACCGCGTCCACGACCAGCACTGTTGCCCCCAGACACAGAGCCTGCTTGCCCTCTTTTATTGCCTCCTGACTGTCTGCCTCTCCTTGTTTGCCTTCCAGACATTCTAATAGATGGCCTGCAGGGAGATGGGAAAAAAGCAATAAGGGCTACCTTCAGGTGTCCTTCTCTGTCCCTTTACTTAAGGATTTCTAAATATGGTTGAGGATGATTGCTTTTGCACAGAATAGCACAACGACAATTTCCCTGACTGTCCAAAAATCAAGGATTTCAAAGATGGTTGATGAGGAATGCTTTAGCACACTATAGCACAAGGAGAATTCCCCTCACTTTCCTTCTTTGTCCCTAGAAACAAGGACTCGCACAGTGAAAGAAACTGACACTCTCCCTACCTAGAGTTTTCTGTCCCTAGAAAAAATGTTTTTTTTAAGCACACTATAGCACAAGGAGAATTCACTCACTGTCCTTCCCTGTCCCTGGAAACAAGGACTTGCACAGTGAAAGAAACTGACACTCTCCCTACCTAGAGTTTTCTGTCCCTAGAAAAAATGTTTTTTTTAAGCACACTATAGCACAAGGAGAATTCACTCACTGTCCTTCCCTGTCCCTGGAAACAAGGACTTGCACAGTGAAAGAAACTGACACTCTCCCTACCTAGAGTTTTCTGTCCCTAGAAAAAATGTTTTTTTTAAGCACACTATAGCACAAGGAGAATTCACTCACTGTCCTTCCCTGTCCCTGGAAACAAGGACTTGCACAGTGAAAGAAACTGACACTCTCCCTACCTAGAGTTTTCTGTCCCTAGAAAAAATGTTTTTTTTAAGCACACTATAGCACAAGGAGAATTCACTCACTGTCCTTCCCTGTCCCTGGAAACAAGGACTTGCACAGTGAAAGAAACTGACACTCTCCCTACCTAGAGTTTTCTGTCCCTAGAAAAAATGTTTTTTTTAAGCACACTATAGCACAAGGAGAATTCACTCACTGTCCTTCCCTGTCCCTGGAAACAAGGACTTGCACAGTGAAAGAAACTGACACTCTCCCTACCTAGAGTTTTCTGTCCCTAGAAAAAATGTTTTTTTTAAGCACACTATAGCACAAGGAGAATTCACTCACTGTCCTTCCCTGTCCCTGGAAACAAGGACTTGCACAGTGAAAGAAACTGACACTCTCCCTACCTAGAGTTTTCTGTCCCTAGAAAAAATGTTTTTTTTAAGCACACTATAGCACAAGGAGAATTCACTCACTGTCCTTCCCTGTCCCTGGAAACAAGGACTTGCACAGTGAAAGAAACTGACACTCTCCCTACCTAGAGTTTTCTGTCCCTAGAAAAAATGTTTTTTTTAAGCACACTATAGCACAAGGAGAATTCACTCACTGTCCTTCCCTGTCCCTGGAAACAAGGACTTGCACAGTGAAAGAAACTGACACTCTCCCTACCTAGAGTTTTCTGTCCCTAGAAAAAATGTTTTTTTTAAGCACACTATAGCACAAGGAGAATTCACTCACTGTCCTTCCCTGTCCCTGGAAACAAGGACTTGCACAGTGAAAGAAACTGACACTCTCCCTACCTAGAGTTTTCTGTCCCTAGAAAAAATGTTTTTTTTAAGCACACTATAGCACAAGGAGAATTCACTCACTGTCCTTCCCTGTCCCTGGAAACAAGGACTTGCACAGTGAAAGAAACTGACACTCTCCCTACCTAGAGTTTTCTGTCCCTAGAAAAAATGTTTTTTTTAAGCACACTATAGCACAAGGAGAATTCACTCACTGTCCTTCCCTGTCCCTGGAAACAAGGACTTGCACAGTGAAAGAAACTGACACTCTCCCTACCTAGAGTTTTCTGTCCCTAGAAAAAATGTTTTTTTTAAGCACACTATAGCACAAGGAGAATTCACTCACTGTCCTTCCCTGTCCCTGGAAACAAGGACTTGCACAGTGAAAGAAACTGACACTCTCCCTACCTAGAGAGTTTTCTGTCCCTAGAAAAAATGTTTTTTTTAAGCACACTATAGCACAAGGAGAATTCACTCACTGTCCTTCCCTGTCCCTGGAAACAAGGACTTGCACAGTGAAAGAAACTGACACTCTCCCTACCTAGAGTTTTCTGTCCCTAGAAAAAATGTTTTTTTTAAGCACACTATAGCACAAGGAGAATTCACTCACTGTCCTTCCCTGTCCCTGGAAATAAGGACTTGCACAGTGAAAGAAACTGACACTCTCCCTACCTAGAGTTTTCTGTCCCTAGAAAAAATGTTTTTTTTAAGCACACTATAGCACAAGGAGAATTCACTCACTGTCCTTCCCTGTCCCTGGAAACAAGGACTTGCACAGTGAAAGAAACTGACACTCTCCCTACCTAGAGTTTTCTGTCCCTAGAAAAAATGTTTTTTTTAAGCACACTATAGCACAAGGAGAATTCACTCACTGTCCTTCCCTGTCCCTGGAAACAAGGACTTGCACAGTGAAAGAAACTGACACTCTCCCTACCTAGAGTTTTCTGTCCCTAGAAAAAATGTTTTTTTTAAGCACACTATAGCACAAGGAGAATTCACTCACTGTCCTTCCCTGTCCCTGGAAACAAGGACTTGCACAGTGAAAGAAACTGACACTCTCCCTACCTAGAGTTTTCTGTCCCTAGAAAAAATGTTTTTTTTAAGCACACTATAGCACAAGGAGAATTCACTCACTGTCCTTCCCTGTCCCTGGAAACAAGGACTTGCACAGTGAAAGAAACTGACACTCTCCCTACCTAGAGTTTTCTGTCCCTAGAAAAAATGTTTTTTTTAAGCACACTATAGCACAAGGAGAATTCACTCACTGTCCTTCCCTGTCCCTGGAAACAAGGACTTGCACAGTGAAAGAAACTGACACTCTCCCTACCTAGAGTTTTCTGTCCCTAGAAAAAATGTTTTTTTTAAGCACACTATAGCACAAGGAGAATTCACTCACTGTCCTTCCCTGTCCCTGGAAACAAGGACTTGCACAGTGAAAGAAACTGACACTCTCCCTACCTAGAGTTTTCTGTCCCTAGAAAAAATGTTTTTTTTAAGCACACTATAGCACAAGGAGAATTCACTCACTGTCCTTCCCTGTAAACAAGGACTTGCACAGTGAAAGAAACTGACACTCTCCCTACCTAGAGTTTTCTGTCCCTAGAAAAAATGTTTTTTTTAAGCACACTATAGCACAAGGAGAATTCACTCACTGTCCTTCCCTGTCCCTGGAAACAAGGACTTGCACAGTGAAAGAAACTGACACTCTCCCTACCTAGAGTTTTCTGTCCCTAGAAAAAATGTTTTTTTTAAGCACACTATAGCACAAGGAGAATTCACTCACTGTCCTTCCCTGTCCCTGGAAACAAGGACTTGCACAGTGAAAGAAACTGACACTCTCCCTACCTAGAGTTTTCTGTCCCTAGAAAAAATGTTTTTTTTAAGCACACTATAGCACAAGGAGAATTCACTCACTGTCCTTCCCTGTCCCTGGAAACAAGGACTTGCACAGTGAAAGAAACTGACACTCTCCCTACCTAGAGTTTTCTGTCCCTAGAAAAAATGTTTTTTTTAAGCACACTATAGCACAAGGAGAATTCACTCACTGTCCTTCCCTGTCCCTGGAAACAAGGACTTGCACAGTGAAAGAAACTGACACTCTCCCTACCTAGAGTTTTCTGTCCCTAGAAAAAATGTTTTTTTTAAGCACACTATAGCACAAGGAGAATTCACTCACTGTCCTTCCCTGTCCCTGGAAACAAGGACTTGCACAGTGAAAGAAACTGACACTCTCCCTACCTAGAGTTTTCTGTCCCTAGAAAAAATGTTTTTTTTAAGCACACTATAGCACAAGGAGAATTCACTCACTGTCCTTCCCTGTCCCTGGAAACAAGGACTTGCACAGTGAAAGAAACTGACACTCTCCCTACCTAGAGTTTTCTGTCCCTAGAAAAAATGTTTTTTTTAAGCACACTATAGCACAAGGAGAATTCACTCACTGTCCTTCCCTGTCCCTGGAAACAAGGACTTGCACAGTGAAAGAAACTGACACTCTCCCTACCTAGAGTTTTCTGTCCCTAGAAAAAATGTTTTTTTTAAGCACACTATAGCACAAGGAGAATTCACTCACTGTCCTTCCCTGTCCCTGGAAACAAGGACTTGCACAGTGAAAGAAACTGACACTCTCCCTACCTAGAGTTTTCTGTCCCTAGAAAAAATGTTTTTTTTAAGCACACTATAGCACAAGGAGAATTCACTCACTGTCCTTCCCTGTCCCTGGAAACAAGGACTTGCACAGTGAAAGAAACTGACACTCTCCCTACCTAGAGTTTTCTGTCCCTAGAAAAAATGTTTTTTTTAAGCACACTATAGCACAAGGAGAATTCACTCACTGTCCTTCCCTGTCCCTGGAAACAAGGACTTGCACAGTGAAAGAAACTGACACTCTCCCTACCTAGAGAGTTTTCTGTCCCTAGAAAAAATGTTTTTTTTAAGCACACTATAGCACAAGGAGAATTCACTCACTGTCCTTCCCTGTCCCTGGAAACAAGGACTTGCACAGTGAAAGAAACTGACACTCTCCCTACCTAGAGTTTTCTGTCCCTAGAAAAAATGTTTTTTTTAAGCACACTATAGCACAAGGAGAATTCACTCACTGTCCTTCCCTGTCCCTGGAAATAAGGACTTGCACAGTGAAAGAAACTGACACTCTCCCTACCTAGAGTTTTCTGTCCCTAGAAAAAATGTTTTTTTTAAGCACACTATAGCACAAGGAGAATTCACTCACTGTCCTTCCCTGTCCCTGGAAACAAGGACTTGCACAGTGAAAGAAACTGACACTCTCCCTACCTAGAGTTTTCTGTCCCTAGAAAAAATGTTTTTTTTAAGCACACTATAGCACAAGGAGAATTCACTCACTGTCCTTCCCTGTCCCTGGAAACAAGGACTTGCACAGTGAAAGAAACTGACACTCTCCCTACCTAGAGTTTTCTGTCCCTAGAAAAAATGTTTTTTTTAAGCACACTATAGCACAAGGAGAATTCACTCACTGTCCTTCCCTGTCCCTGGAAACAAGGACTTGCACAGTGAAAGAAACTGACACTCTCCCTACCTAGAGTTTTCTGTCCCTAGAAAAAATGTTTTTTTTAAGCACACTATAGCACAAGGAGAATTCACTCACTGTCCTTCCCTGTCCCTGGAAACAAGGACTTGCACAGTGAAAGAAACTGACACTCTCCCTACCTAGAGTTTTCTGTCCCTAGAAAAAATGTTTTTTTTAAGCACACTATAGCACAAGGAGAATTCACTCACTGTCCTTCCCTGTCCCTGGAAACAAGGACTTGCACAGTGAAAGAAACTGACACTCTCCCTACCTAGAATTTTCTGTCCCTAGAAAAAATGTTTTTTTTAAGCACACTATAGCACAAGGAGAATTCACTCACTGTCCTTCCCTGTCCCTGGAAACAAGGACTTGCACAGTGAAAGAAACTGACACTCTCCCTACCTAGAGTTTTCTGTCCCTAGAAAAAATGTTTTTTTTAAGCACACTATAGCACAAGGAGAATTCACTCACTGTCCTTCCCTGTAAACAAGGACTTGCACAGTGAAAGAAACTGACACTCTCCCTACCTAGAGTTTTCTGTCCCTAGAAAAAATGTTTTTTTTAAGCACACTATAGCACAAGGAGAATTCACTCACTGTCCTTCCCTGTCCCTGGAAACAAGGACTTGCACAGTGAAAGAAACTGACACTCTCCCTACCTAGAGTTTTCTGTCCCTAGAAAAAATGTTTTTTTTAAGCACACTATAGCACAAGGAGAATTCACTCACTGTCCTTCCCTGTCCCTGGAAACAAGGACTTGCACAGTGAAATAAACTGACACTCTCCCTACCTAGAGTTTTCTGTCCCTAGAAAAAATGTTTTTTTTAAGCACACTATAGCACAAGGAGAATTCACTCACTGTCCTTCCCTGTCCCTGGAAACAAGGACTTGCACAGTGAAAGAAACTGACACTCTCCCTACCTAGAGTTTTCTGTCCCTAGAAAAAATGTTTTTTTTAAGCACACTATAGCACAAGGAGAATTCACTCACTGTCCTTCCCTGTCCCTGGAAACAAGGACTTGCACAGTGAAAGAAACTGACACTCTCCCTACCTAGAGTTTTCTGTCCCTAGAAAAAATGTTTTTTTTAAGCACACTATAGCACAAGGAGAATTCACTCACTGTCCTTCCCTGTCCCTGGAAACAAGGACTTGCACAGTGAAAGAAACTGACACTCTCCCTACCTAGAGTTTTCTGTCCCTAGAAAAAATGTTTTTTTAAGCACACTATAGCACAAGGAGAATTCACTCACTGTCCTTCCCTGTCCCTGGAAACAAGGACTTGCACAGTGAAAGAAACTGACACTCTCCCTACCTAGAGTTTTCTGTCCCTAGAAAAAATGTTTTTTTTAAGCACACTATAGCACAAGGAGAATTCACTCACTGTCCTTCCCTGTCCCTGGAAACAAGGACTTGCACAGTGAAAGAAACTGACACTCTCCCTACCTAGAGTTTTCTGTCCCTAGAAAAAATGTTTTTTTTAAGCACACTATAGCACAAGGAGAATTCACTCACTGTCCTTCCCTGTCCCTGGAAACAAGGACTTGCACAGTGAAAGAAACTGACACTCTCCCTACCTAGAGTTTTCTGTCCCTAGAAAAAATGTTTTTTTTAAGCACACTATAGCACAAGGAGAATTCACTCACTGTCCTTCCCTGTCCCTGGAAACAAGGACTTGCACAGTGAAAGAAACTGACACTCTCCCTACCTAGAGTTTTCTGTCCCTAGAAAAAATGTTTTTTTTAAGCACACTATAGCACAAGGAGAATTCACTCACTGTCCTTCCCTGTCCCTGGAAACAAGGACTTGCACAGTGAAAGAAACTGACACTCTCCCTACCTAGAATTTTCTGTCCCTAGAAAAAATGTTTTTTTTAAGCACACTATAGCACAAGGAGAATTCACTCACTGTCCTTCCCTGTCCCTGGAAACAAGGACTTGCACAGTGAAAGAAACTGACACTCTCCCTACCTAGAGTTTTCTGTCCCTAGAAAAAATGTTTTTTTTAAGCACACTATAGCACAAGGAGAATTCACTCACTGTCCTTCCCTGTAAACAAGGACTTGCACAGTGAAAGAAACTGACACTCTCCCTACCTAGAGTTTTCTGTCCCTAGAAAAAATGTTTTTTTTAAGCACACTATAGCACAAGGAGAATTCACTCACTGTCCTTCCCTGTCCCTGGAAACAAGGACTTGCACAGTGAAAGAAACTGACACTCTCCCTACCTAGAGTTTTCTGTCCCTAGAAAAAATGTTTTTTTTAAGCACACTATAGCACAAGGAGAATTCACTCACTGTCCTTCCCTGTCCCTGGAAACAAGGACTTGCACAGTGAAATAAACTGACACTCTCCCTACCTAGAGTTTTCTGTCCCTAGAAAAAATGTTTTTTTTAAGCACACTATAGCACAAGGAGAATTCACTCACTGTCCTTCCCTGTCCCTGGAAACAAGGACTTGCACAGTGAAAGAAACTGACACTCTCCCTACCTAGAGTTTTCTGTCCCTAGAAAAAATGTTTTTTTTAAGCACACTATAGCACAAGGAGAATTCACTCACTGTCCTTCCCTGTCCCTGGAAACAAGGACTTGCACAGTGAAAGAAACTGACACTCTCCCTACCTAGAGTTTTCTGTCCCTAGAAAAAATGTTTTTTTTAAGCACACTATAGCACAAGGAGAATTCACTCACTGTCCTTCCCTGTCCCTGGAAACAAGGACTTGCACAGTGAAAGAAACTGACACTCTCCCTACCTAGAGTTTTCTGTCCCTAGAAAAAATGTTTTTTTTAAGCACACTATAGCACAAGGAGAATTCACTCACTGTCCTTCCCTGTCCCTGGAAACAAGGACTTGCACAGTGAAAGAAACTGACACTCTCCCTACCTAGAGTTTTCTGTCCCTAGAAAAAATTTTTTTTTAAGCACACTATAGCACAAGGAGAATTCACTCACTGTCCTTCCCTGTCCCTGGAAACAAGGACTTGCACAGTGAAAGAAACTGACACTCTCCCTACCTAGAGTTTTCTGTCCCTAGAAAAAATGTTTTTTTTAAGCACACTATAGCACAAGGAGAATTCACTCACTGTCCTTCCCTGTCCCTGGAAACAAGGACTTGCACAGTGAAAGAAACTGACACTCTCCCTACCTAGAGTTTTCTGTCCCTAGAAAAAATGTTTTTTTTAAGCACACTATAGCACAAGGAGAATTCACTCACTGTCCTTCCCTGTCCCTGGAAACAAGGACTTGCACAGTGAAAGAAACTGACACTCTCCCTACCTAGAGTTTTCTGTCCCTAGAAAAAAATGTTTTTTTTAAGCACACTATAGCACAAGGAGAATTCACTCACTGTCCTTCCCTGTCCCTGGAAACAAGGACTTGCACAGTGAAAGAAACTGACACTCTCCCTACCTAGAGTTTTCTGTCCCTAGAAAAAATGTTTTTTTAAGCACACTATAGCTCAAGGAGAATTCACTCACTGTCCTTCCCTGTCCCTGGAAACAAGGACTTGCACAGTGAAAGAAACTGACACTCTCCCTACCTAGAGAGTTTTCTGTCCCTAGAAAAAATGATTTTTTTAAGCACACTATAGCACAAGGAGAATTCACTCACTGTCCTTCCCTGTCCCTGGAAACAAGGACTTGCACAGTGAAAGAAACTGACACTCTCCCTACCTAGAGTTTTCTGTCCCTAGAAAAAATGTTTTTTTTAAGCACACTATAGCACAAGGAGAATTCACTCACTGTCCTTCCCTGTCCCTGGAAACAAGGACTTGCACAGTGAAAGAAACTGACACTCTCCCTACCTAGAGAGTTTTCTGTCCCTAGAAAAAATGTTTTTTTTAAGCACACTATAGCACAAGGAGAATTCACTCACTGTCCTTCCCTGTCCCTGGAAACAAGGACTTGCACAGTGAAAGAAACTGACACTCTCCCTACCTAGAGTTTTCTGTCCCTAGAAAAAATGTTTTTTTTAAGCACACTATAGCACAAGGAGAATTCACTCACTGTCCTTCCCTGTCCCTGGAAATAAGGACTTGCACAGTGAAAGAAACTGACACTCTCCCTACCTAGAGTTTTCTGTCCCTAGAAAAAATGTTTTTTTTAAGCACACTATAGCACAAGGAGAATTCACTCACTGTCCTTCCCTGTCCCTGGAAACAAGGACTTGCACAGTGAAAGAAACTGACACTCTCCCTACCTAGAGTTTTCTGTCCCTAGAAAAAATGTTTTTTTTAAGCACACTATAGCACAAGGAGAATTCACTCACTGTCCTTCCCTGTCCCTGGAAACAAGGACTTGCACAGTGAAAGAAACTGACACTCTCCCTACCTAGAGTTTTCTGTCCCTAGAAAAAATGTTTTTTTTAAGCACACTATAGCACAAGGAGAATTCACTCACTGTCCTTCCCTGTCCCTGGAAACAAGGACTTGCACAGTGAAAGAAACTGACACTCTCCCTACCTAGAGTTTTCTGTCCCTAGAAAAAATGTTTTTTTTAAGCACACTATAGCACAAGGAGAATTCACTCACTGTCCTTCCCTGTCCCTGGAAACAAGGACTTGCACAGTGAAAGAAACTGACACTCTCCCTACCTAGAGTTTTCTGTCCCTAGAAAAAATGTTTTTTTTAAGCACACTATAGCACAAGGAGAATTCACTCACTGTCCTTCCCTGTCCCTGGAAACAAGGACTTGCACAGTGAAAGAAACTGACACTCTCCCTACCTAGAGTTTTCTGTCCCTAGAAAAAATGTTTTTTTTAAGCACACTATAGCACAAGGAGAATTCACTCACTGTCCTTCCCTGTCCCTGGAAACAAGGACTTGCACAGTGAAAGAAACTGACACTCTCCCTACCTAGAGTTTTCTGTCCCTAGAAAAAATGTTTTTTTTAAGCACACTATAGCACAAGGAGAATTCACTCACTGTCCTTCCCTGTAAACAAGGACTTGCACAGTGAAAGAAACTGACACTCTCCCTACCTAGAGTTTTCTGTCCCTAGAAAAAATGTTTTTTTTAAGCACACTATAGCACAAGGAGAATTCACTCACTGTCCTTCCCTGTCCCTGGAAACAAGGACTTGCACAGTGAAAGAAACTGACACTCTCCCTACCTAGAGTTTTCTGTCCCTAGAAAAAATGTTTTTTTTAAGCACACTATAGCACAAGGAGAATTCACTCACTGTCCTTCCCTGTCCCTGGAAACAAGGACTTGCACAGTGAAATAAACTGACACTCTCCCTACCTAGAGTTTTCTGTCCCTAGAAAAAATGTTTTTTTTAAGCACACTATAGCACAAGGAGAATTCACTCACTGTCCTTCCCTGTCCCTGGAAACAAGGACTTGCACAGTGAAAGAAACTGACACTCTCCCTACCTAGAGTTTTCTGTCCCTAGAAAAAATGTTTTTTTTAAGCACACTATAGCACAAGGAGAATTCACTCACTGTCCTTCCCTGTCCCTGGAAACAAGGACTTGCACAGTGAAAGAAACTGACACTCTCCCTACCTAGAGTTTTCTGTCCCTAGAAAAAATGTTTTTTTTAAGCACACTATAGCACAAGGAGAATTCACTCACTGTCCTTCCCTGTCCCTGGAAACAAGGACTTGCACAGTGAAAGAAACTGACACTCTCCCTACCTAGAGTTTTCTGTCCCTAGAAAAAATGTTTTTTTTAAGCACACTATAGCACAAGGAGAATTCACTCACTGTCCTTCCCTGTCCCTGGAAACAAGGACTTGCACAGTGAAAGAAACTGACACTCTCCCTACCTAGAGTTTTCTGTCCCTAGAAAAAATGTTTTTTTTAAGCACACTATAGCACAAGGAGAATTCACTCACTGTCCTTCCCTGTCCCTGGAAACAAGGACTTGCACAGTGAAAGAAACTGACACTCTCCCTACCTAGAGTTTTCTGTCCCTAGAAAAAATGTTTTTTTTAAGCACACTATAGCACAAGGAGAATTCACTCACTGTCCTTCCCTGTCCCTGGAAACAAGGACTTGCACAGTGAAAGAAACTGACACTCTCCCTACCTAGAGTTTTCTGTCCCTAGAAAAAATGTTTTTTTTAAGCACACTATAGCACAAGGAGAATTCACTCACTGTCCTTCCCTGTCCCTGGAAACAAGGACTTGCACAGTGAAAGAAACTGACACTCTCCCTACCTAGAGTTTTCTGTCCCTAGAAAAAATGTTTTTTTTAAGCACACTATAGCACAAGGAGAATTCACTCACTGTCCTTCCCTGTCCCTGGAAACAAGGACTTGCACAGTGAAAGAAACTGACACTCTCCCTACCTAGAGTTTTCTGTCCCTAGAAAAAATGTTTTTTTTAAGCACACTATAGCTCAAGGAGAATTCACTCACTGTCCTTCCCTGTCCCTGGAAACAAGGACTTGCACAGTGAAAGAAACTGACACTCTCCCTACCTAGAGAGTTTTCTGTCCCTAGAAAAAATGATTTTTTTAAGCACACTATAGCACAAGGAGAATTCACTCACTGTCCTTCCCTGTCCCTGGAAACAAGGACTTGCACAGTGAAAGAAACTGACACTCTCCCTACCTAGAGTTTTCTGTCCCTAGAAAAAATGTTTTTTTTAAGCACACTATAGCACAAGGAGAATTCACTCACTGTCCTTCCCTGTCCCTGGAAACAAGGACTTGCACAGTGAAAGAAACTGACACTCTCCCTACCTAGAGTTTTCTGTCCCTAGAAAAAATGTTTTTTTTAAGCACACTATAGCACAAGGAGAATTCACTCACTGTCCTTCCCTGTCCCTGGAAACAAGGACTTGCACAGTGAAAGAAACTGACACTCTCCCTACCTAGAGTTTTCTGTCCCTAGAAAAAATGTTTTTTTTAAGCACACTATAGCACAAGGAGAATTCACTCACTGTCCTTCCCTGTCCCTGGAAACAAGGACTTGCACAGTGAAAGAAACTGACACTCTCCCTACCTAGAGTTTTCTGTCCCTAGAAAAAATGTTTTTTTTAAGCACACTATAGCACAAGGAGAATTCACTCACTGTCCTTCCCTGTCCCTGGAAACAAGGACTTGCACAGTGAAAGAAACTGACACTCTCCCTACCTAGAGTTTTCTATCCCTAGAAAAAATGTTTTTTTTAAGCACACTATAGCACAAGGAGAATTCACTCACTGTCCTTCCCTGTCCCTGGAAACAAGGACTTGCACAGTGAAATAAACTGACACTCTCCCTACCTAGAGTTTTCTGTCCCTAGAAAAAATGTTTTTTTTAAGCACACTATAGCACAAGGAGAATTCACTCACTGTCCTTCCCTGTCCCTGGAAACAAGGACTTGCACAGAGAAAGAAACTGACACTCTCCCTACCTAGAGTTTTCTGTCCCTAGAAAAAATGTTTTTTTTAAGCACACTATAGCACAAGGAGAATTCACTCACTGTCCTTCCCTGTCCCTGGAAACAAGGACTTGCACAGTGAAAGAAACTGACACTCTCCCTACCTAGAGTTTTCTGTCCCTAGAAAAAATGTTTTTTTTAAGCACACTATAGCACAAGGAGAATTCACTCACTGTCCTTCCCTGTCCCTGGAAACAAGGACTTGCACAGTGAAAGAAACTGACACTCTCCCTACCTAGAGTTTTCTGTCCCTAGAAAAAATGTTTTTTTTAAGCACACTATAGCACAAGGAGAATTCACTCACTGTCCTTCCCTGTCCCTGGAAACAAGGACTTGCACAGTGAAAGAAACTGACACTCTCCCTACCTAGAGTTTTCTGTCCCTAGAAAAAATGTTTTTTTTAAGCACACTATAGCACAAGGAGAATTCACTCACTGTCCTTCCCTGTCCCTGGAAACAAGGACTTGCACAGTGAAAGAAACTGACACTCTCCCTACCTAGAGTTTTCTGTCCCTAGAAAAAATGTTTTTTTTAAGCACACTATAGCACAAGGAGAATTCACTCACTGTCCTTCCCTGTCCCTGGAAACAAGGACTTGCACAGTGAAAGAAACTGACACTCTCCCTACCTAGAGTTTTCTGTCCCTAGAAAAAATGTTTTTTTTAAGCACACTATAGCACAAGGAGAATTCACTCACTGTCCTTCCCTGTCCCTGGAAACAAGGACTTGCACAGTGAAAGAAACTGACACTCTCCCTACCTAGAGTTTTCTGTCCCTAGAAAAAATGTTTTTTTTAAGCACACTATAGCACAAGGAGAATTCACTCACTGTCCTTCCCTGTCCCTGGAAACAAGGACTTGCACAGTGAAAGAAACTGACACTCTCCCTACCTAGAGTTTTCTGTCCCTAGAAAAAATGTTTTTTTTAAGCACACTATAGCACAAGGAGAATTCACTCACTGTCCTTCCCTGTCCCTGGAAACAAGGACTTGCACAGTGAAAGAAACTGACACTCTCCCTACCTAGAGTTTTCTGTCCCTAGAAAAAATGTTTTTTTTAAGCACACTATAGCACAAGGAGAATTCACTCACTGTCCTTCCCTGTCCCTGGAAACAAGGACTTGCACAGTGAAAGAAACTGACACTCTCCCTACCTAGAGTTTTCTGTCCCTAGAAAAAATGTTTTTTTTAAGCACACTATAGCACAAGCACAAAACACACTGACACTCTCCCTACCTATCCTTCTCTTTCCCTAAACTAAAGGAATCCAGGTTAAGCAAGAAAGAAATAAAAGTCACTGTCCCTGCCTATGCTGCTCTTTCCCTGCTCCGGAACACACTACACTAGGCCGCCGTGCTGGCGGCCTTTTATAGTGTGGGGCGTGTACTAAACACCCTCAGCAATAATTGGCCACAGGCATCCTGCCTGTGGCCAATCATTGCTCTCCTCGCTGCCGGCGCTGTGATTGGCCAAGCATGCGGGGTCACAGTGCATGCTTGGCCAATCACAGTGCCTGGATGACACTGCGATGGCGTAGTGCATTGTGGGCCGTTCGCGTCACTCGAATTTGGCGCGAACGGCCCAAATCGTTCGATCTTCGTCGAACGATCGAACAGCCGATGTTCGAGTCGAACGTATGTTCGACTCGAACACGAAGCTCATCCCTATTGCACAGTATGCAATTGAGCTACTGGCCTGTCCTGCATCCAGCGTTCTTTCAGAATGCACATTCAGTGCTGCTGGAGGATTTGTCACGGATCACAGGGTGCGCCTGTCCACCGACTCGGTTGATCGACTGACTTTCATCAAGATGAACCAGTCTTGGATCACCACCAGCTACCACACACCTGATGCTGATGTAACAGACTAATTGATTTTAAAATGTCACATCCCTTCAAGACTGATGCTGATGCTGAGTTCCTGTGCTGTTATGTTGACTAGCTATCCTCCTCCTCCTCCTCAATGATCCGATTAATGATGATAGCTTGGAAGATCATTTTGGTTTATGGGTGCCGCCACCAGTGGCTAAGGCCCAATTTTTCAGCCCCTGTTTAACAGGGGCGTGTAATTACAATTTTTGATGCAATACTTTGCAACAGGCCTCATTGCTGTGCTCCAAGTACAGTATCTGTGAGGGGTTGCAGTGTTGTGCCACCAGTGCCTAAGGCCCAATTTTTCAGCCCCTGTTCAACAGGGGCATGCAATTATAATTATTGATCTAATAATTCACAGCAGGGCCCATTGCTGCGCCCACCAAGAGTAACTGTCAGGCCTTACAGTGTTGTGTCAACACCACCACCACCACCACCACCAAAGGCCCAATTTTTCAGCCCCTGTTCAACAGGGGCATGCAATTATAATTATTGATCTAATAATTCACAGCAGGGCCCATTGCTGCGCCCACCAAGAGTAACTGTCAGGCCTTACAGTGTTGTGGCACCAGCACCACCATCAAAGGCCCAATTTTTACTACCACTGTTCAACAATTATATGTTATTACAATTCCTGATATAATAGTTGACACACGACCGCTTTTCTCGACGACAAAAACTGCATTTTTTTTTTCGCCGAGAAAAACGATCGTCTGTGGGCTTTATGTCGTTTTTCTCGTCGTGAAAAACGGCATAAAAAACGACGAGAAAAATTAGAACAATTTTCTCATCGTTTTTTCCAGCATTTTTTTCCGCGGCAGTTTTCCCATAGGGAGACACTGCCGCGGAGCCCACAGACGGTAGTTTTTCTCGTCAAGAGAAAAAATGACGGGAAAAACGACCGTGTGTAGGGAACCAAGCGGTTCCCTCGTTTTTCCTGTCATTATTCACGGCGGTTTTTTAACCGCCGTGAATAATGATCGTGTGTACGCGGCATAAGAATTAATATGGGAGAAAGGTGTCTCCTCTCTACTGATGCTTTATCACCAATCCTTGTTTCAATAAAAACACCACATTTCAAAAACAGTTGTCATTGGGACGCAAAGTGAGGTGAAATGTTCTGAACAGGGGCACAGACAGCAAAACAAATGTTACAGGGGTGATAACCCTTCCCTATGTTTTCCAAAAAGCTTAAAAATAGGTATTTGGGCTGGAGCTACACTTAAACAATGTAGCTGTTCAAAATTACAAACAGATTCTACATAAGAACAAACCTACAGTCCCTGTCTTGTATGCACCGCCTGTATACGGCTGTTCAGAGTATATAGGGCCTTTTTTATTTTGTGTGTGGGGTTCCCCTTAATATCCATACAAGACCCAAAGGGGCTGGTAATGGGCTGGGGTAGGGGGGGGGTGAAGGGGTAGCTATGCCATTTTTCTTAAAGATTTTCATCCATATTACCGGGACCAGACATTACATTAAAGCCGCAAGCAGTTTTAAATGGCTTTTTTTTCCTTTAGAAATGTAATTTTGTGCAGGGACAGTTCTAAACACGGGAAACACGTGGCACTTCACAGGCATACTTTAGACACCATAAAAATATGGAGCAATCAGCGCAAACAGAAATATTAAAATAAAAACGTTAAGCAGCTGAACACATTAGGGTCATCACAAACCAATAAGATAATAGCAAAAACGGGGGTATGTGCAGCGCATAGGAAAAACAAAATAATTAAAACACCATCAAATGAGTGGTCAGCAATATCAGATCTAATACAGTTCTATCACTGAGAGAGAAAAGTCCTCTTAAGTTCCCAGAATGGTATAGCAGGAAAAAGGGATGAGATTCCTCATGTGATGAAAGGAGGGGGATGCAATCTTCTGCCCAAAATGTGCTGATACAATCCTCCACCGTAAATATATTGAGCTTACCAGATACGATGGACCTCTCCGCTAAGAGAAGGTCATACAGGCATGTATCCACCCTGGGATAATGGAATCGAGTGACTGCAGCGCAGATCCTTCCACAGATAGCCGGAATATGTGGCCAGAAGGTGGTATATAAAATCCTCCTAAGAATGGTGCTGGATGCAATGATATAGTATCCAATGGTCCCAAAAAAGGAAGAAGGGAGACAGCCTAAGTGCACTCCGCAAAAATTTATTGAAAGTCAATGTAAATAAAACAACATTGGCGCTCTGCACCTAGATAAAAAGCCGGTAAACAGCCGGAACTGACAATATGAATGAACGCTGTGGACATCCGTCCAGCATGGAGATGGCAGCGGGTGACGTCCGTGCGTGAGCTCCTCCCCCCGTACGCGGCGTTACGTCCAGCGGGACTTCGTCAGCGAGGGTGGAGCTATGGTGTCACCCAGCTGATAGAAATAGCAGGGCGGTCGTCATGGTGACAGGGAAGCCAAGCGCAAACACCGGAAGTCAGAGACACTCGCCGGCTGCTCTCCCTAAAAGTGTCACCTACTTACCAGCCCTTGCTAATAATATAAAACAGGTTGAAAACACTATCAAAGTGATCAACTTATCCCCATGGTTGGAAATATACATGAAAGTTTAATAAAAAAATTATCTGTGTTTGCGCTTGGCTTCCCTGTCACCATGACGACCGCCCTGCTATTTCTATCAGCTGGGTGACACCATAGCTCCACCCTCGCTGACGAAGTCCCGCTGGACGTAACGCCGCGTACGGGGGGAGGAGCTCACGCACGGACGTCACCCGCTGCCATCTCCATGCTGGACGGATGTCCACAGCGTTCATTCATATTGTCAGTTCCGGCTGTTTACCGGCTTTTTATCTAGGCGCAGAGCTCCAATGTTGTTTTATTTACATTGACTTTCAATAAATTTTTGCGGAGTGCACTTAGGCTGTCTCCCTTCTTCCTTTTTTGGGACCATTGGATACTATATCATTGCATCCAGCACCATTCTTAGGAGGATTTTATATACCACCTTCTGGCCACATATTCCGGCTATCTGTGGAAGGATCTGCGCTGCAGTCACTCGATTCCATTATCCCAGGGTGGATACATGCCTGTATGACCTTCTCTTAGCGGAGAGGTCCATCGTATCTGGTAAGCTCAATATATTTACGGTGGAGGATTGTATCAGCACATTTTGGGCAGAAGATTGCATCCCCCTCCTTTCATCACATGAGGAATCTCATCCCTTTTTCCTGCTATACCATTCTGGGAACTTAAGAGGACTTTTCTCTCTCAGTGATAGAACTGTATTAGATCTGATATTGCTGACCACTCATTTGATGGTGTTTTAATTATTTTGTTTTTCCTATGCGCTGCACATACCCCCGTTTTTGCTAATACTTTAGACACCCCCCAGGTACAATATTTAAAGGAATATTTGACTTTTTTTTTCACTTTATGCATCATTAAAATGACTGCTCCCGAAAAACGGCCGTTTTTAAAACTTATTTTTGCATTGATACATGTCCCCTGGTGCAGAACCCGGGTTCCCAAACTCTGTTTAGGACAATAACATGGATAATAGTCGTTATAATTAGCAGTTTAGAATCCGAACGTTCGCATCCACTGTATTTAATAGGGTTCTAATGTTCGTGCAAACTTTCGGTCCGTTCGCGGGTTCTGGTGCGAACCGAACCCGGGGGTGTTCGGCTCATCACTATCGGTGGGTCTGTTTCAAGTTTGGGAACGTTGCGACCTTCCCTTCTGCAAGAACGTGTTTGAGTTTTACTACCCCGTATTTGGCCCAGGCCGCCGGGTCAGGTACCGAATTGAGCTGGGGGAGCAGGGGGTTACCCCACAATGGGGTGTGTGGGGAATGTGTAAGGGGCCTGATCCCCGAAGCCCTGGAGGTCTGCCATACCCTAATGGTGGTCTTCATTAGTTCGGTCACTTGGGGGTGTGCCCTAAAAACCAGGTTGGAAAGAGCTGCATACGACCCGAGGAGAGCCGCCTCGAGGGTGACTGCAGGGTTCAGCTTCGGCTGGGAGAACCACCACCTTACTGTGACCAGGACCGCTGCCCAGTAGTATAGGAGGAAGTTCGGGAGGGCTAGACCCCCAGCAGATAAGGGGAGATAAAGAGACCGTCGGGTTACCCTGGGGGGGTGACCCGCCCAGATAAAGGAGGTCACTATGCTGTCGATTTTTTTGAAGAAAGAGCGGGGGATAGGAGTGGGGGTCTGTCTAAAGAAGTATAAGAACTTGGGGAGCTAAATCATTTTAATTAGGTTTCTTCTTCCTACCGGGGAGAGGGGGAGACTGCGCCAGCCGGCGCAGCTCCGTGTCAGCTGTTCCAGCAGGGGAAGTAAGTTCGTAGTCAAGTAACCTTTCAGTGTGGGGCCTATCTTCACCCCTAAATATGT